>LR738547.1:12867847-14237347 GCA_902685375.1 Neostethus bicornis
ACTCATTAAGAGCCTGAAATAGTTTTGAGTGTTTAAGTTTTGTATTTAATTAAATCTTACAGAGCCTAAAACTTGCTACGTAGTCTAAAGAAAATCAAAGAAAAAACAAAGTCATTTCAAAGGCATCCTGCTAAGCAAATTCGTCCATCTCTCTGGTGTCTCATATCAAACAGAGGGCCCAGATTCTTCAAATTTGAAATAAAAGGCATAAAATGTGGGTTAAGATTATACTTACCGAGAGCTTTGAGAGACAGAGCGGAGAACAGGATGAGCAGAACAGGAATCAGATACTGAAGAGTAACCACGCTGAGGTAGCAAAACACACGAGTAACCTGAACCAAAACATAATTCACTCAAAATTCTTATGAAAGTTTTAAACACAAAAATAGGAACAGATGCAATCATAGCACTTGTCACAAATGTCTAACTGACCTTTCTCTGGATGTCAATGGCAGCAATACGTCCAGCCTCTTTCTTCATCTGGCCTACCCACTTTGGAGCCAGGTTGAGGTAAGCCTGCAGATGGTAACGGGTCAGGCCCAGTCGCAGCACGCACAAAACAACAATGATCCACAGACGCATGCTGTCAAACGCTGCACTGGAGACACTTCAAAAGAAAAGAAAAACCAATAGATGATCAGTAAGCAGTACATAGAAGAGTAGTTGTTGGATCTTGCATTCTCACATTGTGATTGAAGTCTTTCCCATTGGTGCGTTAGCCAGGAAGTCCCGAGCCATGGGTTTCACCCACAGAACCAGTACGATGACCGGAGAAAGAAAACTCATGTGCAGCAAAATCCTGAGAAGACATGAAAACGGTGTGTAGAGTTTCATGTTTGACCCACTGTTATCATTTAAAAATAATTAATAGAACTTCTTACTGAATGAGTGGGCGGTCTGAGTTCATTTGTACAGCATCTAGATGAGTCTGAGCAAGTCGCAACCCAGGGAAAGCAAGTAGAGCTCCGATGTAAGCACAGATAGCAGCCAGACCAAGCTTCAGCGTTAGCTTGGTGACAGGGATCCTGTTAAAACAACCATCACAAACACCACTAACTTTACACACATTGTCAAACAGCTTTAAGCTAGATTTACATGCACAGATACTTACGACCAGTCAGCATAGCCCTGCTGTTTAGCAAATGTCTCCAAGTTGTTGAACAAGCTTGTAAAGCCGGGCTCCAGTCCAAACTCCAGGTAGTCCTCCCTGACTACAAGAACCAGCATGGCCACCAACAGAGACAAAAAGCCAAACGCAAGGCAGACTGAGCGTTCGCCGCCTTCCTCAGAGCGGAAATAGTGGCTCATCAAAGTGTGGAGGGCTTTTCTGAGGGGTTATGGGTTAAAAAAAAGTAACCAAGAGAGACTGTACAATGAAATAATCAAGCCATTTCTCATTATTCAGGAAACAGACTTACAGACACATACAGGCATGTGAAAAAATTAGGACATCCTATGAAATCCTGTGTATTTTAAAATATATTTGGACATATGGGTAGTTAATGTCAATTTTAGTTAAACTCAGGGATCTAAGTAATATAACTAAACAATAAAAAAATAAGAAAAGCCTTTTTAAAACTTTCTGTAAAATTTAATTAAAAAATAATGCAATTTCTGGTGAGGAATAAATTAGGACACCCCCTATATGAGTGGAGACGGTGGCCGCGTGGTTTGCGCGTTCGCCCGCGGACCGGAAGGTCGCGGGTTCGCGTCCCACGGAGAGCACGTCTAGGGTCCTTGGAGAAGACACCTAACCCCCGCTTCTCCCACCATTGGCGCCGTTGAAGGGCAGCCTGCTGCGGTGTAAGGAGTGCAGCAAACAAATTTCCCCGGTGAGGGATGAATAAAGTAATTCAAAATAATCAAAAAATAAAAATAATCAAAAATATATTATCCCTCTTAAAATGTTGAAAATCCCAAACAGGTGCATCATGTCAGGTCCACATGATCAGTACACCGTTACCCAGCATTTGAATGGAGCCTTGCCCTATTTAAACCTCTGATTTAGTTTGGTGTGGCCCTGACAGTTGAGATGTTGAGATGAGTGCCATGGTGAGGTCTAAAGAGCTTCCTGATGACCTCAGAAAGAAGATTGTGGCCGCTTACGAGTCTGGTAAAGGATTTAAAAAGATTTCAAAAGAATTTAACATCAGCCATTCCACCATTCGCAAAATGATTTACAAGTGGAGGACATTTAAAACAACTGCCACCATGCCAAGATCTGGCCGTCCGGGCAAGTTTACCCCCGGAGCAGAACGCAAGATGCTCAAAGAGGTCCTGAAAAATCCTAAAGTGCCATCAAGGGAATTACAGCAGGTTCTGGCAACTGTCGATGTGAAAGTGCATGACTCTACGATCAGAAAGAGACTGCACAAGTGTGACTTGCATGGGAGGTGTGCAAGGAAGAAACATTTGCTCTCTAAAAAAAACATCAAGGCCAGACTGAAGTTTGCCAGAGAGAACATAGACAAAGACCACGACTTCTGGAATGAGGTTCTTTGGACAGATGAGTCTAAAATTGAATTATTTGGACACCAGAACAGAAGACATGTTTGGCGTAAACCAAATACAGCCTTCCAAGAAAAGAACCTCATACCAACTGTAAAGCATGGAGGGGGCAGTGTCATGGTTTGGGGTTGCTTTGCTGCAGCAGGACCTGGCCAGCTCAAATCATAGAATCTACCATGAATTCTACTGTGAATCAGAGGGTGCTTGAAGAAAATGTGAAACCATCCGTCAAAAAGTTAAAGCTGAAGCGTAACTGGATACTGCAACAAGACAATGACCCAAAGCATACCAGCAAATCCACCAAAGACTGTCTAAAAAAGAAGAAGTGGAGAGTCCTGGAATGGCCAAGTCAAAGCCCTGATCTTAATCCCATCGCAATGCTGTGGGGTGACTTGAAACGGGCTGTACATGCAAGACACCCCTCAAACATCTCACAGCTAAAAGAATTCTGCATTGAGGAGTGGGCCAAACTTTCTCCTGATCGATGTCAGAGACTGGTAAAAGGCTACAAAAAGCGTCTCGTTGAAGTTATATCAGCCAAAGGGGGCAACACTAGCTATTAGGGGGTAGGGTGTCCTAACTTTTTCCTCCATTAAAATACATACTTTATTTTTTTTCTTTTTTTGGATTTGTCAAACAATGTTCATTTTTGTTGTTAAATTGCAATCAAATCACTTTCTTTTTGAAAAATACATATAAACATGACTGGATATTGGTATATGAACCATTTCTAAATAAAGAGCTGATTATTCAATGGGGTGTCCTAATTTTCTCACATGCCTGTATGTTTGAGTTAATTTTACGGTGAAGGATACAATCCGAAGAGAACAGTTATAACACACCAGATGGCTCCAATATTGACCTCCTTGCTGGCATCCACCACATTGTAGTAACACTCAGTGAAAAGGAAAATACCACATGCATACACGGCAAAATCTACAAGCCACTGGTACTCCAGGAAAAAACGCAGCACTGTAAGAAAAAAAAACAAAGACAATTTCAATAGAACGAAGGATATTAATCAAATTATATCAGGAGTAAACTGTAAAGGGAGCGTTTGCTTTACCAAGAGCATCAACCACACCAACAGGTGCTTTGTCCAGGTGAAGATCGATGTCTTTCGGGACAGTTAGAGGTTTGTTCTCCCCATTTTGTCGTCTTGATTTAACAAAATCAAACAGATGCAATTCAAAAGCAAGCATTATGAAGAGGAAATTTAAAACTGTCACAAGAGCAAGTTACCAAAATAAAAGATTTGCAAATTCATTTATTATCAATCCATTTATTATTTGCTGCTAAGTGTGAAGCGGCCAGGATGTGAATCAGGCCCTCCAAATCCGAGATCATGGTCCTCGCCCGGAAAAGGATGGGCTGTCCCCTTTAGGTCAAGGATAGGGTCCTGCCCCAAGCGGAGGAGTTTAAGTATCTCGGGTTCTTGTTCAAGGATCCACTAGAGCTCAACAGACGGATGGGTGCAATGACTGCAATAATCAGGACGCAGGATCGCTAAAGAAAGAACTGAGCCGAAAAGCAAAGCTCTCGATTAACCAGTTGATCCATGTTCCGACCCTCACATATGGTCACCAGCTGTGGGTGGTGACAGAAAGAACGGGATTACGAATACAAGCGGCCAAAATGAGCTTCCTTCACAGGATGGCTGGGCTCTCACTCAAGAGATAGAGTGAGGAGCTCTGCCATCCTGGAGGAGCTTGGAGTATAGCAGTTGCTCCTCCAGGTCGAGAGAAGCATGATAGGGTTGTTCAGGCATCTGGTTAGGATGTCTCCTGGACGCCTTCCTGGTGAGGTGTTTCAACCACGTCCCACCAGAATGACCCAGAGCCAGACCTGCTGGAGAGACGATGTCTCACAGCTGGCCAGTGAACACTTCGGGATCCTGAAGGATGCAGCCAGGCTGAGAGAAGCCTTCACTTATCTGGCTCCAGATAAGCGTAAGTCAACAGAACGGAACAAGCAATTTATCAAAAATAAATGGATGTGCAATTTAAACTAATCAATGTGAATCTCATTTACTCACCTGTCTCTTTTGTTGATCTTTGGGATCTGCTTTCCAGCTAAAGCACAGAGCTCCACTTCTGAAGGATGTTTGAATCGAAATAAACTGAAACAATCAACATAGTAAGATGCAGAAGTAAACTGATGGTGAAGTGATTGAGGTGCATAAGAAGGATCTTTACCTGCCATTACAAAGGAGCCAGCGGGCAAATGAGTAATGTGGGGCCATTTTCTGCATAATACTGGCAGCCAGTAGGCTGACCACCAGCTGAACCCCCATCAGAGCCTGGTAGAGGAAGATCAGAACATGAGATACATTAGCTACACTAATGTGTAGCTTAGTCATGTCTAACTGATCCAAATGCACTTGTGTTATATTTTAACAACAGTTTCATTGAGAAATCAGACAAGAAAATAAAAAGTTAGACATAAAAAGAAAAGAAAAAAGTTTTGTTCATTAAAACTTAAAGTTTAGTGAATGTTCCTTCAAAAGGAAGAAACTGTTAAGGAGCTAAATTTAGCAAAAACTTGAGCACCTGTCAGAATGCTGCAAGCGTTAGCATTCTAGTTAGCATTAGCAAAGTATCTTCACATTACTCCTTTTGATTCACTAAAGAATCTAAATGCACACTTTTCAGCTCATTAGTTAAAGCTTTCTGTGCCTGTGTGTGAGAATTTTACCATCTCTTTTTTTAAATGAAGGGATCAAATCCAGATCGTCTGGAAAAGGTTCAGCACATGCAGATAAGACATGCTAAACTAGTCTGTAACCCGGATGTAGTTACCGCGGTCAAGTGAGCCGGGGTTTACTTCGCCGCGGTTCACGCTGGGACCGTTGTGCGCCCTTTTTCAACTTATTACGGTAGCCAACTTTATTCTCAATAAATACATAATGGACCATAGTTTTTTTTTTTTTTAAAAAAAAACAGACCAACGCGTATTCTATCATCCTAAAATAAGTCACGTGACAAAAAATAAGGCTTGCATCATTTGTACTTTTGGAATAATTCATCTATGAAAATGACTACTGTAACGTAGCTTTCATAGTCCGTAGCTTCCGAAGCCAACTTTCAAGCTCAATAAAAAAAATTTGGCCCATAATAAATAAACCAGAGTAACGCATTTATATTCTCTAACACTTATACTATCATCATACAAAAAAATCAGGCTTGCATCCTTTGTACTTTTGGAATAATTCATCTCTGAAAATGTCTACTGTAACATAGCTTCCAAAGCCAACTTTCTCAATCAAAACAATGACTGGGCTGTAACTTTCTGCCCAGTCATTGTTTTGGAGGAATGGAAAATTGTGTCTGCATCTTTGTAACGCTTTGTAATTATGCCCCTTTTTACATCACAATACGGAATCGTCCAGAAGCTAAAGTAGCAGATGGAATCAGCCCATTTTGGTCACTTTGTGTTTGTCGAACAGAAAGATCGCACCAAATTTCTTGTCTCTCAATTTTCATCAACGCCTTCACATTTTAGCAACAAATACTCGAAAAACATAATAAAAGAAAAATAATACACCGTGCGGGATTTCCAGAGTCATACTGCGTTTTGTTACAATCAAGTTTGGAATTTCTCTACCATACCTGACGACAGCCTGAAAAGGTCCAATGTAATTTTACTGTGGTCTTTTCTAAAGTTTTGGACAATGGACTCACGACATGGGTATGTAAATTTTTTTTTTAATCTTTTCTTGATGTTATGAGACATTTGATGTATTTGAGTGCTCAATCATCTTTTCTTTCTTTTCAGGGTTTATACTTTCTCAGTCTTTGTAAAGGTACGTTTATGTTTTCTCCATCCTTTTCATAAAGTTCAAATGTGCGAACAATATCAATATTGGAAATCTGTAGTGACCAGACATGATTCACCAAAGATATGTTCACTTGTGTAAATTTAGTAAATAAAAGGAGTGAGCACACAAATCCAAGTAAAATTTTATCCCCAAACAACAGACATTGACATAAGCGCGACCCTCCTTGTTATTACACTGGATTCAACGCCGTGAATGGCCATTTTAGCCAAGAAACTGCAACCTTCGATATTTGGGCAATGGGATAAAACTGACTAAAAGCAATTATGTCGTGTAATGCAACTGTTTTATTCAATTTAACAGGATACATTATCACATAAATATCACAGAAATCGAGAGAAAATATCACAATTATTTACAAGAAAATATCAAAAGAATTTTGGGTAACCCCATATCTTTATAGAGGGCAGATAAATGCTTGGTGGGCCAGAAGCCTGTAGGTTGCAGTTTTGTGACCCAAATGTCCGTGGGCCAAATGTCGTACATTCAGTGAACACACAGTCTGTTGAATTGTGTGTGGTCACAACAAAACATTAAAATAACAGATTTTTTTTTGTTACAATTCAATTCAATTTTATATGAGGGTGGAATGCCCCCTGCGGGTCAGGGACAGGGTCCTGCCCTAAGTAGAGGAGTTTAAGTATCTCTGGTCTTGTTCACGAGTGGGGGAAGGATGGAGCGGGAGATCGACAGGCGGATTGGTGCGGCATCAGCACTAAGTAGGACGCTGCATCGGTCCGTCGTGGTAAAGAGAGAGCTGAGCCGAAAAGCAAAGCTCTCGATTTACAAGTCGATCTACGTTCCTACCCTCACCTATGGTCACCTGCTGTGGGTGGTGACCGAAAGAATGAGATCGCGGGTACAAGCGGCCGAAATGAGCTTCCTCCGCAGGGTGGCTGGGCTCTCACTCAGAGATCGGGTGAGAAGCTCTGCCATCCGGGAGGAGCTCGGTGTCGAGCCGCTTCTCCTCCAGGTCGAGAGGAGCCAGATGGGGTGGTTTGGGCATCTGTCAGGCTGCCCCCCGAGCGCCTCGCAGGCAGGGTGTTTCGGGCACGTCCCACCGGGAGGAGACCAAGGGGCAGACCCCGGACCCGCTGGAGAGACTATGTCTCACGAGTGAGCTGGAGGATGCAGCCGGGGAGAGAGAGGCCTGGGCTACCCGTTTGAGATTGTTACCCTCGCGACCTGACCTCGGAACAAGCGGAAGATGACGGAACGGAACATTTTCAGGAACACGCTTTTTAAATGATAAAAAAACTAAACCACACTATATGACCCCTAACGCACTTGTCTGTGATGGCCTGCTTAGCGCAAAGAGGAGGGACGGTCTTTGAAACAAATGATAAAATAGCGATCATCACTTTTGCCAGTCCAGCAGTTTAAATGCCCGCTCAGCGTCAAGGTGCCAGTCTATTTTGCGCTTTTCCACACCTCACTCTTACCGGTGTGTGTTTGTCTTTTCAGTTCTCCTACCTGTAGTTTATCATTAACTTTTTACTCCTTCATATCGGGGATACCAGTTCAAAAGAAATAAAATAAAGACGTGCGCAGGCGAGGATTACCAAATTAAGAGGTGTTCACGTGCGCAGAGGATGAGCTGGCTCTGCGGATCCTGTTTAGTAGTTAAACATTACTGCTCTGTTTTATAGAAATGATTCATTTTATAACAAGTATTCCTTAGTTTAGTACCCACACATCATTTTAGTTTACATTTTATAAACATATATTTATTAAAAAAAAAAAAAGTCAGCGACAGATAAGCCTGACGCGACCCGGAATAAAAATTGACATTTTACGCTTAGGATCTTACCTCTGTGAAGAAGTGAAGGAAGCAAGAGGATGCGCTGCGCCAAGCGAACAAGACAAAACAGCGTTTCCGCGAGAACACAGCGAGATGGCCACAGTTAGAGGACAAAGTTGAACAGCCTTTACTGTAGCGCCTTATAATGCGGTGCGCCTTGTTTATGGAAAAAGGTTTTTAAAACTGTCATTTACTGAAGGTGCGCCTTATAATGCAGTGCGCCTTATATGTGGAAAAAGGTTTTTAAAACTGTCATTTATTGAAGGTGCGCCTTAAAATGCATTGCGCCTTATCGTGCTGAAAATACGGTATTTCATCAATGTCTGAGGAAGACAAAAAATAATTTTCTTTCCCAAAATGTGACATAATACTCATTTCATGACTGATGTTAAGGTTGTGATGTGAGGTGATGTGAGGTTGCACTGTGACCGAAATAAATAAATAAATAAATGTTGACACAAATGGTTGCCTTGATTGCTCATTTGTTTCCTCTTCTTTTTTTCAACCGCGGTCAAGTGAGCCGGGGTTTACTTCGCCGCGGTTCACGCTGGAACCGTTGTGCGCCTTTTTTCCACTTATTACGGTAGCCAACTTTATTCTCAATAATACATATAAACCATAGGTTTTTTTTAAAAAAAAAAACAGACCAACGCGTATTCTATCATCCTAAAATAAGTCACGTGACAAAAAATAAGGCTTGGATCCTTTGTACTTTTGGAATAATTCATCTCTGAAAATGACTACTGTAACGTAGCTTTCATAGTCCGTAGCTTCCGAAGCCAACTTTCAAGCTCAATAAAAACAATTTGGCCCATAATAAATAAACAAGAGTAACGCATTTATATTCTCTAACATTTATACTATCATCATACAAAAAAATCAGGCTTGCATCCTTTGTACTTTTGGAATAATCCATCTCTGAAAATGACTACTATAGCATTGCTTCCACAGTCCATAAACAGTAACTTAGCATCCTAAGTTCATAGCTTCCATAGCCAACTTTCAAGCTCAATAAAAAAAAATTGGCCCATAATAGATAAACCAGAGTAACGCATTTATATTCTCTAACACTTATACTATCATCATACAAAAAATCAGGCTTGCATCCTTAGTACTTTTGGAATAATTCATCTCTGAAAATGACTACTATAGCATTGCTTTCATAGTCCATAAACTGTAACATAGCATTCAAAGTTCATAGCTTCCAAAGCCAACTTTAACGCTCAATAAAAAAATATTGGCCCATAATATTTAAACCAGACTAATGCATTTGTATTCTTTAACACTTATACTATCATCATACAAAAAATCAGGCTTGCATCCTTTGTACTTTTGGAATAATTTATCTCTGAAAATGACTACTGTAACGTAGCTTCCATAGTCCATAGACTGTAACATAGCTTCCAAAGCCAACTTTCAAGCTCAATAAAAAAAAAATGGCCCATAATAGATAAACCAGAGTAACGCATTTATATTCTCTAACACTTATACTATCATCATACAAAAAAATCAGGCTTGCATCCTTTGTACTTTGGGAATAATCCATCTCTGAAAATGACTACTATAGCATTGCTTCCATAGTCCATAAACAGTAACTTAGCATCCTAAGTTCATAGCTTCCATAGCCAACTTTCAAGCTCAATAAAAAAAAATTGGCCCATAATAGATAAACCAGACAAACGCATTTATATTCTCTAACACTTATACTATCATCATACAAAAAAATCAGGCTTGCATCCTTTGTACTTTTGGAATAATTCATCTCTGAAAATGACTACTGTAACATAGCTTCCAAAGCCAACTTTCTCAATCAAAACAATGACTGGGCTGTAACTTTCTGCCCAGTCATTGTTTTGGAGGAATGGAAAATTGTGTCTGCATCTTTGTAACGCCCTTAATTATGCCCCTTTTACATCACAATACGGAATCGTTGACGTCCAGAAGCTAAAGTAGCTGATGGAATCAGCCTATTTTGGTCACTTTGTGTTTGTCGAACAGAAAGATCGCACCAAATTTCTTATCTCTCAATTTTCATCAAGGCCTTCACATTTTAGCAACAAATTCTCGAAAAACATAACAAAAGAAAAATAATACACCGTGCGGGATTTCCAGAGTCATACTGCATTTTGTTACAATCAAATTTGGAATTTCTCTACCGTAGCTGACGATAGCCTGAAAAGGTTGTAATTTTACTGTGGTCTTCTCTAAAGTTTTGGACAATGGACTCACGACATGGGTGTGTAAAAAAAATTTTTTATCTTTTCTTGATGTTATGAGACATTTGATGTATTTGAGTGCTCAATCATCTTTTCTTTCTTTTCAGGGTTTATACTTTCTCAGTCTTTGTAAAGGTACGTTTATGTTTTCTCCATCCTTTTCATAAAGTTCAAATGTGCGAATAATATCAATATTGGAAATCTGTAGTGACCAGACATGATTCACCAAAGATATGTTCACTTGTGTAAATTTAGTAAATAAAAGGAGTGAGCACACGAATCCAAGTAAAATTTTATCCCCAAACAACAGACGTTAACATAAGCGCGACCCTCCTTGTTATTACACTGGAAACAACGCCGTGAATGGCCATTTTAGCCAAGAAACTGCAACCTTTGATATTTGGGCAATGGGATAAAACTGACTAAAAGCAATTATGTCGTGTAATGCAACTGTTTTATTCAATTTAACAGGATACATTATCACAGAAATATCACAGAAATCAAGAAAAAATATCACAATTATTTACAAGAAAATATCAAAAGAATTTTGTGTAACCCCATATCTTTATAGAGGGCAGATAAATGCTTGGTGGGCCAGAAGCCTGTAGGTTGCAGTTTTGTGACCCAAATGTCCGTGGGCCAAATGTCCTACATTCAGTGAACACACAGTCTGTTGAATTATGTCTGGTCACAACAAAACATTAAAATAACAGATTTTTTTTTTGTTACAGACAAAAAAAGTTTCCCTATCAATACTTGACATATTGAAAGCAATTAAAGACCTACAAAGTTCTGAAAACTTTGAAGGTGGCGAAACAAATGATACATTCTTGGCCGAGGTGTGCAAACATTTGGGGATTCCCGGGTCACAATACAACAAAGGAAGGATCAAAACAGCTTATTTTTCTTATCAGAAAAGGTGAATAATTAAAAATGGCTTCAATGCTGTAGACATGTGTTCTGAATTCCTACAGAAAATTGGGTGGCAGCAATCCGGGATGGGTCTTCCTATCTCTGCTGTCGAGGTCGCCGAGGTAGTCAAAAAGCTCCGCGGCGGCTGGGCTCTGGGGGTGGATGAGATCCGCCCTGAGCTCCTAAAGGCTTTGGATGGTGTTGGGCTGTCCTGGCTGACACGCCTTTGCACCATTGCATGGACATCGGGAACAGTGCCTCTGGATTGGCAGACTGGGGTGGTGGTCCCTCCTTATAAGAAAGGGGATCGGAGGGTGTGCTCCGACTACCGAGGGATCACACTCCTCAGCCTCCTTGGGAAGGTCTATTCGGGAGTACTGGAGAGGAGGGTCCGTCGGATTGTCGAGTCTCGGATTGAAGAGGAGCAGTGTGGTTTCCGTCCCGGACGTGGAACTACGGACCAGCTATATACCCTCTTCAGGATCCTGGAGGGTCATGGGAGTTTGCCCAACCAGTCTACATGTGTTTTGTGGATCTGGAGAAGGCATTCGATCGTGTCCCTAGGGGACTCCTGTGGGGGGTGCTCCGGGAGTACGGAGTCTCGGAGCCCTTAGTACGGGCTGTCCGATCTTTGTACGACTGGAGCCAGAGCTTGGTTCGTATAGCCGGCAGTATGACGATTCCATTTCCAGTGAGAGTTGGACTCCGCCAAGGCTGCCCTTTGTCACCGATTCTGTTCATCACCTTTATGGACAGAATATCTAGGCGCAGCCGAGGCGTTGGAGGGATCCAGTTTGGTGACCTCATGATCGGATCTCTGCTTTTTGCGGATGATGTGGTCCTGTTGGCTTCATCGGACCGTGATCTCCAGCTCTCGCTGGATCGATTTGCTGCCGAGTGTGAAGTGGCCGGGATGGGAATTAGCGCCTCCAAATCCGAGACCATGGTCCTCGCCCGGAAAAGGGTGGAATGCCCCCTGCGGGTCAGGGTCCTGCCCCAAGTGGAGGAGTTTAAGTATCTCGGGGTCTTGTTCACGAGTGGGGGAAAGATGGAGCAGGAGATCGACAGGCGGATCGGTGCGGCATCAGCAATAAGTAGGACGCTGCATCGGTCCGTTGTGGTAAAGAGAGAGCTGAGCCGAAAAGCAAAGCTCTCGATTTACAAGTCGATCTACGTTCCAACCCTCACCTATGGTCACCAGCTGTGGGTGGTGACCGAAAGAATGAGATCGCGGGTACAAGCGGCCGAAATGAGCTTCCTCTGCAGGGTGGCTGGGCTCTCTCTCAGAGATCGGGTGAGGAGCTCTGCCATCCGGGAGGAGCTCGGTGTCAAGCCACTCCTCCTCCAGGTCGAGAGGAGCCAGATGGGGTGGTTTGGGCATCTGTCAGGCTGCCCCCCGAGCGCCTCGCAGGCAGGGTGTTTCGGGCACGTCCCACCGGGAGGAGACCAAGGGGCAGACCCCGGACCCGCTGGAGAGACTATGTCTCACGAGTGAGCTGGAGGATGCAGCCGGGGAGAGAGAGGCCTGGGCTACCCGTTTGAGATTGTTACCCTCGCGACCTGACCTCGGAACAAGCGGAAGATGACGGAACGGAACATTTTCAGGAACACGCTTTTTAAATGATAAAAAAACTAAACCACACTATATGACCCCTAACGCACTTGTCTGTGATGGCCTGCTTAGCGCAAAGAGGAGGGACGGTCTTTGAAACAAATGATAAAATAGCGATCATCACTTTTGCCAGTCCAGCAGTTTAAATGCCCGCTCAGCGTCAAGGTGCCAGTCTATTTTGCGCTTTTCCACACCTCACTCTTACCGGTGTGTGTTTGTCTTTTCAGTTCTCCTACCTGTAGTTTATCATTAACTTTTTACTCCTTCATATCGGGGATACCAGTTCAAAAGAAATAAAATAAAGACGTGCGCAGGCGAGGATTACCAAATTAAGAGGTGTTCACGTGCGCAGAGGATGAGCTGGCTCTGCGGATCCTGTTTAGTAGTTAAACATTACTGCTCTGTTTTATAGAAATGATTCATTTTATAACAAGTATTCCTTAGTTTAGTACCCACACATCATTTTAGTTTACATTTTATAAACATATATTTATTAAAAAAAAAAAAAGTCAGCGACAGATAAGCCTGACGCGACCCGGAATAAAAATTGACATTTTACGCTTAGGATCTTACCTCTGTGAAGAAGTGAAGGAAGCAAGAGGATGCGCTGCGCCAAGCGAACAAGACAAAACAGCGTTTCCGCGAGAACACAGCGAGATGGCCACAGTTAGAGGACAAAGTTGAACAGCCTTTACTGTAGCGCCTTATAATGCGGTGCGCCTTGTTTATGGAAAAAGGTTTTTAAAACTGTCATTTACTGAAGGTGCGCCTTATAATGCAGTGCGCCTTATATGTGGAAAAAGGTTTTTAAAACTGTCATTTATTGAAGGTGCGCCTTAAAATGCATTGCGCCTTATCGTGCTGAAAATACGGTATTTCATCAATGTCTGAGGAAGACAAAAAATAATTTTCTTTCCCAAAATGTGACATAATACTCATTTCATGACTGATGTTAAGGTTGTGATGTGAGGTGATGTGAGGTTGCACTGTGACCGAAATAAATAAATAAATAAATGTTGACACAAATGGTTGCCTTGATTGCTCATTTGTTTCCTCTTCTTTTTTTCAACCGCGGTCAAGTGAGCCGGGGTTTACTTCGCCGCGGTTCACGCTGGAACCGTTGTGCGCCTTTTTTCCACTTATTACGGTAGCCAACTTTATTCTCAATAATACATATAAACCATAGGTTTTTTTTAAAAAAAAAAACAGACCAACGCGTATTCTATCATCCTAAAATAAGTCACGTGACAAAAAATAAGGCTTGGATCCTTTGTACTTTTGGAATAATTCATCTCTGAAAATGACTACTGTAACGTAGCTTTCATAGTCCGTAGCTTCCGAAGCCAACTTTCAAGCTCAATAAAAACAATTTGGCCCATAATAAATAAACAAGAGTAACGCATTTATATTCTCTAACATTTATACTATCATCATACAAAAAAATCAGGCTTGCATCCTTTGTACTTTTGGAATAATCCATCTCTGAAAATGACTACTATAGCATTGCTTCCACAGTCCATAAACAGTAACTTAGCATCCTAAGTTCATAGCTTCCATAGCCAACTTTCAAGCTCAATAAAAAAAAATTGGCCCATAATAGATAAACCAGAGTAACGCATTTATATTCTCTAACACTTATACTATCATCATACAAAAAATCAGGCTTGCATCCTTAGTACTTTTGGAATAATTCATCTCTGAAAATGACTACTATAGCATTGCTTTCATAGTCCATAAACTGTAACATAGCATTCAAAGTTCATAGCTTCCAAAGCCAACTTTAACGCTCAATAAAAAAATATTGGCCCATAATATTTAAACCAGACTAATGCATTTGTATTCTTTAACACTTATACTATCATCATACAAAAAATCAGGCTTGCATCCTTTGTACTTTTGGAATAATTTATCTCTGAAAATGACTACTGTAACGTAGCTTCCATAGTCCATAGACTGTAACATAGCTTCCAAAGCCAACTTTCAAGCTCAATAAAAAAAAAATGGCCCATAATAGATAAACCAGAGTAACGCATTTATATTCTCTAACACTTATACTATCATCATACAAAAAAATCAGGCTTGCATCCTTTGTACTTTGGGAATAATCCATCTCTGAAAATGACTACTATAGCATTGCTTCCATAGTCCATAAACAGTAACTTAGCATCCTAAGTTCATAGCTTCCATAGCCAACTTTCAAGCTCAATAAAAAAAAATTGGCCCATAATAGATAAACCAGACAAACGCATTTATATTCTCTAACACTTATACTATCATCATACAAAAAAATCAGGCTTGCATCCTTTGTACTTTTGGAATAATTCATCTCTGAAAATGACTACTGTAACATAGCTTCCAAAGCCAACTTTCTCAATCAAAACAATGACTGGGCTGTAACTTTCTGCCCAGTCATTGTTTTGGAGGAATGGAAAATTGTGTCTGCATCTTTGTAACGCCCTTAATTATGCCCCTTTTACATCACAATACGGAATCGTTGACGTCCAGAAGCTAAAGTAGCTGATGGAATCAGCCTATTTTGGTCACTTTGTGTTTGTCGAACAGAAAGATCGCACCAAATTTCTTATCTCTCAATTTTCATCAAGGCCTTCACATTTTAGCAACAAATTCTCGAAAAACATAACAAAAGAAAAATAATACACCGTGCGGGATTTCCAGAGTCATACTGCATTTTGTTACAATCAAATTTGGAATTTCTCTACCGTAGCTGACGATAGCCTGAAAAGGTTGTAATTTTACTGTGGTCTTCTCTAAAGTTTTGGACAATGGACTCACGACATGGGTGTGTAAAAAAAATTTTTTATCTTTTCTTGATGTTATGAGACATTTGATGTATTTGAGTGCTCAATCATCTTTTCTTTCTTTTCAGGGTTTATACTTTCTCAGTCTTTGTAAAGGTACGTTTATGTTTTCTCCATCCTTTTCATAAAGTTCAAATGTGCGAATAATATCAATATTGGAAATCTGTAGTGACCAGACATGATTCACCAAAGATATGTTCACTTGTGTAAATTTAGTAAATAAAAGGAGTGAGCACACGAATCCAAGTAAAATTTTATCCCCAAACAACAGACGTTAACATAAGCGCGACCCTCCTTGTTATTACACTGGAAACAACGCCGTGAATGGCCATTTTAGCCAAGAAACTGCAACCTTTGATATTTGGGCAATGGGATAAAACTGACTAAAAGCAATTATGTCGTGTAATGCAACTGTTTTATTCAATTTAACAGGATACATTATCACAGAAATATCACAGAAATCAAGAAAAAATATCACAATTATTTACAAGAAAATATCAAAAGAATTTTGTGTAACCCCATATCTTTATAGAGGGCAGATAAATGCTTGGTGGGCCAGAAGCCTGTAGGTTGCAGTTTTGTGACCCAAATGTCCGTGGGCCAAATGTCCTACATTCAGTGAACACACAGTCTGTTGAATTATGTCTGGTCACAACAAAACATTAAAATAACAGATTTTTTTTTTGTTACAGACAAAAAAAGTTTCCCTATCAATACTTGACATATTGAAAGCAATTAAAGACCTACAAAGTTCTGAAAACTTTGAAGGTGGCGAAACAAATGATACATTCTTGGCCGAGGTGTGCAAACATTTGGGGATTCCCGGGTCACAATACAACAAAGGAAGGATCAAAACAGCTTATTTTTCTTATCAGAAAAGGTGAATAATTAAAAATGGCTTCAATGCTGTAGACATGTGTTCTGAATTCCTACAGAAAATTGGGTGGCAGCAATCCGGGATGGGTCTTCCTATCTCTGCTGTCGAGGTCGCCGAGGTAGTCAAAAAGCTCCGCGGCGGCTGGGCTCTGGGGGTGGATGAGATCCGCCCTGAGCTCCTAAAGGCTTTGGATGGTGTTGGGCTGTCCTGGCTGACACGCCTTTGCACCATTGCATGGACATCGGGAACAGTGCCTCTGGATTGGCAGACTGGGGTGGTGGTCCCTCCTTATAAGAAAGGGGATCGGAGGGTGTGCTCCGACTACCGAGGGATCACACTCCTCAGCCTCCTTGGGAAGGTCTATTCGGGAGTACTGGAGAGGAGGGTCCGTCGGATTGTCGAGTCTCGGATTGAAGAGGAGCAGTGTGGTTTCCGTCCCGGACGTGGAACTACGGACCAGCTATATACCCTCTTCAGGATCCTGGAGGGTCATGGGAGTTTGCCCAACCAGTCTACATGTGTTTTGTGGATCTGGAGAAGGCATTCGATCGTGTCCCTAGGGGACTCCTGTGGGGGGTGCTCCGGGAGTACGGAGTCTCGGAGCCCTTAGTACGGGCTGTCCGATCTTTGTACGACTGGAGCCAGAGCTTGGTTCGTATAGCCGGCAGTATGACGATTCCATTTCCAGTGAGAGTTGGACTCCGCCAAGGCTGCCCTTTGTCACCGATTCTGTTCATCACCTTTATGGACAGAATATCTAGGCGCAGCCGAGGCGTTGGAGGGATCCAGTTTGGTGACCTCATGATCGGATCTCTGCTTTTTGCGGATGATGTGGTCCTGTTGGCTTCATCGGACCGTGATCTCCAGCTCTCGCTGGATCGATTTGCTGCCGAGTGTGAAGTGGCCGGGATGGGAATTAGCGCCTCCAAATCCGAGACCATGGTCCTCGCCCGGAAAAGGGTGGAATGCCCCCTGCGGGTCAGGGTCCTGCCCCAAGTGGAGGAGTTTAAGTATCTCGGGGTCTTGTTCACGAGTGGGGGAAAGATGGAGCAGGAGATCGACAGGCGGATCGGTGCGGCATCAGCAATAAGTAGGACGCTGCATCGGTCCGTTGTGGTAAAGAGAGAGCTGAGCCGAAAAGCAAAGCTCTCGATTTACAAGTCGATCTACGTTCCAACCCTCACCTATGGTCACCAGCTGTGGGTGGTGACCGAAAGAATGAGATCGCGGGTACAAGCGGCCGAAATGAGCTTCCTCTGCAGGGTGGCTGGGCTCTCTCTCAGAGATCGGGTGAGGAGCTCTGCCATCCGGGAGGAGCTCGGTGTCAAGCCACTCCTCCTCCAGGTCGAGAGGAGCCAGATGGGGTGGTTTGGGCATCTTGTCAGGATGCCCCCCGAGCGCCTCGCAGGCGAGGTGTTTCGGGCACGTCCCACCGGGAGGAGACCAAGGGGCAGACCCCGGACCCGCTGGAGAGACTATGTCTCACGGCAGCCGGGGAGAGAGAGGCCTGGGCTACCCGTTTGAGACTGTTGCCCCCGCGACCTGACCTCGGAACAAGCGGAAGATGACAGAACGGAACATTTTCAGGAACACGCTTTTTAAATGATAAAAAAAATAAATCACACTAAATGACCCATAACGCACTTGTCTGTGATGGCCTGCTTAGCGCGAAGAGGAGCGACGGTCTTTAAAACAAATGATAAAATAGCGATCATCACTTTTGCCAGTCCAGCAGTTTAAATGCCCGGCCAGCGTCAAGGTGCCAGTCTTTTTGCGCTTTTCCACACCTCACTCTTACCGGTGTGTGTTTGTCTTTTCAGTTCTCCGACCTGTAGTTTATCATTAACTTTTTACTCCTTCATATCGGGGATACCAGTTCAAAAGAAATAAAATAAAGACGTGCGCAGGGGAGGATTCCGAAATTAAGAGGCGTTCACGTGCGCAGAGGATGAGCTGGCTCTGCGGATCCTGTTTAGTAGTTAAACATTACTTCTCTGTTTTATAGAAATGATTCATTTTATAACAAGTATTCCTTAGTTTAGTACCCACACATCGTTTTAGTTTACATTTTATAAACATGTGTTTATTTTTTAAAAAAAGTCAGCGACAGATAAGCCTGACGCGACCCGGAATAAAAATTGACATTTTAGGCTTAGGATCTTACCTCTGTGAGGAAGTGACGGAAGCAAGAGGATGCGCTGCGCCAAGCGAACAACACTAAACAGAGTTTCCGCGGAACAAAGCGAGATGGCCACAGTTAGAGGACAAAGTTGAACAGCCTTTAATGTAGCGCCTTATAATGCGGTGCGCCTTATATATAGAAAAAGGTTTTTAAAACTGTCATTTATTGAAGGTGCGCCTTATAATGCTGAAAATACGGTATTTCATCAATGTCTGAGGAAGACAAAAAATAATTTTCTTTCCCAAAATGTGACATAATACTCATTTCATGACTGATGTTGACACAAATGGTTGCCTTGATTGCTCATTTGAGTTTCCTCTTCTTTTTTTTCCAGACATGCTACTGCCCCTGAGGGATCACCCTGATGTGGAGAGAAGAAGAATAAATTATTAATCTACATGTTCTACCTGTGATCTGTTTCTGACTGTGTGCATTTGTGTTTAAAACTTTGGCCTGTAAATAAATGGAATTTTTTCGAGTGAAAGTTGCCTATGGAAGCTACGTTACAGTAGTCATTTTCAGAGATGAATTATTCCAAAAGTACTAAGGATGCAAGCCTGATTTTTTTGTATGATGATAGTATAAGTGTTAGAGAATATAAATGCGTTACTCTGGTTTATCTATTATGGGCCAATTTTTTTTTATTGAGCTTGAAAGTTGGCTATGGAAGCTATGAACTTAGGATGCTAAGTTACTGTTTATGGACTGTGGAAGCAATGCTATAGTAGTCTTTTTGAGAGATGAATTATTCCAAAAGTACAAAGGATGCAAGCCTGATTTTTTTGTATGATGATAGTATAAGTGTTAGAGAATATAAATGCGTTTGTCTGGTTTATCTATTATGGGCCAATTTTTTTTTATTGAGCTTGAAAGTTGGCTATGGAAGCTATGAACTTAGGATGCTAAGTTACTGTTTATGGACTGTGGAAGCAATGCTATAGTAGTCATTTTCAGAGATGGATTATTCCAAAAGTACAAAGGATGCAAGCCTGATTTTTTTGTATGATGATAGTATAAGTGTTAGACAATATAAATGCGTTTGTCTGGTTTATCTATTATGGGCCAATTTTTTTTTATTGAGCTTGAAAGTTGGCTATGGAAGCTATGAACTTAGGATGCTAAGTTACTGTTTATGGACTGTGGAAGCAATGCTATAGTAGTCTTTTTGAGAGATGAATTATTCCAAAAGTACAAAGGATGCAAGCCTGATTTTTTTGTATGATGATAGTATAAGTGTTAGAGAATATAAATGCGTTTGTCTGGTTTATCTATTATGGGCCAATTTTTTTTTATTGAGCTTGAAAGTTGGCTATGGAAGCTATGAACTTAGGATGCTAAGTTACTGTTTATGGACTGTGGAAGCAATGCTATAGTAGTCATTTTCAGAGATGGATTATTCCAAAAGTACAAAGGATGCAAGCCTGATTTTTTTGTATGATGATAGTATAAGTGTTAGACAATATAAATGCGTTTGTCTGGTTTATTTATTATGGGCCAATTTTTTTTTATTGAGCTTGAAAGTTGGCTATGGAAGCTATGAACTTAGGATGCTAAGTTACTGTTTATGGACTGTGGAAGCAATGCTATAGTAGTCTTTTTGAGAGATGAATTATTCCAAAAGTACAAAGGATGCAAGCCTGATTTTTTTGTATGATGATAGTATAAATGTTAGAGAATATAAATGCGTTACTCTTGTTTATTTATTATGGGCCAAATTGTTTTTATTGAGCTTGAAAGTTGGCTTCGGAAGCTACGGACTATGAAAGCTACGTTACAGTAGTCATTTTCAGAGATGAATTATTCCAAAAGTACAAAGGATCCAAGCCTTATTTTTTGTCACGTGACTTATTTTAGGATGATAGAATACGCGTTGGTCTGTTTTTTTTTAAAAAAAAAACCTATGGTTTATATGTATTATTGAGAATAAAGTTGGCTACCGTAATAAGTGGAAAAAAGGCGCACAACGGTTCCAGCGTGAACCGCGGCGAAGTAAACCCCGGCTCACTTGACCGCGGTTTTTTTTCAGACATGCTACTGCCCCTGAGGGATCACCCTGATGCAGAGAGAAGAAGAATAAATTATTAATCTACATGTTCTACCTGTGATCTGTTTCTGACTGTGTGCATTTGTGTTTGAAACTTTGGCCTGATGATTAAAATAAAAATAAATGGAACTTTTTTTTTATTGAGCGTGAAAGTCAGCGTGAAAGTTGCCTATAGAAGCTACGTTACAGAAGTCATTTTCAGAGATGAATTATTCCAAACCTGCAAAGGGAGCAAGCCTGATTTTTTTGTATGATGATAGTATAAGTGTTAAAGAATATAAATGCGTTAGTCTGGTTTAAATATTATGGGCCAATTTCTTTTTATTGAGCTTGAAAGTTGGCTTTGGAAGCTATGTAACAGTCTATGGACTATGGAAGCTACGTTACAGAAGTCATTTTCAGAGATGAATTATTCCAAAAGTACAAAGGATGCAAGCCTGATTTTTTTGTATGATGATAGTATAAGTTTTAGAGAATATAAATGCGTTACTCTGGTTTATTTATTATGGGCCAAAATTTTTTTATTGAGCTTGAAAGATGGCTATGGAAGCTATGAACTTTGGATGCTATGTTACAGTTTATGGACTATGGAAGCAATGCTATAGTAGTCATTTTCAGAGATGGATTTTTCCAAAAGTACAAAGGATGCAAGCCTGATTTTTTTGTATGATGATAGTATAAGTGTTAGAGAATATAAATGCGTTACTCTGGTTTATATATTATGGGCCAATTTTTTTTTATTGAGCTTGAAAGTTGGCTATGGAAGCTATGAACTTTGGATGCTATGTTACAGTTTATGGACTATGGAAGCAGTGCTGTAGTAGTCATTTTCAGAGATGAATTATTCCAAAAGTACAAAGGATGCAAGCCTGATTTTTTTGTATGATGATAGTATTAAGTGTTAAAGAATATAAATGCGTTACTCTGGTTTATTTATTATGGGCCAAATTTTTTTTATTGAGCTTGAAAGTTGGCTTCGGAAGCTACGGACTATGAAAGCTACGTTGCAGTAGTCATTTTCAGAGATGAATTATTCCAAAAGTACAAATGATGCAAGCCTTATTTTTTGTCACTTGACTTATTTTAGGATGATAGAATACGCGTTGGTCTGTTTTTTTTAAAAAAAACTATGGTCCATTATGTATTTATTGAGAATAAAGTTGGCTACCGTAATAAGTTGAAAAAGGGCGCACAACGGTCCCAGCGTGAACCGCGGCGAAGTAAACCCCGGCTCACTTGACCGCGGTATGTAGTTGGAGTTCAAAGATGCATTCAAGTACTTCGATGAAGCAGCGTAAATTTGGAATTTTATGAGATCTGCATATGACTCATTTGGTGGGATATTTTTTTGGTCAAATTCTGTGCTTTATTTAAGTTTGATTGTATTTTTGTGATTTCAACCAAGTTTATGTTTAATCTTTCATCACCCCTTCAACGAGGTCGCGGATGATGCTGGAGTCTGTCCCGGCTGATTTTAGGCAAGAGGCAGGATACACCCTAAACAGGTCGCCAGTCTGTTGCAGGGTAAAACACACACAGACAACCATCCACACACAAATACGCACAGTCGTTCCAAGGGGCAATTTTGTAATGGCCAATTAACCAAACGTGCATGTTTCTGGAGGGTGGCAGACATAAGAGAGCATGCAAACTCTACACAGAAAAGCCAGAGTTTTAAGCCTCGTCCAAGTTCATATATGTTTAAAATGTATATGTTATTGTAAAAGTTGATTGAGGATTAACTTTAATTAAACTGGGCGATTGTGTGTGGAATTGATATAACTGAATTTACAACTGTGTGTACACATATATTTACCCAAACATACATATAAGTCTATAAAATTCAAATAAAATTGTTTTGAAAACATTATGGAAGAATTGAGGGTTTAATTATAGCTTTAAGATTATACAAAAACTTTTTTCATGTACATGTTCAAATAGTTTCTAAAAACTGTTTCTCAAAAAAAAGATGATCAACATCATTCTTCTTTTAGTGATAAACTTTTTAAAACAATTTATTGGGTTACAGGAAAAATTAAAAAATTAAAAATCAATGTCTGTAAAATGAAAAAAACTTTAAAGTCTGCTTTTCCCAACAGTTCAAAGTTTTTATTAGATTTGAACAACTCAACTGGAGTTATGAAAAATAATGTGAACGTTCACTTTTCTGAAAATCTTACATTTATTTTGAGAAACAGCTTCTCCTGCAGACATCATCACTGAGGACAGTTTGCCATCTCTCTTCAGTTAAGATGTCTGTTGAGTATATCAAAGAAATAAAAATTGTGGGCTAACTCAGTAGATTTAAATTCAGGTTGTTGGGAATTCAATTAATAAAAGAAAACAAGAGCGATCAGAGAAGAATCCACACCCTTCAAATATGAGCCAACAATATGGGACACACACTCATCAACAAAATAGAGTGAAAACCTTCTACATTCATTAAGTCTTCTTACACTTCTCCACAACCTCCAACACTAAATCAGAGTTTTGTTCTAAGCACTTGACTATTTACCTTTCTGAAATGTGACTGCTCAGCAAGAAAATCCAGCTGTGTTTTGTCTGCAGATCACTGACCGTGATAAGTATCACTGATTATGAAGAGTACGTAGAACATGCTTCGTTGGCTATGGCTGAACAAACTAATGTGGAAGATGCAGCTCCTACAACATGTGCAGCAAATGGGATGAATGGTATGAGTCATGGTGGGAGCAGTGGCAGACAGAACTTTTTTGCTGTTTCTGGATCTCTCTGTTCTCCTCGGCCTGCTTGACACCGATTTTGACAGCTGCACGCCACCTGTGGCAGTCGGAGGTCCCTGACTCGAGACAGTGTCATTTAAGTATAGACCTTTCGTATTTGTCATATAATCAAAGTTTGAATCTGGAGCACTGATATCATCAATATGATCAGGAAGACTCATCAGCTCCTCTACATTCTCAGAAAGCTGTGGGCAGCTGGACTTAAACGCCCCATTCTGAACAACTTCTAGCACTGTGTGATGGAGCATGTTCTCTGGAGCTGCACCACTATGTGGCATGGCTGAACTCCTTCAATGAGAATGACTCCAAAAAGGGTGTTAAAGACTGCTGTAGAAACATTGAAGGCATCACAACCTCAGTGTGTGTGGTCATCTTTTATATTGAGGAGCATTGAATTCAAATGCTAGAAATGATTGATGATGATATAAAAAGAAACTGACAGTGCATCATGAAAGAAAAGAATCTACCTCCTTTCCCTGAGATGACTTTGAATGCTGCAACAAATTATTAGAAAAGCATTGGGAACATGGTCACATTCATGAAAAACCTACACAGCTGAAGTGACATATCACTACTCTTCTACTTTTCCTCATTGCTTAATAGTTTGTCAATCTTAGTCTGTTGTTCTTTCCCACGTCTCTGTGATCCACCCAATGATAATCTCCTGGTTTCATGCGTTGACAGTCATGTCTTTACATTTTACTAGATGAAAATAAACATAATGCAAATTGTGGGGCTTAAAGTCTCAGATATGCTCCTCTAGCGTCTTGGTTTGTTGTTAAACTCCTTCTCACCACAGATAGGCAAAGAACAAGGGAGAGGACATTTCTATGTAATTACGTATATGAGCATTATTTTTCATTTGGATGAATAAAACATAAAAATGCATACTTAAAAAAAAGTCGTGCACATATTCAGTCATTAATGGCAGATTTTTCAGAAATTTAGCCAATTGACTTTCAAAGGACATTGTCCCTTCCTAATATTTTGCCTAGCCAGATAATGCCAACATCCATGCCACACATACTGAGCTGCATGTGCATCATAATGTCAGCTCAACCTCCAAAACACAGGGGCATTCTGCTTTCTGCACCATTTCCACTGTGCTTTCTATGGGACATTTCCTAAACCATTGGCAAAATTCAAATCCATAATTAGCATTTGTGTCCATGACATTGGGTGGTCTTCTTAAGTTGATTGAATTTCTGTGTCCTGCTAATTTGTGATACCCCTTCTGCCGAGGATGTGCCTGATCCTTTGCTACATGAATTTGTGAAGGAGTGTGACATTTCAATGATCAATGAGACTATGTTCAGTGGAGCGGCAGTAACTTTAGTCCACAAATGTCTGTTAACATAAATTCAAGAAAATTTGTCATCCAAAACCAAGCAAATTTTGAAAGTTTGATCTTCCAGCATTGTCAATGTGATCCTAACAAAAATTTCTCTCAATCAATTTTTAAGCAATAAGAAGGATAAAATCTTAGTTTAAATTGAACTTTAAAACAAATAACAGTTTGAAATAAGTACATTTTGCTGGTGCTATCAAACTTTCACTTTACGACTCATGGGTCCAAACTGGTGCTAAATTGCCACATGCACAAGATCTCAGACATTAAAATGTCAGTCACACTGAGAGAGAAGAAATGTCTCTGTCTGGCTGAAAAACACCTTCATCATTATCATCTTTGGCACAAATGCTAATCCCTCGGCCATGTCCACCATCTGTGGTTGAAGAGCCAGGGCAGAAATTACTGGGGAAAATAGACACAAATAAAATGCAAATCCATGACGGGCCACAAGTGGCTCCCCTCCCCTTGCTCAACTTAGGGGGCCTCTTGGTTCCCACACCACTTCCCTGCATTTCTTCCAGGATGCTGCTGGGATACCGGCTGCTCCTGAGCCTGCTGCAGGGACGCAGGCCTCCTATTGGCTCTTCTTTGTTAACCACCATGCATGGCATTTATGCTTTATTTGAATATATGCAAATATACAATAGTACCCATCAAAGGAAACTCCCCCATCTCCATTTTACCCTGCTCGTCTGCCTTAATTCCCCACCTTTTTGTCTCTGAACCGTTGCTTCTTCTGCAGTTTGGCGGGAGATCTGTGGGAACCTGCAAAACGAATTTATTCAACATAAATTTTGTAAATGAATAGAAATACAAATAGACATGGAATTGTGGGATGGAATTTTCAAAGGGGATACATTACTTGTAAATATGATTACAATTTTACATTGTTCCCAAACTGAAGCCCTTTCAACTCCATATGATGCTTTTTTTCAACAGTAATAATTGTAGTGTTATGTGTAGCTTGCAAAAAGGAATTATTTAAAATGCAAACAAAATTTTTAAAATTTTTGACATGGAACATATTTTTTTTAACTACAGATCTTGATAAAGACAGAAAATAAAAGAAAATGCTGCAGTTTTGTACTGTGTGAAAAACTGGAAATCTTATTTCACTAATCCATTAAACTAAATACCCCAAAAAGTATTGATGTTTCAAGTTTGCCTATTTAATTGCAACTTTATAAGTAATACATCAGAAACAATTTAGGAGAGTTCACAAATCTAAAACATATCCAAAATAGCAGTATTGATGCTTTAATGAGGACACGTGGGCATGCTAAAAAAAATGTGCAATGCTGTGTGTAATACTGTATGTTCTTGCAATAGCTTTGATCCTTAAGTAACACCCATTTAATAGACCTTCAGACAAAAAAACCTATATTTTCAAGATTAAGCATACTCAAGCAATTTTCCTGGAGGAAACAAAAATCTGAGTTTTCATCAACCAATTTCTTTTCACAAAGTCATATGAGAACATGTGATATTTATTTGCTGTGTAAAATGTGCAATATTCATAGATTTTATGTAATTAGAGTGAAAGAGGGCTTGAATTCACCATTGATGCACTTTGGTTGCACAACCACATGAGGTTACATAGGTTCTGGTGATTAGAATGAAATAGTTGTATCCGCCTGTGTAGTGCAATCAGCTGCTTTCAACAAAAGTTTTGAAGTTCTGAATAATAATTGTCTGTTCTCAATTATACCATTTTTTTTCTATCTCTCGGGTTGTGTCTATAAGCAGAGGTAACTGGAAAGCTCTCTCATCTCAGGGTATATGTTGTACATGGGGAATTTAGGCTTAGTTATTTATTCCAGTATAAGCCACAAATAACATTTACTGTAACATAATTGGAAATCTGTTCATTTTTAGTTGCAATCTTTAGTCATTCCTGAAATGATTTGTCATTTTTGTGTGTTTTTAAACAAGTAAAATTTAATGGCAGAAAATGAATGTGTGGAACAACTGAAACAAAAAAAGATTTAGGTCTTCAAACATACCTAGACGTTTTATGGTTTTTGTTAGGGTTTTTTTTTTGCAAAGAATGAGGGAAGGAAATAGTGTCTGTAGCTGATAAGACTGAACTGCTGAACTGGTACACAGGTAGACTGGTTATCTTTCCACACATTCCAAGATATTCTTTCTCCCATTTGCAGGCCTCTTCTATCATTTCCCTTAATTTTAAGTATGCATTCCCCATTTTGAATAACAATCGGGGTGCTGCGCTTGAACTTGACCGACAGAATTGGCTGGGAAAAGAGGCGCGACTTTGGCCCTTTGCTCCCTTCTTTATGCAGAGCAGACTGGTGGGATTGATGTCAGCTCCAATTTGCATAAACTTCAGCCTGTTCCCAATTAAACACGGTCAGGCAGGCAAGTCTATCACTGTTTTCACATGACAGGGAATGAAGCAACATCTCCACCTCAGCATCCAGAAGCAGCCGCTGACATGTGAGTTCTAAGTTTTTCTTTTTGAGTTTAGATGTATCTGAAAGTTTCACCTTCAAACAGATTCTTTATTTTCTCTTATTTCAACGTAAATATGATTAGTATGTTTCTTTTATTTAGTATAAATGTATAGTCATGATCTGGGGGTAAAAAAAGGACTCATTTAACCTAAGAACAAATGTTTGCTGTTGAAGCTGTGATGTATGCAACCATGTCATCTAAATGGTGTGAAATGATGATGACATGATGTGGAAAACATCTTCAAACGTAAAACATATTTTACCCTCAATGAATAAATCTGCTGTCACGAAATAGAGGGAAAGAGCTGGAAAAAAAAAAGGAAATTTCTTGTAAGCGATCATGGCTTATCTCTGATGTTATAAAGGTGTGTTTTATATGACACATGAGAACACTTTCTGGGTGGATTAATATATGCAAGGTTTATCTTTTTATTTATTTTTTATTAAGGTTGATTATTTCGGAACAGGTCAATGTGAATGTTGCTGTGAATTCCAAACTGTTACTGTATCTTGATGAACATGACCGATATTTGTTTGAAATGTTTTTTTTTTATTGAAATTACTATAGCAATCAGTAATTACAGGAAGGTGTTGAGAACCAATGTTGAGAGCCTGTTGGTATTCATGTTTGACCTTTGGCACCTTTATGTCCCAATGTCAGGGCAGATTTCTTTGAAGAGTGGTCATTACAATTCCCAGAAGTGGCCTTTTGAATTGGTCAGTTATTTGTAGTTGAACCCAACAGGGGTTCAGAGTGGTCATGCATGATGGCAGCCATTCAAATCTGATTGAAATTGATGATTTTAAGAGGAAGTTAGGTTCTGTTTAAATAACGATTTTTGCTTTTTAATTATATGTGTACACTCTAAACTAATCAGAATCGTTATTTCTAAATGTACAGTACATTTTTAAAAAATTCTGTTTTCATTTTTAATCAAGTTATTTTACAAATCAACAGCATTTTTTAAATAAATATCAAAAATTAAAAAATAATTATTAAAAAAAAAAGTATCAGTCAGATTCACTAAAGAACTGCTTTATGTAATTAAATAATTTTTTTACCATATCTTTCCTCACAAATAGTTTTTGATAAAAAAAAAAAAACCGCAAACAAACAAGTTAATAACAAAGAAAAAAAGAGATTAAAAATGTATTCTTGTGTTTTTTCTCTGTTAATTAATCATTACTCTATTTTTTGTCGATTTTGGGTGATGGTTTTCTTTTACATTGTAACCCAATGCAATCTATGGATGTATAAAATGTAAAAATCTGATTCTTGATTTTTTGAGCAATTTTGTAAACAGGTCAAACAAAATTTCAACTTTTGAGATTGAAGAAAATTAGTTTCAGTTTTGTCACTATTCTGTTAAATTAGATTGTGATGCCCGTTAAAACAACCAATCAATGCCTAGATTGCACAATCAAAACAGTTGCAATGTAGTTTAATTGTTTTAAACACAAACTATGAATCATCGGAAGTTCTTTTCTCAATAAAATTTGCATTAAAATTTTATCTAATGAATATTTGCAATCCAAGAAAAAATGGGAAGGTTTTAGCATTTATTTCTCTCATCTTGATCTTTTGAACTAAACGCTGCAGAATTTTATAAAACATTACATATGTAGAAAAATCCAAACGTTTATCACTGTTTAGATGATTATGATTATTTTTAGAAATGAGAATAATTTTGAAATATGGAGTTATTGTAGCTGAGATCCTATGGATAAAAAAAATACCTGCATCAACAGGCCCACTTATATGCAACCAAAAATTAATCAAATTAATTTTCGTTTGTTGAAGAAAAGACAGAATAAATTCTTCCACAGAAGCAAGCTTTCAGTTGTTTTAATTGATCTTTTTAATTACGTACTTGATCTTAAACCAATCACACACATTTCTGCATGTTTCTTATTTTCTTGCGCACGGACTTACTTTCATTCAAAATGTAAATCATTTCCAGCAGATCAGCTTAAATGTGCTTCAATGCGGTGTTTCAGATTTAGATTTTACGTATTTTATTAGACATGCTTTAATTCAGGCCGGACATCACGCCATAGGCCCGAGTTAGAAGACAGTTCTACTTTCTGCCGCTAGGCGCCGTAGTTTGACTGTATTCTGCAGGATAGCGCAAAGATGATGAGTTAGCGCAGGCCCAGAAGGCCGATGTATTTATATATAAACATATATTTCAACTGATATTTTTTAAGGATAAATAATTACTTTTCCCCCTAAGTATGTGTGACATAATTTTTATGGTTTACAAATCTAGCATTTAAAACCCAAGCTTAGCAGTTAAAATACATATCGTTGCTTGTGTTCATTGAATAAATTGCATTGAACAGTAAATTGCTAGTTTTTAATGAGAAATCTAGGAAAATTATTATAGTTATAAACCCCTGACCAAAATAGTTTAAATTATATTTTGTGTAATTTTTAAAATGTGTTTGTTATTATCGGTCATTTTTAATTCATTGAAATAATTTGTTAATTTTTTGCCAATCTGGATAGCTACTGATTTTTCTATTTTCCATAAAGACAAAGACTAACTGTTCAAAATGTAGAAAAATGTTAAATAATTTAGATTCAAACATGTCTCTGTGTAAAAACACACTTACCAAATAATATGTTTTAGCCAACATGTATAACAAATACCTCACATGACGTCACTACGCAACCCGTTATAATTCTATTACTTTAAAACTTAATTGCTGAGGTGACATGAATGTTGTATGACAAATCTGGAAGGTTTTTTCCCCTCATTTTCCGAGCATCTAAAACAGGGTTAAGATCATGCTGCCTGGTTATCTACCACGCCAGAAAGACGTCGCACGTAAAGCATCGTGACGTAACTAGCTGGAGAAACGTCATCTCTGCTGGTGCTGCTGAGGCTGCGGCATCATTTCCTCTTCTTCTAACGTGGAAACCACGCTCAGCCTCAGCAGCACTCCACAGAGAGAGTAATGATCTGGATGAAGAGTGTGTGTTGAGATGTGGTTTGTGTTGCTCTAAAAAGGCTTTTTGGCTCTTCTTTCCAGCTCTGTGTGTCCACCTCACTCAGGAGTTACATTGATGAGTGATTTGGTTTCTGTGAACGTCTTGGTGAGCAGCGAGCAGCCTGTGTGAGTGGGTGAGAGAGAGAGGGAGAGAGAGAAACAGAGAGAGAGAGGAGGGGACCCTGCAGCATCTCCCACTGTCATTCAAACCTGCTGAGGAGAAGCTGGGATGGAAGGAGCAGGATGAATCAGTCTCTGATCTGGAAAAAAATTTTTTTTACATTTTTTATTATTTTGAAATAAGAAGAAATCAGGGATGATTTAAGTGACTGATGCTTCTCCAAGGACTTCAATTTCTTGCGGTGGGATTCATGAGAGATCTCACATGAACTTTAATTTTTTTTAAGGACATAAAATGAAGATGTGGGATTTTACTATTAAAAAAAAAACCTTGTAAGTATCTTTATATTATTTTAAGGCAAGCTGTTCTTTCATCTTGAAGTTAGATGGAACATAAATGAAATATTAATTAAAATAGTAGTAAGAACAATATTAGTGATTTTGATTTTACATTTTGTGTAAAGATGAAAACTTTTGTTGTAAGTTGCATCCTGACTAATCCAGATTGATGATTGGGAGTTGGCTGTTCTGGTCCACATTAGTGCGAGCATCCATTGAGTGGTCTGCGTTTAGAAAGCAAACAGTTGTGTGATTGTTAGCAGAGCCTGGGAAAATGTCCTGTTGGCAGGGAGGTGGAGGGACTTGACGCCAGAGCCTCTTGTTGAGAAGACTTGTGTGCTGCCAGACAGCATTGTGATGCTAATAAGCACCAGCACGTTGTTGAACTTGATGTTGACTCTTTTTTTCTTTCTCTTTTATTCTTTTATTGAGTTTTTTTTTTTCTTTCTTGATAATTTGTTTATGGGAAAATGCTCTCCAGTGAGATGGTGTGAAATTAATTACCAAGGCTATTAAATTTGAAAAGAGAGACAAACTCTTCTGTCACATTTTGAAGTATTTACCAACCTCACTCTTTAAAAAAAAAAAGAAATCTGTGCATGCATTTATAATAATTAAAAAAAAACTGGCCAATATTTTCTAAGATTTTTAACTATAGAAAAAAATTCAAGAAAAATGTATTAAATTAATTTTTTATCATCAACCCCCCAAAAAACTACAATCATAATATTTTTATAAATGATAAATGTTTTTAGTTTTAAAATTTTTTTATGCAAGGAACATTAATTAAAAAAATCAGCTTTTAAAAAAGACAATGGTTTAATTCTCCACTATGTTTTCTCTCCTCTCCTGCAACAGGTGAAGGTTTACTTACATGTGATTATTCATTTATTTTGCAGTAACTTCACATGCAAAAAATAGGACAATAATTTTTTCTAATATGATCTTTTTGTTTATTTTTTAAATTTCTTTTGCAAAATAAGAATTGCTATGCAAATTTTTAAAACCCCAAAAGTTCTTAAATAAAAAGGGGACAACATCCTTCTCCAGAGTTTATTTTAAAGTAGTCACTTTTAAGAAATTTACAGAAGTTATTTCCAATTAAAATGACAGAATTACAATAAAGTGTGTGACATGCACCTCACATTATTTTGAGATTATTTTATTTTATAATTATCACATGTGTATTTTTAAAGAATATCATAGTAATTATGTACACAAACAGTGGATAAGAGTTACAATGATGTATTTTTTTTATTTAACAAGAAATAAATAAAACTGAAATTGTCAGTGTCAGTTTTTAAAGTTACATAATACATCAAAAAAGAGTTATATAATATCTCAGGAGGCTTTATTCTGCCTTAACAAATTAATATAACTCTTTAATTTGTGGATTTATTATAAATAATTTTAACCTCTAAAACTCAAATAAAAATGTGTTCATTTCAGCACCAAGGACAGAGACTGGTTGTGCCTAAAGTTCCTGACTGGAAATTTTTGCAGCTTTATTTCCAGATTTGCAAACATTTTTTTTCAACAGAATATTAACACAATTGATCATAGGTTTTTAGTTTAGCCCACAATTCAAAAAACAAAAAATCAAATATTTTTTCTTTAAAATGTTTACACCATTAGATAAAAAAAAACTAGGCACACACAGAAGCAAATGTATATGTGTACACAGACACGTGTACACACACTTGTATATGATAGATGTATATTTCGATGTAAATTTGGATATTTGTGAATCTGTGTGCATGATCAAATAGTGGCAAATAGACATATTAAATGGAATAGAATTCAGAAAGAGTAGAAGGTTAAAAAAAGAAGGGACAGATTGCATGCTTTTACTGTATTTAAAGCCTGGCAGGACGTGACGCAGTTGGGGGTGTGTTGAGATAAATCAACTTGAACCTGATGAGATGAAACACTGAGTCAGTTACTGTTAATGTACAGTATGTTCAATTCTTAGCAGATCAAAAGTAAACATGAAAGAAACAAATATTCTCTCTTAAATACACACTGTTGGTTTTCAGATTTAAGAAAACTTGAATTTCTTATGATCAATAATTTGACAATTTATTTTAAATAAAAATATATTTCTACATTTTGCATATAAAATATAATACTGAATATAATACTGATGTTATTATTTTCAGCCTAATTTATTTGTAGGTGAGTTTAAACAACAGATGATTTTATATATATTTGTATTATTTATATTTCATCTATATATAAGTACATGTATATATTTCGCTATGTAGTTTGAATAAAAATAATCTAGAATTAATCCAGATAATTCCCTGCATAAAACGAATGGATATCACTTGCCAGACAAATGCCCTCATCATAGATATTTATTTAGCTAAAAATAAAATAAAAATCTTGTAACATTTAAAAATAAAAAACACATGGACGTGCGAATTAAGAAACTAAAACCCAGAAGCTTGTTATTTTAAACACGGACCGTTAACGCCTCACGTGCATGTTGTAATGTTATGTAAACTCAGTGACATTAAATGCATCTGATTGTGAGTTAAACCTGCTTTATGCTCTCTATAGATTTAAATAATTAATAAACTTTCAGTCAATCCTCCTTCTGATTGGATCAATTAAAGCGTTAATCCAGATTTTTTTTCAAAACGTTAATGAAAAATAGGAGACAATTGTGAAGAAAACTAAGTGACACAGAAAAAATCTAAGATGTAACAAATACCTCACATGACGTCACTACGCAAAAAAATGTAATTGAGCCATTAAATCTAAAATTGGTCAAGCAATTAAATTATTGCATCTGGGAGTAAGAATGTTTTTTACTTATAGATGGAAACTTTTTAGCATTAAAATGTGGTTGAAATATAATTTTTACTGTCAGCAAGTCTTTAAACATGATCATATGTGTTATGCATGAGTTAAACCAGGTGCTGGTGTTTTTGGTGGTGCATGTGTGTCCACCTGATCAAAAGATGTTGTTATACTTGCTGGAAATTTGGGATCATATTTCTTGTTTTGTTGATGTTGCTTTAAAAATGACCTCTAAATTTGGAAATGATCCATTTAGGAAGCTGTCTTGTTATTCATTTAGTTATAAATTTAATGCTTACCCATGTGTAGATACAACAATGTTTAATTTTGTGGCCACCATGCATATCCCTAGGCAGTCTGACCTCAAAGGGCCTTAAACGGCCCTTCCCTCCTGCATCCCTCATCTGACAGCTTCCCAGCTCTTGGTGCTTTCTTTTCACCATCTTCCCCCTTTTTTCTATTTTCTTTCTATCTTTTTAACTCAAAATAGATTTAGTTGTTATTTGATGTTCCCACCGCTGCTCTGTGTGAAGGCAGGCTTTGTCTTTGCCATGTGCCGGCATCAACACGTGGCCAGAAACACGCCACTCCACCGCACGCCTCCAACGTGGACTGCTAGGGATACAATTATGAAAATTTTCAATCTTGACCTGGTGGATTTTAAAATTATATCCACGTTTCATTGGGATGTAAAAAGGCTTTCTGATTATTGTAAAAACACACTGCTGTTTTTGAGCAGGTTTGAACTGTGAGCATAACTAGTTTTTATTGCATGAATAACATGCATGAAAATGATCTTTTCAACACAAAATGCATTATTTAGTGAGTTTACAGACATTTAAGAGCTAATGCTTTACAACATTACATGCGTTTTTAAAATAAGCCTATTCATCAGACATGTTCAAAATGCACATAATTATATTTATTATTTTTTCGAATCATTCATAATGTTTTAAGAATTGAGATTTTAATTTAAATGAAAAAAAAGTCACTTATAAAGGGGCAGCTTGATGATTATGGTAGCAGTATGATCTAGTAAAGCAGGGCTTGTCTTACTTGATCCTGTTGTTGACATTTAGCTGGAAGCCATTCTTACTGTAGGTTACACAGGCTGCTGGTAGTTTGTCGTGCTTTCAAACAATTCCTGAATTAATTTACTCAAGGCGAAATCTATAGTGCTGTGGTTTGCAGTGGGTCGATGTGACTTGGCATTTAAAACAATGTATGCTGGTTGTTTGTGAAAGGCCCATACTTGTCATTTAAATACTCACCAACTGTATTTTGAAGATGATCATGAATGCATTATTTTGTATTATGGGGTTCTTCTCTTTTTTTTTCCAGCTGGTTTGTTTTAATGTGAGCTCTGATTTCAGTATTTGAACAGTCTTTTTTTTATCACAGAGTGCTGAAACAACCCCACAAGGTACTGTATTAACATAGAATGAAACGCATGCGTAAAGAGTAGAAAAACGCACGTTGACTGTAAGCTGCTTTGTGCATGCGCGCAGTTTAATATGAGAGAGTGGGAGAGAGAGGCACATACACACGCATACACACACATACACACGCAAGCAGGCGGGTTGCACATCAGGCTCCATGTGACCACAACAAGCAGCACCGGCGGCGGTCCCTTTAAGAGACGTGGGTTAGTTTTTCTCTTTGGTTATCTAGCTGTATGAGTTTATGTAATATCATAAAGCTAGAGAACCGAATGTAGAAACTAATTCCGCTGCCATCGCGACGGAGCGATCCAGTACCGGAGGATGGGAGTGCTGCTGGAACGGATGGATAGATGGATGGATGGAGGCTGCAGGGAGGACTGGGGGACAGCATCCATGCACCGCGCAGAGAAACACATCCCTCCCAACATGCTGGATGTGAGAAGAACGCCAAATGTGGATTCATTGCGCCAACACCAGGATTCATAGAGTGACATCAGTCAGCAGCCAGAGTCAGGCTTCATTCATATGATGCTGATGATGGTGATGAGGGTGAGAAAGGACCCTCAGCACCAGCAGCGCATCTGCTGTTACCTTCACTGGAACATGTGCTGCTAGTTCCACATGCTACTTTAAAGGAGGATTTCAGAGGTTTAGTCATTGCTTTGGATTTTGGATGTCAGTGAGAAACACAGATGATGTGAGGAACAGTGCATCTGATTGGAGGACTCTTGGGAGTGACGTGTTCAACCAGTGCTCCTCAGTCCTCTCATTCTCTTTGCTGATAACCTATCTACTTAGATACTACTAAACAAAGCTAATGAGACCTGCTGATGTTTCTTTTTAATCAGTATTACTAAAAAAGAAGCTTCTTCTCTGCAGGACTTTGCATAGAGATAGTTTGATCCTTCCATAGCCGTAGAGTTTGAGTCATCTGAGTGTGAGATGCATTTCTAGTGGATCTGCTGGGGATATCACAAGATGATGTCCAGTTTTTCAATGCTGTTGGAGAATAGAAAAATAATACAGCTTTCATAGTGCTTGCTAAAGAGATAATGTTATACCTTTGGATTTGGCCCCACAAACAGCTTAATATGTCAGAAAGTACAGCGAACTGGAATTGCTTTTCACTGTGGGAACATCAACTGTATACTTTTTCTGAATTTGTTGCTTTGCTCAGAAGGTTTTTTTTATTCCCACAGCCTCACCCACCTGTCCTGTTTGTGGCTTCGTAGCTAACCCTGGCATGTCATCTGAAGTGGCAGAGCCACTTCTCCTATGCTGGTGAGAAGTTTTGGCTGCAGAATAAAAGGAAAGGTCAATTGTGCTATTCCCAGATTTGACTTGTGTTCAGCCTTGTTTCAGAATGCTGTGCAGTTAATTTCTTAAATAAATTCCACTCTTGTGTGAAATTTTGAGATTTAATAAAAAATAGTGCCATTTTGAAAGTTATGTGAGAAAGCAAGTTTCCAGAACAGCGGGTAGAACATTCTTTCATCTCTTCATGTTGGTGGGTTTGAACATCGTTTCTGTATGTCAGCATGTGGACAAGACCTATCCTCCTTAGATTTGAAAAGACCATTCATAATAGTCCATGATTTTAGACAAGTCCTTTGCTTATCTGACTTTGGGAGATACGCCCTGTGCAATGTGAGCAGAGAATAAGCTTTCAGTGAGTTGGTACACTTCTCAGCTAAGCATCAGGTGATGGGGTGAAGTGAATACCCATTTTTCCACCACAGGGCAGAACGTCATCTGGTCCGTCCCTGCTCTATCTGAGAGTAAGGGAGGCTGCCTGAGTGATCGGGTGGTGGAGGCTGTTGAATTTTAAACAAGCTAGTTGTGTGCTAGCTGCTGGATGGGCAGCAGCAAAAAAAAGTACCGGGTGACACATTCTCTAAGCCTCAGTTAATACTGCGTCACACATCAGGGAAGCTGCTAGCGATGGATGTGAGAGCTGAGAGACTAGCAATGTAAAGATGCTTCTGCATGTAGTTAAAGAGCTTTTTACTTATGGTCAGGAACATTAGCTTTAGCAACTGGCATTATGTTCTGACAGGCTTCTTTTAGAGAACTGAAGAGTCCAATCATAATTGTAGAATTAACTTAGATAGAATTTTTATCTCTAACGTAATATCAGCCAAAACGTGCCATCAGACCACCAGAACAACCGATTAGCTTGAGCAGGGAGACTTCTTCGGCATGCTTCATCTCCCCTCTTTGCATCATTGTGATATTAAGCTAGGCATTTATAACTCAGCATGATCCGTCAATTGCATTTGTTCTACCACAGCAGCACCGCCCTCCCAGCTTTCACCCTGTTGCAGCAGAAATTAATGCATTGCTGAAGGCTAATAAATGAAGGATACAGGCAGCCCTTTGAGATTCAAATGCTGTCTGCTGAGTGACTGAGAGCCAGGCTAGACGTTGTTTTTTCCCACATTAATATGTGTCTGTGTCAGGCCTCTCCACGATCAGAAAGAGGCCCTCCACACCAGATGGAGCCCAGTCTAGACTGGGTCTAGCTTACAAGCACCTGCCATAAGGCTCCATTAAGCATTTCATTGTCTCAATGATAGCTCTGTCTACTTTAATGTTGTTGATTAGCTTTTGTTTGTTGCTTGGTTTCATTTTATTACAGTGCGGAAAAAAATATATTAAGCAATGGTTTAACAATAGAGAGACTGGAAACAAAGAGTAGTTAACATCCAGAGAAGGCATGGGATGGTACAATGGCTGCATTTATGCACGGGAGCTATATTGTTTGAGCTAATCTCTGTGGTCTGAAACTGTCATCCTTGTACTCCCTCTCTCTGCTCATTACTTTGATTTAATGATCTACTTCTGGATGTTGATTAAAGGCTGCTGACAGAAATAGTTGGACATAGCAGCCATCCCATACTGTCCTATACGCAAGAGAGCCATTGTTTTCAGTTTGAAACCCCTTTACAGACTACCACCCTATAGATGTTATCTTGTTACTAACATCCAGCAACTAGATTGTGGAGTTCATCTGTGCAGTGTGTGTTTGTGTGTACACATGTATGTGTCTGTTTGTGCTACTGCACAATGTTACAACATCCTTAGAGTCTCATGTTTTGTCACTGCAGGGTGCATTAAAGATGACTGAACATTGTCGACTTCAGAACAGGTCTTTTTTATATTATCTAGTGTCCAGCTCAGATTTTTTTCCCCTCTTTTTGTTGAGTTTGTCTATTTACTTACTGATGAACTATTATTCTTGCCGCTATACTGTATGTATTATTTTCTGTGTTTTCCTGCATGTGAAATAAATAACTGTGTGTCCATTCTATATAATCTAAACCTAAAGTCTGGTGTTGTCGTTTTTTCTTGAATTGCAGTGGCCTATATAAACTGCTTTCTCTGAACTTATGAATTCTGGGTTTTGGTAGCCTAGCAACAGCCTCTGACCCATGCAAGAGAAAGAGAAAAAATTTGAACGACTGACATACAGGCTGTAAACCCGCGAAAGACATCAGATTTCAGTTGAAATAATCTGTGAGTCCTTGTCATGCTTTGAGAGTGTAGCATTTTTGTATTTTTAGTAATCTGTTAAGTTTGTGTGTTTCTAGGTAAAACAATAGTGGTGAATGGAGGAGAAAAATGTGGAAACATTTTGTGCATAATTGGACGTTCAAAAATTGAACTGAAAAAAATTTAAAGTGTTATAAACCTAGGTTTATCTTTTTTTGGCCACGTCAACATTTGTAAATTGCTATTTATCAATGTCACTTTTTTGTCTTTTTTTTTTTTTTATCATCTAGCTTTTTTATTCTTTTTTTTAACCAAATAGTTTGATGAAATGACAGTCAAAATATATTTAATGTTAATCCTACTGTATTTGAACAAAATAACTGTCAGACTGCAATGCTTTCTGTTTTATTAGCAACATTCAAAGTTTAATCAAGCTACCGATGTTTTAGAGCAATTGTAAAAAACCCCAAGCTGTGACCACACTTGGTCCTGAGTGTGGGACCAAAGGTCCTCCACTTAGTCCTAGAGAAAGAAAAAAAATTGGATACACCTCATGTAATTTAAATCAATTTAAGGTTAGCGTTACAATTTGCATCAATAAAAATGTGGGTTTATCAATACGACTGGCTTCTCTTACAAATGATCCTTCATGTTTTGCAGAAATCAGTGCACCATTCAGAAGTAAGAAAAAGCTAACCTCTGAATCTGAAGAGTAAAGGTCAGCATTCAAGACAAATGAAGACTTGCAGTACCAGGTAAGACAAGTTCTACCTCTTCTTAAAAACTTTTTAAACTTCCTCCAGTAACACTATACACACTGATGGAGTGATCTGTTTGCTTTTTGCATGCTTTGTGAAACCGATTCTGCATCCATTCAGCTTTGTCTCCATTCGTGTAGTTTCAGCAGGCAGGCTTGTTAGTTTCTTTTCATCATCCAGTCTTTCAGTGTGCTTTTACTCCTTTATTTGTCATGTCTGATCCAATTTGTTAGACCCTTCACTTTTGCCAGATAAGAGGGGTAGCCACTTGTATAATCTATATTTTTATTCCCTCGTCCATGCTTTTTATCCCTTTAAAGATACATGAGTTGGGGGTGTTGGGGTGGGCTACTTTGGTTTGTTCGGTGTGTAAGGTTCACTCATGTGGAAAGACTGCCAGGGTGGCTTAGTCCCTTATTTTGTTAATTCCCTCCATCCCAGCCTCTGCTACTTAGTTTTCTTTCCACCTGCCTTTGATAATGCCCAGTTGTCCAACACTTCTGGACACAAAGAAAAATATGACTGTAGTTTTTTTATTAATTTATTTATTCATTTTAGTGAAAAAAAAGTTTTAAAAAAGTGTAAATATTGAACAATTTACAAGAATATTTTGATCTATTTTTACCCCTACAATTGTTTTTTTTAACTTACAATTTGCAAAATATTTCAGTGTTAGATTTTTGTGATGATAAGGAACAGGCATTTTGACTGCAGCTGTCAAATACTTTGCTGCCTTGTTGGCAAAACCTTGCAAGCTTGTTTTTTATGTTAAAGGTGATGGAAGGGTGAAGTCAGAAAGATGTGACTTGCACACTTTCCCTTCACTTCCACTCTTGCAGCTGAGTGACAGGACTAAAGATGACCTTCCCCATCCTCACCACTCAGGCAGTTCATCAAGGACCAGAATGCTGCTGAGCTCGTTCACTTTAGGCTTCCTGCAGAGAACAAAGTAGAGGGCATGATGGAGGCTCTATCGGAGAGAAGAAGAGAAAGCTGAAGCTCCATCCGTTGAGATTGAGGGCCATCATCAGGGAGAAACAGAAGAAGTGATTTTTTATTTCCCTCCAGGGTTAGACTAGCATTCTGTGACATTGGCCTACTTCTATATTGCCTGCCTCCCCTCCCCAAGAGAGAAAGTTGCGTTTGAGAATCAGACAAGGAAAGATCAGAGGATATTTCACAGCCTGTGGCTACCCACCATAGTGTTCGACCACCTCTTAAACCTCCTTCGCTTCGCCTCAACTTGCAGAGAGCTGTCGGTCTACTTAGTCAATATCATATCCACAAACTAGATAAATCGATGCAAACAAGCTTTGGCTGGACACGAGCTTTAGAAGTAGAGGCATAGCTCCTGGCTAAATTTGATGCAGAGATGCATCAATCCAGAAGTGACACTCTTCACATCTTCTTTGTGTTGGTAACAGCGAATTAGGAGCTGGTGTGCACAGGTCCGCTCCTCTGTGTTGAGGTAGTGAATTTGTTACAGTTGCTCCTGTTTTTTGGAAGTGCAGGTGAATTGCTACCACTCATGCATATGGAAAGACTGGAAGAGAGGGAAGCGGTAATCCACTCATTTATACTTCTTCTGATCTGCTATCATCTCTCTCACACACCTCAGTCACTCCTCCTCCTCACATCCCTCACCTCGTTTTCTATCTCTTTCCGGGCTCATCTTGCCATCAGCTTCACCATCCTACAGAAACCAATTCAGACCACCGCGCCACACCGTCATGGCATGTTGGCTAAGGGAGATGGAGTCCTTTTAGGTTTTCGACTACAAACTCCGTCCTGCCTTCCCCCACACTGCCTCTCAACATTTTTCCAAACCCGCCTGATGTGTCAGGGTGGTTGGACAGAGCAATATGTCTGCTCCAGAGAATTTAGTAGACTCATTTTGCACATTTTTGATATTTTGGAAGACAAAAACAGGCATGCACGTATGTGTATGTTGTAATTTGATTGTGTTAGCATGACAGTGCTGGTTATGGTGCTAAGATAGGTTAATACCTGAGTTCCCCATTATGTGTTAGTTGATTAGAAGTTAAACCATCACCAAGTTATCTGTGAGGGCAAAATTTAAATCCAATCATTCATTTTTTGCTTCTTATTGCTGGAAAAGTGCTTTTAGCAACCTGCTGTTTGCTAGGATTTTTCCTTCTTTGAATGCTTTCCAGATTTGTGTGCATTAACCGCCCCGCTTGACTATTTTAAACACTGATTTAAATGATACTCTCCGCATGATGTGACTTGATGGGAAATAAATCTTTTCAAATAAATTCACTGGTTTGATGGAGGCGTAAAAGGAGCCTGATTGTGGTGTGCCTTGGAATGCACGAGTAGAACAGAAAAGTTAACGTAAATTCAGAAAAAAAGAAAAGTGGAGAATATTTAGAGAGTTATAAAGTGGGATGACATTGTATAAAAATAATTGGAAATAAAGTAGTTGATTGATAAAATTAAAAAGTTTTAAGGACTTATTTTATGACACTTTGCAAAGTGGATTCAATCATCATAAGTTGCTTTTTCATTGATATGTTTTTTCATTGGTATTTATTGCTTTATGTTCTTTCTTGGAGCACAGAGGCCCACGGCATCTTAATGCACGCTTGCTGAATAGTGGTTGAATTAAAAGATTGGTGGCTGTGATGGTGGGGTGCAGAAGGGTGACGAGCAAGGAGGGAGTGATGGGGGTCCCCTGAAAGGCAGCAGGCTGCTGAGTGAATGGGATGGGGGAAGCGAGGGTTGGGGGCATTAGCGGCCAAGGCAGATTCAGGGGGTTGGTGGGGGAAATAGTGGGGGTTCCCATTGGTTTAATGCAACGGCTGAAGCAGCTGTGAAAGGATGTTTCCCCTTTTTCCCACGCCCAGTACGATGCAGAGACCCTGCTTCGCCCTGCCAGGGTCAAGTCACATTTCTAATACATACACCGGACCTGCAGACTCTCACAATGCACACGCACAGCTCATTTGTTTTATGTATGCACACAGACAGACACACACACTTGTATGCAGGCAGGCAGCTAGCAGACAGCCTCTCAGACAGATATGCAGGTGGGGGCCGTTGCTCAGAGCGGAGACAGATTTTTCTACTCCAGGCTGTGCTGCCTTATCTTGAATCCAAAAAATGAACAAGCAGCGACTGCACTCATTTAGATTCCCCTGTTAGACAGGCCACCTCTGCTGTTTCAGTTCTAGTTGGTCTGTTGTTGAAAAATCTTCACAAAGAACTTTTTTTTAGTTTTCTGCATGTCTGTCATTTTACTAAAATCATACTTTGTACAAAATCTATGTTGGTGTCTTCCAACCAGCTTTTAAAAAAAAGCTCAAAACTGTCTTCTCTTATCCCTGTTTCAAAATAAACTAAAATCATACACCAGGGAGGGGTTGTAAACCCTTTGTCACACCCTCCCCCCATCATCCCAACATTACACCCATTTCACCCCAATGCCAGATGCCCTGGTGCATTGTGTCGGTGGGTGCTGGGGGGCAGACAGACAGGCAGCCCCTCTCCTGTCAGTTTCTACACACCATAATATCACCCCACTTCTCTGTCTGTTGAGGCTCAGAAAGAACTTCAATGTTCAGAAGAAAATAAATTATTTTCAGAGTGGGAAAGGGGGGTTGGTGGTAGAAGTTCAAGGAGGGGTTCAAGTTTGAATCAGAGGTCAGTTTGAGTGGACTTGAGCAAGATGTGTGTGACATATATGAGTAGATAGAATCTTGGATTAGTTTATTAATTCACATTTTTTTATAGAATTTCTTTTTTTTTTTTTTTTTTTATGGCAACCCCCACAATCCTAAACGGAACCCAAACGTATTTAATCCCTTGAGGATGTGATCAGCTATGCTGTTAATTGCACATTTTCAAATGGAAATTTATATTTGGATATAAATGTACAAAACCCAGACAACATTTGAGTTTGGCATATATCACTTAGCTTAAGTCTTTAATAAAGAAAAAAAAAACCCAAAAAACGGTGGAGTGAATCTGTCTCTGAATCAACTCTGAAAATTGGGGGTTTTTTAGTTTAGGATTTTTTTTTTTTCAGGTTATATGGTGACTATTTTTTAACGCGAGATTTTAACACAATTAAATTAGAAACAGCCAAAATTACAGATGAACTTTTTCAATTATCATTTAAAACACACTCAGAAGAAAAAAAAGTCCTAAAAGTCTTAAAAGTCTTAAGAAGATTTAAAGTGAACTATTAATTGAAACAACAGTTCACGATTAGGAAAAAAATCAAAAGTTGTTCTATGTTTTTAAAAGTCTTTTATAAATTGTTATTTGAGTGTCTGACAAAAATTGGTTGATTTCCCATTTTAGTTTTAAGGCCTGTACTTGAACATGGATAAATATGACTATTTGAATATTTTTTAAAAGTTTCCCTTTAATTAGCATTTATGACATTCTTAATTATGTTTCTTTTGTGACCTAAATTAATCTAGAGGAGGATTTCTATCTTAAAGCAGTAAAGTCTGCCAGCAAATACAGACAATAAGCCTCTTAGAAACATCCACTAGAGCTCAAACAACTTTTTTAATGCATCCTCTCTGTTTGGAGTCTTGCCTTTTTACATCTTTCAGCACCTTGCCTTCTCCATCTCTCGAGTAAAGACGTTTTTGCCTTTCCATCTCTCTTTGTCTGTGTGAAGAGGTGATAGCAATAGAAGACAATGGGGAAAACCCACTTAATTAGCTGGACGAGAAGATGCATTGTGGCAATTACGGAGCACAAAGAGACAGGGAGGCATGGCTCTGTAATGTGCTGCTGCTTGCGTTGCTTGGTTGTTGTAGCCTTTAGTACAAGCAGGCCTTTGTAGAGAGAATGAAAGCAGCAACAATGAAGACAGGATGTAGTTCACGTGTAGAGCCATTTTAGAGTCCTTTTACAAACAAGAACAATAAGAGCTGGAGTCTCTAAAAAACAAAAAAATGCAGAAACTGTAGAAACACCCATTGCTGCACAGCCTATTATTCTCCAGTGAGAGTGTCAGCCTTTTGGTACTTTTTGTCTGTTTCAACAACCCCTTTTTTTTTTTTTTTTCATTTTTGTGAGAGTAATGACACAATTTTTTTATATGTAAGTAACTAATCATATTTATACTTATGAAACTTAATGCAATTTATTTTTTGTAGACTCACTGATTGAGGTTTATGAATGATCACATTCCTACAAATCAATAAATCAATTGATGTTTTTTGTTCTTGACAAAATACATATTTCTTTTAACTAAGATTTAAACACAGTAACGGAGTGTTAAGACCTGCATGGTCTTTTCTGCATTTGTGTTTCCAACAAGTAGAAATACTAACATTTCACTGAAACCAGGAAGTCAGAGGGATCAGGGTTGGAGGGCTGAGAGTCAATGTGTTTTGTAATCAGCTGAGGTTATCAATGTGTCACGGTGTCCACAGTTGACTCATTTGTATCATTTTATTCTTAGTGCACCGACTTTTGAGCATGTCAACTTGTCAATGCGTTTGTAAGTAATTTTGAAAAAAAAAAAAAAAAAAAAGATTTTCAAAATCTTCCAAACCAGCTTTAAGATTTTCAGTCTCAGTTGATTCAGTTGTGTGGAGGCTCTTACAGCTGTAAAACTTTTGGGGACTGTGTGATAATGCAAATCTTGGAAGCTGATTGGTAAAAATAACATTGGTAGACTATAAAGAAGAAATTTTATATCTGCTAATATCATTAAATTTTGTTTGGCAGCAGTAGCTGGCAGAATAGTCATTTAATAAGTTGTGTCATTGAAAGGTTTACGGGTGTAGTATTTGCCAATTCAAGGTCGTAGTTCTGTCTCACCATTGTAAAGCAATCAGGAGAAAGAAAAACACTAATCAATTATGGTTTAATATCTATGTAAATGTAATAATAATATATACTTTATTGATCCCTCACCGAGGAAATTTGTGCGCTGCATTACACCACAGCAGGCTGCCACAACTGTGCGAGAAACGAGGGTTAGAGGTCTTCTCCAAAGACCATAGATGTGAACTCAGTGGGATTCAATCACGCGAACTTCCGCTCTACCACTGAGCCACCGCCTCCCCCAAATTGTTTAGTCCAATTGCTTAGCCAGCAACGAGCTTTTAACTAAATCTTTAACAGAAATTTAACAGAAAAACATAGTTGTAGAAATTGTTTTAGTACAAACTCTAATCATCTTTTTAATATTGAAAAGTTTCTAACAGTTTGATGTATTTTGTTAGCAGAGGTTTTGAATTTGAAGTAGTTTGTCAGGTTTATGCTTTTTGAAGTTGTAATTTTTGCATATTTTTGCTTAAGAGACCATTACATTGTCACAACAAAAGCCGTATTGGTCCATCCTAAATAAATGAACATTTTTAAAAGTTAGCTAAAGTCGGTTCAGAAAGCCAGAACAGAGATTTGAACTACGTACAACTTATGTAGTTTACATGGTGAAGTTGGGAGCCAAAGAAAAAAAAAGACTGACCATTTTTTTAGATAATGAAATATCTCTAATGTTCTAATTGATTAAATATGAAATACATTAACATAAAACGATCGGAATGAATTTTCTAAAAATTTGGATGTTTCAGGCTGGAATGGGAAAAGGGATTTGTTGGACTGTAAACTTAGAAACTATTATCATGCTTTGATGAGGAAATGATCTTTTGAACATCATCAAAACTGCATTGTGTACGTTTTATGTCCAAACTGGGTAAGCAGGTTAAAATAGGATGTTGAAATTGCTCAAATTAGTCAATATAAACTGATCAGTTTATTTTCACTTTAAATCTAAATCAACTATAGCTCAAATATCAATTCTAAAAGCATGTTAACATAGATTTGTAAAAGTTTTTAAAGCATGTTTATGGTGCTGCAACTTACACATACTTCTTTAGTCCAACAATAATTAACTTTTTGTATTAATTTAACTTTAAATATTAAATACCTTTTATTCAGTGTTCCACTTTTCTACAAAAAGGTGTTAAGAGCCCTTTATTCTGAACATGATCTTTAACACATGATTGCTATTTTTCACTTCAAGTCACAATATGCATCTTACCCTCTTGGGTTTTAACCTCCATTTTTAGATGATAAGTTAAAATTTTCTTGTTAATGTATTACCCACAGAATTGGTCATTTCAATATAATCCTAATAATTTAACTATTCCAACTATTTCCAACAAATACTTATCAAAATTGAAAAAGTTAATCACTTGTGGTCCCACTCGGCCTCACGCAATGAGGTCAATTATTTTCTTTCTCGTCACGTTTTCCTGATCATCACGTTGCTTTGCATCAAAGTGGACCCAATACACGCTCATTTCAGTCCAGTTGCGAGTGAAGCCGGTGCCATAGGGTATTCTGCATGTATGATTCTGCTTGTGTGAAGTTGAGTCCAGCAGAGAGCATCGTCCTCCAATGAAGTGGCCCGAGGGGATTTCTTTCATGAAGTCAGATAACATCCAGGCGACCCCCGTTCCTTTTTTTATAAGAGTTCTTTAACCTTGATAAATGAAGTAGCAGCAGGAAGGGAGGGAGGAAAAAGTTGTGTTGGGCAATGAAGCTTCGACATGGGAGGGAGGAGAGAGATAGAGAGAGAAGGAGACACAGCAACTCCCCGTCCGGCTCGCTCTCAGGATCAATAACGTTCGGAGAGCTGCTGAGCACTCCTGTCTGGCAGCTCCACCGTAGGGGATGGAGGGAGTAAAAGAGGAGGGAGGAAAAAGGATGTTGAAAAAGCCGTACTACTGTCTTGTCACGGTTTGTATTTATTTATTTGTTTTCTATAAATGGAATTAAGGCAAATGGTATAGAAAAGCAAAAAGAGGGAGGGAACCACAGATCAACACAACCATCCAACTACACGTGTCAGCCACCTGCCTATCCACACTAATGCAGACACACACGCATCCTCCGAGGTCTCCTTTTACGAAGCCACAAGGTTACAGAGTGTTGATACAAATGCGCACACCCCTCCGACAAATGGGATTTGGCATGTTCAATCAACAGCACTGCCAAATCCCCGTTGTTAAGTGTTGCAGAGTCATATCTGTCTGCAGTGGGCCTGAGCTATGCTTCCACTAACTGTCCCCTAAATATCCTCTATTAAAGTCCTCTGTAATAGAATTATCTGCAGTATTTGTCATTGGATTTTAATGGGCGTGTGTGGTGGCATAAATAATAAACAGAGAGGAAGTTGTCACATCATACACCTGTTACAACATAAAGCCTTCACTGACTCCTTGAGGTCACCTCTTCTCTCCTCTTCTCTTCATTCAGACTTTTCTACTTGATTTCCCTGCTTGCCGTTTAAGTCACTGGTTTCTCTTCTCAGGCCACCTCTCCTGGCCTTTTTCTGTCCGGTGTTAGACCTGATCCTTTCATCTCCTGTCTCCTAATCCTTCGTGAGAAAAGCCTTCTCCTCACCCCTCCTTCCACTTCCCATTTCTCTCTTTTTAACTCCATGCCTCTTCTTATTTTACCGTGTCCCTGTGCTGCTTGTGTCTTTCTTATCCTCTCTTTTTCTCTCCCCCTCACCTGTCTTTATATTTTCTCCAACCACTCCTATGACTTCTTCTTCAACTCTTCCTCCTTTCATTTCACTTTTACTGCCTGTAATTAAGTTAGTGATCAGTTGACTGCCCCTATCAATGGTAAAGAGCAGGTTGGTCCTCCCATCTCAGGAGGGGGGTACATTGTCTGTGCTGGTTAACCAGTGTAATCCCCGCTGGGGACAAAGGCCGCTACCTTCACCACCTAAGCCACCTCTGAAGAGCTTTAGCCCCCTGACGAGAGCCATACCCTATCTTACTCCTGCCTGCTTAGGAACCCAGCATCATCCTGCTTATCTAAAGAAGCCAGCACCATGATTGTGGACTACACAGTGAATGCAAAAGACCCCAGGAGCATATTTGTGCATGTTGTACAGTTCAACATTCTCCGGCTTGTTGCCGTAGCGATCTCATCCTGCACATTAAACTTTTGCATGAGCAAAGCATTTATCAACCCATGCACTAATCCAATCTCTGAATTCCACCCCACAAGAACAAGTCAGCACATAAGAGAGCACCATATGCATTAAAAACATTCAGGCTCCGAACCCAAATACAGTATCCCCCACACGCTGTGCCTCACTCGCTCACTCTGCCTCTCTTTCTCTCTCCCGTTTTTTTTTTTATCTTACAAACACACATCCACACAGAGAACAAGTAGGCAAGGTTGCTATGGTAACGGCTGGTCAGAGTTTACCAGAGGGGAAACAAACAAAGTACTGTTCATGAGAGCAGGTTCGTCTGTGCTGAAGGAGAAGCGATACAGTGTGTGTAAATGTGTGTGTGCAGCGTGTGTGTGTGTTTAAATACAAGAGTGTTTGGAGAGTCTAGATGAGCATGCAACGTCAGAAAATCCTCATGTCTTCAAGTTTGTCTTTTTCACAATTCCTTAATACCCCAAAACATATGAATTACGTACATTTATTAACATAAAATTAAGTTCACTATTTATTATACAATTTTTTAAAAGTTCAATTTAGTTAGAAAACACTTTAAGGTCTCGTCTTTTAAGAAATAATTGGTGTACATCATGGCATTTGCCCAGAAGGTGGTCGTAAGAAGCTTACTCTGGAAGAGAGAAAAGAATAGAAAATAAAATGAGATCAATAAAAAAAATCCAGATTTTGTTAAGGGATTAGAAATTAATACTCACACATTTGGATGTTTTAATGTCAAGGGAACGTGTCGATTTGTTTTTACCCTTGCATAATAAAACAGAAATGTGTGTAACTTCATAGAAACCCTCATATTGTTTTGTTCCTACTTTTTTTGCTACATATTCTCTCTGTCCATCTCCTGTCTTTCAAGAGTGAACCCTCTGGCAATTTGGGTCCAAAACTGTGAACCAGCTCATCATTTCCACTGTTTCCCCTTTTCCATGCCTCTCCTTCATCCTGTTTGATTCATAGTAAAAAAAAATTAAAAAAAGCAGTAAAAGTCAAAAGCAACATACAAGTCTATCTCCCTATGACTCCCTCTGTAATACCCTCCCTTTCATTCATATCTAAAGCTCCTTTAAACCCCTCACTCTTCACTTTGCTGCTTGAGAACAACTGTTTCACATTTTCTTGTAGTGGCACTTCCTCTTTTTATTAGTTTTTTTTTTCTGAAACAAACAACTTCAGAGTCTCGAGGCAAAACATAATCATCAACATCATCACCTCACCGTCCTCACCTCCATCATAACCAAACCCTATGACCCCTCAGCCCTCTCTTTTAGGACTGACAGATACACAGGCATACTGTTCTCTCTCTCATTGCTTTTCACCTCTCAAACCTCCCTCCATCCACATTGCCTGGATTGGCACAATGCGGCAGGGAGAATGTGGTCCTGAACTAACCATATCACCAAGGCTGCCTGAATGCCGCCGAGTCCCATTGTGCTCAGTCAGAAGAGAGTTAACACCCATGTCTGAGCCCAATGAATAGTATTATTGTGTCTGAGACATACACTGCACCCCGGGTCCCCATCCATGTCCCCCTAACTCAACTTGCCCAACACGCCCCTCCCAAACTTACTTTTCTTGTCCCAACAGTGTAACCCTAAAGCCGCCCCCTCTCTTTTACCCTCTTCTTAACAGAAAGCTCTAACTTCCAGAGCTTTACCAGCCTGACGAATCTAAACTTTACTTCTCTGGTGACCTGGCACCAAGCCCCCATCTATGTTTAAGTTTGGTTTTCAAACAAGCAGAGGGGTATGGATATATGCAACCAAAGCCAGTAACAACTGTAGCAACTGCAAGGTGGAAACTTTAGTGATGGTGAAGTTCGGGCAGCATAGTGGGGGATGAATTTGGCCATAGCTTCTTTTTGCTGTGGAACACAATGGGATCATCAATCCTCAAAGAATCTCCCCACCCCACCACCCATCAGCTATTATCATAAGAAGAGGACTGCTGAAGCCATCTGAATAACTCTAGATGATACAAAAGCTGAGATGTTTTCTTTGACAAACTTTCCATGGGGCACCACTAACCCAAGTAAAATACATCCATTCCTTCACAGCCAGAGCAGTTTGAACACTTTTGTCACTTTCAAACATTTTTCATATTGAAAAATGCACATAATTATACACATAATTGATCAAAATATTAGATCAATTTCACAGTTCAGCTTAATTGCTGTACTACTAGTTAAGGTACTGTATTCTGTAAATTTAGTAGTGATTCTTTTTAAAACAAGACCACTTTTGCTATATTTCTGCGATCTGCAGCACATCAGAATCTAATATCTGAAAGCACCATTGGCAAGCAGCATCTCTCTGCCTGACACACTTAACTCTCTGCGGTTTCTGCTTTCTAAGGTTAGAGGGTTCATATTACCAGCTGGGAGAGGATGCCAAAATTCTCAACCTCAACCTTTTTTTTTCTGATCAAAGACCAGTGCTGACATACAGAGCGAGTAAAATGCTAAAGGTTGGGATTAACTTGTTTTTTCTCTCCGTTTCTGTCTGTGGTTGTTTGTGTGCAGCAGGATGAAGAAGAGGAGCCAGTGGAGGAGGAAAAAGAAGCAGAGTGGGTGGAAAATGGAAGAAGAGGAAGATAGAAGCAGTTCGAGGAGGTGGTTTGAAGCGGATGAACTCAGAGCAGGTGAACACAGCTGTGGATTGCCATGGGCTCTCTGGCTGCCTTCCTCTTGTGGCCCCGGTGTTACGCAGAAGGGTCCTAAAGAGCCAAGAGGGGCCAGCCAAAGCTGCAACAGAGTGGGCAGGCTAGGCCATCCAAACCAGGAGAAAGGCAGGTGAGGCGGGCAAGCTGGGCTCTCGTTCCCGGCGGCAAGCAGCCTCCTCGGCAGAGCGGAGCAGCAGAAATCAATACAGAGGAGAAGGGCTAGCAGAGGTTGGCCAGCATTGCCTGCAGGCCTCAGAGCCCAGAGACCAAACCAGCACCACTACTTCCAGCTCCAGCTCTCTTTCTATCTCTCTCCAGCAGTCCCAGCATCAGCCAGGGCACCAACTTTGCAATCGCCCCACACGCAGTGTGTGTCAGCGCATGCACATGTGTGTGTAAAATAAGAGAGTAAGAGAGAGACAGAAACGGTCTTTGTGTGTGGTTAAGCCAGAGGGTTTTTTATTTTTCTGGTGCCCAGCACCGCTTGATAAAACTTTGTCAAGCAGACGGCAAACGGGTGGAAGTTACTGTGGAGGAATGAGACAGGATGTCGAAGGTCTCTCTTCTTTGCCAGCTCCCTCCCTCCTATTACTCATCCCACCTTTGCCGTTTGAATGAGAATTCATGTGAGATGATACACGAGACTTTCCAGCTCAGTCCCGTTTCTAAGCACGTAGCACACAATACTCCAAAGATCTCATGAGCCAGGATGAAAAGACAATTTGAACTTTTTCTCTCATCTACTGTATCAGGCACAACCTGTCTTTTCGCCTTAGATTTTCTTACCCCCACAACAGCAGCTCCCATCAGAGGATATGGCAGTGCAGTATTGATCTGGAAGGTGGAAGAGAGAAAGGCGGGCGCAGGCTTTTATGCCTCTCTCGCTCTCTACGTGTGGGGAAACAGCAGCTGAAGTCCACTTACTGCCGGGCAGCAGGGATCCCATGGCAGGCCCAGTGAATGGCCGCTAATTGAATGAGAGCTGGAATGAAAAGGACACCACTTTTACCTGTGCAGTGCCCCCTTTTTTCATCTGACTCTTTTTTTCACATATACAAAAATGTTCCTTTCTGGGCCAAGGGACTCGTATGTCAGATGTTTGAAGGAGAAGAAAATGACCTAAATACTCATGAAGGACTACATTTGTGCTGGTGTCACTGTAGATATTGATGTCTTCAGAAGAATTTGCAACTGAAACAAGAACATTTTTATAAAGGATGGTGAGAAGCTTCCAGTTAAAACTTCCATTCTGTATGCTGGTCAAGGTGTCTGAGGTCTGGGTTCGACATCGAAAGATACAGACAATCAACATTCCCTCAACTTCAACCGCTCGTTGTGGTGAGTATGATTTGCATGAACTGAAACCCAAATTTATAAATGTTTCTTTGCTTCTAACTCTGTCATGAATAAACAACATCTTGGCTTATAGAATCATGTGAGCACTGAGATGTTGTGTTGTGGATCTCCTCAGTTGGCCCAGGCCTCTGATTTTTCTGTCACAGGCCGTCAGAGGAGTTTGTTGTTGTTGCTTGTATCAGAGAGAGAATCGAAACCTTTTCCCTCTGTGGCCTGCCAATCTCTTGGCACACAGAAGGAGACTGGCGCTTTAGCCTGGCAGCAACCCCGTGCTTACAAAATGGCCGATTCTTGGCTGCCAGCTGTCTCCCTTCGCCAAGATGGCGCTTGGTTGGTTGGTCTCCATCGCCCGCTGTTTGCCATCTGCCCTCTAATTGTTAACGGCTATGCAGATATCTTGTAATTGCCTTTGCATGTTCTTGATGTGTAACCCCTCCCCCTCACTAGTAAATAATAGTCCAAGCTCCAAAGGAATAAAAGGAATTACAACCCTGAGCGGTCGCTGATTGAATATGCAGCCGGAACAATTAGCAGATGAATGTTGCCCGTTATTCTGATTTTCTTTTACTACTTCTTTAGCTCACCTTATTCTGTATGCAAATCACTGATGCTGCTCTGCTTTGCTGGAAAATACAGCAGCTCTGTTTCTATGTCTCTGTGACTCATTTGGAGATGCTCATGCGTCCTCTCATTGTGCCATATGTGACATCTGCGGTTGGCTGCGTTACCAGGGCACCCTGCCTCCTCTGACAGGCAGGGCCCGCACTGTAAAGGGGAGCAAAAGCAAGGGAGAGGCAAAACATAATGATCTCATTAGCATGCTCAGCACTCCCCGCTATAGGCCCTGGTGTGCTGCTGCGCCGTGGGACCCACCGGTGTACGCCCTTCTCACAGCACTCAGCATGCAACATTGTGTTCTCTCCACACAATGCAGCGCTTCATACAGGCTTTATTATGCCTTGTCAAAGCACAGGGGGATCAGGAGTATCAGTGCAGAAGCAGCAGGGAACGCGCTGTGTACGTGAAGCAGGAGATGTCTTGGTTCTTTATGGTTTTAATGCGGTGTTAGCCGTGCTCATGGATCTTCTGTTGCTGCTGTTGTGCGTTGACAAGTGTGTTTATGTTTGTGCGTGTATTTTTCTGAGCACTCTGGTTGTGTGTGTTTGCACAATTGTCCGTTTTATTGTTAGCTCCCATGGTATTTCTGGCTGTTTTCACCTGTCACTGCCAATTATTGCAGAGGGTGATTTGGTCAATTGTCTGTGTCCTGTAAGTCGGCTCCTCATCCAGTCCACACTCATCTTGAATGGCATCTAGTCTGTCTGTAAAGGGGGACTTCAATTTCACTGGAAATATGGGGACGATGTTCCAAATATAAATTCTCTTTGTATGTCCAAGTTAAACAACAAGGCAGTGCTAAAAAATACATTCTGTAAATGCAAGTCTTACTAAGTTTTTTTACTTAATTTTTTTAATATACATATTTCTATGATACACCTTTTTTGTGATTCAATTTTGTTTGGGAAAGCTGAAAAAAGCCCAGTGTAAGGTTGACGTGACAAAAGATTCAACCTAAAATACAATAACATGGAATAAAGAACAATGTACGCGTTTACAGTAACACATTTATTTTATCTTCAAGAGCAAGTTACGAAAGATTTGATCTGCAAATTGTATGAAGCTTTTTTGCACTGAATAATTTTATACTTTATCCATTTCTCTTTCATCTCCATCAAATTGATACAAGTTTAACAAAGCCTCTTTGTCTAATCCATTTGTTGTGTTGGCAGTGAAGTAAAGAAGGTTTGCATAAACTGCTGTGGTTAGCCTGGAAACACTGCAGGCTTTTTACAATTTTCTTTTTTTAGGAAAAAAAAGTAGATCCAAGTCTGGACAGCGTCCAACTGGTCCTAAAGAGACAACAGACATTTAACTGGATAAATTTAATTTGTCTCTTTATTTCATTATTTGTGAGTGTAGTTTTCAGATAACTCTCTCTTTTCTGATTTGGCTCGCTTAAAATTGTATTTCTAAAAGAAAATATGAAATAAAGTGAAAAAAGGCACAAAAAAATCAGGAAAAAAATGTTTAAACTTGTCATGCATTCATAACATATGTAAAACTGTGTGAGAGAGTGTGTATTTTTTTTTGGTTTTATGTGTAGGTGGAAATTTGTTTGTCTGCTCCATGCATTTAGTGAAAAACAGCAAATGACACAAACAGCACAAAACCCATTGAATTATGCATGTTTTAATGTATTCACATACTCTCACTCAACATCGATGCTCAAGCGCACACACCGTACTTACACGTACATAAAAACAAGAACACCCATTCCCACTTATTGAATGAAGTACTTCAAAACACCAAGACTTTCACAAAACTTATACACGAATAATAGTTTCTTCTCTTCTTTTTTCGGCATTTACCACAGTATTTGTTTATGATTCCATGCACAGAAACATGCAACATTATACAATAGACCTCAGCAGAGGTGGTCACATCATGTGCTTTATGTCCTACATGCTTTATGTATTTTGCTTTTCACATTTTCACATAGTGAAAAGCAAAATAACATCACTGATTTCACTCTTCCAGATGTTTTTCCTTGTTCATCATGAACACCACCTGAGCAGTTTGGATCAAATAATTTATATAAATCAACTCTTATTGGAAAGAAAAATAAGTGCATTACTACACACAGGTTTTTATCAAGCCTAAAGCAAATTCAATTAAGTCAGTCATATATTATTAAAAAACACTTGCCATCTTCACAAATCAAGAAACTTTCCTCTTTTTTCCTGCTTAAGTCACCACACAAGCACTTGAATGTTGACTGTTCATCTGTGCATGTTATTGTTGCCCTCTTCATTGCAGTGTTTTCATTCTGGCTGCTCTTTGCTTTATTTGCCTAGGTATTGATTGGATGTGGCCCAACACTCTGAAGTAATAGTTGCTGAAAGCACTTAAAGCCATCACTCAATTTTTCCTGGCCTGTTGCACGTCTCTGTTCCCTGCGGTGTGACAAGGGATCTGATTTTAATTCTAATATAAAATATCATTCAAATAAAAAGTACCAAAAAATATTTGTTGTTTGAACATATATTTGGAAGACATTTTTATTTTAACTGTACAAAATCAACTTTTAGATGTTTAAACCATGTTTGAACGTCATTCCCACATCAAAATAAAAAAAACTTGAAGATATTTTCTATTTCCTTCATGCATGTTTGAAAATTTGAAAGCGCTTCCGTCAATACATTAATGCTGTTCAAACACTAGGTTGTTCTTGGCCATGGATTTTGTTATCCGCAACACCCAAATTTTAATGTAAGCGGATAGTGTTTCAGTACACATGCTTCACTCATGGACGGTTCCAAGAGGGAGTGCCATTTTTATGTAAATGCCCTAAATTAAGAATAGAAAATAATATGAGCCAGCTTGCTAACTTTTTGTGCTTAGCATTGGATTTGCGACCATATACCTATATACGCTGTGTTGTGCATGCACTCCACAAAGCAGAACCAATCGGGAAGCAAGAGAATGGGGAATTCACCGTGTAAAAAACTGAAGTTAAACTGAAAAAAATGTATTTTTAATCTCTTTTTGGGCAAACGTTGGATTTCTGGTTTAACAAGAGTAACCATGTTTATCAGTACATATTACGAGATAAGAATTATTAACCTGTGAAAATACAAGAAACCCTCTTTAAATAGAATCCGTCTTAAAATCTTTTATTTGATAAATTTAATGTAACAGAAACAAAATGTTTGAAAAAAGTCAATTAAAGCTATCTAGCTTTATTTTATTAGCATTACTTTTTTAAAATATATGAACATATTCTTTTTTTAACAGTACAAGATGTTTTTTTTATTTGTTTTGGTAACAAGAAGGCTCGGTAGGCCGGAGTAAATTGATTTCATTGATGCCAGAGCACATTTCTTGGGTGAAACTACCATTCTGAGGAAGTAATTCATAAGTCAAGTGTTGCTTCTGCAGTTTCCTCAGAGCTGTTACACTGAGCCCCAAGTCTGATTATAGACTCAACAAAAAACAGTCAGGCATTTATCCAAGTCACTGATTATGTCATTCCAACAGGCTGCAAACACTCAGACGGGCCAGACAGCTCAGAGGGGAGAATTATGAAGCTGGAGTGGAATGGAGGCTCTATGAAAAGGAAATGAAAATGGAGTAGTGCTGTATGTGTGATTAAACTGCCTGTTCGCCTACAAAAGGCCATGCTACAGTAATGCGGGCCGGAGACTTGGTTGTAATGAAAATGTGAAGGTGGTGGGGTTTGAACCCCGTGAATGATGCATACACACACTCACATGGTTGCACACATAATATATGGTGTATATATGTGCTCAGTCTGAATAGACTATTAAATTTCCTGAGGAAACTGTAGGTGTTATTTGAGTTATAAAGTAAGAAAGTTTGTTATATTTTTTTGTTTAAGCCTCAAGAATTAAAACATGGTGAAAAAAAATGAGCTGTTTAAATCCTTGGATGTGGCAAGTGTGCTTAAAATCAGGGCTTAGTCCTGGAGACGCTGTTCATCCTAAAAAGCAGGCAGATGACACTGCTGTGACCACATAAATATTAAATTGAATCATTCAGATGCAGAGACAGCATCCCAGCCAGCGAGCGTGGGAACATGCTAAATGATGAGGGTACAAGGAAGTCTGTGCAGTGTGTGTGTGTGTGCGTGGGTGGGTAGAGGGGTAGTTCATGGCCAGACATCCCAGCTGCACTGACTTCCATTCAGAAATGGGTTACGAAGGATCTCAAGGGTCAAGGTTAGAGAAGGATGGGGGAAGGGGTCATCATTTCACCGTATCATATTGTGTGTGTGTGTGTGTGTGTGTGTCTACCATTCATCCCCTCATGGGTGTTTGGCTAGTCTGTTAGCTGCCTCTGTTTGCTTTTTATATACGATGCTTCTTATTGCCTTTCTCCAGAGACGACGTTAGGAAAGAGAATGGGGTACAGTCCTCTTCATGACCAGTCTCCAATCGGCTCAGAGACAAATCATGCTAGAAATCAGTCCTGCAACCCTCTGGTCAAACAACCCCCCCTAGTCAAAGCCAGTCAGACACTTTGACAGCCCCCATGTCTGTCTCAGTCTGCTGCTTTCTGTAATTTAACATGTCAGACCGGTTTTCATTGACTGTGCACGCCTCAATCAGACATGCTTTCATTTCTTGTCTTGCTTAGTAATGTTTTAGGGTGGATTATATTCATTCAAAAATATTTTCTTTAAAAATATTGTTTGAATTAATATTTGAGATTAATTTCTCACTTTTCTGCATCATATCGTGTTAAACTGGACATTGAAAAGCAAACTTCTTCACCTAAGCGTTATTTTTTTCTATCATCCAGGTGCTAAGTAGCTGAGTTGCATTATGAAATAAACAGTGTAAGCCCTTTAAGAGGAGTGTCTGCTGCACATGAGAGGAGGAGAGCAGAAAGAACAGATGGATAGAGGTAGAGAGAAAGCAAAAAAAATGGAGAGGTGTGCAGGCACAAGCTAACCGACCCCACGGTAGCCTGCTTCCATTCTTCATTGGGGTCTTATGCTTCATTAGACTGTCTGAAAGAAAGACCCGCTTTCCCTCATCACCTCAATAGGCTCTAGTCCCCCTTCTCTTCCATTGCCTGGAGGGTTCTCCTACAAAAAACCACCTCCCTTACCCCCGTTTTACTCTACATTTCTGCCTCCTTCTGCTAATCGTCTCAACTCGAACTGAAACCAAGCTTAGTAACAGCAGTTTTGTGAGCCCCTCTGGTCCGTCCCTCCATCCCCCCTTTCGCCTCCTATCATCCCCACCGGCTCCCCTTCTCTGCTCATTCACTCACCTTGGTCAGACACACCACCCACCCACTGCTTAAATCCCTATCAGCATGTCAAGTAAATGTCTGCCCAGCTGGGGTTGACACACATACACACCCACCCACCCACTCTCACACACACACATGCTGAAATATGAATGCACTACACACACAATCTTTTGCTTGCTTCTGGGGTTTAGCTTTCCTCCCTGCTGACCCTTTTCACCCCTGTTTTGCTCTCTTCCCCTTCTTGCCGACTCTCTTTCCCCCTCCTCCTTTCCTCAGGCACTGATCTGACAGGATGGTTTGGTTAGCTGACTATATCTGCACGAGGTTTATCACAGAACTCCTCGCCTCCCACCCAACTCATTCCACCACCCTCTCCGTTTCTACTACCTGTCCGCCACTATTTTTTTTTAATTAAAGTGCTTTTCTCCAAAAGCTTCTGTGCACCAGGCCGGGCTCACCTTTACATCCCATCTATTTGATGAAAAGCTTTGCAGAATCCTCCAAACTTCAGTTCGTTTATCTCCTAATGTAATCAGCCACTGATATATCTGCTCAGAGTGTTAAGAAATAAAGTGTCATATCTGCTATGTTTAGAAAACGCCATGCAGGAATCGAGAAGAAAACGCCCACTAAAATTCCTTAATGTAATTTTTTTCCCGTTTTACATCAAAATATTTTGCAAAAAACATAATTTCCTTATCTTTACTCACAGTTTTATTCATTACAAAGACCAACAGGCTTTCACCGAGGCGGTATTGCTTTAAGATTAAGCAAGAAAAGTCAGAGATGAAATTGTTTATAACATCTAAAGATTAGATTTCTCCTTTTGTGTGAATTTATGGCAGCGAATCGTTCTTTCAGCTTCAAATCTCTAGCAAAAATGTTTTTAACGCAAACTCTCACAAGATTAGTTTTCACCTGATATCCCATCTGCAAAAATTCTCCTTGGGTGTGAAATTATTTGTTTAGCTTTGGTTAGCAACACCCTCATAGTGCTAGATTGTTCCAAGATACATGTATGGTTGATGTAAGTGATGTTCCACATGGAGCTCCACGCAGACATGCAAACTTATTTATGCCATTATGTGTTAAAGACAGTATGGATGATCTTTTTGGGGTGGCAGCCTACACTCTTTAAGTAAATGCATTAATATGCACCATAGACCTTCATCTCAGCTGGATGGCACAGTCAACGGCACTCTTGTAGCTGAGATTACAGGCAGAAACACACAGTCAGTAAGGCAGAGCACTATGAGCACTTTTGAGAAAGCCCTACTAAAGCTCACGTTCATAATGAGGCTGTGATTTACAAGGGAAGGTTTTTCCTGCCCGGAGGTGTGTGTGCCTCCTTTTGTCGCTTTGCTTTTCATCAGGCACACAGTGGACAGCCACATTACAGCGAGGACGGGGTCCTTGCTTTATGTGCATGGCGAGGGAAAGGCAGAAGGGTGGAGATGAGAAGTGTGTGTGCAGTTTCATCTGCAAAGACTTGGTGTTGTAATTGTATTGAAACATTTTCTTAATGTGTAATAATAACACACACATTTCCACGCAGTTTTGTACTTTTGGGTTTATTATGAATACTTTAAATGTCAGTCAAGTTTATGTTTCAATGTTTTCAATAGTTTTGTGTGAGATAAAATCTTTACAACCAAGTTTTAAAAGACTGGGTTGTGTGTTTGTGACACATTTGTGCATGCTCACACACTACCTTATTGTTCCAGCTGCAGAATGACTGTAGTCCTCTGGGTGAAGGTGTGTGCTGACTGTACCTGAGGACACACAGATGGTGCAGTTTGTCAGTGACCTGGTTGCTCTGCATTCAGTTGCAGCAAAGTTATGTCCTCTGGTGACCAAATGAGAGCAGATGCACACTTTTTTATGAGTACACCTCTTTGGATGTAAAAAATTAAAATCAGACTCTAAGTTTGACATTAATGTTGAAGTATTTTCTTTCCCGGAGCTTTCTGGGAAACTTTCTGTCATTAATGTTAAAATTTTCGCTCCGTATTCTCTCCTGTTTATTTTTTAACAACCTCCTTCTGTCACATAAAACCAAGAGCTGCAGTTTGCTTTACTGAGTCCATAAAGAGGCGTTTTAAAAAGCTGTGTTAACAGACCAACAAAGCTTAAAAAGAGCCCCCTCCTGTGAGAGGGTGGTTCCCATAGGGATGTGGTGTGGCGCTCCATTGGCAGGCCTCTACCCGGCCTCTCATTCAGCCCTAACGCACAGTCACGGTCACTTATGGTAGGAGGGAAAATCACACAATTCAGCCCGGGTCTGATCCAATGACATGTTTTTTTAATGAGCTGGCTCTATGTCTTTGTTTGGGCACCAAATTCAAGTCCAGACTGGAGCAAGTCTTGCTGAATAAGATGCAAGGCCATGGCCGGGCACTACTTTGCACACAGAGAGCACAAAGAGCTTCTGTTAAAACGTGAATAGCTCTGTGCTTTCATTCAGCTCCTCTGCAAACACACCATCGCTGACCTTTAGTTTTAATTATTTATTACTAATGACAATTGTGTGCTATCTTGAGGCCAAAAGATTCGCTTAAAACTCATTTGTGTTAAAAAGAAAACAGGTACTTTCTAAAGCCATTTGTGCCCCCTTGACACATTTTTCCAGGGTCATAAACAGAAGGATTCTTTTTCTCTTTCATTTACACCAGCTCCAGTGCCTTTTACAGAATCCACCACACCATACATCACGCGTATACGTGCTGTTGTCATAGCATGTGTGTACATTCGCCAACGTGCCAGGTGCTTTCTGCTCTGTATGTTCAGGGGTGAGGACCGCCATTAAACTGTCCACCTGCATCACCAGAGTCAAACATCACCGTGCCAGCCTGTCCGCTCTGCTTCTCGCCGGGCCCTTGAACAACCCACACGCACAGATTCACATGGCAATCAGCCAAGATTCACAAGACAAAATCTTGGTCTGCTCATCCACAGCAGAAAAAATAACTAAAGATTGCGGTGCTGTACGATAGTTTCTACTGATATTCATCTTTCGGATGTGGTTGTGTATTGTTAATGTTGTTCTTAGAAACTCATGAGTATAGTTGGATGATGTGAAATGATAAACTTTGTTGGTATGATAGTTTTTTTTTTTCATTTACCAACAAACAGTAATTGTCTGATATCAAATAGTGTAAAGCTTTTAAAAATTTTTGTGTCAAAAGCAAGTTTTTCACACTCAAGGTCAATTAAAACAGGAACATTCAAGAAAAATACCCTTCTGATTAGCTCAAAGGAAGTATGACACTTCAGAACCTTTTCTGCAAGACGTCTGAAGCACTTTCAAGCTTTCACACGAACAGACCTCAGCTTGTGATCCAGCCTAACTCGTTTATTGCTCACGTTCAAAGCTGTGCTAAAAGAGAATTAGTATGCAGAGGACCATACAGACATCCCAGTGGATCTAATGGGTAGCCAAACTGGGGAAGTAAACTGCAGTGAATGGTGAATGCTTCTCGTTCACTTCTCCTCCACCTCGTTGGCTGTGCCTTCTCCCAAGCAGACTGAACGCCACTACAGTTTCCTTCATACATTCCCTTAAAAAAAAAAAAAAAAAAAAACAATAATAAAAAGAGTTCTGCATCATCACTTTCCCTCCCCCTGCTTTCCTGCCCTGCTTGTACCCATAGCTGACTCTATTGGTTCTCTGGGTCATTCAAGGGGCTCCAGACACTCTTCTTTCTTCACCCCCTTTAGCCTAACTACATAAATTAACCCCCTCTTCCTGGTGTCTTGTCAGTCTGCCACCTCCCAATATGCTGTCACCTTCTGTCTTTTTGTACCACCCTCTTACTGTATTAGAACAAATTTGAACTTATTTTTTCTCACCGTCATCTGTCGTATTGTTCCTAAAATATCGTCTATTTTTAATGCCATTCCACACCCTCACCGTCTATGCTTACTTTGCTTCACAATCTTTTCTTCTTGCTCTACAGACAGTTTCCTACCTGACTGAGCGTTCTCCTCTTTTCATCTGGGATATTGTTTACATCTGTCTCAGTAATCACTAGCAGAGCCTCTCTAGACCTCACAGATGTTGTAATAATACCAGGGATTAGCAGGCTTAACACTAGGGTTTATTTAGGAAGTTTCCCCAATGGCTTGGGAGTAAAGCTCACCAGATCTTCTGAATTTGACCTTTTTCTCTCGTAGCTAAAATCCAGCCTGTCCTACTTCACTTTGATTTGGGTTTTTTTTTGGTCACAAGCGTCTGGCATGCTGATGCGATGTAATTCAGATAGTTGCTTTTGGCTCTCATTTGGATGCTAAATCTAGAGTTAGGATTAAAATAGAGGTAAAGCACTTGACATCAGCTCCTATTTTATAATATCTGGCTGATCATAATGATGCAATACTAAAAAAATTTTTATATAATATTTTTCTTCTTAATCTAACTCGGCCTTAAAATGTGTTTGTGATCTTGTCTGCCGCCTGGTTAGATTAAAACTCTGACGTTGCTAGCTAGCTGCTGTCTGAGTTCTCTGTGATGATCCTTTCTGGTCTCTTACTAAAAGATAATTAGGAGGTTCTCCCAGACTCAGCACCTCTGCTGCTCCTCTTCGCATCATGCTGCAAAACCAAGGTTTTATGACCAAGCAGATCTAGCGTCTGAAGAAGTGTGTGTCCGTTTGCTTGGGGTTAATGTATTTCAGTCTGCATCCTAATCCCAAAGGTGTAATTAGTCTGGTGGAGGTGCAAACCAATCCCTGCCCCCCAACAACGTGTGTGTGTACGGACGTGTGCTTGTGCTGCAGGCTCTGAGGTCAGCCAGGAAGCCAGACAGGCTGCACCTCGGCCTTTGACTCATGGCTGTCTGCTTGCTCAGGGGTCATGAACACCATTGATGCAGACAGCTGATAGGCGTGCAAACAAATGTAGTCACATCCCTGGCTGTAAACATTAACGTTTCCGTTTGTCTGGAGAGGTGATGACGCAGCGTCATTCATGTTAGTTAGACACACAGAAGAGTTTTCTCTTTATGGGGTTCTTCATTGTGCTAATGCAATCTAAAAAAGGTTACATTATGGATCTGTTAGGATATATCACTAATCACTAAATTCTTTTTTTATCTGCTTTTGTTTTTACAGATGGGGTCAAAAAGCAAAAAAAGGGACAAAAACTACTATGAGGAGACTTACAAAACACACATGCAGCACATGGTATCTTTGAGCAAGTCAAGCCATTATTCAGAAAACACCAGCTCCACACCTGCACAGACACTTAAACAGCCAAATCATATCCGATCCAAGTCTTTTTATGCAAAATCACTAAGGTAAGTCTGAACCCATATGAAAAGGTAAGTTTAGAGGTTGAATTCGTTTAGGAATTTTTCTAAAGTCTAAAATAAAACTGCTGCATAAAATTGAGCAAAATTTGTTTCATTAGCTATGGATGGCTGCCTTACAGATCAATTTTAAGTTGGAAATTGCATGAGACACCAAGGGATTCTTTTGTTTTCAATCAATAATTTAAACTCAAGTATTTGACTGTAAAATTGTTCAGTTAGAATTGTAGCGCTTTTATCTTCTCTGTGCAACACAATCATAAACTTATGAGAAATTTGTATCAATATAAAAAAAAAAGAAATTCTATTTTTTACGCTAGCTTAACTTGTTTAATGTAAAAATTCCTCTGAATTTATGAATAAAGTTGGTGAAAATGAGAAAATGTCTGGGTGTGTTTTTTTGTCTTTGTTCTAGTAATTCTTGTGTTTTAATCTTTAAACCAGAAAATGTCTATTTTTTTGTGTGCATATAAATAATTAAAAGTAATGGTTAAAATGTATGAATGGGAACTGTTTGTTTTTGGGGGGGTTTTCCAGCTTATCTTCAGCTACAGCTTACGAGAGTTGATGGTTCAACATTTTTATCTATGATTTGGTTGGGGTGGGGTTTTTTTTTTATATTTTTGTGATTCTGGGAAATTTTAGATGAACAGTTCCATCACCATGGCCTAGATCTACGTATTGTGTCAATTAGCTGCCTTTGTATGTAAGCAGCAGGGGTGTTGAGACAAATTGCTGAAGAACACATCCAAGTCCACATGCACATTGGTTTTATTTTTGGGGATCACACCTCCTTTTGTCTTCTCCCATCAACCAGTAGAAGCGATGGCTCAGTGCCCCTAGTGTGCTCTGATGCTTTGGTTGAAATGAGCTCAGTATTCCCTCCAGACCCCTTCAACTTTCTCCACAAAACACTGTCCCCTTCCTAAGTCCAAGCTCCACAGTCGTCAGCCTCTCTCCTGACTGCATCTGACCTGAAATTAGGGCCAGCCAAACCTCTGTGGCCAGACTGCCGTGGAAAGGAGACCTGTCTGTGTGTGTGCTCCACGGCCCTGAAAGAAAGCAGGAGATTATCCCATTCTGTGTGTCCAGTCACCAATGTAGTATTGACCACAGTTGGCCACCCAGGGAGCGTCCAGCCAGCCGTGAGATGGCCTGATATACTTGCTTACTGGCCGTGCTAGATTCCCCCACTCTCGCTGGGAGAAGAACCGAGCCCTACATGCCGGACCCTTTCTAAGGACAACGTTTGTGTAGTGAATATACCCCTCCACACACAATGACACACACACACATTTCAGACCACTCTCCGTACAGTAAAAGAGGTTGCCATCAGGTCGTTTTCTGTGTCCTGTGAGGCGAGGCGGAGGTCATTGGGAAGGTGGAAAACCTCTTTAATGGTGGGAATGATACCATAACACCTATAGATAGAGTTACGGATCATGTCACATAAAGTCTGTATACGGCGTACAACTCTGACACCAAAGAGTGAAGACAAGCAGAAAAAAATTTATTGTATTTTGTAGGTTATTCCATATGCTCTCATGTAGTCTAATGTCCCAAATGCACTGTAAAATTTTTATGTAATTTCAAATAAACGTAAAAAAAACAAAAAAACTGATGACCGATGTGAAAGATTGTTAAACAAACCTAATGAGATGTAGGTACTGTATTTGTAAAACATCTTTGAAGTTTTGTTTTTTTTCTACTAAATTTCACCTCTAATTGGAAAATCCTTTTTTGTAATTAATCCTTGTGGCGTAAAAGATGTCAGTTAATGACTTGAAGAAACCCTCAGGGGTCAGTTAATTGCTTAGTTGTTTGTTTGTCTATGGAGGGTCTTTAACATCCCACCCCATTAACAAAACAAAGGTCCCAGACAGCACTGTTGACACACACAGACACACATGCTTTACTTTAAATTCATTTAAATATAAATGCGTATTGCATTTTATTCATGTATGTAATTAAGTTTATTAGTTATTTTTCTGCATGTATTTTGTCAGATGTTAACTGGTTTTGTATATATATAAAAATAAGTTGACAAATCACTCTCCTGCCTGCCTTTTTAATTCAAATTTTTTTCTGCAAAAGAGTAAATTTATTCAAATTATCAATACAAAATAGACTAAATTCATTCTTTAATGGGCTAAATTAGTTAATTCTTTATAACAAAACATCTTTTTGACCTCTTCTAAATATTACTATTTTGCATCATTGTTGGAGACAAAATAAACAGATGTTTAACTAAAAAAAATAAAATTTCTTCAACATTGATTTGTGACCATAAACAAAATATGGGTTTTTGAAAATGCAAAGACTTGAGTTTCCAGCCGTTTTGTAATTTCTGAAGTTAGAAATTGTTGCTTCTTCTCACTTAAGTTGAACAAATAAAATTAAAATGTTGCCATTTGTCCTGAATAAATTACAAAAGATTATCAAGAGTTCTCATGATCATCCCAAACCTCAGAGAGAAAAGTTTAATACAAATTGAAAGGCTTTTGTTTGGATAAAATGCTTTTAATCAAATTATTAAAAAGATTGTGCTGACTGTTTGGTTTTTTTTTTTGGTTTTTTTTTTTTAAAGGATTTCTATTTTTTTCTGTCTTGTCCTACACAGGATTTAAATGTTTTTCATGCAAAATAAATAAACCGTAATTTGGTGAATGTGATGAAAGATGGGTGTGAACCAAGAGTTAGTTTGTTAGTGATCTTCAACTACAGTAATAGGGAGAAAATCCAGAAACACAAACACTCAAAAACATGAACTGACAGATAACAAATTGCAATTGCAGAAATGCATTGTCTGTGATTCCTGAACATTAGTCACATACAAGCTTATGCATTTATTGTTTGTTTTTTTAGGCACAATCATTTTTATTTCAATTTAAGAAAGTCTTAATGTGTCATTTATGTCCAAATGGGAAGATTAAACACGGTTTACATTTTATGAAATGAAGACACAGTTTAAACTTCCAATCAAAAGTGTTGTTTTATGTAACTAGGATTTGCTTTTCTTGTAAAGAGCTCAAATCTGTGTGGAGCAGCTGATTGTTGTGCCATCACCATGTGGAACAAAGCTCAGCTGTGGCCCACAAATGCCCTCTTTCAGCATGCAGAAAACCAAAACTACACCGTTATGTAAGTGCTCTAATTTCAGTTCGAGAAGTTTTCCAGGAAATAGAATTAAACTTGAAAAGGAAGAAAAGTTCCATTTTAATAAAATAAACATGTAAGCAAACACTAATTAATACAAAAAACTCAATTAAAACTGGTAATGTTTTTATATAAGAAGTCTCTTGTCTTGAATATTTATGGACTTGTGTTTCTCTCTGTTGAACCTTGAGTTTGTGTCTTGAACTTGATGGTAACTTCGATCCCTAATAAAAATGCAATGGCAGGACGTCGATGGAAGTGGGATGGTGAGAGGGAGTGTGCATTAAAAGGTTGGAGAACTTGGAGTCTAGTTTGTCATGCTAACTGCAGCAATGGCATTGAATTTGGTCACAGAGAGCAGAAGGTTCACAGGACCCCAGCCATTCTCATGCAAAGTCTTTCACAGGAGCTTCTCTTTCGCCGTCCGCCCACACTCACACCCACCCTCAGCTTCTGCCCATGCTGAAAAAATACATGCATGTTTATAAATGTGTGTGTGTGTTCTCTAAGGCCAGAGCAGCAAAACCTTTTTCGTAATACATGCCTGAGCTATGATGTAAGATTGAATAACAATTATTACCAATCTATTATGGCGTCTTAAACTATTATCTTCCACAAAATCTTGATACAACTGATAGACTATGTTCCCAAAGTAAAAAAAAAAAGCTACTAAAAAGCATTTATGTGCACTTGCAACAGTTCTTACAGTACAAAAATGGAGCAGTGGTTTATTACCTAGCATATTTATCAGAAATTTATACTTGAAGTAGCTCGACCTTTTTTCACAGCAGTGCTTTGAAAGTAATTATCATGCAAAACTCTTCATTGTATTGAATCCACTAATATTTCTGTTCCTGTTCTAAAAAATGCAAACATTCTGTTCAAATTTCTACTTCATATATCTTCACAAAAATCAAAGGCTCGCTCTTATCCTTCCAGCATAAACCACACCTCTCATCTATTCCTCCACAGATTGAGAGAAGCAACAACTCATTTGCTGTTGGATCCGTTTAAATGCCAAACGGTGAAAATGTCATCTGCACCTCTGCGTTTGCTCTCTATAAATGCAAACAGCACATGCAAATGAGTGCGTTACCGCCTCCAGGCTTGAAACAGTGAAAAGAAGTATGGAGTGTGTGTGTATGGTAGGTGCCAAGATTTATGTACTCAGATTTATGCATACTACAGTTTCACAACACAGGACGAAAGGAGCATGTGTGTGTGTGTGTGTGTGCCCCCTCAGCAGCCCTTTTGGAGCTTGTGTTTGATGGAGTGAAGGCCAGTGCAGAGTGAACACTCCCTCTAATGGAAGAGAGCGTCCCAGCAGCTCAGTAATGCACTGACCTCAGAGCTTTTACAACACTGCCAGGCGATAAGTGGCAATATGCTGGATCTTATAAAATTAACAAGACTGAGCTAGAAGAAAAAGGGGCTCGGGGGGTCGTTGCGTGAGGGGCAGCAATCCTAAAGGCCTTGTAAATATCAGCATTTATGCATGGGAGGCCTCTGGCTTTTTCTGACTCTGTTTTTACGGCCGCAGCAGCATGATTAGCAATATTCACTCTATATTGTAGTTTCTTTTTACAGGGATTTTTTTTAGTTGGTCGATGCAAGATAAAACTACCTTAATCTAAAAAAATTTGTGAAAGCTTTCCAGGTGAAAGGAGATTTGAAAGCCAGGCAGGCCTTTAGGATGATAGGCAGTCAGCTAACACAGCTTCTGCAAGGTGTCAGGAGGAGAAGGAACATTTGTGCACATGCATGTGCGTGTGCTGCTTACATACTGTACATGAAGATTATGATTCCTTGCATATCGAAGAAAGCGAGTCATATTAAACATTTTTATATGCAAAATGATGCTGGAGGCATTCAGCTTCATTCCTGGATATTTCCCATTATAACCTCATCACCTTTCTCACAATCTGTGAGATTGTGTGTGTGAAAAAAGTTGCTTTTTATGTGCATTTCACACCCTGTACGGTGCATCGGTGTGTATGTGTGAAAAGCTATTGTCTGCTTGCTCTCCAGCAGGGACTTCACAGTGAATTATTCATGTGAGATTTGAATACATGCAAATTGTCCACTCCCCTCTCCTGGCACACATCCAGGTTACCCATGGCAACGGCGCCTTCAAGAAGCATCTTTTCTTCCCCTCCTCCTTTCCTCTTCATCTTTTCACAGGCATCCGCCCTCTGCCCATGTACTCCACCGAGTTGCATTGTTTTGACTGTTACAACACCAGGTTGGATGGCTGTACACCGAAGGGTGGCACGGTATCTCATATTTCACAGTCAAGGTCATATGCGGGGAAGAAAAGGGTGGGCATGGCTCTTCAGTCCTGAGTTGGTGAGGTGATACTGCAAGTCAGCTTCCGATGAAGAAAGAGAAGCTATTTTGGAGGTGAATAAATATAATCAACAATGCAATAGACTGCACACACAGACTCATAAACACTTTCAGACACAGCTCGTTCATACTAATCCATGCAGGAAAATGTGTCTAAGGTGAATCTGAAGATTCTAATATTGTTTGCTCATAGTTTTAATACATATGTTGATACCCCATTAATACATGACAAAATAAGGGTTCAGAAAATGTGTAAAATAAATTCCAATTTGGTATTTATCTAATTTGGAACTCCTTTGGAATTATTTTTACTAAAAAGGGTTAAAAATAGCTGCTTTTTCTCTTTGTTAAATGTCTAAGTGGAAAAAGGTCATTTTATTTACTCATACCAAATGAAGTCAAACATTAATAAACAAAGTGGTTGCATTTTTCATTTTGATTTATTATTTTGGAATAAAAAAATGTAATTTTGAAATAGGTTAGATATTTTTAAAAATCTCAAAAGAATTGTCATGTAAAAATTATAAAACAAAAAGCAGTTTAATGAGGAAGATCAATCTTAAAGTATATAGACAAAAAGGTCAGGTTTAAGTGAGAGAGCAGGTCAATGGAGGCCTTGCACTTTCTAGCGTCAGCTACTCAATGCTGCCATCTGGTGGTATTAGTATATGTAGCAACAAATTCAGTCACATTATTAACCATTATTTTAATGTAAATTAACATCTGTGAATGAGATTCTTGTATAATTCCCAAAGTTTTAAATTGATACAGAGCCTCAAGTTGGATAGGTGGCTTAGAAAATAAATGGATGGATGATACAATAGAATACATACATGTATACGTACGTATGTATATACACACACACACAATTAACTTACAGACATAAAAACAGACTTAAACATTTTCGTTTTGTCTTCTAAACTGTCCATCCCTAACCGAGTTGCTGTAGCGTATCCTGGCTGATTTGAGGCGAGAGGCAGGGTACACCTCAAACAGGTCAACAGTCTATTGCGGAGCCACACACACACACACACACACACACACACACACACACACACACACACACACACTCATTCCTAGGGGCAATTTTATAGTGGCCAAAAAATCTAACATGCATGTTTTTGGAGAGTGGGAGGAAACCGGAGTACCCATAGAAAACCCAGGCATACACGGGGAGAAAATGTAAACTCCACACAGAAAGGCCAGTGTTCCAAGCCTCATCCCACCTGGGACTCAAATCCCGACCTTCTTGCTGTGAGGCCACCACCATGCCGCCCCTTAAATATTTTATTTCAACCATTTTACAAATTGAAAGTATTTTATGAGCACTGAATGTATAAAGTACTTGCAGATGGAGTTTCTGTTTCTTGTCTCATGGTTCTCTCTAGTGGACAAAAACACTCACTGCTCTTAGCTGAGATTTGACACTTTATTGCAGAAAGCATAGAAACCGACATCTTTGGACAAGCTTTACTTTGTAATGTACAATAGTAAAAAATATTTCACTTCAGCAGTTTGTCTTTTCTTACATGTGATTTGCAATCAAGAACAAACAAATCAATGAATGGAAATGAATAGAAATAACACCAAAATTAGCATTTTATATTCAAATTGATTTTTTTTTATCATTTTCCAATTATAATTAATTCTATATAATGAAAGATTATTCAAATAAATGGTGAAATGTGCAGACCAGCTGACATCAGCACCGTCTTATCAACACCCTCACTTCAAAAACCATTAGCGTCACTGTACTGTTTAGAAATGTCTCATAACTGTTTTTTTGTTGCTTCCAACAAGTCATTGTACGACCATTTGAAATGGTAAAAAAATAGAAGCATTTTCTAGCCTAATTTAAAATGAAAAACACGGTAGTGTATTTAAAAAAAATTTAAAAATTAAGTGCGAGCGTAGACTCAAACTTCTCGCTACACGATCACTTAATTACAAAAATGATCCAACTCTGCAATCACTCCAGCTATTTGGATGGTACAATCATGACACCACAAAGTCTGATTGTGCATACAGAAATTACACAAAATCCCCGCCCATCAATCCAACAGAGACTGCGAACCGTGCACGAGCAAAGTGTACATTGATCTCATGTCTTCTAAATTCACACCTCTAGGAACAGACATCGAAGCCAGTCGGGCCTGCTGGCTCATATTCCTGATCCACTCTTCTTTCATCAGGTCAGTCTCATCTGCACTTTTGTTTATCCCTCTTCTGCTCCATTTTGACTTAGTAAATAGAAAAGCTCGTTTGGTGAAACTTCATCAGAAGGTTGTGGGTCACATCGAATGTGGTGAAGCTAATCCCCACAGCGACGGGTCCTTTAACCCAGTTCATGCTCAGACCTTTGTACAATCCACGTCTGATTCCTTCTTGGTTTACGATCTCACGCATTGTCCCCAAAATTGTGACGTATGATGAGCCGGTGACGCCAGCCGTCTGCATGCGCCGGCGCACAACGTCCAGAGGATATGAAGCCGACTGTCCGATCAGACCCGCACAAGCACCGAAGGCCAAACGCTCATATGGATAAGGTTGAGATCTCTTTGTCTTTTCTGGAATAAAAAGAAGAACACACATTTGTGAGTTTTTATTCACTTAAAATTAGACAAATTTCTTCTTGAATAAAAGCAAAAAAAAATTCCTACCTGCGTGTAGTTTTTTTAGTGTTTCATAGGTAAAGAATGTGATTCCTGCGTATGGGATGACACCAAGGATGGTTGGGGTGAAACCTCGGTAGAGAGTTTTAACACCTTCTTCTTGGGAGATTCGCACAAAGACATGCATTATGTTACTGTACCTGTGGAAAGAAAACAAAGGGAAAAAAAAAGAGTTACAATTTAAGAAAATAGCATACCGATGTCCTGACGAGATCTGCGACTTTGCGCTTCTGCACATGCCCTGAATGCTCCCCCTCCCTTCCAGATGATCTAACCATCGAGATCTGCGACCTAACCATCAAGATTTGTAACCTGCTGTACTTCTATTGGAATTAGGGTTAGTTTTCAGAACTCCCATCTATCGAGATAGAACAACAGTACTTTGAGGTTGTGAGTGAAACCTGAGAAAATATGAACTTTGTTACTTTTTGAGCAATTAAAGCAGACCAAAAAATAAATGTTTAAATTTTGCAAAAAAGAAAAACACCAATCAGTGCAAAAAATCTTGAAAATAAAGGGAAAACAAGTAATTAAAGTTGGATGAATTGAGTCCTAGATTATAAAATTAAAAACCTTGAAAAACAATGGAACTATTTACATGTACAAAATGTCCCCTCAATATCTGGACCAAATTTAGCTCAACCTTTTCACAGCGTTGACATCAGCGCGTTTGCTATTTACATATCAGATTTCTCTTAACTAACATCACAACAAGGACGTCAAAGAATAACTGAGGAACATAAAATATAAATAGAACTCATGAGCAGATTGAAATGTTTACATGTGGGGAAACACATCTGCACAATGTGGCTCATCTAAAATTTTGTTTCAACAAATAAAAAAAAACATCTCCATAATTTTTTTATGATTTGTAACATATACAAAGTTACTAAGTCACATAAAACAACAGAAGTTTGCACTGACGTACTGTAAATATTAGGTTTTAATCTCAAACCCAGATGTGCCATTTTACTCCCCTCCCAAAAAACACTGAAGATTACATAATTTTTTAAAACTAGTTTTACAGATGTGTTGAAATAAAACAAAACTTCAGTTTCTCTGACTAAACTGGACTCTGGAGCAGAGAACTGAGGAATAAATAGTTTGGACCGACATGTGACTAAAGATTAAAGGTGGGCTGATCAAACTAAATGCTGATAGCATCGTTACTCAGATTATAATCCCTGTTGTTCGATAGCAGTGTGATTAGTTTGTTTTCTTTCTGTTTCTTTTTTACTTTTCTTCTCAGTGTGTTTTAATAAAAGCAAATCAACAGAAGCTTTAACTTTTATTTGTGCAAATAACTTTTTTTCTGAAATCAACTGTGTGTGGATCAATTGGAATATTTGCTTTCTGTTTTTTCTCAGCTGAAGGTTCTTACATTTCTCTGGCGGTGACCGCCATCCGAGCTCGCACCGTGTCCAGAGGATATGTTAGCATGGCAGCAGTGGTACCAGCCAAAGAACCCGCCAGCAAACGTGGGAAAGGAGGTAGTGCTCTACAAATAAAAAGAAAAATATATTATGTACAGCAATACCAGAAGTTTATGAAGTTTATGCAAAAACCAGTTGCTCAAGTGGCTTCCAGCTAAATGCAGACGTCAGAATGCAAGCTCGGTATCAATAATTAATCTATCTGATTTTATGAAGTCATCTTCCTAATTGATCCATGTGTACAATAAAAGCTTATCAGTACTAAAAACAAAGCACAGGAAATGATTTTGTGTATCTTGAAAGCTGAATTGACTTTTGAAATGGTCACTTGGGCATAACTAACTATTCACTTGTACTTTACTTACCAAACCAGCAATGACTCGGCTAAATTGATTTTTATGTGAACTGTCTTGCGCTTAAGGCTTAATTGAATAAATTTACCCAATTAAAAATGGATGCATTGTTTATCCTTTGTACTTACTTTCCCTGGAAACCGTAACGATGGCCCAGTAGCTTTTTGTACTGCTCATGGGAACAGAACTGGATGGCGGCATAGGGCATGACCCTCACCATGGTGGCTGAGTTTCCTCTCCACAGACTGAGGAGCCCATCCTTCATGTATGTACAGTAAAGAACTCTGAAGGCCTCCTGGAGAAAACATGCACATAGACGCATAATGTTCTCTGCTTTTTAATCATCTTAACTTGTTCAGCATATTCCTGTTACATAAGCAATGATGAAATAATGAGTAAAGCTCTTAAGCTTGAACACATGTCCAAATGAGGCTGCAAAAGTTGATTTGGTTAATTATTGATTTAATGAAATAATGCAGATTAAAGTGATTTATTTTACTTGGTATTAAAATTATATTTGTAAAGAGTTTTTTATTAGCGGATGTTCAATGAGAAAAAAACAAACGTGACATAGGTGAGGTTGAAACAAACAGCCTTAAAGTGTCCAGTTGATCATGTCAACTCATTAAAAGTAGTAAAAAGATTGTTTATCAGATCTTGCTTTACAGATAAGAGATAATTTGAACTCACCTTAGCTGAGAATCTCTTTGAGGACACTGAAAAAAATGACAAGAGAGGCGTTAGACCTAAGAGTTGAACAACACGTTACCCAATGTGGGTTAAACATCTACTAAGAGGATTAGTAATTAGAAACATTTACAGCTGAGAAAAAACAATACTAGTAAAGAGTTAGGTCACCTAGGTGATTTTTTTCTTAATTAGTGGGAAAATTTGTATTTTCTTCTTACCTTGAAAAATGATCTTGGTGCGATCCAGTGGTGCGATGACTGTTTTGGCCACCGCGCCAGCGAATGCACCACACAATAAGGAATCCATGGGCGTCAACCTGGGTCGTAGATCCTGTTTAAGACATTTATGAGACATTGAGTGATGAGAGAAAAAAAATAGTCGCGTTTCATCTAAATCTGCTTTTCTTTGTCTGGGAAGAATGATTGCAAAAAAAAAAAAAAAGTCTGAAATATGCACCGGAAACAAAAACACAATGATTCAACTCACTAAAGTTAAAAACCATGCAGCAGGTTAACCTCAAATAGTTGTTTGTGTGAGCAAGGTGTACTCCTTCAAAGAAACAACTGAACTTAATAATTAATCCTGCACATTGATAAGAGTCTTTGGCATGAAAAACAAACATGTTTTACAACTCACAAAAAAATGTTAATGACTTCCTTCGAGTCGATACATACCATATATAAAAACATATCTGTTAAGATTTTATTATCGACAATGAGCACAGTGGTATCTAATATTTTAATTTTTTTTACCAAATTATTTAGATCCCTCAATGAGGAAAATACTTTTGCTGCATTGCACCGCAGCAGGCAGCCATGACGGTGCAGATGGTGGGAGCTAATAGCAGGTTAGGTGTCTGCTCCAGGGACAACTAGGCATGGGTTCAGTGGAAATTAAACCGGCTTCTCCCGGACCAAGGATGGGCACTCTACCAATGAGCCTAGGGCTCTACTAAGTTAATCTAGTACAAATATGAGTTCATTTGTTTCATCATCTGAACCACTTCTCCAACGGGAGTTGCTGGAGTCTATCCCCGCTGATTTCAGGTGAAAGGCAGGATACACCCCGAACATGCCTTTGGAGTTAATATGAGTAAATGATAAATGAAATTCAAATGAATTTGGCAAACAGAGTTGTTTAGAAGGCATTCCACTAAAACTGGACGTGAACTTAAGCTGAAAAAGTCTTCAGGAGCAATTTTATGCAAATAAGATCAAAATGACCTACTTTGAAACATCTGTCAGCACTTTATGTTCAAACAAAAACCTGAAACTTTCAAAGTACAAGCAGAGGTATGATGATTTGGCATTGTTCCCGAGCCAAATACAATGAGCAGCTTGCCAGGACATGTCGCCAAAATCTAAAAGAAAAGTTGTTTAACCAGCTCGAGGTGTCCAATCAAACTAAAAAAAAAAATTACTATTAAAAATTACTGACAAGAGTTCCTTTTTTGGGTGGTTTTGAAGCTGACTGAAAAGAATCAGATCTAATGTGTTTGCTGAGAAATGTCCTTCACATACGAGGAGTGCAAGACAAAAAAAGTCTGTATGGAGATAACAAATTAAGTAAAACTAAATATCAAATTTAGCTTTAGTAGGTGCCCCCAAAGTCTTAGTTTGAAAGCTGACACCAGCTTTGGATTAGCTTCTATTTACAGCAGTCCATGTTTACTAGTGTCACACTATACTCACACAGCTGAGCAAAACCTACACATAAAAATACACTAATTTCTTCTTAAACTATAGTAAATTTGTCCTTAACCTGATCTGTGTTAGAATTACCGGTATATTATACTTAAACCTTCAAAGATTTCAATCTTCCTCAGGAATGTGTAACTATTCCTAGTAAAAAAGTGACTGAACAGCTTTTAAACCCCCTCCACTCCCTTACTGCTTTAACCTGCCCATGCAAGCCACAACACAAGCATGTGTTACTTCAAAACATGTGCAAATAGTTTTAAGACTCACCTTTGTTTGGGTGGAAGGTGGCAGGGTCAACACTGTGGACTGGGCCACAGGCAGACGACTCTGATCGTGCACACGATGGGCCATGAGTGCCCTTTAAAGATGATCAAAATGAAGAGACACTGGTGATCACATCCAGGGATCACACTCCTCTACTGTAGGGACACATATGAGATCAATCTGAATACACACCCTGCTTTTTCGAAACACAACATAACCGCGTGTCGCAGTGTCTTATCACAGTGCCTACGTGATCACTCACACCCATATACCACACACACACACCATGTTCCTGGGCTTGTAAACAAGGTGTTGCGTTATTATATCTACTGTCATTTACAGCAAATACATCCAGATTGAAGCAGATTATTAAACACTGACATTTTGACTTAATATTTTCAATTTGATTCAGTTGATTTGTTGTAAACAATCGTTGCAAATCATTAAGATGTAATCTTTAAATGCATTACTTACCTTGGTTTGTTTAAAACGTCTGTGTGTTGACTGATCGTCGTGTGAAGTCAACCAGCAGTGTGTGTGTGTGTGTGTGTGTGTGTGTGTGTTTAGATTCTTGCACACGTCTCTCTCCTTTTATAAACTTACCACAAGCTGTGATGTTGTCTCTAACGTGTTTTCTTAACGTCTTTGCACGTTGGTGACGTTTTCGCACAAATGATTTCTAAACAGGAGTGTCACGCGACGTTTTAGAGTTTAAAGAGTTTAGAGGCAACTAGATAACAGCAAACCACCTCACACTCCTCTCTGCGTTATAGATTCTTCTCGACGGGGATGGTTTTAGGGAAAGTAGGACAGGCTATTCCAATATTTTGGACTACAATTCCCAAAAGTCAGTGACGCTTTTTTTTTCTTTAAGATATCGCGAGATAATGAACACCAGTGGGTTGCCAGGTTTGTAGTTAGAATTTTCTCATGCGAGTTGAGTGAGTAGTATTCAGTGAATACTCCAACAGGTATTCAACCTTTGTTTTCCTATTTTTATATATTTATTTTTTCTGCTTATGAGTCAAGCATTCTATCAGCTATAGATACCATTTTATTTTTAAAACAGTCACAAGGAATTGGTCTACAACAGTAAAAACTGAAAGAATGTCTGTAAAAAATCCCTCTCCAGTCTTACTAATTGAGGAAGCCAACTTTTTAAGTGATTCGGAACCATAACTAATCTTTCTAGCTTTTGCATTTTTTAATCCTACAACCACAATTTTTGCATCAAAATGTAGGAATTCCTGCTCTAAACAGCTTCACACCTAATAATGAATGTAAGAGCAAACGTTTGGCTTTATATTCTTTTCCATTCCGTAGTCTTCTGTTTATCCGGGGCTGGGTCGCGGGGGCAACAGCTTCAGACGGCAAGCCCCGGCTTCTCTCAACCTGGCCACATCCTCCAGCTCACCCGGGAGGATCCCGAAGTGTTCCCCGGCCAGCTGTGAAACACAGTCTCTCCTGCGGGTCCGAGGCCTGCCTCTGGGTCTCCTCCCAGTGGAACATGCTCGAAACACGTTGGTGGTACTTGGTCAGATAAAAATTATAGACATTAAAATCGAGACATCAAAAGAATCAGGATGTGGGATGATTAAAAAGCTCTGGTCAGATTAGTTTGGCTTATCATACCAAATGATCGGCTAAATTTTTCAATGTTCCAGATTGCCTACGGATTAATGAATAGTTTTGAAATACAGCTACGTTTTTCTAAGCATATGTTCAATATGAGGAGGCACTTTTATTTTATTTTTTTTCAAATCAAAATCTCACGTGCCGTTTTCAACAAAAAATTAAAAACACATTTTGCATGGATTAAACTTCTTAGTCAGACAACTAATGTCATTAGAAAGATTTTATAACTATTTGTAAAGTTTTTTCCAGAGTACACATTGTGGTTGTCTGTGGAAAAGGCAAAATGAGAAATATTTTTGCATGAGATGGGAACTTTTTTCATTTCATCTTCTGAACCGCTTATTCCCTACTAGGATCACGGGGGTGCTGAAGCCTATCCCGGCTGATTTCAGGTGCGAGGCAGGATCCACCCCAAACTGTTTGCCAGTCTGTCGCAGGTCCTACACACACACACAACCATCCACACACACACTAACGCCTCGTCCTTACCCAGGTTTCAAACCCCAACCATCTTGCTGTGAGGCCGCTGTGCTATCAACTACATCACCATGCAGCCTGAGATGAGATCCTTGGATTTCGTCTTTCTTTTTGCACTGCAAATTTCTCGATGACCTTTCTTATTGAAGTTTGACATGTTTGCAATTAATCCCTTTGAATACCAATGAATCCCAAGTGCTTTCAGTCTTTCTTGGCACATTATATTTCTCAAAAAAGAGTTTTACTCTTTTCTTTTTAGATTTCTTTTTCTAGTTTTCGAAGTTTCAAGTGGTCCTCTCAATATCTTCTCTTAATGAAGATGCAAAATCCACAAGTCCAAGAAATATGCCAGGATTCTCAGATGTTTCACTTGTGAGGGCTCTGGGCCCTTTCCTGTTGCTGTCTGTATGTCTGTCTGTCTGTCTGTCTCTCTCTTGTGTGCAGGAGACTGTTGCTCCGTTGCCACATAGTTCCGGGGAGAGTCCGTGGCCGCAAAGTGGATTGATTGAGAGCAGCTACGTCTCTCTTCCTGCTGGCTGCTGCCTGGGACAGATATGCTCCAAGCTTTGTTCCTTTTATTTGTTGGTTAACGAAAGATTATTGTTAATAAAAGGCGTTAAACCATCCGCCTGCCTTCCTCGTCTTCTGTTTTGTGGGGTCTTGAGCCAAACCCCTGACACACTCTATTCATGACCACACAAAGCAATCTCAAATGCCCTACAGAACTTATTGCAGTCTATTATTTGTGATAAAACGTGTTGATTTTTAGTCACCTCCTCATTGTGTTTTCGAACTCCAATTCTGTATCCTTCATCTAGCTATTCGGCTATGCTTACTCTGCCACATAGTCTTAGCTTCATGCTGTTATCCAAAGTGGCTTCTCACGTTTTCATGCCGTTTGCACTTTTCCACAAATGTTTCAGGTCGTTTACACCTCTGAGTGTCTACAATGTTTCTGTTCCACTGGATTGAAACTACAGACAGGGGAAGCAGAAGAATGTGTAGCTAACATCACAGCCAGTTAGCCAGCTCCACTTTTTGTAAACAGACTTGGAAAACGCTTGGTGTAATTACATCCACAGTCTCCCCCAATCCTGTTCAATCTTAAAATTTGGCTGGTCTGGCCCAAGTTCCCTCACTTTTTTTCTCTTCCAAAGAACGTCTGGACTGGGTGTTTGTCTTAACACACCGTGTTTTCTTTTGCTTCTAAATTCGATTCTACCAACTTTAAAGTCGCCATTTTCGCTCTCTGATCCCTCGCTGCAGCCCAGCCAACGCGTGCGAATAATGGGCGGAATGTTTAGTGAGTGACATAGAAACAGAACCAATAAAAGAAAGATAAAATGACAACATAATCAAACAGAAACTTCCGATTGGTTATGGGGCGCACATATCTTCGCCCCAAGCACGGAACGTAAGGTAGCCAATCAGAAACAAACCTCAAAACACGTGGAATCAGAAAGTTTCGCTGCTCCCATTACTACCATTGGGCCAGCGGCCAAAGAAGAGGAAAAGAGAGAATTGTGAGACATAAACAAAAGCAGAGGTATTTTTTAAAAAAATCTCAATAGTTCATATTAAAGGGGTAGAAAACTGTAGGATCATATATATATATATATATATATATATATAGTCGAAATTGTTTTTGTCAGTCTGCCGTGACGTCACTAACGTTACTTTTCCAGAATGAGGGCCCACATTAAAATCAGCCGCTACTGATTTTGTGTGTGCATGACTGTCTGTGTGTGTTTGGCTCCGCAATAGACTGGCGACCTGTTCGGGGTGTACCCTGCCTCTCGCCTTAAAACAAACAGGGTCCGGCCACCCCAATGGGGATGGACGGTTCAGAAGATTAATGAATGAATGAATTTCCAAAGTCATATAAAGTTGACTGATTTTTTTTTTAAATTCCGTTCCGTAGTCTTCCGCTCATCCGGGGCCAGGTCGCGGGGGCAACGGGATCAGACGGGAAGCCCAGGCTTCTCTCACCCCAGGTGCTTCCTCCAGCTCACCCGGAAGGATCCCGAGTCGTTCCCCAAATTTTACTTTCTTAGTTAAAAAAAAAAAGTTGCAGATGGACAAAGCTGCAAAGGTTTTAGATGGGTGATTTGACCAAACCTGGCAACCCGCAGGTCTGGTCGCAGTGCTGGAAAACTTGTTGTTGTCTGTGAAAATGGCGTCCAACGTTGAGGCCCCGGAGCGCTGGTACCTCGCCCTTCTCGGCTTTGCGGAACATTACCGAACATCTAGTCCGCCTAAAATACGGCTGTGTGTGCACTGTCTACAGGCTGTGTTTCAGTTTAAGCCCCCGCAGAGAATTGAGGCCAGGACACATCTTCAATTGGGCTCTGTTCTTTACCACCACACCAAGAACAGCGATTTAGCCCGCAGCCACCTGGAGAAAGCGGTAAGCAGTGTATAGAACTAGGAAACACCGGGGATGCTGCAGATGACCGGGGTTCTCTAGGCCGCACATTCTAAAAACACCAAATTGCGGAAGTTTTATTGTAGTTCTTTTGGAAAAGCACACATTTCAATAATAAAAATATCCACATGTAAGTAATGTAAGACGAAATATATCAGCTGGTTTTTTTTATTAGTGCCAACTGGGTTACTTTTCGCTCTTTTCTCTGGTGTTTGTGAAAATGAGCTTTTTGGGATGGTTGTGAATTAATAGCTAATTTTAAATGAAACGCTGCTAAAAGCTTCTTTTTTCTATTTTACAGTGGTATATTTCTCAACAAGTTCCACAGTTTGAAGATGTTAAATTTGAAGCAGCCAGCATTTTATCAGAACTCTTCTGCCAACAGGTAAGTATATTTGATCACATCAATTGGAATCTAAAATCTAACACTAATCATTTCTACTTTCCTTTAAAGACTATCAGCTAATTATTAGCTGAAGAAATTACAGCTTATAATTTCTTCTATTGATTTCCAGAATTTGGTGGACTCGGCTAAACCTTTGCTGCGGAAAGCCATCCAGATCTCCCAACAAACCCCATACTGGCACTGCAGGCTGCTGTTCCAGTTAGCAGTATGTATCATCATGGTGGATACATGTTATAAACATGTACTGCATCTCCTACACTCTTCAAGTTTAATTGGACAAGAATTGTTCTTGTAGCTGTAAATTTTTAAATGTTGAATATCTTGTGAAGATCATCAACTACTATTTTCTTGTTTATTTAGATTTATTCTTATTTCTTCTGTATGTTTTTTTCCCCTCGCTCTTTAGAACTTGACCAAGCATGACACATTTTACAGATTACATCTTGGTTTCAAAATCATAGCGACTATCTGTGATAGGGAATCGCACTGATCTTGTCAACTTTTGAGTTTTCCCCATAGTTCAATTTTAACTATTTTTGTCCCGTAGGATGAATGGGCTTTGGAAATTTTCAGCCAGAAAGTTTATACTTTTCAAACCTTCATAATTCATGGCATCCGTTTAGCTAGAAACACCATTTTACCTTTAAGACGGTCATTTCCCGGTCATAGGGAATTGTATCAAATTTTTGTTCTAATTCTTGACAACTTTTATACTTTTTGAGATATGACTGTTTTAAAAATAGTAAAAACAGAAACCAATGCCAAAAATCCTACTTCATTCTCATTTTTAGAGTGTGGAGTCTTAACTTTTTAATTGTTTCAGAATCCAAACAAATATTTGTTGCTCCTGAAACTACAGTCACAAGTTTGACATCAAAACATCTTGAAATTATACTGAGCAGAATTTTGCTTAAAGCAATGTGTATTTCTCTACGGTTCTCCAACCGATCCAAGCTCCATAATTTTTCCCATAGACTCCCATTCATTTTTGTGAAATTTTTTGGCATGATGAAACTTTATTTTTGGTCTTGTAGAACTCACTGCCATTTAAATGCTGTTTAGGTATCAGAAACTATAAAAACATCCCTACGTAGCTCATATTTTTGTGCCGCTCACAACAGTGGCCCCCAAACTTTTATGCCCTACGGACCATTTTGGTGTCTGAGCATATTGTCTAAAAGTTTAGCATACAAAAAATTAAATAAGACCTGCATAAAAAACTGGTATTCTCTCAATTATACTAATAAACGTAAATCCACTTTGTTTTCATTTGCAACTTTATCAGGAGCACACTTTATAACATGGATCTAACATTAATGTTTACCTATTTTTCAGTGTTTCCGCAAAACCATTTGGCTAAAGGACATTCTATCAAGATGTTTTTTAAAACTGCAACTTTTCCGTTTGAGTAGTTTCTGCTGAACAGTAACAGTTTGTTTCCAGATAATAACAGGAATCTCCTGATGATAAAAGTTTCTTTTTTTCTGTCTTTCAGCAACTTCATACACTGGAGAAAGACTTGGTGTCAGCATGTGACTTACTGGGTGTTGGAGCTGAGTATGCCAGAGTGGTTGGCTCTGAATATACCAGGTAAATAAGCAATGCTTGATGTGCACGCATACCAATATACCCCATAAGTGAATATAAGAAATGTTTGTATTAAATGTTGCTCATTTTTCCACACTGTTATGTTGTAATATCACGGAATGAGCGCTTCATATTGCATAATTCTCTCAACAGTTTTTTTTAATATTCTAATTCCTATCATTTAATTGATCAAATAGACCTGCAAACAGCATTCTGGTTTCTAAAATGTGCTATTTCTGTCAATATTTAATTAATTTAGTTACTGCCTATTTGTTTCTAAACTAAAATTGGGTCATTTGATTCTATTAATTTTTTTATCCCAACAATTCAATCTTTGATTATGCCACATTTTTACCGCTGGGCATGCCATTAATCCCATAGAATATCTTCACATCAGGTTCATTGGCCCAAAATAATGATGAACTTTGGCTTAAACAAATGTGAAAAAAATAAAACATTTCCATGTGTACAGTAATGTCTTTTTTTTTCTAGGGCTTTGTTTCTTCTTAGTAAAGGAATGGTGAGTCTTCTATTATATTCAAACTCTGGATTAATTTAATTCACAATTTCAGACGGTTTTTTGTTGTTGTTTTTTTTTTTCAAATTTTGTAAGATTTTTATTTCAAATGTTTTCTTGCATTCAAGTTGCTGCTAATGGAGAGGAAGCTCGGCGAGGTGCACCCCCTCCTCACACTTTGTGGAACCATAGTGGAAAACTGGCAGGGGAACCCAATTCAAAAGGAGTCTCTCAGGGTCTTCTTCTTGGTTCTGCAGGTCACACACTACCTGGATGCTGGACAGGTGGGAAACAGTAAAAATGCTGCTTGGCACGCTTTGCTCACTTCAATTTAATGAGGTATGATTGTTTTTGTCTGTCCAGGTGAAGAGTGTGAAGCCGTGTCTGAAGCAGTTACAGCAGTGCATCCAAACCATTTCTACTCTTCATGATGATGAGATCCTTCCTAGCAACCCAGCCGATCTCTTTCACTGGCTACCTAAGGAGCACATGTGTGTCCTCGTTTATTTGGTAAAGGACTTTTCTTGCTATTTTTTGTTTGTCATTAATCAGTTTTTTTTAACTTTTTGATTCTTTAGGTTAGAAACAGTGTCAGTCAAAGGTTTAGATGTGTTTACCATTAAATTACATTTGAAAGTGTGCCTCAATCTTCAATTGCAACAGGTTTTGTCACTATTTTTTTTTTTGGATATTTTAAGGTTTGTAATTTGAGTTATATCCAAGTTCCAGTGGCTAAAATTCTCTTTTTTTCAGGTGACTGTCATGCATTCCATGCAAGCAGGCTATCTTGAAAAAGCCCAGAAGTACACCGACAAGGCTTTAATGCAACTAGAGAAACTAAAAAGTGAGATGATGCTCACTTCATTGACAAAATTTGCTTTGTAACCCTTAACTTTTGTAAAAAAAAAAAAAAAAGTTGCAAGCAGGCTGTTTAAAAAAAGCACTTTTTCTGTTTGTAGTGTTGGACTGCAGCCCCATCCTTTCTACCTTTCAAGTCATTCTGCTGGAGCATATCATCATGTGCCGACTTGTCACAGGCCACAAGGCCACAGCATTACAAGAGGTACATTATTTCTCTTCATTGCCTGAGTTTATGTTTTAACTAGTGAAAGTTGAATTTTTTAAAGAAAAATACAAAGTTTGTTTAACGTCCTTGAAAAAAATTTTTTTTTTTGACGAAATAAATCAGATTAACATTTTGTCCCATCTGCTCAGATTTCGCAGGTTTGTCAACTGTGCCAACAGTCTCCCAGATTATTCACCAATCACGCTGCTCAGCTACACACACTATTAGTAAGTATTTCACCTTGCGTCGCCTGCTTTGTTGTTCTCATTGCATGAGATAATTGTTACATCGACAGCACACCACTGCTACACTAAAGCATGTACAATAAATAAAAACAATAAAATGAAAACAGAAAATTCTTTGACTTTTTCACATTTATGGTGTGAGTTTTAATGTTAAAATCTGAATTTTCTGAATGTATCCCAACATAGTCATTCAGCAGAATATGTTTGGGTCCTGAGATTGCCCATGTGCAGATGACCCAACATCACACATGCTAATATATTATTTCCTCTATTTAGACAAGTTGGTTCATACCTTTCCCGACTCAGTACATGCTCTCAAACAAATTCCATTGATCCCAACGTTTTCATAGTGCTACACTAAAAGCTTACTTTGTGATGCTGTTTGCTCGAGGAAACATACCGAGATGGGAGAAGTTTGCGTCAGCTAGTCTAAACCAAAAGAATAACAGTGGATAGAATATGAAAAAAGATAGTGTTTTCCCTTCAGCAACTTGGTTACAAAGACCCCCAGTATCATTATATCAGCTTAGTTTAATAATGTTCTATTCTGCCATATTTCATATATTCTCAGTGTTTGATTGAAGCCAAAGTGGGAAAGTACACATATAAGCTTAAATAAAAAATTCTAAATTACTTCTGATTTATTACCTTTTTATATAAAAATTTAGTTTAAAAAAAATCACATATTGGCAAACCTTTATTGTAATCAACAAGGTTTATTGTTCAAAATCCATGATAACTAAATGACATTAAACCAAGTCAATAAAAAACATTAAAATAATACGGACACTTACCTCGGTCAGTTATGACATTTCATTATTTTATTTTATTTTTTTTTTACAGTTATCTTCTTTTAAAATAGTGTCTTAATGATTCGATTAGTGTTCAGCATAGAAAGTTAAAAATTTGTTACTTATTGAATTAGTTAATGAAACACTTAAAATGTGTTTTAAATAAAATAGGCTATGCAAAATGAATCAAATTCCAATAAATTAAATGGAACAATGTGGTTATATAATTTAATAACGTCATAGACTCTGATCTTGCTTTTGCAGAATTAATCTAAAACATCCAAACTGTGAGTATGATTAGATAAAAATATAATCTAATTAATTAGAGGCTTTGTAATTAATTGTTCAATCAATTGACCTCCCGGGGATTAATAAAGTGAGTTTTATCGGATCTTAAAGTAATCACATTTTAATTAGGGATTTTGTTGGTCTGTTTAGTTTAACAATTACCTGTTAGTGCATTTTTGTGTTGTTCAGTTTGCTGTGTGGAGCCTTTTGAGAAAACCATGTTTTTCACGTTGTGTCATATGAAAAATAAATTTATTTGCATTTCAAAATGTTTGACTAGAAATATTATTTATCACACAAGTTGACGAATGAATCAGTATCTATGTTTCAACAAAACTTTTATTTTTTTATATGTTGTTAAAACTATATTTTATGTTTTTTTTCCTCCCCAAAAGTAGTATTTAAAACAATGTTTTGGTTGATCATTAATTAAAAGTTTTAGGAAATTTAACTGAAGTGTAATTTTCAAAAATATTTCATGGGTCACAGTTGATGATTAATCTGAATGAAGATTACACCGTATAATCCTCTTTAGCTGCTAAGCTAATGTTACATAGTTTGTTAGCTAGTTTAGATTGAGATGGTAATGAAAGTGCTCCTTCCTACATAAAGTGCAAAGAACGACATTTTTTTGTTTCCATTTCCATCTGGAAGTTTCCTGTATTTAAATATATTTTATGTCCAATAAAATGTAATTAATTTATTGGAATTTGTCCTCTTCATCATACTCCTCACATTGTGCGTCAGTATAATCTGTATGCCAGGAAACCATGCCTTAAGAAACATTCAGATGTACAAATTAAAGTGCATTTAAAATATGTGCGTCTTTTGAGTTTGGTATTTTTCCTGCAATTAATTAATCAAAATGAACGCGTTAACAGTTCTAACTTTAATCCAGACTATTTATTTTGTTTGACAGTCTAAATGTTTTTCATTTATTCTCTTCTCTCAGGGCCTGTACTGTATCTCAGTGAACTGTATGGACAATGCAGAGGCCCAGTTTACCACGGCTCTACGAGTAAGTACACACTTCACTTTCTTTTATTTTACACCCTGCTATTCTGCTTTGTTCTCTCATCTTATAAAATTCCACATTTTCCTTGTATCAGCTAACAACACACCAGGAGCTGTGGACGTACATTGTAACCAATCTGGCAAGTGTCTACATTCGGGAAGGCAACAGACACCAGGAGGTTTGTTTCTTTCTAAATGAGCTCAACAAACTAAATGAAGATCTTAAAAAAAGTCATTTTGTATAATGTCATGCCTGTGGTTCATTTATGGGGATTATCCAAACGGTATGCTCTAGATGCATCATCTAAATGTGACTGTTTTCATCTAAATGTAAATTGGAGTGCGCAAGTCTTCTTTTTTTTCCCCCTTCTATATGTAGTTACACGGCAGCTCCACCAGAGAGCAGTTATGAGCTCTTAATTTAAAGAGTCTTCTACTTGAACTTTTCACTGCCTTTTAAATACACAAGATCTGTAAATCTGCAACATTGCTTTTAAAAACAAGAGTAAACTGAACATGTTTTGCTTTTCTCAGCTTTACAGCCTTTTGGAGAGAATAAACCCAGACCATAACTTCCCAGTGAGGTGAAAATAACCGAAATGTCATTATTTTTTTAAAAAATGAATGCAATTATGCATGATGTAAATTATTATTTATTACTCATTTCCTACTTTCGTTTATTTTTAGCTCCCACTGTCTCCGCGCTGCAGCCTTTTATATTAGAGGACTCCTGTCCTTCTTTCAGGGACGCTACAATGAGGCAAAGTATGACGACTGATGAGTCACATGATCCCAAACTTACCCTACCATCACATTAACTAATACTTTTCCCTTTGTGATTCAGACGTTTCTTAAGAGAAACCCTCAAGATGTCAAACGCTGAGGATCTGAACAGACTGACCGCCTGCTCTCTGGTTTTACTGGGCCACATTTTCTACGTGCTGGGCAACCACAGAGTAAGAATAAACACTTGCCAAACAGAGTTCATGCTTGCACGCATGCCCGTAGATGTTTGTATTTGAAAAAAACTAGGGGCATCAGTATAAAATGATCCATCAGCAGATTTGACGTGACTATACACCATCGGTCAAAAAGAGACTTTGCAGAAAGTTTTAGATCAAAAGACAAAAAAAAAAAAACATGCTCACACATAGTAAGAACTACGCCAGAGGAGCGGTAGCCCAGCTTTATTTGTAGCAGATGTGAATACACAGTTTTGCTCGGACATGAACAGCAGGAACCCACCAGTAGCTCATGTTTGTTTTTCTTTCTCTCTGCTGCTATTCTAAACTGCACACAGCAAATGTAAAAAGAGAACATTTTAAACAATAACCTTATTTGTACCAAACAATATTCTAATACATCAATTTTTAAAGTTTGATAAGTGCAGTTTCAAACAACCACCTGAAGTGACCGCGTTTTAAAAAGGGTTTCTTGATGAAGTTACGTGGATCTCCAAATAAAATATTTTTTTCTTTCACCTTGAGATTTGAACATCATGCTCACCTACTGTCCACAAGAGGGAGCTTGTTTTAGCCACTCTCATCATTTTCAACAATGGTGTCACTACTTGCCAATTTTCCTGGCTCAGATGTATTCTGTCTGATCCCTGAAAGCCAAACCCATTGTAACTTGAACTGTACATTCACTGTTAAATGTTACTTCCACCTTTTCTGCAGTCACTTTGTTTTATTGCTTCTTTGCAGCCACACACTCACTCTGGCATTCAGTAACTAAAGCAGTGCTACAAAGTTGGCCCCAAACAACAACAAAAAAAGAATAGTGTTCTCTGTAGTTGGACGACTTTATTATTCTTAACAGAGACTCAGGACAGTCAATCTTCTCCTTCAAAAATGAGCTTTCACACACAGATGGTAACAGATATTTTTACTGCAGCTGTTTTCAGTTGAGTTTTAAACTTAACAATGACTAGAAAAAGTTTTTTTGCGGCCTTTAGAAAGAGTTGCAAGAAATCTAAGGTCATTTTTCTGTTTATAGTAAATTTATTTGACGTTTGAAACCGACAAAATGTGCACAAATATTCACAGTAATGGATATTTTTTATTGCTACACACAGTGTGATCTTCCAATAAAGAACTGCAAAGGTTTTTACATTCGATTGTAAACTGGACCTGCTGATGTTGTTGTATTTAGTTGTGAAAGTCTCCCCCAAAATAAAAATAGATTTATATTTTGCAAGTTACATTTCTGTTCTTAGACTTAAAGTTTTTCTGTTTCCTCAAATGCAAAGTTGTCTCTCAGATCACACAACTTTGTGTGATCTGTGATTCTCTAGCTCTTTTGACGGTGACCGGCCACTTTCGTATTCTTTTTTGCAACTCCACCTAGTCGGATGTTGTGTTTTAGCCAGAAATATTCTAATTTAGCTGACGCCCTGGACACCAAATGAATATTTTCAATATTCTACAAATAATTAAATTATTGTATATCTATCACTTTAGACATCCTTCCTCGGCCAAGCTTGTCTTTATTTTATCTTGTGATTTAAGGACTTATAAGAGAATGGCAACTACAAAAACCTCCAACACTGATTATTAATCAAAATGAATCAAATTAAGCATTTGTGATAAAATTGTGTTTTTCTGCTTTAGGAAAGTAACAACATGGTAGTCCCTGCCATGCAGCTGGCCAGTAAGATACCCGACATGTCCGTTCAGCTCTGGTCATCGGCTCTGCTGAAAGGTATGTAAACATTTTATAACAGGAATGAATGTAGAGTGACTGGATAATTTAGAGCTTTGTTTTCTGCTGAGATCTCTTCTCCGCTACAGACCGATGCAAATCATAATTTTTGGGGATGCCGCACCAATCCACCTTTCAAAATCCCACTCCATTCTTTCCTCACTTGTGAACCAGACCCCTAGATACTTAAACTTCTCTTTGGTTTCTTCTTTCTGTGATTCAGCTTAATAAAATATGTTTGGTAATATGTGGAACTTTTAGACTTGAACAAAGCTCTTGGAAACAACATGGATGCCCACGAAGCTGCACAGATGCACCAGAACTTCTCTCAGCAGCTGCTTCAGGACCACATTGCAGCCTGCAGCCTGCCTGAGCATAACCTCATCAGCGTATGTACAGCTGCATCCCCAACTTTCTTTTGTCATCTTTTATTCTTGTGTCTAATTAAACCTTCCGTTCACACTTTTTAAAACTTTTTTAGTGGACTGATGGCCCTCCTCCAGTTCAAATCCAAGCTCAAAATGGTCCGACCACCAGCCTTGCAAGTCTGCTATGAAGATCATACTGTTGCATGCACAGCATCTTTCATGCCGAGTCTGCTTTCCAGATCACTGTAGCTTGAAATCGAAATGATTTCAACAAGAGCAGGGTTAGACCTCCACTTTATTTGTTTCTCAAGTTTTGCTCCATATACGTATACTATTTGCTTTCTCTCAATTGCTAACCTACCAGAGTTGCTGTTGTATATGTGTATCACACTCTAATGGCATTGACACTTCCGGGGTACAAGAAAACATTGTTGATTGAACATGCGAAGACGTAGAAAAGGGTTCCGATGTTTATATTTAAAGAACCCTTCTCTACACCTGCTAGTTTTTCTTCTCCTCCCACATTCTCATGAACAACAGGTTATATGGGTGAGGGGCAGTAAAGAAATGTAGGTGAATTTAATTTATTTACGTTGCTATTTTTGTAACTTGGTAAATATTTTACATCATGCCTTTTTTTGTATAATTTTTTCCCCCAATCATTGAAGTTACTGATGTGAACTCTGTACAATGTTTTTTTTTTTAACCTTAGTTGCAATTCTTTAGAAATATTTTTTTGTTTGTTTTTGCACAAAATCCACAGTAGGAAGAACTAGAGATCATGTATCAATTATTTTTCATACATTAGTCATTTGAGATGTCAGGAACAGTGAATGACACAGTGAACAGGTGGTGTATCTAAATAATTGTGGAATTTGTATAATTTAATCTCCCATGTCTGTAATCACGCTTTTCAGTTTATAAATTCAGTTTATTTTTTCCGGGATCTGTAAAATTACATAATTTTTCAAACCTTTAACCACGGAGCTTTTTTCAAATACTGAAAAGAAATATTTAATTTTGATATATTTTCATTTGTCTTGATGGTTCCACAAAGTGGTCACTTTATTTGTATGTTTGTATAGAGTTGCCACTTGTAGAACTTTTATTATACAGTAACATTTTATAAATTCAATTTAGTAAAGTGTTACATGTATTATATTAGCTATCCTAAGTAGGTCTCCCAATGCTTGGTATTTAAAGCGCTGTAAGGACACAGTTTAATTAAGCTTGAGTACTAGCCATATTTTATCCAGTTCCTATGTCTTGATTCTTACATTGTTTTCAAAAATTTTCCAATAAAAGTATGTTTTAAATTTTTCTGTCTATTAGTATTTCTTCTTTGGTGTGGATTACGGATTTGTCTTTAAGCTGAAAGCCGGCAACACATGTCTGTTGGCAAAGTTCTAAATGAGTAAAAAATGTTCCTATTTTCTGTATCATCTCACATACACTCTTTACATATTTCTTCACTACATTCATAAACCTCTTTGTTCTTCCTCGATGACTCCTGCTTGTAGTCCTAAACTCAGGATAATGATACATTTCCTCTCTGCAGATGTCTGAACTATCCCAGTCTGACTTTATCTCCAAAAACTCTAATATTCTGTTCCTCTGATGTACTCATTCCTGATCCTGTTCATTTCAATCACTCCCAAAAAGAGCCTGAGAATTTTTGTCTATGCCAGCTTAAGAAGAGATTCCATCCTATTAACATTTTACAATAAAGTAACTAAGTGGTTAATTCCTTCCCCTCATATTTGAAATCATCCATTATTCTATGCACATCTTTTCAGTACCAAGTTAGACCCCCTGTGTATTCTAGTCTTTGGTCTTGTGGCTCGCTTAGTGACAGATTAAACAAAATCTCAAAAACATTTCTGATCAATTTGCTCCATGTTGAGATATCACAGACATCTTGCAAATTTATGACACGAACAAACTTTAGAATCTTCCATTTTACAACTTTATAAAAGTGGACTTTTGGATAGAGATCTCGTAAAGATGTTGAAGGAAAATTGATAATAATAAAAAATTTAGGCCCAATTTGCTTATTAATGTGATGTGAATCATTGCTTTAAACACCCATCAGAAGAAACTGTGATCATTAAAGGATCAATATTTTGAATTTTAAAAAATTGAATATTAATAGGGCAGGCTCTCATATCTAAATGATGATTATTTTACTCTATATAATATCTGGGCGCAGCCAAGGCGTTGGAGGAATCCGGTTTGGTGATCTCGGGATCAGTCAGTCATCTTCTTATCCATCTATCCATTTTGGGGGGTGCTGGAGCCCATCCCGGCCAATTTAAGGCGAAGGGCAGAGTACACCCCGAACAGGTCGCCAGTCTGTCGCGGGGCCACACACATAGAACCATCCACACACACTCATTCCTAAGGGCAATTTCGGCACCGGCCAATCAACCTAACATTCATGTCTTTGGAGGGTGGGAGGAAACCGAAGTACCCGGATGAAACCCACGCAAACACGGGGAGAACATGCAAACTCCACACAGAAAGGACAGTATTCCAAGCCTCGTCCCCACCCGGGACTCGAACCCACGACCTTCTTGCTGTGAGGCCACTGTGCTACCCACTGCGCCACCGTGCAGCCACCCTCAGGATCAGATCTCTGCTTTTTGCGGATGATGTGGTCCTGTTGGCTGCATCGCATCAAGATCTCCAACTCTCTCTGGACCAATTTGCTGCCGAGTGTGAAGTGGCCGAGATGGAAATCAGCGCCTCCTAATTTGAGACCATGGTCCTCACCCGGAAAAGGGTGGAATGCCTCCTGCAGGTCAGGGGCAAGGTCCTGCCTCAAGTGGATGAGTTTAAGTATCCTTGACTTGTTCAAACAAAACTGGATGGATTCAAGGAATTATGGTGTTTACATCTGCTTTTGACTCAGTTATCTGAGTAGATAAACTAAGATAGAAACTCATCAGACATGATGACATTTTCTTACTCTGTGTTGTGCTTAGGTAAATTTTCCTGGTAAGTCTTTGGATTTTTAGTCTTTTCTGACAGAAATGGCACGTGGTGAGTTAATCCTCCGCATCTGTTCAACAGTTGGATGTGATCAGATAGATTTTTTAAAGTTTTTAATTACTGCTTGGGTTACTTTCACCTTGATCCACCTTCAAACAATCGTCCATTTTATCTGACATTATCAAATGATTTAGTTCAGACGAATTGATTCTCACTTGATATGTCGATACATGGTTTATTTGAACAACTTTCTCTAAACTACAGAAATGTAGTTGTAAATCTGTAAATGACAGATCAGCAGTTTCCTTACAAACAGCAATTCTATGTTCAAAATTACTTGAGTTTTATTTCTGTCCTATAAAACAGATGGAACAGAAATCCTGTTCAACTCAACAGGAGTTAAATTTGGACTCCTGCTAAATATCTTGACAATTGGTACACATTTACATACAATTTGATGCTGCTGGCAATAGTCAATCAAAAAAGATATTGAAAAAACACACAAATTCAGCAAAACTATTTCAGTTAATTGTATAAAAAAATTCACACTAAGATCTCAGTTGCCACAATAATTCCTGAATTATGACATCTTTTTGTCTGTGATGACAAATTAACTGTGATTCCATTTTTGGGGGGTAAATCTTCCATTTAAATGTTTTTAAAAAAGAAAGCAAATCAAACTTGTTGGTTTTATTTGTATAATGATGTTTGTCCTTTTTCCTTAATGTTTCAATGATTTGTGTGTTATAAAGTCTTTATTTTAATAGTACACATCTTGTCCTTTTGGCATTTCCCTTAGGGGTCGCCACAACAAATCAGTTTCTTCCATCTACCCTATCTGCTGTATCCTCTTCGGTCTGACCAACCATCTTCAAGTCTTCCTTCACTGTATTCATGAACCTCCTCTTTGGCCTTCCTCTAGGCCTCTTTCCTAGTGGTTTCAAACCCAGCATCATTCTGCCGATGTACTCGCTCTTTCTTCTCTGCACATGTCCTAACCATCTCAGTCTGGCCTATCTAACTTTATGTCCACTTTAATGGTACGTCTTGACTCAAAAATAGAGTGTGTGGGTTCCAGTGGGCTTCATTAATTATGGGAAATATCCTTTAAAGAAAAACAGTAACATCTAAAACCCTGCTAGAAGTCAAGTATGATGTCAAACATTAAATGTCTGGCTTGAGTCCAGCACAGTGAACAACTGCCATTCATACATGAACACAGAAGTGGAGCTGTGAGATTTATGAATGAATACATTTTTGAATGCCCCTCTTCAATTATTGATGCCAACCAAGCATATAGCAATATATACTGTATATACTGTATATATATATATATATATATATACACACAATAGATTATATAGCAATATAATCCTATTTGTTGACCATCAAACAACATCCTTTATGGGGAATTCGCCGCAAGTAGATGGCCAACTGGATGACCTACCCTGCTGTACAAAGATGCCTGCAAAAAGGATCTGAAGTTGTGTAACATCAACGAAACAGATCTCGAGTCAGTGACCTCTGACCGCTATAGGTGGCGTGCAACTCTCAAAATTGGTATCAAGCAGACAGAGGAGAACAGATAGATCTGGTGCAAGGCCACAAAGAGACGAAAACATAAAAAAAAATCAATCTGCCACACTCCCCCTATGACTCATACCTCCTCTCATATTTGCTGCAAGTGTGGTAAAGCTGCAGCTCCCGCATCGGCTTATTCAGCCACAGTTGATGCTGTACAAACAGATAAGTATCCAGTTACAGACATCATTGTCCCTAGAGATGGAAGGATGTTAACAACATAAATGAAATATACTTTATTCATCCCTCAACGGGTAAATTTGTGTGCTGCATTACACCGCAGCAGGCTGCCACAACGGCGCCAATGGTGGGAGAAACGACAGGTTAGGTGTATTCCCCAAAGACACCAATATAGATATATATTATTATATACTATATATTTATAAATATATCCATGTATAGATTTATTTTTTATTTATACATACATAGACATATACATATTTTTTAATATATCTACATAGATATATTTGTGAATATATCTATGTATAGGAAGATATATATATATATATATATATATATATATAATGTATATATTTGTTGCATCGGTCCATCGTTCCGTCATCTTCCGCTTGATCCGGGGTCGGGTCGCGGGGGCAACAGCCTCAAACGGGCAGCCCAGGCCTCTCTCTCCCCGGCTGCATCCTCTAGCTCACCTGGAAGGATCCCAAGTCGTTCCCCAGCCAGCTGTGAGACATAGTCTCTCCAGCGGGTCCGGGGTCTGCCCCTTGGTCTCCTCCCGGTGGGACGTGCCCAAAACACCTCGCCTGCGAGGCGCTCGGGGGGCATCCTGACCAGATGCCCGAACCACCCCATCTGGCTCCTCTCGACCTGGAGGAGGAGCGGCTCGACACCGAGCTCCTCCCGGATGGCAGAGCTCCTCACCCGATCTCTGAGTGACAGCCCAGCCACTCTGCGGAGGAAGCTCATTTCAGCCGCTTGTACCCGCGATCTCATTCTTTCGGTCACCACCCACAGCTGGTGACCATAGGTGGGGGTTGGAACGTAGATTCAACGTGGTAAAGAAAAAGCTGAGCCTACGTTCCCACTCTCACCTATGGTCACCAGCTGTGGGTGGTGACTGAAAGAAGGAGATTGCAGATACATGCGCCCGAAATTACCTTCCTCCGTGGGGTGGCTGGGCTCTCACCCAGAGATATAGAGTGAGAAGCTCTGCTATCGGGGTGGAGCTCGGAGTTGACCCGTTGCTCCTCACGGTCGGGTCGAGACAAGCCAAATTGGGCGGTTGGAGCATATGGTTAAGGTGGCTCCCCATCGCTTCGCTGGTGAGGTTTTTAGGGCACGTCCCACCGGGAGGAGACTCCATGTGGGTTGAGTTTTCGTCAATCTGTGCCACAAGTGTGCCTATCCTGGTTGATTTTAGGTGAGAGGCGGGGTAAACCCTTAACGGGTCGCCAGTTTGTCACTGGCCGCACACACACAACCATCCACACACACTCATTCCTAGGGGCATTTTAACATCTGTTTTTCATACTTTTAATCTGTGAAAATGACTTTTTTATTTTTTTTTGCTTCATCCAAAATATTTTTATTATTTATTTTTCTCCTCAACTTTTATTCACACTTTGAACTAAAGTGGCGTGTTTAAGGTGCTAATAATAAATAGGCAAATACATCAAGGACACATGCAACTTTTTTATTAAAACATAAATAAAAGTTGAAAAATATTTTATATGTGTGTGTGTGTGTATGTGTGTGTGCGGCACTGAGTCTAAAAGTTTAGAAATATTTTATATATAAATGTGTGTGTGGTTATGAAAGACTTCACACACTTCCTTCCACATGTCGACACAAACAGCGCAGTTAACATTTCCGAGGTGTGTGTGAAGGCAGCATGACGCCGCTCATTACATTATCTGGAACCGGAGTGGCAGCGGACAGAAGAGAGGGGATCCCCGGGATTTTTACACCAAAGCCAGCTAAATACTGTCATCAAACAACTGCAAATCGTGGAGAAACTCGAACAAGCTCCCCTTAGACTTTGTAAGTCCGATTAACACCTATTTCATCACCTTGCAATCTAATCCGTGTATCCTGTGTGTCAATTAAAATCTAACGACGGAAGTTTGTCTATCGTTGTTAGCGCTGCTAACGCAAGTTAAGCTAGCTAGCATAACGAGCTAACGTACAAGGTGACAAATTTGTGAGTTTTTTTTCTGCTAAACACACTCACACCGATTCAAAACACACTGACAAGTACAAGCTGTAAAAGTAGAAGCATTTCAACTAAACTTTTCCGGCAAAACTTGTTTTAAGAAGCGCTTTAATTTCCATCTTTGTAGAAATTATTTACTGATGTTACTCATATTTAGGTTAAAATTGTAAAAGATTAATGTAGTTGTAAGTGTGTAAATAAGATGAAATGATGGTGAAAATGACTCTACAGACTAGTGATCAGCGGGTTAGCTTTAGGTAGCTAACTGTCAGCTAGCTTCTGGGTCGCTTTCATTGTCTGTCGTGTATCGCTATTTGGACGTGTGCTAACATCCAAGTCCAACATCTTGATTTATATTACACTTCAAAAGAGGAAGATCAGATTTTAATTAATAATCTATCTAATTACCGGTAATTGGAGAGTGGTGATACCTGGTTTTACGTTACCGATTGCGTTTTTTTTTTACCAGCCGGACAAATGGACAGGTTGTTGTTGGCAAGCCAAGTTAACGTTAGCATCAGATAGCTTGTTGTTGATGATAGGTTAGTTGGATAAAGGTAGGCTTAAAGGATAAGTTGGACCACTTTAGAAATGATGTTTCTCAACTTGTGTTTTAATTTACTGTTTATAAGAAGCTGCTTTTTTACATTTTGAACCCGGAAGGAGGATGATTGTGGCTTTACGAGTCATTGATCTCAGAACTTTGTCAGATTAGCTCAACCGTGAAAAGGCTTTTTATGGAGGCGTAATGGTGGACGATTGTGCCTCGGCTAGTGTGTGTGTGCGTGAATGTGTGTGTGTCGATCCTCTGTCCACGACAGCTTCGGAGCTATCAGCCACAGTAGAGTAAGATTGCTGATCGCAGACTTTGTGAGAATAGCAGTGATCTTTTACTCAGATCAAATTCACCTCATACTGAATGTATTGATGTGTGTCCTGCTGTCATGTCTGCTCCTCAAACCTCCAACCGTCAAACTTTTGAAGATGTAGTGCCATCTTTAAACAAGATTTTTTTCATTTGAATTACTTTAAATTTTCTATAGTTGGTTAATAGTATTAGAACCCTTTAGATTGTTCATGATCCAGGTTCTGATTTATGTTAAAAGTCAGTTTTGGTTCGTCTGACTTTCAGGTGTGCCATGTAAGCTGAGCAGCAGTGTGTTGATCCTTTTCTCTTCGAAGCAAGTGCCCTCTATTTAGATCAAGCAGACAGTTGGCACCCTTGGCTGGTGATGGGGGACATGTGTCGCTTTGCATTTTATGATGTGCCTCCAGTTGCCTGAGGAGGGGTGCTGCTTATGAAAATCTCCATTGAGTGTGATGCAACAAGACAAGCATGACTCAAGACCCCCTTTTATTTTCCAGCATTTAAACTTGAAACACAAATATATACATGTGTAATGCTCACTAATAAATTTATATAGTTGGTTATAATAATTCCTGATTGTTTTTTTTTTCTTAGAACAAACATTGGCTGTCATTTTTATTGAGTCTAAGCCTGTTAATCTAGCATTTAATCTGGCGTCTATTCTTATTCTATGTGTGTTTTCCTGGCGTTTTAACTTTTGCAGGAAAATCCTGATGTTAAACAGTTGCTGCAGAGGTGTACTAGCTTATCACATTTTTTTGTGTGAGCTTCCCCATCAGGGTGGCTGGGCTCTCAGTCAGAAATAGAATGAGGAGTTCTGCCATCTAAGAGGAGCTTGGAGTAGAGCTATTGCTCCTCTGGGTTGAGAGAAGCCAGATGGGGTGGTTCGGGCATTTGGTTTTGATGCTTCTGGAATGCCTCGTTGATGAAGTGTTTTGGGGACATCCCACCAGGAGGAGAACCAGAGATAGAAACTGAACCCGCTGGAGAGACCATGTCTCACAGCTGGGCAGGGAACGTCTCAGGAACGTCCCCGTCTCAGGAACGTCACGGTCTCAGGAACGTGCCCGTCTCAGAACGTCCCCGGCCGCATCTTCCAAGTGAGCTGGAGGATGTGGCCGGGGTGAGAGAAGCCTAGGTAGCCCCTGCAAACTGGCGCCAGGTGCAGAAGACAACAGAAAGGAAAAGTCCAAAATTTGATCGCAATTTGACCAAATGCACCAATAGTTATGATATTATTAATTGTAAAGTATGATTATCGCAAAATAATAAGATAGATTTGACCAAGCAAAAGAACTCACAATCCAACAAAAACATGTTATAACTCCTAAAATTTTATATGATCAACATTTATCCATCGTTTTGTTTAAAACATCTTGTTCTTATGCATAGTAACAGAGCTGTCCTGAAGTCACAAGATGAAACAGTCTTGCATATTATAGTTTTTTAACCTTGGGATTGTTTACATTTTCCAGAAATAGATGGTATCTATCTGGTGTTAGCAAGAAGGAGATTTGGAACTATGGTGGAAGTTTAGAGGAACTACTCTACTTTTTTTTTTTTTTTTAAACAAAGTACAAGTTATTCAGGTTTGTTTAATAAGTAATATTGCTAACTTACAAGAACAGATCTGGCCGGCTAACTAGCTGGAATAGGCTCCAGCACTCTTGTGACTCAGTAACAAATTAAGTCGTTTGGAAAATAAAAGATAGCGAGGAAGAAATGTTGCTATAAGAGTTAAACTGGCTTATTGCTGAATACTCATTGCTTTCTTTTTCAGTTTTTTGTCATCTGTGTATGCTTATGTTGCAATAGCTTGATTTTCTGGAGAACAATGTTTCCTGGAAAACAAAGTGTAATTAATTATCGTTATTTATTTTTAGTTTGTTGATTTTTTTTTTTTTTACCTGCTGCTGAAACCAATTTGAACTTATTCTGTGATTCAATGTGTTTGGGGAAAAAACATTTTTTCCAACATGTCGAAATGTCACTCAGACAGGAGTAGATGTTCTAGTGAGGGGTAACCACCCAAAGGCCTCGAGCACATTTTCTTACTGGATAAGAAGCATACACTATGTCTAACTAATGTAGCTCATTCTTGTTTACCCAGTCGGACCTCATCGAGCATGTGTTTTTGCAATGTGACCAACCTGGCCTTGTAAAACTCTGGATATGAAACAGTGTTATGAATAATAATTTGTTAAAGTGATAATAGTTTCAGATTTTATTAGTTTTAACGTTACAACTTCAATCTCCAGTTATTATATTATTTTGCGTTAAGAACAGGGATTGCGTTAAAAACCTTAAATGAGACTAAATTATTATTTTGGCTACTTATATATTGCTAAGATTTGACTTTGCTGCTATAACTGAATTAATTATAATCAGAAGTTACTTTAAAAATAAATCAGAGAACTCATCACCACGTCTTTTTGCAAATGTTAAGTGGGTTTTATTAATTAAAGGTACTCCATTTGGGCAGATTATTTCTGCTTCATCATGGGATACGACTGCATTTGTTCAATAGTTCTTTGTTCATGCTTCCTAAGCACCTCTTAACATGTGGCCTGAATGCTTAGATGTGATAGTTTCTATACTTATATAAAACTAATGGTTTACTTGTTCCTGCTAGATTTGACATCAATTTAGTAAATATAGCACTGACTACTTTAACCCAGTGACCAAGGTTCTCAAATGTGCAAGTGGCTTTCATTTCACTGGTGATATTTAATTCTTCTATCAGTTCAGCTCACAAGAAACAACTGGCATGACTGGTATTGCCTGAAATGGCAGATGTCCCACTGTACAAGCAGATTTGCATTTACAAATCTTAAACAATGATACATCCACTACACTTAGACATATGTTGTTAAAAAGTGTCTCAAAGACATGACAAGCTAAGATGATTAGTTGTTTGAGTTGTTTATTTAAAGGTCTTCAGTAAATATAGTCAATATATGTCCAACTCCCTCCTGCCTCAGCATCAGAGTGGCTACAAGGGTCAGAGTCCACTGCTGCCTAACTCTTGTCTTTCTGACTGTTGTCGCTGCAGACTTATTGTTTTTGAAGCTCTTTACTCCTGCCTTTACAAACCAATTTATTCTTGTTTAGAATGGATGCATAAGCATATTTTTTTTGGTAAGTCATACAAAAAAAGTAATCAATACTTTTGAGTAATTAGCATCATCAGCTACAATTTTTGATATTACTGATGAGATTGCAAATTATAAATAGCTTTCTAATTAGTGAGTTTAACCTTGTGTTTAAGTCAGATTAGTGTTAGTTGTCGTCTTTCTCTTCAGTTTGGGTCAGGTCGCAAGGGCAGCAGCCATAGCTGGGAAGCCAAGACTTTCCTCACCCTACCCACACTCAGGAGAATCCCCAGGCGATTCCTGGCCAGCTGGGAAACATAGTCTCACCAGCAAGTCTTCCTCTTCATTTGAGGTCGGGTCGCAAGGGCAGCAGCATTAGCTGGGAAGCCAAGGCTTCCCTTACTCTGCCGGCATCCAGTGAGATCCTTAAGGGTTCGCTGCTCAGCTGGCAAACATAGTGCAAGTGTCTCCAGCGGGTCCTGTTTTTGACTCTGGGTCCCCTCCTGGTGGGACATACCTGGAACTTCTCACCAGCATGGTGACTGAGTGCTATCCTAACAAGGTGCCCTAACAATCCTATCTGCCATTGAAGCCTTTCTCTGATGGCAGGTAAAGCCTTTCTAGCCGAGCCTTTCCCTATCTCTGAAAGAGAGCCCAGCTACCCTGCTGAGGCAGCTCATTTTGGCTGGTTGTATTCATTGAGTGAGAGTTGGAGATCATGCCCGATGAAATCAACAGGATCACATCATCTGCTTCTTTTCACTGGAGACTATTATAGAATATGATATTAGGAGGATGATTTATGAAAACCTCATAGCAACTCTTAAGTTTGCTGTGATGTGTTACTACTTTTTAAAATATAACTTTCTGCTAGTTGTAGCGCCTAAAGAAAAAGTAAATTTTTTAATGTCCCAACAAAAACAGTTTTGTAATTTTCTTCTAAGCTATTTTTTACCCCAGATTTTAGAAAATGTGTTGACAATCATAAAATAAATAAAATCTTAATCCATAAAACCACTCAGAAATGATGGGTAGATTTTTGCACAAGTGTTTTGTCACAACAGTCAAAACACCCCATTGCAAATTGAAGTAGAAATATTTTGGCTACTCCTCATCAAAGCGCAAGTGTTTCCATCTTCCCATCCTCGGAAAACTTGTTGGGTATTTTTTTGTCTTTATTTTCGGGTGGTTGAGATGTTTTTCCGACAGGAGTCCTCTGACTGTTGGCGGAAGCTGGTTTGTGGGCACTGAACTCTACCGTTTCTCACAATGAACAGTAATGACTTTGTTATGTCGACCAAATGAATAACATAAGGCATAATTCTGCTTTTAGGGAACCTTTACTGAAGGAAAAGTGACCAAAAAAGTTTCCGTTGTAATTTAGAACTTTGGAGAAAAAAAATAATAAATGAACATCGCCTTTCATGCCCCTTCCACAAATACTTTCCAAATCCTATATCAGAATTAGGATGTCTAAAATGTCAATACCACTTAAGATCCTTTTATTTAGTGGTTTCACTCAAATAAATTTTACCCAATAATGGACCAATGAAGGTCCATTAAAAGTTTCACAATACACACATACCAGAGATGCTTTAAGTTCCAGTTCATGAGTTTCACATTGATGATGTGTTCATTCTCTCTAAAGTCTTGTTTAAGCAGCCCCTTCTTCGCCCGATTCTTTTTTTCCCCCCCTCTCTGTACTCTGGTCACTTCCTGCTGCCATCCATTTCAGAGAAATGTAATCTGATAGCAGTCTGCGTGTGTCCTGGCCCTCCAGTCTGTATGAGGGTATGTGCTTCTGGTTTTACAGGATTACTGAGTAACCATTTGGAAGCAATTTGGCTGGAATTGGAAGATAATCCCTTCCTTGGATTTTTGAAAACATTTAGCTATTCTTTTTTTATTATAGCTTGTAAACATTTACGGTTGAAATGTACCCAGGGATTTTTGGTGATTATAGCCTGGAGAATGCTCCTTAAAAGGTTACATGAGATGTGTCTCAGTTTTCTGACTGGAATGGCCTTTTGTGTTTTGAATGGTCAGTAAATTATTTTATGAAATTTCATGAAAGCTGCGTGGATAGCTACAGTATATCTTCTCCTAAATGAGTTTATGCTTTGGTGAATCCAGAATAAACGGCGTCCTGTTTAAGGATCCTCAACTGAGAATTAACGAGCAGCGGCGTGCAAACAGCCAGACTCACATGGTGGAATATGATTATGCGTGTCTGTGTTCTTATATGATCATCTACTGAAGTCTGTTTTCCACTTCCTGGAAGTGCTTTGTCGTTGTCACGTTGCTGAGGGAGAATCCAGGTGGAGACATGCATACACACAGACACACTCCCTAGCTCTGGCTCTCATTTGCACACACACACTCATGTACACACAAACACACACACAGAAGCTGTCTGGCAGATTCAGGGTTAAAGGCTTCCATTTTGTTAGGTAACACCCTAATGGTCTGATCTGTCAGTGGCGTTAAAATGGCAGGGGCTTAACCCTTGGCGTTCGGGACACAACCAGTAGGGGCACACACACAGAGAGTTCTGGGCTGACCAAGCCTACAACAGGAAAAAAAAAAAAGCAAGGAGGGAGTGTGCCTGTGTGGGGCAGGGAGGGGTAAGACGGAGAGAGAGCGAGTAAGAGAGAGAGAGAAGACAAGGAAGAGTATTTTTCACTTGGGTACAGTTAGATTATGGCTCAGCTAACCACATGCGCTCTGCACTCTTCACCCTCCCCCAACCATGGCACCTCCTTAGCTGTGTCCCTGCCCCCACTCTAAGTTTGGTGCTCTGATCAGCATAGGTACTATGATCTTCCTTTGCATGATGTCTGAAATCAACCAAATGGCCCTCAATCGATGCAAAGCGATAGAAGATTTAAGACTTTTGAATCAAAGGGAGTGACTATCTAGCACAGCGAGTTCTTAACCATGTTTCTTTGTAAGCTCTACCAAAATAGCTAGAAAAGCATTTGGCAGTTTGAGGGATTAATTTAATCTACACCAAAAAGACGATGTCCAGTGACCTCCCAAACAGGAGTTTACTCTCTATTGTCCTTTATTTTGCAGTAATGACTGTTACACGTATCTCTTTTATTGGACAGTAAAATTGTTGTTTTCTCCTTTATTGAGCCCCGAAGACACAATTGAAAATCTAGGGGTTTTTTTAAACAAAAAAAAAAAGGCTGGTAATGTGTTGGCTGGCCATGTCCAGTCGGTCCCAGTGGGGAGATCATTACAGTCCTGGAGATGAGAGGCGAGTATTCAACCTGAGGGGATGAGTCTTCGCCATTGATCCAGCATTAGCTCCTGGAGACAATGAGAGCAAAACCCGCAATGTCAGTCCAGGTCACCAATTTTCTTTTCTTTTTTTTTTTCATTGAGCACCTGCATCATATTCTGCTTTCTTTTTGTTTTTGTGAAAGGTAGAAATTTGCTATGAGTTGCACAATGTTACCAGAAATGCAGATTTATTGATTCAAGCCAGGCGGGTTTTGTTTGTTTCAGCATTCAACATAAGTTTGTGTGGACCGGGTCAGACATATAGGAAGATTAGCCCACTTATGTTTTCTGCCTGTTTCAAATCTGCTCTTCCCTTTCTTATCCTACTGAAAATGGGAGCATTGTGTCTTTAATTTATTCTCCAGTCCTGAGAGAAACAAATGAAGATAAGTAATTACGTCCTCGTCTTCCACTACTCTCCTTCTCATCGCCTGTATTTTCTTCCCGCAGTTAGAGCTGCATGTTTGTTATAAAAGATTATTCCTTATTAGCTGATTACACAAGCATAAAAACCAGAGATCCATAACACTTAAGGAATTATTGTTTCTTTTATCAATGCGAAAATAATACCCAGTCAATATGGTTGCCTAATTTAGTTGAATTAAAATGCATAAATAATCCCAGTGGTCTTAATGACGTCCATGCCTGCTTATTAATTATTGTTCACGAGAAGGGAGAGAGAATTAAATTTTAATATATTGATAATTTATTTAGTGTGTTACATCTACCAATGGCTGGTTTGCTGTTTCAAACATGGTTGAATGAAAGAAAAGAAGAAAAAAAACTGGAGAGGTTTGTGTGTTTAGAGCAGTGAGTCAGATAATGTGCACCAGTGGCTCAGACGCTGTAGAAACAAATAATAAATGATGGGTAAAAAAAAGTATTTGAAATCTGTCAGACATTTTGAATAAAAAAATGACTGAAGGATGTCCACATGTTACATAATGTATTTAAAGGATATTAAAAGGTAATCGTTAAAGTAAGTTAAAAGAAAAAAAATCTTCAACAATCTACATAAACACTCAAATCTTTGAAGTAGTTGTAATATTTGGGATTTCTGATTGCGTGCTGTTTTTTGCGAATGATCAGATAAAAGTCTAATAATTTAGTAAATCGTACCTGCATCCTACACTGTGATTGGCTGCGAAAAATTTCAGTGTGATTCACAGAGAGAAAGCTGAAGGTTGTAACCAAACAAAGATGTTGTGGTAAAATCATTAGTGTTCCTGCTTAGTTATTAAATCCCGCTAGTTGTATTTTACATCAGGCACTTAGCTGGACAACTAAGCAGTCCTACATCTGTTTATTGGTTGTCAAGTGATGTAATTGTTATGTATACGTTATACTGCTTCTTCTTCTTCTTTCGGCATTTCCCTTCAAGAGTCGCCACAGCAAGTCAGTTTCTTCCATCTAACCCTATCTGCTGTATCCTCTTTGGTCACACCGACTATCTTTATGTCTTCCTTCACTGCGTCTTGTTTAATGCTAAATATACATTACAAAGGATAAAGGATTACTCCATTCATCCCTCACCGGGGAAATTTGTGTGCTGCACTCCGCACCGCAGCAGGCTGCCCACAATGGCGCCAATGGTGGGAGAAATGGGGGTTAGGTGTCTTCTCCAAGGAGAAGACACACACATGCTCTCTGTGGGATGCAAACTCGCGAACTTCCAGCCCGTAGGCGAACGCTCTAACCACTGAGCTGCCGTTTCCCCATTACGTTAACTTTATTAAATTAATGTGGTGTTTTCATCCGTAGATCCTTTGTTGATTGCACTGAGGTTTATGTTACCATGCTGCTAAGCTTGAGGACACATTAGAAATAAGTGCACACTTTTATTTTATTTATTTTGAATTACTCTATTCATCCCTCACCGGGGAAATTTGTTTGCTGCACTCCTTACACCGCAGCAGGCTGCCCTTCAACGGCGCCAATGGTGGGAGAAGCGGGGGTTAGGTGTCTTCTCCAAGGACCCTAGACGTGCTCTCCGTGGGACGCGAACCCGCGACCTTTTATAAGCTTGTATTAATACCGCTGTTAAAGCTGAATAAGGTTACATAAAGAAAGTTTTATGTGTGCATTAATGCAGCTGTGCCGTCCACATTAAATGCATTTGTGCCCTTAATTGCTTTTTTAGTTTTAGGGAAACAGTGGCCAGTTTTATTAAAATTCCATTTTTTAGTTCCTTTTAGTAGTTTTGTTGTCATTGCCAGGTGGAAAACAATCCACCTTTTGTTGTGTTTACAGTGGTGTTACAAGTCGTTCGCCTCACAAGTATGTTTTTTTCCCTCTTCATTTTGCATGTTAACCCCTAAAGTTAAAAAATAATAATGCTTTGAAACTTGTTCCAAGGCTTTTGTTTCGGTCATCTTTAATTAGTTTTTTAGTAGAGTGAAAAAATGCGACTAATTAAATTTGGAAATTGGGTTTTGTTTTTAAAAAAAAAGGAAAGATTTTACTTTAAGGCCATATTGCCCAGCCCTAACAATGACCATGTTCTCAGTAATCATCATGGATTAAAAAAAAGCCTAAAGGTCAAGCTACTTGCTGACTACAGAAGTTCATATCAACCTTTATAACAATTTCCCCGCCCCTTACTATGACCATGAGTATAATCTGCCTTGTATCTTTTACACATATGTGAATGTTTTTATCACTTTATATGGTCTATGTTGATAAAACAAATATATTTAGCAAAATAGGTTACTGCTTTTGGATGTCTAAGTCAGTAATGTAGTTTCTCCCAAAGGTTCCAGTTTAAAGCCTGGCATTTATAAATATGATTAGTCAGCTATTTTAACGTCTACAAGAAGAGCAAAGGTTACGTGGGAAAAGTTGACGGACTATAATGTTATGTTATAATACTTGATTGCTTGTAAAATACAGAAAAAAATTAAGCGTTTGGCACTTCTCGTTTTTTTTTTTTTGTTTAGTCAGAATAAAGTTTGATGCTTGTAAGAATCCATTTAATGTCTGTATGTGTGACATTACAACATATTTATGCATATAAACATCTATTTTTACACTTTTGCTTTGGTATGCAACACATCAGATATACAATTACCCTCTGGATTCGAAATACCATCCGCTCTGAGACAAAGTTAGACACTTCTCTCCAAGTCTAAAACCAGCAACTCCGCCATATTGGTATAACACACATATCTAAACGCTGCATCTGAAAAGGTCATTAGTCATTGTGTGAGTGACATGGTTAACCACTGCACCGTTAGAGCGTTTGAGAACTGTACAGCCATTCTGACTATCTCGCTTGGTTAAGTATGGCTTCCAGAGCGCCGTGTGCTGTGCGCACACCCACACACAAGCTGTCATCTCTGGCAGATAGATGGTCTTTGTGTCCAGGGATGGTACAGCAGGGCACATCTATCTGTGCTCTGTTACGGATCAAGGCGAAGCTTTGCTTTCACTTTTCTGCAGTCAAACACACGTTAATGTTATTTGTATTTAGGTTGATTTATCTGGAATGCTTTTCGATGTACATGTTTTCAACAGTTATGCACAATAACGTATCAGGAAGTAGCATCTACAAAACGTCATCTTGACCTGGATTTCTCTGCTCTGCTACTAACGAGCAGCTTTTTAAAACTAACCATCTAGATTGAGTTATTGCCACCTTTCCTTTTAATTTTTTCATTTTTAAAAATTGAATATTATTTCAACTTTGACCAGCAAAGTTAAGTAAATGTAGTTAGCTGTCTGTGTTTTGGTTTGGTTGAGACTATCTTCAGTTTTTTAGCAACTGTTTTAAAAAGTCTAAAGACTTGTTGCATGTAGGAGGTGTGACATTTCTTTTTATTTCTTCACAAGTTTAACTTTCACTTTTCTTCATGTCAGAACCATTTCACCTTTTTTGTTTCTCACAGGAAGTGATTTTCTTGTTCTCTTCTTTGTTTTGATCAGCATTTGTTCTAACATGGGGTTATTTGTGAATCATTACAATGTTCAAGAACTTGTATTCTCATGTGGAAAGAGATTTTATTCAGTGTTCTTGAAATGTGTTTTCTTGTGAAAATACTGATTTTGGTTTGTATTTTTTTTTTTGTTTATTATTATTTTCCCTGAAATCTAATATTGCTACAAGGTGCGTTAGGATTTTGGGGCACAGGCAGTGAAAAGGAAATGTCTCCCTACTTTAAGGTTGTGTAGATAGTTGACTAAATAATTTGGAAATTGTTCAGTTCTGTTGTTTTCCACTTATCTGGGGGCGGTTTGCGGGGGCCACAGCCTCGGACAGGAAGCCCGGGCTTCTCTCATCCCGGCTGCATCCTACAAGTCATCCAGGAGGATCTTGAGGCATTCCCCATCCAGCTGTTACACAGTCTCTCCGGCGAGTCCTAGTCTGTGTGTCCTGGTGGTACGTGCCCAAAACACCTCACTAACGTGGTGTGGCGTTCGGGAGGCAACCAGATGCCCAAACCACCCGACCTGACTTCTCTTAACCTAGAGGAGCAACAGTTCTACTCCGAGCTCCTTCCGGATGGCAGAGCTCGTAACTCTATCTTTGAGTGAGAGCCGAGCCATCCTGTGGAGGAAGCTCATTTCGGCCGCTTGTATCTGCGATCTTGTTTTTCGGTCACCACCCACAGCTGGTGACCATAGGTGAGGGTATAAAATTGGTGGAGACGGTGGCCGCGTGGTTAGCGCGTTCGCCCGCGAACCGGAAGGTCGCGGGTTCGCGTCCCACGGAGAGCACGTCTAGGGTCTTTGGAGAAGACACCTAACCCCCGCTTCTCCCACCATTGGCGCCGTTGATGGGCAGCCTGCTGCGGTGTAAGGAGTGCAGCAAACAAATTTCCCCGGTGAGGGATGAATAGAGTAATTCAAAATAAACAAAATAAACAAAAAATAAATAAATAAATTGGAAATGGTTTAAAAGAAAATTCTGGACAATATTCAAGGAATGGAAAATGATGACTTTGCACGTTACTCATGGTCCAGCTCAAATAATGCAATAAAACACCTCCACATATTTGCAAGTTTCTGAGCTCGCTACTTGTTGTGTATCTTTCTTTTTATTTGTTAAACCAAACATGCTGAATAGGATTACACATACTTAATATCGCAACATTCCTCCGCTGGGGTTGCTAAAGAGATTGTTGACTCAAGAATCAGATTAGCTGATTGAGTTCAGTTTCCTTTGTTACACTTTTGTTACTATGTCTCTGAGAGGTGACTACTTTTATGCTTGCATTCATATTTTTGTCCTGATCAACCAGAACCCAAAGAAAAAAAAATATGGTTTATGAGATTTCTTTTGTCTTGTTTGTTAAAATAAAGTTTTTCATGAATCGGAACAAAAATACTTTACAAAAAAAAGAAACTGTAGTGTCAATTGAAACAAACAACTACAATGGTCAATATTTTTGTCTGAAGTGATAGTTTGAGCACTTGTTTCAGGAATCCACAAAATCATCCCTAAAAAAACATTATTGTTACAGTAAAAACACATTTCTGGCTGTGAAACCAGCCGTTTACTCTGGAGACTTCTTTTCTTGTTTGTGTAAATGTACCTGGATTGTGTTGTAATCATTTCATTTCATCTCCAGGGTGAGAGTAGCCATGTCAGAGGAGGCAGCGCGTCAAACGCGCAGCCAGAAGCGGGCTCTGGAGAGGGACCATGCAGCTCTCACCGGGCCCCTTGGGGACATGGACCATAAGCGGGTGAAGCTGGAGCGCGGCGATTCAGCTGGGGCCCCGCTGGCTTTGGTGGCTTCCGGTGCCGACGGTGTCAAACTCAAGAGTGAGCAGGCGGCCAAAGTGGCGGCCAACATTTTGAAAGCCGGAGAAGTAAAGGCCACCATAAAGCTGGAAGTACAAACTGGAGATGAGCCCGTTGACATGAGCACATCTAAAAGGTGAGACAGGAACAACCGCCTGGTTTCGTTAAACAATGTAGAGCTTGCAGATCACCAGTCAGTTTACATGGTTCTGTCACAAACTATCAGGATAAAAAAAAAATCTATAAACACTTAAGCTTTGACAGCTGCAGTCTATTCCGGGCCGTGATACTGCATTGTCAGCCAACTTTCCTCCACAATAAACTCTTTAAAAAGTGTTTCCAGCTGAACCAAAAACACCATATAATTTCCCTAAAAGCTAGTTAGTCTATAAGTTCCCAGCAGCGCTTTGCCAATGTATTCTTTCTTAAGGTTGAACATAAAATGTTTGAAGGTTTGTATTTGTGTTAGTTTTTTAAAACAGAAAGCATTATTTCTGCCCGTGAGGATTCAGGATTAGACCCATGCTGGCACGCCTGCATGCACAGCGGATAGTTTTGCTCAGAGCCGTATCTATTGGAGTTTCAGGTTTCTCTCTAAATTTGCACTAGCAAAGTGGTATGACAGGAGCTGTACAGGAAGTCACTGTGTGGCTCACCGGCGTGGCCTGCCCCCGTTCTTAAAACTTTTGAGGCTCCCAGGGCTCCATTTTCTCCCACAGCAGCACCTGAACTCTGCCTCACACACTTCACACAAAATGAAGGCTATGTGTCACAAACTGGTTCTAACTGGCCGTTACCATGGTTTCCACGTTGGAAGGAGCAGTTGGAGAAAGGAGGGGCCAAAAGAAAGGGTGGTGGGTGTGTCACATGACCACATAGAAATGCCTGATGTCATGTGACGTGTGTTTGGTACGGCGATAAACACTGATGTGATAGCATTCGAGGTGGAACAGAGAACCGATTCAGCTGTGAGTGTGTCTGCTTCGCTGGGTCATACATCATAGATCTGTCACCTTTGGCCCTGGCTGAACCCTCAACTTCTTTTTCATCCTCTTTTCTAAGTGAAATGTCATTTTTATTATTTTGTGAAGATATAGCATGTAAAACCCTAAATAAAATGTAAATCCAGGTGAGTTTAAAAATCCAGAAACTGCATTAAACTAGATGTTCCTGAGCTGACACATCTCTCAATCATGCGTTTTTGTGGACTTTTATAGCAACTAGTCGATACCCAAACATATCTTCCAACGATATTTCTATGCCCCATTAATAGCCAAGCTTTTTCATTCCCTTAAAAGAGGCTTGCGTAGCTGAAATAGGCACTTGGCAGTATTGCGTTGCGCCCTGAATGGAGGATCCCTTTTGCACCTCATAATCACTGATTCAGCAATCCTATAGCGGGGTCATAGTGGAGCCATGATCGGGAAAGCCGGAGCATGCAGTAACACTGGACCTTACATAACCAAGTTGGTGTATGTGTGTGTGTTGTGATGTTGGTAGAAAATACCACAAGTCCTGGTTGGTTAAGGTTGCCATGTGGTAGAATTTGAATTTCTAATAAAGTCTGGAATGCTACATTTGGTCCATCTCACCCTTCTGTTAAATACCATCATAATTCCATATAAAGAATGTTAACAGATAAAGAAGATGAACGTCCCCTTAGGTTACAACTTTGCTTAAAGAAAACAAAAGTTGACAAGAAAAGTAGCATTTCAAGAATACCTGCTAATGTCTGAATCGCAAAAGAAGCAAAATTTGGAAAGTAGATCTGTAGAAAAGCAGCAAAATGCCTCAACAAGGTGCGATGGGGTCACAGGGAAGAGATGGATAGTTTTATTTCTTACGGGCTCATAAAGGTTTGTGTAAATTCCGATGTATGCATCATGGATGTTGTGAAATTGTTGACCTTATTGAACTCAGCAGATGTTGAGACAGCTGTTCGAGAAAAGCGAATGGCACAGAAGTGGCTCCGGGTGCACAGATATGAGGGAGGGGAGAAAAAAAAGAAGTACTGAGTTTGTGTGTTGCAGTATAAAAGATGAACAAGTAAGGATGGGGGGAGGGGTGTGTGAAGTGGTGACTGAGTGAGAGTGAGTGTACACAATAGGTTGGCTCCTGGCCATGTATTCCCCTCCCCCTCACTGTCACCCTCCCCAGTGTCTCCGGCGCACCTCCTCTCTGCTCCGCTGGTGACTCCGGCAGCTGGGAGGGAGGGAGAACCGAGGCCCAGGCTGTGCCACTCCGGCTAGGCCATAGGCCGAGGTAGAGAGCGGGTGAGGCCGTGTCTGGGCGCTAAACTTGCTGAGCTCGAAGCCCTGAAGCTTCTTGTTCTACAGTAACTACACAATTGTATAACTGGGGTACGTGTCTGCGTCCTCTCCTCAGACTAAAATTAGCATCTAACTCTTTTCATCCAGCCCTAATGTCCTCCCTGACCAATCTTATTCTGGATTATATTTCCTGCCACCCAGATTGTGGTGGAATTCTGTCTTTGCAGCACACAGGTCCCAACGCTGTAACCTACTTCCTTTTCTTTCTGGCGACCCAGATTATTATGCACATGCAGATCTCCGCTCATCACCTTTGTTCTCCCCAGTCAACAGGAAAAGCCTGTTAACAATTTATCAAAGGTCTCCGGCCACTTTATCAATAAAAACAATCGACAGCATAGGTGACTGGAACTGTTTGCATTGTTTTTGAGTTTTTTTGCATATGGTTTTGCTCTGAAATGGAAACAACCATTCACATCGTCTCGCACTGAAGATAATAGGCTGCTGTGCTCCTCTCTCGCCGCCATTACTTCATTATTGATCTCCTGGTTGTTGCCTTCTTGTGTGTCAGCACACACACGCTCACCACAGCAGGGAGGATCAGCTTCTTTCTACTACCATCTACTGGAAACTTGACCAAACTACATACAAGCTGAATTCAAGAATGGAACAATGTGTGTAAAAAATGTATTTGTTTGCTTAATGTTTTTTTGTTTTCCACCCAGTGACGTTAAGAAAGAACGACAGCCGCCCTCACCAGATGATGTAATTGTGCTATCTGACAACGAGCCGTCCAGTCCTGTCATGAACGGCCACTGCTTTACAAAGACCGACACAGATAAACTTATGGTAGGAAAGAGATGTTAAATCTTCCTGTGAACAAGTCTAATCTATTGTTTGACTCATGCTATGATACCTACTTGTAGTATTTTCTTTCTTTTTAAAAAAAAAAACTTTATTCAATAATTTTTCTGTTACATAAAGACCGAACACTCACATGAATTAAAACAAAGGTCAAGTGTAGGTTCATCATGAATCCTTATAGTCACTTTATTCCACTTTTGTGTACTTGTGTCTCTTAGTCTAGGTCTCTATGTCACAGTTTTCAGAATATAAATGCCATTGAGTGTCGTTTACCATCGCTCCTTTGACAGGATTGTGGTAGTGTCCCCAGTTCCTGGTTAGTGTTTTTTTGGCAGCTAATGACAGCATATTAAACCAGGGTTCCCTGTAAACAAATAAAGCAGTGTTGATACCAAAGAAATTGTATATCCCACTAGCACTTTGCATGTCACTTCACCCATCATCATCCAAAATATGGAATACTTATAACTTGTCTACATCTATTTCTCCAGTCTATGCAAAATATTTTCAGTAGGGTTTTTAACATGCTATGAAATTTATTTAAATTCAGAAATTCGTTTTTGTTTTCCTTTTTTTCTGACAAAATACATTTGCTTTTGTTTATGTAGAAATGTTCATCTGAGGAGAGAAAACAGATCATAAAACAGCTGACTGAGGAGCTGAGACTTCAAGAGGCCAAACTGGTGCTTCTGAAAAAACTGCGTCAGAGCCAGATTCAGAAGGAGAGCACCGTGCAAAAGGTAAAGGATGCATGTGACCTTTTATGCAAGAATCAGAAGGGACTACAAAACATTGAAACACTTTAAATTTAGACGTTTCACGATTTCACTCTTTACAGCAAAGATGGTTAATAATGGTTTAGTTAATGTTTTATCTGTGTAGTTGGACTAAATGTTTTAAAATTCTTCTTTTACAATTTCAAAGTAGTGCGTCATATTTAAACGTCACCGCCCACATACCCACATGTGTCCATTACGTCAGCATGTTAACCCTACAGCGGTGCGAGGTTAAACATCCAACGTAAACACCCTTGTCTCGCATCATGAATGTTTTTTATATTAGAAAAAATGCGAAAACTGAAACGTGGTGTATTTTCTTAACGCGCAGGCGACAGGCTCTGTTGCCACACCTCCTCCTCTGGTGAGGGGTAGTATTACATCTAGTAAAGGACCTCTTCAGGTAAAAACATGCGTCACTCTTCTCATTTTAGCTGCAAATGCACTAGCATAGCTTGATCAAAATGGGATCTGTGTTTGTTTTTTCTGTACAAACTTCTGAGATATTGATGTTTAATGAATTAGTGTAATTTTTTGTGTTTCCAGGTAACTGGTCGTAGCTCTGGCACAGTAATTCCTCCTCCCCTGGTGCGGGGTGGCCAGCACATCCCGTCCAAACACAACTCTCAGATTGTTATGCCGCCTCTGGTCAGAGGTGCGCAGGTCAGTGGAATGGGAAACTAATCAATTATTGTAGTTGAACTACTTTTTTTATTCTGCACCTTCTAATAAGTGTGTATGTGTTTTTTCCCCAGCCTATTGCAGTGACCCCCCAGCAGATAGCCAGCTTGCGCCAGCAGCAACAGCAACACAGCGGCTCCGGTCCTCCTCCTCTGCTGCTGGCTCCCAGGGCTTCTGTCCCCAACGTCCAAGTCCAGGGTCAGAGGATTATTCAGCAAGGACTCATTCGCGTGGCTAATGTAGCTAACAGCAATGTGATGGTCAGTATCTCTCAGGTAGAAACATTCTGGTCAAGTTACTGTTTAAATCCAGAACAATCAACACATCTCGACTGTTTATCTTTTCAGGGTTCTTCAACCAGCTTGAAAGGTTCTTCAGTGTCGCCCAACTCGGGTGTTAATGACTCTCCGGCCAGCCGGCAGGCAGCCGCTAAACTAGCACTGCGTAAACAGCTGGAGAAGACATTGTTGGAGATCCCCCCACCCAAACCTCCTGCTCCCGAGTTCAACTTCCTGCCCTCGGCTGCTAATAATGAGTTCATCTACTTGTTGGGTCTGGAGGAGGTGGTGCAAAAACTTCTGGAGATGCATGGAAGGGGTGGGTGTCTGCACCTGCAGTAAACTGTAAAGAAAAGGTTTATTTATGTCTAATCCATGTTTTACTTTATAGGTAATCTGGGCCCAGCTGCTGGCATGGCTGGCTTCCTTCCTAAGGAGCCTTACACCTGCGCCCAGTGCAAGACAGACTTTACATCCCGCTGGAGAAAAGAGAAGGTCGGGACCATCCTGTGTGATCAATGCATGTCATCCAATCAGAAGAAGGCTCTGAAGGCCGAGCACACCAACCGTCTGAAGGCGGCCTTTGTTAAGGCCCTCCAGCAGGAACAGGAGATTGAGCAGCGCATCCTCCAGCAGGCAGCCTCCTCATCCTCCTCTTCATCCTCATCTGGATCCAAAACCATCTCGTCCTCTCCCTCTCTGTCTAAGAGTGAGGTCTTGGTGTCTCAGCAGTACAAGCAGGTCCGCGCAGCCATGCACCACCGACCTGTGTCTGCTCACCACTCCATCAAGCAGGTTAGTGTAGATATTTAATTAACATATTTGTTTGTTATTTTCATCTGTTCTAAGTTTTTCTAACCTGGTGTCTCTGTACAGAGTCAGCTGTCTCACAGCATTCAGTCTGCAGTGGGCTCTCGTGGGGCAGCTCATTCTTTCACCTCTTCCCAGCTGCAAAACGCTGTGACAGCTGCCGCCATGGCCAGCAGGGCAGATAAGCATGCTGCAGCCCGCTCGCTGCAGCACGGGGCAAAGGTCGGCGCTGGCGGCAGTAACCAGGGCAACGTAGTAGGCTGGAGGAAGCAGAGCGGAGGAAATGCAGGTAGCTAATCGGTCATCATTTTCTGATCATTCCTCAGTCTGTTTCATTCTTTCTTAGAATCTCTCTGTCCTGTACTCAACGGTGGTATGGGAGATCTTTATAAATGAATATTTCCAACATGACTTTAATCTGCCTTCACTGGTTGGATTTTTACTTATAAATAGATACGCTGGGGAAAAAAAAGTATATTAATAAACTGCGGACTCTTTGGGGCATTGAAAACTCCAGCCAATTTTTTTTTGCAATCATTGGCTCACAGCCTGTAAATCACTCTTAATTCTTTGGTTTCAGTGATAAGCTTGTGTTTCTATTGGCTGGAGAAACAAACCCAGTTGAAGGCAGGGTATTAAAAAGTTGCTGGGATGTCAATGCTAAAAGATCTTCCATACTGCCTGTAATTTTTTCTATGTTTTGCTTTGATTTTCTTACACGTTTAATATTTTGGGTGACAGGTGTGACCATGGCCTATGTGAACCCCAGCTTGGCGGCTCATAAGACCAGCTCAGCCGTGGAGCGTCAGCGGGAATATCTGCTGGACATGATTCCCTCTCGTTCCATCTCCCAAGCTGCAAACACATGGAAATAATGCAACCTTTCCCCTGAATGACACCATAACTTTTAGCCCTCTTAATATTAATAAACAGCCATTCTCATTATTGTTCTAATCTTTTTTATGGACTTTGCCTCCGACCCGAACGGCCTCCATCGGGGGCCATAAGCATTTTTTCTTGTGGGATTGAGGTGTTTTTACACTTCTCTCTTATCTTCTGCTACCTTCTTCCTTATTTGAATACTTTTCCAAGATGAAGTTGTTCTGTATCAACTTCAGGGAAACGAGGATTATGTCTGATAGATTTTGGGTACCTTTTGGTGAAGCTTGGCACAGGGGTGTACAATTTTACAAACAAATCTGGCAATATTGCCTCTCCCTCTATGTTTGTTGTTCTATCGTCCTTCTCCTGTTGCATCGAGAAGAATCCTCAAACTCCCCCGCCTCTGGTTTAGGTTGGGAGAAGTAATAATTGTCGTATACAATAAGACATCAGTCTTACGTCTCCAGTGTGAGCCAGCCACACTTGCCCGAACTGAACATAACCGAAGATCTCATTGCAGCGATGGTTGAGCTTCGAGGACCATCATTACAAATAACTGTTTCAGCTTTGCAAAAATAAATATTAGAAAAAAAAGACTTCAAATTTTTTATCTGCACACAGACTGCATCTTCTCTTCAACCTACAGTGTGTACAGCAGAGAAGTCGTGTGTAGATTATTTTGTATGGCTGAATGTTAGGATTTTTTGTCTTCTCTAAGTCATTTATTGTGTTTGGAATATTGTGCTCCCTGACACTTTGGAAGTGGCCTCTTGTTGAGGTCTGACTTTACAGGCTAATGTTACTGTTGAGGTGGTTTTACATCTGCTGGGTTCCATGTGGAGGCCTGCGTTTAAAAAAAAAAAAAAAACAAACTTTATTGCAAAGATGATGCAGAATGATAAAGAATATGGTTTCACTGATTCATGTGCAAACACGGAGGATATGTTTGGAGGACTATTCATGATGGATATTGTAAAAATAAACCTTCCAAAGAACTAGTGGAGCCCAAATGGAACCCCTTCTGCTAGAAGGTTTCTATTTTTGTTAAAACCCTCTCTGGACATGAACGTGATTTCATGCTAAACTGAGTGGGTGTAAAGAATGTCACATTTTTTGACATTGTTTTTGCTTTTAGACATAGGTTGTGGTGCATTAAGTTTTTTTTTCTTTCTTTTTTTCTCTTATAGACAAACTGATTTATTTATAGGGTTAGTAAATTCATATGCTTTTGCCCTACATTTGAATGGATATCCATTTTTTTTTCTCCTCACCCGTTCCAAGTGGCTCCCACATGATTACTAATTGGTCTGAGAGAAGCTGGACAGCTTTCAGAATGTAGTTATGCAAAATAAAAAACACAAAAATGAGAAAAAAAGAGTAAAAAGCTACAGTTGTAAAGCAACAAATGAGCAGAACTTTGTTGTCTAAAATCATTAAGGTGTGTACCATTGATGTCAGGTTGTTCAGTAAAGCTCTCTGCCTTTCACTTGTGCATTTTTATCAGGTTGCAGCAGCACAGGATAAGCTACAGAAGTACAAAATGTTCCGCAGTTTAAATAGTAAAAATAAATTGCTTAAAGAGTTAAGTAATTTAAAATGGAGTCGTCTTCTAATTTGACATTTGGGGTGAAATTAACCCCCAAATTATTGGGGGTGCATCATAATGATCAAGTGCATCATAAACACCCCCAGGTCACAGCTATACATTTGTCTGCCTCTTTCTGAAATTGCTCCCATGTATCGATGGTCAGTTAGTTTTTTAAAAAATGTGCAATTTTGTTCCCTGTAGCTTACATAATCATAAAACCAACTCCCAACCGGACAAGTGGCTGGCTATCCCAAGCACTTTTTAAAAATGTAAATGAAAATATTTAGTGCTGTTATGCTTCATTTTGTTATTCATTCTCACTTTCAAATCTAATTTTGTGATCATTTATTAGGAATCCAGTGTCTTGCTGCCTTTTAAACTCACTCCAGGCTTCAGTTGACCCTGGATGTGACCCAACACAACAGTTTTTAAAGCAGAGTTTCTCTGTCTAGACGATGTTTTTAAACTCACTGATTCTTGTCTTACTGAAAGATGGTACACCGCATTATGCAAAAGATTTTCAATCTCATGCGCTGGCGGATGCGCGCTGCTTGTCTGGGTTTATTTTAGATATAAACTGCTGATGATCATATGAGAATACAGGATAAAAACTGATTTGTGGATTTCTGTGTTGGCATAGCAACATACATTTTCCAGGTTGTTTGTACATTCCTGAAGGCAAAAAAAAAAGTAGCGGCCTGTGTTCTTTGAAAGCAAAATGAAAAAAATTGATAAGCAATCAGGAAAGAGCCAACCTGCTATGTGCAACCCTGTGTTCCTTACTACTGCCTGCTGCTGTATGGCAAATTATCACCATTCCGTCTGTCTGGGGTTGATGTGCTGCTAAACGCAGTTCAGCAAGATTTAAAATCAAATGTATGAGAATTACTTGTTTTTGGGATTTTTTTTTCTGCTCTATCAAATAATAAAACAACTAATTTTAATCCCTGTATGGTTGGTGCTCTGTTCATTTGCCGTGTTAAAGATTGGTCGGTATACATCTTCTCCTTTCAGCATTTCCCTTCAGAGGTCTCCACAGCAAGTCAGTTTCTTCCATCTAATCCTGTCTCCTGCATCCTCTTCGGTCACATCCACTATCTTCATATCCTTCTTCACTGTATCTATATTTGGTTGGTATAAATTAAATCATATTAATGAAACAATAATGCATTGCCGTGAGAGAGTTTTGGTGTTTGCTCTGTTCAAAAAAAAAAAAAAAAAAGGTAAACATTTTGTTCTGCTGTCTTCCGCTTATCTTGGGCTGAGTTGTGGGGGAAACAGCCTCAGATGGGAAACCTGGGCTTCTCTCACCCAGCCTGCATCCTCTACCTCACCCGTGTGGATCTGAAGGCGTTCCCGGGCCAGCTGTGAAACATAGTCTCTCCGAGGTCTCCTTCCGGTGGGACGTGCCCGTAACACCTCACCAGCGAGGCACTTGGGAGGCATCCTAATCAGATGTCCGAACCACCCTATCTGGCTTCTCTTGACCCAGAGGAGCAACGGTTCTATTCTGAGCTCCTCCAGGATGGCAGAACTCCTTACTCTCTACTTTATCTCTGAGTGAGAGCCCAGCCATCCTGTGGTGGAAGTGCTTACATGTAAATAAATGTGTAGGGCAAAAAAAATCTTCAAAATATCAATGAATTATATCTTGTGAAGATTTTCTTCAAAATGTTCATGCTCTTATGGCTAATGTGTTTCAACATAATGGTGCCTAGTAGTTCATCTTCTTAATCGCTTATCGCTGTTGGGGGTACCTGAGAATTTTGTCCATTAATGTAATGGAACTAAATCCGTGACAAAGAGCAGCCTTTGGCAGAGACCAACTCTCATCGGAAACTAATCTGACTTACTACTGTGAGAAAGTAACAAGAACAATTTGAAATATGCTATGAATTCATTTCACCTGCTGCAGTACAAATGTAACAAATATCAGGTGTAAATTAATACTTCACAAAATGGCTTTGCAACGAAAAATAGGGGAGTTGTTACTGCAAAAATGGATTTTCCATAACTTGCTGCATTGTTTGAAGGAAATACCAGAACATGGGCCAGTACAGCAGGAATCCTCGATCAGGACTGCCATCTGCTCCCCAATAGAATAAAGTAATCTCTGAAACACAGCCAGAGTCATATGAAAAACCTCCAGCAGGTTCCTGCCATAACAGAATTACAAGAGGGTGTATGGTGTGGCCATATGTACAATTTGGACTCATACTCCCAACCTAACAGCATGCAGCCTGAGTGGGATGTGGCAGGACTGGCAGATTCACAATGGGTCCTTATTGAATACATAAGAGAATCTGAGCATGTCGAGAGAACATTTCGCTTGTATTCCTTTGCCTAACTAATGGATTGGTGAGAATATACAGTGGTGGTCAAAAGTTTACATACACTTGTAAAGAACATAATGTCATGGCTGTCTTGAGTTTCCAGTTATTTCAACAACTCTGATTTTTCTCTGATATAGTGATTGGAACAGATCCTTCTTTGTCACAAAAAACATTCATGAAGTTTGATTCTTTTATGACTTTATTATGGGTAAACTGAAAATGTGACGAAATCAGCTGGGTCAAAAATATACATACAGCAATGCTAATATTTGGTTACATGTCCTTTGGCCATTTTTACTTCAATTAGGCGCTTTTGGTAGCCATCCACAAGCTTCTGGCAAGTTTCTGGTTGAATCTTTGACCACTCCTCTTGACAGAATTGGTGCAGTTCAGTTAAATTTGTTGGCTTTCTGACATGGACTTGTTTCTTCAGCATTATCCACATGTTCTCAATGGGATTTAAGTCAGGACTTTGGGAAGGCCATTCTAAAACCTTAATTCTAGCCTGATTTAGCCATTCCATTACCACTTTTGATGTGTGTTTGGGGTCATTGTCCTGTTGGAACACCCAACTGCGCCCAAGACCCAACCTTCGGGCTGATGACTTCAGGTTTTCTTGAAGAATTTGAAGGTAATCCTCCTTCTTCATTGTCCCATTGACTCTCTGTAAAGCACCAGTTTCATTGGCAGCAAAACAGGCCCACAGCATAATACTACCACCACCGTGCTTGATGGTAGGCATGGTGTTCTTGGGGTTAAAGGCCTCACCTTTTCTCCTCCAAACATATTGCTGGACATTGTGGCCAAACAGCTCAATTTTTGTTTCATCTGACCACAGAACTTTCCTCCAGAAGGTCTTATCTTTGTCCATGTGATCAGCAGCAAACTTTAGTCGAGCCTTAAGGTGCCGCTTTTGGAGCAAGGGCTTCCTTCTTGCACGGCAACCTCTCAGTCCATGGCAATGCAAAACACGCTTGACTGTGGACACTGACACCTGTGTTCCAGCAGCTTCTAATTCTTGGCAGATCTGCTTTTTGGTGCTCCTGGGTTGACTCTTCACCCTCCTGACCAGTTTTCTCTCAGTAGCAGGTGACAGCTTGCGTTTTCTTCCTGATCGTGGCAGTGACAAAACAGTGCCATGCACTTTATACTTACAAACAATTGTTTGCACTGTTGCTCTTGGAACCTGCAGCTGCTTTGAAAAGGCTCCAAGTGACTCTCCTGACTTGTTCAAGTCAATGATTCTCTTTTTCAAATCTGTGCTGAGCTCCTTTGACTTTCCCATTGTAGCGTTTGTGGGTGTTTTTATCCAATGAGCCCTTTTTAAATGGCCTCAGAGAAGTCACCAGCTGTAGTCACTCATAATCACTCACAAGAAGTTAAGAGGTCATGCTATGAAGCTCATGTCATTGACACAACTTTCCAAGTCTCCAAAATTGCTCATTCATGTTGCTGTATGTATATTTTTTACCCAGCTGATTTCGTCACATTTTCAGTTTACCCATAATAAAGTCATAAAAGAATCAAACTTCATGAATGTTTTTTGTGACAAAGAAGGATCTGTTCCAATCACTATATCAGAGAAAAATCAGAGTTGTTGAAATAACTGGAAACTCAAGACAGCCATGACATTATGTTCTTTACAAGTGTATGTAAACTTTTGACCACCACTGTATGTTACTAATGATGGTGTGGTGTGAGGATATATTTTTGGAAGGCTTCATAGACATCCATATGGTTTGTAGAAATATTCTGATGGTTATTAGAAACCAGGAAAAAATTCTCAGACCCTACTCTGGATTATGCTCAATCTCTTTTAGGTGAAGTGTGTCAGCAGTTTGAAGGGATTGATGCTAAGAGCAACCCAACCAACCCAGTTACCAGACCTACATTTGATCCAGCACTCCTCTGTGTTATACATTGTTCCATGTTGAACCACAGACTCATTCCCTGGTACAGTTATGGAGGACATCCCTCAAGGGAGCATCTATGATTGTATAAGGAGTACACTTGGATGTTGTAAAAAGTGCATAGTAGACTAAATCAAATCTCATTTATTATTGTCTTAAGGTGTTCCTCAAAGGTTGAGCCATCATGAGATTTCATCTTTCTGGTATTTTTAAGTTTCTGTATTGAGAGTTTATCATTTTGATTTCCATTGCTCCCTTTTTCTTGTTTAATAACTTTCTACTCCACCAGCGGGTAAAGACTTTGGTTGAATAATTGTTTTAAAGTTACCTGGTTTTTCTTTAAGTAACTTTGGTTAAAGAATTCTTTTAAGACTTGGTCACTATGCTGCAGGGGATAGATGGTTTTCTGCTGCAACACAAGTTACTCAAATAACAATCTTCTCAAATTAAAGTTTTTGGGTGTTTGTGGCAAATAAAGAGAAAAATACTAAATTTCCAATTTTTGAAAAATCAGAATCAGAAGTACTTCATTGATCCTACATATGGTATATCTGTGTTACTGTTGTGTAGGAGAGGGAATGAGGAGGATCCAAATGCAGGTTTAACAGTTTATTAAGTGTTGAACAAAGGAATCCACAGCAGAGAGATAACGGCTTCAGGCAGTGCTGGATTGCCAAGAGGAAGGGCTGAAGGTTCCTGTGAGGAGAATAAGAAAATTAGTCTGATATCAAAATTTGACTCAGCTTAGAGGTGGTCAGTTTACCACTAGAATCGTTGAAGACCTGACAGAGACTGTGGGTGACACCAGGTCTTTTATAGCCACCGGTAAGTCTGTGCAGCTGGGAGCAATCAGCCAATCCTCCCGTTAGAAGCCATCCAGCACCTGTGAGTTTTGGGGGAGAAAAAAAAAAAACAAGCAGGCCTAAAAAGGCCTCACACCACAGTACCCCCCCTCTACGGACGCCACCTGGCGGACCACCAGGCCTGTCCGGAAAGCGGCGGTGAAAGTCCCGGACCAAGCCAGGGTCCAGGATCGCTGAACGGGGCACCCAGCACCGTTCCTCCGGGCCATAACCCTCCCAGTCCACGAGGTACTGTAGACCCCGACCTCGGCGACGAACATCCAAAAGACGGTTGACCGTGTACACATCCGAGCCGTCGACAAGGCGAGGAGGTGGAGGGGGAGCAGAAGGAGGCTGGAGGGGACTGGTAGAAACCGGTTTGATCTGAGAGACGTGGAACACAGGATGTACCTTCATGGAAGAGGGCAGGGCGAGCTTTACCGAGACCGGGTTGACCAGCCGCAGGATCCGGAAAGGGCCAATGAAGCGGGGTGAAAGCTTGCGAGACTCTGCCCTGAGGGGAATGTTCCTGGTAGACAGAAGGACAGACTGACCAACCTGATATGCTGGGGCTGGCTGACGGTGGCGATTAGCTTGGCGCCGAGCCCTGCCGCAGGCCTGTTGGAGGGCCCTCCTAGTTTTCCTCCAGATCCGACGACACCGTCTGATATGGAGCTGCACCGAAGGGACGGCCAGCTCCTGTTCCTGATCCGGGAACAATGGGGGTTGGTAACCCAGAGAAGCCTCGAACGGGGACAATCCTGTGGAGGAACTAACTTGGGAATTATGGGCATACTCAATCCACGGGAGATGAGACGACCACGTGGACTGGGCAGAGGCCAACACGCACCGTAATGTGGATTCCAGGTGTTGGTTAGCCCGCTCCGACTGGCCGTTGGATTGGGGGTGGAAACCAGATGACAAGCTGACGGAAGCCCCCAGCGCCTTACAGAAGGACTTCCAAACAGCTGATGTGAATTGCGGACCCCGGTCAGAGACTATGTCCAGAGGGATACCATGCAGACGGAACACATGGGTCACCATGAGCTGGGCAGTCTCCAAGGCTGAAGGGAGTTTAGGAACAGGCACCAGATGTACAGCTTTGGAGAATCGGTCCACAATCGTGACCACAACAGTGTTACCTTCTGAGGGAGGGAGTCCGGTCACAAAGTCCAGTGCGATATGGGACCAGGGACGACTGGGAACCGGTAGGGGATGGAGCAGCCCCGCAGGAGGACGATGAGGGACCTTGCCCCGGGAACAGGCAGAACAGGCAGCGACAAAATTCCTAGTGTCTGCCTCCATCGTTGGCCACCAGAACCGCCGCTGAAGAAGCGCCATTGTACGGCGAATCCCAGGGTGACAGGACCACCGGGATGCATGTGCCCATAGGAGAACCTGGGAGCGGGCAGAGGATGGCACATACGAACGGTTAGCTGGGCCAGTACCTGGGTCCGGATCATGCTGCAGACCATCCCTTATTGCAGTCTCGATCTCCCAAGTGATTGCCCCAATGACGCAGGAGGGGGGTAGAATGGGCTCCGGCTCCGATCTGGACTGATGACCATCATGCAGGCGGGAGAGGGCGTCAGGTTTGGTATTGCGGTTGCCCGGCCTGTAAGTGAGGGTAAAATTAAAGCGTGTAAAGAACAGCTGCCACCGGGCCTGTCGAGAGTTGAGTCTCTTAGCTGCTTGGATGTAAGCGAGGTTTTTGTGGTCTGTCCAGACCACGAATGGGTGTTCTGCGCCCTCGAGCCAGTGCCTCCATTCCTCGAGTGCCAGTTTGACTGCGAGCAGTTCTCTATTCCCCACATCGTAGTTTTGTTCAGCTGCAGAGAGACGCTTAGAGAAAAAGGCACAGGGATGGAGTTTGCCATCCTCCTGATGGTATTGGGACAGCACAGCACCCACCCCTGAATCCGAGGCGTCCACCTCCACAATAAACTGCCTCAAGGGGTCGGGCTGGACCAGAATGGGGGCCGAGGTAAACCTCTTTTTAAGCTCAGTGAATGCACCCTCTGCTTGGGGAGACCAAACGAACGGTCTGGCTGTGGAAGTAAGCTGGGTAAGGGGAAGAGCTACCTGACTGTAATTGCGAATGAAACGCCTGTAAAAATTTGCGAAACCCAGAAATTGTTGTAGTTTGCGACGGGTGTTGGGTCGAGGCCACTCAGCCACCGCGCTAACTTTTTCGGGGTCCGGGCAAACCTGCCCAGCGTGTACAATAAAACCAAGGAAGTTGACGGACTGAGAATGGAACTCGCACTTCTCAGCCTTTACAAACAGACGATTCTCAAGGAGTCGCTGGAGTACCGCACGGACATGGACGATGTGCTCCTCAACAGTGGGCGAAAAAATAAGAATGTCGTCCAGATAAACAAAGACAAAACGATTAAGGAAGTCACGGAGCACATCGTTAATGAATGCCTGGAAGACTGCGGGAGCGTTAGTTAACCCGAAAGGCATGACCAAGTATTCGAATTGGCCCAGGTGGGTGTTGAACGCCGTCTTCCACTCGTCCCCCTCCCGCATTCGGACGAGATGGTAGGCGCAACGCAGATCGAGTTTTGTAAAGACCCGGGCTCCCTGAAGTAGCTCGAACGCCGAATTAATGAGGGGCAACGGGTATTTGTTGCGAACGGTGATGTTATTAAGACCCCGATAATCGACGCACGGACGGAGGGAACCATCCTTCTTACCCACAAAAAAGGACCCCGCTGCTATGGGTGCCGAGGAAGGGCGGATAAGCCCCGACGCTAGGGACTCATTGATGTACTTCTCCATCGCCCCCCTCTCTGGAGCAGACAGATTGTACAGGCGACTGGCGGGTAAGGTTGCCCCAGGGAGGAGGTGGATGGCGCAATCATATGGCCGATGAGGCGGGAGAGATTGTGCCCTCTCCTTACTGAAGACCTCTTTGAGGTCATGATACGCTGACGGGATAGACGCAACGTCCACCGGGTCGATAGAGCCTACCGTGTCAGAAGAGACGGTTGTCACGGCAGATTGGAGGCAAGTTGCATGGCACTGATTGCTCCACCCGACGATACGCCGGTTTTGCCAGTCGACCTGTGGATTGTGCAACCTAAGCCAGGGGAAACCGAAAACAAGGGGTGAGCCGGGTGAAGAAATAACGTTAAACGAAAGGTGCTCACGGTGATTACCCGATACCACCATCTCCAACGGGGAGGACTGGTGGGTCACCCTGGTGATAACGTGTCCATCGATCGCCGTGGCATTAATGGGTTCTCCGAGTGGTTGGGACTGGAATCCACACTGACGGAGAAAATCTGCGTCGATGAAGTTGCCGTCGGCCCCGGAATCCACCAACGCTTCGACCGGAAAAGAAGAGGAACAACCAGAGGTTAGTGTCACAAGAATCATAAGCCTAGGGGTACCATGACATCTAGTTGTGCCCACCCGTAACCCTAGGTCTACCGGTGGGCCCCGTCTTTTGGGCGACAAGGGCAAGCTGAGAGTAAGTGACTTCTCGACCCGCAATAGAGACACCTCCCTTCTTTTAGTCTAACCTCTCTTTCCTTTTTGGTTAGATGCATCTGTCCCAACTGCATTGGTTCTGTGGAAGGCTGCTCAGCCTCTTGTGGAACAGATGCAAATGCCCTAGGTGGGGGGCAGACCGAGGAAGGCTGTCGATGGCTGTGAACTGGAGTAGGGTGTAGGGCCCGGGTGGTATTTTCATATCGTTTCTCTCTTTGACGATTGTCTAACTGTATTGCCAGCGAAATGAGTTCCTCCAATGTGGATGGGGTCCCCCTGCCAGCTAGCTCATCCTTCAGAGGATCATTCAGGGCATTTAGGAACACCCCTCTTAGTGCCTTCTGTCCCCAGCCAGCCTCTACTGCTAGGGTCCGGAATGAGATGGAGAACTCCGCCACAGATAGAGTTCCCTGGGAAAGGTGGAGTAGACGCTGGGAGGCATCTCCAGCCCGGTCCGGCACCTCGAACATGGTTCTGAATAAACTCAGAAAATCAGATGTTGAGCGATCAGCCAGGGGGGCTGCCGCGTCTTCGGCCTCGGCCCACTCCAGTGCCCTGCCCCGAAGAAGACCCACAATGTACAAATTCTTAACTTTGTCTGATTCGAAGGTCCGCGGTCTTAGAGCAAAGACATTTGAACACTGCAAGAGGAACCCACGACATTTCCCCAGGGTTCCATGGAAAGGTTCCGGGTCCGTAATATGGTGGTCCATGAGTGGGCTGGGCATAGCTGAAGGAGGTGCCGAGGCTGTGGACAGAAAAAAAGAACTTAGATTATTTACTTTGTCTGTTAAAGCCTGTAACTGTGTTTTTAATTGAGTATTTTCGTCCATAAGGGCCTTTATGGCCTGTTGTTGTTGTCCCAGGAATATTCCTTGTCGGGTCAGAATCTCTGACACTGAGGGTGATGCAGAACCCGCTGGATCCATTCTGGTCAGGTCTTCTGTTGTGTAGGAGAGGGAATGAGGAGGATCCAAATGCAGGTTTAACAGTTTATTAAGTGTTGAACAAAGGAATCCACAGCAGAGAGATAACGGCTTCAGGCAGTGCTGGATTGCCAAGAGGAAGGGCTGAAGGTTCCTGTGAGGAGAATAAGAAAATTAGTCTGATATCAAAATTTGACTCAGCTTAGAGGTGGTCAGTTTACCACTAGAATCGTTGAAGACCTGACAGAGACTGTGGGTGACACCAGGTCTTTTATAGCCACCGGTAAGTCTGTGCAGCTGGGAGCAATCAGCCAATCCTCCCGTTAGAAGCCATCCAGCACCTGTGAGTTTTGGGGGAGAAAAAAAAAACAAACAAGCAGGCCTAAAAAGGCCTCACACCACAGTTACAATAGGACTGTAATCATGAAAAAAAGAAGGAATGATTTTTAAAAAATGGAGTAGTGTAAAAAATGTATGTCATTAATGTAGATTTTAGATTAGACTGATTTTAAAATCTAAAATCGAAGTAAAATCTTTATTTTTTACAATTGTATCATCTTCTTCTTTCAGCATTTCCCCTCACGGGTCACCACGGCAAGTCAGTTTCTTCCATCTAACCCTCTCTGCTGAATCTTCTTCGGTCACACCAACTATCTTCATGTCTTCCTTCACTGTATCCATGAATCTTTGGTCTTCCTCTAGGCCTCTTTCCTGGTGGTTGCAAACCCAGTATCCTTTTTCCGACGTACTCGCTCTTTCTTCTCGGCACATGGCCTCTCTGACATTATCTCCAAAACCTCTAACATGTGCTGTTCCTCTGATATATTCATTTCTAATCCTCTCCATCCTGCTCACTCCCAGAGAGATTCTCAGCATCTTCATCTCTGCTACCTCCATCTCTGTTTCCCTTCTTTTCCACAGTGCTAATGTCTCTAGACCAAACAGCATGGCTGGTCTCACCACGGTTTTGTACACTTTCCCTTTCATTTTAGCTGAAACTCTTCAGCTAAAGAGTTTAAGGTACATCACACCTGATACTTTTCTCCACCCGTTCCAGCCTCCCTGAACACACTTTTTCACCTCTTTCCCACACTCTCCATTTTTCTGGACTGTTCATCCCAAGTACTTAAAATCTTCCCCCTTCTTTATCTCTTCTTCTTGTAACCTCCATTTTCCATTTGGGTCTCTCTCATTCACACACATTACATATTTATAAATTAAAATTATAAATTAAATTCTGTCTTGGTTTGGGGCTCACAAAGAAATGAAATGATGACTAATTGATCCAAATTTAACTTTGAATGACACAGTTGAATGTGAACACATTTCTTTAAAAGTAAATGTTTAAATTACTAAAGCTTAAAAACTACTCTCAAATAAGAAACCAGTTTTGGTAAACTTGAATAAATTATGGCTCCAGTAATCATGCATTCATCATTTTTGCACAAAGATAATATTTAGAAAAGCCCCATTTGTGAACATTTCCCATCAACCTCCAAGAGATCAGCCTCTAGATGGCAACATCCACCAACTGTATTCATCTTCAATAATTTTAATCTCATCCTAAATTAATCAACCTAAAAAAATTCAATCATTTATATTTTAAAACTCTCCTTAATCTCCAGCAGCAGAATGAACAGAGGATCTTTAAATAGAACATGTTGTTTCTCGCCTCGACCTAGTTAGGACTGATTTGTTAATAGCTGCAGGTTTCCATTATGACACATCCTCACATCTCACTAGGGATGGTTATATTTATGCTTTTCTCAATTTTTATAAGTTTTTTTTGTTTATAATATTTTTTTCTCAATCAGCAGGTGTTTTTTTTAGTCTTAGGGTAATAGAAGTTTATTTTTGTGATATAAGCTGAGTATAAAGTGATTTTTTGCAGTGAAGGTGATGAGCTTTAATTGTCTCCCACTACTAGATGAAAGGATGTCTTGGTGATGAATCACTGACCGGTAAAGGGCTTTCCTGTTGCTGCCTCTTCTAGATTCTACATCAAGGCATCCCTTTTCTACTGAGAAGCATGCATGAAATGCAGAAATGACTGTGTCTCTATGCAAGTGAATCTGGGGGGAAGTGATGGAGGGGAGATGGATGGTAGATGGAGCGTCTGAATGTGACAGCCAATCAGCCAACAGGCACTATGCCTCCTGTTTCTTAATAGGTGGATTTCCCAGTGAGAGCAGCTGATACACAGTGTCAGCTGGGTTTATCAGAGAGTGAGCTGAGGAACACAGAGGGAAAGATACAAAGAGGAGAGAGTAAGAGGCAAATTTACTGAGTGCACGTGTGTGTGTGGTACAAATCCTTCTAGCATCTGAACCAAACAGAAGCCATAGAGAAAAATCCAGACAGAGGGAGCCTGTTTAGATTGTCGCTCTGAGAGGTAGACACTGTTTATTCAATCAGAGACAGGGACAGAGAAGAGAAGTGTTTTATTTGGAGCAGCACAGCTCATCCTTTCTTCTATTTGTTGAGTCGTATTGGGTGAAAACAGATGGACAAGATGAACCACAGCTCAGCCGAAGCAGAGGCAGAAAACATAGAACCACTGCGTTACCTCAGGTAGGCACCTGTTCTGTTATTCTATTCCATTCTTTTCTGTTCTCTTCCATTCTATTCTATTGGTTTGTCTCTCAGTGTTTCACTTCTCTTCATGCTGGAGGACAGTTGGGTTCCCATGACTCCTCCAAAGCAGCCAAAAAGTGTGAAAAATTGATAGCAACAGGCAGAAAGGGGCAGGTGGAACAGAGGGGGGCATTCATGCCTGTCCCTGTGTGAACTGTACTCTTCTGTAAAGACTGAAATATGCTTTTGGCAAAGGAAAACAAGGAAATGAATAGAAAAATGATTAAATTTGTGGGAAAATTTGACATCACCTGCAGCAAGGATGAAAATATGGATTGTTAGTGGGATTTCTGCAAAAAACCCTCTGCTTGCTCTATTGATTTTTTTGTTTTTCACCAAACGATTTTGATTAAAGTACAATCATTGACTGTTTATGTGAAAATTTGTGGAATTTTTTTGTAAATTGCCAATCTATTTGCAAATCTACGTATTGATACAACTTACCATTCAACATAATTTTGAAAAGGATGCTTCATCAGTCTATGAAATAATTCATTTGAAAACGTAAAAGATTTGATCATGATGATCAAAAAATTTCCAAATTCTAAAACTGACAAGTTATCAGAGAAAAATTCCAACTGAGATACAATTTGTGGATACTTGGGCACAATTTTCAATAGTGAAGATTAACTTGAAAAAAACATTGTAAACATTTAATTTAGTAAATTTTTGTATGACTCTTTTTGCACAGAGAAACATTTAATTATTCCACCTCATTTAGACAGCGAGCAATGTTACTCTACTTAAAAAGGTCCAGAGTGTCATTGATAAAGATCAATAGAACCCTTTACTGTGACATTATCCCCGAGCGTGCACTATGAACTGTGTAAAGATTTTTGTTGTTGGGACTCATAGTATGTTTTAGAGAAGAAAAAAAAAAACAGGAACAGTCTGAAATCACACCTCTAATTATTTTTGCATCCTTACATCCAAACCAAGCAGACCATAGAAAGATTTTTTTGTGTCTTTTTATAGAAACACAAAGTTGAGTTTTTGAAAAAACAAACATTGAACTGTACATCTCATAAAGTTCAACATATTAGAAATATTACTGATAACGATCACTTAAAGAGGAGTATTGTATCTCGCATTGCAGATCAAATGATGCACGCTGAAAAAGAAACTGCATGACCTTTCTGAAATGTGATTTTCAGTGGTCAGACAATTTGATCTAGAGTGACGTTATCCTTTCTTTCAATCTGCCAACCAACTGAGACACATAAGTGTTTTGTTTTAGTGCTTTTAGAGATTAGATCTTATGATGCACATTTGTAATCAATTCACAGATTTCCTCGAAAATACTTTAAAGTTTTTTTGCCATAACGAAGCGTGGAAGGATGCATGCAGTCCAATTTGACAAAGAAATTCCAAAGGGTTTTCCCCAGTCTTTCATAGAAAACACATTCCAAGTCCACACTAATTGATTGAAATGAATCTATTTTGATTCCTGATTATGATCTGTGGTTCTTTTTAGGTATTCCAGTAAAATCCCTTTTAGTCGTTGTGATTAAGCTTATGACACACAAGAAAACAAGCTGTTTCAATAAGAGTACGTACACATAACACCTGACGCAAACCCTGAAACAACAGGTTTTCCAGATAGCGCGTCTGTTTCATTAAGTCATTTCGCTCATTCATTAGGTTGAAAGTGACAGCTTGTTGAGGGTAAAAAATTATTTTATGGCAAAATGCAGACTAAAATCTATTTATAGATATACAACTTTAGAAAACTTGTGTAACGTTTTTTAAGAATAAAAAAAATCCATTTAGAAGTAAATCTATCTTATAATAATATAGATTTACTCACAATGTAAGAACTATTTTTAAAGGACATTGACATACAACAAAGACAGATTTACAGTGTAAATACGTGGTTTGTAATGTAGTTTGTGTAATCTATTCCAGATTAGTTCTCATAAGAAAACAACCTCATATTTCAAAATGATCTCTATGGTACAATGTTGTTACTGAGACAGAGATGGATGGTATCGTTTCTCTCTGTTGATCATTTACAACTATAAATAATCCATCAACCGTGAGTGTAATATGTGTATACATATCTGAGAGGATTAAATTTGTACCTTTGCACCGACACTAATTACACGTCCAATCCTAGCTAGCAATTTAACTGCCGGAAAACTCTTTACACCCTTTTATTTCACTGTCTTCTTTTTCTTAGCATGTTATTAGTGCATGCTGGAGAAGTTTAATTAGCACTTCTCACCAATGTGTAATTGCAGTCTCGGCACCAGATCCATTTGTCTGCTTCACCGTATGTGTTGACATATGAGCAAAGGCTGAAAGAATAACCATCACCCGAGAGAATGCATCCCGATCTTCATCCTACCAGAAACCTCTTGATAGTCAATTAACACAGTCAATTAAGATTATAATATATCATTGCCAGAGAGACTGGCTTTTCTTCTACCCAGGGGCAAATAGAAGCTCGAAAACAGCCCTGGACTTTGTTTCAACTCAGCTCATAACAATCAGTAGCAAAAACTCAACAACATTCTTCATAGAAAACATAATGCCACATCATCCATGTTGATGTGTTAGGTTGACTGTTCACTAGGAAATTGCACCTAGGAACGAATGTGTGCGTGGCCCCACAACAGATTGGTGACCTATTCGGGGTATACACTGCCTCTCGCTGTAAATCAGCCGTGATAGGCATTGGCACCCCCTTCGACCCTGTTGAGGAGAACCGGTTCAGAAGATAAAATGAAAAATGAAATCCTCCAAATTAAATCATTTTCACTTTGCTTTATTTTAATTTTAAAACCAAATGAAAGTGTCTGTGTATGTGGCTCCAACAGTCTGGCGACCTGTGTGGGGTATGTCCTGCCTCTTGCCTGAAATAATCGGTCAGTCAGTCACCTTCGTAACCGTCTGGCTCTTACTGGTTGCGGGGGGTGCCGGAGCCTTTCTGATTTGAGGTGAGGGGTGGGGTACACTCCGAACAGATTCCAAGCCTCGTCCCCACCGGGACTTGAACCCACGACCTTCTTTCTGTGAGGCCACTGTGCCACCCACTGTGGCATCGAGCTGCTAAAATAATCGGTATAAGGGATAAACGGTTCTGAAGACAAATTGAAACAGAATGAAAGTTTCATCAAACTAAGTGCCACCGATGTGGACTGAACAACACAAAAGCTGGTGTCTGAAAATACACAGTATGATTTACTGCAAATGGATGTAATTTTCACCTACATTTATCAACAATAAATATATAGTAACAATTTAATAAATGGAAAAAAGTTTTGGCAGTTTGCAAGCCAGTTTATCATCACAATGTAAAGATAAAATAAACTTTAATGATCCTGAGAAGAAAATGATCTCCATCTATTTCCTAAAACTTTTTAAAATTTCATTGTGTATCAAGCCCACTCACTTTGCCACTTTTCATCATATGGCCTCTGAATTCTGCTGCTTTTGGGACCCCTCTAACATTAGCATGAACCTGTGCTGTATAAATGATTCCAAACATTCAGCTATTCCCCCCTCAAACTGTAACTTAGTTCCTAGTCTGTACCTAGGCCTTTTTCTTTTTTCATTTTTTAGTAGTAGCTTGTATTATATATGATTAATGTCCTTATTTTAGAAGCGGGTGCAGGTAGGCTGGAATGGGTGGAAAAAAGTATCAGGCATGATGTGTGACAGAAGAGTTTCAGCTAAAATGAAAGGAAAAGTGTACAAGACCATGGTGAGACCGGCCATGCTGTTTGGTCTAGATACAGTGGCACTGAGGAAAAGACAGGAAACAGAGATGGAGGTAGCAGAGATGAAGATGCCGAGGATCTCTCTGGGAGTGACCAGGATGGACAGGATTAGAAATGAGTACATCAGGGGAACAGCACATGTTAGAGGTTTTGGAGATAAAGTCCGAGAAGCCAGACTGAGATGATTTAGACATGGGCAGAGGAGAGAGAGAGTACATCGGTAGAAGGATGCTGGGTTTGGAACCACCAGGAAAAAGTTCTAGAGAAAGACCAAAGAGGAGGTTCATGGATGCAGTGAAGGAAGACATGAAAATAGTTGGTGTGACTGAAGAGGATTCAGCAGATAGGGTTAGATGGAAGAAACTGACTTGCTGTGGCGACCCCTGAAGGGAAATGCCGAAAGAAGAAGAAGTCCTAACTTTATTAGCACTTACATGTACATTGCGACAAATGCTAAATTAGCTAGGAAATTAGCTAAGCAAAAGTGATCTACACAGCCAGTGGAGAAATGCCAGTTTGGTGTTAATTCTGTCAACAGATAATACAGTGTTAACCACTGTCTGGCGAAAATCTCCATGAAATAACCTTTACATAAAGCTTCTCAGTGACATTGTCTAATTCCATAGAAATTGTAAGTAATGTATTTGCCTGAGGCAAGCAGAAACATATTATGTTAATGCATGACATTTTCAATGTGTGGCAATCCGGCTGTCTTTGCTTTATGATTGTGACTGAAATAGGGTTCATTTCTACTCTCATAATTACTCATCTTTGACGTTGATTTTTAAAAATCTATATATTTATGAAGGCAAGGTACTCTCAAACATACACATATGACATTTGGAGTAATGTGTCCCCCTAATACTTTCAAGAGACAGGGAAGCCATAGCTTTACGTTAAAGTGCAGTTATGACTCCAGCATGATGCTGGAGGGGATGTGACCAGTAAATGTTATTTGAAACAATTCAGTCATAACCTTGCCTTTTGCTGCCTCTATGGCTTCCAAAAGGTCAGGTTACTAGATCATAACAGGTAAGTTGTGGCATTTTAAAAGAGATGTCCTCTGAAGAAAGACGTCATGCATTTGTTGATGATTCAAACAATAATATTTTTCTACAAATAAGTTGATTAAATTAGATTTTTTTTTAGTTGTATCCCCATTATTCAGGCAGATTAACAATCAATTTCTTCTTGTTCGCAGCAAGATGTCTGAATTGACCGATTTAGTTTTTACGACTTTGCAATGTTGGAAAAAAATAGATATTTGACTTATTGTTATTCCTCTGGCCTATCCACCTCCTTCCAGCTCCCTGCCACATATTCCCAGGTTGGCAGTTCTATTTACTTGTGTGACAGCTTCAGGATTTATTTATAGGCCATATGTAATGACTGGTGCAGTGAATCTGAGCTATAGGGGCAAAAACAATAAGCAGCTATCAATTTTCAATATTTAAATGTTTGACTTTTTTATTACCTCCATTACAGTCAAAGTAACTGTGAGATTTATGAATAAATTATGTTCTAATCTAAACCCTATAAGATTGAAATAGAAAAAAAATGTGCAGAAATATTGCTGCAAGACTCTCACTGTCAAGTTAGAGGTGGTATCTGTTTTTTGTTTTAATTTTTTATTGCTTGTGGGGCTTAACAGCCTTGAAGTGTGAGAAAATACCACAGCCAGGCACCTCTTAGAGCCTCAAACAAAACAAATGCTGCTTTCACATCATATTGTGCCCCTAAGTGCTGATTTTCCGGAGTGAGAGGCACTAAAGAATACAGTTGGGTCAATAATAGCAGGCAAAGAAAAAAAAAACAAAAAACGAATGTCTGCCAAAGTCTGCTGATAAAGGCACTTAAAGAGTAAAATGAAGCTCTGTGCTGAACACTTTACATACTCACTCACCCTAAAATTAAAGTTCTCTCAGAGACTCAACATCTCTCGATTTGTTCCACTTTCAACCAAAGTGCCTTTTGTGTTATTTGAGAAAAAAAAACCCAAACATTCAGATAATTCATGAGGGATTTTTTTTTGTTACTTCTCTACACGTTCAAATGACAACAGGAAATGTCAAACACGTAAGCCATTACTCGCTCATGATCGAGATGTATGCTATTGAGATCAAAAAGTAATTTATCCTTTAAAGATGTAATTAAGATTCCAAATTAATTACAATGGTCCAGGAAAAGGAAAAGTTGGCCTAAATGGAAAGCTGCCCGGCAAGTTTTTGATGTTTCCGACTGTGGTTCACTCAGATTAATTAAGTCATTGGCTCAACATGAGCATCGGGCAGCTTTAGACGAAAACCTGTTTAGAGAGAGGAATTTAATTTGAGCTAAGTCTGAACATGTAGACGTCTAAAGCCTGCAGAACTGTGGCTATCAAGAATCAACCTTACGATCTGTGCAGTGATCTGTATATGTGAGGGTCTGCGTAGCATCTAAACTGTGTTAGTGACTAAAAAAGGCCTTCAATCTAAATGTATTTCTATTGTGTTGTTTTTGCTTTATACTGGCATCTTTAACATTGAATTTTCAGATTTGATTTAGTTTCGTCTTCTGAATAGCTTATCCCTAATGAGGTTGCGGGGGTGCTGGAGCCTATCCTGGCTGATTTCATGGGAGAGGCAGGATACACACCGAACAGGTCACCAGACTGTTGCAGGGCGGTGGGTGACCAACAACAGACAACCATTCACACATACACTTATTCCCGGGAGCAATTTGGTTGCAGCCAATTAACTTCACACACATGTTTTTGGAGGGTGGGAGGAAACTGGAGTGTACCCAGAGAAAACTCACTCATACACGGGGAGTACATGCAAACTCCACACAGAAAGGCCAGTAATTCAAGGGTTGTTCCCACTCCAGCCAGAATGCCCCCGACCTTCTGGCTGGGAAGCCACCTTGCTCAGATTTACAGATGATTTTTGTAGCTATCCAAATGTTCTTTTCTTAAAAACCAACACAGTTCCCAAACTACAACTTTAAGGAGACGTTGCTATGCGTGTGTTTGTGTGCAGTGCTATTGTCAACTGCAAAAATATTTTAATGAGGAAAACTGTAGACACACAACATTATAATCTCATCTTGATCCAAAATCTTGCTTTCTTGTGAAATCAGAAATGAGACCTTTGGAAATGATCCATTGACCGGTAAGAAAGTTGGTTAATTCAGGGTCTTCTTAAACACTCAGAGAAAAAAGAAAAATTAAAACAAGAGAATGTTGAAGGTTTCTCGTTGAGCTAATTGGAATATAAAATAAGCCAGTTTTTTTTTTATTTTGTAATGTGACAACAAACACATTGTAACAATTTTACTATTGTGAATTAGTAATAATGTTGCATCCCTATTTATTTGTGATAATCTATATAAATCCTAAAAGTTTGATACGTTGATATTTAGTTTTAAAAATAATTTAAAAAAAAATCCAGACTTAAAAAATTTAAGTCTGGATTTTTCAGCTTTTTTTCAAATCATTGAGAAATCTTACTTTCTCTGCCCAAACATTTGTAGGAACACCAGATGAACAGGACAAAAGTGAGAGAGATGTTTAGCTTGTAACATCCATTTGCTTCTCTTACACTTGAATAGTAAAAGTTCCATAAAAAACAAACAATACAACGGGTACTTAATGATAATTCTCACATGGATTAAATTTAGAAAACAAACCATTTGTCTCCTGAGGTTGAGTTTGGATTCAGCTGAGGTTTAATTTTTAACTAATTCATTTACTGGACCTTCCCAAATTCAAAACTGTGAAAATTCAAGATCAAATTAGTCCCCAGGCAGCAGCCTTCGATAATAAAAAAAGAAAAAAGCCACGAGTGGAATTCTCCAACCTGCTCATTACGCACAAGCTGGGAATTATTTAAGAGGCTTTTTTTTTTAGACAAAGCAAAATCCTCCCATAGGTCTCCCAATTTATGCCAGTATGTTTTTTTTTAAGTTTATATTCACTGAATTTGTTGTAGCAACTCAAATATAATAAAACCTAATTGGAAGTCTGGATGAATGTGGAGTCTGTAATTACTTTTTGTTCAGATAGAATAGCAAACTATTTAAGCATTAAGCTGGTAAGATTCCAGCAGGTCAAAATGTGTTAATTACTTTGAATGCTTCGAGTTGCCAGCGTAACATTCACACACTGTGCACATATGTTTCAGTGTGTGCTTGTTTAAACATATATCCCGTGCATAGTGTATCTCTCTTACTTCCCTCTCACTTCTTTCATCTCTTCACCGACCCAGAAAAATAGGATGAAAGGAGGTCGGGCTGAATGCAGGTGCTGGAGAAAGTTCTGATGGTTAGTTTCAGAAAATAACAAGCAGCTTAGAACATCATGTCCTTAAAAGATTGGCCCTCCTTTCCTAATATGTGCCCCTCATTCCTCTCCTTATCTAGTTAATAACACATGAGGAATATTCAATTTATTTAACCTTTGCAATTGTAACAAGGCAAAAGATCTATTGAAAATCCGAATGACAGCATACTTGGACTGTATGAAGTTATAAAAAAAATATAAATGCCTGTTTATATTTTTCACATTTTTTAATTGTGTGACATTTATTTGACAGAATCTGGTCACTACAGTAGCAGACCTTCACATTCAAATTGCATCTGTTGAGAAAGTCTCAGCCTGATGTATTTAAACACCTCCCCGCTAAATTCTCTGAGGATATTCACACCTACACAAAGAGTGCAGAAAGACGCAGCCACTAGCCTGGAAACCCAGAATAATGTATTTTAGATCATTCACTGAATCCATGGTAGTGTTTCAAAGTACAGATGAGCTAAAACGATAAGAAATGTGACGCTCGTCTCGCTTTAGTTTGTGAGATTTTGTGCATAAATGAAGCTGGTGGGCACCATTTGCATATTTTTTTGTTATTTTTCAAACTTGACATTGACAATCCATCAAACAAACAAACAAATCCAAAAAAGATGGCCTACATAACCACAATGACAGAGCCACTGCAGCCTCCAGCATACATGGGATTTAAAACACAATGTCAAAGCCCAGTGTGTAAAGAACAACCCCTCTCTGAGTCTATGTTTTGATTTATATTCGTATAATAAGGTATTTCCGCCAATCACAGAGACTTTCTTCTGACTCGGTGACACAACAGCTATTATTAGAGACATGCTATTATTTCGTTTGGCAGCTCCACACAGTTTCTCAATTACCCACCATTAATTAAACTATTGTACTGCATTTCACATACTTGACTATTTCTGAAAATATTTCAGGTGACACATATTTTCTGTCTTTCTCTGCTCATTAGTATGATTTTCACCAAGTAGTTATAATGAACTTGAATTGTTCAATTTTTTTTTTTTTTTGGTTACAAGTTTGTGCAAGATATGGATTGCTCTTTCTTTTCAAACTTTCAATGATAGCTATTATTCCTTTAGTTCCATTATGACAAGTAGTAATGAATATTTGATTAAACAACACAGTGTATTCTATTACTGTTTTATCTTACAGTGTTTGTTTTTTTTTGTTTGTCAAAACTCTCCTGCACATTGTGCACTGTTTTACGATCTCAACATAAGAGGTAACATCTACGCTTTGAGCTAAAGGGGCAAGTTTCAATCCCATTTGCAGATCTCTCATTGCTTTATTGCACAATAAATAAAACAAAATCCTTCACTGTCAAAACATGTCCCTAGTTTCATATACTAATGCAATCTATGCTTCTATTTTCCTTCACCGAACTGAGGCGGGGTATATCTTGTAGGATTGATTAACATACCTACAATTACTAGCTGCCACATTCATCAAAACATTTATGTTTGACCGGGTGAGTCACACAGTAATAGCCCATCAAATATCTCCACATATCATATTCACGACATTATAATTAGATTTATTCTGAGATTCCTGCAGCAGGTTTTATAAGAGGAAGAAACAAGTGTTCACCAGGATGAAGAAAGTCGTTTCCCTTGAACAATTTGTTACAGAGATAATTGCTGTCTATAAATTTACCATTTTACACATTAAACTCCCCAAGTTTAAACTTTAGGGTTATTTTCAACTTTGACCCTATTTTTTTGACAGATGGTTGTTAGAATAAGGCTTTCAAAAGAAAATCTATATTAATTAATAGAATTGTAGATGATGAAAATAGCAGTTACACAGTTAGAAAACTCCAAAAGAATAGTGTGTGAAGACCTTTTCACAGCAAATCAGGGGCATGCAACAACCTCTACAGCCACTTTAATTCGTTATATAACCACATTACCATACGTAGCCAGTGGTGGAAATCTGTCTGTGTACATTACCTTTTCACAGGCTCGTAGCTATAGACCTAAAAGATGCTCTGTGATTATGACAAAACTTGTTTCTAAAGCTGTGCTCATGAAACATTTTAAATATTTTATTATTTATGAAGTTTCAGTATATTTCTAGTTGTGGGTCTGTGATGTCATGTCCACAAGACCATCCTGCGCACACGCTTGGATCACTATTTTATCACAATCTGTGTCTTTGTGTTGCAACCAGGGTGGAAATCATCCAATGGATAATTTAAACTAACGGATCAGTTACCATGGCAACCACAGGCTCCTTGAACCTTCAGTACTCTGGCTGTGTGACAGGTTTTAACAAATTCTAAGGATGTCCTTTTTTATAATACCCAGAGGCAACTGCCAGACAAAAACTCTACTGTCCTTACTTAGCTGATCGATGCTAAAATTAATCCGAAAGTTTTGGAGGAGAAGAATGTAAAATCCAATTTACTGGTATCACTTTCACTTTATCTTCATCTGCTTCAATGAGTTCACCAGAGTTAAATGTCAAATCATGCACTTGGTGAATTTTTTCTGTTTTCTTGCTCTTCCATTTAAATCTTATCAGTATCCATCTCAACAAAAAACAATTCAATTAAAGACATTCGTTTAGTTTTTAATAAACAAGAGTTTAATTGAAAACAGGGCTAGGGATTGTAATCTGATCAAAACTGGGAAACAATGACTTGAATAACATTCCTAAATATGAAATGATGAATGAGCAGAGACGAGAGGCGGAAGAAACTTTGGATAAGACTGTTGAAACTGTTTAAAGAAGATTTGATGATGTACTTGTTTTTTTAAGAGTTGATAGGCTGACAGACGAGGTTAGACAGGAATCGCCATGGACAATGATGTTTGCAGACAACATTGTTATCTGTAGTGAGAGGAGGGAAGAGGTGGAGGAAAAACTGGAGAGGTGGAGGTTTGCACATGGATACAGTAAAGGAAGACATGAAGACCATGACCGAAGAGGATTCAGCAGATAGGGTTAGATGGAAGAAACTGACTTGCTGTGGCGACCCCTGAAGGGAAATACCGAAAGGAGAAGAAGAAGAATTGTTTTTAATAGTGTTAGGAGTTAGCTCAATACAAATCAAGTTTTTCAACTCAAACTGCAGGTTTTCTGAAAAGCTGAATAAGACTGAGAAATTGAATGTCTTAGTTGATACTCACCAGGACTGGAGCCCCACAAGGAACTGTTCTACCACCCATTCACTTCAAATTCTTCTTTGTCAAATGAGTTGGACTTTGAAGTATGGGAGGCACACAATGTACCATAGCATCCTGGGAGAACAAGTGGAGATGGTGAGAGATTATAAATACTTGGAACTCAGCTGAACAGACCAGACAGCAAACACTGTAGAGTATAAAGTTGTTCCAAACTGGGGCAGAAGTAAATATAAGGACAGAATGGAGATGTTTGCACCAAATGTTGCATCCTGAATAAGTTCTTTGTGAAAAGTTTGTCTGCTTCCCAACCATCTGTCAGCGCTACAAAACAAGAGCCTTAAGACTTAAAGAAATCGAACACAATATCAATAAATCTACACCTCAAAAAAAAAAAAAAAGAAAAATGCTGCTTATGCAGCAAGTCTAAACATTTTTTAAAAACTTTATCTTCACTTTAAATTAATAGTGTGTTATCTTGTTGTATTTTGTACTTATAAATATTACAGATTGGAATCAAATTAAACAGGCTGATTTGCAAAAATGCTGCAAAGCTTTTTTAAATGTTCAAAAACAAAGTTGTTCAAACACAATTCAAATATTAATCAGTTCACTCCCGGGCTTATCTATTTATCTCGTTCTCCTAGCAAATGAAAAAATGGAAAGCTTCAAAGCTTAAAGTTCATTCCTATTATTTTAGGAAAAAATAAAGTTTACTTGCTGTGGTGACCCTGGAAGGAAAATGCCGAAAGAAGAAGTAGAAGAAATTGATTCCCAACCCTGATCAGTAGTTGAATTGCTTTAAAGAGTCCAGATGATGTTTTTACTGATTTTTCTATTTTCCATTTTCTATTAAGTTTAAAGAAATAATAATGATTTAAAAAAAGATCATTCTATTTAAATTCCTCAAACACACATTTTTATTGACAATTTGAAAGTAACAGAAAAACCCAGAGCTACGTATCAAAGCAAATTGATTCAGAAATCTTTAACCGAGTTAATCTTTCAAACTTTGACATAGATTTAAGTTAGCTTCTTTTGAACACTGATAAAATGTTTGCAAACAACTTTCAACTTTTTATCAAAAAGCCCGTTTGCCTTTTTGTATTTAATAAAACAAAGGGATAAAAGCCGTAAAGAGGTCCACGGACCAAAGGTTGAAAAAATTGCTAAAAAAGGAGAATCACTTTTTCTAATTGCCTCTACTTAACTTCAGTGTTTCAAAGTAACAAAGTTCTTGAAAATAAGTACGGTGAATACTTTCAAAACACAAATCAAAATTTTGAGAGTTTTCCAAGAAAGAAATACTGTTTCACTTTGTAATTCCCTCTTTGATCACGCTGTTTTCAACCTAAGAGACATGAGGTCAGAATTGTTCTCAGCACTGTGATTAGAAATAGAAAACACCTCATCATGACAGAATGGAAGTGATGCCCATGGTGACTGGTCCTGTTGTTTCTCATGCAAGACCACTGAAGGAAAAGAGAAAACAGCTCAAAAAGAAACGAAGACAGGGCAGAAATAGAACAGATGAGACGTGAAGAAGAATGAAATGACGAGGAAAGAAAGAAAACTGTGGAGGAGGATGTCCATGTTGACAAAAAGAACCTGAGGAAGGGTGTGTGTTGCCTCACTTTCTGTCAGCTATTACCAGTTGTCATTCAAATTTTTTTCTTACCAGTTGCCATAGAAACATGTCTTAGCCATTGCTTAGGGAGGGATGTTGGCCATCTTACTGTGATATTGCACAGGTCAAAAGATTAAAACCTTTGCAAGGGAACACCCAAGGGATGAAAATGCGGTTTGTGTGTGTGTGATAAAAAGCAATTATTTTAGTGTTATTTATTGGAAAATGACAGAATATTAGTTGAAAAGAACAGAAAAGAAGGAGCAGAATTATTAAAATTAGTTTTTGCATTTGCAAAATTAATACATTTTTCTATTATTATTATTGTTGTTTGTACATTAAAGATAAAACCGTTTGTTACTGTTTGAGATTAAACAGGTTTATGGGCAGTCACCAACCAGCAAGGCTTTCCCACTTTGCTATAATTGGCATCATTGTCTCGCTCTGCTGAGTCCTGATTGGGACGGCTTTGTTTTCCAACCTGTCACTAAATTCTGATTATGTAAAAACCTTCTGGTGAATTTAATACCGATTTTGTTCATCAAGTCAAAAAGGAAAGTTTACTTCCGAAAGTCAAGATAAACACATTCAATAAACAGGAACACTGAAATATGATCATTTAATTTGCTACACAGGATTTTTTGCAACCATTAATAAGGTTGTATAAATATAGAAAACAATACTTTTTCTCTTCACATAAAAGAAGTAACATAATTAGCTGCTGACATTATAATCTCGTGGAAACTAGACCTTACTTTCCTCTCTGCTTAGCAACACTTCCGAGTCTTGGCTTAGATCTCTTACAGGAAAACAGTTGGTACATAAATTCCTCCTTCCTGCATGCTGTGATAGACAGTTGCTAGTGGCAACTGATGACCTAAGAGCTAACAAGCAAAAGCATCACAAAAGTGAGGAGCCAGATGGAGAAATCAGTTATTTTTTTCTCAGAAATAAAATGTCAGAACTCCTCAAGAATTTAATAAGAAAAACAGAGAAAATGAGAAAAACCAAAATGAAGAAAAAAAAATCATTTTCTTTTCATGTTGCTACTTTCTCTACTCACTTGATTTTCTCATCTCACATGTGAATAGATGTATTACATCTTGCTCCTGCAGCCCAAAATCAAATTTTAGCAATTTCACAAAATGATTTCTTGGAAATTACTGCAATGATGAAAAAGTCCAACAAAGAGGGCTTGACAGAAGGTTTTTATAGTTTTTCTCATTTCAGTTTGCTCACAGTAATCAGTACATACAAAATGTTATGGTCTGCCATGCAGCTGTGATACATCATTATTAATCCGGTCATAAATGACTGAGAAAGATGAGTTTTAGACTTTTCTTAGCTTTCTCTCACAGGTCAAAAGTACATGTCAGGTTAAGTGGTCACGCTAAACTGACCCTTCGCCATCCAAAGGTTGCTTGTTTCAGTTGTCTCCCTGTCGGCCATGTCCCTGCTGACAGCTTCCATTAGTGCAACCTGTCTCCCACCCGCAGTACGGTGCAGTGACCCAGGTGAACCGGAAAAGGCTTAAGCAGGTGTTGAAATCAAATGGATGGCAGGATGGTTTAAAGATGTAGGATGCAATAGCTTAAAAACAGAAAAGGTTTGGTTCCAATATGACACAGGAGCAAGATGATATGTATTTATTCAGAAAGAAAACACCCATGTGAGGAAGAGTGCATCGTAAGCATTTAAACATCACCTGGCTGTGTTACGTACGTATGGATAGGTTATTTCTAATAGCAATAACACTTCAAGCAGAGAGAATGCTGATAAATGAGTGCATGGTTATTGTGTGTTTCACCATTAGTTGCAAATTTACATTTTTATTTATGGAATACAAGCATATAATAGTAGGTTTGTTGTGGAGAAATAGGGGACTTGCAGTACTTTTGGAGGTGCATGCCTTGTAGTAAATTATAATTTTGAAAAAAAAAGAAAAAAGGAATAAACATTTCTGAAATCAGATCAGTACCAAATATTAAGTAGTACTTCACAAAAGACAGAAATATAGTTACAAGACAGCTTCTCTTTTATTATTATTTTTTTTAACTCAAATGTTTGCCTTCAATTCCTTAAAAACACCATCATTCAAATTTTCACATCAATATCAGCTAAAACCAGAAAAATACAAGATCGTAATACTGCAAAGCATCTGATTTTGTGTTGGGAGTTTCATGGATATAAATATTTTATAGGAAAGAATTGTTGACAAAAATGTCTTAAAGCTAAGTTTTTATATTTCTTCAGGTGCTCTGTCCCTTTAATTTTTTTAATTTTGTGTAATCCAGTCTACCACCAAACACACCAAACATCAGTTCTTCTAAGTTGGCAGAATTGTTTTTTTTTTTCAGCATCAAAAATTAAACTTCTTTCTTTTTTTCTTCGGAACCACTTATCGCCAATTGGGTCTCGGGGGGTGCCGTAGCCTGCCCTGGCCATTTTCAGGCGAGATGCAGGGAATGCTCGAACAGGTCACCACTCTGTTGAAGGGCCACACACTGACAATCATCCATACACGTTTCATCTTGAGAGTGGATTTCAAACATTTTGTCCGAAGAAAAACAAAGAGTCAGACCTAAGTTTTCTGTGACACAAAAAAAGTCATATCCGAACCTGACTTGTTGACTGAACACAAATATCGGACTAAAGAGATATGATCGTCATCCTTTTTTTTTGTTTGTTTGTTATTTGGCGCTTTCACTACAAATCAAAACTTTGTTTAGTTTTGTCTCCTCTTTTATTCTTTTTCATTCCTATTTTGAGCCAGCCATTGAATCCAGCATCTCAATATGAGTTCAGAAATCTAGGACAGAGCAGGACAAATCCCTCTTCTGGACTGTGCATAATGAAATCTAGTGTGGCGTTAAAAAAGAAGGCAGAAGCACAGAATTTTTCAAAGGAATATTTAACAATGATCTCAAGAGAGTTTAATTTTCAACACCCATTAAAAATGAAACCTTCCATTCTGAATGGGCATGAAAAATGAGCTTATCAACAACAAATAAAGGCAGCTGTAATGATGTGGCTGACATCATTACAGCTGTCAGCCACATATTAGTGTAATAAAACATGTAATGAGTCTGAGTGAGCAGGATCAGGGTGAAATGTCTCATTCACATCTTTACATTTTCCTTTCATTTTCTTTCTTCCCCGTGGAGAAGAACAAACATGCACGGAGTCTCAGAAGTATGTTGTGCTTTCAAAAATATCCAATAACACCCTGCAGGCTCGAGTGATATTTTGTTCTGAATCTATTGGAAATACAATTCATACAAAACCAGCTGCCAGAGGTTCCAACTACACACACAGATTTTTTACAATACAATTTTATTCATAAAGTAGAGTTTGGAGAAAAACTCCACTATGGCAGCATCGTTCTGAATGAATATGTGTCCCATGGCTCAGAAAAAGAAATATTCTATTTCCTTTGGTGAACATTAATGTGCTCCTTTTCACAGCTGCTCACATTACAGGCCACTGGCAACAATCCCCTCTTACTTTTATCAACTCTTTCATCAGCCTCATTATAATTATTTTCTTTAATCAAAACATCTCTAAAGAACACTTTGTTGATCATCTGTGCCATCAGCATTTTTCTTCTCACACATTTTCTCCTGCCACGGATCATTGTAAACACACCCACACATACACCCACATTTATACACACATGCAAAACACTCTCTTGCTCTCTCTCACACACACATGTAAACACATGCATGGAAAAAGACATGCCAGTGAAACTGTGAAAGGTTGGCCTAATGCTGCTTTCAATAAGATGGCTTTCTGGTTCCTCTCATCATCTCCATCACCCCCTGCTGTTGTCCTCATCAATTATACACAACCTGCACATTGAATGTGTAGTTGTGCGCATCTAGTTGTGTTGGAAACTAATTTATGTGAAGGACTCTGGTCAAACAGGGAATCACATAGCTTTTGGCTATACGCCCTTTTAAGTGTAAATGTGATGTGTGCGCAGTTGTCTTTTGTTGACTCACCTGATTTTTCTGCATGAAGTAACCTCCATGTTCTCTGGGAGAGAAAATGAATCAGGAGTGAGAAAACTGGATCACATATTCTTCTGTATACAGTGAATGCAGCTTCACACAAGATGATCAGATAGGAAAAGAGAAGAATGCATGTGAGAGGTCTTCAAAGTAAATCCTGGAGACTTTTCAACAGTATCAGAAGCATCATTCTCTTTCATGTCATCTTCACGATTTGCTTAGAAATTCTGTTCATTGTTATTCACCTGCAGAATTAACTAAAAATAATCATGAAACTGCAGAAGAAAACCAGTAATAGAACCAGACAAGCTAAGTTCAAATAAGACGGAATATTTCTAAACAGTTTTAAGGTAAGTCATTATGGAAGAATATTATTATGGAAGAAATTAAAAATAAAGTTTGAAAAATGTGCAAAAAATGCAGAAGCAATAGCTAATGTGATACATGACCCCAATATTGTCATCCTTAAGGTGTATTTTTCTTTTCAATGAGCCGTGAATGTGCAGATGTGTATGAAGCCTTTAGTCCTCAGTACTAAATTCTCAGTTTAAAAAAAAAGTAAAGAACACCCTGGACACAAGCCAAAAGCTCGTAAGCACCATATGCTGGGGCACCGGGCAGTTCAGAACCACATTAATCATTTCCCTCTTGCTGTCAATATCGATCAGTTTCAGCAGCGTACGACTGCTCACAGAAAATTCATTTCAGATCTTTCAGACATGTTTACAGGAGGAAGTAATAGTAACTTGCATTTGAGGTCAAATTTTCAGAAAAAAAATTCCCAGAGGACCGGCACCTCGGCAACTCTCCGCCCTAAGTAGGAGATAATTACCTTCGATGCATCTGTGCCTCGTGAATCAACAAAAATTGGCCTTCAAGCAGCAGAACCAAACACTAGAAAAACAAACTTATTAACTGTTACTTTCTTCATGTAGCAGTGGTAAAATATTTTTAGTAATGTAGTGCCAAGACCAGTTTTCATCAGGAATGGTCAGATTTGAAATGTAGTGAATTAAATTGATTCCGGACTTCTGAAGTAAAAATGTTTGGAAGTCAGATCTGGGAGGTCAGATTTGTATTACTTTCATTTACAGTGAAGGAAGACATGAAGATAGTTGGCGTGACTGAAGAAGATGTAGCAAAAAGGGTTATATGGAAGAAACTGTCTTGCTGTGGCGATACCTGAAAGGAAATGCCGAAAGGAGAAGAAGAAGTTTGTACTGGAGCCCACTTTTAACACAACTCATTCCATCTGTTGATAACCTGTTGTTCATCTGGAAAAATGTATGTTGAGTGTACGTTGCTTGTTTTTTCTTATTATTTTGTCTTTTCCATCACCTTTTAAACTTTTAACATTCACACCCTGTTTGTCCGCTTGTCAGGAACAAACTGTGACATTAGCTGCCAAATAGGTGCTAAACTTGCAGTAAGAGGCCTCAGTGGATTAGAGACAGATCCGTAATGCATTACACAACTTAGTTTTAGCTACTGTCACTGGTCCCATTATTTCCCAGTATGTCAGTTTGCAGCCTGAGGTGAACAGTGTCCTCTTCATGGCAGCAGAGGGCTGCTGGAACATTGTCTTCTTCATGGCAGGGTTTTATTTGGCCGACATGACACCAGTGATGCTGGTGGCAGCTGTTCTAATTATGCAGTGTCCCTTTCTGTATTCTTCTGTGTGGCCTCTCCATCTTTTTTTCTTTCTTTTCCATCACTACGTTATTCATCATATTTAAAAACTTTATCTGCCTCACAGATTTATGTAAATATATGATAACACAGTATTTAAACTGCCTTATTTTTTACCACTTTCAACAGATTATATCTGGAGGAGTTTAAGCAGCCCACAATCTTGTTCACTTGTGTAGGAAGGATGGGGCGGTAGATTGACAGACGAATTGGTCTGGTGTCCGGAATAATTGGGATGCTGCATCGGTCTGTCATGGTGAAGAGAGAACTGAACCAAAAAGCAAACTTCTCTTGATTTACAACTCTGTCTACTTTTCCTTCCCTTTTGGTCATCAGCTGAAGGGATGGGGGCGGTAATGACAAGAACAGGATCCCAGATACAAGCAGCTGAGATGAGCTTCCCCCACAAGGGGCTTGGCTTTTGGTCAGAGATTGGGTGAGGAGTTCTGGGAGGATCATTAAGTAAAGTTGTTTCTCCTCTGGGTAAAGAGGACCCAAATGGGGTGTTTCGAGACTGTGGTTAGCCTGCCTCAAGAATTCCTGGTGGGTGAAGTCTTCTGGGCACGTCTCGCCAGGAGGATACCCAGAGGTAGATTCAGTACCCGCATGGATGGATTATGTCTACCAGCTGGTCAGTGAACACCTCGGGGACCTCCCAAATGAGCTAGAAGAGTTGGCCAGAGTAGGCGAAGTTTAGGTTTTTCTGCAGAGGTAACTGCCCCTGCGATCTGACTCTAGATAAGCGGAAGATGACAAATGAAGAAAACAAGAATTATTGTCAATATGTGACGACACTTTTAAGTTATGCTTTCACCACAAAATGATCTTGTAAGGTAAAAAGAAACGATGAAGGAGATGAATTTGGAAAAAGATAGTTTTCCCACTAACTTTTCACCCTCTGTAGGTTTTTTTAAGAACGGTTCCCTGAGAGTATACTGAATCATTTTCAAATGTAAACCCTGCAGGAAGTAAAGTCATCGGCAAAAAGCTTGAGGGGATACATGAGTTTTTACAGTAGATTTGATCTATTTGAAGCTTCTAAACTGCTTCTTCTGACAAAAATATAAAAAGAACTTCATGGAGATAAAAGATTTATCTCCTAAGTACCAATAAGAAAAATAATGTCTGTAGCACATTATACATTTTAGGCCCCTAAGGTTTCTTCATATTCTACACTTAAAGAGTACCGCTGCTTGATCATCTGTTTGACACCACACCTGATATTACAGAACCTAAATAAATACAACCAGTAGAAATCAAACTGGGTAGGTACCTCCTGGGGGTACTTATTTCGCTGCATGTGCCCGATATTCATTTTCTAATGTTTTTTGCTCATTAAAAAAAAAGAAGAATGAGCCATCGTCTTCCATGCATTTCACAATAACCTCGTACTCTCATTAGCAGGCTGGTTTTAGGTGTTCACATGTTTCTAGCACCCCAGTTGCCATGGCACCAGGGCTTTGCATAGGGAGCTCTTGAGAGAAGGAAATAATATGGATTTGAATTTTGTTTTGTAGATAAGTATTTACTGATAATGTGAATAAATTTGTTGGTGTGGGCTTTCTTGGATGAAAAACAGGCCAAACTGAATTAAAAAAGAGCTCCAGCTGTTGCATGAATTCAGGACATCGAAAGTGATGGGGCATTTAAATGTTGCTGTCCAACCAGTGGTTGTATTTTTAGGCCATTTTGTGTTGAAATTCAAGATTAAAAGAACAGTTAATGTTGTTTTCAGTTTCATTGCGTTTGTGTGACCCTGGTTTGCATGAAGGAGGCCCTTCATCCATGCAGGTAACATCTCTTATTCTTTTTTCATTACATGACATCTAAAACTGAACAATGAGCACCTGACTCACAGATGAGCACTTTAAGCCAGAAGAGAACACACTCCCTCACACTCAGGACATCAGGACACGTTGCTTTCTATAGCTGTGTTTTATTTCTGTGTATTACATGTATCACAGCAACATGAATGTTGGATGAAATGAGTTATGAGAACAAACCAAAATGGTCACTTTTAGGCTTATCTGAAGTATGTCTGTGTTTCTTGCAGCGGATATGAGAAACATGAGCAGATGGCTAAACTGATTAGATGTGATTTAAAAAATTGATGCTACCTGAGACAGTTGTTTGGCTGTGATTGTGTACGTTTCTCTTTCACACAACACATGGACGCAATGCTAAATTATCGCCCCGGGGGACTCAGAACAAAGTGAATCATGCCAGCCTGATTCAATAAAAGTTGAACAGCATGACTGGCTCATGCTAAGCAGTTAGAATGGGCACATATGGATACACGGGGTCAGGCTCGATGTGCCAGCTGAGGCTGAGACCTAACCCTTTGCTTTGGCACCTGATCCTTTCGTCCATCTACTTATGCAGAAGGAAATATTCTAAATTGTATTTTTTAAACAGGACAAGACTACAGTAGCTACTCTGTTTAAAAAGAGTCATGTTTTCTCATGTTTTTGGGTCAACCATGATATGATTAGTATTCAAGAATTGTGCTAAATTATGCACAAATTGGAATAATAGGCATGTAGCCAGCTGCCTCGGAAACCACATCATTAAGCTGACCCCAAATACACACATACACACACATACTTTAATACTCAAAATGTGGGGCACATTCTTTTGTCTTTTCTTTTTTAGATTCATTCCCATGCAGCGACCTGATTTTAGTTGTCAACATTACTTTTCTTTAGAAAATATTTTATTAGACTTTCTCTTTTAAATAAGCAATGTCTACTCAGATTAAAGTCCTACCTCACACTCGTGGTCTTAAATAAGAATATTTTGCCTTTCAGTTGCCCTTCTAGTTTTTGACACCAACCCCCCTCTTCCACTCTTTACATTTTCTCCCAGTGGGATGCTGCAGAACTTCCTGCAGACACACGGTAGGAGCTGGAATTGATGATGAAAAGTGTGCTGATATGACACATGTTATATTAGATTCCAACACACGCCCGGGAATACCCACTGATAATCTGGTTAAAGTTGCAGGGAAGTCATTCTTTATGTAGCATCATTACATAATCTACTCAAAGCTGGCTGGATGAAAGCATGGGGTTCCATCAGTAGGAATGTTATTACCAAAAGCTTTTAGTTGGTACATTAATATGTTTGTAATGAGATTATCTTTAGGGTAATGTTCAGCAGGAGACTGGCAACTTTCTTTTAAAGAACAAATCCACACAAGAAAACCAAGCGCTATCTTTACTTTTCATTTTTTGTTCATTCAGAAATCTCTGAAAGAAAAAAAACATAACTCATTGAATCCATCATTTTGTATCCCATGTGTTTTTTTCCTCTTTCTTTTTAAAGTCTTCTGTCACTATTTCATTTGCTGCTAGTCACTGAAGTGTAAACTAGAAATGGGACTGGCCGTGCTGAGGGAGACAGAAAGTGATAAGGAAAGATGATAATGAGGAAGGAAATTGAAGAAAATAAACTGAAGTATCAGATAAAAAGACAATGCACTATGTTGACGATGAAAGCAGGGGCAGGAATGATAAAAAGAAGACGAGGACATTTTTTAATGAATCACTCTTGGTCCAGTTTTGAGTACAGAATACAGATTTAATAGCAAGTGTTTTCTTTTTCACACTATTTAAACAAAAATTATAACACACAACCCATTTTTTAAGAACCATTCTTAACTCTTAGAATTGCTTTTTGATAAGAACTACAGTATTCGCAAGTAATATGTCAACAGTTAACAATGCAACAGGGTAGAAATGTGACATTTCCATTTTGTTGTCCTTGAAGTGTTCAGTAATGTCACTTCTTTTCATCCAACAGCGTAGAATAAAATTCTTTCATATTTCAATGGAATGCTTTGAACTTTTAACTCCCAACATTTATTAGTCATTTGTAATTAACAATAAGCAGTATTCCACTTGTTTGAAGCTGTCAAATGAAAATCACATAACCTCGTCATGTTTGTGTTGTCGCATCTATTCAAATCTTCAAGTGAACAAGAAAACATTTATGTATTTTTTTACTGACATATTTGGTGTCAAACTCGTCAAACCTGGTTTCATAAAATTTTTTTGAAAAAAAAAAAACCTTCTTTGTATTTATACCTTGGCCTGTCCAGCGTTATGACAAGCAGGATGGTGATTTGTATGCTGGACAGATTTGGTCGACCAAGCTCAACACCATGTGCCGACCTTGGCATATTATTCATTTATTTTTTTATGTTACATCCTAAATGTCTGTGTTTTCTGTGGCTTTTTAGCTGAATCCGACAGGGAATACAAAGATAAGAGGCAAAGTGAAAGAAGTGAGGAAAAAAGAGGGAGATGGGGACGAAAGAGAAAAAGAGGGTAGAGGTAGGAGATAATCCGTAGTTATAATATTATGCATCACAACCAACCTGCTCGATTATCTGAAAATAAAAAAAAAATAGCAAACAAACATGCAAGCAAAAGTTTAAACCAGAAATGCAATTGAAGCACACAAAGTTAACCTACTATAACAAGAAGTGAATGAAACCAAATGTATCTTTTGTTATTGCTTTTTAAATATCCCCAAAGCTTTTGGATGAATCATGCTCCAAAAAAATCTACATGACACATATAAACAGAAGTGGAAATATTTTAAACAGTACAAGAAGGAATAATAAAATAGATGCTTCCTCTGATCAACACTTTATTGCAGACCATTATAATAGAGTATTTTAAAAAGCTACTTACTATGAGATACAGTTTATCAGGGGGGCGGATGGATGAAACTAGTGAGTGTGTAACCAGCCTGCACTGTGATTTTCACCCCTTCTGGCCTCAATCAAAGCAAAAGCCTGACTTACTATCTGCTTTTTCATCAGACTTTAAAGGTACACGTCAACTTCACAGCTCTTCAATAGCAGTAATGTCGAGCTTTAATGACCTGGACTTTCTAGAAGACTGAATTCTTAAAGCTAAAAAAGACATGAGTTAACAAGCAAGAATACAATGTGAAAAATGTCAAATGTGTTCTCGTGTTTTTTGTTTTAATAGCTATTGCTCAAGTCCAGATGATTGTACTTGGTACGCACCATCCGAGAAGGTCAATGGAAAGCTTAGCAACATTTCAAAAAACTCTTACCAGAAGTTATTGAGTCTAAAAGTTTCGCCTCTGTCTGACATTTTTCCTTCTGTATTTTTCAAAAGGTTGCCTCATCTTGATTTTCAGGATGGATACAGACATAAAATTGGGGCCTCGCTATTCGTCTGACTTTCTATAGTGGGTTTTCCAAAAGACTCAAGAAAAAAATTTAACAAACTATGAAAAAAATGTAAATCTCAGATTGAATACGCTTGACCTGCTGTACCTACCTTGATATCATACTCTGAATTTGCTTGTTTCTGTTATTATAAAGGTTAACAACTTTTTTATGAACACCGAAAACTGCACCAACGAAAAAGAATTTGCTTAAAGTGTACCCTAAAATATTAAATTAATGAGGCTACTAGAAAAATGTGTTTTGGGCTCATTTAAAAAATAGTCACATCATCAGCGTTGTCTAGATCCTTTTTGTGAATTGAGCGAAGCCTTTTTTCCCTGCCTTGTTTAAGTTGTTTTACTTAGAAAACTGCAACTGAGTTATTTCAGTGTCTCTAAAAAAAAAGGAGTAAGTCACGCTGAGGATAAGATGATAAAACACGTCTTTCTGTTTTTCGGTAACGGAGCCCTGAAAATACACCTTTGATATTCAGGAGCGTTTTGAACCCTCATGATGAGAATACCGCACAGCTGGAAGCTGTATACAAAGACATTCAGTGTTGCATTTGTGGAGTTTATTGCCAGCTATTTCACCCCATCTGCTACTTTCTGTATCCATTATAATTGTTTCAGAGGAGTTGATTGTCTTCACCTCCATTTTTAATACCTCCATCTATCATAACATCATGAGAAAGGTTTGCTTTGTTTCTAAAAGTAACTTCACAGTAATTAAAACGGTGAGCTGTTTGTAGCTTCTTATTTAAGGTGTTTGTATCTTCGCTGTGTTTTCTTCATCTCCATCATCCGAATTCCCAACTGCGACCATTAAAGTTTCATTTTACCTCATCTCATGTGTAAAAGTAAACAGACTCATTAAGCAGGTTGGGATCATAGATGAGCAGTGCTACACTGAAGGTGACAAACCGCAGGAGCACATCACGCTCTGCTTGGGGAAATCAACTCTCCCTCCAGGGGGATCATCCTGGCTGAGATGTGAGTCTGACTTGAGGTGCAAAAGCAAATATTGAAAGGAGCAAATCCATTTTGCAACCATAGTAGTCTCTCTCTTTTTCACACTTGTATTTGCATAGCTGGTTTTATTCATACAATTTCTTGATGTCTTTTGAAGATATTCTATAAAGAAGTTGATGTTTCCAAAATAGCTCTGGTTCAATGAGTGGTTTAGAAACCAAATAGGTATGAGAAGAGGAGGTAATTGAAAAGACATGCTGTGTTTGGCATAAAGCAGCCATCTGTCTTTGGTCTGTCCTGAACACTATGTGCTGCTCCCTGATGGTAGAGCCAGCTAAAACTGGCAGCCACTGAGCGTCACACCCACAAGACATTGTACTGTCAATAAGATGGAAAATCAATAGTGTTTGCCCATTTAGCAGCAGCATCACCGTTACTATGCCGACTGCACCCTGGGCTGAAATTTCCTTATCTGTCCTTAGTAAAGACTGTTTTCTTCCAACCTTTCACATTTTAGAAGTGACCACATTTTTCTACAGCACCACTTGAGCTAAGTAAGAGCTACTAGAAGAGCTGGTGCTGTTAGCTACAGCATAGCAAAGCAAACCCCGTGGACCAATGTGAACTTTCCAAAGATCAACTTGTCACAGTGACTCAGGAAACATCCCTGAGGTGAGCCATGGGTGACAGCTGCTGCTCCTCCACTGGCACAGGTAAATGCCAGGAGCCCCACTTGGACACAGTGGATTAGTAACACACATGCAGATACATAATTGTAAGTGTGTTGCTATGTCTTAAATGAGCCCAGAAGGAGCGCATGCAGGCTAAGGATTTGCCACACTGTCACCATGGAGAAGAGATGTGAATAGCATAGAATAAAGAAATGAACACACCTCCTTGTTTTCAAAGACACACACACACTGATAAAAACAAGCTCACTGTCAAAGAATAAAAAGAAAGCAGTGATGCAGGTGTAGACTCATCATTTGTCAGGCATCCCAGAATTTCTCCAGCATCCTCTTTATTTCTTTTCCTAGAATGTGAGTTGAAATTAATGACAATTTTGTCGACAAAAAAAATTCCCAATCGTGCAGCTTTATTGCTGCACAAAAACTCTTTATGTTGTCTTATTGTCACTTACAGTTTCTCACTAAACTTTCTAATAGAATCAGTTTATTTTGTGTCTTTTATGTGCAGTATAGAGCCTTAACAAAAAAGCAGATATGATGTAACACAATGAAATCATCAGTTAGACTTGTACACACAATGTGCCCGTTTGCACCCACACAAAAAGCTCTTGAAGTCTTTAAAGCATTGAAAATGTGAAGCAGAACGGTGTGACCTCATTCGGTAAAAGCTGATTAAATGAACATGATTGATTTTGTGCATTGATCCTCATCTCTAACTGGTTTGTAACAGCCATTACACGGTGGATGGTTATCATGGCAAATCAGACTTTAATTTTATTGCTTTGACCACCGAATTTACCGATAGATTGCCTGAAATAAAATGAGATGTCCAGAAACCTATTCGTGCACACAAATTCTCACCATCATATTTCCAAGCTTATAACTTCATTTTCTTCCCTAAAGCCGTACTGATAACAACCACCAGAGGTCTGTAGAGTTAAAGAGATGCACGTGGCAACCTCAAAATTCAAACAACCTATTCTCTGTTTTTCACTATCTGCACCCTTTAAACATCAGCAAACATCTGTGCATTTTCCTGAAAGCAATCTCTTTCGTAAATGAAATGATCTCACGAGAACATTTAAGCCAAAAGCGACTAAAGTATCATCCCAGTCCTTTCCATCCAGCCATCAGTCCTTTCGACAATGTGCTGCAAATGTTAAGAGAAAGCAAAGAGGTCAATGAGTGCATAATGAATGTTAGATAACAATTACATTTATAGTTATCTGGGTCAAGTTTTGTCCACAGCTCTAAAGTAGGCACAAACCACTAAATGTACATGAGTAAAAAAATGCAATTAGCTCTTCATTGATCACATGCTCAGTTAGGAGTTTTATGGTCATGAATTTTAGAAAATGTTGGGATTTTCTATCTGGGCATATCTCACACCAGTCTGGAGTATTCTTATTTGATAATACACGATCACTTTTTAAGCTGTCGTTCATGTAAAAGTGTTTCAAATGATCTTTTTGCAGATGTTTGGTTTAATGAATGAACAATGTGTAAAATTCTTGCTTCATAAACTGGAACAATACAGCACTGAATGCAGCGAAGCTTTAATCAAATCAAGTAATCAAGGAGAAGAAAAACTAGGAACTTGTTAACTCAAATGATCCCTTAATTAGTTTTTAACTAACCAACCTGAAAAAATATTGCTTCCAGCAAAAAGCTCATATAGCAATTGACTAATAACAGAATTAAGTCAAGTTTACTTCTTAACTTTTAACAATTTATTATGAGTGTAATTTGTGAGTAATTTACTTTGTGAATGCATTTAATTTTTATTACTTCCTGTGAACAATGAACAGTTTCATCGTTACTTTGTTTTTGATTTGCCCCAGTAAGCACAGCATAAACCAAACAAATAATTTTACAAACACAACTGCATGTTAACATTAGGCTTAGCTTTTCACTTTCTCTACATAAAATATTTCGTGCATCTGTTTGATTAAAATATGATTCCTGCTGAAAACTTTAAATATAACAATTAAATATGATTTATATTTAATTGTTATATTTAAAGTTAAATATAAATATGATTTATATTTAATTGTTATATTAGATTATGTTATATTGAATGATAATGTAATTTAGGAAGATTTATCCAACAATTTCAACAATTTGTCTCTGAGTCAAGAACATTATCTTGATTACTTTTAACAACTCAAAGTTAGGACATCACTGCAGATTGTAACAAAAAAAAAAAGGCATTTCATAACATTCAATTAAGTGTTCTGTTTGTTTGTCCCGTTGTCTTCCACTTATTTGTGACCTGGTTTGGGTCAAGACCCTCTGACGAGAAGCACAGGCTTCTCTCAAGCGGCTAAAATGAGCTTCCTCCACATGGTGGCTGGGCTCTCAGTCAGAGATTGAATCAAGAGCTTTGCCAACCGGTAGAAGCGTGGAGTAGAGCCGTTGCTCCTTCAAGTCGAGAGAAGCCAGTGGTTCGAGCATTAATTCAATTTTATTTTTATAGCCCTAAATCACAGAATTTTTGTCTCAGAGAGCATCTGATTAGGATGCCTCCTGAACGCCTCACTGGTGAGGTGTTTTGGGCACATTCCACTGGCAGAAGATCCAGAGGCAGAACCTGGACTTGCTGAAGAGACTATGTCTCACAGCTGGCCGGGAAATGTCTTTGGATTTTTCCGGTTGAACTGGAGGATGGTATCAAGTTCAGAGATACTCAACTCCTTTGAAACAATTATAATAGATACAGAAAGAAGCAGGTGGGTGAAATATTCTGAAATAGCTGGCAAAAAAAGTCCACAAACACAATGTTTCTGTATATAGTTTCCAGCTGTTTAGTGTTCATAATTAAGTGTTCATAACCCTAAAATATGTGGTGTGGTGTACAAAGACATTTTGAGGTGCAGGTGCTCGGTGGAAAAATGAGGACATCTATGTGCATTTCTTGTTATAAAAGTATGACTTAAAAAGGAAACAACGCAGGCAGACGTTGAGTAAAATTTCCGCTACTTACTTCTTTTTATCTCAGTTACAATCCAGTCTTCTATGCTAAAACAGTGTCTTCAGTTCCATGTGTTTGAAGATTTGTTTAATATATATTTGAATGTCTAAATTTATTAAGGCACCAGAGTCACTATGAATCATATTACACCATACAAACAAACAAAAATTAAACTTTCAAAAGGCAAACGGGCCATCGACCAATTCAGAGGACACCATTGGATCTGTATATATTACAATACACACAATACAAATACATATTTCTTTATGTATTCATATCATGTGCCTACACTTATTTTTTTTTTTCTCTAAACTTGAGCATCAGAAGAAAATATAACCTTGAGAGAATCAGCAGTTTATAGGTTCTCGGGTTGCTGTTTAGCGACAAGACCTCAGGGCTGACCTTGATATCACCATGTTGCCCTCGATGAAAGTCGCAGCCAAACAACAAGCTGCAAAACCATAATCCTAGTAGATAAGAAAAGCTCATGTTGGTTCAGATGACTTGCATCATTTTGTCACCATGTGATTCTCTCAACATGCTGAACATATTTTTTTTGTTAATCACTCATTATAGTTGATGACTTATAGGAACTTTTTCTTTTCCTCTTTCTCACAGCAAAGCGGAAGCAGCAGCTATAGAAGCAGAACTGCTAAAAGACTACAGGTTTGGACAACAGCAGCTGATAGAGATTTGGGGACAGGCGTGTGCCCTCGCTATCACAAAGGTCAGTACACACTTCTCACCCGCTGTGTTCTGTTTATTATTTATTAATCCCTGCTGTATGGCAAATATGCTGGAAAACAGCATGAACCACACTCAGAAATCTATCACTGTATCCACCTTTACGTATCTATTCACAGAGATTTGTTCAATTTGGAAAGAGGTATCCAAAAACCCCAACAAAGCATTTCTCATAGTTCCTATTTTTGCCTCAGAACCTTCAGATTAAACTTCTGCATTCAGGGAGCTTCTGTTGGGTCTTTCTGATTGTACGGGGGAGTAAAAAGCCACAGCTGCAACCCCATACACCTTTCTATTTGTAGCAACGTCCAATCATAACGTCTGATTTGTATATAGATCCAATGTTCTAACTTTCTGTGACATTTACCTCCAAACGTTTGAGCAGATAACCTTTGCACAGAACACCTGAGCTCGCTCCGTGGTAGCGTACCTACTCCAAACGGTGACCACGAGTCCTCCCTGGTGTGACTGCAGTTTCACTGAGCTGTGATCTGGTTTGTGTCAAGTAGGGACGGGATGTAGTGGAGGCCTGTTTGGGCCACGCATGGTTGCATTTGAGCTGACTGCCCGCTTGGTCTGATGCCATACTGGTTTTCTCAACAGGCTGTGGGGAATAAAAGTCTGACTTTTAAGACACATTAAACCCTTCTTCCCCATTGGGAAGAGAGATGGGGATAGAAGAAAGATGAGGAGGAACACAAATTAGCAGTTTTAAAGCAAATAAAAAGGATGTGGGTGATGAAATCTGGTTAATGATGTGCTGTCTTTCAAAAGTAAGCAAAGAGAAGATAAAAAAAGGAGCAGAAACAGACTATTAACCAGGATAAAAAGTGAATGTTCTCTCCACACAGTCTGTGATTAAGCCCACCACATCCACTTTCCCTCTATTATCATCAGCCTCCGCTAGCTTCATGCCTGGCCCACCACTAACAGTCTCATAGGCCTAGTCTTACTAGACAAACATGGCCTGGAAGCTGGAGACCCCGACTGCCCACAGCCGCCAGCAGCGTGCTACCGCTCACATGACATCACTGCTATTTAGGGAAAATTACAGTTGAAGGAGAAGCAGACGGGCTGATTTCACTGATTTCATTGCTGGCCTGCTGCTGTTGGCTACCACAAGAACAAGCATGTGCACAGTCACACACACCTATACCCCTGGCTGCCAGATAGATTATAGGTTTCTGTAAGTAATCCCTTTAGTGTTCCAACAGTGGCTATAACCAGCAGCTCCAGACTCTGTGTTTCTGTATCAGTCTAGGACTTTTCAACACCTGAATGGAGACAGGAGACATTTTCGTTACCACACAGCAGTAAATTAGTCTGTAGCTCAAAGCAACGGCCTGAACTTTACTTTGGTCACAGTACAAATATTAAACGTGTGTTTTCTGTGAGTGTATTTGTATTTTTAGGCCTCGCTCAGTGTTTTCCTAAGCCCAGAGTGTGTTTTAGGTTGATTGAGGAAGAGGACTCATGTGGTTTGGAGTTTATTTCGAAGAAGTTTCATAGATGTTACTGGATCTTTTGACCCTGTAGTCTTGTTAGGATTTCATGTTCATGTCATTAACTGAAAACAATAGTTTGTAAAAGTTTATAAAATAGTCTAGACATGCTGGATACTGCAAAAAAAAGTATTTTAGCATTAAGAAACACACACAAAAAAAAAAAAACCCAAGTGTCTTTGAAAAGCCACAAAGATCCTAAAATGAGATCCCAAAATGTTGAAAGAAGACTTCAGCTGTCTCTGCTTCCACATGGACGTAAAGGAAAAAAAAAAACATTTGGCAAAATTGGAATTTTTTCTTTCTTTTTGGAGGAAAAATATGCACAGAGGTAGAACAGTTTGAACTATTGCATCAGATTTTGGGTCGAGAACAAACCAAGGTATGCTTCTTGAACAAGAGCCTTGGCTTTCATTGTTGGTGAACATAAATCCTGACATAAGACATAAAAAATGTTGAGGAATTGAATTATCGCTGCATGTTGCATTTCACCTGATGAATAAAAAAGCTGTTACATTTAATGTTTAAGGAATGTTTAGGAGAATCAACAAATTAAGTTTTTACAAGGTGCTTTGAAGCTAGTTGCTCTAATTTATTTATTATTTAATTGCTAAAACTCTTAATTAATGACCAATTTGGGGATTTTTTTCAAAGTGAAATGACACATTTCCTTTATAATGAAGCTCTAAATTGGTATTTCACTAAAGTGCCCAACCAAGAAGAGTTAGATTGTCACTAAATGTTCCTTCCATCTTCTTCCAGACGATTTCAAACGAGTCAGTTCCACACTAATATTGTGGGAGAACTCAATAGATTTCAACACATATTCATTTGGTTTAAGCCAAGTCGCCTTCGAATGACTTCTTCAAGTTTTAACAGCCCATTTGGAGCAATTGCATTAACTTCGTTCCCACTCAATATTGTGATTTAGAAGACAGTCCACTTAACCTGGCCACGGTCTCTCATCTCTGTCTTATATTCATTTGATAACAGCTACTGTTTTTTTTTTTTAATCACTTCGTTGAGTCCCGATGGCACCCCAAACAGCCTCTTAGTGAGATGATTCCTCAGTTGAGTCATCTTGTTCAAAAGCCTGAGTGTCTGTCTGATATTTAGGATTTATTGCTCGAATTTATGCAATCTCAGTCTAGTTATCGTTCTAATTTTCTAATGTGGGTGTCAACCTCTAATAGGTTTTTTAATTCAGAGAACTAAAAGTACAGGTAACTAAATGTACAGCAAGACATATACTGTACATTTATTGTTTTGGCTTCTGTAGGGCGCAATAATTTCCAACTATCAGAAGGGATGAAAGTCATTCATAAATTCTGAACAATTAATAGTTTTATGGTTGTTTTATTTTTGTGCATATATTTGAGATTTCTCATCTTTCCATCTGACAAATCCGAACAAATTCACCACTTTAATGTAAAATTAAATCAAACCTGAACCATCTTGGTCTTCCATATTTTTTAGATAAAGTCCCATCAGTCGCTTAGACATGATGGGAGAAGAAAACACAAACTTCTTGGTGCTATTTTTTGTGTTAAAACACACTTTTATTTGGCTCTAATTGCACATTTTAGCACAAGTGCAGTTTTGACTAAATTTCCTATTTTTCTTCCAGGTCAATGCTGTGACCCAAAGACAAACAATCATTTATATCATGGAATAAAATTGACAGGAGCATTAAGATTTTAGCCTTGCAAGGCTGTTAAGACACTTTGGAAAAATAGGATTACTCCTACTCCTGTTTGGGAGTTTGTGCACATCAATCAGCAGATGATGTGCACAAACCTGTCTGGTTTAAAATAAAGTACAGGTTGATTTATGAGGGAGCATTGGACCAATAAACAAAACTGAATGGAGTATGTGTATTTATAAGGCGGCATCTCACAAAGAGAACACTAGCATTTTTTCCACTGCTGTCGGGTTATTTTGATGAGAATGAGACTGTGAACAGACACCGATCCCTGTGCCATTTCCTATTTGGGCATTCCCTGCATGCTGCAGTCAGGTGTTTAGACTACAATGGACAAGCTGGGACACATATCAAATGACCCGTTCTGAACAAGCAGAACTAAAGTCAATAATAAAACTCGGCTGGTTCTTTATCTACCCTTTGTTTTTTAGTGACAACTGTATCTATTTCCGATTTGTAGTCTCTTCTATCCACTTGGCTTGTGTCTAAGTAATCACCAAATACTTGTTGCTTCCAACTTTTTTCTCTTGTCTCCCTGCCAGGCTTACCCTTTAAGCTCACTAGCAAAGAAGCAGCCAACCGTGCTAGTGATTTGTGGTCCAGATCAAAATGGCTCCATTGGCTTGGTGTGCGCGCGACACCTGCGCATTTTTGTAAGTAAATACACTTTGTAAAAGTCCAACTGAATTATAACTCTGTAACACGAGTACTAGTCAATTAGAAAACAGTGTGAGGTGTTTACTGAGCCGTTAAAGCACACATACAAGGGAGAGAATTAAAAAAAAACAAGACCGTGTGTCATGGCTAAAATCTGTTTCGGTATACAGGCCCACAGTGCTGTACAAAGTTTTATTAGAGCTCCTGTAAATGATTTGGAGCAGTTATCCCATTACCATCTCTGCAAGGGCACTCAGACAGTCATGATATCATGCTATTGTTACTCTCGTTAAAGACATCTTAAAGCTCCCTAACCTCTGCAGCTGAAGTGTGATGTCTGCGGCTCAGCCCTCACATTGGCTGACATGTCAAGAACATTTGTTTTAAAAGGAGTAATCAATCCTTTTCAAACACAAAGTGCCCTTGATTGCTGCATCTCTACTTTTCACTACACAGCACTATTGTCTTGCTTTGGTCCATGACTTTATTGGACAGGAAATATCTGATATCTAGATTTGTGTTTTGGGAGTTTTTTACTCAAGATGGAATCCATCTGCCCACTTTACCATATGTGTATGACATGCTAGATTTACAGCGCATTGATAGCTCAGATTAAAACCATGTTAGGCAGACTTTATTTAAGCAGTTTGATGCCTCTCTATGGACTCTCCCAGTCTTCCTCCTTATCCTACTTGATTCTCTCGCAGGGCCAAGAACAGGTCATAGTTCAGCTTTGAGGGAAATATTTTTACCTTGGAATCTCAGAAACGAAAAACAAGTTTCTTTGTAAGTTTATGAGAAGAAGCAGTCAAGAACTGATTTTTCTCTCCAAGATATTGTTTTTTTGTTTTTACATTTCTTACCATTACAAATTTTTCATCTGCTGCTTCTGTTATTTGCGGTTTTCATTAAAAAAGAAAATTTATTTTTTTATTTTTTAATAAAGTTTATGTGTCACATTTGATTTCTAAATCAACCCGAGTGGCAAAACGAGTCACATTGAGCCAAAATGGTTTAAATTTAATTGAAAACTTAAAAAAAATTAATTATTAATTAAGTATTTTTATTTTTAATGTAGGTTCTTTGATTGCAGAAAAGGGGTTTGAAGTTTTTTTTTCTGGACAGTGCAGTATGATCATTGAGATGTTTCGACTCCCATCCGGAAATTATTTTCAGTCTAATTTATGAATTGTTTTTTCAGAAACAAACATAGAATTACATATAGACACACAAAAATGTTACATTTAAAATGAAAAAATAGACACTTTAGGGCAGCTTGATGCACAAAAGTACACAAATAAATTTATACCAGACTCCTCTGTGAAATGTTTACCATGTCTATCAAAATAGCAACCGACTCCATCCATCGAGGAAACAGACTGTTTGTACCTCTCCTATCAGGGAAGAAGTACGATCAAGGCAACCACTTCATGGCTTAGAGACAGATATTTTCCCCAAGCTGTGAAAGCAATCACTCCACTACCTTCAATCACACTATTCACACCCAACTGACCGGCACAAAAGACACTTTAGGGCAACATTCACTGTAACAACAATAATCACAATAATACTGCACTGTCACTTTAATACTACATTGTAAATTATTCTGTAAATTATCATCTAATAACTCTTGAGGTCGCACTTTACTGTTTCTCTGGCGCTTGTTTTTTTATTTTTATTTCTATTTTCTATCTTTTTTAGACTTTTAGCCGGGGTCTGACAAAATTTTATTATGCTTGTGTTGTGACAGTAAACAATCATGAATCCTCAATAAGGATTATGTGAGCGTCAGTGATGTTTCTTCCAAATCAGAAAAAAACAAATTTAAAACACTTCTTGAACAGTTGTGGTCAAAAAATATAAGAAAAATAAACATGTCAAAATATCTCTGATTTTGGTCTACATTCTAGAATACAGACACTTTTTATTATTAAATAACAAAACTCAAATGGATAAAGGATTCCATTCACTGAGAAAATTCTACAATAGTTTAATTTTTATTTGAATTTCCCAGCATTTAATTTATTTGATTTTGCTGCTTCTTTGCAAACAGAAAAAAAGATGGTACAAGACATCATCCCTGAGGGAGTGAAACCATGGCCCTCTTATATGTGAGCATTTACTGGAATGAGATTCTTTCTGCACCATTTACTTGTTTCTGTCTCATGGCTCAGTGACTTAAACCTTCAGAGTTCTTTTTAGTTTCACGTCATTTGATGTTCTATCTGCTGAAAAGGTCAAATGCATGCCAGAGCTGCTTTTTGACCCAAAGAAGGACACTGACGGTGAGTCTGACTCTGCAGGGCTCAGTGATCTGTAGGTAGCATGGTGGAGAGGACATCACTGACAGGATGATATATTCAGCAGGACACAGACCTGAAAAGATTACTTTGTTTTAGGTCAACCTTAGCCAAGTCATAGAAATTTTTCATACATATCTTCTCAACTTTTAGGTTTGAACACTGTTTTTCTTTTCTATGAATCAGTCTGCAACCGGTTATATTTTTGTCAATTATGCTTTGCTTTTCCGGGTGATTATTAATAACAAAAACATGAGTATGAACCTGCACTGTCTAACTACAAACACCAGATCATTCTGCTGACCTGCTCTGTGGGTCACCAGCTTCAGGATTTATCTTTGTGACTATGTAAAGGTCATGGATCACAGGTGCTTCCTGTTGAGCTTCACAGACTTTTTAACTCTAGAGGTCTGGATTTCAACTCTTCTCGGCTTCAAATGTAAAAGAGAAGTGCAGGAAACAGACTGTGGAAACCACAACTTCTGATCACCAATCAACAGTTTTTCCTCCCCTTTCTTTGAATTGGAAGTGAAATGAGCCTTGAAGCATGATCTACTGTGGGTGGATGTATGCTGAAACCACAGGTGAGAGTTTTTCTTCTGAAGTTGATTTTCTCAGAATTTGTGTTTTCTTTGTTATTGGATGCAGGACTATGAACCCACCATCTACCACCCAAAACGTTCGTCTCACAGTCTGCACCAGGATTTCACGGTTCAGTGCGAAAAGATGGACATCCCATTCCTTTCCTATCTCCCCACGGAGGTCAGTGGCATTTTTACAAACTCCAGTTTCGTGTCTGTGGTTTGTAAAATTAGACCAGACTTTTTTATTTCATAGTTTCGCCTCATCTTGTAAGACTTCTAAAAATATGCAAAATACATCTTGTTTGTTTTATCTGTACAAATTCAACTGTTATAAACCACTCCTGGAACAACAGAAGTGTTTCATGGCTGACATTTTAATTCCTGGTTGCCTGACAAACCTTTAAATGTATCTTAAGAACTTAGTTAGTGAACCTAAAAGTGGCATTGCTTTTGTTTTTGTTGGATACTTTGCCTAATGGTTTCCCCTTCTTGGCCTTCTTGTTTAATTAAGCTAATCAACTGTTAGCCGCAGACTTTCCACAGGAATTATACCGTGTGTGAATTTCTGTCCATTCTTTTCATCCATCCATCTTTGGTTTGTGTAATTGTTCGTGTGAAGAACTTAAGACTGATGAAGAACACAGTAAAAAATTGTTATTTGGACAGTAAAATGACAGCAGCAAATGTTTCTGAAAATCTGAAGTAAAAATGCAATCCATTGGAAAATGTAACATGCAACCATTTTTGGCTGACAAAAGACCACCATTAAAAACACAGCTCAAAAAAAGTTATTTATCTTTACTGTTAAATAAACTTGTTAAATACAAGCATTTTGCTGACATCCCTGAGCCTGATTTGTCTAGCCCACGGACGCTTACATTTTTATTCCAACAGCAGGAATTGAATTTATGCTTCCCAATCGCTAGTCCCGAGATACTTAAACTCCTCCACACAGGATCCTGTCCCTGACCTGCAGAGGACATTCAATTTGAATGGAATTTGGAATGAGTGTAGAATGAATGAATAAATGGTCGAGGGAAGCCAGATGGGGTGGTTTGGGCATCTGGTCAGGATGCCTCCCGAGCAACTTGCTGGTTAGGTGTTTCGGGCACGTCCCACCTGGAGGAGACCAAAAAGCAGACCCAGGACCTGCTGGAGAGACTATGTCTCACAGCTGGCCGGGGAACGACTTAGGATCCTTCCAGTTAAGTTGGAAGGATCCGGGGTGAGAGAAGTCCGGATTTCCAGTCTGAGGCTGTTGCCCCCGCGGCCTGACTCCAGATAAGCGGAAGGCAACAGAAGGGAATGAACAATTGCATGTCCTGAGACTTACCAAACAGAGTTTTTCAGGTTCTGTTTTTTTCCTTTCACTGACAGATTGCCAAATAGTCCGAGTATTTGTTCAGAGCACAGTTTTTCCATCTTTAAACATTTTTTTGTCTTCTTACAAATTGTTAAACAGTAAAGAAATACTTATATCAGTTGTGTTTTAATGATGGTATTTTGTCAACCTTAGCAGCATTTTACAGTTAAAATATCCATTGGTTTTAACAGTGTATTAACTTGTTCAAGTAAATAGATTCCAGCAGCCGCCTGTTGTAAATTATTCAAATTTTTTTATTGAAAAGATGGTAAAACAAAGTTTTTCAGAAAGTTATTATTGTATCTATTTTTTATAAAGAATACACATTTAAATGGTTAAATCAAATAAACGGTTAGTGACCAATTAAAAACAGTGTTACAGATTTTTTAGTTGCTCACCAATTTTTTACGCAGTGGTAATTTTTTTTTACAATTACTGTCATAGTTTTTTTTTTAACTGGGACGTTAGCAAAGCACAATATAAAAATAATGAACAGATTTAGTTTAAAAACTAATTTGAAGAAGTCGTAGCTTGACGCAAAATTTTTCATTCACTTTTTTGAGTCCTTTTTTTCAGACAATAAAGCCAGCATATTTCAGCTAGTTTGAAGAAAGGTGGTGTCTAATCCTGAGAGAATGGTCAATGTCGAATACATACATTTTCACATTATTCATGAAGAAATGTGCTTTTTTTCAGGTGCAGCTCATTAATGATGCCTACAACGTAGTGATCGATGCCATGCTGGGCTCCGAGTCAGATTGTTCCAACATAAAGGAGCCATATTCTGGTATCCTGGTCACGCTGAAGCAAATTAAGATCCCCATTGCCAGTGTGGATGTGCCCTCAGGTAAGTTGCAAAAACAGTTTCTGATCTCTGAATTCAATCCAGCTAACGTGGGAAGATAAACGATGAAACAAGGTTTCTCCCCAAGAGTCACGACTGCATGGGAGGAATTTTCAAGTATGGATTCACATATGGAGAATAAATCGTATTCTACTGTCAACTCGGGGAGAGTTCATCAAACCTTAAAAACATTATTTCTTCAAAAGAGTCTTAAAGTTGTTAAAATGTTCATTTTTCTCTCCTTTAGGTTGGGATGCTGAAGAGCCAAGTCAGGAGGGAATAAATCCAGAAGTTCTCATCTCCCTTGCAGCACCAAAGAAGTGCGCTATGAATTTTTCTGGGAAACATTTCCTGGCAGGACGTTTCCTGCCCTACGACATTCAGAAAAAATATGAGCTGAATCTCCCAAACTACCCGGGAACAGACTATCTTATAGAATTGTAGTACATAAAACATCTGAGCCGATGTGGTTTCTTTCATCTTCTTTATATTTTATAGATTGTTACTGTGATTTGATGTCAAGATCTAAGTTGTTTAGATTGGGAAATACATTAACCAAGTGTGCTGTTGAGCTACCGTAGAAAGATGATATTTAGAAGCTGTGGCTTAAGTTGTGTGTTTTTGGGAATGGCATGAGGAGTTTAGTGTGAGTCAATTTGTAAAAGTTGTAGCATTACACTGTTTCTAATTTCCAGTCAGCAAAGAAACACATATTTACAGGATGCTAATTACAGGAACATTTAACCTAATGATAAATCTTATTCTTGAGCTCATTTAGGAAGTTTACTTTGCATTTATATGATGACTACTTGAGTGTGCTGCTGAGATGATGTGGTGCGGGCTGGCACTTTATATGTTCTCTGTTTTGTTCTTTTTTTTTTTGTTGAGTCAGCCTGTCCCTCATCATTATTTTTTGCTTTGGTTACCTCGGTTGCTTTTATAAAAGGCCTGCAAAGTTCTTGTTGTCAAATAAAGAAAATGTCCAATTCCAAAAACTTGCAGAATACTTTGAATTTATTCTGTTAAAACGTTTCGTCTTTTAAATGGCTTATTTCCTAACAGGGTCATCGGGGTGTCGGAGCCTATCCCAGCGGATTTCAAGCAAGAGGCAGGACACACCCTGAACAGGGTGCTGGTCTGTTGCAGGGTCAGACATACAACTATCCACACATGCACTCATTCATAGGGGCAATTTCGAACCAATTCAATCAATCTAACATGCATGTTTTTGGAGGGTGGGAGGAAACTGGAGTACCTGGAGAAAACCCACACATACACGGGGAGAACATGCAAAATCCACACAGAAAGGCCAGTGTTTCAAGCATTGCCCCCACTGCGAGATTCGAATCTTGACTTTATTGCTGTGCACCATCTTGCATCCAGAGTTGGGTAGATTGTTTCCTCAGTAGAAATGTTGCACTATTATAATCCTAATTCTGGTCCTAAACCTAATGCTTAAACTTAAGCCTAACCTTCATTCAGCTCCTTCAGACCTTCACTTTTGTGAAACTGTAACTGTAATAAACTGTAATATTATGTGTTGTGTTTATTGTTTATTTTCACTGGGATTAAATATGTACTGGTATTCTTTTTTAATTGATTACTTCGACTTAAAAAAACCCAACAAATCTCTTGACAAATCTTCAAATAAAGAGAAATTGCACCAATAAAACATGGGGCAGTGTCACTAAAAAGATGTAAGAGGAAGGGCCATGCACGTCCCTTACAGAGAAGGTCTCAATGGTACAAACCTAACCCTAACTCACTCTGACCCTAACCTTGAGTTTTGAAATCAATACACTCCAACTTAAGAAAATTTGGTAACATGAATTAAGAGTGTTCATGAATAGAAATAGTCTACTTTGGACTTTTGAACTTTAACTTGGCAATAAATGTTTTTAGAGCTAGTTTTCAGTTAAATCAAAATCACTGCATCTCACTTCTGTTTAACTCGTACCAGCTTTCAACATCAATGTTTGCGGTGATCTTTTGTTTATTGTGATGCAAAAATACTGTAGGGTCCTAAATAATAATGACAATTCTTTAGCACAATAGATTAACACACAAGTATTAAATTGATTTAGTTCAAACAACAAGGATTATATGGAATAGATAAAAACAGACAAGAAAAACAAACAGATATCAATTACTCCTAACTCCTAACTCCTAACCCTCCACACCACTGTCCGAGACCTGCGCTCCTCCTCCTCCTCCTACTACTGCCTGCATCAACCAAGGACCAAACTCTTCACTATGGGGGACAGGGCCTTCCAGGCAACTGCTCCACGACTCTGGAACGATCTTCCCGAAGGCTTGAGGGCTCCACAGAGCGTTGAGGCTTTTAAGAAAAGACTGAAGACATTTTTATTTCTAAAGGCTTTTCAGCAAAGTTTTTAGTGTTGTTTTTTTTTGTGTTGTGGTTTTATTTAATTTAGCTGTTTGTTTGTTGTTTCTTTTGGTCATTGGAGCACTTTGAGATCTCCACTGGAGATATAAAGTGCGTTTACAAATAAAATTTATTATTATTATTATTATAATTAGTCTTTAGAGGCACTTAGTGCCCCGGAGTTTGGAGGTGAATGTGTGCCCAAATTTTATAAAACCATTAAAAATGCCAATGGTCACCCTGCAACTATACAAGACCATCATAGCTCAAAGTGTCAGATTTCTTAGACGAGGGGACATTGTTACATCTGGTTGCAACCTTCCAAACAACTAATTTGGTCATGAAAGCCCCAGGCAAGTGTGATGTTCACACTATGATCAGATTCTGATCAGTTTCAGAGAATCGTCTGGTGTGTAAAACATTGTTGCTTTCACACCAAATGTCACAGACTGAGGTTGTTGTGGTGTTTGTCGATGAGGTAATGTTATTTATACAAAGCACAGGGGCTTCTTCAGCATACTAATGTGCTAATGCCCTGTGCACATGTGTGAGTGGGCGTAGTAAGTCAGTGAAAAGGAATGTTGATGGTTTCTTTTTTTTTTTTTTTTTTTACCCTGCGGTATTAACTCTGTCAGAGAAACGAGTAGAAAAATGTCCAAGCTCTCAGTGGTCCTCTCTGTCATTCCTGTCTGAACTCCTTCAGGAAACAATAGGTTGTAGCAACACAGTTGTTGGTGTTTCAAGGAAAGAAAGAAACAGAATTCTGCCAATAGCACTGGAATTTGGACCAGCAGCTTGGACTAACAGGAGCAATTGTGATTTAAGGTGACAAATTGTTCAACCAGGAAACAATATGTTAGCAAGAACTGCGGCAAGGTTTTTGACTGAGCGCAAATCTGAAAAAAATAGACAAAAGATGGCCAATCAAATTTTTAATCATAATAAAATTAATCATGGGCTGCACAGCAAGAAGATCGGGGTTTGAGTCCCAGAATAGGGGTGAGGCTTGAAACACTGCCCTTTATGTGTGGAGTTTGCATGTTATCCTCATGTATGCGTGGGTTTTCTCCAGGTACTCCAGTTTCCTCCCACTCTCCAACAGTGTAATGCAACTGTTTGGATTACAGTTGCATTACACTGTATTAACCTGTTAATGATTGGGGTAATTTACTCCAAAAGCATGCATGCTAGGTTGATTGGCTACTATGAAATTGCCCCAAGGGATGAATATGTGTGGATGGTTGAGTGTGTGTATATGTTGCCCCGCAACACACCGGCGACGTGTTCAAGGTGTACCCTGCCTCTCTATTGAAATCAGCTGAGATTATCTCTGCCACCCCGTGTGACAGCGTTAGGGGATAAGTGGTTAAGAAAACAAAATGAAACAAAACATAGTCATAAAATACAGTAAATAACATCATTATTATTTTTTCTTGTGTACACTATACACTTTTGTCTTTTATTGCCTCATTACTGGCCAAAAATACGCATAAATAACACTATGTTTGTATTAATTTGTGTTATGTCATGACTCTTCTTCTGAAAAAACAAAATGCATCCCAACCTTAAATGTTATTTCCTCACGTTCAAAGTCAGTAGTTTTAAAGAACATGGCTAATTTAAGATCGTTGAACACTTTTGAAATTTTAAAAATATCATGGTCACACGAGAGTTAAGTCAGTCATCTTCTTTTCCGTCTGTCCCGTTTGGGGTTGCGGGGGGTGCCGCAGCCCATCCTGGCTGATTTAAGGTGAAGGGCAGGGTACACCCTGAACAGGTCGCCAGTCTGTCACGGGGCCACACACATACAACCATCCACACACACACTCATTCCCAGGGACAATTTGGCACCAGCCAATCAACCTAGCATGCATGTCTTTGGAGCGTGGGAGGAAACCGGAGTACCTGGAGGAAACCCATGCAGACACGGGGAGAACATGCAAATTCCACACAGAGAGGACAGTGTTCCAAGCCTCGTCCCCCACCCGGGACTCGAACCTACGACCTTCTTGCTGCGAGGCCACTGTGCTACCCACTGCCCCACCATGCTGCCCGAGAGTTAAGTTATAATCAATATTTTCTAATCAATGATGTAACAATCGCTTTAACTACTTCAAAACTTGACTTTTTTTTTTGCCTTTGAATACCAGAAACATTTGAAACGTCTACATTTTAGAGCCAATAGCAAAAAAAAATTCCACAACAGTGTTTTTTAGACATAAACTTAGCACATTGAAAGAACAACTTTATGATGTGTGAAAACAACTTTTTATATTTTCTCTTTGGCAGCATGTCAAAGTGACATAAACATGTCAAAACACACAATTTCCCATCCACAAGGTCATATAAAAAAGATTGGGGTTATTTACTTTACTTATTTATTACTGTGGGAATTATTTGTGAGATGATTTATGGGACATTTGCAGCTCATAAAGGTCAGGAAAGGTGGTATTTTTTAATCTAAGAGTCCCACTTTAAAACAATTTTGATTATAAAACATTTTAATCGAGGAGCTGTTTTTAAAATAAATGCTCCCTTTTTTTAACTCAAGGGTATTCTGACAATCCAGAATTTTATTAGCATTTTTAATACCTGTGGCTTTTACGAGCAACACACATAAGTCGTTTGTGTTGAAGTACATCACACCTCATTTGTGTCTCTGCTCTGACAACTGCTTATTCAATGACACACAGCGTGACATCACTTCCACTCTTTGGCAAGCCATCTCTACAATCTGCAACTGTTAAACAAAAGCAAAGCAGAACTTGAACCTCAGGGTGAGCGGAATCTGTCCATGTCCGTCTGAAAGGTGATGATTTATTATGAAACACAAAACCAAAACAATAAATCTGTATAAATCAAGGAATCAAGAACTCTTTATTGCAATTGTGACATATGTGCAATTGCAGAGCAAATCAAATGCAAAAACAGAATATGTGAACAACTCTTAGTTAGGATGTTTGATACCTTGTGTCTCTAACATTTCGAAAGCAATGTGAGCCAAAATAAAAAGAGACTGATCTATATTAAAAAGGATGCACGTATGAATAAAAAAGGAAACATCTACACTGTGTATGTACACACCTGTTGTGTAGGCAAATATAACTTGAGTGTTGCAAAGTTAGGCTGCAATCATACACGAAGAAAAGAATAGTGAGGTAGGTAGTTCAGAAATGCTTCTCAGAACACTGTGGAAACACTGGTATTTCAACTACTTCATATTCAAATATTCTTCATTCTTCCCCAATAAGTATGCATTAAAAGCCTCCAAACAACACCAATATCACCAACGCCTAAACTTTTTTTTGGAGGATGATATGGGGACCCAGATGTTGCATTACACTGGCCAATAATGAGAGGAGAGGGGCTGGATCGGAGTGCACTAGTGATACCCCTTCTCTTTAAAAACTCCTGTCTTTAACTCTGCATTTCAATTCACATGAGGAGGAGCAGCGAGGTGGCTCTGCACCACTGGCAGCATCACTCACACCTGAAGAACTGAAGCAGCCGTGGCTGGGAGTTGATGAAACAGGTCCTTGTTTGCACTTAGATTAGCGTCCATGCTGTAAATCAGAAAGAAGCGAGGGGGAAATAAATCATCTATCGCTACAAACACTAGCATAATGCTGGAATTATTAAAGCTGGCCATTTTCTCCTTCTTGTCCTCGGTGGCTTTGAGTCAAGGTAAGTGACAACAGATTTCAAACTTTGATGTTTTAAAATTACTGCAAGAAAAAAAACAAGAGCACGGAAAAATATTTCAAACATAGTTACATAAAAACTGTTCAAAGAAAATATAAAATCTGAGTCACAAGTTAAGTTTGTCTCATCTCCCTGGAGATTTCTTGTTTACATGTGAAAAGTCGGCCAGTTTATGAGTAATTGTCCATGTGCGGTGCAACTGGAGTTTTCTTCATTTTTTTGGCATTTTCTTGTGAACGTGTGTGCATGATGGAGTGAGGAAAATGCCTGTAGATAAGAGCAGGTGCTGAAATCACTCAAGCTGGGCACCCAACTGTGTAGACAAACAAGATCCCACCAGACAAATCTTGAGGGAATGAAATACTTTCAGGTGTTTTTCACTTTCAATGATGCCCGACTGTGTGGTTTCTTTGGAAAACCAGCTCATTAGTTCTTAATCGCTCATGTAAAGACAGCAGCATGTTTTACTACCGCAGTGATCATCATGTGGGGATATACGAGGAAGTCATGAAAACAATCCCTGTGGTGTCGTTTACCTTCACTGATGACTATAAATGAACAAAAAGCTTTGGCGACACACTTTGCTTCTAAGACCATAGTGACCACTCCATCCCTTTGTGAGAGGGGAAAAAGAGACTCCTAATCTCATTTTTTTTTAAATAATAAACCTCCCATAGGGTTGATGGAAAAATGTGCCTCAAACTCAGAGAACTATAAGTGAAAGTCCATTAGTTAAAGTTTTATACATTCCACATTAAAAGTCCTTTTCTTCCACTACCAGTAGTCACTTTCTGTACACCTCCGTTCCATCTGCTTCACATTATCTTTTCCCCTAGGTTAAGGAGTTGGCAGTTCATAAAGGCAATCAAGTGTGGATAGTCCTAAATAGTCTCCATATCTTGTTGGGTGCTGAGGCCCCGTGTCGTAAATGTCTAGCAGGGGCTTTTTTTCCGTTGGCTGATGAGTAAATCACAAGATCAGAAGACAATGAAGTTTGATTTATAAATGGTGATTCATATTGAATCTGACAAAGCAGAACGTTTTGAAGTAAAAGTGGATTGTAAATTTTAATGTTAGATGCCACACTTTTAGTGTAACGTCTTTATCTGGAATTTGGAGTTAGCTCTTCACATAAAGGCCGTATCAGCAGTCTGAGTGTTCCACTTTTCCACCTGCTTGCTTTGTGTCTGAATATAAGAAAAAAAAGCAAGGGGAAAGAGAGTAAAAAGTGTAGGTAAAATGACCGGGCAATTTTCCGCATCGTCAAACAACCCGATTGCTCTCTCTTTTCCTTTTCCTTTCTAACGACCATCTCAGCTGCCTTCACAGCTACTGTAATGACTGTAAGTCTCCATCTGTCAGTTTGACTTCATCTGTTTTCCTTTTGTTTCAAATGTGTCTCCCTCAAGTATTTCTCACAAATACTTTCCCCAGGTTTCTGTCTCTCCCTCACTTCATCAAATTCCGTCCTTCACCTTTTTTCTATTTATTTCTCTGTCTTAGTCCATCAAACACTATGCTGGCTTTGTTCTCTGTCCCTCTCTCCAAACACCTTAAACCTTCCAGATTTATGAGCTATTTTCCTATTTTAAGGTGGCAGCTGTCAGTAAATGCCTAGAGTAAGTCAGGGAGGAGCACTGAGGTGTTACCACCTCTGTGCATGAATCCCTCAGCCTTCCCTGCACTGCTGTTAACATCATTTCAGTTAGACAGTAGGACTGAAGGTCCAGATGCTGATCACTGTCTGCGCTGCACATTGTTGTCTCACCAGCTGAATGCATTGACTGCCTGAGGACAGGACTGCATAGAATCAGTGAAAACGCACGTAACAAAAGCCCAAATACTTTACATTTCTTTTTCTATTGTCCTTTTAATATTTTATTCTGTACATATGTTGAAAATAAGGCAAAACTAATAAACTTCAGTTCTGAATTTTTATCACTGTGCAGGTGTATAGGTTCAAATAAGGACTTCCAGTTATTAAAACGTGGAAATTTGACACTGCCAAACCCATTTTATTAGCAACAGGCAGACAATGCGGTCTGCTTTATATAATTTTTGAAGAGCCCAAAATCTCTAGTTTAACATTTGCAAATCCTCAAAATCATGTGGTTTATTTGCATCATTACCTAATGTCAGAGTCAAAATTGCAGATTTTAACCAGCGACAGATGTTTTACAGCTCAGACAGAATCGCAAGAATGAGGAATGTTGGGGTGAAGAGAGAGCTAGATGTTAAGAGAAAGAGCAGAATTCTCCACAAACCACTCTCACCTCGGCTAAGAAGCTAGCCAAACACATAAACAGCTTCCATATGACATGGTGAATGCATCATCACATGTACTGGCCCACACAGACACATCTCTCAATTCTGTTTTGGTTAAAATGCACACTTCTTCCACTGAGCGCTGCACCAGTGGAAAATAATGAACACCCTCGATTGTCTAAACAAGCTAAGTTTTCTCCAAGAGATCATGCACAAAAAGAGTTTGTTTTCACATCTCTCAGATCCAAGCCCTTCTTCTAATGTTTTGTCTGCATTTAGCACATGTGTGACCGCCCAATAAATAACCAAACTATTGTAAGTGCAATTTGGAAAAGTCTTTCATTTTCCTTTCTTCTATTGCTTTTCTGAAATAGATTTTTTTATTTAATCTGACAAACACATAAAACTGCAGTGAACCAGAGAAGCTGTCCTTCACAAAGACATCAATGCTTATTATTAGGTTTTCCATTGTGCATACCTGCTGTGTATCAGCACAAACCTTTCTGACGTAGATTCTCGTTCCAAAGCTAAATAAGACACAGTCGTCACAGCAAACTCATGCTAGGCAAAGAGGTCAGAAATACAGCACACAGTGACACGTAATTCAGTAGCCATGATTCAGATGGGGCTAAATGTGAAATGGTTACTACCTGTGTTTGGAAATGAGACATAAAAGAGGTCGGTTTACTCTTTGTGGCTTTTACTGCTACAGTAATGGATCTTGTACCAGGTACATTGTTTATGAGGGTTAGTGTAGGCTGAATTGCCCACTGGAGAGTTTTTCTAGAGTGAACACAATAGTGACTAAAGTTAGGTATGTGTTCAACCCAAAACTTTAACTATTTTAAATCCAACCAGTTGCAAAAAATAAGGTATAGATCCCCCAAAGCTACTGGCAGAAAAAGGGATTGTAATGCAAAAACCAAATTGTATAGATGGAAAGTGCTTAAAATCTTTATCAAAGGCACAAACAAAACTTTAGATATCTGTAATGAGTAGATAGGAGTAGATATTCCTCCCTTAAACATCAAGTCTCTGTTTGAGATCTTTTCAACTTTCAATTAAAAATATTATTTTTGGGTGTACAATAAGTTTAATTATCTTGGGGTCTTGTTCACAAGTAGGGAAATTATGGAGCAGGAGATCGATAGATGGATTGGTGCAGCATCTGCAATAATTAGGATGCTGCATCGGTCTGTTGTGGTGAAAAAAGAGCTGAGCTGAAGAGTAAAGCTTTCAATTTACCAGGAGATCTACGTTCCTACCTTCACCTATGGTCACCAGTTGTGGGTGATGACCAAAAGAACAAGATCACGTATCTCCGGATTGAGAGAAGCCAGATGGGATGGTTTAGGCATCTAGATTGGATGCCTCTCGAATGCCTTGCTCGGGAGGTGTTTAGGGCTTGTTACACCACAAGAAGACCGGGAGGCAGACCCTGGCCTGCTGGAGAGACTATATCCCACAGTAGGCCCAGGGTCGAAGAACACCTTGGGATCCTCCCGGGTGAGGTGCAGGATGTACCTGGGGTGAGAGAAACCTAGGTTTCCGTCTGAGGCTGTTGCCCTCACACCCGGGACCCAGATGGGCTGATGAATGGAACTGTGTACCATGAGCTCAGTGTTTTTCCCCCCATATCGTTATGTTCAAATTTTGCTTTATTTTGCATTTTGGTGACTGTGTTTGCTTTCAGAACATGATAGAATTACTTTGGATTGGATTGAATTGCCCAAGGATCAAATAGTCATCAACACTAAAGAGAAGTACCCAGGGTCAAACAAGACACTCTCTCCTGGTCAGGCATCTCATGTTGGATTTTTCTGAATAAAAAGGCAGAAATTGTTAGTCCTAACTTTGCTTCCTGAATTTGGTAGCATTCATAACTTTTTTGATGATGTAAATGAACTCACATACCCGCCATGTAAATAGCGCCTTTATAAAATTCCTCGGCCTTTTAAAAACCACAACGTGTTAAAATGCCATGCAAAAGCACAATAAGTTTACTGAGCTTGGAGTTCATACCTGACATCACCGAGACCCCTGCTCCAATACTTCATTTGAGTTTCCTCTTTTAAATTTCTTAAAGACATTGGACACATTATAAAGCTTCAAGATTTGTTTGTTAATAGGTTATTAGTAAAAAAACTTCTTGAAATAATAAACTGGATCCAAATACTAGGCTGTGAGATCAATTTATTTTGGGAGGAATGAGAAACACAGTTACATAACAAGAGGAGAAATATCGCATCTGAATTTCTGGAAACAAATTGATGCACCATGGAGTGAATAAAACCATTATTCAACTGGATTAAATATTTCTCTACAAAGAATGGGAAGAATAGCCTTGTTCTGTTTTTGCCACATTCTAGAAAAGATAATTAGACATTTTGCAAATGCATTGTGAAGATTTGAGGAGCAAAATTAAAACAAGCAGAGCAATCACAGTATTGCAAACACAAGCTTTATTCTGTAGACAATATAACATAGTATTAACACAGTTTGTGCTTTTTTTCAAGAACTAGTTTAATTTGTAGAAATGCTTCACTACTTTTATGTCAAATCTGTGCCATATTCTGATGGAATTTTGGCTAGTGGAGCTTTTTTTCCTCTGTAATGTTCTCTTTACAACAAATAAAAGATGTCCCGGTAATAAAAAACATGAACTGATGAGGTGATTTAGTTGGTATTTTGTCTCATTGTTCCTGGAAGCAGTGACTGTGTAACAGTGTCGGGTCATTGGGGCACTTTAAAAAAACTCTCCACAGTTTGTCTATCAGGAATAAACCAGGCCAAAAAGTAGTTCATTATCTGTTGGTGGAAAAGATGTCTACAGAGCTCTGTGTATGTTCTGCTTTACCATTGCCTTTGCAGATGTGTAGATTACTTTCATCCAGGCTGCATACAGATGTTGGACTTTTTGCTTCTTTGAACAGTCTGGATAAATATTTTGGTTTTGGTCTGGAGAAGACTGTGCATTTTTCCAGATAAAAAAGATCAAAAGTGCTGATTCATTTATTATGATTAACCAAAATGAACTTTTTATGCTTTTAAAAACAGCCCCTTTAGAAGCAAAATGAGTATATGCTTTAATACAAAGTTCAATGTTGTTAAAGTTTTTCTTGAGTAATGTTTGAAACACTAAACATTAAATCTTGTGGTTATAATATTCTTTGAAATTAGCGAAAAAAAATGTTAATGACACTATAGTTTAAGAGATCAGACATTATAAAGAACCCAATCTTGACTTTAGTTTTGCTGAATTCCCTCCAGATTCTTTAAATCATGCAATGTATTGTAAAGAAGAATATGCAGTCTGCATTAACAATAAAAATGTCAATTAAAAAAACATTACCACTTTGAGGGTACTTTGGGACATTTTTACTCTGAATCTTAACTTTTTTTGATAGAGTGCTCTTGGTTTGAAAAGCCAAAAAAAATAAATGGATTTGGACCAACATATGAAGTGAAGTTGATGAGACAAAAGGATAAAAGTCTCATTTTCACATGTAAATTTTTAGTCCTATTCCTTCCAGTTTAAAAAAAAAAAATACTTAAAAGAACGATGGGAGATGCATTTGATTCGATTCACATAACTACATCAGAAGACAGAGCAACATCTGCTCAACAGATCAGTAGGAAAGCATTTGATTGTGGTTCTAAAAGCCATCTCAGAGCATCGGAGACACAAAGCCGGCATGGAGATCCAGTTATGGTTTCTTTGAATCTACGACCATAAAAATCAACAATAATGATGATCATTGGGTTGACTGCGGCACCCTAGAACATAGGTTCTGCATTTTCAACAGTAGGTTTTTGTTCTGTCAAGTTTTATTAGTTTCTAAATCTATCAAAATACATAAATGTTACAAAAAAATTGGCACAGAAAATAAGCTGTAAAACCATCAAGGGTTGGAATCAATACTGGCGTCTTTGGTTGAATACCCCACTATATATACGTTCGTATATCTATTTCTTGTACATAAAGAACAGACACACTCATACACACTTCAAGGTGACATAAGCAACTTAATTTTTTTTCCGTCATCGACTATGACATTTATTTCCTTTGCCAAAGAGAAACTCTTGAGTTGAAATGTCAAGCAAACAGCTGGCATTTTTCACAACACGAACGATCAGAATGGGTGGAAAATGAATAGTTGCACATCAAAGCCGGAGGGAAAATGTCACTGTGTGGTTTATTACTCAAAGAGCTAAAAACTACAATGAATGTCACATTTAATATTGTTTAAAGTCTTAGAAGACAACATTTCTTTCCATCTTATTTCCAATATGTGACAGCCAGAGTATGTGGTCAACACGTGATGTAGGAATGATGACTTTTTTAGTGGTTTGAAATAAGATTGTAGGTATGTGTGCCAGTTTGCACTTATGTAAACACTTCTAGTTGTAGGAGAGCTTCAGAGACACTTTTTAGAATCACTTGTAGTTTGCAGCTCCTGAAGAGACAGCAAGCTGCTGATGTGAGACGGAAAAAAATATCACAAGGGATCAATATTAGTCACGAATGAGGAGGAAGTTTAAGGGCAAAGAAGTAAAAATGATTGAGCAGTAGAGCAAGTTGAAGGAGAGTGGAAACATAAGGAAAAAAGAAGTGATGAATAAAGAAAAAAAAGTTTTACAGTATCCTGTGTTGATGAGATACCCAGAGACCTGGACATGGTTTCATCCTTATAAAATAGAAGTGTGATAGAATGGAAGAAAATAAAATAGAGTGAGAAAGTCCTGCTTGTATTGTAGAAAGGCAAAAAAGATGCATGCCAGGTCATTTCAAACCCAGAGGAAAACTATAGGGATAGAAATGAATGACTGAAGGACTATTTTTTTTTCTGTGAGCAGGATCTGTGAGGACCAGAGGTCTGTCAAACAGGAATGGAAGATCAGTCCTTAAAGAATTCACAGAATCCCAGACAACAGGTAAAGTAGCAGTTTTTTTAAACTTATTTATTTTTCTGCAATAAAAAACATTTTCTTTCACGGAATTGTTTTTCACAATTCATTAAATCTTCAGGAGAGGTGACATTGGTAGCTGCAAACAAAACATTTACCCATCATTCTGGAAAAATGTGGAATAATTCATTGCCTCCATAAACAAAAATGTGTCAGGAAACTGACGCAACTCGCCCCGCGAATAATTTTCAATCAAGCCATTTGTGTTTGATTTCCTATTGGTTATTTTCATGTCAGGTGATTATCTTTTATTGAGGAAGCATACTAATGCAGTGAAATTCTAATGTTTTAAATTATTGTGTGATGGTGGATTAAACAAGAGCAGCATCAAAAGCAATCAAAACAAGTCATGTTTTGCATGCCTTCAAATGCAGCACAATTTTCCATCTAGCACAATGCACTTAGGGAAAACATAGATCAAATTGACCTGGATGCAGATGCTGGACACTGCTCAAACAGTAAAAAAAAAAGTAAAACTTATGGAAATAACATCATACAATTTTGCAAAGTGAATTTAAGGTTATTCAGCCCTGAGGAGCCGCGTGAAGTGGAAAACCACCATTCGATGATTCTGGCCTGAGGAGTGGGTTAATACTGCTAATGACTGGACTCATTGACAGTGAAAGAAACTAAGTGAGATGAGTCCAAATTTATAGAAAGAGACAAGTGAATAGATGTAATAATCTTCAATGGGCCCATCAGCCAATCTGGATCAGTCAAGTGCTCAAACTGTAAAAAAGGAATTCAGAGGGAGTCTTTTTAGTCATAGTTCAGAAATGACTTTCAGTTTGAGTCTGATTGCTTTAGAGAACATTTTGAATTCTAGTTACCGTAATTTCACGGCCATTAGGCGCACCGTACGAAAAGGCGCAGCCTCAGTTTTGTGCGCCGTTGCAGGATTTAACACACACATAGGGCGCACCGTACGAAAAGGCGCAGTCTCAGTCACACACCGCCTTGCAACAACACACGCAAGCATGCAAATGTGGGTATTAAAAAAATAGTCCAGTGCTTCTCAAATAGTGGGGCGCGTGTGATCCTGTGGAACACGTTTTTCTTTTTTGCCGTACTAGAATAAAGTGTAATTGTACATCCACTACAGTAGTTGTAGTTTATAGTTTAAATAAGAATTGTTTTTTTTAATTCAAGTTAATTGATGCACTTTAAATATTTTCTGTTACACACTAAAAAACAATGTTAATAAAGCTGTTCTTTTTCTTTTTTTTTTCTTTAATGTTAATGAGGATACAATGTTATGCAGAAGTGTACTTAGAACCAGGGGTCCCCAACCTTTTCTGCGCCATGGACCGGTTTAGTGTCTGATAATATTTTCACGGACCGGGCTACAGGTGATAAGACCAGCCGGAAAAACTGGCTTTTTTAATCAATAATAATACATTTAAATCCACGTTGTCTTCACGAGAAAATTTATTAGCAGCGTCTTTATAACGTGGAAAAATTCTCTCTGCTCGAACGCACTCTGGTTGCCATGGTAATGGTAAACATACCTTCAAAAAAAAAAGACATCACAAAAACAAAGTGAATAAAAATACTAGTTAGGCCCCTCACACCAGGGGTGGTCCACCTGGTGGTTGGGGACCACTGCTTATAACAATTTCATAGACAAATGATACTAATTATGGTCATGGCGGAGAGTGGGGGAGAGGAAGGGAAGAAATATTTTCTTCTTTCTAGGGGGGGCGCAACAGGATATAATTGAGAAGCACTGCTTTAGTCCAAGCATCTACAATCCATTGACTGGTTTATGCTGAAATTTCTCGCGGCGGCTCGATTCCCATGTTCCTCCGCGTAGCTGATTGCCTTCAGCTTAAACTGAGCGTCATAAGCATCTTTGCCATTTTCAGGGTTAAAACAGCAATGTTGTGTATACAGCACAAACCTTTTTTATACACAATCCACGCCCACACTTCACTCTTTAACGTTCTCATGCTTTTCTTTCAGGTCCGCCTCGCCTCACGTGCACCGCTTTTTCTTTTAGGTCACACACAAGGCGCACCGCACGAAAGGGCGCACCGCTCATTTTGAAGAAAATTTTAGACTTTTAGGTGCGCCTTATGGCCGTGAAATTACGGTACTTTTTTTTTATCGCCACAAGATTTTGATTGAAGAAAAAAACATGAATTATAAAAATTGTGGGGTTACAAAAGCTAATCAAAATACTGCCAAAGTTGTTGTGCAATGGAAAATTAGAGATATCAGGCAGCCAGGATGGCACCAATGGTGGGAGCAACTAGTGGGTTAGCTATCTGCTCCTGGGACACCTAGGCTGCTCAGTGGGATTTGAACCGGCTTCTCCCAGTCCATGGACAAACACTCCCCCACTGAGCCAATGCCATTCCCATACTGTGACCTTTGGGTGCCTTGTTGAAATTATTAATGCCTAAAACTCCTTCTAAAACACATATTTTTATATTGGGAAATTTTTTGTTCAGATTTACTTTTCTATTTCATTCTCTTCATGCACCTCCAGGCGTGACTGAGTGGACGTCTTGGTTTAACATAGACCATCCTGGTGGGAATGGGGACTACGAGCGTCTGGAGGCTATTCGTTTCTACTACAGAGAGAGAGTTTGTGCACGGCCAACGGCCATGGAAGCTCGCACAACAGACTGGGTAGCAGCTACAGACACCGGCGAAGTGGTCCACTCCAGTTTAGAGAAGGGGTTCTGGTGCATTAACAAAGAACAACCATATGGCCGTCTCTGTTCCAACTACCATGTTCGATTTCAGTGTCCCCCAGGTAGTCATGATGATAGCAGCTAAGTACAATACTCAAGAATAATACTCAAAATTACTCAAAAATACATAAACTCTTTCACTTGATGCAATCTGTTTGCCTTCATCATGTGTTTAGTTCAGAGTTATTGGACTGATTGGAGCGAATGGGGGCCCTGCTCAACCACGGTTTGCAATGATGTTGGAATCCAGGTTCGGCAAAGGAAGTGTATCAGCTCTCAGGCCATGCCTCTCCTTTTTGTTCCTGCATGTCAGGGCCATCATTCAGAGAGGAGAGAGTGTTCTACCCCTCCATGCACAGGTATTTAACAAAGAGTTCATAAGCAGTAAATCGTTAAAAGGTAGAACATAATTTTTGAAAAATCTTTGTGTGTATTTGTGATTAGCCAAATGGAGTCCCTGGGGCCGCTGGGGAGTGTGTTCGGTGACCTGCGGTGGAGGTCGCAGGTCAAGAAGACGAGCTTGCATAAGAACCTCAGTTACAGTCCAATGTAAAGGGCGACCTGTTGAGGTGCAAAAATGTGGAAAAACTCCATGTCCACGTATGTGAAATCTCACTGTGTGAAAGTGTAAAATCCTGGTGTATTTATTCACATTCATCTCTATATGAATTGCTTTCGCCTTACAGCAAAATGTCAGCTTGTATGCACCGAAGGTCGCCCCAGTGAGGACTGCAGCCGATGTGTTTGTGAGGGCCACGTCCTGCGTGGGGAAGTTCACAGTGTAACTGGAGTCCCTGTTGCTGGAGCAACCGTGGCTCTGGCCAGCCATCCTAGAGACATTCGTGCTCGGACAGATGCTCATGGAAAGTTCAGGTTTACTGGGGTCTGTGCATCCAATTCAACATTGGTCACCATCAGGAAAGAAAAGTTTGCACCTGTCACCATGTCTACCTCCAGTAACATTACAGGATTGTCCTGGATACAAGCTGTCCTCAGATCAGCTGGTGAGTAGTAAGGTATTCTAGTAATTATCACACTTTTTTGAGAGATAAGTCATTCTTTATAGCTATAGCCTTATGGCTTCATAGTATGGCTTTTGTAATACTTTGTTACATAGCATAAAACAAAATAACGTATAGCTGCAGGATTCCGTGTCTGAAAAGTTTAGTCACTCAACAATTATTTTATGTGCGAACATTTTAAAATGTCTTGCTTTAATATTGCTTTATAATGCAATATCTGATTACACTGTATGAGGTCCCTCTTCAAAATTTAATCAGACTTAATTTTCCAGGACTTTTGTTTTTACAGAAAAGCCATATATTGTGAAGCACCCAGAAGACAAAGTGCGCTACGAGGGAGGACGGGCGCTGTTATGTTGTGCTGCAACAGGATCACCTGCACCTGACAAATACTATTGGTGAGAAAGATACCACTGCTCCCTCTTTTTGTGTCCAAAAAGATTAATAAAAATTGTGAGCAATCATTGTGAACCTGGAATCAAAATTAAAGCTAGAAGAGTGAACAGACTTTTCTTGTTTCTTGATTGTTATATTAATATATCAAGGTACCACAACGGAACATTGTTGGACAGAATGGTCTACAAGTATGAGGAAGATCTTATTCTGCGTGATCTGAAACCCGAGCAGTCAGGGGAGTATTTCTGTAAAACCAGCAGTCCTGCAGGGAGCATCAAGTCCTCTCCTGCTCTCCTTACTGTTATAGGTAGGTGATGAACAGTGTATTGTTTTAAAAATGACCACGCACACATGTAGTCCAACTTTTTCAAGTTTAATTAAATGAATGTTTTTAAAGTCAGAACCTGAGTTTCAAGTAAACTGCAATTTGTCTTTCTCAGCTGTAAAAAAGAGTAATTACAATGATGAAAGAAACCATCTGATGGGAATTAGAGCTTGGGATGGCTTCCAATGCGGGGCATTTGACAATGACGAATGTGGGCTTCTACAAGTTCATGTAAAACCACTGACAAAAAGCAAACAACCGCGAGTCATTTAGCTGTATGAAAAGCAGCTGCCCCAGAGACCGAAAACACACATTTAAAGAGAAAGCCAGTGCTGTGCTCCAACCAAATAATCTACAAAACACGTCTGTGCTTTGGGAGGTGTCTGTGAAAACCACGGGTTTAAATGAAAGAGAAAAATTAGTACATGAATTCCAGCAAAGGAAGAAAAGCAAACAAAGGGAGATGATAAAACCAGAAAAATCTGCCTAATCTAAAAAAACGAGGTTGTTTAACAACAACCCCATTTGCTAAAATAGTAACTTGCTCGCAAGGCATTTTATAATTAACTACTGAGATTGAAACAAAACTAAAACGTCAATAAATTCTGTTCATTGTCTTTCTAAGTTGGACAATTCATATTTTTATGTCTGTGGTAGAAACCTGCTCCAGATGTTTGGTAGTGAAGACTAACAAACAGGGTTTTACGAAACAGCTTTGAAGCCAATTTACCTCAAACCGCAGACAAATCCCTGCACTCCGGAACTCATTATGGCAGGTCACACTGAATCTGAGGAAAGACAACATCTGCACCTCATAAGAAGCCTGGCTTTTTTAAAAAAAAAAAATTCATTCAACAGCAATGTTTGAAATCAAAATGATTGTGTACAGAAAATCACAGAACCGTACGAAGCAAAAATCAACACAGTAGAGCAATATTTTTGCAAAATATGCCAACTCATGTGTCTGCAATTATCAGCTTAATTTTGACGAGGCGGGGGGGTTTAGAAACAATGTCAGAATACGAAATGACATCATACATAGTAATTATCCTGTCAATGTCAATCTAGACAATCATTCTTTCATTTCAAGCTGTAGTTGAAAGGTTGGCAGATAAATGTTCTCTTCAACTTAATGTCTAATTACCATTTTAAGTGCATTTTATGATTCAACTTGGACAGTAATGGTTACTTGCATGCCAGGTAGACATTTCAAGAATGATCTTTTTTAACTGAATTGAAAATACTTTAAACACAATAATTAAACAATTCAAGGTTGTACAATTTAGTCCATGAAGATATTCATTCTTGTTTTTCAATGGTGTTCAAAAACTGGCGAGCAAATGTTTCTCTCTCATTAGTTTTTCATTTATTCTTAGTCTGATGCTTAAACAACTTTCAACAACTTGATAATTTTAGTGCTTGTAATGCAATAACGCTGATCCCTGTGGCTGGTCTGGTTCAAATTCAAATCTTTTCAATATCTCAAACAGTGATTGGGTGGGACATCAAAGGCCATTCACAAAATGTAGTCCTTTTAGCAAGCTCTGGGTCCCTCGTGTGTCTCATCCTTTTAGGTGAGAGTGGGAATGTAGATTGACAGGTGAATTGAGAACTTTGGTTTTTGCCTCAGCTTTTTCTTTGCCACAATGAGCGATGTAGCATTGCAATAAATTTGAATGGCGCACCCATCCACCTGTTGTTCAACTGCTTAATCATTCCCTCACTCTTGAGCAAGACCCAGAAATACTTAAACTTCTTTAATTGGGGAAGTACCCTGTCCCTGACCTTTACAGGTCTCCCCATGGTCGAGGACCATAGTCTCGGATTCAAATGTGATGATTCCCTCGCAAATTTGTCCATTTAGAGTAGAGGCCATGGTACGATAACTCAAACAGGACCGTATCATCGCCAAAAACAGAAACCTGATCCTGACGTCACTGAACATCATAGTTGCACCACCAACTTGACTCTGCCTGGAAATTCTGTCCATAAAATTGATTGAAAAGCCAGCCAGGCAACTCTCATTAGAAATGTTTCCGAATTACTACCAGCAATACTTCTGTTGTTTGTTCATGACTAAAACATAAACAATCATAATTAATGTCAGAATGCCATCAAACAGAATCAAAAGGAGATGTTTTCGTATTAAAGTCCTATACAATTGTTTTTATAAAAATGTGACAAAAACCTCAAACATTTGTATCCTCGATTTACCAAATTTCCTCAATTTCTTTAAAGCAAGTGTCTGATCCAACACTGTTGTTGTATTTCCAGCTAAAGGAACACCAGCATGCAGTTCAACACCTGAAACTCACTTCATCAGACTTCCAGTGGACTGTGTTCAACCAGGAACTGACTCCAAATACTATAATGCTGGCCGCTGCCCTCACAACAAATGCGCTGGTTCGCTTGACTTTGACATGCGCTGCAGAGACGGGGAGGGATTCTGCTGTGGGGTTCAGCAAATGGAGGGTAGGGTGATTGACTGTGGTAGCTATAACCTACCACTTCGGGCAGTGACACAGTGCAGCTGTCAGAAGTGTCTCCAACCAACTGTATTGGTTCGTGGCAGAGTTGTTACAGCTGATAATGATGAGCCTCTGCGTTTTGGGCACATCTACATTGGTAAAGAAAGAGTGGGTACCACTGGATACCAAGGAGGCTTTACTTTGCAAATTACCCCTGAAACTCATAGGTTAGTGGTTAATTTTGTTGACCCGACTCAGAAATTTCTTGATACCCCAAAAGTATTTATCTTTGACAGAAAAGGTGGGTCCATTTATCACGACGTTAAAGTAATGCGAAAGCAGACACCTATTGATATCAATGCTGGAGAGACCAATTTTATTGATTTAGGAGAAATCAAAGGGGAGGACCCAATAGGACAACTGGTCATTCCTCCCAATTCATTCCATAAAGATGATGGACAAATCTATGAGGGGACTGTAAAAGCTAGTGTTACATTTATTGATCCTAGAAACATCACTACAGCAGCTGCAGCCCCTGGCGACCTCAATTTTGTGGACAATGAGGGAGACATGCTCCCTTTGAGGACCTATGGTATGTTTTCTGTGGACTTTAGAGATAATACCAACAAGGAAGTACTAGGAGCTGGAGCAGTCCAGGTTCTCCTTGACACACAACATGTAAAAATGGAGGAACACATTCCCAAAATGAAACTATGGTCTTTAAACCCAGACACTGGAGTTTGGGAAGAGGAAAGTGACTTCTCTCACAGCACAACAACCACAGGTGGCCATGGACGAAGCAAGCGTGAGGAACGCACGTTTCTCATTGGTAACATGGAAATTAGGGAGCGCAGACTCTTCAATTTGGATGTGCCTGAAAATAGACGCTGCTACGTTAAAGTCCGTGCATACATGAGTGATAAGTTCCTTCCCACGGAGCAGCTGGAGGGTGTTGTCATTAGTTTGATAAACTTGGAGCCCAAGCCTGGCTATTCCTCTAATCCCAGGGCATGGGGGCGCTTTGACAGTGTCATAACTGGGCCAAATGGAGCTTGTTTACCAGCTTTCTGTGATGCCATGAGACCTGATGCTTACACCGCTTATGTTACAGCAATGCTAGGTGGAGAGGAGTTAGAGGCAGCTCCTTCATCACCAAAAATGAATCCAAATGTCATTGGAGTGTCGCAGCCATACCTGGATAAAATAGATTACCAGCGGTCTGATCATGATGACCCGGCACTGAAGAAAACAGCTTTCAAAATCAACCTAGCAAAGCCAAACCAAAATAACCTTGATGAAACTAATGGACCTATATATCCATATCAGAATTTGATAGCTTGTGAAAATGCTCCTATAGACGCTAATCATTTTAGGTTTTTTAGAGTGGAAAAGGACAAGTATGAATACAATGTTGTTCCTTTCGAAGAGAATGACTTAACAACCTGGACAGGAGACTACTTCTCATGGTGGCCAAACCCCCAGGAGTTTAGAGCGTGCTTCATCAAAGTCAAGATTCATGGACAAAGGGAGGTGATGGTCAGATCAAGGAATCTAGGAGGAACCCACCCACGGACAAGAGGGAAGCTATATGGCATTAGAGACATTCGGAGCACTCGAGATATGCGAGAGGCCAACATCTCAGCTGCCTGCCTAGAGTTCAAATGTAGTGGCATGCTGTTTGACCAAGCCGAGGTAGATAGATCTCTGATATCAGTCCTCCCACAAGGTAACTGTCGCAGGACTGGTGTCAACAGCCTCTTACAAGAGTATCTCATTAAACACCCACCAGTTGCTCAAAATAATGACTCGCATGCATTTACCATGTTAGCGCCTGTTGATCCTTTGGGACACAACTATGGCATTTACACAGTCACAGACCAGAACCCAAGAGTGGCCAAAGAGATTGCTATTGGACGCTGCTTTGATGGTACATCAGATGGTTTTTCCAGAGAAATGAAAACAGATTCTGGAGTGGCACTGACCTACAGTTGTCCTGAAAGAAAAATCAACAGGGAAAGCCTTTTCCAGCGTCTGCAGACCAATCCAGGTCAAACACTGTCTCAGATGGCAAGAGACATGAGGGAGTCACAGGGTTTACAGGGATCATCCACCCAGATTGTGACTTATCCTTCAGAACAGCAGGGCAGGACCCAGAGTCGCAGAGCAAACTCTAGAAGACGAGCATTTGCCCGTGTTCAACAGCGTCAATAAAGTTGTCAAGAATTAAGCTTGAATGAGATAATTATGGATGGATTCATATTTGGATTTGGCAGCAGTTAAGATTACTTAAATGTTCTTTCTTTTTCATCCAAAGGCAACGTGTAGAGAATGATACAATGGCATCAAGTTAAAAAAAGTAAAAGCTGTCTTATGAAAAGGTGATATTCCCTCTTGACTGAGGTAATCGCAGAACTGAGACAGACAGCAAAAGACATGTAAATCTGATAGAAACTTGAAGAATTTGGCATTTGAATTTCTTTCTTACTAAACAGCAAGTATCCTTCGTGTTCTTTTAGCATAAACTCTTAGTTTTATTTAATTGGTCTTGTAAATTGAGTGACTATGCATTGTTGGACTTTGATGAACTTTGAAATGTTGAACATACGGAGCATTTGACCTTTGCTAAATTCACATCTGTGTCCACACGTACCCATCTTCAAACAGCCATTGAATGTTGTTAAGCAAATGGTCTTCCATGATTGTGTTACTCAAATTGTGTAACAATTAAAATTAGTAACAATTAAATTACTTAATTGTTATTTAAATCTTAAATTGCGATATCTTTTCAAAAACACAACATGACAACCCCTGTCATTTGTAAATAACGAGAGACCTGTCAACTCCAACAGGGGCAAAACTTTCCATAATAAAGAGACACATTTCAATAATCTTTTTACACCAACATCACTTTTACATGACCAAGATTGTTGCCGAGAAAGGCGTGAAGCTCAAGTTGCCAGCAGCCTAAAACAAGATATTTTTTCCAAGATTTCAGGAACATGATGTTCCACGTGTTTTGTTTCTTCAGCAAAAGATCCATTGAGGATTTATTATCAATGAACTTGGTTATTGTTGTCGCGTGACAAGATTGTGATCTTCCTTTGTATATTGAAGTGCAATAATTATAATTTAACTTGAGAATTGCTCAAGGTCAACTTGTGTCAAACAATTACACTACACATAGTGTTTTACTGTGGAATGAAATGACAGTCAGGATAAAATAATGCTTAAATGTCTATAACTGCCTTACAGTTATCTTTGACCCAGTTCTCACAACTAATCTTTTACATAGTTTCTGAAAGTTAGTCAAAGTCATTTATGGTAAAAAAAAAAAAAAAAAAAGAGTCGAACACATTGCAATGTAAGTGATTAAAAAACTGAATTAACAGTTAGTTTGTGAAAACTCAATTCAACTAGGACAATCTTGGGGAGTCTTTTTTACTTTAGAACTGATCAGCTGAATTGTGGTTCTAGTTTACAACAGATCTTGAACAACATTAGTTTTGTATAAACTTCAAAAAGTAATTTTGCTATGCAATCAATTTTTTGCTCTTCATTCAATCCCATATCAATTAATTTTCAAAATCCATGCCAACTTTAGCACTTTTACACTAAAGTTCTTAAGTTAAAAAACTTTAGAATTGTGCTGAATAATTTTGTATTTCCAGATTAATTTGTTACATATGAATGTTGGATTTTCTTTTTAAAATACAATGTTGTATTAAGTTAGCATGTCACGATCCCTGGTGTTGTGAATGGCCCCAGCTGCCTTCCGAAAACTAAAAAAAAATCATGTGGTTTGCTGGAAAGTGAGATATCAGGTGTTAGCATGAGATCATGAATACTTTATGGACTCTCAATGTCATCTACACCCAGTTGAGTCTGCACAACAATTTGAAAGACAAAACTATTGTTTTAATAATCAATTTTTTTAGTAAAACTGTCCACTGCAAACACTCTACTGGCAGCATAAATTAAATACAAATTCAAATTGGCAGATTGTTTGACTGTTTTTCTGTTTTAAATGAAGTCAGTAAAAAGCACAAAGTTCACTTGGCATTAAAGTTTGGAAAGTATTTGTTTGCAACATAGTCTTTGGCAAAGCCACAGGAGCGGCACACACTAATTTACATCCAAATCCAAACTAGACACCACGGTCCCTAGAGACATCCTGAGAGCTTGGGAGTAAATATTAGTTTAAAATTAATTAGATCCAGACTTTCACACACAGTTGAGCACTTCTCTTTTCAAGCAACTAATATTTAACTTGACAATCTGTACTCTTTTGGACGCCAAACTGCAAGTAGATGCAGCAAGTAACTTGTACAATCACAGTGATTAGATAAATTATAATTCTCCAAAATTTCTCTAAATATAACAATGGTCAGCAAACATTTTAGTGATTTCCCCGCCCACTCAAAATACAAAGAGATGAATGCAATGCATAGCACCGTAAACATTATAACTGGATTCAATAACTACAATCTTTTATCGAGCAGAGTTCTTGAGTCCTCGAAGCTAAAGTATTTTAAAGAGTAGTATTTATCCAGAAACAATAATATCAGTAAAAATCTTGGGAACAGAAGCAATACATTTTCTAAAATTGTAACACTGTAAGAAGTCAAATGAGGGAATTCAACATATGCAGCACAAATAAAAGGAAATGTTAAATCATCACACGTTTCAGGAAAAGCCTAATTGAGATTGTCTGCTGATGGATTTAATCGTTCCAGCACTGCAGAAAGAATAAAAAAGATGGATATGTTAGTGGCACTGGGCCTCCCACTTTGAGATTTACACAATCTTTAACTTCAGAAGTGGTTGCAGATGGCAGAATGCAGCATTTCCTCTGAAAATACTTTTACAGGTGAGCTGAATTTTTCATAAAGCAAGTTTATCAGGATTACTAAATGACAAAGAAACAATAAGAGCTTAGAAAAATTATCATGCAAATCTTTCCTTAAGAAATGAATCTGCTCTATAAGTAGTTATTTCATCTTTGAAGAACTTCAAAACAGATTAAATGGTCTTTGAAATGTTTGGTTTAATGACTTCAGAAAGTTTCCAGTCTTTTACATCAAATCAAGGAAGTTTAGGTCTGGAATGGTTTTCTCCTTAGCAGCAAGGTTTTATCTTTATGGAAAGAACTTCTCTGTTTACATCACATGCATAGTTTTGTGAGGCCCGACATATTTCTTTTAATGCTGTTTAAGACTTATTGATATTTGTCAAACAGCTTTAGATGTGTCGTAAGTGGATTGAGGACACCAAAAAATTATTCATTCAGTCTGAAAATGGGTTTACACTTTTCAAAGTAAAAGTTGAGTTCCACTTCTCTTTTGTTTTACAATTTTGATTACCATGAGCTGAGTTTTTTTCTTTCTGCAATTCACCACAAATTTCTTTTATAAATACAGATGGACATCAAATTTTAGGCAGTGAGATCATTCTTGCTTTGATAATGTATCAGCTGAACAATTCGACTAAGAAACAATATACCAATGGGTAGATCATGACTTATAAATTGCCACAACTTTGGAAAATCAATTAACATTATGTATCAATTATTTTATCTTTATGATTGACCTGATTTGATTTCAATTTAAAAATTCAAGTTTCTTTTTTATTAGATTTATTTTCTGCTTAATTTTGATTCGAAATATGTGAACTCACGACAAAATTCACGGTAACTTTCTGCAAGTTTAATAACTTCAAATCACAGAGTTTGAGCCACTTCTTTTGATTTGGTCATTGTTTACTGTATGTGGTCCTGTCACAAAAAAACTTATCTTAAAAAAAAAAAAAATCTATAGAAAGTTAAAGTGATTTTGACTCTGCACTTGGGCGAAGTACAGCCTGAACCGACCTACTGATGCCATCTGTATTGATTGTGAGTAAATCAGAACACTCCAAAACATCACACCATTCATTTGTTCAACCTGCCTGTCTGTGATCCAGAAAATAAAATTAGTCCAAGTTGTCAAATTGTTGAAATTTAATGTAGTGGATAATCAAGTTTCTTGCTCCTTATCCACGCACTCTGACAAGAGTTCCTCCCAACAGGTCTAACTTTGATTATTACAATTTCAGCCAGTCACAAACCAAACTCTGAATTGGCCGACTTTGTGAGTTTCTTGAGGAAGCAATTGATGAATTGTTCAAGTCTTAATTTTCCAAAACAAAAACTCTAAAACGCTCAACTTTGCTCCTAAGGGTTTTGCAAATCTTTGTTCACATTTTCTTGGCAGAATATTTTACTTTCAGCAAAATTATTTGCAATATAAATGCCTTTCCCAATCCTGAAGAGAAGTGGGCCGTCTAGACGTTTGATTTGTACAAAATAGAGTTTCCAGCTGTGATATGAAAGTATTCCTCTCAAAACTTTTCCAAAAGTGTTTTAAATATTTGAAAGGTGTGTTGATGAACTGTTTTACCTTTTTTTGTTACAGTCATAACTGCATTTTAAAAGTCTCAATTCATTGTGGATTCTAAACTTGTTAGAATCACATTTCAAGGGGAACATGTACATTTGATTTCTTCTTCTTTGAACAATTGAAACGGTCTTAGTGAAATCCTAATTTATTCAGGTTATATTTACTTTGTAGAAGAATGTATATTTGATACTTCAAAACCCACAATGAACTCCTGATAATATTCTAACACGTAATCATTGCATGGTAATGCTGAGCGTTTATTCTGAAATAAGTTTTTATGTGTAAATTGTGTACTGTTCTGAATCGCTTGTAATTTTATGAACAACAGCAAAAATGTAAATAAAGAATTTTGTGTAAACTCTTTTTCAGTGAAAATTTATTAAGTTTCAGTAAACATTTCGGTAGAAAAAATACAACGAACATCTGACGAGTTTGTAAATACAATTTCGTTTCAGACTTTTATACAAAAAATGAAAATAAAAAAGTTACCTTTAAGCACAGTTTTTGGGAAACAAACAGTTTCAAAAAGTCCTGTAATTTAGTTCAAATATGATTACTTTACTTGCAATTCAATGGTTTTCTGTTTGCGTTTACGTTACTGATAGGTGTCATGCCAAGATTTAAAATTCAAAAACTTTTCCAACTAAGTGGTTCATAGTGTTTACTTTAATTTTAAGTTTGACACAAAACAGTTCAATCTTCATTTTTCGTTCTTCCTTCTCTTCAGGTGATGAGTTATACCACTACATACTGTATCAACACATTCAGCCAGAAGAATTATTATTGCTATATAGTCACACAACAGTGTGCACAGTAGGAAATAAACCCAGCAATGAGCCTCTCTGCCTTTGACACCTTCATGGCAGCAAATGAGCCTGGAAGAAATATAGTGACTGCCTGTTTGTTCAGCAGGGGAATAAAGAAAACACATTGGCATCAGTGTGCACATGCATACGGCTAGAAAAACACTTTTCTTTCTGTGAATGGTTATTTTCAGGCAGTATACCTCTCTCTGACGCCATACCAGCTGTTTTTCTTAAAACTCAACCATATCAGTAGCAGAAAAACCTTGTCAAGTCAAACAAGAAGTTTCTAAAATAACCCGGCTTTGAACAAAGAGCTTGGTTTCTGTGTTATTTTAGCCTAACCCTGCATTTAATTTTAGTATTTAAAATATTAAGAAAAAAATATTTTAAGATAAAAGTTAAGACATTCTTGCTAGAATAAATGTTTTAAAAGATATGAGGCCACATGACTTAAATGTTCTAAAGTTTAAAGGCTATTTTGAACTAAGTGAGTGAAATATGATATGTGGGGTTTTTTTTGGTTTTGCGGAAAGGAAATGGTTCATTTGTAACAAAAAACAAAACAAAAACCTGATTGTTACACAATAGTACTCATTTTTTGGACAATGTCTTTTAGAATAAAGTTAAGAATGACTTTGCTGATTACATCCACTTTGATTTTTTGGATACAATTTTTTTTTTAGTTTCCCTCTCATGACTGATTCCCACTAAAAATAAAAACACAAAACAGATCGCCATATTTACGCTAAAATTATTTTTTTTTAATTACAAATGTTTCCATAAATTAGGCTTTTTTTCTGACAAAAATATCAATACTTTTAGTTTTAACACAAATTTTGTATAAGAGCACTTTTGCATTCACTACATTTTTTTCATGCCATGGTACTCAGTTTTTTTTTTACTGCGATGATTATATAATGAAGCATAGTAACTATAAGTTTTTTGTTCATTGTGTTGAGAAAATGTCCACTTTTGTTTTGTTTTGTTTTTTTAATCTTAGTCATCCTCAATTTAATCCCAGGCCAATTTGAAAGTAGTTGCTTTCTTATGACATAAATATGGCATTCTAACGCTTCATTGGCATTTTCTTTTTATTTATTTACTTTAGAAAAGATTATCAAAAAAGCCCTTATTTCAAAAAGTATCATCTCCTGCTATTCATACGTAGCATATGTTTAAAAATAGTGGAAGTTTCCAAAATTGACATATTTTGTGTTTGTGTCGTTTTTTCACCTGCCGGCGAGAAGTTTCTTAATGTGATCTGTTCACTCAATCCTCCTGATGAAGTTCGAGATAGAAGCAACCTTTGTCTTTGTTCAGAAAGACATACCTTGTCTTTACATAATTGTCTTTTCTTTGTCTTTTTGCTTGTCTTTGTGGAAATATAGATTTTTAACAAAGGCTGGAACAGCTGCGTTGTTATAATTCAACTTATTTTTTTACCTACAGGAAAAGGTTCCAATGAAAGACTACTAGCATGCTTCACATAAACGTTGCTGTCCTCCAGCTTGACTTCATGCACTTGTTGCTGTAGAAATAAAGAAAGATAAATTAATGATGTTGAATTGGACAGATAGAAAGTTTTTTACGTCTTTAGGTAGTTACATAAGACTGGTTGTACATTTCTGGGCATCACTAGAATATTATTGAAAGACAGAAAGAAGTCGAGACCAGAAAGATTTTAATTGTCATGGCCTGTGAACATACAACATGCCCAAAACACAGTGATCATTTCTGTGTGAAGTAACAGTTTTTACTTCCTGTGACTCATAAACTTGAAACACTGTCTGTGTATAAGTCTCGCAACAACGAAGGCCCAAAATACATGTCTGACTTGTTGGTCCCATATGAACCATCTCAGATTATGAGAACTTTGGGAAGATGTATTTTACAAGTGCCTACAATTAGAACTAAACTTGAGGGGGTGTTTCAGTATAATGGGGCTAAAATCAGTATCAATCTTCCCCAAAAAAAAAACCCTGAGATAAAACATCTAATATGTCAATGTTCAAATAAAAACAAATGCCCTATTTTATAGCCAGACATATATGACAGCTGGGTTTTGAAACTTTTGTAAAATTTGATATAAGTGCAAAATTATGTGGGTGGCATGGTGGTACAGTGATTAGCACACTGGTGTCACAGCAAGAAGGTCAGGGTTTGAGTTCTAGAGTGGAGGTGAGGCTTGAAACGTGGTCTATCTGTATGGAGTTTGCATGTTTTCCACGTGTATGTGTGGGTTGTCTTCAAGTACTCCAGTTTCCTCTTGACTCTTCAAAAACATGTACTTTGTACATTAATTGCAGATTAATTGGCATCTATAGAATTGCCACTCGGAATGTCTGTGATATGGGACATATTTGGAGTGTACCCTGCCTCTTGCCTGAAATCAGCTGGGATAGACTCCAGCAACCCAATTAGGAGTAAGTGTTTCAGAAAGATGAAGACGAAAACAGAATTATGCATTTGAGATGGGATTTTATGGTTTTAATTCTTACTTTTGTGTTTTCATTTTGGTTTGGCAACTTTTAAATATTTCAACTTAAGATCATATCTGTATGTATATTAGTTTGGTGTGTGTATATGAGTAATACATTTACAAAAATATTCCAAACCATGTGCACTCGGACCTGCAATGATGTTCCTGACCTCCCAGTTCTGAGATCAAAATTATAGTCATGCCAGGGACAGAAAACCTGCAGGACACCGTCTGCCTCTTCAATATCCCCCTCACAAAGAGGACCACCTGTAAACCCACACAAAAAACAGTTCATCACAAACTTCCATCATGGGAAAAAAAAAAAAAGATACTTTTAGAGCAGTTCTTAACGCGGCCAGCAGAGGGCAGGTGTAAAATGATTCCGATAAAGCACAGATGCGTGCACAGATGTTCTATGTTTATTAAATTAAAATGTGCAAGACTGATGAGTTTGGCAAGAGCCAGCTTTTTACCGGAGTGCGCACAGCGAGCATCCATAGCGAAAAACTGTCCGTTGACATAAAAGAGGCAGACATCAGCGTGATAACCCAGAGAGGAGTACATCAGTCTGCAGCGCTTCTTGGAAAGCTCTGATACTGGGCCTATGAGCCTCCATGAAACAACCTCCGTGCTTTCCTCTTCATATCCGGAGCCAGAAGCCATAAATAACCGCACAGCGATTTTTGGTTCGGGTAATTTGCGCAGCTACAGGCCTTTCTTTCCCCCAGAGAGCGACAGATTTTTTTTTCTGTTTCCCTCCGTGGAAATGTTCCATATCAGACTGATGCGATGCTGCCGATCTGCTGCCTGTCAGCAAAGCATGCAGGACCCCATCCACAAAGAGAGACACTGCATCTCTTAAACACTGGTACTTCTAAATAATTACAACTGCTGATATTCTCACACCTACATTTGTAGATTATTTTAAATGTCAATCTGCTATAAATACAGGTCTGAAAGTGACCCACTTAACAGGATTAGTTTGGATTTTGTCTTCAATAAAAAAAACCCAACCAAGATACTGGTTTTATGAATAAAACCAGACAGGGCTTTCCTGTGCTTTGAATAGAATTCTGTCTGTGGCATTAACTGTCATGAGGCGGTGAAAGTTGAGATGTAGGACTCAGATGCATAGCCAGTTTATTGCAGATAATCAGGGGTTAGGGAAGAGAGGCAGACATGTGCAGTCTGGAAGCCATCCTGAGCCGGCTTGACAGGATCAGGCTATGTGGAGGGGACACCATCATGGCAACAGCAGGAGTGCAGAACAGCAGAAGATCTGAGACTAGAGTGGTGGTCACCAGATAAATATCCAGGGAAGACGAGACACAGGTGGAAACAGCAGAGAAAGCCACTTGGGACCAGGTATGCATAATAAGGGCAGAGGGCAAGATTTGTAGTGGGGAACTGTTCCAGAAGAGAGGGGGATCATGACATTAATTAGCTGGTGTGTTTCAATATTTCTACACACTCCCATGGTGTTCCATAAGCTTACTGAAAGCATGTCCTGGATGCGATCCCATGAAATGTGGTAACAACTTTTTATGTTATATAAAAATAGTTGCAAATAATTTTTCAATTATCAGTCACAAAGCCCTCTTTTGTTCCTTCATGGGAGCAAAGGCTCAGAGCAGCTCTGTTGCTGACAGGTTTTTGGCTGATTTCCTCCATCCGAGGTTTTGTTTTATGTTTTATTTTTCCACTGTGCCTGTCTGAGTGTTCTTGCTAATAGTTTTGAGGATTCTGTGTTTCCACTTGAGCTGCAGATAATAAAAGATTTGATGTCTTGCGCTACAGGAAATCTCAAATTTAGTCAGCAGTGCTATGCTATCAAACAAAGATCTAACAGCAGATTAAACTTCTGTCAACCGTTTCAGCTTCCTTTTGTACTGTCTAAATGCAAATAAATGATTCATAATAACGCAAACTTACCATTAAGCTTTAAATAACTCGATTAAAAACAAGAGAAAAACAAGTTGATGAAATGTATTTTTAATTTGTTCACTTATATGATACGTTTAGGCGAAAAAGAAACTACAAACTTTTATTTGTCATGCTTAGAACATATTTGGCATTACATGCCTGTTTGGATTTGTGACTTAAAGAAATGTAAGAGTTAAATGTACACAGAAAATGGTAGCAATGCTGTGCTGCTTTTCAGGCAGGATGAAAGACTGCTTCTGCATTTTGTCAAAAGTCACCTCTGCACATGTAAATGAGAAGACAAGGGAAAGCCAATATAAAGAAATTTGAGCTGAGCTAATAATTATGAATTACACTCTTCAGAGTTCCACTGTGAACTTCATAAAGTAGCATGAAAGTTGCCGTTAGTGTATGACCAGCTTTGACATTTTTTGTGTTTGATCTTCATTGGTTTTAAAGTGGCTTGACATTAAAATCCATAGATATTAAAAATACCAGACTACCAATAAAACACAATTGCCAATAGTTTCCCCCATTGGTAAATTAATTGTCGCTGTCTGTTTTCTGCTTTGCTTCTGAAAGTTATCCTGACCTTGACAGAAAGTTTCCAACTTTATTAAAACATGTCAAATGAGATCCACCTAAAATGCTTTGCAATGAAGCTAACAAATCACTGATGTGAGATGATGCCGAGCTCCACTTTTGTTATGACATACCAAAACACGCTGTGCACAAATACCAAATAAACTCAGAGGAATTGAAGTTTTTGGATAGAAAATATGGAATAATTGCAGGGAAGGAAACGATGCGTTCTGGAAAATTTGAATCGATGAAGGGGAGGCTGGATTAAAAAGGCTGAAATAATCACAAGAGCATTGCACTGTTCATAAATATTTTTGACTTTTCTTTTTTGTGCTCTGACCACTGGACAGACTTAAGGTTTGTATGGGACAAAATTTGGTGTGGAGAAAATCTGGCGCACATGAGATGAGAGACTATGAAAGGAGCCAGAACACATCAATCATTAGCTTATTCTTCACAACCAAGCAACCACTCTCTAAAGTCTCCTAATTCACCCTGAAAGAGCAGCTCTCCAGCCAATGTGGTTTTTATTAGCTAAGAAATTGCTCTGGCCAAACCCAAATCCCCATCCCTGCTTTACTCCTTGTTCTATTCAAGTGTTTCTCATAGTCATGTACAGATAGTTGGACATCCAGATTTACAACATCCTGACAGTTAAATTTACGAGAACAGATGTGTTTGTTTGTTTTTCCCATCATTTCTTTAACTGTGAAACATAAATAGCGACAGTGTCGTTATGTCATCACAAATAGAAATCCAGACTCAGCACTGATGTATTACTGGACATGACACAGAAGACACAACCTCATTTCTTAGCCAAGGTCCAAAGTCTGCCATCAAAATTGCTTTACATAAAGCATTTTTCTAGTTTCATGCTACATTTTAAAAGAGGTCAGTAAAATACTTGTATCTCTAGATCAAATATGACAAAACAAAGAGAATTTCATGACCCCCCTCACCTGCCAGCATCCTTCTAAGCCAGGTCTTCCTGGCTGCTTGATCAAGTTTATCATTGAACTCTGTTATATTTTGGACTTAAATACATTCCTTTGTGATTAATCATGTGCCTTTGCGTAACAGTCTTGCCTGGCTTCTGTTAAATAAATCCTGTTTATGTCCTGCATGTGGGTCCTCCTCCTTTCACATCCCCACATCACAACAGGATGACCTGACCATAACAGACCTAGCGGACTCAAGTTTATCCAGTTTTCTGAAGTGTGTCCAATTTCCTGAAGTATCTGCGGGATTGCTACATATCATTGCCCAGAATTGCTTCCAACACCTGCTCAGGATTGCTGTCAAGTCTGTCCCGAATTCAAGTCTGCCCCGTGTCAAGTCTCATGTCTCTCATGGATCCATGACAACCTGGTGGTGGTCATTGAGGGGGTACTGTCATGATCACCTCACCTGCCACCATCCTTCCCAGCCAGGTCTTCCTGGATGCCTGACCAGGTTTATCATTGAACTTTGTTATATTTTGGACTTAAAGACATTCCTTTGTGATTAATTCTTTGTCTTTGCCTTGCAGCCTTGCCTGACTTCTGTTAAATGAATCCAGTTTATGTCCTGCATTTGGGTCCTCCTCCTTCCACATCCCCACATCACAACAGAGAAAGTAAAAGAGTTACCCTGACAAGGTCTGGAAGGACAGTGTTGTTCGTGGGAAAGGCTGGATTACATTAACATGTAATGTACTACAGTCTAAACAACATGTAGGATCTCAGATTTTCAGACTGCATCCTGTTTTTATTTTAATCCTCATCTTTCACCAATTTATTTTAATAACTAAATTATTGTCTACAGTAGAATGAATGTAAACACAAACAAGGGTTCATAGTATAATATTTTACTACTACTTGTTCAACTTTTGAGATAAACTAGATCTTGTGCTGCTGAGCGCAAGAGTTTTTTTTCTAAAAAGGGCTCTCGTATCTTTAGCTACGAGGTCGCTGAGATGGTCAAAAAGTTTTTCAGCTGCTTGGACTCCAGGTGGTGGGAGTTCATGAAGATTCTGGATAGTGTGAGGCTGCCCTGGCTGACTTGCCTTTGCACCATCCCATGGGCATCATCCCATGAAGATGACTCTTCAGGAGAGTCTCTCTAATACAATTTCGATTATCATTGAAACATATTTTTCCTCTATTGATGTTCATAATGATACACAAATGGGGACTTATTAAATTAAAGTAGCAAATACCAAACAGACTGAACACTTCGTAAGATGAATGGAATGAGGGTAATGTTGTTTTTTTTCTGCAGTTTTATGTTTGAATGTTGTTCCTAAAAGATGACTATTGCATTCTTGTTCTAAATGGCATTCATGAAGCAGGTCATGATTTGTTTAGGAGAGTTAATGGGCCCATCAGGATCTTGGAAAACTGCACCGTGGTTTGGGAATTATATCCGCACCACCTGTGTCTGTAAAACAGTCTAGTTCCTTGGCTGCTATTAGACCATGCAAAGTAATAATCAGATCTAATGGCATGAGATGGTTGCTCACACCATTAAAGGACAACATTACTTAACTGCTGGCAGAACCGTTCTTTGTTTTTTTTTTTCCAAACATAAAGCTGTTTTTTTGTGAAGGAAAGAGCTAAAGACAGAATTAATCACTACACATATTTTTGATGAATTGCAAAATCTTGCATAGAGAAAACAAAGCATGTTGCTTGTTATTTGGCAAACAACCTTTACGTTGAACTTAGAAATAACACTTTAGCAAGACATCTTTGAGATTAAACGTACATTACATCATTACATCATTTAAGAAAAGCTAATTATTTTACTTGAAAACATCTCAAATTTTGAAAAGTTTTTCATTCAGGAGATTATTTAACTACTCTCATGAGATCTAAAGGGCATGACACCCAGCCTCTGAGTCATACTCTGTAAAGTCTACACTACAACTCACCTTCACCTCAGTGGCACATGTGTCTGCAGGAGAGATCAGACTGTACTACATTCCTTCCATTGTGTCCTCTGTTCTGATTATATCCAGACACAATGCATCTTGTTCGTCAAGACTCCCGCCGGCTTAGCAGATGGCGGCTCGGGGAGGTAATGTCTAAAAAGGAAGAGGTCACTGTCTGAACTTGCAGACATATATTGTAATAATGCAGGGGATTCATCAAATGAAGTGATTCTGTCAGTTTGCCATTTACTCTGTGTCAGATTCAGATGTTACATTATGCAGATGAGAATTATAGAAGTTTAAGGTTATACGGTTATAGTTTAAGGTTCATTGTTATAAAACACAAAAAAATTTTTGGGTGAAAGCCAAGACGAACATTTTTTTTTGTTTGTTTTTGAAAATTTAAATACAATAAAGCAGTTCTAGAATTTTGGTTTTTTTATTGTACTAAATTTATCACTCAATGGGAAAACTACTTTTGCTGCATTGCCCCACAGCAGGCAGCCATGACAGCACCAATGGTGGGAGTAACTGGGTGGTAGGTTCATGCTCTATGAACACATGGGCATGGCCCCACTGGGAATCGAACTGGATTGTCCCAGTCCAAGGACAGGCACTCTATCACTGAGACAATTCCTACCCCTCCCTCCTTATTGTAAATAAAAAATAACTATGATAAAGGATATAAACCTCTGTATTCTTACTCTAAAAGAATGAGCTTGAAGCATTCTAATTGATTATGATGATCAAAATATTCATTTTTGTTCAGTGATTCACATTACAATTAATTTTTGGAAATCACACATTCAATCAAGTCTGGACATTTTACGTATTATGAGATTTATTCTGAGCAAAATGTGTGCAAATTGAGAACCGTTTATTTCCTTTTGGCCACAAAAACAAATAATTACAACTTAATCACAACAATTATTCTGAAAAAACTAATTAGCAAGAGTTTTTGTAACCTTGACATAGTTTAGATCATTTCAAGCTGTGAAGCATATCTTACAAAGCAGTACAAACACGCTGGCAAAACTGACAGACTTTACAACATTCAGACTGATGCAATAACCAGAAGGATGAAAAAACAGAAAGAATACAACACTCAAGAGGCAAAATGACTGACAACAGGAAGGACTGAAAAGTGTGACTATGAGGACAAAAAGGACGCTGTAGCAGCGAAACACTTGTCTAAAGTCACACAAATTCCGATGGGCCAAAAAATTGTAAAAAAGCAGGGATTAATATTTTTGAAAAAGACAATCTATCCAGTTTTGAGATTGCATTACCAAAATTTAGGATGTCAAAACATATCGGAGTCACACAAAATTAATAAATAACTCTCAGTCTGCAACAAGCGTAAGAAAACAGAATAACGTCCTAAGCGCAGGCTGAAAGGATATGTACTTTCACTGAGGGATACATCGACTCGTAGATCATCAAGCTCCCCCACAGAAAAAGACAGCAGAGAAACAGATACTACACACACTGCTGCATAACACTGCAATAAAACATGTGCATCACACCAATAAACCCAACGAACCACAATCGCAAAGAAGCATGGAGTCTTCTCCTCTGCGACACGTGATCTCTTGACCCCTGTCTTGGTCTTCAAATGTTTACGCCAGCGGGTGCTTTAGCAACACTTGAGTCTCTTTTACATCAGCCTATGGTAAATGACCAAGCCTGAACCATACAAAAGTCAGCAAAAAGGGTTCATAAGACAGACAACCAGTTGTTTTTGTGGTTTGTATAATATGGGAGGTGTTCTTGAAGAAGTGACCAGGACTCCAATGCAAACCTCACATGCACGTGTTAAAATAATTGTTTTAAATTTAAATTCAGGTAGCTGTAAAACAGAAAGGCGTACCATCAAATGGTTTGTATTCAATCCCAGGATAAGCAGTTTCCTCTGAGAGCCATGCCTCAGTGATTTGCTTGTGTACCATAACAGTGAACTTATGTGGATGAGATATAATATCAGAATTTTTGAAATGGAAGAGGTATGTTTTTGTGAATGACTTTTACTGTCTGGACCAAAACAAATCAAAAGTTTATTAATGGAGGCTTCTGGCATTGTTCCAAAAAACCCCCCCTTTTATTATAGAAAAATTATAAAACAGCTTCTGTTGGAAAAAAAAAAATATCCAGGCTTCCAACTTGTGAGACATAAACTCTGATTTAGTTGCGCAAGAGATCAACAAAATAAAATTCAGATAAATCACCATCTCAAGTACACTTCAATATATCTAACATGTCCAGCATACACTAGAGAGCAGTTTGACGGCAATAGAAAAAAATAAAAGAACACCATAAAAACATCCAAGCAGACGTGCCTTTCAATCTTGCTGCGATGGTGCAATAATAATTTTTTTATATATATCTTAGTTTTTTAGGAGGCAATTTGGTAGACATTGAAGGGAATATTAAGCATTCCTACACACTTCCTAACCACATGTAAAGTCTTGATCATTTATTCTTTCAGACCAGATTGTGTTATATTGCAGCATGCAAAGAATTCATTCTGAACGGATCCATTTATTGAAAGGGGTTATGGGCATTCAGGAAAGTAATCATTTGTCCATCAAGCTTTTATGAAGTTTGAATCCACATGATATACTGTACGTTTTATACTTTCTTTGGACATACTAATGTTGAGATTTTTTTAAAAAAGGAGAGCTTTTTTTTTTTGTGAAATGGAAACCGCATTAACCTTTTTTTAACAGAAATTTTAGTAAGATAAGTTTGGTTAACTGTTATCAAAGTTTTGCAAAAACCCCAATCAGTTACGTGACAGGATGTGGACAAACTACTATCTTAAAAAAATAGAAGTAACACAAAGTCAAAGTCCTCATATATACTGTAAAAAGCACAATGTGAAAATATGAGTCGAAGGTAATTGAGACCTGCAGTGGAAAATAATCTTTCAACAAATCTTAAATATATAAATATTTTAAAACAAAAAATTGACAATTTAATAAAGAAAAAAAATGAACCAAGTATTGTAAATTGGAGAAAATTGACGGTATTGTCTCCAGAAGTACAAATGGTTTAAACACAAAATTGAGCACAGTTAAACATTAAATAGAAAAAATGGAAATCAGTCAGTCACCTTCTTAACCACCTATTCCTTGCAGGGTTGCTGGAGTCTATCCTGGATGATTTGAGGTGAGGGGCAGTGTATTCCCCGAACAGGTCGCCGGTCTGTCATGGGACACATACAACCATACACACACACATTCATTTGAGCAATCATGTAGTGGCCAATCAACCTAACATGCATGTTTTTGGATGTGGGAGTAAGTTGAAGTACCTGGAGAAAACACATGCACATACTGGGACAAACTCCACACAAAAAGGTCAGTGTTCCAAGACTTGTCCCCACCCAGGACTCGAACCCACAACCTTCTAGCTGTGAGGCCACTGTGCTACCCACTGCACCACTGTGCAGTCCTAAAAATAGAAATAAATTAAATTGTAAAATTAATTTGTATTTGTAAAGCTCGTTTCTACCTGCAACAGCACTCAAAGTGCTTTGATATGTACAGCGCATTCACATACATTCAATCATCATGCTAATGTCATGCTAATCATCATGACCCATCAGGAGTTTATTTCTTGCTCAGGAACTCCCCAGCCTGAGCAAACCTCCAGTAACAGGATGGTGACTCTAAATGGTAAATAGACTCTACTTATACAGCGCTTTTCCACCTGCGTTGGCACTCAAACGCTTTACAGTGGAGCTCACATTTACCCACATATTTATTTATACCTGATGGGGATGCTGCCATGCAAGGTACAAACCACCATCAGGAACAATTGGAGGTTCGGTTTCTTGCTCATGGACACCTCGGCATGAACTCTGGGAAGGGGATTGAAACAGCAACCCTCCGGTTACAGGGCGGTCGCCCTATTCACTGAGCCATCCTTCCCCCACTCCACCCACTGACATTAACAAAATACTCAACATTTCCACCAAGCAATCAAACAAACTGCTTGGTATAAAACACTTTGAACAAAACACATTCAACAGTTGACGTTGTACCCTGCCTCTCACCTGAAAGAAGCCGGAATAGGCTCCAGCACTCCCAGCAATCCTATTACGGAAAAGCGGATGAGAAGACAAAACAAAAACATTTTACAATAGTTAGATACATAAATAAAAAAGGAATGAGAAGAAAAGAGCATTTATAATTATTGATCTATCCTATATCTTGGTAAATGTAGGATGGATTAAGTTGGAACTATAAAACTGTGAAAAGTAGAGTAATAAACAGCAATAGATGGGTGGTTCACGAAGGAACCGGTGACACTAGATAGGTACGACGTCTCTTGACCACTTGCCCAGTATCCTTGGGCAAGACACATTCCCACTTTACCTGGCTATTTTTTGTCAAGGTATAATGTAAGTACCAGAAATGTGTGTTGCAGTTGGTGAATCTGATATTTTAGTGTCGATGCCTGTTTGACTAGAAAAGTGCAATAAAAATACAGACCAAAACACTGTGAGTTAAGCATTTCTGTTTAATGGAAATGAGCAATTACCAGTTAGAGGAAAGATCTCAAGTAACATACTTTGGGTAAAGAGCTGGATGAATCTTTTGAAGAAGGAGCTCTACTGTCTGTCCAGTATGTGGTGGAGAGACTGGTAAAGTTTTTCAGCGCAATAGTTTCTCTGCAGTCCTCTTTACTTTACCACAGCCTGAAATATCAGAGACAGAAACAAATCAGGATAAAGCTTTTCTGGTTAGTTTGTTACATCTGCATATTAGACTTTTTTTTTAATTGTTATTCTGTGCTTTGGGACCTATTTTGCCTTAAGATCTCCTGCTTTCTTCTTCCTGTTCAACCCTTGACAATTCTAGTCTGACTTATTCAGTTCATTTAGTCAAGTAATGATAGCAGGTGTAGTTTCATTATTCAGTAGTGACACAAATGAACTCAACACGTTTAACAAAATGTGGTAAATGTGATGCTTACTTTCTTTTGCATTTCAGACTTATCTTAGCCGTCTTTATCTTGCAGTTGTGGTGAAAAAAACATGACAACTGTGAGCTTCTCAGTGGGAGAGCACTTCTTAACAAAAAAAAAGAAGACATTTTCTGATAAAAAAAAGCTTAACTTATTTGAATGCAAAGTTGGTGTTTGAAAGGCAGCAACATATTTTTCTTTACAAGGAGTGGGTACACCCTTCACATGTTGCCAAACCATAACAAAACAAAAGAACCTGGTAATTGCTCTAATTCACTTTGAGAATCTAACTCGTTCTAATCTAGTCTAATGTAACTGAATGTTTTTTTTTGCTCCGGGACAGTGGCTGTGCATAAAGAAATAGTCAGCAGTCTTCTTCCTGTGTGGTTCTGATGGTTCAAAGATCCTTGTTTCGTCTCAAACCAGAAACCGTCCTTTTAGCTGTAATTACCACATTATGAATCATCAAACATGTTTTATATAATTTCACAACCCTGTGAGAAGAATTGTTTATTGATAATAATCAAAAACTGCATGAGAAGCAAGAAAAAAAATAGAAACAAGGTATTTTTGTTGAAGTAAAAGTCTTGAATTAAATGAATGATTAAAATAGTCGTACTGCTCTGGTACTCATATCCAAACACATTGAAGCTGATGTTCTGTGAGAAACAAACACACTATGGTAACTTAAAACTTCAAGACCCCATTATTGGCCCCATTATAGCAAGACATCTTTTACGTATGTTTTTCTTAATATCAGCGAACAGGGAGAAAAAATGATTGAAGTATCTCTTAAACGTTTTCACAATTTATCATCAGCTTCTCTGAGTCAGCAAACTAATCAGGTGAACTAGTCCTCCTTTTCTTTTAATTTATCTGTAGCACGAAGGACATGTTTGGATTTTTAGCAACGCATTTATTTAGTAGAACGTCTCAAACCCATTGTGTGTTTTAGAATGACCGTTTTTGAGTTCTGAAAGCATAGGTATCTTTTCTACAACTCTTTCTACTTGAATTCCAAAATAGTTCTGCAGAACTGAAGATCAATTATTAATAAATAAATGTGTTAGTCATTATTTTGTCTAAAAACATCATTTTAATGTGAGAGGCTAAACAGTGCTACAGCTGTAAAACTTCTCAATAAACTCTGTTAATGAGTGATGATTTCTCTCTCAACATTTTTAAGTGCAGTTCTTTCTGATAAATTTATGATTATTGCTCACGACTGATTCATGTTTAAAATTCTTACATAATTGCCACTGGATTAGACCACAGCTATATCCTGCTTTATTTCACAGTCAGTTTGCCAGATCACGAGTAGTCCTGTAAAACGAGAACTCTGAGACCTTGAGTGGAGATCAGGGGCTGCTGCTGTGAGCCAGACATTTCAGACATGAATCACTGTGGCAAAAAACTTTGACAATAAATACGACCATGATAACATATAGTTTCGTTGTGAGGGTCTGTTTTATGCATACAGTTGTATTCTGTGTGTTCATCATAACAGTTGAACTTTTCCATTTATCTTGCTATGAAATACTATTTAAAATACTTTGAAATACTTTTTGATCATTTTTCAACTTTTCTATGCAAATGTTTCGATTCCATTCCGTCATCTTCCACTTATCCGGGGCCGGGTCGCGGGGGCAACAGCCTCAGACAGGAAGTCCAGACTGCTCTCACCCTAGCTGCATCCTCCAGCTCACCCGGGAGGATCCTGAGTCGTTCCCTGGCCAGCTGTTAGACATAGTCTGTCCGGCGGGTGCGGGGTTTGCCTCTTGGTCTCCTCCCGGTGGCACATGCCTGAAACTCCTCATGCGCTTGGGAGGCATCCTAACCAGATGCCTGAACCACCCCATTTGGCTTCTCTCAACCTGAAGGAGGAGCGGCTCTACTCCAAGCTCCTCCTGGATGGTAGAACTCCTCACCCAATCGCTGAGTGAGAGGCCAGCCACCCTGCAGAGGAAGCTCATTTTGGCTACCTGTATCCTCGATCTCGTTCTTTTGGTCACCACTCACAGCTAGGGACCATAGGTGAGGGTAGGAACATAGATTGACTTGTAAATCGAGAGCTTTGCTTATTGGCTCAGCTCTTTCTTCACCACGACGGATCGTTCTGGTTATTGGGGATGGAGTACCGATCTGTCTGTCGATCTCACGCTCCAACCTTTCCCCACTCGTGAACAACACCCCGAAATACTTAGACTCCTCCAGTTGGGGCAGGACCCTGTCTCTGACTTGCAGGGGGCATTCCACCCTTTACCATGGTCTCGGATTTGGAGGTGCTGATTCTTTTCTAAATGGTTTGGATGTCCTAATTTGAAAAAAAAATTAGCACTGCTTTCTAAATACCAGCTGTCATGACGTTGTGAATTGCAAGCTATTATGTACGCTATTAAACATTCAAAAGAAAAACTATTGAATGTTTTAATCTGAATTCAAAACACCCAGAATTGAATAAATAGCAAAAATGTTTCCTTCTTTCTGTTATTTGCAGTAATGGCACAAAGTCCTGGAAAAAGATTTAGTCTCTTAAAAAATGTTTTGAAGATCAAAACTTTCTCTCTTTGGTGAACAGAAATTTACAAACCAAGAACAAATGCAGGAACAATCACATGTGTCAAGAACCATCAGATAAGAATTCCTTGTCTGTTTTCTTCATTAACTACTTCACTTTAATGGCAAACACAGACTGTCTGACTCTCTCCACCAGTGTAAAGACACTCTCAGTATTGTTCACACTCTCAACATCCCAATCCAGACCCTGTCTTTTAGCTTGGTGTATCCAAATACCTTTAAATACCTGTCTTTTCTTTTCCCCATAGGCTGCCAAATACTCAGAATACCGATGCCATTTCCCATCTGGTGGGACCAATCCAGTCAAAGCTTCCTGTATAAAAGTGAACTGTGGGGAGAAGTTTGGCTTTGGAACAAAAAAATTATAGAGCAGGTGGTTTCATTGTACCAAAGATGAGGGTACGGAATGAACATTAATTTTCACAATGTACGCTGAACAACTAAAGAGGTTTATTTTTGGGCAGGAATCATTTTGATTTATGTTTAAACATAATGTAATCAAAACACATCCTGCCAACTCTTGTTCTACATCAGTCATAGTGTTTTTACTGAGAATAAACAATTTGCGTCATTGGGTTGTGTGGGCTCAGGAGTACTAAATCAGAGACGGTAATAAAAAGAAGGAAAACATCATATGAATTACAAAGTATATTAAGCTGTGCTTTTGTGAAGCAAAGGACAAGACGAGATGGTACAACATGGAGATCACTACAAACAAACCCAAGCAACCACCGGTCACGTAATTTTCATTTAAACTGATTATGGTAAAGCAAGGGTAATTAATCTATAAAGTACATTTCCTGTGCAAGTCTATTCAAAGTGATTCACAAAGACAATTCAAAGCATACTAGAAAAAAGTCAGTCAGTCATCTTCTTCACCGTCCCCATAACCCCGTAAGGGATGGACGTAGAAAAAAGTAACAAAAAAAGAAAGAAGAGGAATTCACAATGATTTAAAAAGGAATTAAAAATAAGTCACAAAAATAAAAGATGATGCACTGAAATCCTTGGTACGCATATGCAAAAGTTTTTTACTTGGATTTAAAAGTTTCTGCATTCAGTGAAAGTTCAATCTCAGCTTGCAGTATTTCCATTAGTTTGCAGTCTGAACTAGATACTGATTTATTTTAAGTTTATCTTCAGAAAAAAGATAGCAAAACAGAAAATCTATTGGATTATTTACTAGTTTAAATTCAGAGGAGAATTTTGATTTTAGCAAGTTTATATCGTAAAAAACATTATTCACTGTGATATCATCAAACCAGTTTGAACGTCCACATCTGGTATCTCAATCAATTCTCTCAGCAATACCTTGGGGTCACATATGAATATCTTCTTTCCATCCTTAATAATTACATATGACCCCTTCTATGCCCTTCATGAAAAAGTCTGATGTATTGGTTTTGTGCTGCCTGCATTCAAACCTCATCTGCACCAAAGTGAAAACCAATACAGCAACTTGTCATTGGCCTGTTTTTGTTTCCACACTGCATGACCGACACTGCTGTCAGATCGCTGGACTTGTGTGTTCAGACAGATGGACCGATGAGAAGGCATCAAGGAAAGAAGAGACATTTTGCAATGTTATATCTCATTGTATTGAAGTCTTACAAATGTTTTAAATTTGCACCAATGTAAATATTCAGTTTCGCTCTGTAGATATTTCCTCACAATTGCCTCCTAATTTCACCAACAAAAATTTTCTAAAACAAATTATTGATAAATAATTTTCTAGATTTGAGTTTAAGATTACATCTGAACAAATTAAAATGTGTCTTCTTTGACTACAAAATTAAAAAACAAAGTAAGACAGAAAAGTGAAATCACTGGGCTCCTAGTAAAGCCATTACTCCAACTTGAATCCTGTAACTGGGCAGTTACTTCATAATAAAAACTAGACTTCCTGTAACATTTTTCACTCGTGAGGTGCCTGGACCAGATGGCTATTTATAGAAATTCATGAGGAGGGGACATCAGCTCATCTTGTAAGTTAAAAAAGCAAATCTTGTTTTAAAGTCTGTCTGAGTTTTTGCCTCAGAGGTATACTTTGTTCATATGTTCACCTCATTATTTGAAACTCTACACCAAGTATAAGTATGATAGATTATATATATCACACTATTTTTATATATTTAATGTGGTGAAAAGACATTATTGTGCTGCTGCAGTAGTTTAAAGGAAATTAAATAGACAATTACATATATATTTACTTTTAGCCTTTGAAGCAAAAAGTTTTTTTGGGGTGGAGGAGGTGAAATAACTGCACTATTCTCTGATTTGGACTAAGTAAAAAGTCAGTCCCCTATATTCATTCCTTTTCCTACTCTGCAAGGCATAATATATTTAGGCCTGCACCCACTTCATTTCAGGGTTTTTCTCTCTGTCATTAACTTTCTCTTTTTCCCCAATGAGGGTTTGTGGGTGCTGTGTCTTCTAACATCAACATCACATTTAATAATAGATTTCCATCCAGTCTTCTTTCATATTGTGTTGGAGTCTTGTTCCCATCAAATGAAGCTCTTCATTTTCAGAATCCCCTACAATTCCAATAGTCCACACATTTAAAAAGTAACAATCATTTGTCAATGCTCAAAATGATTTTTCTTTTGAAAAAGCCACTAAATCTAACTGATTTAACCCACTTGATTTCTGATCGTAATATTATAGGGTTGGATGAAAGAAACTGACTTGCTGTGGCAACCCCTTGAAGGGAAATGCCGAAAGAAGAAGTAGTAAGGATGTGTTGTACAGAGTGCTGTATGTGTGTATGTGTGAAAAAGGTATTGATTATTAAATTCAAACGAACATACTATATATTAAACTGACCTCAATATATTTTTACCTGAGACAATTTTGCAGATTCACTACAGTAACATTCTATTTCCTAATTCATCACATCTTCAACTTTTCTGAAAAGGCTGTTTACTATGTTTATGAGTATGTTGAGCAAATTATTCCATCATTCTTCCCAATGTGCATTTATGTGTTCACACTAATGTTTGACAAAAAGGGCGGGGTCTGAGATTGTGCTTCAAAGGATTTCTTGGTTTAACCTAATGCAATTTATCGGCCGATCCAAATCACCTACACTAGTGGCCTCAGGAATATGTCATTTATGTCTGTTTGGCCTGGCTTCTTGTTACTGCTGTCCAGTCGTGTTGGAAAAATAAGAGGCTAAACCCAAGCTGTTCTTACAAAGTTAAGGAATGTGGAATTATCCACAATGTCATGGTGTCCTGCATGCAGCATGCTGGACCAAAGGGGCCAAGCCCTACTACCAAAAACATTGCACAGGCACAATACAGTCAGGCAAGTAAGTACCTTTGCCCTGGCAACTGCTAAATCTAGACTTGTTAATGAGGTCGACACATGGAGAAAAGTGATTTGTCACTTTGGAAAACATGTCTCCACCACTGTGCATTCTGGCAGTGGCAAGCTTTACACCCCTGCAGTTGTCGGTGTGTATTCCACTTGATGATGGTGGGCTTGGAAGATGGTTTACCATGAAACCTATTGCAGTAACTATGTGTACTGTGTCTGAGCTAACCTGGAGGCCGAATGAATTTTGATGGTAAGCTGTTATTTACTATCTAGTAGATTGGCAACATCTTTGCAGTGTGGTGTCGTCTTTATAATAAAAAAATAAAGGAAAATTTAAGAATGATGAATGAATAACACAAATGGATTTGTTGCACATGCAGCCTGACACAGTTCCACACTTGAATTCACTGAGCTCTCAAGAGCAACAAATGATTTGCAAAATGAGTCTGAATGCTCAGGTACAATATCACAAACACTTGTGGTTATGAAAATGATAAATACTCCCACCAGTTCTGTTACCGGTGGCCGAGTGGTAACAAACAGATTTCTAAGCAGGTTCTGTTTCGCAGGGAGACCGCACTCAGGGTAGAGTCAAAACATGAATTCAATCCAAGACAGCTTTTCACAGGTATCATACCACACTGATCCTAGATCAACATTTTAAAAACTAACAAACTACTAACAGTTAGCAACGGCTAGCTTTTGTTGTTCTTCAAAATAAACAACCGCTGTCAACTGTCAGCATCCATAACACAACAATCATTGCTGTCATGGTAACAAGTTCTAATTTAAATGTGTTGTGAACAAAGTTGTCAATTTGGGCCTTCAATATAATTTTGCATCAAGAACATTAATAATGCCTTTTCGTTTTGTCTTCTGAACCGCTTATCCATAATGGAGTTGTGGGGGGTGCTGGAGCCTATAATGGCTGATTTCATACAAGAGGCAGGGTACACCATGAACAGGTCACCAGTCAGCTGTGGGGCCACATACACACAACCATTCACACTCATACCTAGGGACAATTTTATAGTGGCTAGTCAACCTAACGTGCATGTTTTTGGAGGGCTGGAGGAAACCACAATACCTGGAGGAAACCCACACATACAGTGTGTGGGAAGAACATGTAAACTTCACACAGGAAGGGCAGTGATCAAGCCCCACACCCATTCTGGGACTCAAATCCTGACCTGCTTGCTGTGAGGACACTGTGCTAACCATCATATATATTGAAAAAGACATTAGAAACATAGAGAAACTTAAAAATTAAAATCAAGACAACTATTCTCAAAATCTCTCCTTTCCAAACATTCAACTCAACGGAGACAATCCAAGAAATTTAAGACAAACATTTTTAGTTTGAAACAATTTAGGAAGTCTGTGGAATAAGAACTAAATAGAGGAAACATCAGTTTGGGAAAAGAACAGTTAGGTCCTATTTTTCCACACATTTTCTCTTGCCAAGTCATGAGGAGAAAAGATGTCTGTAATTAAATTTCACACCATGTTGGAAAGCACTAGGACAGCTGAGTTGGTTCTTAGTGGTCCGCGGTGTCCTGGGTGGGTTGCAATGACTTATTTTACATGTAATTCTTCTTTATTTTTTGTATTTTTCAACATTTTCTACCAAATTTTGCTTTGGAATAGTAATTTACTGTGACTGCTGTTTCTATTTTTTTGGCATGACACTGTGTGAGCTGTCTCTATCATCTAATCTGATAAATGTTTTTATGTTCGGTCTTAACCAGAACGTGAATGAAATGCTACAGTTATAATTTGGGTTGGTTGAGAAACTGCTAAAGAGGTAATGTAGAGTTTAATGTGGGAGGACATTAAAACTAGGAGTCTACAATAAATGAACACATTGATCATTAAATTCAAAGTTCAAAAAGTTCGGATAAAATTTAAGTGATTATGTATGCCTTGTTTTAAAACTCTGGGTTGAAATACTCACCCCCAAAGGGAACACACTATTTACTTTGTAATCATGAGTTTATTTCAACAGTTTCCTGATTTTTGACAGGCCCTCTATGACAACCTATACAGCACAACTTTTGCTGCTGGGATCCCTTTTCCTTAAAAAAAAAGAATATGGCTGAAATGTTTTGTTGGAATTCCCATCTTCTCATTATGCTGGTTTAAATTTGATACATCCAAATATGAATCCCATGTCCAAAGCAGATAGACAGCATGTGTTTTTTAGATCAAAATGGTTCATGCAGAACAAAAAAACACCCATAGCACTGAAGTAATTTATGCCACTAAAGTCTTGGTCAAGTGCTTTCTCTCTTTTCTTCCTTTACTTTCATTATTTAGGTCGGTGTTATGACTGGGCTGCTTCCATGATTTTAATGGCCAGATGTATAAAATGAAGAAAAGTGCAGACATGAACTGATGAATGTGGTGATGGTGGGACTAACTCGAGGTCTGAATGCATGTTTGGCAATACAAGCATGTGCAGACCCTGCAGCGTTTGAAAAGTACCGTCTTTTCTTCTTGAACATGCAAAAGTCTGATGAATCATAAGATTATAAATATCACAAAATCTCATGTCCTGGAACTTTGGTCATTGCAGTGGAACTGATTATCAGTTGAAAGGCCAAAGTTAGCGTCAGAAACTTTTTGGTATGTAATGGGAATATGACCTCTTCGTTTATCTCATGTGTCCAGCTAAAATACAAACATGCAGTTTCCACGGGCTGTTTTTGTCAAAGTATATACATCAAAAGCACAAAGTATGTGGAAATGGGTGTATGTGTGTGTGTATACGTACATAGTGATTTGTTCCACACATTTTTTCTCACTCGTCATTGAACAAAAGACTTTTTTGGTGCCATAGTGAGATTTTTTAAATACTGTAGATATATCTTCAATAATGATTACATTACAATTAGAGTTTAAATGTAAAGTTTAAGTGTGGTATGAAGTTATACGACTGTGCTACTGGTGATAATACCCTCACTAAAGCTGCAAAGTCTTTCTAAAATATCACATTTCCTAACTCATAGTTTGTGATTAACACCTTCAAACTTTAAGTACAAAGTGTTCTCACTGCAATGTGACATTGTACCCCAAAAAACAGGATTAATGGCTGAAATAATATAAAGTAAAAATGAAATACAGAGAAAGTGTGAGTCTTACCAGCTCTTAGCAAACCTAAAAAAATCCATGCCATCTGTAGCATTTGTCATTCTCCATTCCACACAGTTCAAAGCATACCAGCTTTTTTTTTTTTGGAAACTATTATTTTTCCTTCTCAAAGGTTTTGATTTTATAAAATCTGTTGAAGTTTGTTGAAAAAGAACGCAGCTGAGCTGAAACTAAAATAAACATTAAAAATCTGACCTGGAGGAAAATTGTTTTATAGAAATTGCAGGTGCAACAGACTTTCTGCAGGCTTTTTCTGCCTGTTCTATCTCCTAATCATTAGTTTCCCATCTGGAAAAACTGTGTGCAAAAACATTAAAATGAGTTCATAAATCAGACCCAAATCACATGTGTGAGAATCTCATTACATTCGAGAGGTTTTCTTTGTTTTTTGGCTGTGTTGTGATGTTTTTCTACCCAATTTGGAGCCTCATTAGACCAAAAGTCAAAGCTTTTTAATTGGAAACATTTAAGTTTCATTTACCGTACTTGTTGCGTTTCATACCATTGAGGCAGAACAACCATCTGCTCACAACACACATATAATTAATGTGAGATCACTTATTACTTTAACCCATGTATGTGAAGTCTTTGGAAGAAACCTGCAGAAAAACAGTTGTTGAAACCCAAAATAGAAATACCACTGGTTAAATAACTTTCAGTGAAACAAGCAAAGTTAAAAAAAAAAAAAATGAGTATGTTGAAGTGAGAAATGACCCATTTTTTTTTGTCCCACATACAAGAAGGAAATATTTGAACTTTATCTCTCATTCTGAGAAATGTATGTGTAAACGTGACAATAAGCACGTCAAGTTCCTTTAATTACTCAGACTTTTTTTTAAATGGAAATCAGATAATATTTTAGATTAAATTTCACAGATAAGACAGAAAACAAACCTTTACAGGACTTGTAAAATAGCTGAAGTTGAAGGCTAATCCATAACGTCAGTCACCTTCTTAACCGTCTATCCCCTACAGGGTTGCAAGGGTGCCAGAGCCCATCCTGGCTGACTCAAGGTGAGGGGCAGGGTACACCCCAAACAGGTCGCCAGTCTGTCGCGGGGCCACATACAGGCATACACACACAATCATTCCCAAGGGCAATCATGTATTGGCCAATCGACCTAGCATGCATGTTTTTGGAGGTGGGAGGAAACCGGAGTACCTGGTGAAAACCCACGCCTGCACAGGGTGAACACTCAAACTCCACACAGAAAGGCCAGTGATCCAAATATTGGTCCACTCAGGGACCCCAACCCCTGACCTTCTTGCTGTGAGTCCACCATGCATGTATTTAAAGTATTAAATAAAATTCAGAAGTACTCTCCTAACAAATAGTAATGCATTATGAAAAAACAAATGTTAGAACTTTTTAGTGACGTTTGATCTATCTTAACTATTAAACATTGAAATTTAAAAGTACCTTTATTACTTTATCCTTTAAACGGTAATGTTTTTAAAAAATGGTGGACCTATTAAGTGCGGACTTATTTCCTCCATGAAAGACAAATTAAATAAAAGTATCTTGTTAAGATCTCATGTTTAGTTAGACCAGCTGTAGGATAAGAGAAATAAGTAAAATGTCTTTGTCACAACAAAAGGATATTAAAATAAAACATTTTTTAAAAATTTGTGTTTTGGGCACGTCCCATCGGGAGGAGACCAAGAGGCAGACCCTGGACCAGCTGGAGAGACTATGTCTCACAGCTGGCCGGGGAACAACTCAGGATTCTTCGGGGTGAGCTGGAGGATGCAGCTAGGGAGAGAGAAGCCTGGGCTTCCCATCTGAGGATGTTGCCCCGCGACCTGGCCCCGTATAAGTGGAAGATGACAGAACAGAATGGAACATTTTAAAAAACAGCTTGTATATTTGGCTTTTTAACAAACTGAGAAGAATTAAGACTTTAGTTATGTGGTGAACAAAGTGTTAGATCAGCATACTGTGCAAGTTTTAATCTTGCTTCCCATTTGTGATTTTTATTTTAACTCCAATGTTTAATTTCTTGTGATTGTTATTTTTCTCTCTCATTTTTTATTATGGTGTTATTATTTGTTTTCCATTAATAAACATGTGACATGTGCTTTGACTGATAGCAGCCATCACATCCAAGCTTTCCTCGTGTCGAATCGCTAAACCAGTCATTCTTCTTAGGCCCATGATCCTCATAAAAGTACCGAAGTTAGCAGTAAAGGCCCCATTCTACATAAAGTGGTCCTCTCTGGTGTCCTGTAATTCCCATCACTGCCCTGGACTCCAGACGCTCATACCCCAAAGACCTGTTTGCTCGTCTCTTCTGACCCATCTTGTCTCCTGACAAAAGCACATTTTTTGTGCATCATTGAAAACAATTATAAGGTTTACAAAACCGATACGAAGGGCATATTTGTGTCTAGACTGAGAAAGTGATGTAAGAGAAATATCAGTGGAGTGTGGTCAGAATGCTGCATGTTTTTAAGGTTAAGCACACTGATGATGATGAAGTTCTACCACAATGAGTGGTTCTCACAGTTTTATTCACACATTTAATCCAGACTTTTGTTGGAGAACACATCGATTGGCTTGGCTGAATATTTTGTATCCTGTGACTGTGTGAACAAGAGTCTCTGGTTTGTTTTTAAAATATTCTTTCTTTCGCTTTCGAGCCACAAATAATAAATAAAATTTCAAAGTTTCAGGTAAGATCTTAATACAGAAATGATTTAATTTTAATCAAGTTCTGTTAAGAGTTATGTACAACTTTCTAAAGCAAAACTTTAAAATTTTCTCCTCTCTCCAATAAAGTTCTGACCATTACTTCTGGTAGTTCAGAGGTTACATTTTACTTTCAGATTTCACTAAGCTCACCTTTAAGCAAATCATTATTTATGCTTTGTTGTGTGACCTGAGAACATTACGTGACTCATGGGCCTGCAGATATAGTCACAAATGCTCATCTTGGAAAACCACAGTTTGGAACATAAAATAACCAGCTGAATCTTCAAATCTATGAGTAACGCCACAAAAGCATCAGTGGATAAAATATGACCAATTACACCACAGCTCTAGGACTGGCGTGATTTCTCCTCCGGCTTGATTCAATTACAAGTTAACTTGTGGCCAGTTAGACTCCTAAGAAGTGGTTTTCTTGGGCAATGTAAATTTATGGAAATAAGAGTCCAGGCCAAAGTATTTATGATAGGAAGTGTGTGCAGGAAAATGCATTATGGAGCATTTTTGAGTTAGGAAAAAAAAGAAGGTGAAGTCTCTTCTCAGATTGTTTAATTTATGAGGAACTTTTAAAACCAGACTATTAGATGATGTTCTAGTATGTAAAATTTTGTCTGATTGTAAATTATTGAACAACTTCGAACAGAAAACTGGGCTGAGTTGTCTTTATTACAAAAAGGACTCCAAAACCACTTTATCAGCATATGCATAATGATTACTTCCTGTTCTCTATAAATTGTGGTGAAGCAGAGTGTGCCGCTTCTTCACGTCATTGTTCAGCTAAACTACGGCCATGTCCAACTACTGCACTTTGACAGCATTGATGCTTCTGATGACTTTTCATGGCCAGGGTGAGTTTGTATATATATATTCCTTCTTGCAGAACAACAAAAATAATCCCTTTATTTATGATTGAAATGATCATTTCTCTCAGTGCAATCATTATAATACAAAAATAAAAAATGATGGGTCTGATGATTGCTTCATTTTGCATAAAACTCAGAAAAAAAATGAGACCAGATGGTGATCAGTTTTATTCAACTGATAAATCGCCATTTGTTTTGGTTTGCCTCTAAATTCTCCAAACTGCAAGATTTCATCAATAGCAGAATTCAAGCAAAGTCATTTTCATATACATATCTTTAAATGTGTTTAGAGCCAAAACAAAATCATGCTAACTGGGTTTTTAGCATAAAATATTCAGCTTTTTTTGTGTTATTTATCAAGGTTTCAGAGGTTTGTGTATACCTTTGGTAAGATTTACTCTTTGCAGGTATGCTAAAAGGTTTTTTCATAATGTTTTCTCTTGTTTACTAAGTACATGCAATGAAGATCTATGGTGGCCATGAGGTTGTGCCTCACAGCAGACCGTTCATGGTACTTGTGAGGAGGCACATGGAAAAAGGTGAAATTTTGTACTGCGGTGGATTTCTTATAGCCGAGGACTTTGTGATGACTGCAGCCCATTGTTATGGAAGGCTAGTTTCACACTCTCACTTTAACTCTTGGAGGGAACCATACCAAAAATTCTGAGGCTGAAAGTTTTATTACTTTACTTATTTGTTGCAGCTCTTACACAGTCTGGTTAGGACTTCATGATGCAACCAAAATTAATGACACGGTGCAGCAAATAGAGGTGGAGCAGTCCTTTCCTAACAAGGACTTCAATAAAACTTCCTTCGTCAATGATGTGATGCTCCTTAAAGTAAGAGTGTAAAAAAAAAACTGTGTTTTTCTATGTTTTATGAATGTCAAACATGAAATTAAATCCACTTTTGTTTTACTGGAGAATAATAAAGAAGAAAACATTGACTCATTAGATTCAAATTTCAGATGTTAACTTATTTTATGTCTCTCCCTTTGTGCTTAAAGTTGAGCTCCAAGGCCATATTCAACCCAAATGTGAAACCCATTCTTCTTGCAACTCAAGATGATGAAACAACGCCAAAATCTTGCATAGTGTGTGGCTGGGGACGAGCTAAAAAAGATAAAATAGGAATGTCTCCCAAACTCATGGAAGTTGACATAAAACTGATCAATAACAAAAACTGTGACAAGGAGAATGTGTACTGTTCAGATGGAGAGAATGGACCACGCCAGGTATGAACATGTTTCAATCTAATCATGAACGAACACTGAATTTTGAAAATGTTGCTGAAACAAAACCCTTTGGATGTTCTTCCAGGGTGATTCTGGAGGCCCATTGGTCTGCAATGACATGATGGCATTTGGGGTGGTGTCTGCCATGCAAAACTCATCAGGACATTTACTCTATAAGTATGCCAAGATCCCCGACCACACCAAATGGATTGCTTCTATCACTAAGATAATCGATTATTAAAAACAAGACATTTATCTGTTTTTAAAGGGTTAGTTTTGAAGATTTGATTGAAGTTGTTCAATGTAGAAAATTCAAACAGATTTAAATTAGCAGTTTTGCTCTATACAAATAAAATTTTAAAGCTTTGAATGAATTCAAATTCCACTCAAACTTTTAAATTAAACCCTAATGCATACTAAAAAAAACTTGTTTGAAGAGTCTTGTTAAATTGCAGACTGTTTTATATTTTTGTATTTCACAAATCAATGAATGTTTTCTTTTATACATGACCATTTTGAAATAAACTCCAGCATTGGTGTGAGGTGGAGAGTTTTTCTTTTCCAGAGCACAACACTGCCTCCTTGTGAAAAATGCATGTGTTTTTTTAAAAAAAGAAAGGTTCAGTGATTTCATTTCAGCGTCTGCTCTCTGTAGAAGCTTGGAAAAAAATTGAGTCTGAGAAATAAAAAAGCAATAATCAATCATTTAACTTGAACAGAGAAGTAGCTATGAACAAACATGGAGTGTAAGTCAAGTGCAGTGTTTTTTTCCCCCTGAAAACAAACACTCTATAACAATGGAAATAAGCCAACTTTCCAAATGTTCAGTGGGACATCTGTGGCTCAACGGTCTGTGAATGCAGACAAGCTCAAGGGATTTTCTTCTAAATTTAAGTAGCCTCAAACAATCATCAAATCCAAAAGTTTGCAAAGATTTTATGGTGAGAAAGTATTTGGTTTTGTCATCAGGGTTGGTGATATGGGGTTTTCATGGCCCATTATTTTATGCAACAAATTATTATGGAGTTTTGCAATCGTAGAAAATGCTGGAATGAAATGACAGTAATCACCAGAAAAACCCAAGAAAGACTTCACCTGGTTTAGTCTGAGGGATTGGCCAGTCCTTTACCACTGCTGTCTTCTCTAGGTTTGTTGTTTTATTGTCTGTGCCTCTGCTTTCCTGGTGCTCCCTACCCAATTCTGAACCTTGCATGTGGTTACATTTGGCGTTGTTGATAGGATTGGGGCTAGGGCATTTTAGCTCCAAGCTGATGTACAAACTCATTTTAGCTTAGGGTTTCAAGAAATTTACTTTTTTTTAGTAGATTCTTGCCTCCAACTTGCCCAGGGCATGGACATGAGGATTGCAGGAGCTGCACTCCAAAAAAAAGGGGTTGATGTCGCAGGTGGCGTATTTTATTGCATGGATTTTATGGTTTCAGTTTGCATGTTTTAATATCAGTTTTCATTCATGTTTTTAATAGTTTAATTTGCTGTGTGCTGCCTGCACACTACCTTGATGTAATGAATGAGGTTCCATCACCAAACAGCTGCTGCAGAAGCTGATGGTACTGAAAGGACCTTTTAATGAACTGTTTCTAGATAGTTGTTTTAATAAATTATTTTAAAAACGTTTTTATGGTCTGTGCCTCTGCTTTCCTCATGCGCCCTCCCCAATCCTGACCTGCAAACTCTGTCTCATGAATAACTTGCAAAAACGAAACACATGAGCACATGATTTGCTCAAATTCTGACAGTGGAAAAAAATGCACGATCAGGAGCATCTTTGCAAGCAGCACCTCAAAACCAAAAGTTTGTTGAATATTTTGCAACATTTTTCAAATCAGGCAGGGGAAGTGGCTTTTGATAGTAATCTGCTGTTTGCGGTAATAATCAGGTGGGTGAAGTTTCTACAAACAAGATTTTGATCACGAATGCAAAACAGAAAACAAGTTTGAATTTGCAGGATTAAATATAAATTAAATTGAAATGAGGGAAAAAAAAATATTCATAAAAATACTTTCATCAATGTAAACTTTCATTTTATTTTTTACAGATGAACAGAGGATGATTTTGAGGATGTTGTGAAAATACTGTAAAGTTATCAGCAATTTAAATGTCTTCACTGTTCATTAAGTTTGACGAAATTTTAGCACTTTTTACATTTAGAATCAAGCTCATAATCTGGCAAAAAGCATAATTAGGTCATATTATCTTATAAATTCAAGTCTGAAAAATGACACAATTTTTTTTATTTGTTTCAATTTACTTAAAACTTTGGTTTATAAAAAGTTTGAATTTGAAATTTCTAATTGCCCTGCTTATTATTCTACTGAATCTGCATATGTAACAACCTCCCTGCATTTCCTTCCTCGTTTCCTTATCTATACTACTAAACACCACAATACGAGCATACTCAGATCTGCTCATCATTGCTCCTCAACTACTCAGCTATACTGTCATCTCATTATGTCTCCTCTCAGGGACTTGTCACTGCTGATGTTTATGTTCACTCTTCATGGTGAAGGTCAGTATTGAAAAATTGTATTCAGATATTTAGAATAATAGAACAATGCATCTTTAGTTCTGATTGTCAAATATACAAATATGAAACAATCCTGCTAAGAAACTTTTAAGAATGCTGATGATTTAAAGTTGAACGTTCTAATTCCATATTTTCTTTATCGTATTGGCTTGGGAATAAAATAATAGGCCATTTTATGTCTGGATTTCACAAAATTTCTCTTCAGTTCATGCAGGGAAGATTATTGGAGGCCATCAAGCGGCACCACATGGCAGGCCCTTCATGGCCCTTTTAGAGGTGACAAATACAGACTATGACAAAATGTACTGCGGTGGATTTCTCCTGAATGAAGATTTTGTGATGACTGCAGCCCACTGCCAAATGAAGTTAGTAAATCACTTTAAATGTACTTACAAGAAGTTGTGTAACTTAGATGCATTCACACGGTACTCAGAAATAATAAAAATGTGAACAAACACCAACAAGTTTAGGTTAATGCAACATTTTGATGTGTGTTGGCACAGAAAATTGAAGTCATGCAATGTTCTTCTCGGCGTTAACAACTTCTTTAACAAGACAGGAGTACAGAACTTGACCATAGCTGACATATTTCCACATAAGAATTACAACTCCTGTACTTTGCAAAATGACATCATGCTGGTCAAGGTAATACTGTATATGCAGATAGAATCTATTCAATTATCATTGTGTATTGATATTTTAATACAAAGTTAGGAAGCTGTTTTTGTCTTTTTAAATGTACCGCTCCTATTTATTTTTCAGTTGGCCTCCAAGGCTAAGTTCAATGACTACGTCAGACCAATTGATCTTGCTGAAATGGACCTTTCTTTACCAACATCTTGCATAGTCTGTGGCTGGGGACAAACAAGCATGGACAATAACGACTTGTCTGTTAATCTCATGGAAGCTAATGTAACACTGATCCAGAAGAAGCAGTGTGAAGACATAAATGATTACTGCTCTGAGGGGATTCCTGGACCAGGGCATGTATGAAAACAAATTTTAAAAGTTCGATTTCCAGCAAAACCTAGTCTTTTTTCATCTAATATATCAAGACCTTCACTTATGTGCTTTCAGGGAGATTCTGGAGGTCCATTGGTTTGCGGAGATGGAAAGGCATACGGGGTGGTGTCAGCAGGAAACACTCAACCTGTACTCCTCTATAAGTACACCAAGATCCCTAAAAATAGAAAGTGGATTGACTACATAATGAAGTACTACTGAAGGAACAACAAAGATGGATGTAACTTCAATCTAACTATAAAATTTATATATTTGCTGTTGATTTGATCCAAAAAAGCATAATTTTATTCTGTAACTTGAAATTAGTTGCTTTTTAAACAATACTTTTCTTTTTCTTTTTTTCCACATAACTGCTTATTGCCTAATAATTCTTTTCTGAATTAGTTTAGCATAAGACTGCTTTGCTTTCAATCTTACTTTTTGACAAAAATAAATTCTACGATCTTTTAATTGCAGGTGATAAAAAATGACAATTAAAAAATGTTGTAAACAAAGTGTTTCAAGTATTTTTATTTGGTTTAATAAGATCAAATCATATATTCCCACCTTAGAAATACCTTTAACATTTTAATAATTAAGTGGGATAAGTTGGTCCAAATACTACATTGTTGTTCAGAAAGAAAGTTGTCATTTTTTAAAGAATCAATTCAACAGCAGTAGGTTTAAAATTTTTACATTTTGATAGCTTACTTTGATCTTAATTTGTTCACACTGCATCTTTCTTACAACTTTTTGCTGTCCTGGTTCCCTCGCCCACAACCAGAAGGAACCCGAGGGCTTCCCTCAATTGCCTGATATTACACACCTGAAGATCTTTGTGCAGCTGCCTTTAAATAGCCAGCCTGTCTTCCCTCTGTTCAGTACATTAGATGGATATGAGCAATGACCAGAGCAATGGTCGATTTGTATTTTTCAAACCACAGGGGATTTTGGTTCCCTGTTAGCAATTGATTGTGAAGGAGGATATATGTGGAAGATATAAGTTATATGTAGCTGATAATACACCAGCATTGGTATTTCGCATCATTTTACACAGTACAGTACTTCAGGTGTCGGGTCATTACGTTCAGATCCAGCCAGGTTCTCCTGGCTACCTGACCATGAAACACATTTTAACAATAACTTCATAACTTTTCCACTGATTCATTTGTTTTTCTTAACACCAATACTGGACTCTTTTATTCAACAAATCATGTTTATTGACTGCAATTAGGTCCTCCTCCTTCCACCTGCATTCCCCGTCATGACAATTGTTATTTGTCATGACAAATAACAAATATATAGTTTTCATATATACATATCCGTCTTTAGCTTGAAATCTTTCTAAATTTCACCATGAGACTAGTGACAATAAAGAATCTGGAATCTTTCTATTAAAGTTAATGAGTTTAGAACATTTTTAACATTTCAGAGTCAGTGTGACTACAGCAGTGTTTTTCAACCAGTGTTCTGCAGCACGCCAGTGTACCGTGAAAGATCGCCAGATGTTTCTTGGGTAAATGATCCTACTTCATCATACGGTGATCGGGATCTACAGGTTGCTCCCAAAGATTGTTTTGGTTGATCTCATGATGTTTGAATAATAAAAAAAGTGCATTAAAGTGTATTCTTCTTCTTCTTTCGGCATTTCCCTTCAGGGGTCGCCACAGCAAGTCAGTTTCTTTCATCTAACCCTATCTGCTGTATCCTCTTTGGTCACACCAACTGTCTTCCTTCACGGCGTCTATGAACCTCCACTTTGGCCTTTCTCTAGTCCTCTTTCCTGGTGGTTCCAAATCCAGCATCCTTCTTCCTATGTACTCTCTCTCTGCTGCACATGTCCATTATTATGTAATGTAATAAATATACATTAATGCACGTTTATCAGTCGGAAACCCTGACATTTTATTAAGAAACAGGCAGGGCTGTCCTGTAACGATAGCAACCCACTCTTCTCTGGGTTTTTTTTTTTTTTGCACACTGCTGTCCATCCCTTCCAAAAAGTACTCTACCTCGTGGATTGTGTTTTCTACATGTTTTTGAGAAAATATTAGAACATTTAGGTTGCGTTTTAAATCACATTTTCTGCAAGACAATCAATAGGAAAAATTCACTGCACTTTTTATTTATAAGAATAATCATAAAAGCTGATGCAATAGGTTTTGATGTGTTGGCTTGATTCCTATTCAGAACAATTTGGTGAGAGATATTATATTGTTCATATAGGCGGCTACAGCAAATAGATTTTTTTCATAGAATAATGTACATTGGCATGAAAAAAGTTGAAAAACACTGGACTGCAGTGTCTGCTTTAGAATTGTGGTGACTGTGTAAAAGTTTGGTTTTAGCGCCACCATGTGGCGGATCTTTTTTTATGTTTATATATCCGCTTTTTGTTCATGTCCCTGCATACCAATTTGACAAAGTTTGCTTTCAAATGTAGAAAAGATGATTATTCTAGATGACTTTTTTCACTTTTATTGTTTAACTTCCACTCAAAAATTGTTTCACATTTTAAGTCAGAATCATGTCTCTGAATCTATCTCTTTGTTGTATCATTTTCAATGCTTTTAATTCAATGTAGTTGAATAAAACGTATGCATTATTTCGGCTTTTGTCCTTTTAACACTTATATAACTAATGTAAAATTCAATTAAAGAAAAAATGTGGTTAGTTCCTAAGTTTAATAAGAAAAATGAAACATTAAGTACTGTTTCTCTGGAGGGTTTTCGTGATCATCCAGATTGATTCACATAATCAATTTGAAATGACCTGACACTATTGTATTAGATACTCAAAATACTCAATTCGTGGTTTTTGTCTGTAAAAAAGGGCTTTAAAAAAGCCTTCTGAAAAAAGCTACAAATTCGTGCTGCTTTGTTTAAATCCTGCAGGTGGCAGTGTTTGACTCCCAACAAAAAGTGCTGCTTCAGCACAGACTGAAAAAAACTGGTACATTAATGATATCTGTTTTTTAAAAGAAACCATCATCAGTGGTCACAGTGGGATATTGCTAGACATACACTTTTATTAATACAAAAACATTTCAATCTTATGGTCAGATTCCGGTTATGAAGAATTATTATGCCTTTTTAAAATGTTCTCCAGAAATTTAGTATAAAAGTGTGTAGCTTGAATTAATCACACAAAAGCTTCAAATCACTTTACAAAAGATAGATAAAAATATATATACATTTTTATGCTTTGTGAAAGAATGAGGAATTTTGCATCATGTCACGTCGGTAATTTAATGATAAAATCTGTTGGTGACGGTTTCATGTGGGTAAAAAAATTAAGCAAATTAATTTAATTAAAGTCAGCAAAACTTGTTTGTTTTATATTTAACTATTCAAATTTTGTCACTTAGACTGGTTGAAAAAAGTTATTGATTATTGTTAAGTAGCATTAAATTTGAAAGATCATATAACCAAATTACTTTTAAGATAAAGTCAATTCAATATCAGGAGATAAATTAACTTTTTAAAAAACGAAATAAAAAAGTGTGTGCAATATCCTTTTGCACATATGGATATGAATTTTGCACAAAATTTATGATCTGAATCTTTTAGAATGCATTGCATAGATTTTTGCAGACTACTTTCCAAAACAATCGTGCAGTTAGTCTTCTGCAACTCTGATCTGGACTGTAAACAAAATGGTGCAGGCAATTAACATTAGAAAGTTAAGACCACAGTCAGGTTAAAAATAGCAGCACATAATGCTGCAGTAAGCACTCTAACTTCTTCACTACCTATTTTCTTTCTTTCTTCTACCTCAGCACCTCCTACACAAGTTCACCTCACGGCTTCCTGTGCATCACCACAGTTTTCCACTGAGGCTCAGGTTGGCCTGTTAAAACGTTGCTAAAATTTAGTCAGGTGCGGTTCTGCAGAATAGACTGGCTTTGATCCTTCGCACAGATTCTCAAAAGAAATAGTTTTATGCATTCTAAACATTTCAATTGATCTGATTTTAAATCACTTGTTGATTTTTAGTTTCAGATTAATTTAACTGAATATAACAAAAATCATGATTGTTTTTATTGAACTATGACTGTTTTTGCTATTTTTGTTCATTATCTAGTTTACCTACTTTTTATTGAGAAGAGGACCCACTGTTGTTTCCTCATGATATTATGGTTCCCTCTCTGATTAGTTCATTGACTGGACCTTTTAACTGCTGTTTTTTGCACTCAACTTGCTTTAATGCTGATTGCCATTCCAAGTCCACATCTTTGCAAAAGGTTTCCCATTTAAATGCATCCACACTTCAGGATGCTGATAATGCCTCCTCTTACTCAACCCAAATATCACTTCATGTCTCTTTAACACTTCTGCAGATTCTTTCCATGAGAGAATCCTATAAGCAGATGGGTTTTTACTTGACATGAGTGTTTATGTGAGCATCTCATAAATGTGGCTGCACGGCTTTCAACAACATAATAATGATGCAAAAAGCTGCCTGTGTGCCTTTAAGAGGCAAGATCACATTGTTATTCTGGGTTTGTCCACATGCTGACGGTGGAGGTGGAAAGATAGTGGTTATGAGGGTGGTGTGAGGAGGAGGTAAAAGGTGTGGGAGGGGTAAGCGTAGGAGTCTCCTTATAAGAGTCTCTAGGGGCCTGTATAGATTAGAAAGAGACAGGGGCAGAGTCTTGATGTGAATAAGATGTCCTTTAGATGCATCCCATGTGTTCCAGCACGTCCAAGAAGGCAGGGATTGATCCAGTGTTCCCATTTTCCTCCAGAATGGTGTTGTGGGCTGAACACACAAGGCTAAGCTGGCCATTAGAGAGCCAGTAATTTTTGTCATTATGTGAAGTCTGCAGCTGGTCCGACTGATGCTATGTCAGGTTTGAAGACTGAAAGGAGTCTTAGTACTGCTCATTATAAGGCATCCCTCTTATCCCTGCTTCCATCCTTTGTCTTAGAATCATGCAGAGAGAAAAAAAAAAGGATTTGGTCTGGACATCGTATTTATTTCCTTCCTCTGGGTCTTTTTGAAACCCAGCATGCTCAATATAAAATCAATGCATTAAGTGTTCTCAAGTATGCAGAGTGACGTGCTGCCATTCCCACTCTGGGCCTTCGGCTGTGATTACAGCTAATTTGAATGATTGAAATGCTTCCATAGTGAAGCCGGAGTGACTGAAGTGAAGGGCTTGAACAGATGAGGGAGGAGGAGGCGAGAAAAGCTTGGCTCTACTCCAAGTGGAGGAGGTGAGTCATTCCCCACACAGATAGTCTGCCAGAGATCACGTATGTTTGCACGTGCGTTGTCGTCACATGCACACGCTCGCACACAAACTATTTGATTCACTCAACACAAATTGCTGCAGAGAGAATAAAACAGGGCATTGAGCTGCTAAGACACACAGAGTAACTGCAGCTGTAATTTATGTGAAAGGGAACATAAAATAAAAAAAGGAGCAGAAAAAGACAGACAAAAAAGGGAATAAAGCTAAAGAGGGAAAGTTTTGTTCTAACAACAATTATAGCTGCTTCAAACCTGACACCAAAAGCTGACAGTTGTCAGGAGCACCGAATCAATACACTTCTTTGAAACAACAAAAGTAAGGGTCAGAGATTGACCAGGAATGCTTAAGCCCTGGACTTCCCTGGACAAAGAAGCTCAACCACGCAGACCCTCTTCCAAAGACCTGGGTTCCACACAGTATTGTGCAGTACCATCACCACCAATACTGCTATATAGAATTGGCTCTATACCCCTAGTACCAAAGGCTTCTTTTAGCCATGTCTCTGCCCTCATCGTACTTTTCCCTTCTCCTCCCACCTGTATTGATGCTACTTAATGTCACTTTGTTTTTGGAAAGTTCAGGACATGTCAGGATTATTTTGACTCTATAAATCCAATTATCTGACTTTGCTTTTAGGGTAGAAATCAGATTTTCAGTGACTTTCTAAACAAAATTTAACATGATCAATGAAAAGATTTAATTAAAGAATCATTAACCATTTTCACTTTGCTCAAACTTGAACATGAGAATTTCATCTAGAATATTTAGATCTCGTTCATGTAGAAATACACGGACACCCCTGAACCCAAACATCCACTCAAAGTGATTTTCTTCACATGAAAGAAACTTCCCATTGTTCAACGGGTTTTGAGAAGTGAAGTGTGCTCTCTGCTTATTAGATGGTGATGACACATCACAAGTTTCTATAGTATTTGTGGATGAAGGCAAACAAGTTGTTGGTTGCTTCCTTTTAAACAAGGGTGGGGTGCAGACAAAGAGACTTTGTGTTCCGGATAAAACAAGCAAGACGTCAAACAACTCAACTACCTGCCATACACCCTTCCCATAATTATGTCTCTTTCTAAAACTGTGTTGGGATGCTCAATCTGATCTATAGTTAGACACATTATTTTTTTATGAATGGATTAGAAAATTTATTCAATTTCTCCCATTCACACTGTTAAATTCATGATTCAACTTCTTTTAATGTGCATCCTGTGAGGGTATCTTTTCTTCCTGTGACGTTGGCGTTGGTTCAGTGGTGGATTGTCTGTTCTTGGGTGAGTAGAAGCCGGTTGGGCCCCACTAAGCCCATGTCTACATGTCATTGGAGAAGACACCTACCCCCAGTCACTCCCACCATTGGTGCAGTCATGGCTACCAAATCTAGGTTGTTCATCTGAATATTTTTTAGGGTATTTTTGTCCATTGTATTGTGTGTAGCTCATTGAGACGACGTTGTTGTGATATCGAGCCATAAAAGCGTTATTAAATGGAGTTCAAGATCAAGGGGCAACTATGACTCAACCACCAGGTGTGCAAAAAATACATGTAAACACATGTTTGTTAATATGCATACATACTATTACCTGTTGTGCTCTTTTGAATTATGTAGGAGTATCCCACACAAAAATATTGGTTGTCTTTTAAAAGAAAAACAATACTTTAAGCCAATCATTTGTTCTACTTTTACATTATTGCAGAATCAATGCTGACATAAATAAATTGTACATATCTATATATTTAGTCATACATACACATACTGTATATACAGTAGGTAGGTATGTAAATGGATGTGTGTTTTCTATATAGATATTTGAATGTATCAATATACTGTATAAATATACGTATATACTTCACATCTTTCTGTATCTGTCAACTGCACCAATGCTGCTGACAAAAGAGCAAATAAAACATTGTTGTCATAGAAACCTGCCCTCATCACTCTTCAGCATGCTCAAACTTGGAGAGATACATGTGCTCACACACAAGATCATACATGAAGACACATCAATTATTCCAGACAAACTTCTAAGAAAAGCTTTCAGCTTTAATTGCTGATGACGCAAAGAAAATCCAACTCTTCCAGGAATCGTTTCGACTCAGAACTTTACTTACTTTAATTCCGGGGTGTCAAACTCCAGTCCTGAAGGGCGAGTGTTGTTACAGTTTTCCATGTGCTCCTGGGTCAATACAGCTGACACACAAGAATTGACATTAACAGTACATAAAATTTGGCTCAATTTTATGATACAATCTGTACCGCGTGTGTAGATGCAAAATAATATGGAGAACTGTCAGGACACTGGCTCTCCAGGAGCGGAGAATGACATCTGCACTTTAATTACAATGCTTACCCAGTGTCTCAGTGACACGTAAAGTCAAGCTAAAGAAGTTTATTTGGCCCATTTACTCCGTGGAACAATGGATGCACCTGATGAGCAAAAGTAGGCACTTTGGAACATGGTGTTGGCTCTCTACTTTCCTGAGCCCTTCACCCTTCAAATTTCAACTATTTTTATGGATAAATTCTGATTGTATTTATTTACTCATCACTCAATCTACTGAGTTCACATTTCTGAATCAGTTGAGGAAGATGATTATCCTACCATGAGTTGATTCTGCTGGAAAAAAGGATTTTTTTTCATTTTCATTGTTGGTTTTCTGCTCGCTCGCTCCAACTGACAGATTTCTATATTGAATTGTTGATTTAGTGCAATTTGTCAGTTAGTTTTACTTAGATGTTAACAACTGGCTAAATTCATTTGAAAGAGTTTAGAGACGATGTTATGAGTTGGAGATCTACAAATCAAGACTAAGTGAATGAACTGAGTTTCTTGAGCGTTTATCAAAAACAAAAATTAATTGTCATATTATACATAACTATGATTTTAAACTAAAGGCCACTCTGACGGAATATATTTTATTGTTTGTCGATATGAAAACGCTCCAATATTAACCCCTTACCTCCACCCTCTTATTTTTAAAGAGCACACAAATAACGACAAACTTTATTTTGCAACAGTGATAAATGCTGTTTTCAGATAATGGGGCCACTGGTGTGGTTGGTTTTGTCTGTCTAGTGACAACATAGGGCTGAAAACATGAACTTCCCCCTGTCAGCACCTGCTAAAAATCGTCCATGTACATACACATGTAGAACTCTAACATGCCTCTACGTCAGGCCTCCTTCATTCCCCTCCTGCCTTCTCCTCACATCTTCCCCACAGAGAGCACATGTTCCACAGGTCTCTACTCACTCAAGGTGAGATGCAGATGACATGACAAGCTGCTGCCATGACAACAGTTGCTTAGACATTAGCAACTGATAAAAAAAATCCCACCCTGCTTTTCTTTTCTTCCTTTTCTACAGAAACATAAAGTTAAACATAACAGTTTTTTTATGTTTTACAATTGTAATTTTAATCTCTGTGTGTTTCTGAAATTGTCAAATTTAGACATACAGAAAATCATGAGCAGAAGTTTGGCTCATCTTGATTCAAATTTGATTTACTTCTCTAATGAGGATGTTCACCTGGAACATTTCCTTCAATTAAAAATATTCATATGTACTTTCTATCTGTAAATGATTTGAGTGTGAATTCATTGTCAAACTGATCTTGTTTTACAGAATGTTATGTTTGTAAAGTAATGCAATCAAAATGGAAAATAAAATACTATAAAAAAAAGTTAATACTACACTGATAGCATAGGTGTGTCCAACGGCAGATAATCTATTATTTTGGTAGCTGGTTGTCAGGTATCAGCAAGCGAGCACTTTGTCCTTGTTTTTCTTTTGGATTATTTTTCTTATCGATGCCAATCATGCTTAGAACAACATAACAACATAAAGTTACAAAGTTTTAGCAGCAACTTTTTTTCTCCTAAAGATTATGCATTTGACACAATGATCACATTTCTTTCTTTTTCAACTAGCTTTAATGTTATCACACGTTTTATTCCGAAGTTTGTATGGGATTTCTGTTTTTCTGTCTTTTACCAGCTTTACGCCGAAAGAAGAAGACCAGCTTTAAAGAGGGGAGAATGCACTTACTGTATGTGGAATGATAATTCTTGATTTGTAGATTTTGTGCACAAAAACGCTTTCTGCTTAAGTTAAAATGTGGCGTGGTGAAGAACAACGGCACGGCCAAGAACAACCAGGGGTTCAAATCGAAAGGGGGGCTTGCAAATTAATAACACACACAAGAATGAGACAGAAAACAACTTCAGGTATATTTTTTGATGATGGAATTATGTTCAAACATTATTTAAAAGAAACATCCGGCAAGTTTCATTTTTCAATGGAACCTCGTCCTATAAAACGTTTGCTCAAAAATCATTTCCTCATCGACAAACTAAATGACAGAAAAACTGATGCAGGCATTTTTGGCATCTGTGCCCCCTTAACATTAAATGATTGTGTTGTGTAATAGACCTTTCCTCCTCTCCATTCCAGTTCAGTCACTCTAAGCTTTAAGTATTGTGTTCAGACAAACTGCAACCTCGAGAGCCTGCAGATGAGATGATACATCCCCGGTGACATTTAAAAGGAGTTGCTATCTCGCTTCCCCCCCTCTGTCAACCTGCCCATTTTCAGTATCCTCTGTGACCGGTGAGAGTGTCCACGCCCAGGCCATTTAGACATAGTTTATGTCCTGCCTGAGTGCAACACCTCTGTTAGGGTGCTATTTGGGCTGCATGATTCACTGTGATTCATGCCAGTGTGTTCTCTCTGTTCTCACACACGAACTGGTTGACCGGGGGGAGGTGGAGATGACCGGAACACGAATCATGATGGATTTGAACGTGTATGCATGTCTGTGTAGGTTGTACCACACGCGTGATCGGTGTACTGGACAAAGAAAGCCAAGCACAGACTGAAAGTGCTCAACTGCTAAATTGGTCTGTCTCCACTCTGGACCACACTTACAGAAATATTAGGCCACTTGAAGAAGGAACTGAAAAAAATTGCAAAGAGGAACAGTGTGCTGATCAGAGTTCTTCATGTCTGGGAGTGAGCAAAGGAGAATAGCAGTATTTTTAAAAAAGGGGAGCCCTTGTTATCACACAGCTCAGATTATTATCCCACTGTGCATGAACACTGTAAAATAACCTTTTGGGGTCTGACTGACATGCTGATTAAGTGATTGACTCTTGCTTTGCTGCACCCCACATTCTTTTGTGTAGGTAACCACAAGGGCAGAAAGAAAAGCATGACCTAATGCATTAATACGACAGCCGATGGTGTGGGCACATGCTGCTCTGCACACTTTGCAATCTAATATATTCCTTACATCTTCTAATTATTTACACTGATATCACTTGGCATCTTCTCCTGGCTCTGAATTTATGATTGTGTATATGTGCACATCCATGTGTGTCTGCAGTTTCTAGAGCATAGCAGCTCCCCGATGGCCTTGTGGGTGTGTGGTGGGTAGCTCAGAGTTACATTAATAGCCAAAGGCCAAGAAGGCTGAGGCAGGCATGGAGAGAGGACATAGACAGGAAGGGGAAATACAGTTTGCCTGTCGCCCACCACTTCCTGTGTGTCTCCTACACTTGCAACCCACGGACAAGAGCTGCTTCTAAAATCAGTTTGTTTGCTTGCTCTAAACAATGGCATGATACATTTCAATGTATATATAGTATGTTAAGTAAGGCTTAGAAAAGCCAAACCCTCAGAAATGGGATTAATTTGTTTTTCCAGGACAGCTAGAGAGAGATGGTGGGACAAAACTTTCCCAAACTTTTACCTTTGTGTTGCAAAAACACCTGTTATTAACTGATCATAGTCTTATAAAGAAAAAAAGAAAGAAAAAAGAGAAAAGTCTTTTTTAAAGCCTTAACTATGATACTGATAAACAAAAATGCAAATTTTTCTTAACGTGATTTACAGTAAACCTTAAAACAAATTCAACCAATGAAGCAAGGATTGTAGCATCACAACCCAACCACCAGAGGTCCTTCTGTCATTAGTTGTTTATGAATCTGTGTTAAAAGGAAAACAAAAGAAGATTAGTGTGAGCAGTTCAAGTGCAGTGTAACAGAAAGCAAATGACTTCATGGGTACAAACTACCTATTTTATATACATGGGTCATAAAATTGGTAGCACACTTCTATGGACTTATATCTAAATTTAATTGGTGATTTCTAGTTTTGTTGCATCCTAAGTGTTTAACTGTATTTGAGGTCTTTGCATTAAAGCTGCTTCTTACTTGTGGCCAAGTTGAGAGGGTTAAAGGTTGATTATTGGACTGGTGGTTAGGAAGTCCTTGGTTTTGCATGCATATGCTGCTCCTGTAAGCCCACCCCTCTTTTCCCACCCACCCATGCCCTTTTGGGATCCCACATCCCCATTGAACTTTCCACCCACTCACCAAGGAATGTGGAGTGAGGGAGGGAGGGTACAGAGAGGACTGTGAGAGGCAGAGATGGGGGGGTGTTAAAGTAAAAGAGAAAAGAGGAAAAAATGGGAAGAGACTGAGTGAAAACTAAATATTTTTTTTAAAAAAAGGTGGATAAATTTCATGGGATCATTCAAATAAGCCAAATTAGATTTGGTGTCTTTTTTATTGAATGTATTGTAAAAGCTGGTCACATGGTTTGGGTTTCCCCACTCATGATTAGTTGGGGATTCACATGAACAAGCTCATGAGACATCACATGGACACACTGACATATGAATGAAGGCCACACACCGACGATAAAGTTAGACTCAGTCATTTCTTTCACTTTTATATACAGTTTGAGGCACAAAGAACTACACACTTAGGGGAGCATGTTTGATTTTGTTTTTGACACCTTGCTCATGTAAACATGCTGCTAATGCATCTCTCCACTCATTTTCTCTCTGTCTGTAAACTTTCTCAGAGGACTTGCTGAAAGCAGGTGGCTCCGAACGTCTTTGGTTGAATTAGGAATTCCACAGTGCAAAGTGGCACCATTGTTCAAGAAAGGTTAGAGCTGTTTCAAATTCTCCCCCAAATTGAAAAGGCCCTCTCTCCAGCGGTTGTACAAAAAAGAGGGGTGGCATTTTGGTTGCATCAGCTGTATGTCTAAAGTGTCTGCTGCAAAATGCCAAATTATCACAGCCAATAGGGAGGACGATCCACACAGAGAGCACCGGGGATCTTTTTGTTGGGTTATCTACCTTAGTTGGACCTCTTAAAAGGTCATTACACCCCCTAATGATAATTCTCTGTATACCAGCTATTTAATGATAAACATTTACAGAATGAAATCAAAAGGAATTTAGCAGGGTTTTACATCGGGGATTAGATTTATTGGTTGAATTAGTGTCTGTTCAAGGGCAGAATGGAGGCTTGGAAACTCAGTGGGTGGAACATGAAGAGATTTCATAAGAGAATGCAGGTGGTGGTGACACAAGACATTAAAGCTCTCCTTTTTCTTCTGAATCATTCTCCATTTCGCACTCATCTTGTCCTCCAAAAACACATTTTTTAAGTTGCAAGCAGAAGAACTAATTAGTAGATATTTAAAGACTCACAGGCAGTAAGAAGCTGGGTGTTTGACCATCTCTATCGTTGCCCATGTTGAGGTCAGCCATGTGTTTGTCATTGCCTCGCGGGGAGGCTTTTTCTGACTACTTCACCATCCCGTCACCACCGTGGCTGTGCCAGCTCACTTTATCTTTTAGTGACTCACTAAGCATCAAGCTCATGTTTGTGCCACTTCTCAGTCAGAAATACTCTGGAAAAGGGAGTCACTGGGCTAAAGGTCGTCACTTGTAAGGATTGTGAACATGATGTTGAAAGGTAAACCTAAACTTTGAACTCACCCAACAGGCAGACAAACTGGGAGGGAGTACAAATAGAGTAGATGTATTTGCTTTTCATGTGAAAATCAATAAGACAAGAGATGTGGCGGTTTGTTTTCTCACTATTTACTGCCCAGCTTCATGACAAATGTCCTCACTGCCTGTGTGTAGCTATCAGAAACCAGCTAGCCTCCTCCATCTCCAAATGGATGACACACCTGCCCCGCTGAAGCTTTCTTTTTATTCAGCCACTGATGATCCATCTATTTCTCTGGCAATGACCTTGGCACAGCAAGTTGGCTTTATTTTTGAACTCAAGATGAAAATGTGTTCATTTAAAAAGCCAATTTACTGGCTTATTTTTTCTTGAAATTATTTTCTTTGAAAAAAATGGTTGAAATGTTAGAATTTTTTCAATGCTATTGGGTTTGGTGACTCATTTTAATCTTGTGCCACAGGACACTGATAGCGTCTACTATGTCTTACCACCAAAATAGATAGTGGTAAAAACACAAATGAGGCCTTCATGCCAACCACGCACACAGTGTTTCAACTTAGAGGGAAAGGTAGCTTGACATGGCACATCTAAAAGGCGTAATATCACCGAAGGACAGTTATTTTTCATCTGAACATCTGAAAGGATTCATAAATTAATCCTAGAGTGACAAGATAAGTGACTCATTTAAGCTCAGTTTGCTCAATGTAAAGTTATTTTTTCCTAGACTCAGATACACACAAATTTCTTTCCTGAAAATTGCATCGACTGAGACTTTGTGTGGATATTTTTTCTTCTCCTAATCAGTACAAATGCTAACTAGAGGCAAGAGTTACCCTCCCTGGAATCAAACTGAAGTCTGCACTACTGAATCGGTGGGTTTTAATGGAGCCTGCATAGAATCAGACTTTCCTTCTGCTGCTCAGAGAGATATTTTTGGTCTCACAGTAGCACTTCTGCTTAAGAAAAAGACAGCGCTGTAGGTAAATTAAGTTCAATTTTCAACAAATTTGTCAGAGTTTTTGGAAAAGAGTAGTAACCCTTTTCAGAAGTTTCAAAAAAAGCTATGGCCTGATACGATCAGTCTTATCTTTTTTATTTATTTGAAGCATCATCTCCAAAACAGAACATATAGATTTAAATTACGTAAACCAACAAACAAGTTTGGAACCACCAGGAAAGAGGACTAGAGGAAGGCCAAAGAGGAGGTTCATGGATGCTGTGAAGGAAGACATGAAGATAGTTGGTGTGACCAAAGAGGATACAGCAGATAGGGTTAGATGGAAGAGGCTGACTTGCTGTGGCGACCCCTGAAGGGAATGCAGAAAGAAGAAGAAACCAACAAACAAGTACTAATAACTACGTAAATAATCTGAATTTTATATACTTATATTATTAAGACTATTCAGTTACTTCCTAACTCTGATAACATAACATAGATGCCCAAAAAAGAATGGAAGGAAGACAAAATGATTAAATCTCACCAATCTCAATTTATAACGTAAACTCAATCACATCATTTTAACTACTTTATCCATTACGTTCTGTTCCATCGTCTTCCGCTTATCTGACGGGATGCCCAGGCTTCTCTCATGCTAGCTGCATCCTCCAGCTCACCCAGAAGGATCCCGAGTCATTCTCCAGCGGGTCTGCCTCTTGGTATCCTCCCGAAAGGACGTGCCCGAAACACCTCCAGCGAGGCGCTCGGGGGGCATCCTGATCAGATGCCCGAACCACACCATCTGGCTTTTCTTGACCTGGAGGAGGATCGGCTCGAGATTGAGCTCCTCCCGGATGGCAGAGCTACTCACCTGATCGCTGAGTGAGAGCCTAACCACCCTGTGGAGGAAGCTCATTTTGGCCGCCTGTATCCGTGATCTCCTTCCTTTGGCCACCGCCCAAAGCATAGGTGAAGGTGGGAACGTAGATTGACTTGTAAATCGAGGGCTTTGCTTTTCGGCTCAGCTCTTTCTTTACCACGATGGACTGATGAACTTCTTTATTACATGCTGATAATATAGATAAAATTGATGACAGCAGTAATACACACATATAGTTGTATGTGCGCGACTTGTCAATTAACCTATCATTCTAGTTCAGCTGATCATGAACTCATTGTGAAACATAATTAATAACTGAAAACAAAGCATTCAACAATCAAGCCCAACATTTTCTCCTTATTCATTCTCAAGCAGGTATGAGGTTTACATGCCCATGCTTTGCCAGAAGAATTGGGTAGAATATAGAGACGAGGTGTGCTGATGTCAGCATTCCAGATGGACTGAAGTAGAGCAGAGGTTGCATGGGTAAAGAGCATGGGCGGAGGTGTGGGTGTTGCGGTGGCGTTAGTGCAGGGGTGTAGGAGCTTAAAGAGCAAAGAGCAGTTCCTGATTCCACAACCCTGAGCTCACCTCCTTTGCGTCTACTGCCTGCCACTCCTTTTTCTTCTTCACACCCTGCTTTTCCTTCTCCTCCCACCACTCCCTCCACTATATCTCTCCATCTGAGGTGTTAACTCCTTGTTGAACTGCACTGGCATCAATATCAGTTTCCAAGGAAGCTTGAGAAAAGAAGACATGGATGGGCAGCTCTTACTGAAAGCAAAGGTTAAAAATGAGTCACTCCTTAAAATTTCTATCCATTACCAACACTATATAATCTTCCTTGTGCTTTACTGTAACCGTCTGTGACGGGCAATACTCACTTATAAATATGAGATGGTATCAGTGTTATATAGTTCTGTACAGGATGAGACAAGCAGAAGGAGGAGTTCTGGAATAATCATAATTATATATACCCATAAATATTGTATTTAGTCAAGCATCTATAAATTACATGTTAAGTATGTTTGAGCAATTTAAACAATAAAAAAATGAGAAACAAAGCACAATTCAATCATATTTTCTAAGCATTTGCCCTGGAAAAGTTTTTTAATTAATATTATTTATGATAGAAGGCATCAAGCCAAACTACGCGGTGAATAACGAAAAATCACCAGACTGGAAGCAATGACACATTGACACGACATGTAAAAGATTTAAGATCCTAATATGGAATGATTTGATTCAGGAGATAGATATACTGGAAGTATTTGGACAAATAAATCACCTCCTATGATCAGGGTTGGGCTCTACAGATGCATAAGATCACTATGTTCTTTCATTGATCTACCACACTACAAACAAACACTGTTAGAGGTTGTGTGAGCAAGGTATTTCACAATTCCAACCATAGACAGTGACATTTTAAATGTGCTGACTCCTTTGGTAGGTGACACACAGGTGATGCGTGCGCTGTGGAAAAAGTTGACCTTCAGCTAGAAATACCTCCAACCTCAGTGGTTCTCTTTTACCTGCTGTCGTCCTTTGTTTTATTTTGTCCTTCCATACTTCCAAAGGTACTTTGTTCTTACTGTTAAATAAAATAAAAAGCTTACACAACTGCACATTGTCCTCCTTGTGCACTGGAAAGTAGGATACATTTATTTATGAATGAACCCGGGTTTAGAATTTGTTGGTCTCATGCTAAAAATTTAAAAGCAACCTCTCCCAATGAAACGAGTCTTAAAGAAACATTTTTCCATATTTCAGTTTTTTTACGACTGTTGGAGACATAACAAAAATGAATTAAGAAGCTACCGAACACTTCCATGTTTTCCATGGCAAGACACTTTCGTGACTTGATATATCAGAAATCAGAATCGGAATATACTGTAATCATCCCACACATGGGAAATTTGTGTGTCACAGCAACAACTTTCTATCTGCTGAGTGAGTTGTAAAGTATGTAGAGCCCGACCATGTAAGGGATCACAGAATGGTGATGCAAAATAAAATGTGGTGGTTTTCTAAGCGAATAAAAGTATTGCTTTAATGTTTAATGGAAGCACCCCGGTGAACCAGTACCCACATTGGCAGAACAATACCCTCACTCCTCAAAATTTCCCTTTCTTTCCTCACTCCCATCAATACAACCAACGTGATCAGCACTCCAGCTCTATCTGTTATAGACTGAGGGAAATGTTCAGGTCGAAGATTGTATGTAACAATACAATGCATACAAAAAATTCAAAGTATATCCTAGCTTCTAAATTCATATGATTGAATCCCAAAACTAAATGCTAACTTCTTTCGCTAGAGCCATTGAGCGCTTACAGATGCAGAAGAGGTGCATATCAACCCATCTAAATTGAGCAACTCGCATGTTGAAATATGAAAAGATGTGGCCTGTTCCCTTGAGCCCTAACATATCAATGCAAGATTGCCAAATTTTGAAAATTAATTGCAAAACTAGTATACTAGTCTATCTCCCTAAACGTTTTGGGATGTGTTTATGAAGCAGTTGTGAATCGATGTGTGTGTGCATCTCGGTGTCAATGAGTTTACAGGGCTGTGATCCACGTGTAGAAAAGGGGATGTCAGTGTAAACACAGCCAGTCAGTGTAAAGGAATGTATGAGGCATGCAATAAATTGTAGGAACAAAGTCCAACAGAGGAAGGGAGGGGTGACAAGAGGAAGGAAGGGGGAGGAAGGATGGAACCAAAAGCAGCAAAGGGGAGATGAGACATTTTGGTACAAGTGTGTGTGATAAAATGAGGGAAGTAGGCTACAGGGTGATGTGAGAAGTTGAGAAAAAGAGTAAGAGAGGAAACAAGTCTGGTGATTGGGAAGAGAAAAGAGAACTGATGTAAAAATGCATGGAGGGGAGGAGAGAATGGGGGACTCAAGCTAGAAGAGGAGGGAGTGCAAGTAGAGACCCATTGAAGAACCCTTTGGGGTGAAGAAAAAGAAGGACTAAATAACAAAAGAAATGGTGGCCAGAGAAAACCAACCAAAAACCAAGAAAGGCACCTCATCCTGGAGGGAAAGCGAAGGAAAGGAGGGGTGAGATGGTAGAAAAAGAGGATGAAAAGAGAAAAAGGAGGGTAGGTGGTAGGAGGAGGTAGATAATTCATTTGGAGTGGGGTGGCGTGAGGAAGGAAAAGCCATGCGAAACTTCAAAAGGCTTTGAAGACCTTGACAGAGAGACAGGTCTGAGTTCTGTAATCCAAAGAGAGGTTATGGGGGCCTGCAACCCCGGTTCCTGGTGCTGCTGAAACTAATTTAGCCAGAGGGCCCCACAACTCCCCAGAGGGGGCAGGTCGTAACTAGAGGAGCTGTGAGTGACGAAGTGCAGGGAGCTACAGGCAGAGAAAAGCTCAAACACACACAAAAAAACTCTTTCACTGCCCCTCAAAATGTCATGTGAATCTTTGGAGAAGTGTGATAAACACTTCTTCCGCTGACATAAAAACGCTCTAATTCCCAACTACTTAAAAATAACAACTAAAATTCAAGATGTTTAGGTAAAATTGTAATTGCTTACTCCAAACTATTGGTAGAACCACTCCTACCTTCTTTTGAGACAAAAATCTTTTAACTCTTACCTCAAGTATTGGAGGTAAAAATGGATAAACATGTCTTCCACCTAACAAAGACTACCTGACATGATGGGAACAAGTAGGGACTTGTCACATGTCAGAACACCCAGTAACACCACTCACGGTCAGGGAAAGTTGAGGTTTTTTGTTCAAGCAATTATGTTTTACAGTCACCCACACTGAATTCTTTCTATGCTGACACATGTGGAATTACCACACTGGTTCCAAACCACCATAAATGACAGAAAACTGTAAAATGTGGGTACAGATTGAGTGAAAAAAAACATTGTGGGAATGAAACTTCAGCACTAGAGTTAGTGCTAGCAGAAAAGATACTTTGCAAATTTGATCATTCTCAAAATCAATAGAATATTTTCAATATAAAATTAGAAAATTAAAGTAGATATAAATGTATGTGTTTGTATTCATGTGAGCAGCATGAATGAGTGAGAGTTGGAATGCCAAAATGACTCAACCGTCTTGTAGTAATCACCCAAAAATGCTTGCACATTAAACACATTCTTTTCCAACTACCCTCCAGAAACTTAATGTGCGGTGTTGATGTAAACTGGTTGGAGAGGAAAAGTTTCGGAAAAACAGGAGAAGGCGGAATGTGATGGTTTGACTCACCTAGGCGGTCATAAGAAGACCGGCTAAACGGCATCTTGAAGAAACCAAAAGCATTTAAAAATGTGCTCTGCAAAGAGTCTGTGTGGGTGTCTAAAGTTTGTTAGATAAGACCAGAGGAAGCGTAATTAGAACTAACAAGTGAGTAAGCAGCACAAGATTGTAGCAGAGCCTGTATGAGCAACAGAGCGTTCATGTGTGTTTATGTTACATGGCTGTGCACATGCTGTCTTTGCTACTATGTGTGGGATTCAGAGGTTTGTTGGATTACTGTCACCCTCAAAAAAAATTTTTTTAAGCATTTCTGTTTACATAAGTCAAACAATACAGACCCACCAACTCTTTTCCTTCCCATTCAAAGCTTGTAGATAATACCACAGTTAAGTGATGTTTTGGTGATGTTACAAAAGCAAGAGTCCCCAGGTTTTGAATAAACCTCAACAATTTTAGTCATCTTAGTTGCAAGGTCAAGCCTGATAAAAAACTGTCAGCTTTTCCGGGCTGTCAGGGGAAATGCACCTTCACCTTTCTGCTTCAGGGCTGAACTCTGCGTTCAAAGAAACTTATGAAGTTTAGTTTTTCAGAAGTACTTTGAAACTTGAAATTGGATCTGCAGATCCTGTCAATATGTTCACCATTCCATCACCGTGAAGTGACTTAACTAAAAGGTTGTGCTGTAGGTCTTTTGTGTGACGTTACCTTGTCCACTAATTATTGCGTAAGATTGTGAGGTGTATACAAATGTTACACTCTTGCAGAAGATGAGTTGGGGAGCTATCAAACTTTACTTTGCAAAATTTTGACATAGATTTACATAAATTTGAATTCATGCTTTACACAAAACATACCACATTAATCATAAATGCAAAATTGCAACTTAAAGAAGTGATTTTTGATTGGGAAATTTCATTTTCTGTTTACTTCGGTATTTGGCATTAAACATTACATATAATATTTTTCTGTTCTGCCATCTTCCGCTTATCTGCTGCGTCGTGGGGGCAAAAGCCTCAGATGAGAAGCTCAAGCTTCATTCACCCCAGCTGCATCCTCCAGCTCACCCGGAAGGATCTCGAGTCGTTCCCAAGCCAGCTGATAGTCTCTCCAGCAGGTCCGGGTCTGCCTCTTGGTCTCCTCCCGGTGGGACTTGCCCGAAACACCTCCACAGCGAGGCACTCGGGGGGCATCCTGACCCGATGCCCGAACCACCCCATCTGGCACCTCTCGACCTGGAGGAGGAGCAGCTTGACACCTGCTCCTCCCAGATGGCAGAGTTCCTCACCTGATCTCTGAGCGAGAGCCCAGCCACCCTGCAGAGGAAGCTCATTTGGGCTGCTTGTATCTGCGATCTCATTCTTTCGGTCATCACCCGCAGCTGGTGACCATAGGTGAGGGTTGGAACGTAGATCGACTTGTAAATCGAGAGCTTTGCTTTTCAGCTCAGCTCTTTCTTTACCACGATGGACCGATTTGCTGCTGAGTGTGAAGCGGCCGGGATGGGAATCAGTGCCTCCAAATCAGAGACCATGGTCCTCGCCCGGAAAAGGTTGGAATGCCCCCTGCGGGTCATGGACAGGGTCATGCCCTGTGGAGGAGTGGAGGAGTTTAAGTACATATAATGTATTTCACTTAATAGTTTCACACAAAGTTTAGACCTGGTTTCTCTAATGTTGAGGTTAAAATAAATTCTCCGCCAGGTGCAAGAAAAATGACCAAAAGATATAAATTTTTTAGGGTACATGTTTTCTTTAAACTAAACAGACTCTCTGGTAAAGTCTGACAAAATAGAGAAATATGAGTTTGAGGAATAAAAACCTATTTTCAACTGAAAGTAGGATAGCATTGGAAATTGTATTGAATCAAATACTTCAATTTAATAATGTGAGGTCATTCAATTTTTCTTACAGTATTTTCTTTTGTTTCCTCAAAGTATTACTAAAGTATGTTCAATTTTTAAAGACAGTTTGTTCTGTTCGTTTGTTTGATAGTTCTAATGCTGCTTTAACTCAAATGCATATTTCAGTATATGAAAAATAAATGGATCAAAACTGAAAACTCAAGCAAAACCACTATTATGATAGAACTTTACTTTTGTAAAATAAAATTCTTGCTAAAAGTGCCTATCAATAATTTAAAATTAAATAGGTGATTTATGGGTGTCCCCACTGATGTTTGGACCCTTGGTGATGCCATTTGTGTTTCTTTTCTTTGTTCTTTTTTGGGACATAATCTTTTATGAACTCCTTAACTTAAGCCTCAATCCTTTTGCCCCGTCTGAATGAAGTCCAACTGCTGCTTCCAGTGAACCTGAACTGAGTTATCTAACATTTCAAATGACTAATCCTTGATTTACCAGCACATTCCGCCTGTCTGTTAAAGGAAAAGATCCTTTCCTTAACCAAGTCTGTGTTAGTTTTTTCTCTCCTCACTGAGAAGGAGAGTAGAAGACAGCAATGTCCTGGTCTGTTTTGTTTAGTTATGTTTGGTACGTTAACCTGATTTATGCCTAATTACGGCCTTTAAAACAACTCTAGGATTATAATGATTAGATCAAATTTAGTTGAAAAAGAATGATTACATTTAGTCACCTGAATAATGTGCATAATAAATAAGATGTAGAAATTCCATTTACAGCTTTCAGATTTTTTCAGATTCTTATTTCAACAACCATAGTTCAACATACTGAGTATCTAGAATTAAATCTCCTGAGCTATATGGCTACATATAAAGAATTGCAAATCCTGGACTGAGAGCTCAGTTTTTTATGTGCGAGTTGTTTCGGTTTAAATTCCCCTCTTAAGAGGAGCTTTGAAAAGTTCTACATTGAAGTACTACACCTTTGAAAGGAATCAATAGGGATGCGTCGACCTCATTTCAGCGATGCACACACAGCACAATGGACCTGAGGTGAAAATAAGTGTTTACCCAGGGAAATGGAAATGCTAAAAAATGATCATGGTGGTAGATAAGGCATAATGAGCATTCCCCTGGTGGAGATTAAGGTGGACATGATAAATCCAAAACTACTCTGCTCCACCTTAATAGAGAGGAACTGGAATATATTCGAAAAAGTGCAGAGCTCACCCAGACCCAAAGGTCCTGGGTGACCTAGTTAGTGAGTCCCTGTGGTGGGTTTTAGTAGTTCATCTGACAGGCTCGCCTCGCATGTGAGCTCTGTTTTTAGCTGCTTCACTTCCTATCTGACTCTCTCGGTGCTGCTTACACCATTCCATGTCTCTGGCCTTTGCCTCCTACTCCTGCTCTGTCTGTCCAGTTTCAGTGGGCAGGTGACAAGGGGTTGCATGTGTTACGATCAATCCGGCTCACCTTTTAGCTTTGGCTCTACATGTACATTTGAAAATATGTGTGGGCTGTTCATGCAAACCAGCTTTCTGCTTAGGGACAGCACGATTCTAAGAATTGTGTATTCAGGAAGAGCATTGAGGTCGCAGCCGGGCAGGTGAGGGTATGTTTGCGTGTATGTGTGAATTCACTGATGAGATCATCGTATGACAACTGTGGGGGTCTGAATGTCACCGCGGGGAGAGCTGTCATGTAGAAAGAACACCATCCCTTGCAATAAAACGTGACAAGTTTGTTATCTCTCTCCTACCAATTCTTTGGTTTTTTTGCTGTATAATCATGAGATGCTGTCAAAATTAAAGAATATTTCATTTCTTTAAAGAATTTCTTTCTTTTTTTTTTTTTTGCCTTTTTTCATTTTTATATTGGTCGGTGTTTTCCAAAACTTGAATAATAATAATTAAAGCATTTTGAAATGGTTTTGTTCTCGCTGCTTAAAATAAAGTTTTATTAAGTTTTACTCCATGAAGTGCAGTTACTGATAAATTGAATTAATCGTCCATTTTCTCTACAATTTTGTGTTTGAAATCTAGGCGTGTTGGTATATCACGCTACATGTAACACATTGTCTTCCATGAGAAATGCAGAGGTGAAAGTGTGAGTGGGTAGAGGCAGCTGTCAATTGTGGGATGTGATGAATGACAGTTTTGAAGGGGAGGGGTCATCCAAGAACTTGTCGTGACTCCCATCCTGATCACTGTGATGACCAGTGGAGTGGGAGGACGAGAGAGAGGAAAACAGATAAGTCGCCCTGATGTGAACGAAGGAGAAAGGGACATTTAAAGAAGGAGGAAAAAAAACATAGGTCAGGTTGGTTTAATTTTCCTTTAAAGCTCAACAAAAGAAACAGGAGGTTTGGGTGGGTGGGTGTCAAAGCAGGAATGGAGCATCAGCTATTTGTCATGTATATTTCTCACTCTCACTATCTTTTCTTCTTCCATTTTCCTCTTTCCACGCCTCTGTCCTGCTGTTTCTAGCTTCTCGTGGGAGTGTGGCGAAGGGAAATAAACAGAAGAGTTGGTTTATTTCTGCCAGCAGGACGAACGGAGCATTATTACCCTCCCATTACTTTGCCTTGGGTTAACTCGTCCTACTAATTTATTGCAAAAAAAGAAAATCCCCCCCAACAAAAACAGTGTAATACTGTTTTTAAAATTTCTGATTAATCTTAATGACACAAAAGTAAAGCATACCCTATAGTGACACAACAAACAGACACACAGGCCAAATCTACACACATATGTAAAACACTTTCAATATGCATGTGTGTTGAAGAAGAAACAGACACAACAAGTACAATCATTTGGATTAAAAAAGATGTTTTCGTCCACATGAAGAAGTGGACTCACACACGCACACGCACACAAATGGTTTCACAGATTATTAGTCTCCAGTGCCAGATGTGCCACCCACACACATCCACGCAAAACCTAGTCGTTTGTCCTCAACAATCATAGGAAGTTAGTCACCTCCCCACGGAGCTTGTTTTCCACCAAAACTGCACCTTCCAGCATGGATAAATATAAAACAACCTTCATTTGTTTGTTTTTTGCAGCATAAATTAATTTGATCACTTAAAGACGTGTTTCATCCATAAAACAAAATGCTTTTTTGTTTCACTCTTAATAAAACTACTTTCAGATTATTTTCCATTTAAATTTAAGTTTTAGGGGCTGGACAGTGGCACAGTGGTTAGCATGGTGGCCTCACGGCAAGAAGGTTGGGGTTCGAGTGACAGAGTGGGAGTAAGGCTTGAAACACTGGTCTTTCTGTGTGGAGTTTGCATGTTCTCTCCATGTACACGTGTGTTTTCACTGGGTACTCCGGTTTCCTTCCTCTCTCCAAAAACAAGTGTGTTAAGTTAAATGGCCACGACAAAATTGCCCCTAGGAATGAACATGTGTCGATGACTGTGTGTGTGGCCTCACAACAGACTGGCGACCTGTTCCGGGTGTGTCCTGCCTCTTGTTTGAAATCAGCCAGGATAGGCACTGGCCCCCCACGGCCCCAGTAGGAGTAAATGGTTTAGAAGATGAAATGAAGATTTGAGTTTTGCTTCCTGGATGATAGAGTCACAAAGAAGTTGCTTTCAAAGTCATACGAAATAAATGTATTTGTTAAATTTTCAAATATTCATAAAAGTATAATGTTTTATACAGTATAAAGTTAGGAGTAGAATTCCTGTGCTATATATATATACTGTATATATACCAGTATATATACACATAGGTATATATTCCAAATTTAGATATCATCATTTGTTATGTCTTCATCTGTAACAGACTTAAATACATCTCAACTCCCTTTGAGCTGTGGCATGATGCAAACCACCATAAATAGATCACACAAGCACGTTTGAACAATCTGTTTGCTCAGGGTTTGGCATTTTTATACACATCCTAGTAGTTTTCTGTGATATTTTAGGCAATTCTCTGAACTGGGGAGTGTTGTACTCGCCTCAAATGTTGAATCAGTTTTATTCTGAGTCATGTTGCACTATCAAAATGTCTAACTTGTTTACAAAACAAGTTAGACAATATATTAAAGGACAATAAAAAGTATGATTTATTTTTTCAAAATTTATATTTGAGAAACTATTTTGAACATTTGAGGTGTGCACAGTTTTTTGACGGCACCCTAAAATTTATAAGTATGCAATTAGATCTATATAAACGCATGGGGATTTTAAAAATTTTTTTATTGAACATCAAATTTAGTTTACACACAGTCTGAAGAAGAGTACTTTTCCCTCATCCTGGCCAAGCACAGAAGTATGGCAGACAACACTGTTTACCCACAATCCGGATGAACAGCTAAAACATTATTTCACCTGTCACACTGTCACCGAGGAAAATATATTTCTATTTAGAAAAACAACTAAACAAACCATTCTATTCCAGTTTGTGTTTCTGATTTACATTTCCTCCTCTTCACCATGTCAGCGGCAAAAACGTCCAAACCAACTAACCTCCTGAGTCAAGTGTTTCCAAAAACATTAGTAAAACACTGCCCACACAATTTTTATGCTGCAAACTTCCCAATTTAAAATGACTGCAGAGGAAAATGTGACAAGCCATGCGGGTGGCCGGCGAAGAAAGATGAAAAGAGAGATGACAGATTTCAGTTTTATCTTTACACTTGGGTCTCTGTGGATTAAGTAGGAGAAGTGCTGGAGCGAGACAGTTTGGGGATGTTTTAAAAAAGAAAGCAGCACCCAGTCGAGACACAGTGGTGTATGACTTTCTGACACAAACACGCAAACACAGGCACACACGTATGCAAGCTTTGGGTGTGTATCTGCTTCTCCTCAGTCGGCTTCATACAGAGGTGATAATTAGCTCATGGCCCATGCCTGTTGACTCAACACATCATCATCACAATGGACACAAGACCGCGTCAATCCTTTGTTTAAAAGCATGAGGAGCCTGTTTGTCTCACAGCCAGGGCTTTATGTGTGTGTGTGCAGATGGGTGTACGCTTACAGGCAGTTGTACTTGTACATCTGCTTTTCCTCAAGCCTGGTTGAGATTTGGACCTCCCTCCACGTGGTGTCTTCGCACCTCTGACCCAGTCTGGAGGTGGTGAGGCTGAGCCAGTCCTCCTGCCTTCAGGGGATCACTGAGGAGCAGAACAGGCTGCTGGCCACAAAACTGATGTCCACCCCACCAGAGCACAGACGGAAACACACTGACAGAAGCTCCCACACATGGGGTACAGACAAAGGCATGCATCTCCTCTCCTCCCCCTCTTCCTCCTGCCCTCCGTGCAGACATAGCGAGAGAGTGGGGAAAAAAAAGAGGAGCACACATTGATTTCTTCTTTATTGTTTCAGAAAACTTGTTTTCTTGGCGAATCTGACGCTGAATTATTAATATTATCATTAAAATTTGATGTCTTTCTCTTCTTGGAAAACTTGATGTCTCTGAGTGAAGAGGCCTAGCAGAACCTGCTGAACACATAGCGTTGCTGCTGCAGCTCCACCCACATCCACACATGTCTGTCTGTCTGTCTGTCTTGCACCTCCTGGCACTACCTCCATCCTCTCTGGCCTGTGTGGGAGTGTGTGTGTGGTGTGTGTGCTGGAGAACGAGGAGAGGAAGAGAGATAGAGAGGGAGAATTAGATCATGTAATGAGAGCTGCTGGCAGTGTGACTAAATTGGCTAACTATAGCTAACAACATTACACACTGTCCATCTGGGGCCTAGCCTGTCCTCCCTCTGCTCTTCTTTGTAAGACCCACTAGTGAAATCAGTCCTCCATAGGACTCCCGGGGCCTCCAGAGAATAAGATTCATAGCAAGTGATGTTCTTAATGTTTGATGGAAATTTGGCAAACTGTAGCTAAAAATGCATGCAGAGATTTGCAGCCTCACTGACCCCTGCCAGCATCTCCATCAGGATACACAGCCCCATTTTTAATCTTATCGTTCTTTTGAATTTTTCAAATTGTGCATCTTCATAAATGCTATTCATGTATAGGCGAGCATCAGACATTTAATCTCCACATGTCTTTTCTTACTTCTGATCAGTAATTAGAATACACCGCCAACACACAGTGCTTTATAAAGTCTGTTAAATCCTCCACCCCTCTGCAGCGCCCACCGGCTGTCTCTTTCTGTCCACAACTGGCAGTTCGCCTGAGTAGGAGGCCAGCGCCAGGCAATCTGTGCTCCGGCACCTTTGCTGACCTGGCAGCTGCTGGACACCATGTGGGCTCAAGAATGTGGGCACCGGGCAGGTGCAATGAAGGAGGCGAAGATATAGGGATGTTGCAGGAAAGAAAGAAAACAGAAGGAACAGAAGTCGATAACTGTCTGTCTTCATCCTGAAAGTTACAAAAAAAGAACTTAATCAAAGAACCTGGATTTGGATATTGTTCGAGTTTCCAGTTGTAATGATGTAGACCATGGGTGTCAAACTCATTTTGGATCAGGGGCTACACAAAGTTCAAGTGAGCTAGACCATAAAAATATAAAACTCCTTATATGTTATAAACTCTTTTTCTGTATTTTATTTTTATTAATGCTTCTATAATATAAAATATTGAAAGACGGGGGGAAAAAGACCATTTTTTGGCTTACTTTAGCCTTTTTCGCTTATCTCAGGTGTTCATTTTACTTATTGTGTTTGGGAATTTTGTTTCTTCTTAAACAACAATGATGATATTTTAAATGGCAAAAATACCTTATTTATTCAAATTTTTAAAAAAAAATAGATCAGATTTCCTTTAGATAACTTAAAGCAAGGGAAACTATTGAAGATATTTATGTTTAAATGGTTGCTTTTACTAAGTTTTTCTCAAGTATTTCCTCATGTGGGCCACATTGAACCCTCAGATGGGCCCGGTTTGGCCCCTTATGTTTGAAATCCCTGATGTAAACGATGAATTAATGGGAGTACAGGTAAACACTGGTTCTAATGGATGGCAGGTGAGAAGTTATGAGAGTGATGAAGAGAGAAAGTAAAAGAGGGGGAAGTGAAACAGAAGGGATAATGGCCAAGGAGTAATAGCACACAGCTCCAAGGCAAAGATGAAATATTTGCAATTCCACTGGGTGCTTGGGCTGCAGGCTTTCACTCCATTTGTATGGAAATGAGTTTGTCTTTCTTTTTCTGAGTGTAGAAGGGACCAAAGGGAGGAAGAATGGGATGCAGGCTCAAGGTAGGTGAACACACTGACTGACTGTCAAAGATATTGTGATTCCTGCCGATGCGGCTGGAAGGCTGAGACCGGGGTCGTTCCCCGCTGTGCATGCGGATAAAATAAATCTATGTGTTTATGATGGACTGATCTGTGCACCCGCAGCGCTGGGAGATGGTTTGCTTCTTAAAGCCCTTTGTCTGTTATTGACAATGTATCTCACCAAACTCTTTGCTCGTGCTCTCCATTTCAATCTGTGCCGTATCCTAGGCCAGGGCCCACAGCTGGGACCACTCTGATCCAAGGCCCAGACCTGCATTCTACCAGATAATTAGCAGATGTTGTGGAAGGCCTCTGTTTAGCTATTTTCAGGTGCTGCAGAGTGTCTATACATATCAGCAGTATGTGTGCATGCTGTGTGTGTTGAGTGATGTTGACACTTGTGTATTCATGGCCAACTGCTCATCCCTGCAACCTCTGGTGAATGGGCAAAGACATTTCATCTTTGACATCCCCCACTTCCCTCTGTTTCTCATGCCACTCCCCCTCCTTCCTTGACTCTTTTCCCTTCTTCTCCGCCATCCTCCTTTCCCTTCCTTTCTGAGTCACAGCTGCCAGCCACAAGTCTGCGTAGGACTGAGTCATGGCTCAGCTCTTGTGAGATGGGCCCTGCTGTCTGTGAAACCACAGACATGAGATATGAGGAACGGGAAATAAAAAAACAAAAAAAACAAACACAAACACGCAGACACACGCATGCAGTTATCATTTGCGCATGAGCCTAATTTTGTGATGAAATAAAAAGGCCTGGAGCAAAAACAGCAACACCTGTTTCCCACAAACGGTTAGATCTTTAATCAAGAGTGACTAAGTTCATTTCAGCTAAAAGTTAAATAAAACAAATTTGTCAAGTTGAGCTTTTATTGCACAATTAATCATGATTCATGATTTGTTTTCCATTCATACTGACATAAAATTATATGTGTAAATGCATGAATATTTGTTTTTATAAAAAAAAATGTTTTGTTTCCAAAATATTACAGAAACAAGCTTATAAGAGCACATTTTATTTTATTTATTTATTTTTTTTAAAAAAATTAAAAGGAGGTATTGCGCTTTTGTAAATATGGTATCTTTTGTTCGCTCAAAAATGCTACATCTTTGGCAAAAAAAAAAAAAAACATGCTTAAAAATACATTTATTTGGTTTGACGCATGTTTTTCACATGTCGTGAATTTTCCCCTTAGTTTGCTCCCTGCTTACTACTGCCCAAGAATGTATGCACAACACAGCGTAAATCTTGTTTAAGACCTCAAACACAGTGTGAAGCACATCACATTTGTAAAACTAGCGCATGTTCTTTTATTTTCCCATTTTGGTGCGTCTACATAAAAACAGCACTCCAGGTTAAGAGGAGGGACTGAGCGTGAGTAGAGCACCCGCACTAAAACATTTTCAGTTAATGTTAAAATGTGGGTCGGATGAGGCACAAAAAGTTTCGCCAAGAACAACCAAGCATTCTATGGGAATTCATTCAATGGGAACTAAATTCTGGTTAGGAGTGCTGGCAAATTTCTTACATGAATAAATTAGAAAGACATTTCAGATATGTTTTTTAAGTGTGGGAATGACATTCAAACATAATGCAAGCTTCCAAAAAGTTCATTTAGCATGTCATAAAGTCTCATTTGTAAAGCGTGTCTAAACATCTGAGTTACATGTTTCCTGTCGCACGCTGATTCAGCTTCTCTCTGACAAGATTGCATATTTGCTTTCATTTTATCCTAAACTACATTGCTTTCTCTCTTTCTTTTTCTCCTCTTTTCCCCTCGTTTTTTAATCCCGCATGACATACTTTCTTGCATGTAAACTGGGTCACTAAGTAAAATTTGATTACAATGTAATAACGGTTGCTAAAATGAACTAATAACCACCACTGATTTTTTTTCAGCTTGTTCTTTATCATTTTGACAACATGTTTGTGAAATAAAAAATAATTTTCATAAACAAGACAGACTCGTTTCAAGAGCTAGTGTTTCAGCACCATGGACAGCAGAATTATTTGTTTGTTGTGATCGCCTAAATTACAAAAATACTGACCAATGACCCGTGGTTGTAAAATAACTTGTCGACCTCTATGTAGCTGAAAAAAATTCAACCATCCACAGTGTAAGAAATATGAGTACCAGTCAAACACAAAAAAAAAAATGACAACAATCCACTAAACTTTAAGGATCAAGAGTTAATAAATTGCAGCTATTAAATAACCAATTGAATTATATTTAAAAGTTTTCATACCTGTTTCTTATGTTGCGTTATTGCGTTGTTTCCACCAGTGATAGTATCTAAATGTGAGATCAGACATGTTGGTCATCTTCCCATTCAATATGTTTCTCATTGCATCAGCTGCATGCAACAATCAAAATGTTTTATGCAGCAACCTCAGTGCACTACATTCCATTAAATTTCCCACATCATGGGAAATTGAGGAGCATACAAGAAAAAGGCTCTCAAAATGCTACTGACTATTTCAGACCGTGGTGAGCAGCAATTGAATTGTAATACAGTATGTGGATGAGGAATGCATTATAGTAAAAAAAATGTAGCAAAGCTAGAGTAGTTATTGTGGCAACAATAATGGCTCAGTAAAAGCTGCCAATTTTACAATATAAGTCTCTAGGTGTTGAGGCTTTTTGGAGCTAGACACTACTTCCTAAAAGACATACAGGCTGAAGTGACTTACAATTTACAGTTCCCACAGTCACACAGTCATCGGGCCAAACATAGGGAAATCCTTGATGAAGCATAACACTTGTCTTCTATCTCAAAGGAACACAATATTGTTTTTCCATTAGCCAGTATGTTACAACTTCTTTTTATAAGGTACCTCGAATGTCTTTGTATGTCCCCTCAATCGCTGTAGCATATGGCATCACTAAGCATGTTTGAATCCTAATGCACAATTTAAGTAGTAGGCACATGTAATGGCGTAGTAGGCTCTAGACATGCTTGGTGTTCTCAATGCAATTTATTCTGCTTCCACCAATGAATGGCACTCTGGCAACTAATAACAATGAAGGTGATACAAATTAAAAATTATACTTTAATACGAGGGCGGCATGGTGGCGCCGTGGTTAGCAAGGTGGCCTCACAGCTAGTAAGTTGAGGTTCGAGTCCCGGGTGGGACAAGGCTTGAAACACTGCCCTTTCTGTGTGGTGTTTGCGTGTTTCCCCCGTGTATGTATGGGTTTTCTCCAAGTACTCAGGTTTCCTCACACATGCATGTTAGGATGATTGGCCACTTTGAAAATGTGTATGTGTTGGGCCCGTGACAGACTGGTGACCTGTTCAGGGTGTACCCTGCCTTTCGACTGACACCCCTCACAAGCGGTTCAGAAGACAAAACAAAACTTTAATATGGTTGATGTGAAGTAGAAACTCCCAGGGCTCCTCTTCCTCCATTCCAACAAAACAGTAAAGCAAAGATTAAGGCAACCACCTATTTAAAAAAAACACACAGTCACAGATCTTCTACCCACAGGACAGTAAATTAGAAATACAAAAGTTCCCATTTACAATATAGAGTTTGTTTGATGTAAGAGCATTTGTGGGGTTGTATTTATTTAAAAAAAATGATCATCAGTCTTTGTTTTCAGCAGAATTTAGTTTAGTTCTCCGGTCAAAAGAGCCATCTGTATCATTTTCTGCTTGGTAATTCAAGTCAATTCAATGCAAGTCAATTCAACTTAAAATTCCTAAAAGTATTATTTGCTTCATATTCTCTAACTCTCCATTATGGTTCCAGCAATATGTTAGAGAGATTTTTTTCCCAGCTTCTCTCATATTGTCTAGCACATGCTTAGCCGTATAGGCTAAATGCATTTAGTGTTCTGTTGTGTTATGTTGCCGATGATTCACTGCTGTTATAACACCCCTCAGCATATCTCTTCGACACCCACAGAGACTGTGCATTTGTTTGTGTAGACGTTTTCCTTTGTAATGTTATGTGTATTGACGTCTAGAAGTTTGGATCGACCGTGAGCATAAACCTGGAAATTGTCATGAGGGAATAAAGATTGAAATGGCTGTCTCTTTGTGAAAAGATAAATGCTGCAGACAGAGGAAAGTGTCAGAAAAATATGCACATTTTCACTTGCAAAGCAATAACTTGGAGAGCTTTTCAAATACAAGATCAAAAGAATTTCACCTCCGTGATTAGGATGCAGGGCAGCTCAACTTTCTGATGCTTCTGCTCAAACGTTAAGAGGATTAGTGATCAGACTTGTTAAACTACACAACACAACCACAAAAGCTAAGAATGTGGATTTGGAAACCAAGTTTGAAGTATGGTGAGAGTAATTTATGAAACAAACAGACTGTGGAAGCTTGACTGGATTCCTCACACTTATACCAAGTTGTTTGGGATTTTAAATGTGCAGTTTGTTTCAGATGATGCTTATTTAGATTTGAAATGAGACTAAATAAACTTAATTTTGGGGTTTGTGTTACACTTTAAAACCTATATGGATTTCTGCCTCTTATATACTCATCAGATCTAATTTCAACATAATTTTCTGTCATCATCATTGGTCAGCGACCTTGCCCTTTGGGGTCACCAGCTTCAACTCCAAGCCTACCCGTTACCTCTGAGAGTGCGATTTGGCCAAAAGCCTGTGGCGATGGTCAAAAATCATTGATCAAACAGAGGTGATAGTTCACATGGGGGCAGCATTTCTAGGGATCAAGGGTCAAAGCTGAGCAGGTCAAGTAAAATTGAATGCGCCCACCTTGCTGCGGTGAGTCAGGAAGGTCAACTGGGACCAGTTCATTCTGCATCCCCCGGCTGGTCAATAGCTCAATTTAACTCAGATTCATCATTAAAGTTTTTAATTCGCTTCCTGTGGATAGAGAAACTATCCATATGCACAGGACAATCTTCAGGATTGATTTTGGATGAAAATGATCTGAGCTTGCAGGCAGGTGCCTCACTAGAGATCAGTCCTCATCAATAATGAACAATGGATGCTGATTGGATGTTGTTTAGGAGTATTCTCCATCTAGCTAAACTGCACAACTCATCAGCTGGGTCAAGATGCCAATCATGGATTTAGCGTAGATAGATAGTTTTCATTAAAAACTTTGGCTTTCCGGCTAATCTAAGAAAAGCCTGATGACATCATAATTCTTTTTGATCCCAGGTGAATTCATGCTGAGATACAAACAAAGGCTATGGCTGTGAGCAGGGATGGAAATTATGCTATTGTTTGCTAGATTATGAAAAACATTTCCGACGTAGAGAATTTGTCATCTCACAATGATTTTTTTTGAAAGTCCAATAGATGGTGTATTTAAGTGTGCAGCCTGACACGTGGATTTTTTTCACAACAATGGTGGATCAGGTGCAACATGCTGCAAAGAGCTTATTCTGAAACATAGTTCCAATTCTGTTATTTGAAGATTTTTTGGTTTTAGTGATAGATTTATAGTCAAAATGTTTAGGATGCTGAGAGCAAAATACACACTAACTGGAACATGTTTGATAAAAAGTACAAACTCTAAACTAAAAATACATATGTGAACATGTGTCATTACAAAAGGTAGTGAAAAAGTTTATCGCAATAAAATGAAAGGTTTAGCCAGAAGAAGATGATGGAAAATGGTACATGCTGAATAAAGCTCTCAGAGGCACACTACGACACACTTGTTGCTGTGGTAATGCCTGTATTCTGTTTGCACCCACAATGCTTTGCAGCATGACCTCCCTAGAAAATTGCTTTTTTAGTTTAATAATTGTCATTTTTATTGTTATCGTACTAAATACCAGGAGTGATTAGTATCATTTTATTTTATTCAGTCTATTGAAAAAATTTATACATTTCTGGAATTAAAATGCCATCCTGTGCAAAAAAAGATAGTTGGTCACTAAAAAGAGTTTTCTCTTGGTGTTTATTTTCACATTGAAAAACTCAAATCTTTTTACCGTATGTCACATTTCTACATTTTTTCTCAACTATTCTTTCTTTCAAATTTTTGTTCATTTACTCTCCTGCCATCCCTCCCCCCTTCTCCTTCTTTCCTCTTTCTGCCTGTCACTGCGAGGTGTGTGTAGGCAGCATTGTGATAGGAATAGATGTTCCCCTAAGCGAGACCTGCAAGAGCCATTTGAAAAAATCAGCTTAATGGAGAACAGTAGGTAAGGAGTGGGCAGCTTGTACTTTTTTCCCTCAGCCTTTTTCTTTTTTTTTCCTTTGCTGCTCCCACTGTTTGTCATTTGCTGGAGATCTGTGTCTCTTTTGCTCTCCCCATCCCTTCCTCTGTTTTGTTTCCTTCTCTGTGCCCTCATTTTCACCCCCGTCTTTGACTCAAGCTTGTCTTCCTCCACTCCAAATGTTTTTCTCTCGGGTGGTTTCCTATCTTCCCTCTACCTCATCCTCACCTGCCACACTCCCAGCCTGCCCTCTCTCTGTCTATATCTATGTCTATCTGGCGCACTCTCCACCCCCTCTCTTTGCTCTGTTTTTCTTTCACTTTTCTTTCTTTTATCCGGGCGAACATTCCTCTCCTCCCACACTCAAAATTCTCACTAAATGATTCCAAGTGTCTGGGCCCTGTGCCTCCAAAGCTGGCAGCACTGCCACCACACACACGTACAGTTACACCCACAAAAATGTCCATAAGTGCAAAATAGTTTCATTCATTGTAGCCACAGAAAAGAGGCAATGTTTTAAAAAAAATGCATCTATCACCGACTTTGTGTTGAAGAGTCCAGATTTTTGTTTATCAGTTCTTGTATTAACTCGAGGTGCCTGTTTTTTGTGCTGAAACTTTTTGCTACAAGCCAATACCAAATTGGTCCTAAAGTGGTTCCAAAAGGTACTGACTAGTTAAAAATAACAGGATTGGAACAATGGGAACCTTAAATTATTCCATTGTTGTCCAACTTTGAATTGTGTAGCCATTCGCTAAAAAAAAAAAAAAAAAAAAAAAAAAAAAAAAATGAAATTACCTTTGCACATTAGTTTACTTTTTTACGATCATTTTGGTCAAACAGACTCTTAAATGAAAAGTGGGATGTTTCCATCAAGAAGAATACAAAAACTGATGGCATCAAACTAGCTTTATATATCCAACTGATCTTTGGAAACAGTCTGACCTCACAGTATTGGGGGTTTCCCTCTACGGGGGTTTGGTACTATTTTTTTTTAACAAATTTCTGCTTTCTGGTTGGAACTAGATGTGTAATATGTGTAAACAGTTTATGAAGTCTGAAAAGAAGAGCATAAATATGAACGTTTTCCATCACCAAGAGGCAACCGCCAAATTTCTTTGAATAATCTCTCTTTGTTATGGCTTTAAATTCTCAATCTTGGGAATTGAATTCTCAAGAATTCTCAATCTTCAGCTTCCTTTTTAGCTACCAAACTACTAACAAGACATGGACGGATGCTGGCGTTCATCTAATGGCATTACCTTTGCTGATTGGATGGACATTTTCTGATCACTACAATCGTAATGCAGTGTCTGCAATTGTTGATCTACTATTTGCTGGAGAAAAATTAAATTGAGTAGAGACACTAGGCAGTACCAGCCTGGCCAGCATACATTACCAAAAAAATTATGAAAGTCAAAGCCTAAAATTGCTTGACCTTTAGATGAACAGAGCAGTCCAAATGTTGGTACTTCAGGAGAAAGGCTTCAGAGAGCTCACTTGTTGTGCAACAATTTTTAAAGTAAATCCAGAGTACACCCTTATGCAGAGTGACATCATTCAAACAAATTTCTCCAAATGCCTCCTATTTAAATAAATAACCATCATCATGCAGAAACAAGTCAAGCTGTGACAATATTATTTCACATGATTTACGAGTTTCAAAATAAATTGAGAATTTTTTTTTTGTCCAAATAATTTTTTTATAACTAGTAAGTGCTCCAGACATTTTCGGTGTACCAGCAGATGAAGATGTTTTATTTACTAGATATTCGTTTTAGTCTTTGAGTCTATTCAGTCCATCTTTCTGAGCACAATGCGTGCCCAACCCAACGGTTGGAACCTTCAAGAAATTTTCAATTTTATCTTTTACAAAGTCAAACCAACTTTATTTTACAAAATTTTGAATTTTGCAAAATCAGCAACATCTAGTAATTTGATCAATTAAAAGTCTTCCACTGAGTTTCAAACTAATGTTCAATCAAAACTGCATTTTATCTTCACACAACAAACACCAGGGGAAACCAAAAGGCAGCCTGCTTGTGAAATAAAACAGAAATTTGGAGGGGCTGGAGGGAGTTCTCATTAGAAACTGATAAAGGTAAGATGGTAGAAATACTTCTGTATTTTACTACAAAGTATTTTATGATATTTGTTCAGCATGTGAAATATTAGTTTTCACCCATAAAAATGAAAGTTCTTAAATACAATTTAAATCTCCTGTTCCAACAAAACCCTAACCCTACTGAACAAAACTTTAGAAATACTCTCTTTGGCATTAAATTTTCAATCCTGGGAATAGTTGCTAACACGGACTGTGTTGCTTGTTTGACCTCCTTTTTACAGCCACTAAACAACAAACATAGTCTTGCTGAAGACTTGTGTTTATGTCGTCATGTTGGCCGGTTGACTGGACATTTTCCGATTGCGGCTTGTCATAAGCTAATGCCGGCAATACCTGACCTAGTTGCTGGAGTAAAAGGTAATTGTGGCTCTATGGGGTACCAGCTTATTTAGTGCCATTGATCAATATAATGAAACAAAGAAATTGAATACTTTGCTCAAAAAGTCTTCTCAGCCTGTCTAATTAGTTTATTGAAAGAAATAATCATCAAGGGGTTTTTTGCGAATCATGTGATGGAAAACTTGTCAACATCTTCACTACACACATGGTTGTGGTGGTTTTCAAAAGGCTTCACACTTTTACATCTTGCACATTTTCTATTTTCAGTTCAGTAAATATTCTGAAACAGCGCTGACATTTTATCAGAATGTGCTTTTGATAAATTAGATTTACTTCAGAAAATTGTGGTTTTAACAGAGGAGCGACAAAAAGCAGTTTCATCAATCAGATCACAGTGACTGATGAGTCATTATTTTTATTTATTTATTTATTTTGAATTACTCTATTCATCCCTCACCGGGGAAATTTGTTTGCTGCACTTCTTACAAAACCTTTTTTCCAAGATTGTTTTTCTATATTATACCATCATGTCATTTTTTGAAGCATGGATTTTTTTTTTCTGGTTTCTTTGGCCTGAACTGAAAATGACTTAGACGACAAGGTTAATCATTCGAAACCACTTCTACACAAAGAAAGTAATAAACACAATGTATACTTTCAAATCCCAGTAAGCCTCACCACTTCTTCTGGCTCGTTTCAAGGGGTTCTGAAGACATTCAAAGGGCCAGTTGTGATATTTATCATTCTTGGCGTGTCCTGGATGCTACCTGGGGCCTCCTCACACAGGAATATGCTTGCACCTGGAAGGCATCTACAAGGTGTCCTAACCAGATGCCTGATCCATTTCATCTGGCTTCTTTCAGTCTCTGCTCCGTGAATCACCATCTTAATGTGCGGGAGGAGTTTGAGTACCTCCATAAACCTGTGAACTGGGTTGTGTAGGGCATCAGGCCCTGATAAAGTCTTTCCAAAGCAAAGTGCGCTCAGCAGACCGGTCATTCCTAATCCTGATTTACGCTCTCTTGGAGTTCACTTGTAAGTTTTCACATCAGTTAATAATAATGATTTTAAAACAGTTGACAGGATTATGTATATGTACAGATTGTTATCAGAGACAATAAAAAGAGGGCAAAACATAGTAACTTTGTTTCCACCGTGCTTCATTGTCATACCTGTGTGTTCATATCCAAAGAAACTGAAATATTCATTTAAAGTCTGCAAAATACAAAGTTTGGGAAAATAGTTTGTAGAGCAAGAGTGTTTAAATGAGCTCAACCTAAACATTCTGTAAAAAAGTAAAGTAGTTTAATTACCTTGCAAAAAAACTGTAACACCTCCCTGGTGCTCGGTGTGATATGGATTCAGCCCCTGCAATCAGAAAAATGGCAAACTGAGTATTCATTCCATTATTTTTCGCTTATCCGGGGCTGGGTCACGGGGTCTACACACTCTGACAGGAAACCCAAGCTTCTCTCACCCTGGCTGCATCTTCCAGCTCACCCGGGAGGACCCTGAGGTGTTCCCCGGGTAGCTGTGAGACACAGACTCTCTAGCGGGTCCAGGATCTGCCTCTGAGTCTCTTCCTGGGGGGAGGCCCGAAACACCTCACCAGCGAGACATTTGGGAGGCATCCTAACCATGGCCGAACCACCCCATCTGGTTTCTCTCGACCCTGACAATGTTTACGGTGTATTTCTTGCTACCCTAAGAAATACACCATCTTTAAATAAAACTGAGGCAAGACACTATTTTTTCCCAATTAAACATTGATTTAAAAAGAGAACTTTATGCTTTGTTTTTTGCGTACGAGTCCCTTCAGTGCACTAAAAACACTCCCATCTTTTAATTTGATTGAACGATCATGTCTAAACCCTTATTGCTTTGCAAATGAAACTCAGCTCTTTTCAAAACATATGAGTTTCTTTTCATGGCAGCAATCCATTTGATCTGATTAAATGACACATTTATTATTTTGTGGCAAACTCGTTCAGGAGTAAAACAGTAAATAATGATGAAATCATAATTCTTTTCTCCATCTTGCATCATGTTCCCGACTTTCACACTGCTGTTTTCTGCTGGCTGTTTCTGTAATCTTTCAGACATCAATAATTCAGGCATGAAGTTGAGGATGAATTATTCACATGCTGATGTCAGACATAAATGCACGCTGTTCATGGTGTGAGCCTGCATCCCATTTTTAAATGAACCGAGAAGCAGGAGCCTACCTGTGCACCACACTGTCATCTCACATTCATACCACACTCCCTCTCTATTTTTCTTGGTCCAGCTTAACAGCATTTTTCTTCCTGTCAGCCATCCCATTTTCACTCCCTTCATACACATTCCACTCTCTTTTCATTCTTTCTTGTCACCTAGATTACATGCATGTAGAGAGAGGCGCTTCTGTTTGAAAGAGACAACACAGGGACAAGGATAAGTAGTTGTGGCTGAAAAAGGGATTTCACTGCCTATCCTCTCAGCGCACAATACAAGCCAACAATCCTACAAACTAATCCCATCGCTGCTTAAAACTCGAGGTGTGAAAACACTGGAAAAGCCGAGCGAAAAAGGAGGAACTCAATCACAGAGTGGGACAAAAGACTGCATAGTTTCTCACTTTTCTTATGTTCTTTTAATATCTATCAGATTTTTTTAAAAAAAATTGTTCATTTGGCTTGTTTCTCATTAAAATATTGCTAGTGTGAGTCTCATGCTACGTATAACTGTATCATTTAGCCTTTGGCTCTATTTAGACACACACTGCCTCCTTAAGAAATACTCACATTAATCATTTGATTCAGCATGACACTAATTAGGATTTGTCAATATCATTAATCTGCTCATCCAGTCCTCATGTGGATTTGAATATCTCTGAGATTGTTTAAAGTAGACAGGGATGTGAAAGAACGTAATCTGTTTTAAGACCCTCACACACAGACAAAATGTGGACTTCAAAAAGGAACAGAAAAAAAAATACGGTAAATCTTGTGTTGGGAAGTCAAATTTATTGGTAGTTCGTAGGAAGTTTTAGCATATGATGACAATTAGAATAAGAGAGAAAAAAATCAAACAAAGAAAGAAAAAAAATTAAAAACTTTTGCAATAAATAAGAAAACATCAAAACAGTATCGTCTCAGAAAAATAGAAAAAACTTTTTTTCTTTTCAAATGTCTAAGAAACTCCTTAAGAGTACTGTGATTTGCATATCAGAGATATTCATGCCACTTCATGCCAACCTTATTGATTACATTTAATTGTACTTATAATATTGCTCTCTTAGAACAAAGTTGGCTCAGAGGGTTTCACATACAGTTGATCAGGCAAGCTGCAAATTAAATCTAGCAGTCTGAGCATTAGTTATGATTAAACTAAACAGAACAAGAAAATTTCTGTTCTCAGGCCTTCCTTCTCAGGAACAAAAACTCAGCCATAGGACCCAAATCAAGAAGAGATGCTCTCCTAGTAAAGATAAGCAAAATATACCAAGGACTGGTAAACAAAGGTTTTGTTCCGTTCCAACAATTTCTGCTTATCCAGGACCGAGTCGTGGGGGCAACAGCCTCAGACAGGAAACCCAAGCTTCTCTCACCCTGGCTGCATCCTCCAGCTCACCCAGGAGGATCCCGATGTGTTCCCTGGCCAGCTGTTAGACATAGTCTTTCCAGCGTGTCTAGGTCCTGCCTCTGGATCTCCTACTTGCGGGACATACCTAAAACATCTTACCATCGAGCCATCCTAATCAGATATCCGAACCACCCCATCTGGCTTCTCTTGACCTGGAGGAGCAACAGCTTTACTCCAAGTACCCCCCGGATGGCAGAGCTCCTCCCTCTATCCCTGAACGACAGCACAGCCCCCTTTTGCAGCAAGCTCATTTCATCCGCTTGTATCGGTGATCTCGTTCTTTCGGACACCACCAGAGGTAGTGTCCATAGGCGAGTAATCAACAAAGGTAGTTCGTCTAAATCTACAATAACGTAGTTCATGTTTGTAGAAAGTTGTGATGGTCCAGATGAAAACATTGACGAGGAATGTGCTCAGATGAGATGAGACCCAAATTCAGTATTCAAGCACAGGACATAGTCAACAAAATCTTGTTCTTTTATCCAATGGACAAAATTATAATAAAGAGAATTGGATGACCATTAAACTTCTAATCAGGTTAAATTACCATTAGCGTAATAAGTTGTTAAATACAAAAAAAGACTGTAAAGTTGCCAAAAATTCTCCAAACAACTGCAACGTGTCAGAACATATACAACAGTTGTGGGGAAAATATTCCTAAATGTAAAATTACAGACTTTGAAAATTGATAGAATAACATCATCAAAAGGAGGAATCACTATGCACAAGGGGGACAAAACCCAAGGTCAAACCTGAAGGCTTGTAATCTTAGGGCCCTCAGGCGGCACTATATTAAAACAGACGGTGTTCTCTACTGGAAATCAATGCACGGACTGAGAGAAGACCTTGCATATTTCAGTATGATAACACAAACGACATCATGAATCTAGCAGCATTGCTACACAAAGGAAGAGTCCATAGGTGATGACAATAAATTCTAAATGGTATGTTAATATTTGATATGATAGCTACAAATGTTTGATGACTACAATCATCTCTATAGAGACATACAATTTATTACACATATAAAACACATGACAGAGTTTTTAAAAAATGCTGCAGGAACCTGGTGTTGTGCGAATTATCCAATTGTTTTATGTAACTTGTGATAAATTCTTTCTTATTAAAGTTAGCCTGATAGAATTAGCCCAGTTTAACAAAGAAAAACAGGCACAAGTAAAAGGGAATTAATCCTCACAATAGCAAAAAGAATAGCCGGAAATGTGGTCGAATAGAGAGATGAAAGAACGTCAAAAAAAAAAGTCACACTGCAGAAGACTTTTATCTCAGAAAATTTTACTTTACTTCACAGACATGCAGATCTCCAGGGAGTGGGCCGGGGTGTGACAGAGCCAGACGTTAAACAGAAGCTAGACCAGGTTAGAGGGGTTAGGCGTGGGAGACAGGAGAGAGCCTGTAGGATAGAGTTCTGTGTAGGCACCAACTTAACCTGCCCCCCTCCCCCTCATCTCTAGTCCTATCTGCTCACCCACACACTCTTCTCCATCCCCACTCCCCCTCTCTGCACTCCGCTATTCTCTCTCTATTGTATTCATCACCCTTCTGCCCACACTGCAAACTCCATGCGGAGACACAGACTAAGAGCTCGGCTTGTGTTTTGCTACAAAGTGACATATAAGAATGTGCTGCTGCACTCCTCCTGATTGCTGCCGCTTTCATTCCACACCGAGGACAATTTGAAGTGGTCTGTGCTCTTCTAAACAACATCAGCAGACATATACAGAGACAGTCAAAACTCAGACAAAGAGGTAATCAGTCCTGGGCCAGTGTTTAGTAAATGCAGACAATCAAAGGTGAGAGAATAAAACTCCCCAAAAAGAGTGGGAGTGGCAGATATGTTGTTTAACGTCATCATCCGGGGCTTGACATGTACAGTCGACTCTTTTCCTAATATGAACAGTCATGTAGGAATTTCATGTGTTGTTTTATGTTGGCGTCATTCAGACCTTATTTAAGCTTACCCAAGAATACCACAAACAGGATAAATTCTTCATTCATCTTCTAAACCCTCCATCCCAGACCGGGTCACAGGAGGTGCCAGCCCCGGCTGATTTAGGGCGAGAGGCTAATGAGCAACAGTTAGACTGCTGAGGCTGCTCACTTTATTTCACTTCACTAAGATTTAAGTTTTAATAGAGTTCTGTTAAACAGCCATAAAACAAACTTTTGTTTTGAAAATTACTGTAATGCAGAAATTGGACTAAAAGGTTCATTTGATGCTTCAGTTTGGAACAAGTGTAACTGTTCCTGCACAACTGCCTGAAAATCACTTTTTAACAGGACCATGCGGAGAATGATCTACATCTTGTTTTAACATTAAATATTGAGAAACAAACTTCGGAGCGAAAATAAGCATTGACTGTTTTTTCTTTCTATATGTAGTTAAATGTGAGTAAAATAGGAATAAAGTTAATGTTGGAAATAAATAAATTAATACAGTAACTTTATTCAGATACACTGTTTAGTTTTCCAATAGTTGTTATCTTAACTTTTCCTCTTTGTTTTGACCTTTTACAAACTGCTTGTCCTACGTAATTGACATTTTGAAAGACAGATTCGACAAGAAGTAAAGGAGCTTTCGAAGAAAAGAAACTCAATTGTATTGAATAGTTTCTGTATCAGGCTTTCACAGTCTAAATGGTACAATTATGCTTCAATTCCTTTTTTTTAAACTAAACTTCAGACGCCAGCTTAAAGTTGTTCTAATGTGAAGGTCATGCTGAAAACGTTTGTGCCGTAAGTTAAAGGTTTGTGGCTGATGTGGTCAGCAGTTCCACCCCCTCCTCTAAACCAAACACAAAGGCCAGAGTGCACTCTTCACCAAAGGCGACAGTACCTCTCTTCTATTTCTGCTCTGCTGCTTTTACAACACATCCATCAACCTCAAAAAGCTTTGTTTGGTCCTGTGCTCCTCTTTCGTTTTCTTTCATTCTTCCTGTTTTCTGCTTTGGAGTCCATTCATGGTCAGTGACTAATAAAGTACAAGTATTTGCTTTATCTGCATTTTCTCTTGGTATGTGTCAGCAAAGTTTTTACATTGAAGATAAACTTATCTGTCAAAAAGATAAAGGAAAGCAGAGCAGCAGAAAAGGTCAACGTCAATAGGAAATGGCCCTGAAGCACAGGTTGATTGAATTGGATGAAACATTACTTGGTCATCTCCAAGTCCAAATTTAGCACAAAGCTCAGGAAATAACCTAAAGAGCAAATGTTTATCCTTTTCATTTTATCTCCAACCAGCTCCTCTGTCATGTGTGATTACGCACCGAGTTTGTTGTAGTGCGTCACATTCGCTCCCAGCTCTGCTTCCTTCTGACACGCAGGCACTTGTGTGGTGTAACCACAGACCTGGAGGCCTTAGGCTGTTCAGTTGTGTACAGGTTGTTTCTACTCAGTTTGAAATGTGGAACTGGGCATGTGAGTGAACTTTGGAAACTGCAGTGTCCTCTAACGTGTTCAACAAGAGCAAGAAAAATCACTGTGAAAAAAATAAAGATGAGAAACTTATTGACCTTTTTATGAGCAGACATATTTTGCCAAGTGGATCTGTTTGTACCCAATGGTGTTTGTATGGTCCCCAGTGTGACTACTGCATGCCACTCTGATCACTATCGGGGCCTAGAGCTAGGTCCATGTCAGGTCCTGTAGCTAATTTAATAGAAATAAAAGTGTTTCCCAGCAACCGGACACAAATTGAGTCTAAGGGGAAGGAATTATTGGCTGTACTTAAAAGTTACATGGTCATCATCCCAGCACACAGGAGGCTGCAGGCCGCCTGTCATCACACAACTCTTCTTTCCTCAAACTCTGCTTCCATTGAAAATAAATCTGTTTAAAATGCAACGAATGCTGACACGTATCACTGCAGAAACTTTACGTAACTGTCATGCAGCTAGCGCAAACCTCTCCTGGCTCACTTTCTAACACATGACCTACAGCAAAACCAAACACACAAACATGGCCAATCCCACATCACAGAGAGTAGAAAAGCGGGCCATGCCCCGTTATTGCTCTGTCTAACCGAGGAGGAATGATGGAGTGGAAACATAAACAGAAAAATCAGCTAAAAAGGGGGGAGGATGAGAAAACTACAGCAGGATGGAATATAACTCGCTTTGTTATGACACAAAACAACAGACGGGGTGAAGAGAAAACATACAAAACTTAGGAATGAGAGACAGGAAAATGTTCAAATGAAAGGTAAACAAAGCCTGACAGCTAGAAAAACATCCACAGCGATTCCACGGCCATACATACACTCCTCGGGCAAAGAGTCTGCAATATCAATTTACGTTTGCAATCATAGGCTTATATGTGAAAAAGGAAATGGTGTTTCCTGAAAAATGACCAAACAGTGATTAAAGAGAAAGATTGACCTTTTGGGAGTAAGCTTATTAGCTTTGTTCATGAAAAGATATTCCTGCCTTATCTGGTCATTAAACATAATTATAGAGATGATTAGCTTGGTGGAGCATGTGCAAAAAAGTAGACCCAACTTGCTTGAACAAAGACAACAAACCTTTAACAACTTAGAGGGCAAGTTTTGTTAGCTAGTTAAATAAATTTAGCAACAAAACTTTTGGATTTTGCATGAGCTTTAGCAAAGTTGTCCAAAGACAAGTAAGAGAACGAATACATTTTTTGTGTTAAATGACAGAAAAATATGTTATGAGTAAGCTCTGGATGTTTTTCTTCTACAACAACCAACTAGATTCATTTATAATTGGGATGTTAATGACCGTTCGGCCTCTAAAGAGACTTTTGTAAAAACATGCTAATGTTTTGTTTGCACATTCAAGTCACTAACCCAGCGAGTCTGCCTAGCAACAAATAATGCTGAAATGCAAGGTACTGCGCACAGGCTGTGTCATTTACTATGCATTGCAATCTCTCTGGATTGATTGGAACTAAATCAATGTTGTTCTGGGACTGCCTGCCAAATTTTAAAGAGTTGTCAGGCCTTCCTGCATAAAGGGAGTGGCGTGGTATACAATGGCTGTGTTGAAGATTTATTTAAGACAAGAGGCCCATGGGTGTTGACACAGCTGCCAGGGGAACTGAGATGAGATGATGGAGACAGAAAACTTTTAATGGAAGTACTTCAAGCGTCTGAGATGATGAACTGTAAGGGGAAGTGAACCTATGACTAAGTTTTATGAGGAATTGGGCTCACAGAGAAAAATTATGTTGATTCTTGCAAATGCATTGATTACAATTTCTCTGCTGAGCATAAAATGGCTTTTTGTGTGTGGCACACATGTGTGTATGTTTATCTGCGTTTGAGACGAAGAACTGTTTTTGTCATTATCGACAATTACACTTCAGCAAGACCTCTGTTTCTCTCATCAGTCGGCTGTGTTTTGATGTTTGTGTTTTACTAAATGAGCAGGCATTTGTGCCAACCAGTTGTTTGTCCATTTCAGGAAATTAAGGATTTTTATTTTAGGAAGAGGAAACGTCATAGGAAATTTGCCCATGCTGCTTTTAATCTTGTTGATTTGTTTGATGCTGTTCTTCAAAAAACAATTCTGAAACTGTCCTGGAACTTAGATAAAAATAAAAAAGCTTTTGTTCTTATATCAAAATAATCTATTAAAACCACACTGTGGTCACTCTTAAAATTAAACATAACGGAAACAAAGAGTAGAAAGTGTTACCATAGTAGAGCAGAAAGTAGCTAGGATTATTGAGGTAGAACTAAAAAGGGCACTGAACAGGATGAAGAGTGGAAAGTATTGGTCCTGATAATATTCCCATAGAAGAATGGAAATGTTTAGGTGAGGTGGCAGTTGAGTTTCTGACTGGGCTGTTAAACAGGATATTAGAAAGTGAGTGAGAAGATGCCTGATGAATGGAGAAGTGTGCTGGTTCCTATTTTTAAGAACAAGGGAGATGTGCAGAGTTGTGGTAACTACAGAGGAATAAAACTGATCAGTCATACGATGAAGTTATGGGAAAAAGTTGTCAAAGCTAGGCTAAGGTCTGAAGAAAGAATTTGTAAGCAGCAGTATGGTTTTATGCCAAAAAAAAAGAGCACTACAGCTGCAGTATTTGCCTTGAGGATGCTGATAGGGAAGTACAGGGAAGGCCACAGGGAGCTGCACTGTGTCTTTGTAGACCTTGAGAAAATGTATGACAGGGTACCCAGAGAAGAACTATGGTATTGTATGAGGAAGTCTGGTGTGACAGAGAAGTATGTTTGAGCGGTGCAGGACATGTATGAGGACTGTAAGACAGTGGTGAGGTGTGCTGTAGGTGAGATAGAGGAGTTCAGTGTGGGGGTGGGACTGCACCAGGGATCTGCTCTGAGTCATTTGCTGTTTGCTATGGTGATGAACAGGCTGACAGACGAGGTTAGACAGGAATATCCATGGACAATGATGTTTGCAGATGACATTATGATCTGTAGTGAGATGAGGAAAGAGGTGAAGGAAAAGCTGGAGAGGTGGAGGTTTGCACTAGAAAGAAGCGGAATGAAGATTAGTCAGAGTAAAACAGTGTACGTGTGTGTGAATGAGAGGGATCCAAATGGAAAAGTAAGGTTACAGGGAGAAGAGATAAAGAAGGTGCAAGATTTTAAGTACTTAGGATCAACAGTCCAGAGCAATGGAGAGTGTGGAAAAGAGGTGAAGAAGCATATGCAGGCAGGCTGTAACGGGTGGAGAAAAGTATCAGGTGTGATGTGTGACAGAAGAGTTTCAGCTTAAAATGAAAGGGAAAGTGTACAAAACCGTGGTGAGTCCCACAATGCTGTTTGGTTAGAGACAGTGGCACTGAGGAAAAGACAGGAAAAAGAGATGAGGTTTGAATATGTGCAGAGGGAGAGTACATCGGCAGAAGGATGCTGAGGTTGGAACCACCAGGAAAGAGGCTTTGAGAAAGACCAAAGAGGATGGTATGGATACAGTGAAGGAAGACATCATGATAGTTGGCGTGACCGAAGAGGATGCAGCTGATAGGGTTAGATGGAAGAAACTGACTTGCTGTGGCATCCCCTGAAGGGAAATGCCAAAAGGAGAAAGAAAGTGTTCAGACCTTTTGTGACCCTACCTCTTTTATTAAAATGAAGGTTGGCTAACAAGTACCAACTATGAAGAGAAATATGTAGAGAATAAACACTATTTTTTAAATTTAAAAGTGTAGAAACTGCTCTCAATTCTTTCAAATGAAACAATATTTTCTGATGTCACTAATCCCCCATAGTGAGCAGACTAGTTTTGAAGACAAAACAAAAAAATATCAAAAAAGTTACCACAAAAAGTGATCAATTGCCACACACACACACACACACACATAAACAAACACACAAACCCACACAGACACACACACAAAATTCTTTATATATATTAAATATATACATTTAAATATACTTCATTATATGATATCAATCTTTCTTGTTATCTGAAACTAATGATGCATTTTTTATGTGGTTCATGTAAAAAAAAAAATCAGTTCTGCTTTTATTTTGCTGGTTGAATCTCCTAATTTCATCAAATTTCAGTCCCAACATAGAAAATCTAAGACTTTTGACTGAGAAGTTGCAGGTAAAAAAGGATTGAATTGTTTGTTTTCATCAGATAATTGCACTATATTTGCTTAAAATCAAAACCTCGCACACTCACACCATGAACACCTGACAACATGATAAAAAGAAGGAATCACAGGCATCAGGCGGTAACTGTGCCTAGCACCAGGGACCACGAACTGTTTCAGTAAAAACACTTCTCGTATCCAACTTCCTTGTATAACATCATCTCCAGGAACAAATGCACCTTCTCTGCCACTAATGAATCTTTGTTGGGAACTGTTCCCAAGTTGTGCAGCTTGGAAACATGTAAAGGTCAGAGCATGTGTCTGTGATAATCTTAGCCTTCTCCATGGCATGGTAGTAGCGGGATATTGCAATAATTTCAAAGTCATTAAGAAGATATAAAGCTCTGGCAAAGACATTAATTATAATGCTATTGTTCTTTAAAGCTCTTAAAGCGTAAGCGTTGACTGTTTGGAGCTTGTGGCGTGTCATTACACAAACATGAAAACTTTGTGAGTAACAAAACTCTTTCTTCTTTCTTGACAGAATGATGAATGAATCTGTTTGATCTTTATTATAGAGGCAATTGACATACTACTCATCATCAAAACATTCATAATGACACAACAAGCTATTAAACCATTTAATTACCATCTTTGAAGTTTTGTTTGTGGTCACCAACTTTTCATCTACAGTAAGTTTAACTAGTTACAACATTATTCGACAAACTTTTGAACTTACACTACAAATAATTTTATTTTGAAAAAAGAAAAGTACATTGTAATATTATATTATAGTTTTGTTTTTAATTTTACATTGCAATAATCTCAGATGGTGACAGTCAAGTACACACCCTTTTTTCTCTCTTTTTAGATCACAAAAAAAAGCAGTTTTGAGGCTACAAATCACTCATAAATAGAGCTGCTGAGGCAGTTTTTCTTGTTAAATACCAGGGACCATGGATAATTACAGACTTTAATATCTGCTGATGACTGACATCACCCATGGCATCATTAACCCGGCAGCTACTCTACACCGCAAAGTCTTGATTATCACCCTGTGAACCTGTGGATAATTTTCGTTTGCTGGTTTACCAATATAAAAGTATAAAAACGGTTACAGTCAAATGGGACCAGAAGTACAGCTCTCAGTCAAATTAGCCTCTGGAAATTAATGCAATTATTTGGCACTTTAATGGGACGTGGAGGTGTAGGGAGAGGGGGTCTGACAGGAAGCGTGCATGCTCGAAACGACATGATCTCTCACAGAAAGTTTTTTTGGGTGTCAATATCATTTAGATCTGTACCGTCAAGTAATGGATGTAGTGTGTGTGTGTTTTTGCCAATTGCTGCACCATTGTACTGATACGGTCTTTACTCCTGTCATGTGGAAGCAATGTCTCTATAGACTGAACATATTTTATGTACTGGTACATTAGACAAGTAATGACAATTTTGTTTTGCCTTCTGAACCTCTTATTCCCTTAAGGGTCGCAGGGGGTGCCAGAGACTATCCCAGCTGATTTAAGGCGAGAGGGAGGGTACACCCTGAACAAGTCGCCAGTCCGTCGCGGGCCATCCACACACACACTCATTCCTAGGGGAAATTTTATAGTGGCCAACTGACCTGAAATGCATGTTTTTTGAGGGTGGGAAGAAACCAGAGTAACTGGAGAAACCCCACGCGTAGATGGGGAGAACATGCAAACTCCACACAGAAAGGCCAGTGTTTCAATCCTCGTTGAGTCAGAATTAGTTATAATAATATCATAAGTAGACTTCTTTGCAATGTAACAGTTTTCTTGTTTGAGAATTTTTTTTGAAAGAATATCTTTGTTGGTAATATTTCCAAAAACAGTTGTCACCATTATCTCATGGTGAAGGAATAAAATCCCCTGTACACTCACCATCTCCTCACTGTGTGTCCAGTTTCACTCAAGACAACTTCTCAGATCTTTTCCATTCCAATTATAAACTCTGTTTGAACCTACGCCTTCGCAGAAAGAAAGATATGACATCACAGAGACAGAAAACAAAGGGATGAAGAAGCTATTCATCCAGGGTATAGAAGCACCAGGTCAGCAATCTGACTTATTACGATTCTCACAGTGTGAGACGAGCATCAACATGAGATGGAAAAAACAGTTTGGAAATCACAAAGCTGTTGATAAAAGATATCTGAGAGAGATATGAAGAAGACTCATAGAGCTAATGTACAAAGAGGAGCATGAACAGTCAACAAAGGGACGCTGTGCATCAGAATGAATCCTTTGTATCATTTGCATGCTTAAGTATGAGGCGTTAAAATCCACAAAAAAGATATTTGCATTTTCTTTCCAGTAATTTGCAAAGGCAATTCAGGAATGACAGGAGTGACTGTTGCTGGAGAGGCTGCCTCTTGTCTGCTGTCAAAGAAGTTTTTCTTAAAGCTGCCTCATTAGACCGGCTGTTTCACAAGTGAAGAATGGAGTCAGTTTGTTTGATTTGCTAAATTAAAATACATGTCAGGTGGTTTCATACAGATAATGATGAATGTGTCTGTGTTTTGAGTGAGTGTGTGTGTCTGCTTTCTCCACAGCTCTGTTTGGATTCTGACAATTATATATGTCTGTGAGGCCTGAAAGGTACAAGAGGGGGAAGAAACTCAGACAAGAGAGCGAAGAGGAAGAACGTAATTGGAGGTGAAGATATGATACTGTTGACAGAGTGAGTCTACAAGATGGATCAAACACAAACAGGACCAAGCTTGTTGCATAACTGTGAGATTTTACTTGGTGACAGACATTTGTACTGAAATGACCATTTCTTTGTTAGAGGCCATCTCATTCAAAGCTAATTAAAAATGAATAGTTGATGAAAATGTTTTAATCGGAATAAAAAAAAAACATGTGCAAACCAATGCAGCATTCTAATTATTATATATGCCGCACAGATTGCTTGTGAATCTCCCTCTCAGTCACATACTCATGAACCCCATCTGCTCTTGAGCAAGGTTCAGATGTACTGCTTCACTGACATGAGCTACCCTGTTGTCAAAAAGTGTTTCCGAGTACTGAATGAGGTAGATTTTTTTGTTTGTTTTACATTAGCTTGGATGGGTTTATGGATATTTCATTGATCCCAACCACTGCATATTATTCCTTACCTTTTTTTGAGTAATTATTGGCAGAGGTAGAAGAACTCAACAGGCATGTATCAATTGATTTTTCATGAAAAAGAGAAAGCAGCAGTTGTTAATGGCATTAGTAGCATTAATCAGCGGTTAGTTTTTTATCTATTGATACAATTGACCACATAAGCGTGAGAGAGAACAACCTGAATGGTAGCTCAGATGGAGAGGGGGAAAGCGGTGTCATAAGCATCCATAGAAATTCGGAGGAGCCCAATTGGATGGGTAATCAGATCGACAACATATTGGGTCCAAGACATGAAGATGCATGTACTTAACCACTATGTGAGATTAGTATTACCACTGACAACATCACATACAAACATGATCCACCCTCAAGAAGTTGGGTAGAGGATGGGCAGTTCACTCAAATTTGAAGAAGGAGGTTTTGCTTTCTCAGGACAGGTGTGGGATAAGTAAAATTAACCCAAAAATTTTACAAAAAGAAGAACATATCTATATAAAGATCAACATTAAGATCTTGGCATAAAAATCTGTTCTTCTGAATGCTTTTTAAATAGTTTGAAAAGAAAGTATAACTACAAAGCGAGATTCAAATTTGAGTGGATTGAATTCAAATCTTTCCCATATCTCCTCTGCCAATGTCAACAGCTTACTCTGCTGTTGAGTCCTGTTTGGCCTCATCTTTATTTGTTAGATGATTGAAAAAGCAGATCGACATAGTGCATCATTAGAAATCTCTGCTTTTAACAACAATGAGCCTTAGAAGAATGGGAAGGATCTCAACGGTGATTAAAAAATAAAAAAACTTGGCACATCCTACTTATGCTTGGTCACACGTAGCAATTGAAGGACATCCAACTGTTCTCATTGCTTAACGTGGTTATGACTTTCTGGTCACTTCAGTTTGAAAAACTGATTCCACAAGTGCTCAATAAAGGGCTAATTCTAGGAGCAGCTATTGATAAAAACCCACTTTGGGGAGGCAAGTCTTGTTATGGTAAGTCTTGTCATCTTGGAAAATTGAGTTAAGCACAAAAGACCTTTGCACTTAAGTTGCTTCAATAATACCAAGTTTGTTTTTCCAAGAAGAAAAAAAAAGCCTCACACACACACTACTGCAACATCAGAGCAAAGATTGTCACCCATCTTTGCAGGACTTAACAGAGTTTAGCCCTACATCTTCTTCCTACTGAAATCCCAGCATCTAGCTGCAGAAAAACATGAATGGACTCTTTGTCAATCTCAAGATTTGTCCATAACTAAGAATTGACAAAAAATGAATTCTAAACTTTTGGAACTAAGTTTATCCAGTTTGAAAAGTTGTTACTGTGTATATGCCATTACATGGTTAGAAACTTTTCTTCAATGATTACGGTGGTGAAATACCGTAATCACCACCACAGTACTGAACCTTGTGTTGAACTATGTTGAATAGTTTTTCAAACGGATATAATTAATGAGTTGATTTTGGTGAAGTAAAATGATCAAATTCGCTCCTTTTTTTTTTTTTTCAAACATTTGGAAATCTAATCTCTTTTGGGAGCTGGCCTTTGTTTAGTACATGTTCATTAACAGAGGTCTGACATTTCATTAGACTGGTTTCAATTTAAAGAATTATAATTATAAAACTGAACTGAAACTCAACTGTATACTTTGAATGAAAAAGTGAAAACCTTGACATTATCAAGATCCCATCTCCTGCTTCCTCCTCCTCTTCTTCTCCATCAATTTCTTTCACTCTACAGAAACATGTCTTACTCTTCCACCCACACACATCCTATTTTATGAAAGACATACTGTGAAAAGGAAAAAAAAAATGTTCATGATATCCGAGAGAGTTTCCGAGCATCTTCCTTTTTGGCCTAACTTGGAGATGAGTGGTCCATTGTCCACTGTCTCCAAGTCCACTGTCCGGCCACCATCTGTCACCCACCTGAAACCATTGTGGGCGCTGACAGCGATTGTGCCCTTGGTTGCGTCACTTGAGAGCTGAAAAACAGTGTAAATGTCAGAGGAATTAGCTGCCTTGCCGGCGCCCACAGAGCCCGACATTACAATGAGAAGGATAGCAGAGAAGATGGTAGTTTCAGTAGGTGTAGAGCATCTCTAAGCCACACGAATTTGCTCTACACACAATTCACCGCAACCCCCTGAAGTCCTCTTGTGTTTTATTTGGTTCTATATTTCATCTCCACTGCCAACTCTTTTTTTTCATACTTGTCCCCGACCATCCCCCCAAACCCTCGCCTTCCCTTGCTCTCTCCCTGTATCACTGTCTCGCCCACCTCGCCTCTGCCCGCAAGCAGTTTGGAGCAGATTATAGCCCTACCACCCCCACTCGCACATATACACAAACATTCAGCGGGGCTCGAAAGCACACACATATGCACACACACGTATAAAAGTATGTAAACATACTTTGAGACTTTGTGTATCTCTGCCACCTACAGTGGCACTACATCATCCTCTCCCAGCGGTGCTCAGCTGTGAACTTGTTTGGAACATGCTGTCCACTCCAAACGCATCCAGACATGTGAAAAAATGCCCCTGCAAGCCAAATTACTAAACATACTCATTATCAAAGTCAAACACACACCTCTACTGATGGTTATGATGAAGGAAAGTGATATCAGGGTGAACCACAGTGCACCCAGTGATTAGATGTCCAACAGAATCAAGCTGTTTTGTAATCACATGTTTACTGTGTGTAGTGGTAAAGAAACCCTCAATTAACACCCGTGGACCTTAATACAGCAATGCCTGGCCATTTGTTCAAGAAAAACTATGTTTTTCTATCAAATAGGGGTGCAAAAAGACTTATTATTATTTATGATTGTACCTTTCAGGTAAAATAGCGACCAAGTGAACAATGAAACTTTTTTCCCTCTCCATGCATTTTGATCAGGTTATTATAGATGCTTTCTTCATGGTGCAATAATTATCATGTCTCTGAGAGGGGGCAGCAATGCAGAGGAGATGCAGGCACTGAACCTTGTGTATGTGTGTGTGTTTGCATGGTTTTCTTTGTTTCTGTGTGCATACATGGGCTCCTGTTTATTCAGTCTGCCATTCTGGTCAGTGTGGAGCCGCTGCAGGCTGCACACAGTACAGCTGAAGGGGGGGACTGCGTGGGCCTGACCTGCGATCTCACCACCCACCACACATATACATGTGCATCTCAGGAAACAGCCTCGATTTTTAGCCTGCAAGAAAGAGCAAGCTCTTATCTGTGTGTGTTTGCGGGGTAAACACAAATCATTGTTTCCTCTTCTCCCCGGCCTCACTCTTTCCCTCTTTTGGTGTGCACGTGTCGAAGCCGTATTATGAGTGTTTCTCCATCTCCCTCTGGGGACGCAATGGCAGCAGCTGTCCCTATGACAACCTTGGTGCAACTGTCTATCTTTGGAGTTGCCTTATCCGCCTCTGTTTTACACATAGCTTCCTCAGCTCTATCAGGTAAATAGATAGTGAGGTAACCATGCAGCATAAGCAAACAGATATTCTCTGCATCAAGGGCACAAGAATATTCACTGATTTGTGCTGCACATCTGGAAATGTTACCATCTGCTTGTCACATCTGATCTGGTTTTTTGTCTCAGCAACACATATTTTGACCACATTGCCTCATGGTGTCAGTTGTAACAGTTTTAATAGCTGCTTCGTCATATGTTGCTCTTTCTGTTGCTACATCAAAACTGGAGAGGATGCACAAACGCATGCAATTGTGTGTTTTGCGTGTGCATACCCTGAACTCTAGAGTATGTCAGTAATGAGCGCCCTGAGTACTCCCTACCACACCTAACTGAACCAGTAATTGCTTTTCCTCCTCTGCATTTATCATCATCTACCTGACCTGTCATGTTAGCTGGGCCGACCTGAGCGGAGCTGAGCAGGGTCGAGCGAGGTGGAGGAATACACAGTGGGGATGCTGGTGAACCTGTCTGGTTGGAGTGAATACATTGGTTCCTTGCTTGGGATTAGTGGGGGTAGTGGAGAAGAGAAAGTGAGAAGCAGAGAAAGAAGGGAGAGAATAGAAACGGTGACCTCGTCATCCGTTAACACTGTACAATAAGCTAATAAATATATCATCATTCATTAGCTCATTTGGAAATTACATCTTAAAGAATCTCAACACACTGAAGTCCACTTTGTAACAAACTAAAAAAAATACATTTATACATATTATTATCAATGCAACAGTTTAATCGGACTACATTGCATTTGGTTAGATTCACACCGAAAATACACTTGTGTATTTTGTACACACAGTGGTGTGCACACTCACACAAAAGTGATTGCCCAGAAAATTTAAACAAATAGCCTCATTTTTGCAAGGCAGGCAACAGAGTGTGTGTATTTGCATGTGTAAGAAAGATGGAGCATACTGTATGTGGGGGAGGGTGTGCCACTGCTGCGAGTGGGGATTTGATGCTGATGAGGTCTGTAATGGGAGTGAAGAGGGAGCGTGAGGGGAATAGATAGGAACTCCACTGGTGAGACCACGCTCCCCATCTCCCCCTGCACCGCAGTGCGCTCGCCTATTTATTCCCCCATTTCAATGCGTCTTAGCTGTGCCCTTTCTCCAGCCAATGACAGCAAAACCTCATTGCCACCAAACAGCCACACATCAACTCCTAAGCACCCTCTCTCTTCATGACTTCCTTGTTTCTCCTCCCATATCAATCCTACAGAACCAGTTTGGAGTCAAGGTGTTTTAACCAAGGGAGGAACTGAAATTAATTGAACTGCACCATCATGTAAATAATGACTGCTTTGACTATGCAAATTCAGTAGAGAGAAATGAGACAACTGAAAAAAGTGCATAATTATTTAGTCATTGCAATGGTCATGAGGAGGCTGTACCCCAACAGTGGAAGATACGCAACATCAACTATTTTGAATATAAACAAATGTTTATTGGTATTTTTTGAAAATGTGGTTTAAACTGTATCTCATATTCTTCTGAAGTAATCCCTCAAATCTGCAAAACAAAGTTGCAGAATTGGTTGTCTTGAGAACAAGTACATTTCTAACCTAAAATTCTGTTCATATGACCTGATGTGTTAGCACATTAACATCCGTGACACACATTCAAGGTTGTGATTGGCTCAGAGTGTCCTGCATATGAGAGACAAACTGATCACTTTGAATGCAGTTGATTAAAAAAATAGAAATACAAGCGACAGAAATTGAGAGAAATGAGGACAAGCAAAAGAAAACAACTATAGAGTGGGGAAAAAAAAAGCAATCAATACCATTATTAGACTATATCACTGGCTACGGAGAACTCAGAGAATAGCCAGACAGAAACAAGATGAATGAGTTGCATGACACAACACATTAATGTAAAACTGTTTCAGATATATTGACATAAAAAGAAGTTGAATTTAACGTTTGAAGTTTTACAAACTTAATAACTGGACATATTTTATGTTAAGTAGTTAATTCTACTCTTGCTAAGTGCAATAAAAAAGTAATAGGATAAAAAGAACTTCTATCCTAAAATGATCAGAGGCTTCAAAATTTCTATTATGAACATACACTAAAACCTTTGAAAGAGTCTTTGCAACTTTTGAATGTAGTTCTCAAATGTGAGCCATTTGAAATTAAAGTTTAGGATGTTGTATCCTGTCTCTCTGTTCAGAATGAGTCACCTATAGAGTTTGTGTTATATGCAAATGACCTTCAACTAGAAACAGATAGACAGAATTTCAGTAATGATACGATATGGTGGTCATACCGTTGGGGAAATTCTGATGGCAAACATTGACCTCTTTTAGAAGAATTCATCAAGCATCTGAGAGTTTAGTCTAAGAGTTTAGTTTTGATTGAGACTTTTCACTCATTGTTTCTTCTCTATGAAACCTGTAAAAAGTTGAGTAATACAAATAATAAATACTGCGGCATCCTCAAGGAAGCAGTGAACGTGGATCAGTTTGTTTTTACTTTTAAAAATGTAGATAGACCACGGTTGGATTAGGTATTTTGACCATCCCAACCAAATTGGAGCCTAGACTGTTTCCCTGGTGGAAATAATCTGAATATACTTTTAAGGGAAGGCTCATCTCATTTGTCTTTCTATTTTTGTTGGAATTTTAATTCCAAATTTGCAAACACCATTAATAATTAAAGCAACCAATACTTGAACTTTAAAGTTTTGGTCATTAATAGATTTACACTAAAGGAAATCCTTTCAATTTTCCATTTAACAAAACAATACTGTCATTTTGCTGAAGCTTAGCAGCTCACAGATGGTGTTTCTACATGAATAAAAGACAATTTGGTTTCCTTGGCCATTGTTTAATGTTATATGAATATTGTTAGATGGGCCCAGTCATACAAACAACACAAATAAAGACAAAGAAATTTTTCTCTCAAAGGTGAAAATCCAGATGGTAACGCAAGATTCAAAAACTAAAACATGCTTCCCAGCACGATGGCCTCAGACAAAAAGACCACATTCAGCCAAAAAAACAGATGGAAAACACTCCTTCTGTCTCTTCTCCTCCCTCATTTTCTTTCCTGCTGTCTCTCCTCGCCTCTTCCTGATCTCGTACTCCAACACACACACACCCTGCCACCCTGCTCTCTTTTGGTTCGCCCATGCAGTTCTGTGGAACAGATGCAGGAAGCATAACAAAAATAGAAAAAGGGTTAAGCAGTGTTCACTCAAAAGGAAAAGACAAGAAGCACTAAATGATGCTAAAAATAGATAAATCAGGAATGAGAAAAAAAAAAAAAAAAAATCCTGGAATTGCTGGTCAAACAAAAGCATGTATAAATAAGAGGGGGTGTGAGGTCTATTTTTTTCAAGAGGAAGCCCCTCTTCTCACTCTTGTGTTTGTGTGTGTGGGGGGAAAAAGGGAGAGAAAGAGCACTCTCTTGCTCAGCGACTTCCTGGTTGCTAGGTTACGGCACTTGTGGCCATCATCCATAGTCTGAAGGTGCTTTTATGCATTGGCAAAAGGCAGCCTTCTATTTTGCTCATCAATTGAAATTTAAAAGAGCTGGAATAGAAATGTGCACATTGTCAATTAAGGGAAGACCAGGCACAGCATGAGGGATGTCAGACGGATCAATTTGTACAAAGACAACTTGTTCTTTGGATGCTACATGGAGAAAAAAAAAAGACAGCTTTAAATTACCTCCACTAACAACCACAGTAGGGAGGGATTAGGGAAAAGAGGAGCATTGTAAATTCAACTTGTGAGTTTCTGTGTTTGTCTTTAATATTTTATATCAATCTCAATTTTGACCTGCAATCCATCAAATTTAAAAAGACACAAAATAATTTTTATAACACCTTATTACCAGTACTTGCTGAGATTCTGCAGCCTGCGGCAAATACCTAAAACCATTTATCCATCTTCTGCCTTGTTACACTATTGCCACAAATGAGCAGACTATTTTTCTAGCAGCACCTCAGGGAAAGTTCCCACCGAAACAGATTAAATTAATTGAAATGAGGAGTGCTTCGCACACTTTTGCAGGCCAATGCGGCTCTTTAAATCCTCACAAAATGTCACAGCTCAAGTGTGCATTCGGAGCTGATTCGGAGAGAATAAATCTCCCCTTTTCTTTAATAAAAAGCTGCTCATCAGTTAAATAAAGGTCCCTGTGCTCAGCTGACAGATCGTGTGCCAAGTATGTTGGATAAGAATGCACGTGGAGAACTCAAGATACACAAGAATGATCTTTCAGCACATATGTCAGTGCACTAACGAGTTCTGTTTAAATATTTTTCTCAGCCTTTTCTAATTTACATTATCCACCAGTAAAACGCTGTGGTTCTTAATGGCATGAGGACAGAATTACCACATTTGGAAACAAAAGTGACACAAATTCATTAAAAATATGCCTTTGCCAAAACCAGCATAGAATTATATGTAAATACACGCACTCACACACGCACACAGTTCTATTACAGTAAAAACTGAATTTAACTGCAAAAATAACCTCGGTGAAGCACAACGGCAATCAAAACATGCATCCCAGAAACAGTCATTGTTTCCTAGTTACTTTACTGTATGCTTTAACTCCCCAGAGTTACACAAAAACGCTCAAAATACAATGGCACCAGTTATGGGGAAAAAAGGGGAAAAAATACACACCCTTGCCCATTAGAGACTTGAGTTCAAACAAAGCTAAACCACAGGGCAAGGCCCATATTTCATTAAGCGAATGAGGTCAGAGTTTAAGTCCCAAGGACATGCTGCTTCCTCTCCCTCCCAGGGTTGCAAAGCATGAGGCGGACATTGTTTACAGGACGCCAAGTCTCCTTGGTCTCGCTCTAGGCAGGAGGGAGCTGGTTGGCTTTTAGAGCACAGTCAGTCAAGGTGATTTAAAACAGCCAAAGTCTGAGGATTGCAAACCAAGCTCAGGTCCTCATTCTTCCAGTTCCTGTCTTTCATTCGGCCACTAGTAAAAAGATCACAGTGTTTTTTTATTTCTGTGTTTTCAAGAGGTTGTTATCGTGTCCTTGGGAGCTGATTTATAAGGTAACCTTGTGTGGAGGGAGCTGCTTTCACTGGCATGCTCTTCTGTCTTTAATTGTGGGCTGTAGTACTGTGACCCTGACATACAAAACACATTGCACCAATAAAAGAAGACAAAAAATCTGGAAACATGTTAAGATTATAAAACCATCAAATTATGACAGAAACCAGAAGAGATAGATCATATTTTGAAAGAATCCTTGCAATGAATGGTGCAGAGGGCTAGAGTTCAGTATTCATTAAGTTATTTCTGTGCTAAACTTTCACACAACTCACAACATGAATCACCTTCGTTTCCCACTTTTATTTTACTCACTTAGTAATGTATGACAGCAGGACAGATAAAACACAGAATCCTTAACAAGAAATGAGAGAAAGACAAACAGATAAAAGTTTATGATGTACTTCTTTAAAATATCTATCGAACCTTTGGTCAGTTCAGTTAAACAATGATTTCATCAAAAGCTAATTGCTATGTTCCTTTTTTTTTTTATTAATCCTTAATCTTATCACAGTTTGTAGCTAACTTATGAGGAGTGTGGTTGTGCACTGTACAAGTAAGCTTCTGGTCACTCACACAGACATCCTGTTGGCTCTCATAAACTGGAATCCAGTGGGTTATGAAACATGGGGGCACCAGTTTCCATTCACCAGCAGGGTGGCTATTTTGTTCCACTACATCAATGCATGACAAAGTACTTTGTTTCCCAAGCAACTCTACCCATGAATCACTATTCCATTCAACTTTCAGTTTGCTTGTTTAAACTGTGTCATTTCAAACCTAAAAAAAATACAGAAAAGTGCAACTATGCATTTTGTGTGAACACTTGAAAGGAAATTTTGTGTTTCTTGAAGCTTCAAGGCCACTGTGAGACCAACGTGCTTTTCCGCCGGCATGTAAGCAGGTAATGCAGGAGATGAAATATCTTAATAGGAAGTGAATGAAAACCAGACAGGCCTGAGCTGAGCTAGGTCTTCCATTAACCTGTCTCTCTAAGAGAGAGGCTCGTAAACAAGGCCAAGATGGCAGGATGTGGTAGAGAAGCGAAGGAGGAAGTCTGGGAAATGTGGAGGTAAAGAGGAGGCCTCCGTGAGGTACAGAGAAGGTCAGTATGAAGGAGGGGTTGCCACGGGGACAGCACTTGCTCCTTCAAAGGAAAGAGAGGAGAGCATTGATCTGCTCGATCCCTCTGATGTTGAGGGCATGAACACAAAAAGGTACAAACACACAGAGACAATCTGGATGACAAGCTGTCACCTTCTTTTAAGTCTTTGCTTTGTGAGATGTATTGTTTGGGGGAGTGGAGATGAATCCATCCTATTAGCCTGTGGCGAGGACTTTTAGAGCCAATAAAAATCACACGAACAACCTTATGATTGATTTCAAGAAACCTAAAATGGCAGTATTTTGGTTCTACCTGGAGTGCAGGAGAAAGTTATTTTCTTTGGAAAATTAAGCAAACCTGCAAACAAGTATACAGATGTACAGTATTTATATATTTTTTCCTAAATGTACCATAGTTATCCAAGAACTTTTTAAAAAAACAGATGCAAAAAGTGAGATTTTTCCACACATGTGTATTTAAAGAAACAAACATGCAAATATTATTAACGCAACTGAATGCCAGATTGATGCTTTTTATTTCTTGTGGTAGTTTATTAAGAGAACAAATGGGTTAGTCCACAAATGTGATGGATTGTGTACAGTGTGAGCTGTGAGGAAAATCAGGACACTGATGGAGCAAAATGGAAAACAAAGGTCTTCTCCTTTCCTCTCGCCCCCGCAGCCTCCTGTGCACAGCTGTCTGCATGGCTGGGCTGTTTACTCTGACAGCCTGCGAGAGCCATGAAACAGGAGGGCACAGGGGACCTGCGCCACCTCAACAACACGCACCCCCACAATCTGTTGTTCCCAGTGCACCCCGTCCTCTCTCACTCTCTTCATTTTACCCCCACACTAACAACCTCTTTCACTATTTCAAATATTTCCTCCCTCAGGCTCTCCGTCGTTCTCCCTCTCTGCTGCAGTACTTTCTACCTCTTTTCCATCAGATTTTTTTGTTTGTGCCTGTCATTTTCTCTTCCTGATAACTCGCTCCTTATTCCTGCCCTCCAGTGGCCCTCTCACACTGTCACATCGCCATGTTTTCATCGCTTGGCTGTCATGTCCCATGTTTTTTGCCTTAGCTGCATGTTGTTTCTCATGGAGATGAAAGAAAGGAGGGGGAGAAAAGTCCAAGCTGATCTGGAGGAAGTTAAGAAAACATGTAGGATAAGAGAGAGGCGGTGTGAACAAACCCAACAACAAATAATTTCTTATTTTGACTGGCTGCACAGTGGAAGTGTGACGCTGCCTGGGATTTAATAAGCACTTCTTTGACATTTGGGGAGCACTTGTTTTTCTTGTTACCGGGTTCAGGTGCTGCTTTCCCTATTTTGTGTGTGTGAGTATATGTAAGGGGGTGGTTAAAGCCAAGGCTTATGAAAAATTGGAGTCTTTTAGCCCCTTTTCTCTAACTGTGAGTGCTTAACTGTGAGTTTTATGGCTGGAGGGAAGGTGGATGCATTGAGGTAGTCATGATGGGGACAAGCTCTCCCTGAAAGCCCTGGGGGAGACAGTTCCTCTACTGTAAACAAACAACCCTGCTTTCATCCATCTAAAACCCTCAAAGACAACCACACGTTGCCATACCACCTTCATTTCTTATAGTTCTAGCTTTCAATGTCCCTTTCTCTCACATGCTTTTCTTGTGTTTCCCTCCCCCTGACTCCCTGTCATGACACACTAATGCAAACATTGTAACCCCCTACACGCACACCAACTCACCAAAAATCTTCTCTTAACACACCAGATCAAAGGAGATGAAAATGAGATCTTTGTAATTCCATTTTTTCCCATCCCAGCCCACATCACTGTGGTATTTTTCATCTGGCTTTCTTTTTTTTCTTACAGGCAAACAACAATGAACAATGTGGGGATCTGTCGCATTCTTCCCAGGAGAGAAGACTTCTAAAGGTATCTTCTATTAAGTATAGTAGAGAGGAGGAAAGAGAGGGAAAGAGGAACACCCCCACTGTGCAAACAAAATCAAAGTGAGAGCCATAAATCAGCACTTAACCTTCCTGCGGGAGTGGGTTTGCTTTGAATTTACTGTATGTTAAACTCATTTCAAATGTAGCCATCTTAGAAAATAAAAACAGTGATTTTTCCATAAATTTATGAGAGGTTTCCTAATATAAATAATTTGTACATACATAACGTGCTTTTTTTGTTTGTTTTTGTTATGTCTTTTTTATGTGGGGGGTGCCACAGCCAGTCAGTTTCCTCCATCGGACACTGTTTTCTGCATCTTGTTGTCCGACACCAACTGTCCACATGTTCTCTTTCACAAACCTTGTTGGTCTTCCTATAGGTCTCGTGCCTGGCAATTCAAAACTGAACATTGTTCCACCGATATATTCACTCTCTTTCTCCTCAAACATGTTCAAGCCATCGCAGGTCTCTAACCTGTGCTATCCCTCTGATGTCCTTGTTCATAATAAAGTAATCAATGTTCTCATTTTTTGTAGCAATGCAGCACAAGCAATGCGGAACCCTCAACTTGTCCTTAAGAATCTGTCTAAATCAGACTCCGCGTGACAAGTTGTCAATTGCTGCAGTACGAAAGTGAGAGTGAAGGTCAGAGGCAGATTTCTCACATATCCTGTGTGCAGCCACGTTTTCACCCGATACACATAACACATCTGATTAGCTTGCTGCTCAGTCCACCCACATAGGCAGCATGCGTACACGTTGCACACACAGTACGTTTCTAGAGGATGCCTCGACTGTTCTGTTCATTGCTGCTTGTGATTCACATAGACCTCCACTCCTCCTTCTTCCCGCCTCTCACAGACCCATCACTGCTTGACTTTTACCATTTTGCACTGTGGGATTAACCCATTTCTTGTGAAGCCTAGCTCCCCAGGGTAACCAATGAGCACAATGATCTCCTATAAGAGGATATAACATACTGGTCTAATAATATGAACGTAGCAAATGTTCATCATACCCGTGATTCCTCCTGAGTCCTTGACTTTAGTGTATGCTTCAACTCAAAGGCCAAAGTCGATGTTTCTCTTTGCATAAAATGTATTTCCTTTTCAATAAAAACTTCTTAATTTGCTCCTCATAAAACTAATGCAACTAATCAAACAATTTTTTTGCAAAACTGAAACCTTCATTTGTGTTTTTGAGTCGCATTACACTCAACAAACTTGACTTTCTAATTATGTAAATTTGCACTTGAATCACCAGCTGATATCAATCCGTCATTTGGTGCCATTTGGGTAAATATTATACTAGTCTCAATCTCCTTCAATAGTAGCACCTTCAAAGCCTTCTCGGCAGGCCAAAAAAGGTTTTTTTCATAAATTGGTCTTAACTAAATTTCCTCCATTAATAATCATCAATAGTCTCAAAATGGTTTGTTTACATTTTTTGCATGGCTTTTTTAGTTGCACGCTTTTGCTTTCAGATTAGTTTTTTGTTTTTTTTTTTTGTTTTTTTTTGCAGTGATTGAAAGCAGTCTGAACTGTGGAACCATTGCTACAATTGTTTGATGTTAACAGTGGTGCGATGTGTTATATGTATTTCATTTTCATTGTTATTTATTTATTCTGTTTTGTTGTTGTTATTTAGTTGTGTCTTTCTGTATTGGACCTTGAGTCTGTAATAAAGTTGATGACAATGATGATGACCTATCACATTTCAGTCAGCATTTGTTGCCAGCTAGGCTAAAATCAGCTGATCTTCCATTAGGGCCTTCAAGATCTGTTCTGCTACATTCTAGTCTTGGTGCCCGTGCCTTTCAGTTAATCGGGGTAGTCATAAATGAATGTTACTACTGTTCTTTCATTGTCTACTTCTGATGTTAAAAACCTGATGAAGAAAAAATACATGGTGTTTTTTGTATATAAGCCAGTTTTGTCTTAGAATTAATTGCTTCAAATGAGCATTTGTCATTACATGATGCGGTTTAGTTGATTTCTTACGCTTCACTAAAATCCATTGACAAATCAAAAGAGATAAAGGTGAGACATTTCATAGCAACCCTTGCCCAATCGAGCCAACTAACCAGGTGTGAATGTGCCCTTTGCCTTATTCCATAGGTCAGTCACACCTCTGTCAAAACGGATCTATTTCCTTCAAAAAGTGCAGCTCTTCAGCTGTTCCGATTGACCTTTTTCTGCAAAGAAGTTGAAGACCATCACTTACAGATGAAGCAGTTTAGGAGTAATCCTTTTTCACTCAGATATAGGGTGCCTGGACAGTGTTTCTGGTTGTAATTGTACTTAGACAATTCTTCTTCTTCTTCTTCTTTCGGCATTTTCGTTCAGGGGTCGCCACAGCTAGTCAGTTTCTTCCATCTAACCCTGTCTGCTGCATCTTCTTCCGTCACGCCAACTACAGTATCTTCATGTCTTCCTTCACTGTATCCACTAACCTCCTGTTTGGGCTTCTTCTAGAGCTCTTTCCTGGTGGTTCCAAACCCAGCATCCTTCTGTCAATGTACTCCCTCTCAAACCATCTCAGTCTGGCCTCTCTGACTTTATCTCCAAAACCTTTAACATGTGCTGTTCCCCTGACATACTCATTTCAAATCCTATCCATCCTGGTCACTCCCAGAGAGATCCCCAGCATCTTCATATCTGCTACCTCCATCTCTTTTTCCTGTTTTTTCCTCAGTGCAACTGTTTCTAGACCAATCAGCATGGCCGGTCTAACCACAGTTTTGTACACTTTCCCTTTCATTTTTGCTGAAACTCTTTTATCACACCTGATACTTTTCTCCACCTGTTCCAGCCTGCCAGCGCATGCTTCTTCATCTCTTTTCCACACTCTCCATTGCTCTGGACTGTTGATCCTGGATACTTAAAATCTTCCACCTTCTTAATCTCTACTTCCTGTAACCTCACTTTTCCATTTGAATCCCTCTCATTCAGACACATGTACTCTGTCTTACTCTGACTAATCTTCATTCCTCTTCTTTCTAGTGCAAACCTCCACCTCTCCAGCTTTTCCTCCACCTCTTCCCTCCTCTCACTACAGATTACAATGTCATCTGCAAACATCATTGTCCATGGATATTCCTGTCTAACCTCGTCTGTCAGACTGTCCATCACCATAGGAAACAGCAAAGTTTGTCTAAGTTGTACTTAGACAATGCGGTACGGCAAAAGAAAAATATATCTGTGAATGGTCATTTTGTGGACAACTGTTCTCATCCCAGTGTACTTCACCTCACATTTCTGAACCCACTAATTTGAAAGCATATTTACTATGGGTGTAGTTTCCACATTTGTTAGTTAAATAGTTGCATAGTTGTGTTGTGTCTCCACCCGTTTTCTAACCAACTTTTGTGTTTAAGTGACTCTAAACATCCATTAGCTTAATGACACAGAGGTCTGGCTGCAGAAGATTAGGACTAAAGAGGAGACGCTATTTCCTGTCCAGAGGCTTCTACATCTTGAAGCTTTTTGGGGTTTTTTTTTTTTTTACAAAGACAAAATGGGTGTCAACATGCGTGTGTGTGCATAGATAAAATGTCTGTGGTTACCTTCAGCTACCAGAAACGTGACAAATCCTTGATATTTGGGCGACTCAGTTAAAGTATAAAGGATAAGAGAAATTCCTGGAGCAAAAGCAAACATAAAAGTACCAGCTTGGGGTCAGATTTAACCAACTTTGGGCTTTGCAATCCTCCCTTTTGTGTTTGTCAGATGCCTTCACTTGGTATACACAAAATCATCAGTAACGATTTATGGGAAAGAATCCTGTTGAAAGGGTGTATGCTCTTATAAAAAATGTAGACTGTGTAGTGAAACATTTAACTTTCATGGATTGTTTTATATTTTAATGCACACATGCACTGGGCTACATAGTGGCACAGTGGATAGGACAGCGGCCTCACAGCAAGAAGGTTGAGGTTTGAATCGCGGAATGAGGGTGAGGCTTGAAAAAAACGGTCCTTCTGTGTAGAGTTTGCATGTTCAACCTTTGTATGTATGGGTTTTGCCGAGTACTCCGGTTTCCTCCCACCCTTCAAAAACGTGTGTTAGGATGATTGGCCACTATGAAGTTGCCTTCAGAAATGAGTGTGTGTGTGGCCCTATTAGGAGTGCATTTTCCCCCTCGCCTAAAATCAGCTGGGATAGGCTCCAGCATCACCTCGAACCTCATTAGGGACAAATGGTTCAGATGACGAAACATACAGTAACACATGCTTTCAAATATACCAAATCTATTCAAGTTACAAACAATCAATACATTTCTATCCACATTGCAACACAATTTTAAGCTTTGGATTATTTTATAAAAAAATTTAGTCTAAATGAAATGAATATTCAATAAATAAATAAATGTGGCTTTTGTAATATGACTTTGTTTCTAGAGTTGACTCTTCTTTTTTCAAAAGTAATTTCCGGTAATATTGTATTAAGGGTAAGAATTCCCCAAGTGGCTCTATGCTGTCAGGTGTTAGTATTTCGAAACACACCACACAATCTTAATTTCTTCATATCTATTAAGCTCCCCTCGGCAAAGCTAATTTGTTTGGCACAACTGAACAATCAGACTGTCATACTGCTCGCTGATGCTGAACAAGACAAAGCAGAAAAAAATGAAATATATTTTTAAAAAATATGCACAGCATTAGTTTTTCTCATTTAAAAGAAAAGGTAAGGAAATAGTTACGTGGAAACTGCTGGAGAAAAATTGTTTTTAAAACATTTAGACCAGATTAAGACAAAAAGACCTATTTGAACTTCAACAAACATTCTCTGGCTAACAGTTGCTGAACATAACGTCTTCCTGAATGGTCGTAGAAAGGGTTTTAAATTTTCTTCGGGCAGTGTATTTGATGATCGAGACATTTCATCTTCATTCCAGAAATCATTTCAATCTGATATCTGATTAAAAATGATTACCGGTTATAAGTCGAAACATCTCGATCCGCAAACACACTGTCCAGAAGACTCCTGGATGAATGAGAGATTACACAAACATCTTCCTGAATTTTTTTTTTTTTTTTACTTTTAACTACACAATATCAAACTATCCTTGCTGATATAAAAGTACTTATTGTTTTGTGTACAACTGAAATCTGAACAGCTTGTTAATTTCAATGATATGGTTGGAAATGAGAATTATATGAGCTTGTGAGTTAAACAGCTGCTGCACGGATGGTCAGAGGGTATTTAGAATAAAAACACACTTCCCATCTGTGTGTCTGTCTAATTTCCCTGTTGCTTTGTTCAGCATGTCATAATTAGAATGTGGAAGTGAAATCTTGATGTATTCCCTGAACCTTAAAACGAAGAGAAGTACTACAACTCAGTGTGGTGGCCCAGGCAACATGTTCATGTGAGACACAAACACCCACGGTTCATGCCTGACTCCATCTGACATGTTTTTTCTTGAAGTTATTCAATGATCCTAGAAAAAAAAGTTTATGGGGGTCAAAGAAGAAAGAAAAACATAGGAGAACATGAGGAGTAGAAGAGTGGGAGGAACGAAGGGAAATGAAGTAAATAACACAGTACATCACCAAAACAATAATGACTTCCACTAATTGTGTTTCCTATGGCCATGTGAGTGCGGTGACATTTCGGGTATGTGTTTGTCGGTCAAAAGATGAGCTAATTAATACGGTAATTCAGCTCCAACGCCTCCAGTGACAACCACACCCTCTCGTTAGCAGTTACAAGGACAAGGGTTGCATGCACCACCAGGAGATGACAAAACAAAGAGAAAATGACAGAAAATCACAGAGCTCTTTTCCTGGCTTTGCCTTCTGAGCAGCACTGGAGTCATAGCACACTGTAACAGGAGCAAGTGATTATTTCTAAAAAATTTGAAACTTTGTCAAAATGTATACCACCCACTCTCTTCCTGGTTCTCTCTTTCCTTGTCACTCCCTTTTTCATTCTCACAGACACGAACTCTAATGGTGAGCACGCGTGGGCATACACATGCCCGAATGGTATGAATACACACAGCTGTACAAACATTTAGTTGGAAGCACACATGTGACACAGAGACAAATACAGGATGAACACTCAAGGGAACTTTTACTAATTGATGTAAAAAAGGCCAACAGAAACTTTGTTATTTGCATTGAGACATTCAGGCTTACTGTACCAACTGTAAAAGGTTATGTTGTAGTCATGTGAAGTAACCTTAAATATGTGTAAAACTGAGTTCCACCTGTAATTTCTAAACTAGGGGTTGATTAATAAAGGCATCCCACAGTTTGTACAAGCCGACTTTCTGCAGTCAGTAGAAAATAGTCTGTACAAAATATCCAGTCCCAAACACAGATCTGAGATGACTCCTCTATGTTAGCAAACCTGAATTTCTGGTGTGCGGTTAAAAACTTTGCTGGGTTTTCCTACAAGTTGCACAAACAAGTAGACGCCTAAATGCTGCCAAGAACCACTCACATTTTCACTGCTGCAAACAAACAAGAGTTCCCAGTTGTGGAAATCTGAGGAAGCACAAAAACATTTGCATGTATATTCTCCAAACAAACATAACTGCAAGACGGTTTGTCAGTTTGGAAATGTTATCTAAATGTCACAAGGGGAAAACTTTGTTTAGAAATTGTGTCAGATAGAGCCAGTCCAAAACCAATGTTTCAGTCAGGCAGATATTCTTTGCAACACATTGTTTTGTTTAATTTTTTTCTCTCTCTTGTGTCCTTGTTCTTATCAAGTGTGAATACATTTTTGTGGGTGCGAATGCTGGAAAATTGTTTTTTTTTTCCTCTGTGTTTTCTGTAACTTGAAGCCACGGAACTTGAGCCACGGAAATTAAATTATCATTGAAAGTAAATGTTACACAAATCTTAGCAAAAACCTGGAAAATCATTTAATTAAAAAAAAAAAAAAAAAAAGCTAGGGTATTTTAATATTTCTGAATCCCAGGAGAACCACATTCACAAGTTTTTTGGAATAGTTGTTCATTTTTTTATATCGTTGTTCACAGCATATTCAGTAGTGAATTCTGGGATCAGTAGTCTGAGCAGGATAACTTGGACTTTGGTCTTCCGTACTACTTCTTTCAGCATATTGGCAGAAAATCCCACTTGCTTCCAGAAAACTCACAAAACCTTGGCTCCTTGAGCATGTTAGTGGTCTCCTGTGATGACTTTTCTGGACTATTCCAAACCAAACTCCCTGTCCTATTCCTTTAGAGAGCCCAGCAACATAAGAGAAGAAGCATAATTTAGTCACTTGTATTCAAACTGCTCTTCCTGGAGACACTAGCCATAGTTGACGGCTCTGTGTTGAGGTGGAAAAGTAGATAGGAAAAATGCACAATGTATTGATGAAGGGTTTGTACCTATACAAACACTATACCCGTACATTTCAAGTGGTGACAATTAAAAGAAAGGTAATTGATGAGTACATTGGTGGAAGAAAAGAGACAATCTGAAACACATAAAAGCCCTGAAAGCTAAGCAAAATCTTCATTGGAGGTCATAGGTAAACAGATTAACTAATACTTTCTAAAGATCGTATCTGGGCTATGAAGTTGATCTCAATCGTTTTCCCTAGCTAATTGACCACAGCTGATACCTCCGCCTCTCAACTGAAAACAGCCAGGATAGGCTCTGGCATCTCCACAACCCCAAGTCAGGACAGAAGATGAATGAATAATACAGTAACTGGATGGCTTTAGATACAGAAATGCATTGGGTTGGAGCCCACATACTACATGCCATTGTAATTGTTGCTCCATAACTGTGTTTATGACCACTAGAGGTTTCAAATTCTGTACAAATAAATGTTAAACAAGAAAAAAATGACTATAGATTTTTTGCATTAAATACATACATATGCTTGTCCAGTCGCACCAATTACAACAGGACGTGCCCAAAAAATAAACTTACACTTACCTGTAACTACTCCCTGACATCACAGCCATGTGATACAGTTGTGTATTAATGAGTTAACGATATCTGTAGTTGACATTTTAAATCGATGCTAACAGAAATTACTTCTCACGTGGGCATTTTCTTAGAGGGGTTGACTGACAAATGAAGGAAAAGACTGGTACTCCGAAAAACAGTGTTTTGAAGTAGTCAACCCAGAGGGCAAAAGTCAAAGTATAAAATCTAAATGCACAAAACTTTTTGCCTCTCTGACTATTTTAATAGCTGAAACCCATCTTTTACCACCCATCACGTCATTCCTCTTTAACTCCATTCGTTTACCCCACCTTAACCTACCTACAGCACAATACCATACACACACACTCTCTCAAACATTTGCCTGGCTCATTAATTAACAACACAAACAATTTATGGAGGCCAGTTCCTCCAGTTTCCAGATTTTTTTAATCTATTGGTAGAGGAATGTGTAGCGATCTAAGCCTTCTTGTTAATGTAAATAATTTACCCTCGCCTTTATCCTGATGGAATCTTAATTGTTCCTCTCTAGCTTGCCTTACAGCAATTCATCAATGTCCTCCTGTGTTGTTAAAAGATGCGCTGGCTGCTACTAGAAGAGGAAGGGTGAAAAAAGAGCATTTCGAAAGAAAATGAGAATACAAACAAAAGAAAGTGCACACAATATCAAAGGACCCTGCACAGATTAATGCCAACTCTTCAACCAATTAAATGAGACTTGTTTTTCTTTTGTTTGCTTTTATCTTAAGCTGCTGGTCATTCTTTGTCTTTTGATATTGATCTGTGTTTCAATGAGACAAATGAAACAAAGAACAATAAGAGTTTTATGGTCTAAGGCTGTTTTAGTGCATGAACATTTGAAGTATTATTATGGAATCTATTCATTCAGGAGGATGATATTTTTTTATCTTTTGAGTTTGACTAATACAAAGATTAGATAGGGATGAGAGACAAGACACAAATCTATGTACAGGCATCTGTTTAAGCCTGTTGTTAAAGTGTGTGCGAGTAGTGGAAGAAGTAAAAGGGAGGGAGGAGTTATATTTTTCATTCTTGGCATATCAGCCTTGGAGGCCCTCAGTGGTGCAGTAAAAAGCAATGTATCTCAGTCATGTGCTAGTCTCTTCTCTCGAAATGAAAGCAGCGTTTGGCCATTTCTCAACACTAAGGCTAAAACGAGACCACAAAAAACCTACCACTTCCCTTTGCACAAAATGTCCCTGCACTCCCACAGCTTGTGTGCTTTACCAGAAACAGCAGCAGCTGACAAGGGAGCAGTGACTCTGTATTCACAGGCAGGGCCTACGCTGGTCTCTGCTGATTTATCTGTGCTTAATTATGTTGCGCTGTGGAGTCACAAGGCAATTATTTGCCCTTTCAAAGCTTTTGAGTATTCAGTATTCAAAAAAGAAATATTTTTATCTATGGTGTCACAGACGTATATTTGTCCCCAATGAAAGCATGAGATATTTCATTCCTTGAATGACTTTTATAAGAGTTGACTAAAAACATGTCATGAAAGGAACATAAATCTGTGGATGGAAAAAGAAAGATGTGGAGTATTAAGTTGTGTACTTGACATTAGAGCCTGTGCATGTGTGTACTGAGGCCAGATGACACGCGTTGTGTGTTGTGATGATGAAAGGTCAGCTGAGGGGCACAGTGATCCACTTATGCTCACCTTTCCTTCCATTGATCCCACTGATACACTGCAGTTTCCATATTGACATCTAAACATACAGACGAATGCTGGAAGGCACGCAGTCTTCCAGTGTCTGAGCTCTGTATTGAGTCACGCAAGAGACGCTAATGACCGAAATAGCTTCCAGTAAGACTCGCACACCGTTCTCCTCCACCTACTGTGACCTCTGCTTTCATCTCAGCGGTATACGTTTGTTTTTCAGTCTTCTAGTCTTTTTTTTTTTCTTTTATCAATACTCACCTCTGTCTTGTTCTATTTTATTTTTTTCCTTCTTTTTATTTTTGTTATAATTCCATTTTAGTTTGTCTGTTTTCTTTTTTTTTTTTTCTTAGACTTTCCAGCCTTCTCCCCTTGGCCTGTGTTTTCCCCACCCTGCACACCTGGTTGGAGGCCCAGCCCTGTGCCTTCCAGCTCAGGCTGGGTGGAGAACAGACGGCCCCTGTGTTTTCTGATAATCATCACATAGCTAGCATGCTTCCTCTTCTTCTATCTCTCTTTCTCTCTCTGTTCTTTATCCTCTGCCCATGTTCTTTATCCTCTGCTCAGGGCCCCGCCTGCCAGCTTACCTCAGCCCCCACCCATGGTTGCATCTGTTGAGCCATACATCAGCTGTCTGACAAGCTCACTCAACACCAACAAGACCTCTGTTTCATTCTTTTCACCTTTCATCATCAATTTCATCATTTGCAGCTGTCATTAGCAAAACACAAAAAGGGTCGGCGCAAGCGTGAACACGAGAAAGATGTGCATAAAAAGTTTTATCTGTACCTGTACATTCCTCTTTGAATGCCCCCCCATTGTTGATTTGTGCTGTCCAAACACACTTCCCAAACTTGTTCAGAAGTCTGCACCATAAATGCAGCTTTGCATGTATTCCATTAATCTGACACGAATTGAATGTGTTTGTGACACTTTTTTAGTTCAATTTTTTGCAATCAGTATTGCTGCTTGCATCCAGTTTTACTTATTTCTCTTAACAAGGAACGAGTCTGAGCATGGAGTTACATAATCAGATAGACATCCAAAAAAAGATGCCTAGACGATTGCATCATCAAATAAATGATAGTGCTGCACTAACTTTCCTACTTCTTGCTTTTTACTTGCCAAGGTTTTAGATTTTCCAAAAAGCCATTTTCCATTTGGAAATATCTATAAAAATGAAATGTAAAAACTATTCTGGATGTTACACTCAGACTTAGACTGGCAGTGGCAAGCTTTGATTTACAAGGGATGGAATTAAAATAATGGTTTATTCATTTTATGTAGTAATATTATTCAAATGGAAACTGTCCAAATGAAACTGTAATTTAGCCATTTGCGTTTTGGAAATTACAAAACAAAATTAAATTGGCTGCACTTTTTTGTCTATGTCTAACATAGTTTGATATAGTAAACATTACACATGTCACATTCAGTATCTGAGATCCGACAAGTTAAAGAAGGTAATTGTTGGATTTAAAATCCAAGGACAAGTCTCAAAATTCTATGTTAAGAGATTTTGAATTCCAGTTTCTATCAACATGATATCTTTCATTGATCCCTCAGTGGAGAAATTCCAGTGTTACGACACTCAATTCAAGTTCAAATAGTAGGCTCAAAGCTCAATCAAAACACAGATAAAACTCAAGGAACCAAACCGAAGTAGTTTGTAGACTTTTCTTTAAAATCATTGATAAAGGTTTTGCTCACATCGACTCTAACAAATGAACATATTTTTGTGACGGCATGAATGAGATGTTTTTGGATGAATGCTGACAAGAAAGAACGCAATGGCAAAACCTCTTCAATGTGAAAAAAATTACTCTGAAAAGGTGTGATATATTTTATTGGTAAAACTTTATAGCTATAAAAACATTTTTTAAAAAACCCAGAAAGGCTTTAATCCATAGCTTTCTCCCAGAAAAACTCTTTCAGATTGCATTGGCTTTTCTGGAAACATTTTTACATACAATTTTTTTTACTATATATTAATATCAATACAACCTTTTTATTGCTCTTGCAGTTTTGTGCTTTTTTTAGTTTTGTGATTTTTAACCCCTGGGACATAAAATTTTAGAATATTTTAACTACTTTTGTAGTTATGGCATCAATCATGTATTAATTCATATTTTGTTTATATAAGCTTAAACAAATTTTACATTTCGGACTGACAATTTTTGACATTGCTGCATCTACTCTGAACGGCAAACTACTCTTGTTTAGTGTAAGTATTTGTGAGGGAAACACATGTTGGCTATCGATCCTCCCATCCAACTCTTGGCGAGTAAGGACATGTCTTCTTTTCCTTTTCCCACTCATTTCATCATCTATTTTCAGCTCTCAACCTCAACACCCATTTCCCATATCTCATCACTCTTCCAATTGTGTTGTTTCTTGTGCAGGTGTTTCCATTGCTGGAGGTTTGAAAAGCAAAGATGTAAGAGCTCTATTTCATTCAGCTATTGAGCTAATGGTTCCTCATTCACAACTCACAGTGCTTATTAGGAATGTTCAAAATAACCAAAAAAAAAAAAAAGAAGAAGAAGAAGCAGGGAAGCTATTCTTGATGTATTCTAAATGCTATTCACAGACTCTAAACTGCGTCTTATTATGAGGGTTACACGAGCGAGGATACCATTTCTTACTCGGTCATTATGTGATCAAGTGGTTCTCAGTCATCCAGTGGTTTGTGTAGTTAGTACTTGAGGGAATGAACACCCCCATGGGCCCCTCTATGTGTCTATTGTGTCTTTGTAAAGACACCCAGATGGAACAGGGGGCCCTGTTGTTGGTGAAATTGTTCATTTATTAATTCATGCTATCGGGTTGCTGGGTTTCATGTTTTACAAAAAGCGCCAGCAATGAGCAGATTAGCCATCAACACCAGCTGTCCAGGCTAGACTGCCTTCAATCTCTCTGTCTCCTCCCACAGCTCCTGATGTGCCAACTTATCTGCATTCGTATCTGTTTATCTGAGCTTTGCCATCCTTTTACGTCCTCCTTATTTTGTTCTCCTGTGTATTTTTCAGCCTATAAGTCTGGATCAGGCAGATGGACAGAGCCTTGGATCAATCAGAGATCAATACTTCCTAGACGGGCTGAGAAGATCAGGCTAGTCTGAAAGACATCTGACAGCTCTGATCAAACCATTCTGGTCAAGTCTATCTTAGTTTGGAACCAACTGTTTGGGTGCCCAAACTTTTGCAGACGCCATTTTTTTGTTTTCTGTTATTTTGAAAGTGTAAATGATGGACTTTTTTTGACATATTATAAGAATGTCTCATCTGCAATTTGATGCCTTTTGGAGATTTTTTCATCTTTCCTTGGCTTTTTTATGCACATTAATACAAGTTTTTACCTGGGGTGACCAAACTTTTGATCCTCACTGTATATATATATTATATATATATAATATTATATATATATATACACACACACAACCGTCCAAAAATCCAAAACAAAAAAGCAATCGCACATTACTTTTCAATTCTTTTTATTCTCAAGTCATTAAATAAAAAAGAGCCCTGCTAAATGTCAAAAAACGGCAAAGTAAAACCAGACTGAACCTGCTTTCTTTGTTATGCTCTTTGATTATACACAGGTCAAGTGAAAGTCTATCTTCATCCACTGAAAGTAACCTTTTCTCTCAGAAAATTGGCATGTGCTGCATTGTGTAATTGCCCTGTACAAGGAGAAAGAGCTACAGATGAATGAGAATATTGTTGCTCCTTGACATACACCTTTATATTCTCTTTTTTTTTTGTCTCTTTTTTTATCTCCTCTGAGGCAAAGCTGAATATAGCAACACACTGACAAACACAGTCTGGATGTTGGCCTACATCCCTCCCAACCTGCCTGACACGCTATCTTTGCACAGCAGTTTATTCTGAAGCTTTTTTGATGATAGACAGTCAAAGTTTAGCTGGGCTAATGCTTCCTGCCTGTCTTCCGGCAGCAATGTCTGGCACACGTTTGATGCAGTTCAGGCTCTCCACCGGCCCATGACACCAAAACTTAGACAGAGCTGAACTATAAAGAGGAGGGAGGAAGGAAACATTCTTCCAATGCAGTCTACTCAGAGAGCAAAACAACAGCTAAGCCTTCAATAATTCTGCATTTGTGTTATGTGAAACAGATCAGTAATTGCACAACTTAATATTCATAAATTCCTCAAAAAAAAAAAAAACAGTCAAAACTAAATTGTAATAATGCCTATTTATTTCAATTGCATACGTATTTCTTAAAATATTTTTTGCTATTTTTGGATTATTGTTGGAAAAGATAAACATCAGTTACATAGTTGCATTGAAAACATACCACTGTTGTGGACTTTATAGATAAGTTTCAACTGTTGAATAATTTGTATCGGCCATCAATAAAAGCAAATGTTTCCAAAAAAAATAAAAACATCTAGCCCAACCTACCCACAAAATGAGTAATTTTGTGGGTGGGTTTAAAAAAAAAAACCTTTCCTCAAGGTTTAAAGAGAATCCAAATAGTAGTAAATAATTTTCCATTAATATTTAAATGTCAAAGTAGTATTAATCAGGACACTACTGAACATTTGGCAATTTTATGTGGAGACAATTATCTTTCAACACACATTCAACTAGAAAGAGAAAGAAGATCGCTTGTTTTGTAGTTTAATAAACATTAAGACTGTAATTCATTACAGAACACTTAGGGAGTTAGCCTAATTGTTTGAGACATATTTATCCAGAACCAGCAACCTGTACAGTGTGCATCCTGTTTGGTCTGGAAGACAAATGAATAAATGACCTGAAGGTAATTATTAATCCTTTTCAACATGTACGTAGTGCGTTTTCATATCTGCCACAATTTTATGTTACTAACATTATGAGAGTAAAACAATACAGATTCCCTGTCTTGGAAGAAACAGTTCAGCAAATGAAAATACTTTTGTGAATTGTGACATATTTCTGACTCATATCTTGGTGTGAATGAAATGTGATTCAAGTGTATAGCAAACTTTTACACTTTATTTTACATTTTGATTTGTTAGAATCTTCTGGGACAAGGATGGTGTTTGAAACCAATGAATTATGTTCAGGGCAATCACTAGTTTTCATTCCCGGAAGAGGATTCGGATCTATTTGTTGGTTATGTATATTACATCCCATAAAACAAGGGATTTTGTTAATTGATTTAAATTTTAAATAATGAGAAACGTCAGCATTTTTGTTCAAAGAAACATTTTTATTTAAAGAAAAATCTACATATTTTGTGTCCTATTAGTGTTAATGTGAGTTGGTTAGATTACACATTTTTCACAAAATTAATACCCCAATACTCACTTAAATTACTGTTTTATTTTACTGACCTTGAAAAGACAACAAAGGACATTATAATATCAGTTTTTAATGAAAGCTGTGTCAGCTTCAAATTGCTACAATTACAGCATATTATTTGAAGTGTGACTAATTACCTTCTCCTGTAAGACTAATGTTTTTTTTTAAAGGAAATGAGTAAGAAATTCTGTTTTAGTGCTTGACAGTGCCTTAAGAAACTACATATTCTGATATTGGGCACACGGTGTGAAGCCTTTAATTAACTACTTATATCTGGCTTATAATTGCTATTACATACTACTCCTAGTCACTCTAGATGAGTAAGTTTCAAATGACGCCAGAATACAGTTTAAACACAGATTAAAGTAAAGAAAACTACATTATAATGATTTGATCAATAGAGTTTTTGGCATGTGTTTTGTCTTCTGAATTGTTTATCCCTAACAGAGTCACGGGGTGTCTCATAGCCTACTGATTTCCGACTGATTTCAGGTGAGAGGTGAGGTAAACGAATGTGTTGATCATAAATTGAGCAATTCCGGTATGCATAAAAAATTTTGTTATTTCACATTTCAACAGAATTTTCTGGCTCCCATTAGGATGACATACTCTTGGCAATCTTTTACAAATTTAGATGACCTTGAGCAAAATATTTTTTCAAACCTGTTGAATTCTGGCATTTGTTGAAGAGCTGACTGCTTTTATCTCAGCATTACTTTTGGATACTCAAGAACTGTGATACATCTCCATGACAACATGATACAGTACAAATTGAAGGAATCTGGACATTGATAAATCCTGCTGTTTATCTTGTCTACCATTAAGTAGTTTGAGCATTTTTAAAAGCGTTGCAAAGAAGATAAAATTTCTAAAATACAAACAGTATTTTTTTTATTCGTCTGCAACTCTAGATGAATTTCAAACTATATAAAAACACAAGATATAAATTAGCAATCGAAACAGCATAGTAGTTTTTGTGTCATATATGCACGATAGATAATGGTTTAAAAAAGAAAAAGAAAAAAATATTGACAATTCAGAATATTAAATCACAGCTTATGTCAGGAAATTAGTTTTGACTTTCTGGAGAAAAAAATGACTGCCTTGGGCTGTAATGCTTATAAATTATAATAGATATGTACAAAGGTGATTGTCAGCACACTCTGAGCTTAAAATCTTGCTCTCTGTATTTAGAAAAAAAAAAACTTTGTTTTTTTCACTTGTTCAGTTCAGTTTAGTAGAAGTACAGTTTTAGCAAGTTTGAACTTTACATTCTGCTATTAATTCTGCTTATCAAGGAAGGATGGCTCAGTGGGTAGGGCGACCATCCTATGAACCGGAAGGTTGCTGGTTCGATAGCCCGCCCAGAGTGCATGCCAACGTGTCTGTAAGCAAGACACCGAATTCCCAGTTGCTTCTGATGATAGTGGTATGTGCCTCTCATGGAGCTCCTATCATCAGGAATGAATGTGTGTGAATAAGTGTAGCTTCTTTAAGTATTCAGAAAAGCACTACATAAGCTCAATGCATTATTATATCATTGTTATGATCCATCATAATCATTTGGGACTGAAACAACAAAAAAGGAGTCTATGACCTCACCGATCGTTATATTTACACCAATGCAACATGGGATTGTGTGACAGAAATAAAACATGTTGTGCACCCTCTAACAACTATATATTTAGACTACCAGCATGTACATTTGTAACTTTAGCACATTTGCTTTCCTCATGGGTACTTTTGAATTCTAAAACAGTTGAGTGATGAGGGTTTGGCTGGAGGTCATGGTGAGTCACAACGCAAAGCAGTCTCGTGTTTCCTGCCAGTCACGGTGCTTCATGCTTCCTTGCTGGGACAGGAAGTGGTGGAGTAAACAGAGGGAATCCCACACTATGACTACAAAACTGCTATGTTGTCCCACACTTAGCCAGCAGAGATTCCAGTGACTAACTTTCCACCTCTGTTGAGCCTACTTTAATTATGCTGCTTTCTTAAAAACAATTCTCCATAAACAGATTTTTTTATTTATGCAACGTTCTTTCAGCTTAGCAAGAATATGAAGGGTAAATACATTAGATATCTGAAAACGCTTGCTTTGTTTTACTCTGTAAACGTCAACTAAGATCCACTTTTCAAGGTTTGTAGTGAAATCCTGAGCATAAAGTGCGATAATACAGAAATGTGCTCATTGAGACGGTCAGTGCATCAGGAATAAAGAACTTTTCTGGGCTCCATACCAAATGAGCTGCAGAGAGAAGCAAAAAGAGTGATATGCTTTGAGCATGATCACCATCGTGATGCAATAATGTGCAACCTGCCCTTTTTAAATTTTCTGGGGAATTAGCCTAGTTTGGGAAATGTCATAGCCATTGCTCACCTTGGCATAGCGCTTTTTCCCCAGTTAGCACATGACCTTATTTCTGTTATCTGTGGCAGCCATGCAAGACCCCAGCTCATCTGTTTTCATGTCAGGTGTTTGTAATGACCACAACAATCATTTTTTTCAAGACTTTAAAGTTTTTAATTCAAATTCTAGCTCACAGTTGTTCTGTTTAAGGCTTTAGGTTAAAAGCTGTGTTGTTTTATCATCACTGGAAGACCATGATTCACTTGATGGGAAAGTGATTGAGCCTCTTGAATATTTGATGTAAATGTAATAGGAAAGTCATAAAAGCTTTGCAGATCTTAATTTATCCAGTCAGAACAGTCATCGATTTAACCTGTAAATTTATGGACGGCACCATGTGCCCCCTTTTCCTCCGTTCAGGACAGTGAATGTTATGGCTGTAAATTGCACTTCCAAATCACAATGAGGACCCCACCTCCAACCACCTAGAATTTATACTTCAAGTGAGGAGGGGGGACACTGTCTCATTTAAATTATTTACTTATGAATTTGATGGAGAGACTGGGGAGTAACTATTGATCTGAAAGATTTAGAGCTTGTTGGCTAAGCTAAATGGCAACATGGTATTGGTAGAGGAGTTGGGTCTTATAAATATTTTCCCTTGATAATAATCATTATAAAGAGCCAAGAAAAGAAAGAAACACTGGGAAATGTTGGTTTATGGAAGCACAAAAGAAGCTGGAAATATTTGAAACAGTCCTTTTTCTAATAAAAGAAAGCACTTGAGTTTTGACATCCGCTTTTAACAGACCTTGTGTTAGGTGCCGTATGCTGGATCCTGGATAGTAAATGTATCAGAGGGTCACCAGTAAAAGCCCAAGGCCACCAACTCTAATACTTGCTCAGACGACCAGTCTTCTGAGATGATGATGATGATCCGAGGAATCGTGCATGTGGGTCAATAAGCTTCACTACTAGGGCTTCACAGTGGGTTGGGTGGGGGCAGGACAGAGCACAGGGATCAATACATAATATCTTACAAATTGAATTCGACCTGGATCGACCCAGAGGGCGTGTGTGACCGGCTGAGAACTGTGGACGACTGCACAGTAAATCCTACTGATCAGTACGGAGAAGTAGACAGGAGGGGGTGGGATGAAGGTGGGGTGACCTCTCATAGGGGTGTCTGTCCAGAGGAAGGAGGGCGTGAAGAGTGGAGGTGATGGAGAACAGTGAATATGGAGAAGGAGACCTGATATGGTGGGGGGGAAGAGACAGAGGCAGCGTCGGTTTATCACCTCCAGTCAGAGGGTCGCTCTCTTGTCCCAGTCATTATCTTCAAGAGGCTTCACCCCCATCTATTTCTATAATGGTGGGCTTGTTTGGACAAAGTCAATTTTATGGTCTCATCCATGTTCTTCCAATGTCTATTTGAGGCTAGGAGCATCCATGCATGTCAGCTTTGTTCAGATACAGTGGAGCGGTAATAGTTGGGACCAGCTTCAGAAAGAAGTCTTTTGTGAAAAACCATCTCTCTGGCAACAAGGAGATGAAGACTAAAATCGCTGTCATGGCCGCCCTTTATATATTGGCAAGGAAGTATTTACAAAGATTTGTGTAGTTCAAGAAAAGCACTTTTATATTTTAGATCCAACATGATTGAGTAGTTTTACATCTTGATCAAATAACTGTTTCATAATTGCAGATATTTTTTGTTAACTCTATATTTACACAAGCTTCATCACATCTTGCACACACTGGTTACATTTCTTGTACATTTTTTAAGCAATAAAATTTAGTTTATATAATTTGTCTCTAAATTTAGTTTGATATATTACTGATGTATGAATTATTTTTTAGACATGCCCTTGTAAGAGCACACTTTCCAAATTCCACACACCATTACGACTGGATTGAAGAAGATAGCATAAATAATAAATTGAATGTAAAAAAAATGCTGAAGAATTGTTTGTGTGTGTGCTTAGTTTTTGTACCTAAATTGTAGCAAACATTAACATTGACTAAATCCAAATGATGTTTTTAAGTCATTTTGTTTTTCAAGAATCGTGAATCTCTTGTTTTGATTTTTCAAATGCCTTCACAAAGTTAACAACTTTTACTTTCAGTTCCTCAGTATTTCTAAAACGATGTTTCCTGTTCCAGTAACCACTCTTATGTACAACACTTTAAAACTACAGAAATTTAGCAGAGGTTTACCAAAGTAGAGCACATTTACATACAGTATAACAGATTTGTGCCTTGGTTGCTGTTGTTTATACTCATCTTCAAATATGTGCCATATGACTATTAAGTTTCATTCAGATAACATAAGGTATTTCCTTTCTACTTTGCTTATTCTGTTTTGATCAACTCTTCTTAAAGCATTACAAAGTCGTTTTAACTTGAATGGACTTTTTTCTGAATATACCTAAAAGAAAAACAACCTACTTAGGTTTCAATTTTAGAAATAGCAGATGTTTTTTATTCTTCTTGAAACTAAAGAGAATACCATAAAAGGTAAATCACCTCCATGATGACTGCAGCATCACAGACATTATCTAACTCCTCACATGCAAGAGCCGGGGTCAAAGTGAAAAACAATCTGTGTGGCGGAAAAGCTCTCGGTCAATTCTAACCCACAAGGCCTTTTGTATGGCCCCGGCTCCAGTGACACGGGGGTTGATGTGTGGGTGTCGTTTACATGGGAGGCTTTGCGTACGGCCAGCTTGCTGAGGTTGAGGGCACATTTATTTGAGTCTGTCTAATTGACATGTTGGGATCGATGGAGAACAGAAAGCCTTTCTACAAAGTCCACCAATACAGAGCCGGTCCCTTGGGCCATTGCACGCCAAGACCCACCACCCTATCAGTCACAACCAGAGCCCTAAACTAAGCCCCCCTCTACTCCCTCCTGCACCACTTAAATGCACACACAGATGGAAACACGCCAATACAGACTAGGAAACAGAAACCAACTACCACAGACACACATTCACACACACAGACAAAACACAAAATCCCCATCGATCATTGTCCCGCCATCCCCTCCCCAACCCACTGTTGCACCAGAGCCCACCCCCCTGCTGTTTTGGAAGAGGGAGAAGGCAGTGTGACATAGCAGGAGGGTCCCAGATGAGTTGCTGATCCTACCATGGACAATTGGATCACACTCAGTGGTATCTACCGGAAGGCTGTTGATGTGTCACTCAGGGCTCTTTTGTTGCTGGGAAACCCTGAAAATCTAAAGTGTTAAATTCGCTCTGTACTATTACATTCATACTCAGCCAAAATGAAATAGTGAGTGTGAGTATTTACTGAAAGCTTTGTAGCAGGCGTTTGTTTCACAATTTTCATTTTGGTTTATTTTCTTGTTTCCATCTATAAAGGGCTGGAAGACGTCGGCAAAAAGGATTGCCTGTGTTTATTTATATAAAATGTTCAGGGCCTCTAAATCTGTTTCTCAATTTTCTAAAAAAAAAAAGGAAATAGTCTTATTTTATTACACATCATTACTGCAAGTTTAAAGTCTTTGCCGCTTGTACATACTCACAATGTACATACAGTGTGGTGGTTAAAAAAATCCCATCAAACCATCATCAAATAATAAATGTTGAAGTACAACAGCAAAGAATGAGACACAAGTCTTTACTAAATTGCTTTACAGTCGCTACAGATAGACCGAAAGATGCAAAATGAATACTAAATTACCTTTCGTTAGAGATTGTCAAAGTTCAAGGGTGCTGTTTAATAAAACATATTAAGTGACTGCTAAAGAACGTCTGTTTACACAAGGCTATTACTGAAAATTTGATTTGCCCCTCATTCACAAAACAATTAAAACGCTTGACTTTAGGTTAACTTGTGAAGCATTTCTGTAACAAATCAGACTGACAGGATGGTAATGGATAAATACCCCACTCATGTTGATCTCAATCAAAATCATCAAGAGTAAGAGCCCTTGATTTTAAGTGTATTTGGTTTGTTTACCCAAGTTCTAGATGCAGTTTTAGTTGATTTTGACTATTAACTGGTTTGAACAAAACTTGTTACTAATACATTCAAACTCTTGCAGATATCAATAGCTATTGATCTTTTAAAAAAAAATTATTTAGGGGAACAATTAGGGGAACACACCAGCATTCAAGCACTTTTTGATGATGCATGCATTCATTGGTTGCCTAAAGTCCAAATAATGCTACAAACCCACAAAATCTCATCATCTGAAAACACCTGCCCTTCATTTTCTATGGGTCCAACTGGAAAGAGGGGGCAGGGGAAAAAAAGGTTGTGTTTTTGTGTTTGAGTGACTACTATTGGTCTAAAAGGACAAATGTTGGTTACTAGGTGTGTGTTTTTGAAATTGGAGCGTACTCTCTCATCATGCAATCTACAGAAGGTCAGTGTGGGTGGCGTTAGGCATGGGGTTTACCCTTATTTGCATTCAAGCACACCCTCTCTTAAGCCTCCCTGTTCTGTTGCACGTGTCTTATTGTCTATAGCAACCCCCTACCACTGCTCACAGACACACAACCCAATCCCCTCCCTTTCACCATTTGAAAGAGATTTGTTGTGTGTGGATTTAGCCTTGAGGGAGATGCAAAATCAGATCTTCACTTTTTCTTTCAACCTTTGCTGTATAATAAAGAGGAAGCGTTAAGAATGCTTGTAATTAGTGCAAATAAAGCATGAAGCTCAGTTATAGATGGTGAGCTGGAGTGGTTTTAATTGGCTGGCAAGAGGAGAAGGATTGAAGGAAGGAGCTGATTGGAACAACTTACTGAATGTTTTCAGATGAGTTTTGGAGACAATTGAGTTTTCTGATTTAATTCATTTTTTATATTGGGCTATACAAATATAATTGAAATAAACCTAGTAAATCAGGAGTATTTAGTAATTGTTTAGAAGTATAACATACATGTTCTAATAATATGTCCAGCATACATACTATGTGTGCTCAACGTTTCTGCTGATGACTTTGAAAGTTTTGAGATTGTTTTGAAACATGAACTAAAAATATCTAATGCCATGATTTTAGTTCACTTTCCACATAGTTCTTGTTCAAGCTACGCACCTTCAACCTTTTCAAATTCAAATACACACAGTTCACTTGAATTGAACTGTTCATCCTTAAACTTGTGGAGTTAGAACCATTTAATCAAAACCACACAACTTCCCAGAAATAAACATTCAAGCCTATAAACCTATCAATTTAAAACGCTGAACATAACAAACGTATTCTAAAAGATTTCTTCACAAATAAGTTCTTTTTTTATGTCAGCATTTTGAAGCCAAAATATGACTTAAAACGTGAGGTTTTTGGTGTTCTTTTAGAAAGTCTATGAACAACAACACAACACATTTTGACAGATTTGATATCTATTTGTATTTTAAAAGTGTACAGGCTGCAAAATCTTTGATCCTTTTTAATGTGTGCACTATGTGCATGTGTACATAGTGTGTGGCTTCTCAGGGAGCTGTAAATGTTTTCTAGTTTTTGCAAAAACTTTCAGATATTTTTGTTCATTTCAAAATAGTAAAGTGACTATTGAAGAGTCTCTATGCACATTCAAGCCTTTTGCACATAAAAACATACAAATGAAGCCATCTGTCCATCCTGTGCATTTGTTTAGTCGAACGTATTGTCCAACCCTCATGCACAGTATGTGGGATGGGACACACTTAAAATAACACACCTTTTACATGAGCACAAACAAAGAACCTATTTTATTCTTTAGACGAACAAAATTCTTGGCCAGCAAGATGAAGGTTATGTTTTAGAAACAATGTATTTTTTATCATTGTTGTTTTCTAACCCGTTGAATTCAATGTTAATCTGAAACCCAAAGCAGGATGTGAGGAAAGTGTTTTGATAAAAGGGCATAGAAAAAAAAAAAATCTATGTTGACTTGAGTCTCCTGTCTAACAAAGATCTCTGGGTAATAGCATCTTTCTATAAATATCCAACCATCCCCTTCATTTTGATTAATCATAACATTTGGGTGTGAATGACAGTCAAAGAATATCTAAATTTAACTTCAATGGAAGAACTGGCTCGCATGATAGTGTTTATTTTGCCATAAAATGTGAAAATCGAAACCACAGTTTGCGACCTCATCCCTTGTGAAATATTGTTGACATATACCCTAAATCCCTCTGGGCACCAGACCTCCAAACCTAGTAGTTCTGTAAACAAAACCAAACAAAAAGCTGCATTGATTCACACACCACTGATCTGTTAAAGCACTAGCTTTTAAAAAATGTGTTTGGACCATATTGTTAATTTACCACATACATACTCATCAGTCACACTTAATAATCTGTTACAAGTACAATAATGCAATGTTTGTTTCTTATAAGCCATTGTCTGTACTTGTGTTGAACATATGGGGGTTTTCCTCTACGCTACATAATTCTCATGAAAGTGTGAAACTGAGCAAAACGTTTATTAAGCTTCTGGTTGGTTTTTTTTTTCTTTAAGCGTTTGCAAGTTTCCTGCATCGCTCTTTGTCCTGCGAGTACTCTGCAGCTGCTGCCCTTTAGTCATCATGTACTAGAAATGACGTCAAGGCAGTGAGAAAGGCGAGTCTCCCTCGCTGCTTCAAGTTTCAGTTTGTTACCATAGCAGCAGCAGCCACTTCCTGCCTGACTGAGTCTTCCTGTGTTCATTCAGTTTTGTGTGAGAGGAGTTACGAAGCACAGTGTTTACATTACCATATATGGGATTTTATGAACAATGGGCACAGGGCTTTCCCCGAAGTTAAATAAACATTATGGGCATTTTCCCATACACAAACAGCATATGTGCAGATAAAATTCTCTACGCACACATGGCACCACCTCTGTGGATACTCTTATCAGTCATTCAAAACTGTTCCTGTTTGAATCATCTCCATTTGCAGAAATATTTAAATTCACCCAATGTTTCCCTAAGGGTTTTGAAGCTGTGCGGGACAAATACCAAGAATCACTAGGCAGCCTAAATGGGGAGGTTATTTGATCTAAATGTTAATAATGCAAGGGTTTGGTAACCTAACAATTTAATAGCAACTTTTGTAAGGTACTTGCAAGAAAACGTGTAACAGGGACATACGATTGAAGCTTATATACCTCAGCAGGTGGTTTTCTTCTTTAGGAGCATGCTTCTGTTTCTGTGGACTCTATAACATGCATGCGTGCATGCATGCATGCTATGTACCTTGCAAAGCAGAGAAAACACATATAAAGTAAGCTGAGATAACTGTATAAATATCGTGCTTGAACAAACTGGAGCTGTTGCTTCTCATGAAAGATAATGTTCCATTTTGACAACTCTCCCACGTAGAACCTGACCTCAAACTGAGTGGCAGGATCCATTCTCCTCCTGGTTGTTGCTGGGGAAGAGTGAGCCTCATTGACATTCAGCACACAATGCTTCGTGCACTCTGTCCGTATCCATGACCTCAGCTGTTTCAGCACTCTGTAAAACCATTCCTTAACTCACAACATCGCATTCACTAACAGGGGCCAAGGGTGGATGGAAAGGTGGGGTGAGTGGGATCACCGAGGTGAGGGTGGATGGCAAAGAGGAAGAAGCAAATATGCCCTTCTTGCTCCAGCAGTGGTGAATACCTGTCAGAGGGCATCCAAGCTGCTGCTCTGCCATTTTTGATTGCGTGATTAGTATGAGAAGCCATGTTGTTAGTGTTTAAATGTTTCCAGTCCAGAAAGAACACTCCTCCTGCACTATGTAAATGCAGCATTGTTCAGAAACCTCTTGGTCATTTGGACTCCATTACTTTGTTCAATTGAAGAACACCACTATGGTAACTCTGTATTCGTTCATAGCAAATAGAGCTAGAAATGCATAAAAAAAGAGACAGAAGGAAAGAAAACCAGAAACTCCACCAATTTCAGCCCTGCCAAAGGTCACTGGAGCAACTGTTGAAAGATCTTGCTCTCAGTGGAAGAGAAGTGGAAAACTCCAACTACAAGAACATTTGACATATAGCAGCTGCCAGAAACCCACCCAAGAGCTAAAGACATACTAGCAGCAGTGTTTAAGGTGCAGAGATCTCAGTATGGATGATCACAACAGACTTTTCACTCCATAATAAAATTAGAGCACAAACATTTGCTAACAATTGCCATCTGAACATTATGAACAGATCTCTACTGCCAAAATAAATGGTAACCTTCACAAAGACATTGAAGTCTAAACTAATTTAGTCTGTTCACAGTCAATAAACCATTGCCCACATGTATCTGCTTTGTTCAGTGATTCATATACATTCGATTAGTTCTTTATTGATGATTGTTTCTCTGCATTTTCATGCCAGAAGTAATCAATCACAGTTAAAAAAATACATGGAAAGCAGAGGTGTCAAAAGTACCAACATTTCCTACTCAAGTAGAAGTATAAATACCGAGTTAAAAAACTACTTTAGTAAAAGTAGAAGTATCAACTCAAGTTTTCTACTTAAGTAAAAGTAAAAAGTAACCTATTTTAAAACTACTTAAAGTAAAAAAAGTAAAAGTAATTTTCAGAAAAAAAGGAATATTGTTAACAAAAGCGTATAAACATATTTTTTAACTATTATCACATGCTTTAAAGAGCAGAAAATATGATAATAAATGAAAGTGTTTTGGTGAAACTTTATGAATCAGAAACATTTATTTCTTAATAATGGAACCAGCGCATGGACCAGCGTTGCCAGGTGGGAGATGCTGAATTATCGTACTAATGACGTAAAATGATCGTATTTTACAAAAAATATCGTACACCCAGTAAAACCACGCCCATTGACAAAATAACACCCTTTACATGCACTCGTAAGGCAGTGGGAGTGAAGGAAACACACAGGAGGCAAAATCCTTGGATTCTTTTTCTAAAATTTTAAGAACTGTAAAAATAAAAAAATAACCAGGGAAATAAGATTTTAAGAAACCCAGAAAGAAACCAGTAGGGGCGGGACTTAGGAGACGGTATATATACATTTATATATATATACATATCTACATATATATGTGTATATATAAGGTTTTTTTAATGTTAACCCAAACATCTACATGATACAAAATCTAAGCGATGTGTAGTTTTAATCTCCTCAGTCAGTCTTTATAAACTAATCAATAACATTTTGGATGCTTTTAAGCACAAATACTTCATCCACTACTATTTATGGATTAATCAGTTCAATCAGCTTTGTTTGTAAAGATAAAATAGTGCGTCACAGGTCAAAGTTATTTTTATAAAAATACCATTTACAACATTTTCAGCAAAGACGTTTACAATAACCTAAGACTGAAAATAATAATAATAATAATAAAACATTTCTTTGCTGTTGTTTTTTTTTTTTTTTTAAACTGATAATTCATTCAAAGTTCAGTGTTGCAGCATCAGAAACACTTTGATTTCCGAGCCCGCAACAAGTCTCCAACACGGAAATTGACGTCCTTGCTCTTTAAAAGTTTGTGGGCGGTGCTGCTCGCCCCAAAGTAATGATTGACTGGACCTTTCAGCCAATCATTCATCTGTTCCTTTGTTTGATGCATTCAGGGTTCATAAAAAAAAAAAATTCCGACAAACAGTCGCGGCTTTATAACGGTGACAAAATGGAGAAAGTAGCGACTACTTTTTATAAAATGAACGAAGTAAAAGTACAGATAATTGCATAAAAAAGTAGTGAGTAAAAGTAAAAAGTAGACAAAAAAATAATTACTTCGTTAAAGTAAAGATAACGAGATTTTCTACTTGAGTAAGGTAACGAAGTAGTCTTACTTCGTTACTTGACACCTCTGATGGAAAGGTGATGTCATCTTTTTAAATAGTGTCCAAGATTGACTTATTGAATAAATAGCAATAACAGGCTAAATATGCTGGCATATTTGTCACTCTAATAAAAGCGGAGGAGGTATTAAAAAGCATGTGACTAATTTGAAAGTGACAGATTTGCTTTCACCATTTCATTATCGATGAATCATAGCTATTTGTGATTGGTTGTGAGAAAACTCCACTTTCTAAAAATAATAATTGACATTTCTAATTCCGTTCCACAATTAATATGTCCGTCTTAAAGTAACTTACAGGACATTTGATGAGGAAAAAAAATCTCTGATCTTCAGGAGCTTTCTTTTTTGCTAAGCAGCTTGATCCATCATACAGAAAAGGACATTTGTACTGACATTGTGTGTTTACGGCTTACACACAGATGATTTCCAATTTCTTTTCTGCTCAGAACAGTGATTTTTTTATTAGAGAGGACCATATGTTTCAGGTTGGAGTATTCATCCTGTTTACACAGTCTCTAGGGTTTATTTTAACCATGACCTTTGTCCCGTTTCTTCCCAGGTTAAACTTTGAGGTCAGCTCTACATTGATGACAAAGGACAGGTGAGCATCTTTAGGCGTAGCTTGTTCTTGTGTGCTGTCTTGCAACATAGACTTGTAATTTACCTGTGTATGTGTGTCACTGTGTGTGTTTCTAAAATAAAGACATCAAAGGTTTACTTTATGTCCTCACAGCTGCATAAAAATTCATCAGGTAATGTTTCAAACAAAAAGCCATTTTTCTTTTTCAAGCAAACGGTGAACAAGCAAAAAATAGACCAAAGACAACAAGGTCCCTGCTGACTGTGCAAAATCCTTAAGGACTCACAAAGGAGTAGACATAAGGATGAGTTCTGATATGGAGAAAAATGCATCTTCAGTGTTTTCTGTCCATCAATCTTGTGTGGAGATTAAACTTTCATCCGAGCAAAAGAGGGTTTTTTATCCCTTACATAAAATGATACAAAGCATGCACTTAAACAAAAAGCAGAAATGGATCAAAATAAATCGGGGAGGAACAGGAAGGTATCTTTGGTCAACTTGGAAAAATATAATTCACATGAAACCAAGTTGTGTTGATCTGTTTTGTTCTGCAATTTGGGAAATTAAGCAAAACATCTCAATGATAGTAATATTTTGAAAAAAACACATCACACTAGATTATAGGTAATTGAATATTATGTAGGCACATCAGACAGGTTTTGTTAGGATAGAGAAACCCAAACTTTCAAGAGAGCTATAAATGAGCTGTTTTAATATGACTCTTGTGCCATTGTTTTTGGCATCAGCAAAGAAAAAAGTCAACTAAGCACAAGCAGGCTTCGAAAACAGCCATTCACAACCATCCCACATTCATAGAGCCAACAAGACTTCAGAAAAAGTTCAATATATAGACAAGGATTTACCAATAACTAACCATCTTGAGTTGATGTGCTCTACAAACAAATCTACTTGGTAGATTATGCATTATTCATTCATTTATCAGTTGAACCTCTTATCCCCATCTGATCATGGGGTACTGTAGACTATCCTTGCAAGTTACAGGCAAGAGGTGAGGTACACCCTGAACAGGCCATCAGTTAGTTCCAGGGCCACATACACAAAGTAAAGCGAGACAACCATTCGAACACACTCATGCCTAGGGGTAATTTATTAGTCTCCAATCAACCTAGCATGCAAACTGGAGCACCCGATAAAACCTCATTTGTACACAAGGAAAACACGCAAACTCCACACAGAAAGGTCAGTGATCCAAACCTCACTCCACATAGGATGCAAATCCCCAACTGTCTTGCTGTCTTTTATGCCCAATTATGCATTGTGTCACAAAATACTCAACATGCAAATGTTGGATAAACATACACAAGTAAGAGAGATAATACAACAGAAATCTGGGTTTACGAGTAAAGTCAAATGTTTTTTACTTTATCAATTCTGTAAATTTAGAAACAGTTTTCTTTTTCACTTTAGAGGAAATGAAATTATACTAAAATTTAGTTTGACTCTTCAATTGAACACAAAAATCCCAAATTAAATCAGCTAACACAAAAGATAAACATGCCCCCTTATAAAATTTCCTGATGCACTCTCACATCCCTTTCCGTCTATGCACACACACACTTAATGCAGATGAATGTATTTATACATGTGCTGTGAACTTTCGGGGAGTATGTCACTTGCTACCTTGCAATGTGACATCCTGGAATATTTTCCGTTATGTTAGTGCGTCTATGTTTTAAGTTAGGGAGGAGGAGAAGGGAGGGTTACAGCTGAAACTGTCACACAACAACGTGTGAAACCCCAACTCTGCGGAACTCCTTTCAATCCCGGAGCCACAGGGTTTCAGTTTGCGGTGGCAGCTGAGTTCTTCTCTGTCTCTGAAGACTGTTACATCCACACAGAGAAAGCCTGCAGAGATATGTGGAGGTTGAGTCTTGACAATCAGATGCAGTCAGAAATAGGCAGTGACTTCTCAGAAGAGAGGCTCATGATAGTTGCAGTATGACTGGAAGCTATGAGAATTTATCAGCTAGGCTTTGCTTATGTTGTACCCTGTAAAATGTAAAACTGCAACACAGTGAAAAACCAAAAAGGATAGAAGCAGTGAGAGGAGTCTGTTAGCTGCACCTGCGATAGTCACAGTAATGTGTGTCAACATTCCCCTTGTGGTTTGTTGTGTTGAGTCTCACCTAACTGACAGATGGAGGGGTAGCCCACTCCTCTTTGCAGACGTACTAAACTGGCATCTTCTATTTTCAGCAACGCTTTGATAAAATCCCACATCTGCTCCAAGATAAGTCCAAATGACAACTGAGTTGATCATGTGCATACCCATTCAACAATACCTTGCAGATGATTACTGAGTTACAAGCTGTTTGTTATAAACGTTATACCTTGCAGTTAATTAAGACCTCAGTTTTGCTTGTGATCCAACAACCAAACTTGAAATAAAATAGAAAATAACTAGATTGTATACGCAACATGTATATTTAATTAAGTTCAGCTCCAAACCAGAAGGTCAATGGTTGAAGCTTTGTGTAGTAATAGACAAAAAAGCATTTTTAAGTCTAAAAAGACTTTATCAAATAAGTATATTTTATTCTGTAAACTTTAGATTTATGCATCAATTTTTGTAACCTTACCTGGTTTTCTTTTTCCTTTGGGCCGTCATTTGTGTCTCATGTGCTGTGACATTGGCAGTTAAGCTGAATCAAGTTGAGGTTCGATAAAGTGCAGAAACAAGAAAAAACTTTAGAGAGTTTTTAGAGACATTCTGGGGAAAGAAGTACTGGAAATGGATTTGACTTTATCAAAAAAACTGAAAGTTTGGAAGACAGTCATAGAGGGCAGTTTGAAATGTTTGGACATGAGGTTGAGAGCAGGAAAATGGAATCAATTTGCAGATGAATGCTGCGTTTAGGGCCAACAGGTAGAAAACCCAATGAAAGACAAGAGGGGTATGACTGTAGTCAAGGTAAGCTGTGTGAGAAAAAATTGTGGTGAAACCAACTTGCTATGGCAACCCCGAAAGTGTAATGATGGTGGCTAAGGAGGACCCAGATGATACATAGACACTTTAAACTACAAAGTAGTTTATTGCAGGTAACAAGAGTGCGGGGTGAGGGAACAGTCATGGAGGAACATGGTTGTGGCTGCACCAGGTGCTGACCAGCAGCAGAGCAGAAGGATGATCTGTCACTGCAGTCATGACATCAAGGTTTATGTAACCTGGAGAAGACGAGACACAGGTGGGAAAATCAGGATGAGGCAATTGCTAGCAGGTGTAATGAGTTAGGGGCAGAGGGCAGGATTCGGAGGGAGGAAATGTTCCAGATGAGAAGATCGTTACAGAATGGGAAAAGTTAAAGAAAAAGATTTGAACTTTTTCAGCTGGGACAATAAATGGGAAATGAACTTCTGAAAAATGTAAATTTGCTAAATCTGATACATTTTTTGTATTTCCCTTTCCAGGTTTATTTGAGCTGTTGTGTAAGAGCTCCTCAAAGCTACATTTTTTGCATGGGTTGTGGTTTTTATAGCACATCTATTATGAGACTGGTTTTGATGCACATTTAAGATTCTCTTCCTTTTTTCTCATCCAAAAGACATTTACACTCATTCTTGTATTTCTTTGACTGTGAACTAGGAATGCTGTGGTTAAACTCCCAGTAGATCTGCAGTTTTTGAGATACGGAGACCGGCCCATTTTACACCAAGTCATTAACCCAAGCTCCATGTGCACGTTTGCAGAATTTTTTTATAAAAAAAACTATAGTTGGTTGATTAAAAAAGGATGAACAATCATGCTTGCTAATCAACCATTTTCAGAGCACCGGGTCACAGTTTTTCAAAAAATTTGAAAAGACAACCCCAACAGTGTTATTGTTCATTTTTCTCCTGTGGGTTTATTCCAAGAACCATCAGCATTGTCCTCTTTACAAAATTGGTTGGTTGCCAAGTGTCTCAAAGACACTGGATATCGTTTTATTGCCCATAATCCATAAAATCCTATTCAAGCAACAAAAACCATTCTTAAAACAATTGTGTAACTGATTAATATTTCAATTAAACCTCTTTGAATAATTATGCAATAGGCGAAACTATTGAAATTTGTCATTTCCAGGCCTCTACTAGCATTTTTCAGGCTTGTAATGGACAATGTCCATTTCCTGACGTAGGTCCATATGATTGATCAACTTTTATTGATATTTATATTTCAAACAGCATTTTAAAACAAAGTCTACTGAGCCTGACATCATCAGGATTTAATGACAAAATATACAGAAAGAATAAGAATAGACCAAAGAGATAAGGGTGGAGGGGGGGCACGACTATATTTAGTTTTGGCTATTTTAAATTTAATTGAACATTTTTATATCACAGCAGAGCTGTTTCAAAGTTGTACGTGGAGTTGATCAAATAGAAACACAATATCAGAATTGTATTAAGCTTATATAAATCTACAACAGTGGCATACATTCATTTCACATCCAGGACCTCAGTAGGGCTCGATCTGCATCAGGTTCTCATTGCCTGGATTGCCTGGATTACGGTTTTAAACCAGCTACTATACTTGGGCATCACAGTTGAAAAAACCCACAATAAATGCCTTCACATGAACAATCAAGTGATAAAAAGTATTCTTTTCTGAGTACAGCCAGGGCACACAAAATCATTGATAAGGTCTTCATAAACTACAATAATGTATGAGATTGTAACATCATTTTACCCAACAAAAAATTAGATTACTTGTTGATAAAATTCGTCTTTCACTCTCCTCTCCAGTGTCAAAATGCCTGGCCACCCTGTCATTAATCTGAACGTCCTGTCTCATGGCATTTGAATTTCTTTGCTCTGTTCAACTCTTTTAGAAAAGTCGGTCTCAAAAATGATCCTGAAAAAAGTTTTACAGTAACAAAACTTTATTTCCATTCACTTAGCTGTATTTGATGCTTATTTCAGTAACTCAGCTGCAATGCTTTGTGACCACCCAATCAGCAGGTCTGAAAATAGTGTCATGTTCTAAACTTGTGAGAAGACCAAGGTCCCAACCTAGGCAGATCAGTTCAAAATCTGATCAACGGAAACAAAAGTTTTATTGGCATTCATCGCCAGCAAATGGGCTGATTGTAGCCTACATTGCAACAAATGCTGGCTGAAATGTGATTGGTTAAGTGGATTAAAGCAGGAACGGGTTTGGAAGCAATGCAGCCATCAGAAAAGCCAGGACCGTAAATGAACAAACATTTCATCTTCCGAACCAGTTATCTCTACTGGGGTCGAAGGTGGTGTTTGAGAATTTCTTGGCTGATTTCAGGCGAGGGGCAGAAGGCACCGTCTCCAGGTTACCAGTCTGTTGCAGGGCCACACACAGACCACCATCCACACGCACACAGACACTAGGGGCAATTTTGTCGCGGGCAATCAACTTAACATGGATGTTTTTGGAGGGTTGGAGGAAATTCGTGTACCTGGAGAGACCCCATCCCACACACACAGGGAGAACACATAAATTCCACACAGAAAGGCCAGCGATTCAAGCTTCGCTCTCATTCTAGGACTTGAACACCTGACCTTCTTGCTTTTAGGCCATTATGCAGCCTGAATAAATATAAGATTCAGATGTGTTTAAAGCTATGCAGGGAAGGTTATGAAGGCATTCAGGGTTCACTTCTACTTTTACATAGTTTGTAAGGTGTAGCAGATAGGCTTCATGTATTGAAGTTCAGACAAGGCTGGTCTTTTCTTCTTCCACATTCCGGGCTCTCGTATATGTGAAAAATGTTGGATCCTCAACTAACACAATTTAGGCTTTAGAGAGGCCTTCATCCCAGGGTTGTCCCAATAAGCCTATAGAAGCTAATCAAATGGGAAAAAAAATACAACTGGTGCAAAGTGCATGTAGTCCCTCCATCTTTCACCACAAGGTTAATTCAAACATATGTTCTTTTGGCTTTTTTTAAACAGAGAGAAATTCTCTCTATGCTTCCACAGCTCTTTTTTTTTTTTTTTTTACATTTGGTTCATATCAATTTCTTCTTCTTCTTCCGGCATTTCCCTTCAGGGGTCGCCACAGCAAGTCAGTTTCTTCCATCTAACCCTATCTGCTGCATCCTCTTCAGTCACGCCAACTATCTTCATGTCTTCCTTCACTGTATCCATGAACCTCCTCTTTGGTCTTCCTCTAGCCCTCTTTCCTGGTGGTTCCAAATCCAGCATCCTTCTGCCGATGTACTCGGTCTCGCTCCTCTGTACATGTCCAAACCATCTCAGTCTGGCCTCCCGGACTTTATCTCCAAAACCTCTAACATGTGCTGTTCCTCTGATATACTCATTTCTGATCCTGTCCATCCTGGTCACTCCCAGAGAGATCCTCAGCATCTTCATCTCTGCTACCTCCATCTCTGTTTCCTGTCTTTTCCTAAGTGGCACTGTCTCTAGACCAAACAGCATGGCGGGTCTCACCAGGGTTTTGTACACTTTTCCTTTCATTTTAGCTGAAACTCTGATTTGATTCTGATTTGATGAAAATCTGATATGATTTGATTCATATCAATTTACTTGATTTAAAATAATAAATCTTTGCAGCAGGTTAAACTGGTTTGGTAAAGAACACACATGGAGACCAAGTTTTGTACTCATTTCAGATTTTTTGTTTTATTTGTTACCTAAAAAAAAGAAAATGTTCTATCACAAGTCACACTGAAATGTATTGCTTAAGAAAAAAAATATATTCATATATTTTTTTCTCCATTTTTCTTTTCTTTATTTTTTTTAAACATTTTTCTGAAACTCTTTTTGGTTTCTTTTATATTCCACCAAAACAAAAACAAAAAAAAAGAAAGTTGGTTTTTCAGACAAGCAGCGGCTGCTGCCGTGTCCCGACAACTTTCACCCCCGCCTTTTTTTTTTTTTTATTTTTCAATCGTTTTCTTTTTAAAAAATGCACAAAGCAATACATAATTCACAGTTACCATTTTGGTTTCATAAATTAATACAGTCACACATGTGCTACACCGGTCTAGAGCTAGAACATTGTAAAATTGTATTCTTGAATCCTGTTTTTTTCAATAGTTGGCTACAAGAAAAAACAGGCAACTGAAACAACGTGATCAGAATTCCACCAGTCTGTATTCCCTCTGTAATGCTTTTGTCATCTTTTTGTTTTGTAACTTCTTTTTGAGTTTCACACGGAAGTGAGGCACACACAGAATATAGTTCATACATATACAAAGAAAAAAAATTAAATAAAATTTGAGAGAGGGCCAAAAGGTTCAATTGAGTCCGCAAATAATGTATCCAAGAAAACAGGAAGTGCTTGTAGTCTGAAGTCCTCAAAGGACCTTTTTTTATTATTTATCACAGAGGCTGTTTCTTTCCAAGTACTGCGGCGTAAACTTCCTCAGTTACAAGTTTTGCTGTAGCTTTTTTTTTGCAGATTATTGGGGAGACTGAGTGGGAAGGGACATGAGGTTTAGAAAAAAGACCAACAAGCATGGCAACTCAATGAAGGAATGGGACAAAGAGGTCATTTGAGCAACAACACCCAATTTTAGATTAGCATTTGATTCAATCAAACAAGCTTTAACCCCTAAAAATCTACAACTCTCATGGCTGTGAATACTACAGTCGTGTGTGTATTGACCGACGAAACAAGCTCAAGTCTGACACTGACACTGCGAGGGCAACATTTTTAAGGCACAGAAGCCTTGACATATTAGAGACTCCACCAGCTAAAAGCACTAAACGACAGATGCCCATTGTCCTCAGTGACAAAAATGGTGCTGTGATGACAAGTCCGACATCAATATGCACAAAAAATTTCAAAACAAAGAAAAAAAAAACAAAAACAAATCCCATCCCCATTGTCCCCAAGTGTCTCATTTTTTTAGTGAAAGGTAAGGCCACTTAAAAAAAAGATGAGGTTCACCAAAAAAGGTAATCTCTCACTGCAATCTCTGGGAGTGCAATTGTGGTACGGTGGTCAGTCAGACAGACAGAGACAGACCAGATGCTTCTCTTGGATAGGTTAGACAAAAAGTTCTGGATCTCCACCGGCTTTGATGGTTCTGAGGTGTGAGTTTTTTTGTCAGTGTTCAGGCTGGGAAGAGGGTTAGCTAAATAGTTGTTTGGCTGCCTGGGTCCTTTTTTGAGCCACTGGTGGGTCAAACCAGTCTTTTTTTAGGGAGTTGAGCAAGAGAAAGAGTCATTGTTGCTCTTCACTCATCGTTATCTTCAACGTCTTCATTGTCGCACAAAAGTGCTGAGTCCACATTTAAAACTTCATCCGTTTTGGTTTCGCGTGTTAATACTTATAGAAGGACGCTGTTGTCTTAACATCGACAAGTAAAAGTTACAAAACCCAACCAACAAAAAGCAGCATTGGTAATTTTCTTCACAAATTCATGCATGTTGTTAACCTTCATTCTCAAAGCACTAGATTTTTTTTTCTTCCTTCTATAGAAAAGTAACAGATCAGTGAAATTTCGCACGTCTGCATGCAAAGTCTTTTTTTTTTAACCCCTCCCGGTATGTGTCTTTTTTTTTTGTTTTTAGCTTCTGTGTGTAGCAGCAAAACCGTGAAAGGCCTAACCTGATATGTGAATGGATGTCCTGGTGGAGGCACTAGAAAATGCTGGAAAAGATCCCACTGCTCCTCAGTCTTTGCCCTTTTAAAAACAAATTATTCCTTTTCTGGGGGTTCCATATTAGAGGGCCAAAATATATGAGACTTTAGAAGTTTGCCATTTAAACCGGTAATTTTTCTAAGTAACTGTTCATACCTTCACTGCAGCTGATCATTTTTTTGGAAAATTGTGGGGTTTCCAGGGAGTAGACGATTGGACATAAAACACAGGGTATTCTAAATTAATTTTACAGTAAAGTCAAACAAATTCGTTAACGTTCACATGTTTATGTACACAAATCCGGGCAGGATGACCATCACCTCTCTGTGACGTTTTATGTGGCTAGACAAAATAATCCACAAATTAGTAAACGGATGATTGAATGGATGCATGTAATCATTGGTAGTCAACAAGTTGACTGAAGCCACAGAGGGCTGCTGTTTTTAGAAAACAGCAGATAGGAAGAGAAACAAAAATAAATTTTTTTTCCATATATACTTTAAACATTTTTTAAATCCTCTAAAGCACTTTCTGTTCAATATTAATTCATTTTGTTTATTTATTAATCATTCCCATCTACCCTATGTCACTGAGGTTGATGTCAAAACTTCCATATTCTTTTCTTTTTCATATTATTTTAGGCTCCATTTCCTCCTTCTTGCACAATTTGACCAGCTGTTAGAAAAGAAGAAAATGTGCAAATAAACGACTACTTCGAACTTTTTTTTTTTTCCTATATGAAAACCTGAATGCTTTGTGAAGAATGCTACATTTTTTGTTTGTTTTATAAAATAGGTTTCAAAGTGGAAAAAAGAAAGAAATGGTTTAACCACCCGGCAACAGGTACAAGTTTTTAGATGAGTAAGAATGCCCCATGTTGGTATAATCCCAGTCTCCGGTGCTCCTGTCCTCTTTTAGGAAGTCCAGTGTGGGCCTCTTCATTTTTACCCAAAGTATACTTAAAAAAGAATTGGAGGAAAAAACAAGAGAAAATGCCACCACCCACAAAATTCTAATATCCTAACGTACAGGTATGGTGTTTGTTTACCACACCTCTTCTCGATTGAAAAAAAAAAAAAAAGGTCTTCTACATGTTTAAGTCCAGTTGCTTCCGGTTCAAATCCGAGCATTACACCAAAGTTGTGTTGCTATTGTTACTGCTTTTCACAATGTCGACTGTGAAGGACAGAATGGGCTTAAAGTCAGCAGGGAGCCAGCTGGTTTCTTTCTTTCATGTGACAGATAACAGTCACAAGGACAATGTTGATTTCCTCACGCGTTTCCATTTTATCTTCTGCCAATCCACTCCCAATCTAAATCCCGAGTGGTGTTCCTCACATCTCTGCGCCTCCACGAGGGGTTCAGGCCATGACAAACTCGGACTTTAAGTCGGCCTTTACGTCAGGTTTCCACACAGAGTCGTCAAAGTCCAGGTCAAGAGAGGCCTCGCTGGACATGCTGCTGTTACTGTTGCTGCGGCCCGCCTTGCGATTGGGCAGCCACTGGTATGGAGCACGCTGGTCTCGCCTGGCCTTTCTGCGCAGACGCTTCTGCTGCATTAGCAGCTGCAGCCGTTCCACCTTGCAGCGGGTTGCGCGGTTTTCCGTCTGACGTATGCGATCACCTAGATGGGCAAACAGGGAAAGATGGTCAGTTTCTCTGTGTTTGAGGATGTGAAAGAATTCTGAGAAGCATGTGTGAGTAGAAGAAAGCAGATAACCTCTAGGGGATTAATGAAGATACAAGGACACACTGGGATCATTCCCCTGGTATTGACACACAAATCCACACCCTCATCTCCTTATAACTGAACAAGTAGATCTGCTTAGACGTAAATCTTATTTGAAAGCCAAAAGTGAGGTCACAAAGGCAAACCTATTATGACAGGTGTTGGCTGTATTTACTAACACAATCGGGTCTTTCATGTCTCACTGCCTGCATGTGCTCCTAAGAGCTTTTCCAGCTGTTGATGCGCCTATAGGGAAGTCCATCCTCTAGGGAGAAGCTTTGTGAATGCTTTGCAACACTGTCCAAGTAAAGTCTAATTCCATTTCTACCTATATTCGAAGACTTGGAAGGAGGGCAAAGCGACCGCAATCTATTCGCCAGCTCCATTAGTATCTGTCTGGGAATGAAATAATTAAATAATGAGCTTCAATATCAATAAAGCAGAGCGCAAAGGCCTTCTCAGCACAGCAGAAAACACACAAAGCCACTCCAATCCGCATTCGAGTACATCATGTATTCATACACAGACACATACACAATGTGCACAATAGTGCATGTGCGGGCACGTGAGCAATTGCTCCAAGGTAAAATGTGCACGCGCGCACGCACACATATGCGGCGACGGCATCAACAGCCGCAGTAGCTTTTAACGTGGATCGATGGCAAATTAAAAAGACCTATTGATTAAACCTTAGCTCTAGTGCAGCCATCCATCTCAGGCCTGGGACAACGCTATTGGCTTTCAATAGAAAATGCAAGCGAATGGAAATTCTAAGCTAAGGGAGGGAGAGAAAAAGAGAGAAAGTTAAAAAAAAAAAAAAAAAAACTGGATTTTTTCCCACTTTTCTTTCCCTTTTATTATGGCTCTGGCTTCCAACTTTCAGCTCAATGAACACCCCACCCTGCTCCTCCCTCTGTTCCACACTTTTCATCCCTCACACACTGTGAAACTCCCTCTTCCACCAGCTCTCGCTCTAAGTCTCCCCAGAGACAGCGAGGTAGGCCCTGTGCGAAGGAGTGGGCAAGCGGAGGGGGATGGCGGCGTGGGTTAAGGAATTCCTCCCCCCAGGGATAAAGGAGGGGGTGAAGGGGAAAGGATGGAGGAAAAGATGGAGGATAAAGTAGTCAAATCGATTATGCTCTCCACCTCTCTTTTCCCCTCCTTTCAGAATGAATTCCGGACTTGGGGTGGGCTTAATTTACCTCTTTCCTTCATTTACTTATCAGATCGAGCTCCACAAAGCCTTTTCACTGGCTATAAATATTCACTACTGTCTGGCCATGCAAATTAAAAAGAACTGCTCCTTTTTCCATCTTCTTTTTTAAACTGTAAAGTGGCTGTGTTAACAGGATATCTTCCCTTTGTATTTCACCGCAGACAGATTTGGGTTTTTTCACCCTTTGCCAACGGACATCACACAACAGTACATGTGTGTCCAGATGCCATATGCAGGCTGTGTGAAGGCATTTTGAGGGGACAGCGGGTTCACCAGCTGAGAGTTAGCCAACATTAGAACCATTGTCCAACTGTCCGTGCTCCGTGTGACATCCATAGATGCTGTTTCAAGTCTTTGTTTCCCCTCTAGTCTTGCCTTTATCTCCTTATTTCCTGCTCTGATGAGCCAAAATGAAGGTTATGGGTGAAGGTATAGTCGGTCACAATAAAACAAAAAAGCAAACACAAAAAAAGAAAATCTATTTGTTGTTTTGAACCCTCAAAGAGAGTCACTTGGTTATGATCATAGTTTCTAGAAAGTGTTGTGTAAGAACAAATGCACACGCACAGTAAAGGGCAGTTTAGTGGCGCAACAGAAGGTCCTGGCCTCTGGCTTGGCAAGAGCTTTCAGAATGTGCTTGGAACTACACCAAACTTCTATGTGTGTGTGTGTGTAGTCATTCATCAGCGTCACTACCGGAGCCTGGGGCGGCTGGGCCGGACACAGCTGGCCACAGGGATCTCCAGACTATGTTTATGACAGTAGGACTATTATTAGGGCTGGCTAAGAAGGACAGCCCATACACACAGCACATGGCTCAACACACACAAACATACACACTTAAGGCTGGGTTGGTGTTAGCAAATGAACTTTAGAGGACTCAGAGAGGTAACTAAGAGATGTCAGGATTGAATGAGAGCAACAAAATCCAGGAAAGCCATTCTAAGAGACCTTGCTTGACACAGAAAAGATAAATGACTACTTAAAAACTGTTCTTTTCTTAGAAAGCACAGGGGGAAACATCAAACAGGAGGCAGGTCAAGGGTGTGCAAAGGAAGGAAACGCCAGTCTTTTCGCTCTTCTTTATTATTTAACCGCTTCCTCTCACTCCGCTTGAAACTCTCCAAGTGGTCGTTTCTATGTGCGAGGATTGAACTCTTTAAATATTACTGGGCATTGCGGAGAAAAGCGGGTGAAAAACAAGTAGAGAGTAGAAAAAAAAGGGGGCTGATCTATGAATAATCGATGCGTCAGTCAGTTTACTTCGCCTTTGAGCCCAGCCCAGCAACACAGCAAGGACTGAGATAGGGAGCACACAGGAGAGATGGGAGGGAGGCAGAGAGTGGGGTGGTTAGGTGGGAGGAGTGGGTGGGTGGAGGAGGAGAGCATGGAAGGAGAAAAGGAGGAGGGTTGCAGTGTGCAGGACGCAGAGGGAGATTAAAGGGGCTTCTTCTTCTATTGATTGGACAAAGATTGGCCTTCATTTGCAGTTGTCTTATTGCTGTTGTTTGTTTGTTTGTCTTGATAAATCTTGTGATCTTGGAGAGAGAACATTGTGTTTGTTCAGCATCCAGGGAACCGGGGAGGGTGGGGAGGAGGGGTGGACAGAATCAGAAAGAAAGACAGAAGAGAGGGGAGAGAATCACATTGCAGCAAAGTCTGCCTTAGTTTCATTTTAGTGTCACTGACGGCTCAGAGAAATTTTTCTAAAATTACAAGACAAATAGGTCACTTTTTTTCACTTTATCACTATTAAAAAAGGCAAACGCTGAATCTGTACATGTCTAAACTTTAAAAAAAACTGCCAAAAAGAAACAAATAAAAATCAACCAAGAGCATGTTTCCTTATGAGACATGTCTTTTGAAGACATCAGATTAGTTCAAACCTTCTGATCAATAGAGTAAGGTTCACCACTTCAAAGTTCAGCAGTTTAATTATAAAATCTCAAAAGCTTAATACCTAAACAATGCAAAACAACAATTAAACCAACCAATTAGACATACTGAATGAAGCAATCAACCCAAAGCTAATACAAGCCAGGGAAAAGGTGCCAATGGCCTTGCAGGGACACGAGATCGTCAATGACTTTTTACACCTCATTTGCATTCTCTCTCCTACTTTCCTTCTACTGGTTGACAATGAAAGGGCACCCGATGTGCTTGGCTGACTTTCCTGGATACCGCTGCAGTCGTGGAACATTGTCAGGAGATTTGATGAGTTAACGGTGCACGTGCGTTCTAGTGTGTTTCAATATGGAACAAGAAAGAAGGAAAGTCTACCGGTGGGTAAGGTCTCATGTCTCGGCCGAGTGGGTCGGGGCTTAAATACGGTACTCAATGAGGTTAAGGCCAAGGGATCTTTCTTTCAGTTTCCCTTTCCTTTGGCTCTTCCGGTTTCAGCCTGCACAAAGCTAACACAACCTGACAAATCAAAAGGAGGCAGGGGGTAGTGGACAGGATGTTGAAGAGACTTTAGAGAGAAAGAGTCTTTTTGAGGAAAAAAAAAAAATCAGAGTTAATTTAGCTGCTGCTTTGCTCCTCTCTCCGTGTGGTTGTGTTGAACTAAAGCAGCTGGGCTAAAAAGCAGTCATACATAATCCCTTTCTCAGCCCCCAAAGGGGTCCACCATTGAGCCCTGCATGCAGCACTTGTCTCCAGCCTTCACACAATCTAAGCCTGGACAGCGGGCAAGGGGGTTAGAGGGAGGAGCTTCCTGCTGGGTAAAGGAATGTAGCTAGCAGTCAGTTTTTCCAAAAAATCCTGAACCCTAACAAGAACCTTGATATTGAACATCTCCCAACCTCAGCAGAAAAAAAACAGAGAACTAAGCTAGTCACAGGCTTTTTGCTGTGTTTAAGTATATGTGTGTATTGTTCTTTTGTTTACGCTTGTCATCTCCAAATGGAAAGGGTAACAGCTCTAAGGAGACAGCTCAGCAATTTGACATTTTCAAGTAGCGTCTCAAACTGAATTTAGCTTTCAGGCAGATTAGAGGCTCAAATTATTGTTGTTTTCTATTTTACAATAGCTGAATGTTTCTTGTGAAGCAGCTAAGCTAATGTTTCAAAACCGGGTTAGTATGTCCTCCACGTGCTGGTTGATCAAACTACTGGAGAGTGCTTAGTCATCACTATGTGAAACAGGAACCATGTAGATACATGGTCTTTGTCCACAATGTCTTCTTGGTTTACAGAAATAAACAATTCTTTCTGTGTGCATTGTTAGCAAGAAGATGGATCAAGAGGGTCAAGTAAAAAAAGCTATTCCTTCTTGCAGAGAGATGAACAAACGTTTAACTGATGGGCAGGATACAAACAACTTTATGATGAATGGAAGCTTGGTATTTTAGTTTTAAACAACCCCCATCCTACATGTTGCCCTCCTCCCCTTGTAACCCTCGACTCCACAAAGCCAACTCTTTTTCATTTTGGAATAAATCTATTTAAAGGCTGAATGGACACAGACTGTATTGATGCACAATGCAGGCATGGAAAATGAAGGGGGTGATCGAGAGGAAGATAGAGCGATGGATTTAACAGACAGGACTGTTTTTGGACAGCAAATGGGGGGAAACAGTAGCGTGGGAGGTTGAGTGTGGTTGAAGAGAAATGGCAGGAGAGCTTGAGGAGGGGTGGAGCAAGGGAAAGAACATGGAGATGGAATCAGAGAAGAAATGGTCTTTCTAAGTTGGAAAATGAGCTTGAGTTATTCCAACTGTTCACTGAACACTAGTGAAGGCACTCAGGGCAATTTGAGAAAACAGTGCACATTCCAGATGCTAATGAAAAGAACCTGAACATACACGCAACAACTCACAGAAACCCAACAATGATACACTTAAATTACAAAACATTTAGCACTGTCAAGCCAGATAACATCAGGATGTCTATTGTGCAAGAAGAGGTGACATTTTCACCTCATAATTTAATAGAATTGGGGGTTTTCGTAGACAATTTAGAGGAAACAAAATTTGAAAACATCCAGTTCTAAATCTAAACTTGCTTCTGCAAAAGCAGTTTTTGTCTGGGGAAGTTTTAATCCAACAAATCTAACAATTTTTTTTTAGCAAGTTCTGCACCAAACAGTTTGAGTGAAATATGCTGAAGCATGAAATGTGTAAGATGAACCAGAGTTTAACACTCTCATAAATGCTATCATCTGAACTCCAAAATCAACTCTGACCCAGCCCATGGGCATGCCGAGGTGTGTCCGGTCCTTACATGTCCCAGCTGCAGGTCTTCTTTAGGGACGCAGGCTAAGTCCCCCAAAGCCTAATCTAATCTAAACATAGCCCAGCCCAGGCTTGAAGGGGTAAACCTATCTCTTTGATGCACCAAAGCAAAGCCAACTTTGCTGACTGACAAGTGAAGCCTGACTGAACAAGCCTGGAAATGCTGTGTGCAGCAATACTAAGGAGATTCCCCTCATCTTGGCTTTCTCATCTGCTATAAAACCCGAGAGAGATGTGTGCATGGCTGTTTTTGTTCTTTAATCTGACTTTTCTGTTCTAGCTTTGTCTGTGTTTTAAAAACTGAACATAAGCAGAGGAAGACGGGGATGTAAAGTAATTCCCGTAGGGCCGAGCTAGTCGTGATGTGTTATAAGCGCAGATGCAGAAAGACAAAGACAGCAATAAATTTTTCAGCATACTGGAAAGCAAAAGCTGAACTCAACAGTTCTACTGTCATTTCTGGTACAATTGCACATGTAGAAATAATATGCACACTCATTTAGAAGTGCAGGAACATCTGCTTCATAGAAACATGTCAACTACAAAGGACGCACAATGCTTTAATGTTGTTTGTGTTTGTGACATGCTCGTGAAGGAAAAAAAAAAAAAAAGAAAGAGGGTGTGTGGAAGACTCACTCACCAGGGGGTTTGCACATGCGAATCTGGCTTTGACACTGCACCAGGGGATGAAGAGTTGGAGGAGGGCTGCTAGGGCTGCCAGCAGGCACAGAGGTAGCTTTGGCAGAGAGGCCTGTCATGCCAACGACTGGGGGCGAAGGAGGTGGCGAGGGAGAAGGGGAGCTGGGTGAGCCACACTGGGTTTGGTAGCGAAGCTGAGTGAGGGAAGGGGGCATGCCCTGGTAGTGGCGTGTGGCACTCAGGAGGTCATTGAGGATCTGCAGGATGGTACCAATATCCCGTCGAGGGCGACCATTGCTGTCCTGGCAGTTAGGGTGCAAAGTGCCTGAAAAAATAAAATCACAATAGATGACAATTTAAATAATCAGGTATGAACTAAATTTTTACAAACAAAAATCACACCAAAATGTATAAAGTTTTTAAACTTTATACACCACATTCTGCTGAAAGATGATTAAAGCTGAAATCTAACTGTCTGGTTATTTCATCAAGCAATAGAAATCTGTAAAATAAATGCAGTTCAGTATCTTCTTACCTGAAAATGTCCCTGAGAAAACTCCGGGAGCGTGATTAACAAAGCTCTCAATGATGGCACCGGGTTTACGAGAGCGTGGTGAGGAACTGGTGCCACTGCTTGAACTGCTGGGACTATTGGGGCTGCAGTTAGCCTGCAGGAACAATGTCGAACACAAATGGAGAAAAAAAAAACATTTAAATTTAATGTTAGAGTGAAAATAACTATTCTGACACATTCTCTATTCATAGTTTGAATGTGAATAAAAAATACAAAAGTGTGAATATTCCACGTGTGGCATGCAGCATTAGCAGCCTGATGAACCTTTTGGGGTGAAGGCCAATGGTTGTGTTTTCTAAGAAACCCAAATGTCATTCATTCAAGCACTTAGGGAATCAAGTTACTTCAACTTGTGAATGAAAGTATCAAGATCTTCCTGAGAAGTGACTTTAGCTTAGCTAACATTTCTCAATTGAGACAGAGATCGAAACCAAAAACCAGACATAGATCTCCATGTTTATGGAATTACCATTCACTCTGAATCATTTTAAACCTCTCTGTGGGCCTAAATTAAAATGAGATAATTCTATGTGTACAAACCATCCTAAAATATCAATATTTTTCTTATTAAGCAGATTAATAAACTGAAAAATTATTCTGATGTGAGTGTGCAAGTTAGCAGACCATAACATCCATCATTCATTTGTTCATTCATTAGAGATCTCAGAGCCTCTGGTATCATTAGATGCATAATTTTATTATTTTTTTAAAGCCATGTTAAGTATTAACAGAGAATCTTTGGGATAGGATTTCAGAAATTATAGTGTAAAAGGAGGTAAAGAAGATTTTCTTTTGTTCTTACCTCAGGGCAAAGGACCGGGGCTACAGGGCTGACCTGGCCAATCTCGTGACCGGGTTGGCCCGTGGAAGGCTGGAGGTAATGGTGGTGGTGATGATGGTGGTGATGATGCGCCGGAGAACGAAAAAGACCTCCAGGGATGTGAGAGGGACGAGGAGGGAGCGGTGGAGGAGTAGGGGGGCTACAGTGGGTGGAAGAAGGCGACTGGTGATACAAGGGGGGGAGTGACTGATGATGCGTCGAGGGCAGGGGGAATGAGGGAGAGCCAGGAGAGGAGGGAGAAGAAGGGACTGGGTGAGACAAGTGGAGACTGGGGTGATTGTGTGAATGGTGTGGGTGATGGTGGTGGAAGTGTGGGTGAGGATGGGGGACGCAGGGTTGCCCCGCAGACTGGGGCTTGGTGGCCTCCGTGTTGCCCCGGGTAATGAGGTGCCTGTGCTGAAGCTGCGGACCTCCAGACTGCTGAGCCGCCAACTGGAGTTGGACGAACATCATGTGATCTCCTACACGCAAGGCCAAGGTGAGGGGAGAGCGGCCGGACAGGAAGTCACTGACCTGTAAGCACAAAAAGAGGCAAAGTTAGTACATTTTATTTTAGATGAAATTTAGATGAAATTTATTAGATGGTTAGGAAACTATTTTTAAAGTTTTACAGTCTTTTTCTGTAGTTCTTTTCTCTAGATGGACAATATTAGAGCATTATGAAACTATTTGCTCATTTGTAACAGTGGACTATTTACTGCTAGATAAGAGCGCCATTGGAAAACACACACACACTTGCTTTCAACTGGCCCGCAGTCTGCTCTTAGTCAGCAGTGTCATTCAGCTTTGAGACAAAGGCCACCCTTCTGTCTGGCCCGTAGCCTGAAAAATCAGTCCCACGTTCAGGAAATACACCCCGCCTGCATTTCAAGCTCACAACACCCAATTGTCTGTGGGTCTGCAGCGGATCTGGAAGAGCTGCCCATTTTTGGACCTCTGGCAACAGCTAACAAGGACCGAGTGTGGGGGCCTTTGCTGACCCACTCGCGGCCCGGATACACACACAAACACACAAAGGATGGGCAAGTTTTCACGACTTGCCTTGAAGATTCACACTAAAAAACAAACATCTTTTTGTCTTCCATGAGTGCAGCTTTGGTGTATTGCTGCTTGTAACTGAAGGAAGTCTGTGTGTGTACCTGAGTTTTTTTGTTAGAGTCACTCTGGGTCATATTTGCTTAATGAGGACACAGTAGTAGTGATGTGTAAAATTTTCCCCCAACATAACAAGCAGAGAAAGCTCATGAGAACAATGAGACTTCTAAAAAAATTTCAACAAGCTTGTTAGCTTTAGGTAGACTGAAGAAGAAACAGGAAGCAGATCAGCATTTTAAGACAAAATGCAGACAAAGGGAGACACTACAATACGTACAGAAACTAAGAAGTAATGACAAAGCAAGAACATAATAATCATTTTTAAAAAAAAAAGACAAAAGAAGCTTGAGTTTACCCAAACTATGCAGTTTTTGGAGTTTGCTTTAATATACTGGCCCATAGTTAACCCTGAAAAACAGCAAGCGCAGCTTTCCATCACTTCTCTCTGTTTTCTTCTGCTTATTTATTTCTATATCGACCGTCGCCTCTCTGTTGCTAGGGTGACCTTTGCAACATTGATATTGACATGGTGTGGAAAAGAGGTTGGAAGGAGAAAAGTGGCAGGTGAAAGGATGACAGGGAGGGGGGATTGATGTCTGCACATGAAAATGTAAATAATCAAACGGTAAAAAAATGAGTAATCGGAAGGCTGAAGAAATAACTCTGCTTATTCAGAACATAAACTTTAAAGGTTTACCTTTAAAGGGTATGAAGTGGGGGTGTGAAGTGAGGGGAAGGACTGGGGGAACTGCTTTGTGAGATGGTCTGAGGAAACTCCACATGCAAAAGTGTTGCATGACAGCAAAAAGATGTGAGTGAGATCTAGCAGAGAGTCAGAATCCAAAAGTGGGTGATGGGGGGAGAAAAAGAGACAAAGGAGAAACCTGCAAGGGGGGGGGGGGGGGGCAGTGGCTGTGTTAGTGAGTGACAACTGTCAGGAGAGTGAGCCCACCACACACTAACAGATCTGCATACAAATTCAGAAACCCCCTGGAGAGAGATAATTAACCTGGTGTTTTAGTGAAGCGAATAGGGTGGGTGTTGGTATCTGTAAGGCCTCATAGACCTCTCCTTTTCATCCTCATAAATCCACTTTGGATCCATGTCCAATTGAGACAGTACCCATCCAGCGTTTAGCATCAGACTGTCTCCTCTAACAATTGAGATTGAGTTTTTCTTCCATTTACAAACTGCTGCTCATGAATTAAAAGGTGGGAATGTGCACATGCATGGATTTTTACCAAAGTCAATTTCCAAAAAAGGATCAGAACAATGTCTCTACTTCACTTGGTTTTTTCATTTTCTGCATAATGTGTACAAAAGAAAGTCAGAAGAAGAAGAAAAAAAAAAGACAGTGAGTGACAGCAGAAGAAACAAAGAGGAGGGCTTGATTACTCTTATAATGACTAGTGTGGATTATTCAAAACCACCGGGATGAAACTCATGCACTCCTACTGAGCTCCCAACGCCACATGGCAGGCTTCAAATTAGCCCAAGAGAATAGGAAGCGTTCTTCCTCACACCTCGCTTTGCAGTTTTTTTTCCCTCATTCCTCCTCCACTTGATTTTTTGTCATTCCGAGTCTCAGACACTTTGTTGTTGACTCATAGAGTCAATTTATAAAGTTGCTCACACAAGTTGTGATAAGTCTCACATGCATGAGAGCTAAAAATTTGTGGAAGCGTTACATGTGACTCATAGAGTCTCTGGAGATAGACACACACACACACCACAAAATTGACTTTAGGCTAGAAATTAAAAAGGCCACGAACCCACATAAACATTAGCAGTGAAAATGGCAGGGGATGTCTAAATTATGAACTTTCACACACTCTTGCATCTTGATGGTTATTTTCTTATGGCCTCCCCAGCACAAAAAAAAAAAAACAAAAAAAAAAAAAAAACATCTTCAGGTGTGAAATTCATCTATTTTTTCAAAATAGGCTGTTTCCCCTCTTACCTCTGAAAACTGGGGTAGGGCGAAATAAGCACGGAAAAAAAAAGAAAAGGGTGTGCAGCTCGTGTAGCTGGGAGCTGTGGAGTGGAACACCTGAAATAGCGCCTGTTTCCTGAGGGAAGGGAGGAGGCGGAGGATGATACAGTAGGGCCTGCCTGCCAGAGGCTAGATTGGCTAGCGATCGTGTAACAACAAGCCTCTTCCAGACGGACAGAGCCTGTGAGAGAAATGAGGGGAGGAAATGCTTTGGAGAGTGTATATGTGTGTCTACAGGAGGAGGAGAAGGAGGGGGCAGGAGTGGGAGCGTCTCTGTGGTGTTGGAGAGCCGGCTAGCGAGTGAATGATTCCCAGTGGTCTCGGCTAGCAGCTCAGCTCCAGCCCAAACATGCCTGTCTGCTCTCGGGACCACAGCCAAAACAGCCGATGAAACTGTGTTCCTATTGACGTCAGGACAAACGCTATGTGGAACATCACGAGCAAACAAAAGAGGGTTTTGAGACTTATTATTTTCTAACCCCACACTACTTGCTCCCTGCATTGTGCTCGTTGTACGCCGGCTGGAGTTGGATTGTTATGAGAGCTGCAAGTCAAGAAGAGTGGAGGGCCTCACTTTTGTTGTGATAAGGGAGATGAGGGGAACTCAGTCCGTCATTGTTCTCTTTCTAACGTGGCAGTACAGAAATGAGAAGTTGAGGCCTGACCGACCAGGTGTGTGTATGTAGATAGTATAAACATTTAATAATGGTAAGCAAAAACGTGAGCTGCATGAACGTGTGTATTCTGAAGGATACTCTCTATCCTCTAAGACCTCAGAAGAAGTTCTAACCAAAAAGCAGACGCCATCATCACTCTTTGTTTTAGTCACTGGTGTCCAGGAGGTAGTGTTTAGTTTAACAGGAGACTTCGGTTGCTATGCGATAATGGGGAAGAATATGATAAGGGGCAGTTGGGGAGTGGTGGAGACGAGATGTACGAGAAGAGGGGGAGGATGGCATGAGATGAGTGAACAAGGATGGTGAGGGGGATGGGGGATGCGGGCAATGGGGGTAGGGTGTCAGAGGGGTAGTGGTGTTGGTGGGTGATGAAATATTCAGCGAGAGTGTGCCTCTGGCTCCTTCCTCCCTTCTTTTTTTCTTTTTTTTGACATATCTGGCTGACAGTTTTATTTATTGGGGTCCCTGTGGTTCAAGGAACTCATTTGCAGTCGTTCTTCTTTTGCACACTAAGCGAAGTAAGGGAGAGAGATAAGGCGTAAGGGAGGAAGAGAGAAGCTGGAAGGCTGAGGGTGGTTGGAAGAGAGGGAGGGTGTAGCGTGTGCACTGAGCTGACATTCATGAACAACTGAGCAGCTTTGTGCTTGAGAAAAGAGGATAGAGGATTGGAAGGCGGAACTGGGGGTGGAGAGAGGGAACCCAGGATAGAAAGAAGCCAAACTCTGCTGCTACTCACCTGTAGGTCACCTCGGTCAAAGGAATGGTTCAAAAAGCTACAGGTTAACCTTTTTAGTGACTTGGGTGTTTTGATCACTATCGATAGAGCGATTGCAGAAACACGCATAAGCTAAAGGTGCAAAAGAAAGCTTAGGGAAAAAAAAACATTTTAAAAATCAATGACTTGCACTGTGCAGCGAATCCAAAAGTCAACTAGAAATGTCCCAATGAAAAATCCAGAGCTGATAAGAACCACAAGACAAGAGGAGAAAAAACAAGCAGAGCTGCTCCCAGAATTTGATCAGCTGAGCAAAGGAGATATCTGAATGGCAAAGTTCAGAATGATCAGGTTCCTGTAAATGCCACTTCTCTTCCACTGTGCCAAGAAATGTTAGTGAGATTTGTATGAGGGACTGAACTTGAGCCCAGGAACATAAGATCTAACTCTGGTAAGCAGTAAGAGAGAAAACCTCACTCTGACTCCAAACTATTTTAGTTCAGCTGAATGCTATTCACACCTGCAGATGACTAATTAAAATTAGAAGCTTGTTTAGTTAATAACCCTTTAGAAAGTAAACGATTCTGGCTGAGTGAGAGTGATGATCATTGGAGATGGTAGATGTACAGGAAGTCAAAAAGACAAAGAAATTTCAATCATGGTTTTTCTGATACTCATCTTGCTTTTTTTTTTTTTGGGGGGGGGGGGATCTTTAATGTACTCCTGTAATCCTACAGCCCCATAACCTTAACTCATTAGATGTCAATGGCTATCAGGGATGATATTCTGGTCTTCAACCCTCCCACATGGTGGTCCTACTAGTCACGATGTCTGCTACTTGAATAACAAAAGCACTGCGTCGCTGGGGAATAGAAAACAATGTCGGTCACGACTCAAATAAGGAGAAATAAGACTTCTCTGGCCACTCTCCACGAGAACACACCAAGACACAGACATTAAAAATGAATGTTTGGTACATATGCACACCCACACAAACCCATGCGACCAGATTTGTATACACAATAGGACAATGAAATCCGCAGGAAAATCCAGCTCTCCCTTGATTGCCCCACAACGCACCTTGATTCCCTAAGCCCATTCCAGCATCCCTCTCCAACTGTGTGCTTAAGCATCACAAAGGGGATTACACAGGTGCAAAAATACTGCATGATCAGCTTATTAATGCAATTTTCAAGGCCGGGATTTACATGAAGAGGGACTGAATGGGTCCTCAGATCAGCATTGTCTTTTCTTCTGTACACAATTTGATTTAGACATTCAGCAACAAATTAATTTCTGTTGCTTTCATTGAAGCAACAACAAAAAACAGAAAATTACCATAGGGAAGAGCAAAGACTCCTCACTTAAACTGCGTGCATATAAAATGCCTTTATTTCGGTTGCAGAAAAGAAGGACAAAGGGGTTTGAATGCAATAAAAAAGGAAGATCCTCGCACATTGACCATCACACTAACTCAGTCGGTTTTCAATTCCTTGCACTCCCACATCCTCAATACAATTACTCTGCAATGATTTCTAGTAATGCTGATCCTACTGATTAACTAGCATCTAGATAAGGTGCTTCACAGACTGCAGGACTGCAAAAAGAAACGTATTGACCACCTGCATTGAGTTGTTTACATGCTTTTTTGGTGCAGAAACCCACATATTTGGAAATTCAAAGTTCACCTCCTTTAAAAAGCTAGCTTACTAAAATTAGTCTTCAGGCATAAAATTATCTTCCTACAGATTATCTCAGCTTGTTTTTTCACACAAACCAGACTTGTGCAAAGCTTTTCCTTTATCCTCTCCTTCACTTGTCAGTTGGGCTGTTAAACCCCCCTTGAGAGATGCAGAGCACAGGAAATGAGGTAAGGGTGATCCAGAGGTGACTCCCGACAGACTGTTAAATCCTGTTAGTGTGCATCTGTCTGCTCATAGACACTGTGACAAAACTGAACCGCATCCAGGTTTGTCGTCATTCTGGTAAGAAGAGGTAAAGGGGAGGAGAGTGTATTGGGACGAGAGGGGTTGGGGGTGTTTGTAAGAATAAAAATGGAGAAAGTGGAGCAGATATGTAACTGCATATTCCGGCGGAGTGCAAGGAATGGAAACACACAACCTCCTTTTAAAGCTATTGGTGATATTGTTCAAGGCAAAATTTGTCAATCTGCTACCTGCTAAGCCTCTCTCCAGCCGGGCAAGGCATTGATTTTGAAAGCAGGATGCAGCAGAGAAGCCGCACGCAGATAGTTATGATTGCAGCCAGTGGGTACGCTGGAGATAAGGAGGAAAAGTAGGGGTGAAGCAAATGTAAAGAGTGGCCCTCAATCATTGTAGAGTGTTTGCCAGCTGGGCAGGTCCGGTGCTCGTGCTTTAAGACAGGAACAAAGAGGTGGCTGTATGGGGGAAGGGCAGAGGGAGGGGGATGGTATGGGTGATGCTCGCCTCCCTCCCTGACTGCCTGGTTGGCTTTTATTCGAGCATCAAATGTGCATCAATGAGCAAATAGTCCCCGTGTGCAGAGAAGAACATATAATCCTGCACTTTCAGTCAAATACAGAGATCAATAGATGACAAGCCGGGAACTAGTAAATATTGCCTTCATTTTCCTTTCACTGTTCGCGATATCCACATGCTTTCATTTTACTATGAGGTACGGGCATTTTTTCTTATTCTCTCCCCAGAATCAGAAATCCTCTTAAAAGTGCACCTTTTCAATTCTGAGGTGTGTGTGCAAATCTATGTTACACACACAAACTCTTTTTAACAAACAGAAAGAGAAAAAAGTGGCAGGCAACTGCTTTTTGATAGGCTGTCAGGAAGCAGTGGCTTGATACAGCTTAGATGTCATGCAAAAAAAAACTCAAGTGAGAGATGCCAGATGAGGAATTAAGGCAGTGAAAGGAGCTGCAAACCGTGGTCCAGAGACAGTCGTATCTGAACTTGCAAAGCACAGCACATTTAAATTATAATGTCCTGAGAGAGCTGTTAAGCATAAACAAGAGAGGGAGATGAGGGACACATGGGCAATGAAGGAGGGGTGAAATCCTATTTCAGTAATTGAGGGGAGCCAATTTTCATAAAACCTTTTTTCTAATGAGTTATGTCACTAAAGTTTGAATATTCTAATAAATATGATTTGAACTGATCCAATTAGTGAAATATTCAACAAACAGAAATTATTCCAAGAAAAAAAATATATCATAAAATGAAACCCAATATATTCTTGGATATTTGTTGAGCTGAATACTTATACACTTTGGATCCATGGTAACAAATACCAAGAAGTCCCCCAAATTTTCCCAAGGCTATTTTAGGTGTATGGGCATATCAGTTTCTGTGTCAGACACTTTTAAGAGATAAGTGTATTGATTGATTTTGGATAGCCCCGGAGTTGGAGAAGAGAGAGGAAATGAGGGAAAGCTTTTGTGTTCTTATTTCCTAATCTTTCTCAGATCCGTAATCTCCCCGCAATCTATATCATTCCATTTCACTTCATGAATTATAAAATGGGATCAATTTGTCTGGATATAAACACACTAAAGCACCTTCATGCCTTATTTGAACCTCTCACATGTAATGTGACCTTCATTTCCACAATGATGATTAACATAAATAATAATTAGGAATGTAAGCGTGATGCATTGGTAATGTGGGATAACCAAGACTTCAGTAAAGCAGAAAAAGGGAAGGTATTTAACTTATGATAAATCTCTTCAACAGAAGTTGGTAATGTGGCCAAAGAGAGATGATGGAAAAAGAAGTCAGAGTGAAAAATTTGCTCTTTCAGAATGGCTGAATCCGCCTCTGGTGAAAAATGACAGTCACTCTTGGCTGCCCAGCAAAGGCAAACCACATGATGGGTAAGGCAAGTTTCCAGCCCACTAACACTGTCATATCTACACAAACACGAGCGCACACCCAAGGAGCGCAAAAACACATGCATGGCCACACATCTACACACACACAAACCAATCAGCTGTTTCAGTGCAACAGGGAGTATGCAGAGTTCACACATACACACACCAAAGCCAGGATTTCCACTGTAAAATTATCAGCAGCAGCAAAAAAAAGAAGATGCAAAACTTCACTTGGGTAACTTATAACCCCACACTCTCAGATAAAGTTTAAACAAAATGCACAGTGTGGATCAGCAAGCCGTTTTATCAGTAGCTAGCCAGGCGGGACACACTTCCCTTCTTCTCATCAGCACTCGGTTTCACCATCTCACACTGTTTTGACATCAGTCAGCTGCGCAATGCTGATGCAGTTACATACGTCTTAGTGGTAACCAATGCTACAAGAGGAAGTTGATCTGAGTCAGTCAGTCAGCTGCAGAGCACCTCCTAACGTCACACAGTTGTCTGTGTGCATTCAGCCTTATCGCCTCTCTTCTCACTCAGTTTCTCTCCACAGCCAGTAAAAAGCATTTTTTTTTGCTTCACTCTCACTATTGATCATTTCGATGAGTCATGCTGCACTGACTAAAACGTATAGTGTATTTAAGCAATTCAATAGAGCTGTTTCACTGTAAGTAAGGGGTGTAAGCCCCCACTTTGGTTATATGCATGCAAAGCTTCCAGGAAGCCTTTGCTAATACCAAGAGAGAAGCTTGTCATCTGATGATCCAGCATTCTGCTTATGAGTGAGATTATACTTCACACCATCTCCACACAGCGATCTTTCTGGGAAGCTGCTTTTACATGTGTGTGTCTGTTTGGGGGTGAAAAATAGCAGGAGTGGAGATTGTGGATAGAGGTATAAACAAAAAGGTGGAAGTAAGTGGTGCCACTTTGTGCGGCTTAAAATAAAGCTTTCCCCCCGTGGAGCTCCCCCTTGTTTCATATAGTGCCATGCATGCACACACACACATACAGACTTGTTACTAGGATACAACTTGGGTGTTGCTGCTATTATATCCATAACAGCTCACACTGGACAGCTAGCATGGGCTTGGCTTGTTTAAGAGGCTGAGATTAGAGGCACAAAGAGGCTTGTGCAGGCTGCCCATCTCATCTGTGTCATATCTGTGCTGTTCCTGAGGGCTGCTACCTTTTATGTGCAGAGTGCACAGAAGGTCTACGGCTCAGGTTACATTGTAAGAAAGCAGCTATTCTCATTTATATTTTTTTTTAAGAATGATAGATAAAAAAAATCTTACCTGAGTTTCTGTTAGACTCTCCAAGGCTTGCATTACTGACTGTTCTGGTCTTGATGCTTGAGACTGTGATAAAAGAAAGATGACATAGAAAAGTTAGGGTGACAAATAAGTTTAATGTTTTCCAAATAAACTGTTTTTTTACTGTAATTGTGCTTCTAACTAGAGGAAAATAACAGCGGAAAGAAACTTACCATTAATCCATGCTTCTAACTGTTGGTACAAGTGTTAACTTGCTCCCATCAGAGATGCCTAGATCCTGAAGTTTGCCTGAACTTAGTCGCCTGCCAGGGTTAGACAGAGTGAGATAATTAGACTGTGCTGACAATATCTTATCTATTCAGACACAAAAAACCACCTTCAAACAGGTGAGGAGGCAGACAGACTTCAAAACGAGTTTGCAAACGAGCCGTGGGTAAAAAGCTTTATGAAAGAAGTAGTGATGGCCCGTCATATTTCAATTTCAAGTATAGTAGAGCTTGACAAGTGCTCACAATGCATATTTGACACCACTGTCACTTGCCTAAGTGGAAGTAAGTATTTTTTCCTCTTTGCACAAATGAGAGGCAGAAAATCTAAGTTTAAAAATAAACAAAAGCTGTTGAAATTGTCATTGATCTGTATTTTCTCAAAATATAACAAACCAAAGTAGATTTTTATTGAGCAAGTTACCAAACGGTGTATTTTCTAGTATAGCTCACATCTGTGCTACTTCTTGTCCTTTAGATTTGCTGGAGATGTTTAGGACAGTGCTCTGCAGGCATGACCCAAATCTCAACCCCATGCAGCTGAACAAAGACCTTCACTCTGACTTGAAGTAGGTCTGCATTTTGAGGCACAGGAGGATTAAAAAGGAGGCTTTCAGGTTTTAAGGGATGATGTGATTTATAGGGTGATTACAATAGGTGGGAGGTAGGAAAAGAGACCTGAATAAACAATGCTGACTGCATGCGTGAACCCCCCTCCCACCCCCTATTTTTCCTTTGTATAATACCACCTGCACAATTGTTATGCCATTCAATCTGACTCTCAATCAATAGAGACCTTTAGACTAGATTTTAAATAGGAAACTGTTTAAAAATCAGCATGCATCTCTGGTTTAACAAGGATTGTATCTTATCTCAGCTCTAGAAACTGGTTAACAAATACTTAATGTTACTGGAATACAGAGTGAAACCAGAAAGAACATGTTTGCATTGGAACACCGCTATTCACTAACACACAATCAACTCATGTGAGGAACAAAAACCTCTGCTATTACACACACAAAAAAAATGCACATTGGTTTTATGTTTGCATCGGCAGACGATGCTGAAGCAAGTTCCTACTCTGTGATCAATAAATGTTTCTTGATTCCTTGTTAAATCTAACACAGAAAGTACATCCAATCATTTTAGAAAAAAAAGAGAATGAATAAGTTCGACAAGGGTTGAGACATTGGTCTTTCTGTGTGGAGTTTGCATTTTCTCCTTGTGTATGTGTGGGTTTATTCGGGGTACTTCGTTTTCCTCCCAGCCTTGAAAAACATGCATGTTATGTTGATTGGCCGCTATAAAATTGCCGTTGGAATGAATGTGTCTGGATGTTTTTTGTGTGTGGCATGCAACAGACTGGTGACCTGTTCGGGGTGTACCCTGCCGCTTGCCTACAATCAGCCTAGGATAGGGCACCCCGCTAGGGACAAGCAGTTCAGAAGAGGAAAGAAAAAGAGACTGACTCATTCTATTAAGGGATAATAACATGTGCATAAAACGGGCATCATGATCCTGCTTTAGGAGTTTCCTAAACCAACAATGAGTAATGATGAAGTAAATATAGAAAAATACCTCTTTGAGGATGATTTTTTTTTTATTTCTAGCCTATAAGAAGACAGTGTGAGGGATTTTAGATTGTAATATAAATGGAAGTTTCGGTTATCTTTAGTACTCACGTTTCTTTGTGCAGCAGAGCGAGTCTTTCTTTTGGTACTTTGAGTCTTTGAGACAGTTTTCTCTTCAATCCCTCCACAGTCTCCTCCTGAGGTAGGGAAAGCTCGAATCGTGTACCGGTGGTGGAATGGATGTAGAGATTCATGGAGGGTTCAGTCGGGACGGCCTCGCAGGACGAAGCCCCGCGACTGGTACAGCTCCGGGGACTGGGATGCTGGTCCATCCGATAACCTGGGAGCAGGAAAAATGACGGGCTTTTTCTTTTTAAAATGTCTTTTTTTTTCTTCGTTAAAATAAAAACAAATTCCGTTTCCTCTTCAGCCGATCTCATAAAAATATCCCCCCTTTGAAAAAATAACCGAAGATCAGCTCTTTTTTTTTATATATTTTTTTTCTAAGAAATAAAATGCTACATAGCTGTACACATGCCACACCGAAACACAAGTGTAGCGATCAGCAAAAAAGATCATGTCTGCTCTTTAAGCAGGAGGTTACATAAAAAAAAATAGAAAAATAAAATAAGAAAAAGAATCCCTCTTGACTGGTTTAAAAAGCTGTAGAGTACATTGGTTGACGCAGTAGTACTGAGAGGCCTCCACTGCGCTCTCCTACCTACAGCCACACTGAAATAACGACAATGAACGATGTCACAAAGTATCCCACGCCCACAACCCCACAAGGCAATCCGACCAATCACAGGGGAGCTCTTTCAGGACGTTCATAGTGTCAGCCAATAGGAGTAACGGATACACACCCACGTGGAGTGTAGACAAGTTTAGACCATTCATAATAAATTACAGAAAATAGAACAAAGTATGGATCAGAATATATCAGTTGTTCTTAAAAGCAAATCTGTGTGAATTAAAAGATATTTTTAATATTTGTTTTTCATCGTTTTAAGTTGATTTAACCTCAGCCACACATAGATATTTCTTTAATCTTATCCAAGACTAACATCCTCCCCACACACTGATTTGTGCCAGGACAGTTTTCTTTTTCTAGATTTGAAGATCCTCCTGTGTGGGAAACTGTGTAACATGCTCTAAATAGCATTTATTCTTAAAATAACCCTCTAGATTAACAGTGTTAGTTACAAATAAGTCATTTCAACATATGATTTGATCAGTTTGCTTTGACAAACTTGACTGTCTTGTTTTCTCTAAATATGACTACAGATTGCCTTTAGGCACCATAATAAAAAAAAGAAGGATGCTATTTGAATCTATACAGAGCAGATCTTCTATGCAGATCTAAGTTATCAGATGTAGGTTAAAGGTATTATTAGTGCTGACATCATCCTGTTGAGGACTAGTACAAGTGATCGCAAAATAAAATAAACATATATAGGAGCAATATACATAATTATATTAATCTACAAGCTTGATTAATGATGTACAAATAGAAACATTAAAAAAAATGAACATTTCTTAGCCTCAAGATTCATAAAGTATTAATATTTAATTAAATGTCAATAGAGACTTAGACTGAGATACTTTGTCTCCACCTAGTGGCTAGTGAGATTTAATAAATGCAACTTGTAAGAACAATAATTTAGTGTTTATAAATGATCAGTTTAATCAATTAATTAATTTTAGAGTGTATTTGTTCATGTATTCATTTTTGGCTCTTTTATTGTATTTTATTCAAAATGCGGCAAATGTGTTGCGATCCTAGGCTATATAAATAAAATTTAATTGAACACTAGTTTCTATTTTTTGTTTTGTTTGTTTTTTCTTCCTTCAGTTTGCATTATTTTAATTTTTTTTTTTGAAAAAATCCAAACTCACTATTATTTCACTAAGCTATTACTGATTATATCCAATAAAAGCTTTTTTATGATTTTAATGATCATTCCTTCCACACACCTATTATCACCCATGACTTACTGACAAATCCTAATAATATAATTTATGACATGCTGCTGTCGTCAATAAATGTCTAATTAAGTTAATTGTGTCGCTGAAAATTTACATGCAAGATAACAAATTAGTGGTTGAAATAATGATCTGTGATCGATCTTTGTCTCAAGTCAATTTTTCATTCCCTTCAATACAATCCAGCAAAACTATGCACAATTTAATTCAAGATCAAACCACGTTAAAAAGATAAACTTACCAATTATGTAGCGAAAACTAGTAAAGCTTCGCGAAAAAGTTTCTTGTTTAGCTCAGTTTGATCCCCCAGCTTTGGCATAGTAAAGTAAAAACCAAAGAGTGAAAAATCTGTAAATCCAAATAGTTTCCCTGTAATCAATGTGGATGTTAATATTAACCCGATGAGGAGATCCAGAAGAAATCAACTGTCCCGGTGAAGAAGGTGAGTCTCCTCTTTAACAAACTGCTCTGAAATGGGAGGAGAGTTGTTTCAACTTGTGATTTAAGGAGGTCTCAGTTCTTCTAAAACCCCTGGAGGCTGGTGAAGTGTCGGTGGGAAAATCAGTCACCCACGTGAATTTATGTCAGAATCACTCATCCAACTTGGTCATCTCACAAATAACAGATCAAAATGATCGTCCTCCAGACAGAGACGTTTATTCCTGTCTACCTTAAAAACAATTCAATGAAATGTCAGGGGTGTTGCCTGGATTTGACGCCTTGAAAATGTCACCTGGCAACAGAACAGGTAAACAGTCTCCATAGTAACGCTCTAGTAAACAAAAACTTTCCTGGCAGGATTTTTTTTCTCTTTGAGGAAATAATCCATCTGTGATAACTGACAAGCAGTAGTCAAAGAAATGTGTGTGTTTTTTAGGAGGAAATCTTTATTTCCTTTCACTTATTTCCCTGTTTGAAATGTAACTGCAACAGATTTGAATGTATTTTGATAAAATCTCCAGTGAAATTCCTGGTAAAGATAAACAACAGCTGTTATGTGATAGCCATACAAATTTGCAAGAGAATTTAAGTGAATCAACCTCACAATGAAAATAAAAATAATAATCCAAAACTAATCAGGGATCAAATAGTTCATTGATTTCTTTAGCTTTTATTTTTTCATTAAGAAAGTTGGGGGTTGTCTCAGGTGATAGACTAAAAGCAGGGAGACACTTTACAGGTATGGAAAAGCCAGTGGTGCCCATAATCGCACTTCAAGCATGCTGCTAGATGTTAAAACAAGCACACTTGTTATGACAGGTGGACACACCACCTGTATAATGGAAAGCCATCGGTAACCTTAGCCCTCAGCCGAGGGTTTAGCAGAAAATTAACCCCTCATATGCATTCACTGATGGTAATGATTTTTAATTTTGTTTTCCACAGAACAGTTAAAAATACACCAATGCTCATATATTAAGCTGGACAAACCGTCCAAACCTTACTGTTCATGAAGACACTGTTCAAAGGTGTACATTATGAAGGCTTCCTTTATTGAAAGCCATTGATTAAAACATGTTCTTAATATCTAACACTCTTGTTTAAGTGCGAATATTGGCCCCGGTGGCTTTCCATATACAGATGGCTGGTGTCCTGCAGACAAATAACCTCTCACAAACATTTACTAACGGTAAAGATTATGAACTCCGTTTTCCACAAAACTGGGGAAAATACACCACAATTTAAAACTATGCTCATATATTAGACTGGATTTGTTATGTCTTTGATCGGAGTGTATGTCAGAGTGAGACGTCTGTCTCTTCTAAAGATCTTTTATAATTTGTTAAACTAACAGCAGAGTGAGAGGTCTCGAAAATAGTAGATCTAGCATGAGTCTGAAATTGAAAAGACGGAAGTAGACTGCGCTCAAAACTTGTTAAAACCTGGGATAACTTTAGTCTTTGTAAGTATTTTTTGTGTTTATGTGCTTTGTTTGCATGCTCAAGATTGTATTTCATTTGATAACGTGTGAATCGCGTCTTATGTAGTAAGCCACTTAGGATGTGGGCGCGCATGTTTCAAGCTAAGCTAACGCCGCGCATGTTTCAAGCTAAGCTAACGTGTGTTTGATCATGGAGACTCAGCGTTTTGTACAGCTTATAATGCACTTCTATTGTTTGTTTTGTTTCAGTTACTATTACCACGTACATATATATACGTACATATATGTATAATCCTGTGAAGAAAAGAGTCTACATAAACAAGAAAAGCAAGCCTTGTGTGGGAGTCTCTTTTTTCATTGGAAGAGTTAGCTGGCTGTCTAGCTGCACACAGTCACGTGTCGTGAGGACAGCACAGTAAAAAGACTTAAATAGAAGAAAAAAGACTTCTATACGGCGGGTTAAACAACACTGAGCTACACAGTCAACATGAGTCTACGCTCGGGTAAGACTTACTTGAGAGATTATGAATCGCAGTTCGAGCCAGAGGCAAACTCAGAGCAGCAAGCTGATGACCAGGCTGCTACCAATCACCCGGTTCCTGCAGACCAGCTGTCGCCTGAGAGGCAGCCGTCAGAGAGGCCGCAGCATTCACCTCCACACAGCGTCAGGTCCAGAGCCACCAGCAGACGGTCGCACACCACAGCAGCTTCAAGTGTGTCAGCCACAAAAGCATACGCCAAAGCCCAAGCAGCAAAGGCCCAGCTCCGTTTCGCAGAAAAAGAAGCTAGTCTGATGAGACAAAAGGCAGATTCGGCGAGACAACAGGCAGATTTGGAGGCCAGTCTCCATGTTTGAAGTGTGAAAAGGAAATAGCAGCAGCTGAGGCAGAAGCTGCAGCCTATGAAGAATTAGAAAGTCAGAGCGGGGAGTCAGACTCAGAACTTCCGTATTACAGGTGAGACGTTAAATGCAGTACAACGCACAAGTGATTATGTGGAACAACAATGTAAGCTAAAGGCGCTACCTAGTGCTACACATGATAGCACAAAATTTCAAATGCCAAGTCGATCAATAATAACAAAAGAAACTCATGTCCAGTCCCCAATGAAAAACGATGTTAAACATGAGGACATACCAGAAGCTGTTCCAACCAGCACATTCTCACTCAAACCCCAAGCTCACACCCTTTTTGCCTACAAGTCACAACCAAATAGAGCAAAACAGCGTACAAGATTTTGCAAAATATCTCATCCGCAAAGAAATAGTTAGCACTGGCTTACTCCAATATGATGACAGACCCGAAAACTATTGGGCATGGAAAGTCTCATTCACGAGTGTTACTAAAGACTTGAATCTGTCCCCTAGAGAAGAGCTAGACTTGCTCACAAAATGGTTAGGGCCAAAATCTTCAGAGCAAGCAAAAAGGCTATCGCGCAGTACACACCCTCAATCCCGCTGCAGGTGTAAAAGTGGTATGGGTAGCGTCCTAGAGGAATGTTATGGCTCCTCAGAAGTCATTGAGGATGCACTGTTAAAAAAGTTGGAGGATTTTCCAAGGCTGACAAACAAAGAGAGTGGCAAATTAAGGGAGCTGGGTGACATCTTGTTGGAGTTGCAGTGTGCTAAGTCTGATGGTACACTGCCAGGTCTTGCATATCTAGACACGGCTCGAGGGGTTAGACAAATAGTTGAAAAACTCCCCTTTAACATGCAGGAGAGGTGGACCACTGTAGGTACAAAGTATAAAGAAGTCAATAGAGTGTCATTTCCACCCTTTTTCTGTCTTTGTGCAATTTGTACAGCAACAAGCAAAAATGAAAAATGATCCAAGTTTTTCCCCATCCAGCTGCAGCAACCAAGTTACCACACGCACTGAAAAGTCCATTCCATATAATCGAAAAGCTACTGTTGCAGTACACAGAACGGAAATTGAGGAAAGAAAACAAGGGAGTTTTGAACAGAAGAAAATCGAAGAACCAGATCGTCTGTGTCCAATTCATAAGAAGCCACACCCTCTGAAAAAATGCAAGTTATTCAGAGACAAATCAATTGAGGAACGACAGGCTTTTCTGAGAGAGCATCGTATATGCTACAGGTGTTGTGGGTCTGTGCAACATATAGCCAAAGATTGTAAAGTAGCAGTAAAGTGTGTTGAGTGTGACAGTCCAAAACACTTGTCAGCACTCCATCCGGGTCCCACACCTGTCCCAAAAGATGACACCTCAAAGAATGTAGATGCTAAGGAGGACTCAGAAGACCATCCTGCAGTAGTCTCCAAGTGCACAGAGGTATGTGGACAAAGTGACAGCCCACGCTCATGTTCAAAGATCTGTTTGGTGAAAGCATATCCAGAAGGTCAAAAGGACAGAGCTATAAAAATGTATGCAGTGATTGACGAACAGAGCAATAGGTCCCTGGCTAGGACGGACTTTTTCAACCTGTTTGGAATAAAAAGTGCACCTGTGCCATACACGCTGAAAACATGCTTAGGAAAAGCTGAAACTGCAGGTAGGAGAGCAGAACATTTTGTAGTAGAGTCCATGGATGGAAAAACAAATGTCAAACTGCCTCCTTTAATCGAGTGTGATTCAGTGCCGGACGAAAGATCTGAAATTCCTTCACCTGAGATTGCTAAGCACCATCCACACCTTCTCCCTATTGCAAGCAAAATCCAACCGGTCGATCATCATGCACCTATTCTCCTTTTGCTGGGAAGGGACCTCCTCAGCATTCATAAAGTAAGAGAACAGATCAATGGACCAAATAACGCACCATACGCCCAAAGGTTAGACTTGGGGTGGGTTGTGATAGGGGAAGTGTGCTTGGGCAAAACTCACAACACAACAGAAGTCAACGTGTACAGAACACACATGCACATGCTAGACAACGGACGGACTACTCATTTTGAACCATGTCCAAACGTCTTTACAGTGAAAGAGGACTATGTCAAGCAGCCCCAGCAAAGCACACCTTTAATCTCAAATAGTGTGGACATTAAAGGCAACACACACAAGCTAGGTCAGTCTGTGTTTGAACGTACAGAGTCAGATGACAAGGTGGCACTGTCTATAGATGACAAAAACTTTCTAACAATAATGGACAAGGCGGTCCAACAAAACAAAGAAAACACCTGGGTCGCTCCATTGCCCTTTCGCTCTCCAAGGAGGAGACTCCCAAGCAACAGAGTTCAAGCCTCAAAACGTCTATACTCACTCAAAAAGACGTTAGAAAAGAAACCAAAAATGAAAGATCACTACATCCGATTTATGCAGAAAATGTTGGATAACGATCAAGCTGAACTCGCTCCACCTCTGCCCGAAGGTAAAGAACACTGGTATCTGCCAACGTTTGGTGTATACCACCCGCAAAAGCCAGATCAAATACGTGTTGTTTTTGATTCTAGTGCAGAGTGTGAAGGAACATCCCTGAACCAAGTGCTACTCAGTGGACCTGATCTGAATAATTCTCTGTTAGGAGTGCTGTTACGGTTCAGAAAAGAGCCAATAGCCCTGACAGCTGATGTTCAACAAATGTTTTATTGTTTTGAGGTGTGTGAAGATCACAGAGATTATCTGCGCTATCTCTGGTTTGAGGACAATGACGTCACAAAAAATGTGGTCGAATATCGGATGAAAGTGCATGTTTTTGGGAATAGCCCATCACCCGCTGTTGCCATTTACTGCATGCGGCGGGCAGCAAGCGAAGGTGAGCTGAAACATGGCTCAGATGCCAGACGGTTTGTTGAAAGACAATTTTATGTAGATGACGGGCTCACTTCAGTCGCCACACCTGAACAAGCAGTTGACCTGTTAACGAGAACACAAAACATGTTAGCAGAGTCCAATTTGCGACTACACAAAGTTGCCTCCAACTGCAGCCTCGTTATGGAAGCATTCCCTGCAGACGATCTAGCAAAGGACTTGAAAGAATTAGATCTTGGTGTAGATCCACTTCCTGTTCAAAGGAGCTTAGGACTATGTTGGAACCTGCAAACTGACAGCTTTACTTACCTTGTATCCAATGAGACAAAACCATTCACACGTAGGGGAGTACTGTCAACTGTCAATAGCTTGTATGATCCGTTGGGTTTTGCAGCTCCTATAATCGTGCAAGGCAAAGCGCTACTCAGAGAACTTTCAACTGAGGAGAGCGACTGGGACGCACCTCTTTCCCCAGAAAAAGAGGACGCATGGATCTCATGGAGAAACTCACTGAAAACTCTAGAAGATCTCCAAATCAAAAGGTGTTACAGTTCAGGTTCTTTAGGTGAAATGAAAACTAATGAACTCTGTATTTTCTCAGATGCGTCTACTGTAGCTATAGGTGCGGTAGCTTACCTGCGCTCTTTAGACACTCAAGGCAAGTATCACGTAGGTTTTGTGATGGGGAAGTCAAAACTAGCACCCCGACCTGCACACACCGTACCACGGTTAGAACTTTGTGCTGCCGTGCTGGCAGTAGAAATGTATGACTTAATCAAAGACGAGTTAGACCTCAAAATTGACAGTGTCAAGTTTTTCACTGACAGTCGCATTGTGTTAGGTTACATACACAACTCCTCAAAAAGATTCTACATGTATGTAGCTAACCGCGTCACACGAATCAGGTCATCCACTCAACCTGACCAGTGGCATTACGTTTCAACAGATGTGAATCCAGCTGACCTAGCAACTAGATTTATTCCAGCCGTTGAACTCAAAAACAGTAATTGGGTTACAGGCCCAAGCTTTCTGTGTTCAGAAAAACTCAATGAATCTCAAAAGGACTATTCATTCTCACTTGTAGAGCCTGAGAATGATAAAGAAATACGAGCTCATGTAAAAACACTTGCAACTACCGTCACAACAACTCAGTTAGGTGCAAAACGTTTCGAAAGATTTTCAAGTTGGACAACGGCATGCAGAGCAGTAGCCAAACTTATTCATGTTATGGTTTCTTTGAAACAAAAGACAAATAAACAAGCAGGATGGAGAAGTCTGAAAGAGAATGTAACACAAATGAACTCACTCAAGCCAAAAATGTCATCATTCGTTCGGTGCAAGAAGAAGCGCACAAAGTGGACTGAAAACCAACCAAATGTCAAAGAAGGAGACATTGTGTTGTTAAAAGATCCTCTAGCCCACAGGAATGAATGGCCTATGGGACTGATAGTTAAGACTCTACCCAGTAGTGACAAGAAGGTTCGTAAAGTGGAGATACGGATCATCAAAGATGGAACTCCAAAGGTGTTTTTGAGACCAGTCTCAGAGACTGTTGTTTTGCTTTCGGAGTAAGATATTATCTATGTAAATTTTATGTTTCGATATGTGGTGATATAATATGTTTATATCAAGCGGGGAGTGTTATGTCTTTGATCGGAGTGTATGTCAGAGTGAGACGTCTGTCTCTTCTAAAGATCTTTTATAATTTGTTAAACTAACAGCAGAGTGAGAGGTCTCGAAAATAGTAGATCTAGCATGAGTCTGAAATTGAAAAGACGGAAGTAGACTGCGCTCAAAACTTGTTAAAACCTGGGATAACTTTAGTCTTTGTAAGTATTTTTTGTGTTTATGTGCTTTGTTTGCATGCTCAAGATTGTATTTCATTTGATAACGTGTGAATCGCGTCTTATGTAGTAAGCCACTTAGGATGTGGGCGCGCATGTTTCAAGCTAAGCTAACGCGCGCATGTTTCAAGCTAAGCTAACGTGTGTTTGATCATGGAGACTCAGCGTTTTGTACAGCTTATAATGCACTTCTTTTGTTTGTTTTGTTTCAGTTACTATTACCACGTACATATATATACGTACATATATGTATAATCCTGTGAAGAAAAGAGTCTACATAAACAAGAAAAGCAAGCCTTGTGTGGGAGTCTCTTTTTTCATTGGAAGAGTTAGCTGGCTGTCTAGCTGCACACAGTCACGTGTCGTGAGGACAGCACAGGATTAATAAAAATCCAAACCTTAATTTTCATGAAGACACTGTTCAAAGGTGTACATTATGAAGGCTTACTTCATCCTGTTTTAAAAACTTGATGTATTTTCACCTCCCTTACCTTTAATAGTCTATAGTCTGCCTGTTGCCTGAAACCAGCCAGGATAGGCTTTGGCACGACCCCATTAGGGATAAGTAGAGCGAAACACTAAAAACCATTTCTCAAATTGGGATTCTTACATAGTAAATAATTATTATAATTATATGTGAATTTGTAGCTGGTTGTGAGTCACAGTGATAAAATGAAAATATTTTCATGTTCCTTCTTTTGATGTCTCAGAGTACAAGAATGTGCATTCTTTTCAAAAATTGTGTTGATAGAAGGTAGGACATCCCATTGTATTGCACTTTTGCTGTGGTTAACTGCACATTGTCCTGAACATTGGTGATAATAAGGTGTCCCTCAAGGACAAAAAAGGCAATTATGAAATTTGTGACAGAGAAAAATGGCCTAAAACCAACTCAAGAAAAAGCAACTAGCCAAGAACAGTCCTTCCTTCCTGCCTCAGGCTCAGGACCGGCACATACTGCCTGTCTGATAACAGAGACACACTCTACACTGGTGCAGAGGACACTGTGTCCCACCAGCATATTATCACACTGCCTGAGAACTGAATCATCCTTGTGTGTGTGTATGTTTTTAAGACCAACATCGAGAAGGGAGTGTGAGTCCAGAAGAGACTGGTATTATCTCACATCAGCAACAGTAACAGACTAAGGTGCCTGTCTTTCTTTAGTTCCAGTCACTCCTTTTTTTCTTTTATCAGTTGCCATCTCTTTCCGCCTTTCTGGTAAATGCTGACTCAGTCGAGGTGAAAAGAATTGGATAAACTTCTACTTGAAACACAACCCTTTGATCAAGTAAAATGATGCACTCTGTTTTGACGCTTGTCATTACTGGCAGGAGACCATGACAGAAGCTGGGTGTATTAGTTGTTATTGGGAAGAAGGAGCTAATTGGCCCAGCAGTTTAGAATTCCATCCACTGGAGAGTCTTTTTTCAGGCATGGCATAGCTTGGCTGTGTTCGTCACTGAGGTCTGGCTGTCAACACAGCTCAGGTCATACAGAACACTCTGACCTGCTTTGCCCAGATTAGACTCTGAAGTCTTTACTAACATTTAAACATGCTATTCCACTCTCATATGTAATCTGCTGTTTAACTTTTGTAAATTGTGATTTTTGATTGGATTTTTTTACAGCACACACCTCCTTTTTTACTGTCATTTGTTTTAATCTCCATCGGCTGGTGCAGTATGTTCCCTCATTCTGTCTGTACTAATGTGGCAAATTGCAATGTGATTAGATAAAAACAGAAATGGTATTAATGTACAAATTTGTCATCAAGCAACCCAAAAGCCAAACGTGTTTGGCAGTGTGCTGCATGTTGCAGCAGGATGCACATGGGTAAGTCTGTGATGAAGGATGTCAGAGCAACCCCCACATGTAGCCATCTACATGATAATACATCACACATACTTCTGGGAAGAGTTTATTGACAGAGGAGGAAGGGCGTGTGGGTGGGTCGTAAACATTTCACATTGAACATCGGCGCTGTTCGGGAAGACCAGTCTGTGTGTGATTGTGCGTGTACCCGGCTGTGAGTTTGTAGATGCGTCTGTTGTTATGTGAGAGGCTGAGTGTGTGGGACATGTGTGGGCGTGTGTGTGAGTGTGGGTGAACAGCATTCCTATCCATCAAAGTCACTCGTGGGCCGCCCTCAGCCTCAGGAGAAAAATGAACCATGCCCAGCGCACCCAGCCTGCTGTTTCTGTTTTCCTGCCACCATTTCCTCCTGATTCACCCTGAGTGGGACAGACACACCTCACTAAGTCACAGGAATCTCACACATGCGGTGAAGATGTTCACATGCCAAACTCCTTAATAAAACAGGTCATTCAAGGTCAAAATATTCAACAAAAACACAAACTTTTCAAAATAATTTTTTCTTTTAAAAATAAGAAAGTTTTCTGACTTTGTTTAATGTCTAGCTCTAACTGTGTCTATGGACAAAAGATCCCTCAAACATTGTCCAGTGTCCTTATGAGCTGTTTTTATTGTTTCCCATTTTCATTAAAATATCTATCTAGTTTTTATTTTTATCTATTTCTCCAGTAAAAGAAAAAAAGTTCAAATTTGTAAGTTGGCCAGCTAGGGTTTATGTAAAAAGGTAAAGACGAGTCAATGACTCTTTTATACAAACAACACGTTAACATGGGAAAAAGAAGGCAAAGTGCAGAAGTTGCTCTTCAAGGGAACATTAGGGTAGTGATGTCACATATTCTGCTCATGTCAGCATGAAGGCTCCATGATAAAGAAACTGGAAAGTGTACTGAATATTTGTAGATTTTTTTTTCGCATATTTTGCTTCGGACAGGACTCGAGATTGCATTACATAACCCAAAGAAACATAGTCAAAGTTGTTGGATGTGGTGGCAAATGAGGTGTGTGAAAGTGTCATATTATTTAAATATAGCACAAAAACAACACAAGACACCGAGTAGCAAGGGAAAAAATGGATTTAAACTAAAAGTGTCATGAAGAGTTGAGTGGGTAGGTTTTAGTTTGGACATAGCTTCTGATCTCACACCTGCAGAAGAGCCATCTTTGAAGTGCCGCTCATTTGCCCTCCCGGCTCACAGCACAGATGATAGATGACACATCTCAAGCTCCACGACTTTGCACATTGACAACGTACCAGAGTGAGTGTGGTAGGAAGAAAATGGGTGGGGGTGCAGCACATTTGATAACAGTAGACAAGAAAAGAACGTGTCATTTGAAACTATAATTTAGTCACAGTCACAGATTACAGTAACTTCTGAACATCCAAGTCAGGGACATTTCAAACAGAACCTCATCTCTAAAACTGCAAGTCACGACATTTGATTAAATTTCTTCAAGGGAAACTTATCTAAACTTCTCAGGGGCCCAAACTTAAAAAAAAAAAAAAAAAAACCTTAGTCAGAAAAGAATTACACTATCAAATTTAATGTGTCATAAAGTGTGTATTCCCAAACATCTGTAGGCAGAACAGCTGCCAAGATCCTATTGGTTGCCATCCAATTATTTTGTAATCATTCCACAATGTTCTTGTTCTGTGAAAATTAATTATACGGTATGAGTGTAAAAATCCTGCACCAGTCCGTCATGGTGAGGGAAAGAGCTGAGTCAAAAATAGGGAAGTTCTTGATTTACTAGTCGATCTACGTTCCTACCCCACATCCATAGTTACCCAGCTGTAGGAGGTGTCAGAAAGAACAAGCGGCCAAATGAGCTTCTTCTTCAGCATGACTGGACTCTCACTCAGACATACAATGAGGAGCTCTGGTATCTGGGAGGAGCATGGAGTAGAGCCGTTGCTCCTCCGGGTCGAGAGAAGCTAGAGGGGGGGTTAGGGCATCTGGTTTAGGATGCCTCCCGTATACCTCACTGGTGAGGAGCAGAAGGCAGGATCCCCTGTGAAGGGACCCCAGAAGCAGGCCCAGAACCTTGTGGAAAGAACAATGTTTTTAGAGCTGACCAGAGAATGCCTCGGAATCCTTGGATTCCTGTTGCTGTTGCTCCATACAGCAGAATGAAGCGGAAAAGACAGACTGTATAAACTGTGTGTGCACAGCAATGAGTAATAAGTTGGTTTGTACATTCTGTCTTATAAGATTGATAACATATTGGTCATAGTCTTACTCAACAAATTCCCTGCTTAAATGATGATTAATATTTCATAAATGTAATCATAATCCTATTTCTTTTTTCTATGTATCATGTTCTGAATATTTCAAGAAATATTTGACTTAAGTGTTTACTTATTTACTTACTGTAAGTTTATAACTGCTAATACAAAGTTATTTCCATTAAAGATACTCAATTAATTTTCTACTGGGGAAATTTGAGTATCCGGTAGCAGTCCAAAGAGAGCAATGAGCTCCTTAAGGTCCAAAAAGCTTCTCAACAGGGCTGGGTGGTGCCGAGTTGGGTGGGCTGAAGCTGGACAGCCTCTTCTTGGAATAGAACTGAAACAGCCGCTTGGTGAAACAGAGCTGGAACAGTCGCTGGGTGGTGTTGGCTCTAGTTATCATGGCAACATTATAGGAAAGCTGCCATGGCTATTAATAAGGTCTTGAAATGACTAATAAAAGCTCCACATCTGAACAGTAACTCACATCTTTCACTGTACTGTGGTTGGAAGAAGATCATTTGTTGTTCACAAATACCCCATGTCCACCACCTTTAGTTTTCACTGCACTTTTCCATGTCTCTATCTGCATGAATTCCTGTTGTTGCTCAGTCAAGTCTCAGTAAAACAGAACATGATGCACCCACGGAAGATCCTGTCTTCACTTCCTAATTTGATGTGTTATCAAACAAATCACCAGAAAACCAACCATGAGTACTAGAATTAGGCATATCTGTTTTGCTTTTTAATCACCAGAGCATTGCTCAGATAAGAATATAAGAAATTCGAGTGAAACAATCCCAGCCATTTTGCTGGGAAGTGGTATGAAGCTAATTTGCATTTACAGTAACAATTGAATGAACTATGAATTCAGCTTGGGGAAAGGAGAAGGTAGCAGAAGCTAGGTACTTTACGTTTTGCTCTCATTGCTGTCAAAAGTTGTTAGGTAGATGAGGATCTTAGACAGAAGAATGTGGGTAGAGAAATAAACGAAATTTGACAGCAAACTGCAGTCCCATCTTCTTTGAAAAAAAAAAAAAGAGCACCCAGTCAGAAAAACTAAAACAAGAATGCTGCAGCCTAAATAAAACTTGAAATATGATGTAAACTGAGAAGAACTAATGAGGAATAACTGAAGCATTTTAACAAATTAACCAAGGACTGGAGGCTTAATAAACAAACAACAAAATAAATCTCCAAACCACACATACACAATACATAAAAACCTAAAGGCATGACAACGACTAACTTTTGTCCCTATTAATCATCATCAAGCATAAAACAGTTCTGTTTATGAATATAATTTTGTTAAATCAGTTCTTGTAACTTCATTTTTTGGAGTTAATTTAATTTTGAATGAAAACTCCAGAGCATCAAGTTCTACACAAATTGGACGCAGCCACGATTTTGCAACTGACAGAAATGCTGCTCTAGCTACCAATCTAAAAGACTGGGAATGAGGTAATTATTTCATGTTCTTTTATTGAGACTTGAGCTTGTAAGCTTTCTACCGACTGAGGTTTTCTGAAGTCACTGGAATTCAAAGAAACAGCTAAATCTGATTTCCAATTTATTTTTCTTTTCTGTCTCATTGCATACATTTATGTGTCACCAGTGAAAAAGCAATCCAATCATATGAGCTCTTATGCTCCTCTCATGATGACCCAACATTAATAAAATAATGATCTGTCATTCAGACATACCAAGCAGAAGATGTGTAGGCTTTTTCATATGGCAGGTGGTCCTCATTCGGGCTTAATTCGCTGTCAGCAAGATGCTTCCAAAGCTTTCTGGGCCTAGCTGACTGAAGCAAAGGGGTGTCTTACTATTGATAAAACAGTCTCAGCTCTCAAGGGAGCGTTTCTTCCTCAGGTAGAGTCATTGAGAGTATGGCAGCTATCTACTAACTATGTCACAACAAATGAATGCATTGGAAACTAGAGTTGGCTCATGTGGCTTAAGACACTTATTTGAAAGCCAATTGAGTTAGTTAGTAACCTTGATTTTGATTTAATAGATGTTATAATTTATCATGTAAATACAGCAAGTGAGTATGAAGACCAACACGTGCAAGATATCATGTGTTCAAAAAATCCTTTACATGCAGATTATCTTATGAAGCACCTTGAATTCTTGAACTTTAAAGAGCCCCCCTTTAATTCCCAATTGGTATTAACAAACATGAACTCAGCTTCTGGAGGTTCACCTATTTTAACCATTTTAGATTAGTATAGACATAATTTATGTACATGTTAGCTTAAGTGCATGGAATAAGTTTAAGAAAAACATATTACTACAAAACTGGTTTATTTTAATGGCAATATTCTAAATTGAGCCTCTCCATGCATTTCATTTTGAGTGTGATGTTATGGCTTAGTCTATCATATTTGTAACAGAATACTTCACACTGCATTTTATATTCTGTGCATGATTAGCAAAACATTTGTCTGGTTCACAGTCTTTCTTGTGTCGTGATAGTGCACAGCTCACAGGACGCTAGCAGTGCTGAACTCCCAAAACCCCTTGATCGGGGCTGTGAACCGCTTACTGCACAGCTTATTCCAACTGGTACAACTACAACACCCACACAAAAAAGTCCTGATATTTATTGCCTTCTCCAGAGTTGGTCTGCTCATCTTAAAAGGCCCACAATAGGACAGCCTGGAACTGGGTTGAATGTGCTAAATAAGCTAATGAAATCCACCCACTGGACACAAGCCGGCCACGATAAGAACTTTTATAGCTGTGAAACTCAACCAAGCTGGGAGGGTGTTAGCTCTATGTGTTTGTTTATTTGTCTGTTTGACAGCCCACGGCTTAGCGCTGGAGGGATTGGTGGTCCGACGGAGGTTAGGTGTCAGAAGGAAAGTAGAAAATAGAACAGAGCAGAACAAAGCAGAGAGATAGATTGGAGAGAACAGGAGTGAAAGAGAGAGGAGAAGATATAGATTCAGGGCAGGAAGTGTGGGTGGCTGGGTAGGTGGTTTTGGCAACACAGAATGGACTTCTTGCGAATTTCTTCTGGTAAAACAAAGACATGACTTTTGCAATGGCTTTACCCATTCACTAAGAAATATCAGTTGTAAAATATTTGCTCTTTGAGGTCATTGTGAGTGGAACAGAACACCAAACCAGCTTACTAGCAACATGTTATGATGTGCAACAGTTTTTGCACTGAAAGACAACAGATAGGTTTGGAGATAATAAGTGTGTACATATGTGTACAGTACAGACTGGTGATGAATACCAGATGCAGGCATTTCCTTTGTTAGTGCAAGCAAGTTCAGAACTTGCCAAATCGCTCTGCTCTCCACCCACACAGTTGAAAACTTCCACACACACCCCCACTCCCCATCCCCACAAACACGCACACCAGAATCCCAGCCCACTAATCCTCCTCTATCCAGGCTCAGGGGTAGCCAAAGCTGCAGGCTAATTCAATCTTGGCTGATGCACTACAGTTCTGTATCTCTTCAATTGTTTTTCTGTTCTCCACCCTTGGTCCTTGGACTCATACTCTTTCTAATTAGTTTTCTCTCTTCTTCCACTTTTAACCTTACTTTTTCTTGTTTATGGGACTTCTGACTTTTTCTGTTATGATTTATTTACTTTTTCCTGCTGTTTTTACACATCCGCCCTCTATATCAGCTCATGGCTCTGCAGATGACAAAGTAATCTAATTACTGATAGTGAAGGTCTCTACAAGTCACATGATCAAGCATGTAGGTCATGCAGAGTTGATCTCCTGTGTGACGTCTGCCCATGGGAGTGCGTAGCAGACTCCACCCTTTCACACTCTTAATATAGCCCTTCGTCCCCACTCACGACATCATCTATTTCTGCCTTGCGCTTGCTGTCCATTCTTTTTTATTTCTTTATCTCACTGTTTCACTACATACAATTCCTCATTTTATTGCCACCACTTTGCCCCGGAGACTGAAAACCTTCCACCCTCGACGAAAACAAAAACCCACCATTGCTAACTCTCAACTTATTTTCCCTCTTCCATTAGCTATCACTTTATGTGTATCCTGTGTGCTTGCATGTGCAAACAGCAGCTCCATAAAAGACTGCTCATTGGGCTTTATGTTCATTACTTTCCTGCAGACATCTGGCTGCACACACTGACTCGGGATTTAAATCATGATTCATAATAGATTAAGTCAGAGAAACCGCTGCATCAAACTTTTCTTTAGTCAAGGAAAGATGATGTTGTGTAAATGAGCGTGTCCACTCACTGGCCAACCTCTTTTACAGTTAGTTTTATTGAAATGGCACTGTCAATCAGGAAATGGAGAAGCAAATCGTGAACAGAGAGAATTTCCACCAATGACGTATTGTTAAATATTTACTTTGTCTGGGAGGGGTGACTGAAAAGTAAATGTGGAGTCATCCCACAAGGGGTGAATAAACTCATTTTATCTGTAAAAGCAATAATCAAACGTAAGCTTAATTCGACCCATCTATGATCAAGGCTGCTGTGGCATAACCATTTCACTGCCCACACAACAGCCATAATTTTCCTTTTAAAATGATTTTGAACCTGTCATAATCAGCATTTTGGGGTTTTTTTAAGGTTGAAAATTAAAAACAAGCTATACCAAACATCTGACAGTGATATCCTGTAAGATTAAACATGTTCTTACCCGTTGATATACTTTTTTGTTGTCTTTGGCTCTTGAAGTTATGATTATATTTCACATATAAAAGACATTCATGGACCATAGTATACAGTGTAGATTTTATCAATTTTGAAATATTTTCTAAAATCATTCATGGAAAAAGGTTTGTTTTTGTCGGATCCCATGTTTCAGATTAAAATAAGTCAACGTCAAGGTATCAAACAATATGCATTGTTATGCCTTTGGTATAAGGTATATGTCAGAGTGAGACATCTGTCTCTTCTAGGATCCTTTTATAGTTTGTTAAAGTAACAGCAGAGTGAGCGGTTCTCGAAAAATAGTAGATCTAGGATGAGTCTGGAGCAGAGAAGCCGGAAGTAGACATGCGCTCAAACTCGTTAACAAACCTGGGAAAACTTTAGTCTTTGTAAGATATATTTTGTGTTTATGTGCTTTGTTTACATGCTCAAGACTGTATTTCATTTGATAACGTGTGAATCGCGTCTTATGTAGTAAGCCGCTTAGGATGTGAGCACGCATGTTTCAAGCTAGCTAACATGTGTTTGATCAGGAAGACTCAACGTTCTGTACAGCTCGTAATGCACTTCTTTTGTTTGTTTTGTTTCAGTTACTACGTACATATGTATATGTAATCCTTTGAAGAAAAGAGTCTACATAAAACAAGAAAAGCAAGCCTTGTGTGGGAGTCTCTTTTGTCATTGGAAATAGTTCGCTGGCTGTCTAGCTTCACACAGTCACGTGTCGTGAGGGCAGCACAGTAAAAAGACTATTATACAGCGGGTTAAACAACACTGAGCTACACAGTCAACATGAGTCTACGCTCAGGTAAGAATTACTTGAGAGATTATGAGTCACAGTTCGAGCCAGAGGCAAACTCAGAGCAGCAGGCTGATGACCAGGCAGCCACCAATCACCCGGCTCCTGCAGACCAGCGGTCGCCAGAGAGGCAGCCGTCAGAGAGGCCGCAGCAATCACCTCCACGCAGCATCAGGTCCGGAGCCACCAGCAGACGGTCGCACACCACAGCAAGCCTCAAGTGTGTCAGCCACAAAAAGCATATGCCAAAGAGCCCAAGCAGCAAAGGGCCCAGCTCCTTTTTCGCAGAAAAAAGAAGCTAGTCTGATGAGACAAAAAGCAGATTTGGATGCCAGTCTCCATGAAAAAAGAAGCTAGTCTGATGAGACAAAAAAGCAGATCTGGATGCCAGTCTCCATGTTTTGAAGTGTGAAAAGGAAAATAGCAGGCAGCTGAAAGGCAGGAAGCTGCAGCCTATGAAGAATTAGAAAGTCAGAGCGGGGAGTCAGACCCAGAACTTCCTATTACAGGAGAAACGTTTATAATGCAGTACAACTCACAAGTGATTATGTGGAACAAACAATGTAAGCTAAATGGCGCCACCTAGTGCTACACATGATAGCGCAAAATTTCAAAATGCCAAGTCGATCAATAATCACAAAAGAAACTCATGTCCAGTCCCCAATGAAAAACGACGTTAAACATGAGTACATACCAGAAGCTGTTCCAACCAACACATTCTCACTCAACCCCCAAGCTCACACCTTTCTGCCTACAAGTCACAATCAAGTAGAGCAAAACAGCGTACAAGATTTTGCAAAATATCTCATCCGCAAAGAAATAGTTAGCACTGGTTTACTCCAATATGATGACAGACCCGAAAACTATTGGGCATGGAAAGCCTCATTCATGAGTGTTACTAAAGACTTGAATCTGTCCCCTAGAGAAGAGCTAGACTTGCTCACAAAATGGTTAGGGCCAAAATCTTCAGAGCAAGCAAAAAGGCTTCGCGCAGTACACACCCTCAATCCCACTGCAGGTGTAAAAGTGGTATGGGAGCGTCTGGAGGAATGTTATGGCTGCTCAGAAGTCATTGAGGATGCACTGTTAAAAAAGTTGGAGGAGTTTCCAAGGCTGACAAACAAAGAGAGTGGTAAATTAAGGGAGCTTGGGGACATCTTGTTAGAGTTGCAGTGTGCTAAGTCTGATGGTACACTGCCAGGTCTTGCATATCTAGACACGGCTCGAGGGGTTAGACAAATAGTTGAAAAACTCCCCTTTAACATGCAGGAGAGGTGGACCACTGTAGGTACGCAGTATATAGAAGTCAATAGAGTGTCATTTCCACCTTTTTCTGTCTTTGTGCAATTTGTACAGCAACAAGCAAAAATGAAAAATGATCCAAGTTTTTCCCCATCCAGCTGCAGCAACCAAGTTACCACATGCACTGAAAAGTCCACTCCATATAATCGCAAAGCTACTGTTGCAGTACACAGAACGGAAATTGAGGAAAGAAAACAAAGAAGTTTTGAACAGAAGAAAATTGAAGAACCAGATCGTCTGTGTCCAATTCATAAGAAGCCACACCCTCTGAAAAAATGCAAGTTATTCAGAGACAAATCAATTGAAGAACGCCAGGCTTTTCTGAGAGAGCATCGCATATGCTACAGGTGTTGTGGGTCTGTGCAACATATAGCCAAAGATTGTAAGGTAGCAGTAAAGTGTGTTGAGTGTGACAGTCCAAAACACTTGTCAGCACTCCATCCGGGTCCCACACCTGTCCCAAAAGATGACACCTCAAAGAATGTAGATGCTAAGGAGGACTCAGAAAACCATCCTGCAGTAGTCTCCAAGTGCACAGAGGTATGTGGACAAAGTGACAGCCCACGCTCATGTTCAAAGATCTGTTTGGTGAAAGCATATCCAGAAGGCCAAAAGGACAGAGCTATAAAAATGTATGCAGTGATTGACGAACAGAGCAATAGGTCCTTGGCTAGAACGGACTTTTTCAACCTGTTTGAAAACATGCTTAGGAAAAGCTGAAACTGCAGGTAGGAGGGCAGAACATTTTGTAGTAGAGTCCATGGATGGAAAAACAAATGTCAAACTGCCTCCTTTAATCGAGTGTGATTCAGTGCCTGACGACAGATCTGAAATTCCCTCACCTGAGATTGCTAAGCACCATCCACACCTTCTCCCTATTGCGAGCAAAATCCAACCGGTCGATCACCATGCTCCTATTCTCCTTTTGCTGGGAAGGGACCTCCTCAGCGTTCATAAAGTAAGAGAACAGATAAATGGACCAAATAACGCACCATACGCCCAAAGGTTAGACTTGGGGTGGGTTGTGATAGGGGAAGTGTGCCTGGGCAAAACTCACAACACAACAGAAGTCAACGTGTACAGAACACACATGCTAGACAACGGACGGACTACTCATTTTGAACCATGTCCAAACGTCTTTACAGTGAAAGAGGACTATGTCAAGCAGCCCCAGCAAAGCACACCTTTAATCTCAAATAGTGTGGACATTAAAGACAACACACACAGGCTAGGTCAGTCTGTGTTTGAACGTACAGAGTCAGATGACAAGGTGGCACTGTCTATAGATGACAAAAACTTTCTAACAATAATGGACAAAGCGGTCCAACAAAACAAAGAAAACACTTGGGTCGCTCCATTGCCCTTTCGCTCTCCAAGGAGGAGACTCCCAAGCAACAGAGATCAAGCCTCAAAACGTCTATACTCACTCAAAAAGACGTTAGAAAAGAAACCAGAAATGAAAGATCACTACATCCGATTTATGCAGAAAATGTTGGATAACGATCAAGCTGAACTCGCTCCACCTCTGCCCGAAGGTAAAGAACACTGGTATCTGCCAACGTTTGGTGTATACCACCCGCAAAAGCCAGATCAAATACGTGTTGTTTTTGATTCTAGTGCAGAGTGTGAAGGAACATCCCTGAACCAAGTGCTACTCAGAGAACTTTCAACTGAGGAGAGCGACTGGGACGCACCTCTTTCCCCAGAAAAGAGGACGCATGGATCTCATGGAGAAACTCACTGAAAACTCTAGAAGATCTCCAAATCAAAAGGTGTTTTTGAGACCAGTCTCAGAGACTGTTATTTTGCTTTCAGAGTAAGATATTACCTATGTAAATTTTATGTTTCGATATGTGGTGATATAATATGTTTATATCAAGCGGGGAGTGTTATGCCTTTGGTTAAAGTATATGTCAGAGTGAGACATCTGTCTCTTCTAGGATCCTTTATAGTTTGTTAAAGTAACAGCAGAGTGAGCGGTCTCGAAAATAGTAGATCTAGGATGAGTCTGGAGCAGAGAAGACGGAAGTAGACTGCGCTCAAACTCGTTAAAAACCTGGGAAACTTTAGTCTTTGTAAGTATTTTTTGTGTTTATGTGCTTTGTTTACATGCTCAAGACTGTATTTCATTTGATAACGTGTGAATCGCGTCTTATGTAGTAAGCCGCTTAGGATGTGAGCACGCATGTTTCAAGCTAGCTAACATGTGTTTGATCAGGAAGACTCAACGTTCTGTACAGCTCGTAATGCACTTCTTTTGTTTGTTTTGTTTCAGTTACTACGTACATATGTATATGTAATCCTTTGAAGAAAAGAGTCTACATAAAACAAGAAAAGCAAGCCTTGTGTGGGAGTCTCTTTTGTCATTGGAAATAGTTCGCTGGCTGTCTAGCTTCACACAGTCACGTGTCGTGAGGGCAGCACATGCATCATTCTAACCTAATCAGTTCACGTATAGATGGAAATGAATTTCTGTGGAAAGTTTAGTTAAAATCTCTTCAGTGATAAATTAATAAAGATGTAGCATTCACAAATGTTACAGAATACCAGATGGACAGAGGGATGCCTCTCCCCCGTTCTATGTGTGTGTATTTTTATTTATTTTTTTTAAAAGATACATGTTAATGCTCCAAAACTCAGAAATATCATTTAGAAGATAACATACAGGAAAATGAGTTTAGCCTATTACTTTAAATTTTTTTGCAAAACCCATAGCAAACATTTCTCAATTCAAAAATGGCTGGAAAAAAAACAACAACTACTTTTTCTGACAAAATTAAAAAATTTCTTCCAACATGGCTTGTAGACTTTATGCCTGTAGTATAAAAATGGTGGAGGAGTTGATGCATAGCCAGTTTTAGCTAGTTTATTGAGGAGAGAAGGGTTTTAGGTAATAGATGTAGGCAGGGTCAGCCTAGAAACCGTCCTGGGCAAACTCATGTCCTAGGCTTGAATCCTGGGCAGGCATGGCAGGACAATACTTAGACGTTTGCCAGACATGGAGGGAGAAACAGAATTTAGAGGAACAGGCAGAACACGACGGCAACACATCTAATACCCTTATGCATGAGGGAAGGGCATCAGGGTCTTCATAACAAGCAGTAAGAGGAGACACAAGTGCATATTTTAGGGAGAGGCAATTGGGACAAGGTGTGAAGAATTGGGGCACAGGGCAGAACTAAGAGAAAGGAGAAAGTGCCAGAAAGGGGGAGGATCATGACAAACAGGAGTACAGGTCATTTTAAATGTCAGATCATCCTACTTAGGCACTATTGTGCTTGTTTGGAAAAACAACAGTATGTGAAAAGTTGAATGGATTTGCATTCTAAACTTTTGTGTCACCCAAACACACATTAAAGAAATTTATAGGTAAAAATAAATAAATAAGGGCATTTAACAAGACTTGGGTAAGTGTGGCTGTACAAGGTCTAACATGTTTATTGATCCATAAACTGTATAAGAAGAAAAACAGAGGTGCAGAATTTTACACCAATTGAATCAACTGAATATTGCCTCTCATTTCTTGATTTTCCACCATTAACAACGGTAATTTACTGTAACTGTTGTGTAGGAGAGGGAATGAGGAGGATCCAAATGCAGGTTTAACAGTTTATTAAGTGTTGAACAAAGGAATCCACAGCAGAGAGATAACGGCTTCAGGCAGTGCTGGATAGCCAAGAGGAAGGGCTGAAGGTTCCTGTGAGGAGAATAAGAAAATTAGTCTGATATCAAAATTTGACTCAGCTTAGAGGTGGTCAGTTTACCACTAGAATCGTTGAAGACCTGACAGAGACTGTGGGTGACACCAGGTCTTTTATAGCCACCGGTAAGTCTGTGCAGCTGGGAGCAATCAGCCAATCCTCCCGTTAGAAGCCATCCAGCACCTGTGAGTTTTGGGGGAGAAAAAAAAACAAACAAGCAGGCCTAAAAGGCCTCACACCACAGTACCCCCCCCTCTACGGACGCCACCTGGCAGACCACCAGGCCTGTCCGGAAAGCGGCGGTGAAAGTCCCGGACCAAGCCAGGGTCCAGGATCGCTGAACGGGGCACCCAGCACCGTTCCTCCGGGCCATAACCCTCCCAGTCCACGAGGTACTGTAGACCCCCGACCTCGGCGACGAACATCCAAAAGACGGTTGACCGTGTACGCATCCGAGCCGTTGACAAGGCGAGGAGGTGGAGGGGGAGCAGAAGGAGGCTGGAGGGGACTGGTAGAAACCGGTTTGATCTGAGAGACGTGGAACACAGGATGTACCTTCATGGAAGAGGGCAGGGCGAGCTTTACCGAGACCGGGTTGACCAGCCGCAGGATCCGGAAAGGGCCAATGAAGCGGGGTGAAAGCTTGCGAGACTCTGCCCTGAGGGGAATGTTCCTGGTAGACAGAAGGACAGACTGACCAACCTGATATGCTGGGGCTGGCTGACGGTGGCGATTAGCTTGGCGCCGAGCCCGGCCGCAGGCCTGTTGGAGGGCCCTCCTAGTTTTCCTCCAGATCCGACGACACCGTCTGATATGGAGCTGCACCGAAGGGACGGCCAGCTCCTGTTCCTGATCCGGGAACAATGGGGTTGGTAACCCAGAGAAGCCTCGAACGGGGACAATCCTGTGGAGGAACTAACTTGGGAATTATGGGCATACTCAATCCACGGGAGATGAGACGACCACGTGGACTGGGCAGAGGCCAACACGCACCGTAATGTGGATTCCAGGTGTTGGTTAGCCCGCTCCGACTGGCCGTTGGATTGGGGGTGAAAGCCAGATGACAAGCTGACGGAAGCCCCCAGCGCCTTACAGAAGGACTTCCAAACAGCTGATGTGAATTGTGGACCCCGGTCAGAGACTATGTCCAGAGGGATACCATGCAGACGGAACACATGGGTCACCATGAGCTGGGCAGTCTCCAAGGCTGAAGGGAGTTTAGGAAGAGGCACCAGATGTACAGCTTTGGAGAATCGGTCCACAATCGTGACCACAACAGTGTTACCTTCTGAGGGAGGGAGTCCGGTCACAAAGTCCAGTGCGATATGGACCAGGGACGACTGGGAACCGGTAGGGGATGGAGCAGCCCCGCAGGAGGACGATGAGGGACCTTGCCCCGGGAACAGGCAGAACAGGCAGCGACAAAATTCCTAGTGTCTGCCTCCATCGTTGGCCACCAGAACCGCCGCTGAAGAAGCGCCATTGTACGGCGAATCCCAGGGTGACAGGACCACCGGGATGCATGTGCCCATAGGAGAACCTGGGAGCGGGCAGAGGATGGCACATACGAACGGTTAGCTGGGCCAGTACCTGGGTCCGGATCATGCTGCAGACCATCCCTTATTGCAGTCTCGATCTCCCAAGTGATTGCCCCAATGACGCAGGAGGGGGGTAGAATGGGCTCCGGCTCCGATCTGGACTGATGACCATCATGCAGGCGGGAGAGGGCGTCAGGTTTGGTATTGCGGTTGCCCGGCCTGTAAGTGAGGGTAAAATTAAAGCGTGTAAAGAACAGCTGCCACCGGGCCTGTCGAGAGTTGAGTCTCTTAGCTGCTTGGATGTAAGCGAGGTTTTTGTGGTCTGTCCAGACCACGAATGGGTGTTCTGCGCCCTCGAGCCAGTGCCTCCATTCCTCGAGTGCCAGTTTGACTGCGAGCAGTTCTCTATTCCCCACATCGTAGTTTTGTTCAGCTGCAGAGAGACGCTTAGAGAAAAAGGCACAGGGATGGAGTTTGCCATCCCCCTGATGGTATTGGGACAGCACAGCACCCACCCCTGAATCCGAGGCGTCCACCTCCACAATAAACTGCCTCAAGGGGTCGGGCTGGACCAGAACGGGGGCCGAGGTAAACCTCTTTTTAAGCTCAGTGAATGCACCCTCTGCTTGGGGAGACCAAACGAACGGTCTGGCTGTGGAAGTAAGCTGGGTAAGGGGAAGAGCTACCTGACTGTAATTGCGAATGAAACGCCTGTAAAAAATTTGCGAAACCCAGAAATTGTTGTAGTTTGCGACGGGTGTTGGGTCGAGGCCACTCAGCCACCGCGCTAACTTTTTCGGGGTCCGGGCAAACCTGCCCAGCGTCTACAATAAAACCAAGGAAGTTGACGGACTGAGAATGGAACTCGCACTTCTCAGCCTTTACAAACAGACGATTCTCAAGGAGTCGCTGGAGTACCGCACGGACATGGACGATGTGCTCCTCAACAGTGGGGCGAAAAAATAAGAATGTCGTCCAGATAAACAAAGACAAAACGATTAAGGAAGTCACGGAGCACATAGTTAATGAATGCCTGGAAGACTGCGGGAGCGTTAGTTAACCCGAAAGGCATGACCAAGTATTCGAATTGGCCCAGGTGGGTGTTGAACGCCGTCTTCCACTCGTCCCCCTCCGCATTCGGACGAGATGGTAGGCGCAACGCAGATCGAGTTTTGTAAAGACCCCGGGCTCCCTGAAGTAGCTCGAAACGCCGAATTAATGAGGGGCAACGGGTATTTGTTGCGAACGGTGATGTTATTAAGACCCCGATAATCGACGCACGGACGGAGGGAACCATCCTTCTTACCCACAAAAAAGGACCCCGCTGCTATGGGTGCCGAGGAAGGGCGGATAAGCCCCGACGCCAGGGACTCAATGATGTACTTCTCCATCGCCCCCCTCTCTGGAGCAGACAGATTGTACAGGCGACTGGCGGGTAAGGTTGCCCCAGGGAGGAGGTCGATGGCGCAATCATATGGCCGATGAGGCGGGAGAGATTGTGCCCTCTCCTTACTGAAGACCTCTTTGAGGTCATGATACTCTGCCGGGATAGACGCAAACGTCCACCGGGTCGATTGAGCCTACCGTGTCAGAAGAGACGGTTGTCACGGCAGATTGGAGGCAAGTTGCATGGCACTGATTGCTCCACCCGACGATACGCCGGTTTTGCCAGTCGACCTGTGGATTGTGCAACCTAAGCCAGGGGAAACCTAACACAAGGGGTGAGCCGGGTGAAGAAATAACGTTAAACGAAAGGTGCTCACGGTGATTACCCGATACCACCATCTCCAACGGGGAGGACTGGTGGGTCACCCTGGTGATAACGTGTCCATCGATCGCCGTGGCATTAATGGGTTCTCCGAGTGGTTGGGACTGGAATCCACACTGACGGAGAAAATCTGCGTCGATGAAGTTGCCGTCGGCTCCGGAATCCACCAACGCTTCGACCGGAAAAGAAAAGGAACAACCAGAGGTTAGTGTCACAAGAATCATAAGCCTAGGGGTACCATGACATCTAGTTGTGCCCACCCGTAACCCTAGGTCTACCGGTGGGCCCCGTCTTTTGGGCGACAAGGGCAAGCTGAGAGTAAGTGACTTCTCGACCCGCAATAGAGACAACCTCCCTTCTTTTAGTCCAACCTCTTTTTCCTTCTTGGTTAGATGCATCTGTCCCACTGCATTGGTTCTGTGGAAGGCTGCTCAGCCTCTTGTGGAACAGATGCAAATGCCCTAGGTGGGGGGCAGACCGAGGAAGGCTGTCGATGGCTGTGAACTGGAGTAGGGTGTAGGGCCCGGGTGGTATTTTCATATCGTTTCTCTCTTTGACGATTGTCTAACTGTATTGCCAGCGAAATGAGTTCCTCCAATGTGGATGGGGTCCCCCTGCCAGCTAGCTCATCCTTCAGAGGATCATTCAGGGCATTTAGGAACACCCCTCTTAGTGCCTTCTGTCCCCAGCCAGCCTCTACTGCTAGGGTCCGGAATGAGATGGAGAACTCCCGCCACAGATAGAGTTCCTGGGAAAGGTGGAGTAGACGCTGGGAGGCATCTCCAGCCCGGTCCGGCACCTCGAACATGGTTCTGAATAAACTCAGAAAATCAGATGTTGAGCGATCAGCCAGGGGGGCTGCCGCGTCTTCGGCCTCGGCCCACTCCAGTGCCCTGCCCCGAAGAAGACCCACAATGTACAAATTCTTAACTTTGTCTGATTCGAAGGTCCGCGGTCTTAGAGCAAAGACATTTGAACACTGCAAGAGGAACCCACGACATTTCCCCAGGGTTCCATGGAAAGGTTCTGGGTCCGTAATATGGTGGTCCATGAGTGGGCTGGGCATAGCTGAAGGAGGTGCCGAGGCTGTGGACAGAAAAAGAGAACTTAGATTATTTACTTTGTCTGTTAAAGCCTGTAACTGTGTTTTTAATTGAGTATTTTCGTCCATAAGGGCCTTTATGGCCTGTTGTTGTTGTCCCAGGAATATTCCTTGTCGGGTCAGAATCTCTGACACTGAGGGTGATGCAGAACCCGCTGGATCCATTCTGGTCAGGTCTTCTGTTGTGTAGGAGAGAGAATGAGGAGGATCCAAATGCAGGTTTAACAGTTTATTAAGTGTTGAACAAAGGAATCCACAGCAGAGAGATAACGGCTTCAGGCAGTGCTGGATGGCCAAGAGGAAGGGCTGAAGGTTCCTGTGAGGAGAATAAGAAAATTAGTCTGATATCAAAATTTGACTCAGCTTAGAGGTGGTCAGTTTACCACTAGAATCGTTGAAGACCTGACAGAGACTGTGGGTGACACCAGGTCTTTTATAGCCACCGGTAAGTCTGTGCAGCTGGGAGCAATCAGCCAATCCTCCCGTTAGAAGCCATCCAGCACCTGTGAGTTTTGGGGGAGAAAAAAAACAAACAAGCAGGCCTAAAAGGCCTCACACCACAGTAACTGCTGGGAATAAAGATGAACTTAAACTGATCAGACGTTTGTGGTAAACCCATTGGGATCCTCCAAGACAACCTGCAAGAAATGGCAAGATTAAGAAAAATCTGAGTTTTCTTGTCCCTTGATCCAAACTCTTAAAGGTGGATTGTAAGATTATCTTTATTTCTAACCTATATATTGCAGGTCTGTTCAATTACTCTACAACCCATCTGCATTTTAGTCTGTAAGTTATGTGCAAGTTTGCTCTAATTCTGCAAAATATGGTTGGTTGTCTTAATAACTTTCTGGTTTATAATTGATATAGATAAGTCAACCATCAACCTTCATGTTCAAATTTGCAGCACGTTTATGTCCATGGAGTCCCATTTGGGTTCAATCAAACAAGTGGCAACTTTGCGTGATTTAGCAAAAAAAATGTACAAAAAGTACTCTGTTACAAGCAATCATAAACTTCACACAGTGATTAAGCTTGTACAATAGTGACATTAACAGAACAATAACAATTTTCGCTCACAATGTTTCTGCTATAACGAGAAACATCAGAGTTTAAACTCTCTGACTAAATTGGCAGCTCATGTTCTGCAGTTTGTCATCTCTGTTCTTGTTATTATTCTGAACATAGCTCCCAAAATCCCACCTAAACTCCATATTGAACAAAACTTTTCACCTCATTTGCTCCACCAGGCTCCAGTCTTATCTAAGTTTAGTTCGGACTATTCTTTCTCATGAATGTTACTTGATATAGCCAGTCAGCCAAAAATGAGTTGACAGTAAATTAGTCAGTTGGGTCTATTTCTGCTGTACGAGATGACGTGTCCGGTGTTGACTGCTTGTTAAGGATGTGTTATCAAGCCTCCACTAGTGTTGGTCACACAATAACAAGAACAAGGATAGGAATTTTATATAATCAGACACATTACATGGTGGGTTGGCTGTGATGTGCCAAGTTCAGAGCCAGTTTAAAGGGTAATTTGAGATTGCAAATGGGGGCGGAGGCAGAAAATGACTGGTGCACATTGCGTAACTAAAAATATATTTCTACTCAAGCAATTTACTTGATACTGTATATCAGGTTGTTTAAGTCCTATTGTTGAGACACTGAAGTTCATTGTAAGCATATAGTTTATTAAACAGTGTTAGATGATTAGTTTTACAATGTTCAGTTCTGTAAATAATAAATCAAAACTGAGATGAGATTGGCATGATTTGTTTGCTAAGGTAATGACTTTGGACTCATATTACTCACAATTATTCATTTTAACTAACTTTTTTAACATTAAAGAAACAATTATTATCTAACTGTGATCCCTGAATATCTGACATAAACTCCCTGACATTTTTATTGTAACTCTTCTCTGGATAAACAACCAGCGTGATTCTTGACCCTTAAATTTCCAGGAGAATGTTAATCATTAGTTTCATTGTTACTAAAACACTTCTAGATCCATAGTGTGGTCATATTCATAGCTAACTGCTCTTCAGTAGTGTCCATGCTACTTTTTTGTAAAAGTGTATTGTTTTTAAAATTATGTGACAATTTTTTTTGTAACAATGTTTTGAACAGTTATATTTGAACAAAGTTCTAGTGGTGATGTTCCGTCTTTCCCATTTCTATTCTTTGTAATTAATCTAGCTACATACTAACAAGAGAAAAAGCTGAGCTTTTTGGTAACAAAATTAAATCAAACTTTATTTATAAAGTGCTTTTCATACATGAAAATGCAACGCAAAGTGCTTTACAAGTTAAAAGCCCCAGAACACAAAAGCAAAATAAGTCCCCCCGACCCCACAGATAAAAAACCCACTTACCCCTCCCCCACACACACACATATTCATACTTGTAAAAATACAAATAGAGCACACAACCTCGTATAGTACGCATACACACTCACTGTGTATGTGAGCCTATGGAAAGGGCTGGATGCAGATGGAACACCTGAGAAAACGGTATCTGAGGAATTTGAAATTGAGAAATTGAGTGATTCTTTTCATCAAGATCTTCTATTCTTATGTTTCTTTACCACTTACTTGTCACAGTTTCAATCACTGCACGCCAACACAGCATTTTGTCCACAAATAGTCTCTATACGTAGAAGTGACTCTACACTGGAATCCATCTATCTGACCTTTTCAGAGCTGTTTAAAAAATACTTTGGCTTTCTATTTGGAGTCATGGAACAACCTGATGTCCTGAGCTTCCATGAAGGGAATACGTTAGTGGCTGCATTCAGAACGTGTCTGACCTCAGCTAAACTCATTGGAAACATGCTCCTGCAGTAATTGCTGTGTGACTTTGTGATGCAAACAGCAGTCAGAAGCAGGACTTCTGTGTATGGATTGTAAGTAAAGTAAAGGAAAATATATTCAATTTCTCTCTTGTGAATTCCACAGCACAAAATGAAATGAAGAGGAGATTTGATACTCGGTTAATGATATCAATCTGCTTTTTCACATGCTGAGATGCATGAAAACCTAAGGTGGTAGGCCCTCTACGGTATGATAGAATGTAAAACAAGAAACTATAACACATGATCGCTCACAAAGCTGTCATAACTAAGAATAAATTTAACTTGCTTTAAAAGGCTGCAAATTATGATGGACAAGGTGGATCATCAGCCGATTAAATGGTTCATTGAAAGATCAACACATACCATAAGTGTTATCTTTAAGCCACTATTTGTATTCTTCATTACTCATTTACCACTACAGCTCCTTGTTTGGACTGGGAACGGATACAAGGCGAGAGGTATGGTAGATATTTCTGACAGCTTAGGGTGTCCTGCGTGAAGGAAAGCTTATTTACATATTTTCCTATCGAGCCTTCGCAAAAAGACTTGTGACTGTGAAACTATTAGCCCGTCAATCACTTTGGATGCAGAAACAATTGTCAACACAAAACAATTTATTTTACAATTTTACAAATTCAGTTCAATTCAATTTTATTTGTATAGCCCAAAATCACAGAATTTCCGTCTCAATGGGCTTCACAAGAAAAAGAGGAATGTATTAACACAGATACACAGCAAGAAAAATAACTAACAAATGCTAACTAAACAAGACTAGCACATTTATGCCCTTAGACTCTCCTCCTCTGTGAGGAAAAACTCCCAAAAAACCCATCAATGGGGAAAAAATAAGAAACCTCATGGGGATTCACATGAAAGAGAGATCCCTCCCCCGGGGCGAGCAACCAATGTGTCAAAGATTATTGTTTAAATATTAGCTTATTCTAATCTACAGCTAAATATCTAAAGAAGTCAATAGATGTTCTTCATCCTGATGGGAACACGGGAGACTCCTCAGCCTGGAGATGTCCAGTACGGGGATGAGTAGATGTTCTTCATCCTGATGGTTACACGGGGGACTCCTCAGCCCAGCGATGCCCTGGACAGGGATAAGTAGATGGATGGAAATTGACGATGGTTGAGTTTTTATTGACACTTATTTGCAGTAGACTAGTTTTCTTCTCGTAGTGGAAAATGTTGATAAGTGGAAAGTCTTGTGCTTTTTACCAGAGTGAAATAAACCACTGTGACTGGTTTGATCTTGTATTCCTTGTTTCTCTGTTATCATATTAACTTTCAGGAAAAGCCACATCCTCTGTGAGATCTAAAAAACAAATCTTGTGTCAACTTGAAGGTTTCAAAACTCTATACATGGGTTGAAACAAATCCAACAACAAGGAGCTCTTTGGGTGTCATTTACACCGATTTTCAGTTCCTGTATTTGACATGTTGTGACAAAGTACAAGTACATGTAAACTGTGTATATAAGGCATATACGTATATATATATACTGTATATATAAATAAATATATATATACAGACCCAAACTCTCACCTGTGCAAAATATATAATTAAAAAAGGTGACAAATAACTCAGAGTGTTTTATGATCAGCACTTGTCTGTGTTCATCTCCTTGTGCATATGTGCGTCAACACGTGTCCAGACACATTCAGTATGCATTTTGGAAAGAGAGGGTAGATCTGATTCACCCAGCTGGAGACAAATGTGCAAAACAAGGCCTCGGGTGATGGGGAAAAGAATAAAAAAAGCACACTCAGTGCCTGATGGAAATATCACATTCGTGGCTTGTATTTGAGGAAAATGTGTGTGCTCACTGACGGGAAAATAGTGATAATTCTACAGGACATTAGTCCTTTAGCGGTGTCGAGCCGTTCCTCCTCCAGGTCGAGATAAGCCAGATGTGGTGGTTTGGGCATCTGGTCAGGATGCCCCCCGAGCGCCTCGCTGGTGAGATGTTTCGGGCACGTCCCACGGGGAGGAGACCAAGAGGCAGACCCCAGACCCGGTGGAGAGACAACTGTATGTCTCACAGCTGGCTGGGGAACGACTCGGGATCCTTCCGGGTGAGCTGGAGGATGCAGCGCAGGTGAGAGAAGCCTGGGTTTCCCGTCTGAGGCTGTTGCCCCTGTGACCCAGCCCCGGATAAGCGGAAGACGACGGAACGGAATAGGGAGAGTGATGTTCAAGCTTAGTATTAGTTATAACTGTTTACTTTGGTTCTGATCCACAAGCTTTTGGTCATAGTCTGACTCTATCTAGGATGACTTCTTATGACTCCAACATGAGCTGTAACAGGCGTGGCACATGCACCATCTGTTTAAATAACAGTCCATCAATTTATGAGAAGTTGCATGTCATAGTTTTGAAAGGAACTCTTATTTTTATTTTATTTCTCTTTGCCTCACTATATATCTTGTGGATTCACTGTCTGAGTCGACATTTTTGCAACATCTTTCAAACAACTAATTGCAAGCTCTTCAAAAGAAAATTACGGTTTTACCATTAGTAATTGTAATTTTCTTTTCTTCAAATCAGTTGCCAGCCTGTTGCCGCCTTGTCCTTCCTGTCATTTTATTTGCGATCTATCCACTAGGCCATGGTTGCATTTATCAGCTTTCAAATTAAATTAACAGAGATGATCCCATAAAATCAAACACAAGCATTCATTCCAATCTGTTTGCAGTTCGATTTCTAAATGTAGAAACTATACGTTCTGTGTTAGCAATTGTTCATCTTTTTAAAATACTTTTCCCAATTAGGGGCGCAAGAGGTGCCAGAGCCTATACCGGCTGATTACAGACAAGAGGCAGGGTGCACTCCACACAGGTCACCACTCTGTTGCAGGATTACAAATGGAGATATACACAACCATATAGTACACACACTCATGCTGAAACTAGAGTGGACAGAGGGAAGCTCATGCATGCAAGCGAATAACATGCAAATTCTACAAAGAAAGGCTAGTGATTCAAGGCTCACCCACCCGCGATTCGAACGCCCAATCTTCTCGTGAAGGGCAAACCGGGTCAGACTTTTTCTGCTGAGTGAAAGAAGCAGTCGGATAACAATTCAGTTAAACTTCACCACAACATTGTGAACTCCAAAATACAGAAAAATCTTCTCTAGTACAAGATGAACCCGTGACTGGTTTCTTTTTTGAAAGATAGGCAAGGGGATTTAAACTGTATTTTGAATTGAGTTATAGAAAAAATGCAGCAATATTAGTGAAGTCAAGAGAAACCCCTGCTCCAATATTCTTAACCACAGCTAGTGTCGGACACAATATCCATGTGTGCTATGCTTGACTTTTAGTAGAATTTGCAAAAAATATTTCTCCACTTTGTACACCATCTTTGCCTCTAGAACCTTATTTGTGTCCTCACTCCTGCACTTCCCGTCTACTACACATGCATTGTACATTCTGTACACACAGGGCGGTTCCCACCGTACTAATCCACTCCCCTGTAGCACCTCCAGCTGGAATGTCAAACAGCCACAATGCTAACTGTCAACGAGCTCCAGGGTAAGAACGATATTTTACACTTCCATCTCTGCCAAAGTTGACCTCTTGTTCTACCATTCAGCCACCCACAAACTGCTCAGAGCAGTGACCAGCTTCTTCTGAGGTATTTGACTTTGTCAACTTTCCATTCACATATCAACTTTGTATTAAGTTGAACAATGTTTCATTTATCTCATGTTTGAATAAAAATGATGATTGCTGCACTTTTTAAATTTTCCACTCGTCTGCTTCTTTCCAAATTTTGGATTCAATGAATATGAGTCCAAATTATGAGTCCAAATTCTCAGGTACCACTGAGAAATATTTCCATTTGGAGGAACACATGTTACACAGAGAACATCTACTGCTGTCTTGTAAAAATGTGACTGCACGTTTTAGGTGTGCATAAAATGTGCTTAAATCATATTCCGTTCCGTTCTGTCGTCTTCCGCTCATCGGGGGCCTGGTCGCGAGGGCAACAGTCTCAGACGGGAAGCCCAGGCTTTTCTCACCCCAGCTGCATCCTCCAGCTCACCCTTAAGGATCCCGAGTCGTTCCTAAACCAGCTGTGTAACATAGTTTCTCCAGCATGTCCGCAGTCTGCCTCTTGGTCTCCTCCCGGTGGGACGTGCCCGAAACACCTCACCAGCGAGGCGCTTGGGGGGCATCTTGACCAGATGCCAGAACCACCCCATCTGGTTCCTCTCGATCTGCAGGAGGAGCAGCTTGACACTGAGCTTCTCTCGGATGGCAGAGCTTCCACCCGATCTCTGAGTGAGAGCCCAGCCACCTTGCGGAGGAAGCTCATTTCAGCCTTTTGTATCCACAATTTCATTCTTTTGGTCACCACCCACAGCTGGTAACCATAGGTGGGGGTTGGAACATAAATCAGCTTGTAAATCGAGAGCTTTGCTTTTCGGCTCAGCTTTTTCTTTACCACGACGGACCGATGCAGCGTCCTAGTTATTGCTGACGCTGCACCGATCTGTCGATCTCCCGCTCCATCCTTCCCCCACTCGTAAACAAGACTCCGAGATACTTAAACCATACTTGATCTTGAATCATACGTTTTTACTAATTAAAGCCTTCACTTGTCAGAGTTTTATTTTCTTTCAGCGATGACTAAGCCACGACCAAGATCATGAAAGGACAGCTAAACCAGAAACAGACCGTAGATGTGGAAAAGCTCCATATTCAGTTTAAATAACTCTTTCCTTTTTCCGCCTCTCATATGGGCTTCACCTGGACTGCCTCAAGGAATTAGAAGAATGACTTCTCTATTTTTTTAACTTTTACTGTGAAATTATTCTTTTTTTGCTTTTTGGTGTTGACAACATCAATGGCAGAGTAGCAACCATCCCATCTATTTGCAGTTCTCTTTTAGGTGCGCGTATGTGAGTTGGCAGCTCATTTTCTGAGTTGAATATGCATAGACACTCGCACAAGGATGGAAAAGCACTTCTCCCCACTCCCACAGAAGCACTCAGTGCAATGATTACCTGCCTTGCCACTCAGGGGGCCATTTGCTATTACCACAAAGCTGATTATCTCACCCATACAGCAGGCTGTTTTCAGCTTTGTGATTTTTCTCCCAAATGCCCACACGGCTATTTGTAGAAATGTTACCTAGCTGGCACAGGCTGAAATATGTTTGTGTTTGTGTGGATGTTTGCGTCTGGATGAGTGTTTGCGGCGGTGCTTGGCTTCGTGCTTGTGTGTGTTTGGCAGGTGGGTGAGTGGGTGTTAATGTGAAATGGAAGGCTGTAAGAATGGATGGATGGATGACACAAACAGGGCAGAGTGGTGGGAGGGTGGTGTCAGGGCCCTACTCCCACTACCAGGCTGGATGCAGTATCTGACAGCTGACTGAGAGTCTGCAGGCCCCCTTTTTACACAGCCCCACCAAAAGGTCAACACTTCAATCAGCTTTGCTCTCTGAATGCCTCTTTTCTCTCTTTTACCACCACAAAACCTCAATTCGCCCCCTTGATTCGCACTTAGCCATCCTTGACCGTGTATCACAGGTGAACATTTTGCCGTTTTAACACAAGCGAAAGCAGTGCGGGAATGTGTTTATATAGCTGAATCATGTGACACCCACAGTATAGTGAAGTTGTGAGGCAGATGATTATGCACACTGGATCATGTGTGTAATTTTGGTATACTTTGGTGTGTGGAAAATTGCCACCTTCAAAGTCGTGGCTGGCTCATCAGTTGGGAGAGTTTAAATTTTCCAGACCTTTAATTTCCTCTTAGTTCCTCTGCAGGTCTCTTATTTTCCTCCACACATCATGAACTCCTAATTTCCCAGAGCATGCCACCTGCCCCTGGAAAGTTTTTTTTTTTTTTTTTTTTAAAGCAAAAGATAAAACTGTAATTTAAGTATTATTTATTGTGCAAAAATTATATCTAACACAGACAAGAAGTGGAACAGAACTAATAAACGAATGCATCATATATTGGGGATTTTTTTAAATTTGTCTAAATAACTGCATATAATTATTCTAAAGTGTGGTCGTGAGTTTTCAGATCAACCTAAAAGCATGTGAGCTCTGTAACCTTTGAGGCAAGTTACGGCACGTTCGTTTAAAATGCCACTTCCCCATCTTACGCACTGTTCCCTTATTATTCATACACTCCACTGTTTTATTTGTCATAATCATGACTGATAAATTAACAGGTCTCCCAGTACTGTCAGCAGCATGAATTATCATTAACACCAAGTTGAAATGTCAATGGGGTGTAGATGAAGTGTATACGATGATTTCAGGAGGCTAATAAGAGAACAGATAAAACATGGATGAAGAGGGTGCTGCTTTGAGTATCCACTCAGTCTCATTTGGATTTCAAGTCTGATGAGGTTAAAGTCACTCCATATCCACCGTCCATACAGCCGGTGACTAAGCCTGTATGAAAGCTCTGAAGGCATGCAGAAAAATATCAAGCTGTCTCACAGCGAGTGTGTCATGTCAGTCATTTGCCAGCACATAAAGAAAACTCATGTTTCTACTGCTTCCAATAGATTTGTGACTAATTCTGGTGGCATGTTTTGGTACAAGTCAACTTGTCAGAAACTGTGTTTTTTGGAGATTTAACATAAACTTATGCTATTTTCTTCCTCTTTTATTGATTAAAAATTTGAAAGTGAATTTTAAGAAGCTGGACAATTTGTAGGTGCCTCAATCAGTGGTCAGGAAGGTGCACAGTTAAGAAAAGATCTGTGAATTTTATTGCTGTGCTTTGAACACTGTAAGAATGAACACAAAGTTATGAATCACATGAATAACGCTTTACTACAATTGTTGGTTCTGTTCCGCTGTCTTCTGCTTATCTGGTGACAGGTCTCGGGGGCGACATCCTCAGATTGGAAACCCAATCTTCTCTCACCCGACTGCACCTCTAGCTCACCTGGGAGGATACTGAGGCGTTCTCTGGCCAGCTGTGGGACATAGACTCTCCAGCAAGTCCAGGGCCTGCCTGTAGATCACCTTCTGGTGGGACGTGCAAGAAACACCTCATCAACGAGGTATATGAACCAGATGCCTGAACCACCCCATCTGGCTTCACTCGACTCAGAAGGAGCAGCAGCTCTACTCCGAGTTCCTCCTGGATGGCAGAGCTCTTTACTCGATCTCTGAGGGAGAGACCAGCCAACGTTGACCTACAATTGTTTGTCATTTTTACAAATACATACAACAAAAAAAAGAACAATACTTCCATGACTTGTTATGTTTCTGACTAGACAACTTCCTCTGTTGATGCCTAAACCACATTTGTTTGTCATTCAAAGTTTGGGACTAAATGTATTGCTGCTGATCTACAGAAACTTTTTGTAAAGAAATGTAGTTTAAAATGATGAGAAAAACCTCAACTGTTGATGCTGAAAGTTTGAAAAGTGTAAAACTATAGTGACAATGGTCTGTTGAATTGAAGAGTCACACATTTAAAACACCACAAGCAAAAAAATTAAAGCAATTTAAAGTAATTTAGTCCACAATCTTGACTATGAAGAGCTACCGCCCTGCTGCATTATCAAGCAAGTAAATGACCTCAACTTTCTGTGCCAGAATTTGTTCGTATTTTAAGCAATACTTTGTTGTTTTTTTTCATAAAAATGTTAAAAATGTCAAATTACACTTGTATTACTGTCAGTTTAAATATAATTAAAAATTGCACTCCCCTTTTTTTCTTTTGCTTCTATAGAAAAGAAGCAAATACTTGTAACCTAGTTTTGATTTGCCATTTGACACAATATGAACATTATTTGATTCGCAAAATACTGAAAAAGTGAACAACTGATTAAAAAAAATAACTTTGTCTCAAATTTAAAGTTCAAGTTGTTAAAAATTATTTAAAAAAAATACAAAGTTGAACTGTGAATCATAAATCCTAAAACCTCCTACTCAATGTGTAAAATAAAAAATGCTTTAAACTTTTATTTTATTGCTAAAATCTCACTGTAACCCACATAGTTTGGTCTCTTCTCATATGATTGACTCATTTTTAATCTTCCCCAAAGCTGTGGGCTTTCTGTCAAGAGCACCACTCAAACATGACACTGTGGATTGTCAGAATGTGTGGATCATGTCATTCTCTTTTGGGTGTAGACAGAACAATCTTTTAATTACAGCATGGTCCTCTATGAGAGACAGACAGGGACTTATCATAGACCTCATCAGGCCTGAAACAGAACCAAAATGCTCTTCAGTGAGAGCTCTTACTAGATGCTCATCTATCTTTATCACAGTGCACTAATTACACACCCTGGTCAGACAGATCATTTCTTTCATTAACATGTGCTCCTTGCAGCAAATTTAATTCAGTTTTTTTTTTTAATCAAAAGTGCTTTTAGTCATTTTAAAAATGAGAAAAGATCACTTCTTCATTTACAAATCCAAAGTACTGTGATGGTAGGCATGTGGTTGGTAGATGATTTTCTGAGACTCAAAGCATTTTGTTTCAACATCTTCCATTAGAAATCAGGAAATAAAGAAATCACAGTTTTGACATGACCGTTTCATCTGGTTGGTCTGAAGTGTTAGTCACACGTCTTCAGGCTCTACAGAATACTGAACATGAGTGTGTGTGTTTCTTAGTGTGTTGTTGGGACAAGATTTCTGACGAAAGATCAGGAAGGAGAACAAAGAACAGGATGTAAAACGTGTCTCATTCATGCATTTAATCTAATGAGGGAGTTCAGATTTACATTTTGGCATTTTTCCAAACTTAAACAGGAAATACACACTAAAGTATTGAAGTGAGAAATCATAGCATTAGTTTCACCACGCACAAAAATCCTGAGGTTTTAATGCACACTTTAAACTTATAAAAGGATCCTGGAAGTGCTGACATTAAAGATGGCAGCTTCTAGTCTGCATGTGTATGAGGTCAGCTTTCCTGTGTAAATCCCAGCTGAATCCAGTGGTTATAAAACAACGGAAAGGTTCAGTCTTCCTCAGAATGGGCAGTCCTCTCTGGCCTAACCACAAAACTCTGAAGTCATTACTAATAAACAAAACCTACCAACACATTTAAATTAAGCAAAGAAGGCTTCCGAGAAATCCTCACCCACGCACTAGCATACCATAATGAAAGAGGCAAATTTTTCTGTGCTGATGATCAGTTCCAAAAATTATTACTAGAAATATCCTTTTCATGGAAGCATCAATGTGTGCTTGGATGACTAATTTATTCAAACTCCCTTCTGTGAAAGGAGTCTGCCGGGAAACATAAAAATGACGAAACTTTAAATCCACAGCTTTATAACGTATTGATGTGCTGCTCTCTAGTGATGGCCAACAGAACTACATGTCTAGAATCAGTAATAACCTGATAAGAAACATTTTTAATTTTCCCAGAAATCCTACAGAAAATAGGGATGGAAGAAATCACAATATAAGTCCAAATAAATTTATTTTTTATTTTATCCACTGTACAAAGAAAGATGAATTCTCTAGGCGTTGATGAGATCAGGTTTGAATTTCAGAGGGACAGTATAAGATCACCTAAAAGAGACAAGAAAAGTTTTAAGCCAATCAGTTATCATCAGTTAATCTTTCATCTTGCTTGATAATAATAAAAGTCATACCACTGTCTACTCCAGCGCCTTAACGATGGCCTCGTTTGCTTCTATGCTGACCTGAACCTCTGCCCTTGCTGCCTCATCACCAGCGCCGGACAATTCGGACTGAGCCTTCTCCAGGTTGGCCTTGGCCGCCTGAAAATAAAAAAAGAAGCAAAAATTCATTAATCACATTGTTATAAAAAACTAGCAAAAATGAGTTACAAAGTGAGAAAAAGTGGAGAAAATCTTTGCCAGCCTGTGGTGTGTTGCTCTTCTGAAAGTGCCATTTGTCACAGTTGCGATTAGAAATGAGAAATGCCAAACATAGCTGGAAGTTAAAGGTCTCCCAGTAGGGATTTGGCACATCTGCTATAAATCAACAGTGACTGACCTTTCCTTCCTTATTAACAGTGCTGGCCCATGTTCATTGTTATAACAGAGTGGAAGACGAGCAGTAAGAAAGAGGGGGAAAAAAAAATCAAACTCATTTACTGCTATGAAGTCCAAAAGAGAGAAACTGCTAGCCATGCATGGCGCCACCTAACACCTTTGTTCAATTTCACTCCTGCTACTAGGTTAGGTATGCATGGGCTGGCATCAGTTGGTAAGACTTCAGGACATGACCGACACATCAGCAAACAGAGCAGACACTATGATGTCAAAACAACTGTGCATCTGGTCCGTTTGTAGTTAAGCGAAGAATGGCAATAGATTATCTTTAAGAGGTTTATTCCAGCCCGGTGGAGCAAGGTTAGATGGTTTCCACGACGTGAAACAAACCATCTGATACATCAGCTTAGGAAACTGCCTTATGGAAGGTGGATAAATTGATTAGATTGATGTTAGTCAGCTGGGAGGTGGTAACCTGTCAAACTTGTCACATGTAAGGGCATTTGCCAACAATGCGGCAGTAATGATGATTTCCATCATTCCATACAGGGGAATGGTGGGATGGGAATTCATGAGATGATACAGAATTCTGTGGGTGAAGCGTGAAGGTTCACCAGGTGGAGGTTTGACTAAGATCTGTCTTTGTGCACATTTCAAGGCAGCATGCTCTGTACATGTGCTCCGGAAAATACGAGATTGTAAAATGCGATCTGATAAATAATTACATCAACCCTGGACCTCTGAGCTCAACTCACACACACAAGATACAATAGTGATACAGAAACTGTTCTGTGAGCCAATAAGAGCCCAAATTGGAAAGTCAATCCGTATTTAATCTAAGTTTTCTAGCTTCTAGTTGTCTCATGTTTTTGTCCAGTACCTGGAAGGATTTTTGAGGAATGTTTCAAACTTTTTATGACAAACTAATCTTTTTGTACAAGTAGATTCAGTGTTGTGATAAAAACAAAACAACAGTAGGCTGGAACAACAATGTGACTCGGTGATGCCGCTTTGTCACCAGCTTGATTTATCCAGGCATCCAGAAATAAAGACAAAGGCGAGAAGATCTAGTTCTGTTTAAAGCCTGTCAACTCAACGTTTGGTTTCTCGAGTCCATCCTCACCTCCTTCTCATCTCCGGTGGGCGGGATACGGAGGACAGTAGAACAAAGTGTGTGTAAAATGAGAAGTGGGAAGCAGGACCAGTGATTCAATGCTGGATTTCAACCCACAACTTCTCAGAGTGGAAATCCCGACTACGTTAACCTCTTTAGGAAATGAAAGCTCATTTAAAATCAATAGAGATAAGGGCATCAGTCGGGTTGGTAAATGAGTTTATTTATTCATATAAGTTTATACGTTCATAATTTTGAGATGAATGCAAAGTTGATTTCTTTTGATAAAAGAAAGCATCTTTTGTTTCCTGTAAATATAATTGAATAAAATTTCAAATTAAACAAGCCTACCAATTGTAGCAGTTCTTTTATTGGTTCTAAAAAACAGCAGATGGCTTTTCTGTTTCCTAAGCTCCCCTGTTTAAAGATGCTAAAGCGCCCCACCTACATGCCATCTTTACATTCTTTTCTTAATGCTGATTTCTTTTACTGTTCTCTTCTGTTTTCCTGCCCAGGCTGATACTATGCAGTGCCTCAGTATTTTATTTTACTCGAACAATTATGTCAGGTATTGCAGTTCATGATTGCCGCAATCAAAAAATGTTCGAGCAATCAGCTATCAGAGATGACACCATAATGTGAACACAAGCGTCCATTCGGCTATGTCTGTAGTTTGGTAGCTGAAAAAAAGAAGGTCAATCAAGCTGTATGCTTCATGTAAGTGAGATCAAGAATTTAAAGCCAAAATGAAGACAGTGTTTAGAAAGACTACTCTGGAGGCTGTCCTACTCCTGATGGAAAAAGCAATTTGTTAAAGCATAAAAAGTACAGACCACTTATGGAGCAAACAAACCCTAGTACCGCAAGGTCATATCATGTCAGAAACCACCTGATGTTCCAGGCTACTGTTTCTCTTCATCTTTGAAACTTTTTTTTTTTAACAACCAACCCAGGTCCTCTTTGATTCCGCCGGCAGGCTGGTAGCTAACTTTGAGTCTGATTTTGTTACCCTTATGTATTGTAATATTTTTCTGCGTTTGTGATTGTTTGTAACTCTTAGTTGAGTTGCAGAAAATAAATTCTCAATTGTTTGTGGAGGCAACCATATTAACAATAATTGTTTTATGTCTTACTGCTCAAAACATACAGTGTGTTCCCAGTTATTATGAATTGATTAGTTATGTGCTATTGATTATGTCTAGGGATGTTTATTGTGGTTAATGTTTTATTTATGATTATGTACAGTGTCTTTGAGGGGGACTATATATACAGTATATATATAAACAAATGAAGGCGTTTTAAATAAAATATATTTTTATTATTATTATTATGAATTGTATCAGCGTTTTTAGACTCCTAAATTGGAGTTTTGTAATAACTAGTTTGGGACATTTTTACACAACAGAGTTTACATGTTATTTAAAAGGATAGTATTAATCCATCCTGCAAGGTTGGTTGCAACTTAAGTGAGCCCCATCTAACATCTCCATGTGTCCCTGAGTACCTGATCAAAAACATTATGTGCATCCATGGATATTATACTCACTGCAATGTCTAGCTGGTCCAAAGGTACGGCCTCCTCTGCAAGCAGTTGTACTGATGAATCGGCGTTGACTGTGACGGACCCACTGCTCACTGCAATTGTTCACACATACAAATGATAAACTATGTAATACTTTCATATATTAAGAGCATTTCAACAAACGTAATTCCTATCCAAGATATTCAAATATGGTAATAACCAAATCTAGGTGCATGCGTCGAAACACAGGTGTATTTTGAGGTTAGGTTTTTAGATACTAAAATTTAGCCATGTACTGAAACGGTTGGCACATTAAAATCTTACCAAAGTATTTGGCAGAGGATCCATCATCATTAAAGACTGTGACAACGCCGGGCCTGAGCACCTGCAGAGTGGGGACGTGGGCAGGAAGGATACCAAATGCACCAGTAAGTGTGGGCACGTCGACTTGTTTCACACTAGCCTCTTTGAAAAACACCTGAGCAGAGAGAGATGGAGAGAACAAAATGAAGTGACTTACAAAAAAACATTAACTTATAATAATTAACCAAAAATGCAGGTCCTCGGTAGGACTTCATGTTCCTAAAATGTCATTTTACATGTAGCAACTTTGGTAAACATTTTAAACAACTAATTGAAATCCCCTGAAGTTATTAAATCTGACAAGATGCCTCAATTCATACCAGACACTTTTAACATAACATCTCTTGTTTTGCCTCAGAATTAGCATTCCTATTAGAATCTGTGGTGGAAAACAACTTCAATAGAGGAAAGTGAACTGCTTTCTTTACAAGTTTATTGCATGGATTATAACTTCACAAATGAAGAGCTGGAGACATTGCTCCCTAAGTTTCTTAATGGAGTATATTGAAGGTACCACCTCCCCTTTATAGTTGAACTAATGTTTAGAGTGGCTTCAGCATTGGAATCAGATAGGGAACGGGGGATAGGGACGGTGCTAGTCTGTGCCTTCATACTCCCCAAGACACCTGACATTCCAGAAGACAGAGAAACACATCATCATTGGTGCAGTGGTTAGCACAGTGGCCTCACAGGAAGAAGGTCGGGGTTCAAGTCCCGGGGTGGGAACAAGGCTTGAAACACTGGTCTTTCTGAGTGGAGTTTGCATTTTCTCCCCATGTACACGTGAGTTTTCTCTAAGTACACTGGTTTCCTCCCACCATCCAAAAACACGTGTTAGATTAAAGGACACTGTGAAATTGCACCTAATAACAAGAGTATGTGTGGATGGTAGTGGGTGTGTGGCCCCACAACATACTGGCGACCTGTTAGGGATATATCCTGCTTCTCTAAGGAAATCATCTGGGATAGCATCCAGCAGCCCTAACATCCCGATAAGGGACAAGCCATCAGAAGACTGAACAAAATCCCCAGAGAGGATAGCTTTTATTTTAATTATTTAAGATCTTGACCTCCTCCTGATCCGTTTATGGGTTTTTGATCAATTAACACAATTTAGATCATTCTCACACTGTACAAAAACCCAATAAGGTTATTTAGGAACATTTGTGTGATTAAGTACTAGACTTTTTCACTATTAAAGGCTTCAATTATTGAAAATGTTAATATTGAAATAGAGTCATTTGCCTTGTCCAATTTCAAATACTGAAGAGTTAAGAATTGAACATGCTAATTCCTCTATTTTGCAACATAAACTTAAGTGCATGCAAAACTCTTAATAGTTGAATTCTTATGTTTAGATCCCCTTTATGTGACAATAATTAAGGATCTACAGTCACAACCTTCAAGGTTACATTGACTGAACAACAGTGGAGTTTTTGCAATTTAAATGCATCTAAATTGGTAACATTTAGCACTTGCCATCAGGTTGGTTTAATTATATATTTAAAAAATTAGAAAGCAAAACCTTGAGGGAATATTGTCCAAGATCAGGTTCCCAGATTGTTTTCAAAGACAGTAAATGTCAGCTAGCAAACATAGCATCACTAATCCCACATAAAAGATAACCGTTTCAACATGAGTTTGTGTGGAATAATTGTAACCACACCAAACCAATCAAAATAATAATAAAAAAGGAATCTAATTTATCAGATCAAATGTGTGGGTTTTATTTCAACAGTTTAGTGGTAAACCATGTTAGCCGGTATGCTAACTAGGCCGTAAAGCCTGATCAGTACCTGTGTTGGAGATGCGAAAGTGAAGGACATCTGCGGGGCTCCAGAAGCAGCCTCTGCGTAAGAACGGACATGCCTCAGCACCGGGAGGCCACGGCGGAGAAACTTTACAGCCAACATTTCTAAGAAACTTATTTTATTCCAAAACAAGTGAATGACAAATCACCCCGAACCCCAGCTTAGACCCAGTCAGTGTGTGTTAGCTTGGACAAGGACGTTGGAAGGCTACCCAGCAGGCTTTGCAATCACGCAGAGGATGCTGGGAAATATAGTCTCAGAAGATAAATGAATGAAAAATATATAGTTGAGTTTTGTTAGAGCTTTTTTTGTTGTTTTTTGGACATATTGCATATGGTTGTACATTATTACAATTATAAATGAAGAAAATTCTGAATACATAAAATACAAAAGAAAATGCATCAATAAGAAGGCTCTACTAGTTTTACAATTTCTTGTTTTTATCTTGATGTAAAAAATAAATATTAATAATTTATTGAATTAATAAAACAAAAAAGAAATGAAGCATGTTTTATTTGCAGTATAAATGCCAAACTATGACCACCAGATAGTGCTAAAGTACCTATACTCAACTGACAGCTTTTGATAGTCCAGCCATTTCACTTTAAAAATACTTTAATAATTCTTTTAGATGTTCTATACATGCATAAATTGTAATATAAATGGAAAAAACAGACATAATCATCCCGAAGATCCCGAGATCTCATTTTTAAAATTTTCTATGAAGTGACTAAACATGCTATGTAAAATATAGAGAAACAGTGTCCACTTTAGAAAAATTAATTAATAAACGTTTATAAATAAGCTATTACAGTCCTGATCGAGGTGGGTATCCCCCAGTTTTTATCAGCTTTGATTTTAAGAAACCCTTCCATCACTCAGATTTACCTCACTACATACGTCACGTAGTGTCTAGTGGGGGCGTGTCCTAAACAGTGGGGTTTCATTCATAAATACATTTAGCTTTAAAAAAGCCCACAGTAAAGTGATCACTCAACAGTTTCATTCTATTGGTTTCTCTTCTTCAGCCCTATGTGGATCAGGTTGTTCGAGTTGGTGAGTGATCTCAATTTTTTGCAATAAATTCAAATCGTGAGTCGAGCCGCCCCCTCTGATCATCCATCGGTGGGAAAACCATAGAGAAAATTTAAAATCACATCAAAATAATGGTACCCATCATAGTTGTTTCCAAGCTGTTTTTCTCTTCTAAACCCATATTATAAGAGTTTAAATTTAGACATAACTAACAAAACTTTGAAGATGCATGAACCGTAAACCGATGTGTACTACTTACTATGGTTTTCTTTACTTTCTTATTAGAAATGCTGAGTTGTGAGAAAACCAATGATCCGACTTAAAACATTGTTTTGTTTGTTTTTACTAGTTTTCAGTGTATTTTATCATACTAGGCGAAATCTTGAAAATAAGAGAATTTTAAAAGCGGATCGATGCGTTGGATTATCCTAATGTAGCGAATATTCATGGAGATCTGATGGGATCCAGCGTCCCTGGCACCCCTGTGTCTCTTCATCCCCTGTGTGGACAGCAGAGATTTTTTTTTACAACACATCAAAAACCTGTATTTTACTTGCAGCATGTTGATTGCAGTCATAACACGAGCTGAGCAATATGGGCTCGTGTTTTTATATGATCATGAAGATTGTGAATAACATTGAAACCTGTGCATGATTTAAAATTTTGTGTTTTATTATCAGTCATGCAGTCCTGGCATCCTGTTGCTCCAAGGCTAATGAGCCAGCCTTGAGGCGGGGGAACACTGGCTCTGTTGGCTGGGTGGACTGAGGATGCAGCAAGGGAGCTGAAGAGAAGACTCCTGAGCTACAGCCTGACACACTGCTGCTGCGCACTATCCTCCATCAGGGTAAGACCACTTGGCTGGTGGAAAGCAGGATGTGGTGCAGCAGTAATGCAAAAGAAAACCAACATACTGGCTACCTTTTCTTTTATTTCCTGTAAGAGTTTCCATGCATGCATGCTTGAAAAGAACATTAGAAGCATTTACAGAAAGAAACCTGTAGGCAAGAGATTACAGGTTGTGTTGCTGAAGTTGAGTGCTGCAGTGACTGGCAGGGGAGCAAGGAGAGCTGAATGCTGCTGGCATGTTGCTTCTCCCTTGCTGGGTGAGTAGATCTATCTAAGTGTTCATATGTGTGGGCGTTTGATGCAGCAGTCGCAGAGTTAATGGCTATGATCTGGAAATACAAGGCAGAAGTGTGAGTGGAAGCAGGGATAAGTAAGAGCTTATGCTTCAATCTCTTCTGTGTATTTATCTGAGTTTTTGGGCTAATATGGAATTATAAATGATCATTCGCAGAGGAGATGCTAATGCATTTTCTGGGGATGCTAGACGGAGGATTACTTACAGATGAAGTTACAGCTTCTTTTCTAGTCTTTTAAAGAGCTTTTGAGAACCTCTTTAAAATCATTCTCAATTTTGTGAAAATCATTTTGCTGAGTTGTGATTGTAATTGTAAACCTAAATTGGAATGTTGTGATGCATCAGTCTGTATGAGTGTTTTATACTTGCATGTTTGAAATATATGATTTTTTTTTCATATGTCTGTTTGACTTTGTGATTTGATAAACAGCTCCACTAACAGGCATTTCCTTTGTGTATTTGTGTGTGTGCATGTGTTGTCTCTCAGGGGGACTCTCTAGTTGGCTTGGACCATGAGCAATGAGTCTACCGTCTGGAACATCCTACCAGAAAACTCCACTGTGAGTCTGCATTATTCACCAACTTTCTGATTGTGTGTGCAGCTCACTGTGTGCCAGATCCATAATGTCATTCATTTTCCTCATCTGGCTGACAGACTGGCTAATAGAGAACATCCTGACCTGGACCTGAAATAATTCAATCTGATCTAATCTCAGCTATAATTTCCGATTTGTGGAGCAGTGATGTTGTGACGTCACAGTGCAATACTAGTTAATGTAAAGTGTTTCCTACATACAAATAGCTGAATAATAAGCAATTTAATGAATCAATATTCAGATCGAAAAAGTGTATCTTATTTTTAACTCTTGATTGCTGTTTTCAGTACTGAAGATTTGATTTTCCTCATGTCTTATTCCGTTATGTTGATGAAGTTAACTGAAATGACTCCCAGCATCATACACTATTTACATCTGTTATCAACCATAACCTCTCCTACAAGATACTTTCCATCACTAAAGTACACTGGTCAATATTTCTGGGGTCCATAGATAAATTACACCTTTAAATTTTTGTATACACTTCCTGCAGGTCGCTAAATAAATCAATTTTTTTGAGGCTGTACAATGTGGGTGTGAAGTCAAAACTGCCTGAAAATTCTCTCAATTGTTCAGGTGTTAGGTGTGTGCTACAGCAAAACCTAATAAACCTGGAAAAGTGTGTGCTGTTGTTAGCACTGTATTTTTGGTGAAAGGTGAGCTGTTATTTACATCTATCTACCAGCCGCTAAAAGCATAGCATTAATCATCACTGAGTGGTTTGAACGCTTTGATATTTTCGTTAGAAGCTTTTTACCTTTTGCTCTCTCTTATTCCATGTCGGTTCTAAATAACCAGACTCCACATAGAGAGAAAAGCTTTTCTGTACCTCATATCTACCTCAATTTATCTGCCTGTTTTTCTCCCCTCCATTTATTCACTGTTTGACACCCGACTGTAGTCACGGACCCCAGTGGACCATTAGGAATGTGCAGAACAGGCTACATACCACTTAGAAATTTAAATTGGTTCACAAAGAAGTGAGAGAGGTGTAAAAAGATAGCAATGTAGTTTGAAGAATATTCCTCCAGTAATGATAGAAACAGTCTCAAGGAAACTTCAAATTGCCTGTCTGGGAGAAATGTGATCAAACTGTTTCTTGATGACTACCCAAGAAATTTTTAAATTATGTTGGCATGAATTGCTGGGTACCCAAACCTGTAAAGATGTGAATTTTGCAGAAATATTTTGCTTATTTGCACCACTACTTAAAAAAGTTTGCAAATGAAAAGTTCTTAAAATAAAAAGATTAAAGGCTTTTTTTTTGCGCAACAATTTTCACTGGTGTATTTGAATAACATGATTACAGTGAATTGAACATGGTGTCAGGCTGTTTTTGGAAAGGGCTTATTAGCAAAAAAACCTTTCAAACTAACTTTTGTTCATTTATTTCAACTCAGTGCCAAATCAGTGTTTTGTGCTGAGAGAAAGAAATTAAAGCTGAGTGGTTTGGTATTTTGTGTTAATGGTATGAGTGGATTATTCTTTTAGGTAAAAATCCCAATACCCGTGTAAAGAAAGTAGTAATAACCACGTGTAATGTGTACGTTTCATAAATGTTGTATATGTGTGTATATAAGTCAAAGAAAATCAAATTTTAGCTTCAGATTATTCTATTAAAAAACAAATACCTTTTTTTATCCAAAGGAGATCCCATTTGAAGCAGAGGAGCAACCAAATGGCTATGTACTCCTCCTGGTGATCATTTCCATCTTCCTGGTAGGATCACTGATCTTCATCTCAGTCTTCCTCATCGTTTGCCGTCGCTGCTGTCGAGAAGGGCAGTTCTGTGCCAGGTGCGTTACGAAAACAATACTGTAAATTAAGTTACGTCTTTGTTTTCCAACTTTGCCCTGACTTCTGATGTTGTTACATAAGATCTCATAAGAGGAGTTCAACCATCAAGAATGATAGAAAAAGACACCGACAAAAAAAAAAAAGCAGTGGCATAATCTAATAAAAAGATGGTTGTAATAAATAATATTTCTCCAAAGCTTTGGATGCTGACTTTATGTTGACCCAGTATCTCAGCGGTGTTGATGCAATCTTGCTATTATTGTGGCCAAATGATGCTGCACTGTATTGATTTTCATTATGATATCTGAGATTGTTGTTGCTGGGTGTCCCCCTTATCTGTCCCTTGTCAAATCCTTATAAGATTCAGCCGAACCCTTTGCCCCTTTTACACTTCAAAGTATTGAAGACTACCACCCAGCTAATTCAATGCAATTTCAAAGCTCTTCGAACAAAAAAGGCTGATTATCCAGCATTTTTCTGCTACTGTTAATGCAGACAAGTGCATGTAATTTGTTCCTTTGAATTGTAGTCATGAAGTAAACAGTTGCTGAAGTACTTAAAAGATGAAGTAGTTTTACCCAACTTATTTATGGATACAGTGCAAAGCTGATTGCAATTACAAACAAGTCAAACAGCCAGTGGGATTTCATTAATGAAGAAAAGTATGCTGATGTTACCATTTGAATAACCTTTACACAAATGTTCTCAGAAAGCTTCATTTCATATGTCCTGATTGCACAAAATTGCTAAAGAAAAAAAAAGACATATCTTTAAAGAATTGGAAGATTACTGTTTCTGCATTGTAACAGTCAACCCATTTTTAGTCTGGATTATTATTTTTTTATATCAGAAAAATGTCTGACCCTCATTTGAATGTCCCTCCGCATTGTAGCGTACCCTGTTGCACAGACTACAGATGAAAGCTCACCAGCTAGATGCAGATAAACAGCAGAGAGGCTGAAGCGTGAAAAAAAAAAAGAGTGGTGCATACTGGTACAAATGATGAGTGTAATGAGATTTCATAGCAGCCATCAGCAGTGATTAATGTTGCATCTCAAACCTGTGCGTGCACAGAAAATACAACGTTCTTACTTGCACACATATGGAACCCACAGAGGAAATGAAATAAAAAGAAAACCACAAATCTGGGTGGCTGGAGATGTCCCTCCCACACATGTACAAAGATACACACAGCGGATACACACACACACAATTCATAGCCCAGCTCAAAGGAATCAGATGGAGAAAAAAAAATTAACAACTGGAAAGAGCTTTCTGTTCTTTTTTTCCTTCCTTATTAAGTAAGTCTTTCACTATAAATCTTTTGGGGGGAGGGAGGTAGTAGAGAACAAAATCCTCAGCTATAAAATATGTTGAAAAGATTAAACATTAAACAGAAAATAACAGAAAAATAGTTGATATTTATTTTATATAATTATGTTCCAGTGTAAAATAGTGACAAGCTTTTATCATTTTAATAGGTCCTCTTTTCTGGCCTACAAGGTTTTCTAGGTAATCATTTAAACCCTTGTTGATTATACAGACAAGCAGTTTGTCGTTAAGACAAATAGGAACAGTCAGTCTTAATAGATCGTGAACTCAGATGTGAAATAGCTCAGATGACCAGTATTTGTATTTCAAATGTCCAAAAATACTCCTCAGCAAGCATAAAAGTGAACCAGGAAACATTTGGCTTGTGTCATGCTGGCATTCAGCAGTGTCTTTGTCAGATGAAAGACAGACTTCAGGGGGAATCATGTCCTACCGTTCATCTAAATGTTTATGTGTGCCACAGGGCCAATGATGACCTGGAGAAAAACACCACCTACATGGAGGAGTCTTTACCCACCCCTGGTAAGAGGAAAACAAAAGCAATGAAGCAAAGGCTAGAAAAATAGATGACTACTGGAAAAAGAGCGAATACTAATTGATTCTGACTATAAAGTAATCCGGAATGTTTTTCATTTAGTTGACTCTAATTTTTTCATTTATGTTTTAGCTGAGTTGTGTCTTACTCTCTGTTTGTCTGGTTTAGAAATCACTATCAGGGTGGACGAGTCAGACTGCCTGTCCGTGGCAAGTTCTCACGACCAGGAGACAGAACGCTTCCTGTCCACAGGCCCCACAGGTCGGCGTGTCTCTTTCAATGAAGCGGCACTCTTTGATCAAGAAAGAAGCAAAAAAACCCAAGAGAAAGGCCGCAGGTCAGAAAGTAGACAGTAGATCTCTAGTGTACCAAAAACCCACATTCACTAAAAGAAGAAGCATTTTGTTCTTTGATTTTATTCATATTTTTTCTACTGTATGGTTACTGCTTTCTGGGAACATACTGCTTTCTGGGAACATACAATATAAACAATTTAATGTGTCTGAATCACTTCTGTCCGGGGAGAATTATAAATAAATTCAGAATGCATTTACGTAAGTTCTGGACACAAAGACTACCTGACATTTCTCATTATATTCCTGCCCTACTTCTCTTCTAAAGCCTCAAGTCAGAAAGACACATTCAAAAGGAATTATTCTGTAGAGAAAAATCCATTCATCATTGCTGTGATCAGTTAAAGTCAAACTTGATTTATTTGGTTCGTGTGTTCAAGGCTTTTTAATTTAAAAAACTAATAAACACAAATTATTTTCCACATGAGAATTATTGCTCCAAAATTACCTTTCCCCCTCAGGTACACACTAACTGAAGGTGACTTCCACCACTTGAAGAACGCCAGGCTCACAAACCTAAGCATTCCCCCACCGGCCCTCAAGATAGTCACCATACATGAATGTGACTCAGCTGAAAACACCATCACTATGACGACACGTCCTGTTGCCAAGTCAGCACTTTCCATCTTTCAGGTGAAAAATTGCATGGTCACATTTAAACAAAAACTTCAACTCTGTTGAGATAGAATTGTTAATAATAAAAAATTTTACATTAACATTGGTTATGTTTCAAGTACGCAGCACATGGGCTCCATTCAGAAAGAATTTATAATGAAGAAGAAGTTGCCCTGCAGTTTAATAAGTTGTTAGTTCTTTTAAAGACATAATTGTGAAACTCAAGGCATGAATGTGTAGTAAAATAATTTACTGATATCCAATGGAATTCTGCTTAGTGACCAAAAGGTAACAAAGTCTGCTTTATTGTATGTCTCCTTCTGTTTAGCCGATGCTGTGCCCTCTTCCACAAACAGCACTGACAAGTTTGAGCGTCAATCCAAGTTGTGCCCTACCTGGAGATACTTTGAATTCTGTGGTGGACACCAGCTTCTATGACAAGCCTGCCATGCTCAGCACTAAGGAACCCAGCTCTTGCTCTGTAAGCTTAAAACAATGTGAAATTTCACTAGTAATAGTTCAAGCAAAGACCAAAAAACTGTGGCTTTATAGTAAACATCAAAAACAATTTGTTACATTAGTGTGAAAGAGAATCACACACAGACCGCTGCAATACACTATTTGGGTTTGTTTTGTCTGACTTGTCTCTTTGTGTCTAGATTGAAATTGTCGGAGCAGGCCCACGAGGACGAGGCTACAGTGACAGTGTTGGAGAGGGGGCTCGGGTGGGAAACAGCGCTTCTCCTCCAGTGCAGGGCGGTTCAGGTAGCCCTAGGCCTGTGCTGCAGTTTCTTAATAAACTGCGGCGCCATGCCAGTCTTGAGGGGGCCAGTCCTTACTTCAAGATAAAGAAATGGAAGCTGGATAGCAGCCAAAGAGCCTCCAGCCTGGACACAAGAGGTAATGGATTTTTTTAAGCGTAAAACGTTCATTACATCACTTATGAAAGATCTCTACTAAGGCAATTAGGAGTCTTATTTGCATGTCAAGTGTGATTGCCAATTTTCCTACATGGTGAACAGATAGTCTATTTGCGGGATGCTCCAGCAACCTACTGTGAGCTGGAAAAATGCACACAAGCATACCTGGCAGATGGCATGGTGACGCAAAGTTTGATCTTTCCAAATCAATTTGAACCCCTGAGATGATACTTCCTGCCACTCCCCAGCATCCTGCATGCACACACTCCTCCTTGCAAGTCCCCAGGCTCCCTTCTGACAGGATGCCAAAAAAAGACTGTAAAATCCCCTTTTCTGAAGTCTCAACAGTGTTGCTTCATTTTTCCTGTTTCATCCCTTCTTCTTTTCTACATGTTACCTTATGAATCAGGCTCACCAAAAAGAAGGCAGTTCCAACGCCAGCGAGCCGCCAGCGAGAGCATGGACCAGGACGACAACGATGCCCACCACATTGATCTCATCCAGTACATTGCCCGTACACGGGGTGATGCCTACTGTTCCAATCAGGCCACCACACGCCTCCTCTCACCTCCAACAACACCACCCCCTTCCCTCGGCAGGTATCTTTAATTCCCTTGCCATTCATCTGTTCATTGCTTTGCGGCTGTGCATTCATGTCTTTACTGCGGCTAGAAGAGCTATGTTACTGCTTTGCCTTTATTACATCTCTCAGAACCAATTCACTTTTAACTTGGCTCTACATGAAGGCCTGCTTTTATAAAAGACAAGTACTGAACCTAAAAAAGAAACTGAATCAGGCAAGAAAAGCAGAAAAATTAAGGTACAAGTACTAAAATATCAAGCTAATGAACTAATCTTTTGAAACTAATTTTTGACTTTGATTTTAATTGAATTAAACACTCTGCTGACTGAGTATAGAAATGTCATTACACCACAGTCTTGTCTATCTTAGAAACAAGTTCTTTTGAGCTTCATTTGATGTTTCAAGAATGTGGGGGATTTCCAGAAGGTTTTTCTTTTCCTGTTCCCAGAGCCGACTGTAGAATTGGAACGGGGGTTAAAATATGGGGTTAGAAGCTATTGCCGACATGTTGTGACAGCGTCACAGTCGAATATTGTATTTTTGGGGCTGGCCATTTTAGCGAAGTGAGTTCCGTGAAAAATTGTTGCTAAAAAAAATCTAAAAACAACCATTCTTACATAACTATTTGTTTTTTTAAGCTTCTTATTTGATAAGCTAATGTAGTATTTCCTGTGTACTTTTGTTGATATTTACTGAATAGCCTGTTATAAACTGGCAATTTTCTGGGAGCTGCAACGAATGAGAAAATTTAATGAGCTTCATGCTCATTTACTCATTTTATGTTCCGTAAAATCTTTTTTTCCTTAAATCCCCTCTTCCCAGATGAAAGCATGGATTTCCTGAAAATCTTCTGCGCTTACACGGCTTCAGACAGGCATTTAGCTGTCTGCGGGCATGTGACAGCAGCCATTGCAAGCCATAAAAACCATAAAAACCACAGCTGTGGTGTAGACAAATGCATTTTTTATATCAGTGCTTTGATACTGACACTAGAGTTGCATGATTTTTTTCGGTCCATTTTTTGTTATTTCTGCTTACATTTATTCTAATCTTTTAATCCCTTTGTGCACACTACAGACTAGAGGTAGAGGTGATGGTTGAGCCAAGTGGGAGCCAGAGAGGACCCGGATTGATTGATCCTGACACGCAAGAAGACGCCAACCTCTCAGACTCCATTCAATCTCATGATGCTCAATCACTTTACACAGACATCTGGACACTACGCGCATCTCTTGAACATTACGCAGCTTCCGACCAGGGCAGCAACAATGACAGAAATTCAGTTTGCAGTGACGCTGACAGTGTGTGTTCGCTAGGCGGGCCCACAGACACAGAGAAAGAAGGGCTTCCAAGTTACCCATTGCATGATTTAGGAGATGAAGCAGAGGTTGGAGATGATGATAAGGACTTCTTTGTGTTTCTAAGTGAGACTGTGGGAGTTAAAGAGTCAAGAAAAACAAAACAAGGTAGTACAGAATCTGAACGTGGAGGTAGTGATGGGGAGTCAGGAACTCGTAAATTGCTGCAGATGGACAGTGGCTACGCTTCAATCGAGGCTCCATGTCGAGGACCAGAAGAACTTCGACTCTTTGGGAGCAGCGGTAGTCCAAAAGATAAAACAGCCCATGAAAAAAGGCACCATTTCACCAACTCTGGACGAACTGGCACTATTGGCGAGAGTTTTGAGTCTTATCTTTGCGAAGAGGAGCCTGAAGAAGAGCTGTTACAAGGTGCCAGTGGTGGAGTCACCATTGAAATGGGGGATCAGTCGCTAAGCTGGTTACCGTATGGTCAGATGATCACACCTCGAGATGCTTTGCAGCCCCTTACTCAACCACCAATGTTGCACCGGCGTGACTACAGCATAGATGAGAAAACTGATGCACTCTTCCATGAGTTTCTGCGCCACGACCCTCAGTTTGACCTTCAGGAATCACCAAGAAAGCACCGTTCCCGTGTCCATCTCCGCAAGCAGTGGCAGCGGCATAAGCAGTGGAGTGACCCAGGTGTAAGACACTTCCATTCCTCTTTTGAAAGACAGCGAACTCCTCTGCGAAGAGGAGAAAGCGTGAACTACCCCCTGGACACAAGTTATCACAGCACACTTCCTCGCATCGTCAGTGCTCCTGATGAGGAGACCGCCGATACCCCAAAAACACAACCAACAGTGGAAAAAGAAGTAAATGAAAGGGTCCTCCCCACTGAATCTCCTTCTTTTCAACATACACATCTAACTGAAAAAGATGGTGCACCAATTGACCAAACTGACCCTCAGGAGGACAGTAAACATTCAACATATCCTGCAGAACCTCCAGATGAAAACTCACCATCTCCCCTTCCTGATTCTTCTGGCTATGGTCCTCAAACAATCAAAGCAGAACTCACTGACAAACTGACCGCCAACCTGGATGAGAGACTATACACAGGCCTTCGCAGGAGCAAGGACACAGCGACTGAGTGTGTGACAGTAACAGCCACACATGCCTCTCCTGACCACAGCCCAGTGTAGCAGGGCTCTAGTCGTTCACTTCAACAGCTTCATTCCTGCTCATACGCACTTTGCGTTACATTTAGGTTTATTTGTCCTGTTTACAGCTTGAATCTTGAGATTTAAACCCACAACAACCATTAAAAAACATTTTTAAAAATCAGTTGAACAAAAAAGCTACTTAGAAACCCCCCTGTGATCGTGATGAACATCTGTTTCATGTAGCGATTTAACAATCTAACTACAGAGACAGCACTACTTAATATTAAAGATCAAAGGGGGAGTTTAGTTAGCATAAAATCACAAATGGTTTTATTAATAACTGTTCTGTGTTTGTATTTTGTTGATGTGTCCATTGTTATTTGTCTAGTCTCAGTTGTCCAAGTAAGCTAAGCTAAGTTAATGATGTGTTTGACCTCTGCACCTTTTGATTCACTGTGAAACCAGGTGCTATTAGACAAGCTGAAAGCTACTGAACTGGACACAACGTTGTGTTATATGTGTTAATAACATGTACGAATTTGAAGGAATAATTGAAAAACAGTTGAAAACTAAATATAGATTAATGCCATCAATCCAAACGGAATCAATGTAAGATTACCTCAGGCTGCTGGGTGTTCCTTAGGGCTCTGAGTGAAGAACCCTCAAAGTTTTTATGTTAGAAATAGGGGACAAGCTTTGATTTTCTAGTTTCTGTTTGACCAATCAATTTTTGTAGGTTTTTGGATTAAAACTGTTCCCATTTTAATGGCCAGGTTCTTCTTCAATCTTGATTTTGACATGTTTTGCAAGTTCTCATTGTTTAAATAGTAAGAAATTAGATAATAATAATAATGCATTGAACCTATATAGCGCTTTTCTAGACACTCAAAGACGCTTTACATATATATATATATATATATATATGCATTATTCATTCACTCCATACAATCATTCACACACACAACATTCATTCCTGATGATGGGAGCTACCATGCAAGGCCCAGACCACTATCATCAGAAGCAACTGGGGGTTCGGTGTCTTGCTCAAGGACACCTCGGCATGGACTCTGGGCGGGGGATCGAACCGGTGACCTTCCGGTTACGGAGCAGTCGCCCTACCCACCGAGCCATTCTTCCCCCAATGACTAGATGACTTAGAAGTGGTGGTTTTGCAGCACTTCCAGTACATTTTGTTTTGGGAGATGTGGTCCCTGTCATAAATTTGAAGTACTTTTAGTGGTACAGCGGGGATATGTCTTTCCAAACAATAAAAAAAAGCAAGAAGTGGTAGATGTAACAGTAACTAAAATGTAACAGGTTAATCTTTATGTAAAGGTATTACTAAATTAGCTACACCAAATCCACTAACCAACTATCACCAAGCCATCACACCCAACAAATATGGAGCAGAAAAAGTGAAATTGTGAATGCTGCCAGAAGAATACTTATTTATGTTTTGTAATAATTTAAAACACTTTTTTAGCACATAATTTGCTGTCTCCATTCTTGTGCAGTCCGACTATTGTAATAATTATTTTAAACTGATATATTTGCTCATTCTCTTGTATAGCTCACACAAAATACATCATATCTTCCAAAATGCAACATTTTAGTTATTCCTCCCACAAGAACATAGTTACTGAATTACACAACTTTCCTTGGGGGTGCCCCTTCCTCTCAAGTAATAAAAAAAAACAAAACCAATCTAATCAAAGATTTGTTTCTCTTTTATTAATTTGTATGGAATTTTAGACATTTCAGATGCTATCCAAATATATCTGCATTATCTTAGGGAGGTAAAGTCTGCAGATATGTGTGTTGATATTTGCCTTCAAATCCTGCTGCATCCAACTGCAGCACGATGACTAAAATCTTGCTAGTTTAATCTTTGACAGCGAGTCTCTCTCAGTCTGTGAGGAAACCCCTGCAGAGGATGGTGATGAATACTAATCATTAGAGATGAAGGGAAGTCCTTCTTTCATCCTAAATCTCATTTTTAACATTCCCCAAGGCTGTTGCCATGCAGCAAACTGGAAAGCATGAAGTATTACAGAAACTAACATCATTTTCTATTTGTTTGGGTGGACGATTATGCATCTTTACCGGCTGTCAAGAATTGACTTTTTTTTAGTGCATGAAAGAAGTCTCTTCTTGTGACTCAGAGGGTAGGAGCTCCTTTCTTCACATGACAAAGATGAAAGGAGGACACTAGAAAAAAAAGATAAAGAGTAGAGAGCTTTTTGTTGGTCATATTTTCCTGTCCTTTAATTCACACCTTTTATACTGAATCATTATGTCCCCCAAAAAATTTATCCTATCAGAATGAAACATTATTATGCTATTAGGTAGGAGAGCAGTCAGACATAATCATTCCTCACTCCAATGTTACCCTCCCTAAATAAATATTCAGAAAATGGATTTTTTTATTGAGCAAAAGCCCAAACGTTTCAAATCAGAGACAACAAAAAAAGAATAAAGCAAATGGCCATGCTGGAGTGCACCTGTATAAAGTTTACTGTTCATATAAGTTACAAGAGCTAGGTTAAAGTTGTGTTTTAAATCACAATTACAAAAGCAAGAACTCTTTTTGTACAAACTAGTAGCCTGTCTACTCGTTTGATAACGAGCTGTAGGTCTGCATGAGAGTAAATATTTTAGTACAAAATTTTAATCTCAGACTGATTCAATTCTTAGTTATTATTCATTTATTGAAGACAGAGTTCAACTAGAGTTTTGTACTTTATAAAATCCACTTCTGAGATTGATGCGCAGACAATGTAATTGCTTAGATTTTGTGAGATTTCTCATATAAAGAAGTATTTCTGTACTCATTGCTTGGTCATAAATGGCTTCATTTGTCTGAGAAATAAAAATATAAACTTTCTAAGTAACATTTCTTTTGTTGCATGTTTATTCAACCTTGGGGATGATGTCTTTTAAAATGAAGGTATAATTTTTTATTTCTGTAATGATTTGTGAATAAATTAATTACATAAAATGTTACCTGCTTGCGTTATAACAAAATAGTTGTTAATCAAGGTGTACGAATAGATCCCAAATTATCTCCTTTCTTCTGAATCTCATTACATTTTTCTGTTACGCTTGGGTTCATATTGATTTCATCCCTTTGCTTATCAACTCATCCAAATTAATTGGACAGAAAAGACAAATCCGGGCAGATCTACAAAGGGAAATTCTAAAATGTTTGACTTCCTCTTTATGCTTAATGATGTTCCCTCTGGCCAAATCTCAAATAGAAGCAATTACGCTTTTGGATGAGAACAGAACATTGAGACTTCTTCTAAATTGTTCTAATATTACTAAGATTAAAGGTCAGAACCCCTTCTAGCATATAAGCTAGAAGCTAAGTATGTAATTACACAGAAAACTTATTCCTATGAGGAGGATCAAAATAGTTTTGACCCTTTGGGATAATAAAAGGGAAGTTTAATTGCCTTTAAATAGCTAGTTACATTTATACATCAATTTAAGATCACATATTTGTAAGGCAAACACAATTACTATTAAAGTCAAGTGTTAATATGACTTAAACACTGTGTTTGTATATATTTCTGAAATGATTTTTTGGTATAAGGTCACAGATTTGGCAATATACACATATTTTGTACTGTTTTACGCATCTTGGTACATCTGTCCTGCAACTGTGATCAATGGAAAGTAAAATATATAAACCTTAAACATAACACCAACTCTTTTTTGTTTTAAAATTTAGAAGGAAATAGTTTTTCATGTGCATTGCTTTGTTTGATATCAAGTTTCAAGTATGAAACATTTGCAATATTTATTGTTAACATCTCCACATCTGGATGTGTTGCAGTGAATATCTTTACTGCTGTGTCACACTTGTATCATCTAGCAACAAGTGCATCTCAGAACTGAAAAAAACAAAGCAAAATGAAACTCGGAAAAACATGGTGGAAAGTGAATATTGAGCACCCATAGCATTTTTCCATTGAAAAAAATATGTCAAATGTAGAGTTAGATAAGTTGTGCATTCATTTTTAAGCAACTGTAAAGCAACCGATCAACACACAGCTACTAGGGGGGTACATATTCATCCAAAGAAGAAACTAAATGAGCATCTACATCAAAGCAGGGTCTTTTTTTAAATGAAGAAGGTTGTTTGTTTGAATGACAAGAGTCAGCAAATAAATCCCACAAGCTGTCATTGTGCATTTATTTGATTTATTTTTGTTATTAATGCAATTCGGGTTTATTTTTTTATTTGATGTTGTGTGACCTGTACGACGACCTCGGGTGTCATGAAAGGCGCTTTTTAAATCAGATTTATTATTATTAATATTTTTGCAAGTAGATGTGAGAATGCATTGCTGTTTACAAAAAAGATTAACTTGTTTTTCTTTTTTTGTCATTTTTATTTTGCATTTAACAAGGTTTTTATTTTTAGATTACGACTAATGCTTCATCCTCCAAAGGGTTGGCTAGATTAATGCCAAAAAAATAATAGTTCGCTCGTTTGCTTGATTTTATAAGTAATGAACAAATGTAACAATTAGCACTCCTTCATGGAAGAGTAAGGGCAGAGTTTCCTGAGTTTTTTTTTTTTTTTTAAGATAACTCCTGTAAACTGTCCGCAGTGAGGAAAAGTGTTAGAACTGCTGTAAATTAATCACATTGGTAGGAAACCTCGTCAAAGAAACTGCCTTGTCAAATCTGGGACTGTGCCAATGCACCAGTCAAATCCATATATCAGAGTGAGAGTAAAGGAAATTGGACGGTTGCTAAACAAGATGAAGTAGACTGCAGGGTGGATTGACTGAGGAGATTAGTAGTGATGTTTTATTGTGTTATCAATTTCCGTTGTCTTTATGTGAATATTTGGATGTTTCTGAGCTCTTCTGAAGAAGAAAACCAGACAAAACAGGATGAAGGCTTCAATCAAAACAAAATGAGACATTCAGAGTGATTTGCATCTTCTTGCCTCAGGCTCTGGAAATGTTATTTCACATCACAACTGTGACAGGAGTAAATGTAGTAATCCCATTCATATAAACTACAAAAAGCACTGATTTCAGAAATAACTTTTTGGATTTTTTTCTACAAGAATCCAAGGTTGAAGTGAAGCCGTGGGGACATAGTCTGACGTTAATCTTTTGTGAAAAAGGGTGACAGCTACGTTCACAGCCTCCCTTTCGTGTTTGTTTCATTCTTTTGCATCATCCCAAAGGCTCACCTCCAGCAATGTCTGGATTGTGTCAGCCAATAGCTGAGCTCGACACCTCAGCAGTCTGTCAGTTGCAAGATGGTAAGAAGGGGAGTCCTTGGGTGGTTGTGGATGCGTCATGCTCTTAACCAATGAGAATATTTCTTTTAAACAATCCATATTTTAAGCAAAAAAGAGAAAAAATGGACAGTATATTTACTATAACACAAGATTTATTTTTACCTCTCAGATTATTTTTGTATCGATGTGTGTGTGTTATAGAACAATAAATAAAGAATTTAATATTTTCAGCTCCTTTTATAGTTTGACACTTTCTAATTTGTTTTATAACAGCGTATTTAAGTCACTTTAAATCCCTTTAAACCTAAGTTTCAAGTGGATCATAAACGGAAATTCTATTTTATCAATGGGATTAATGCTGTCAAATCCACATTCTTATTTATAGCTCAGCCTTTCTCCACACATATTTACAGTCATGCTTATCCGCATGAATGAACACATTTCCTCCTTTCCTCCTCTATCTCCCCACCTGCTTTGCCTCAACCTTCAGTGAGCTGCTCAGTATTCAAGGGATGCTTCTGATAGGAAAACCCCCTTCCCTCCCTCTGTATCACTTTGCCTTAGCACCACCACCTGCTCCTCTATTCCACCCACGCATTCCCCCTCATCCCCCTGCCTCTTTTCAACTTCAGATTGCCTTTTGGAGGAGCAGGACCAGGCACTGTTCAAAAGCCTGAGAGATGCCGGTGACTCATCGGGTTCCTCTTTGCTTGCAATCAGACAGCTCTTCTGTTTCTCACTTGTGACGTGAAGCTAAATAAATGTGATGCCAAAAAGCTGATGAGCACAAAATGGTATTGACTAACCAGACGGTAGCAACATGTGACAGCCTTGAAAATAAAATGACCTCTGCTATTATTGTCTTGTTTTGTGGTGATGAAATGTTAGATTTGTTTCAGAATTAAAGAGAAGTAACCATCAATTTGTCCACTTTTAGCTGACAGAGATGTGCACACATAAGCAGGGTTGTAGAAGAAACTAGTTTAAAAATGATCAATCAAAGCCTCCAACTACCTGCTGTCAGTGAATCATTTATCAAAGAGATTTAAAAAGAAAATAGTGGAGTGAAGATGAACAGGATGTTGAAAATATACAGTTGAAAGATTCAAACAGAAAGGAAAGAGCGATGGCCAAGCAGACACAGACTGGGATGTGTAGGCTAAGAGGATGGAAAAGACAAGAATAGGAGAAAGCCCTAGAAGGCTGATTATGCAGCCTTCCCACGTAGTCTGCCTACGCTCTCTCTTCTCCACCTCCTCATCTTCCACCTCCTCCTCCAATGTCTCTTCCTCCTCTCCTTGTTTGGGATTTTTCAACTCCCTCCTCCCATTTTTTTGTGTTTTTCTCTTTTTATGTTTTCCTCTGAGCTGCGTCATTCAGCTCTTCATTGTGTACACACATTCACCCTTCTCCCACCTCTCTGGAGACTGCAATTCTTCATAACAAGATGTGGTGTGACATTCTAAGTAGAAGCTTTTTTCAGATTTTTTTTTAAATGCATGACACAAATGCAGGCTTTTTTTTCACACACCTTAGGTTTTTATTCTTTGAGAAACCATAAAACTCCTGAAATAAATTGTAATGATGTATTTTAAAATCTATTGAAGGAGTTTAAAGGGAGAAAGCTGAATCAAAATGACTATTTTGGAGGTTTCTATTATTATTCACACATCAAAAACATACCATAAATGGTTTTCTATTTCATTCATGTATGTTTGAGAAATTTGTGAGCTCTACAGGTCAGTATTTGAATACCAGTTTTCTCTGCCAGGCCCACATTATTCAGTAAGCAGGAAGTGTTTTAGCAGTTTGCATACACTCAGCTCATACTCAGTCCCAATAGGAGTCGCATTTTTTGTAAATGTACCAAAATAAGACTATTAAAGAAAAAACACCAGCTTTTCTGGTAGTATTTGCACGCGTATGTTGCGAGATTAAGCAGGAATTGAGAAGATGGAGGAATTCTCAGCGCCAAAAACAGAAGTGAAATTGATTAAATGTATAAAAGCTTTTTTTTTGGTCAGTATTGGATTTCTGAGCAAACAAAGGCTACCACAATTATCTGTATATGCTCTGGAATAAAAAAGATTAATCATACAACAGCCCAACACCTCTAAGATTAAGACTAAGATTAAGTTGTGAATTTAAGATTTTATTTCCATACACTTGTGCAATGACAGAAAACCTAAATAGATAGAAACCCGCATTTCTGAAATAACGTTTCAACAATTTTCACCCACAAGCAATTTGTTAGTGGGTGGAAAAAGGTGGGCGACCATCTCGCCAGTCCTCCATAAACCAACCTGAGGCTGAGATGCAGGTCAGCACAGACTGTGGCAGGTCATTGGCAGAGTGACTCACTACATCTCCAGACGCTTAATTCAAAATATTAACACAGGCGGAGAGACGTGACTGTAAAGTTATTCCTCAAATTATCCTCATCACTGAAAAATCAATATGTGTCCAGGTCAAATTGGCACAGGGGACTGGAGAAGATAAGAAACTGGTGGATAAGAAATTAAGAACTACTTGACATTTTTCAACTTGGGCTCCACTTCAAATCAGATAACTGTTTCCCTAACAGACATAATCAAAAGGTACAAACTTTAAAAGCAATTCTTTATTGTTTTACCTGATATGACTGCAACTGCATTCTTATTTGTGGTGAATTAATAAAAAAAAAGGACAGTGTGGGTGGATGACTTACAGAAACTCACTATTTTGATTCAATAAATGGTTTTAAATGAGTTTCAGCATATTAAACATATTTAGTTTCATAAACTTCCTATATTTAATATATTTTCTTAACAAGTGAGCTAAAATGATTTTTAAAAAACCCTGAAACATTATTTTTGTTGTTTGGTTGTTGTCAACCAGCTGGAGGTCCAAAACTGCAGAGAAATATTCACATTGGTTTTCATCCAAAGATTAACAAACAAATGTTTTAGTTTTGTTTAGTTTGATGATAAAATATTATCTTCAAAGCTAATGAAAGATGGTGAATTTTAATCAGCACTTCAGAACAGAAGAGTTTAACATTCTGTTGTACATGTCATGCATCTTTGTAATTATACGTTGGAGATAAGAACGGATGCTAATGCAGATCTTCTAAGCTTGAGTGGCTGTGTCCTCAAATCACCCCAACTTCCACTGTGACAGCTCGCTTTGTTTTGTAGAGAAAAAATAGTCTTTTTTGCAGCTCTGTGACAATCAAGTGACAAAAAAGGCGTTTGGTGATTTATTTCCAAAGAAAACCAGGGTGAGGAGTTAAAAGCTGTGAAATGGCAAAGTTTTGTCCCTGAAAAAAAAAACTCACAAGAGCAATAATGAAAATAACGGAACAAAAGTAAGATGAAGTTTGTAGGAGAGTAAGTGTTGTGTTTTCCCTGGTCTGTGTTTGGTATGTTCATGTGCTTTGCAGCATACTAATTATTAGCCTACTCTATAAATAAATAATCAAAGCAACAACTATGACTTTCTGTTCATTCCTCTGATCAATCTACTCGATACATGAACCACAACAAATCCATCTTTCCTCATCTTTGGAATGCATTTTAGCAAAAATCACATTCTTTTTAAGAATGAATATGAGTAATCTCTGATTTGCTTTGATTTCTAATGTGAATATGTAAGTTATGGCAAGAGATTAAATCCCCCAATGTGTTTGTGTGTTTGTGGTTGGTCAGATGATTTGGTGACTGTGAAACAAAAGAAAAAACAGAGGAGAGAAATATACAGTCGTTTTGTGAGTGTGACTAAACTGACTGCAGCAGAATGACTCACCCTGTTGCCATGGAAACATAAACGCACGCTCTCCTCTAATGTATGTTTTCAAAAACTAGTGAAAGCAGCATGTAAAGTTAAAGAAAATGTACATTTTTCTCAGATCACACAGAGATGACAGATGATAGTAAAAACCAGTGCAGAATTGTGCACAGTGAGTTTAAAAGGCAAAGGATGGTAAAAAGAAAGAAAAATAAACTGAGCTCCCATCTGCATCTTCTTAATATTTGTGTGCATCTTTGTGGTATGGAGCCCTGCTGCTCATTCCTCTCTGAGGTGGACCGATGTGTGTGGGTGAAAAGCCTGAATGCCCCTGGCGAGTAACAAACAATGTACTAGTAGAAATAAAGTGTGAAGTCCGGCCTCATTGAAGCAAACCCCCTCAGATTGCATTTTCAGCAGTTAAGCATTTTCCACATGCCAAAACCAATTTGTTCTGATTTTTTTTTTTTACTCTCTATTGGATAATTTCTCTTGACGTATCTCCAAGAATGAAGTAGTAAAACTATTATCTACGTCTTCAATATTATCATTCTGATGAAAGACTCCAAATTGATGTCCCACATATGATTAGGATTATTGAATGTATTGATGTGTGCATCAACACTTTGGTTCTGTCATTGGCCAATCAAAAATGACATTTTGTCACCATTTATGCAACGTTAATTTTTAATTGGGTGTGTGACATATGGAGGTTTCAGGGTTTCAGCAACAACCAGGAAGAACACAAATGAATTCAATTCAAACTATAGCTAATTTCTTTCTCAGAATAATCCAGGATGTATAAATGAGGGATGTTAATAGTGGCCATTAGTTAGAGATGCATCAGGCAGTGGAGGAGCTAAAAATTCCTTTGATGTGAACCTTAGAATAGAGCACATTCATCACACTTCACACCTAGAAAATTACACCCGTTTGAGTGAAAGCTGAGACAGAATGTGTAGTCGTGACTGTTTCAGAAAAAAAAAATGTAAGGGTAGAAATGTAGATGTACATTTGTCGAATAAATTGATAGTGTGAGAACAGAAAGTGTTGAAGTAAAATGTGTCTTTTGTTACGGTGCTATACGTTGTTCTTTGAATGTATTTTATTGATATCTGAATATTCTTTTAACTGCATACATGTTGAATAGACTTTCAAATAAGTCTCAGGAAGAAGAGCAGCAGTTTGAGACAACTGCTAAGGCTCCTAAATAAATAACAGATACAAAATGAATTACAAAAAGAACACACATCACAGAGAAGCCATCACACTCTTTTCATCCCTCCTTTACTCTTCCCCCTTCAGGCTGGCGACACAAAATTCCATCAGCCAAAAAGATAAATTCATTAGAAATAATTCATTCCAAGAGTAATCAAAGCTGACGGCACAGTGGCACAATGGTTATTACAGTGGCCTCACAAGAACAAGGTCAGGTGTTTGAGGCTTGGAACACAGGTCTTTCTGTGTGGAGTTTGTATATACTCCCTGTGCATGTGAAGGTTTTCTCCAGATACTCCAGTTTCCTCCCACCTTTCAAAAACATGCATGTTAGGTTAATTGGCCACTGTAAGATTGCCCCAACGAATGAGTGTGTGTCTGTGTGGCCTTGCAACAGACTACCAACCTGCTCACGGTGTACCCTGCCTTTCGCCTTGAATCAGCCAGGATAGGCTCTGGCACCCTTTGCAACCCTGTTAGGGATGGACAGTTCAGAAGATGGATGAATGAATGTAATCAAAGCTCCAAACAATAACCTTCCCTTGGTCCATACCGTGTGATTTTAAATGTTTTTATGTCTGCTTGTGTACTGTGTGAGGCTTGTTGAAGAAAAATTTCCCCACCATTGTGTAGGACTACTAAAGTTTTCTATTCTGGCAGGTCTTTCCTGAAGCTGTGTCCATCCCAAAGAGAGTCACACCTGACACTATTTCTAACACAATACTACGTACATCAATCATATAACATTGAAAGCTGGGAAATGTTATGCAGAGCAAAGCATTTTTAAAAATTTAAAACCAAAATGTATTCAAATGAAATAACAGTATAAATGAAATAGTGATTAGCTAAGACCAACAGTAAAGATGATAATTCAAGCAAAAAAAGGTGTAAATGCTTTGATTTCAAAAAGCCGATAGCTAAAATAAGGTATGGTCAGTGACATACAAAATTACGACATGAGTGATCTGATGGGCTGCGAGAAAAAACATGTCAAACATTCAGTCAGATGAAGGACGATGGCCACCCTCAATTAAATTTTTGTTTTGATGATTAATCAATCATTTCTCAGATTATCTTCTTTTTCTCAAATGAAAGACAGAGTTCCTCAACTGTAACCATATGCTGAATATTTGTGCAACTTTCAAATTGTGCCTATTTAATGTGTGGCTGCTGTTCAGATAGAAAATTACACGATTTTATTTCCCATTCGATATACAAGAGAGAGAAAATTTTAACCCAGAATTAATTGGCAGCAGAAAATGACTCTGACCATGAATCGTTGCTTTTTTTCTGGTGTGTAGGTGGAGGGAGAAAACCCTTAAGCACAAAAGCAAAGCAGAGGAAAGAATGATAGTCTTAATGTTTAATTTAATTGGGTCCTGTGTGGACACATTGACAGTTCCAGGCAGCTCATTAGACCTCACTATGGAAAAATAAATGTTCCAATTCTAAGACTAACACAATAAAGAAGCTCAGCTAATAAATAAATATATGATTTCCCACACGACCCCTGAGCAAGGTTATGTAGCGTAGTGAGAGATACTTCCAATGACATCAAATAAAAAGATAATTCTCTTTAAAATCTTCTTGTCTGCACTCTATGTGTGTAATTGAACGGTCTAGTGATAAAGACCTCTGTGGTGACTGCTGTACAGTAGTCTTTCATCACTCTACTTGAATCACCAAGGACTCACTATGATTAGAGTGGAAGAAGTAAAAAAGTTTTATAACAGTTTAAAATGGCTGGATCATTATGTGTGGCAATAAAAACCATTGTACTGATGGTTAATCTTCAGAAAAAAACACCTTCTAATTTAGTGGGATAAAGCACATTTTATAACATATTTTAAATAGAATTATATGATATTGTGATCTGCAGTGAGAGGAGGGAAGCGGTGGAGTTTTGCACTTGAAAGAAAAGGAATGAAGATTAGTCAGAGTAAAACAGAGTACATGTGTATGAATGAGAGGGATCCTGAGGGAAAAGTGAGGTTACAGGGAGAAGAGATAAAGAAGGTGGAAGAAAAGTATCAGGTGGGATGTGTGATAGAAGAGTTTCAGCTAAAATAAAAGGGAAAGTGATCAAAACTGTGGTGAGACCAGTCATGCTGTTGGGTCCAGAGACAGTGGCACTGAGGAAAAGACAGGAAACAGATGGAAGTATCAGAGACGAAGTTGCTGAGGATCTCTTTGGCAGTGACCGTGACGGACAGGATCAGAGGAACAGCACGTGTTAGGGATTTTGGAGATAAAGTCAGAGAGGCCAGACTGAGATGGTTTGGACATGTGCAGAGGAGAGAGTACATTGGAAGAAGGATGCTTGGTTTGGAGCCACCAGGAAAGAGGACTAGAGGAAGGCCAAAGAAAAGGTTCATGGATACAGTGAAGGAAGGCATGAGGATAGTTGGCGTGACCAAAGAAGATGCAGCAGATAAGGTTAGATCAGGCATGGGCAAACTACGGCCCGCGGGCCACATGCGGCCCGTTAAACGTTTTAATCCGGCCCGCCGAACTAGGAAAAAAACCCCATGTTAGTTTGATTTTTCTTGATTTTTTTATGTTGGTCACTAGATGGCGCCAAAAACACAACAACTCTGCTCCCATTATAATGTGTGTGTCTCCGTGATGCCCACGCTGTCAAAACAAAGAGTGTGCCCATATATGGAAAGCCATCGGGGCCAATACACGCATGTAAACAAGCATGTTAGATGTTAAAAGAAGTAAAATGTGACATCAAGAGCTTAGATTTCAGCCCTAGCGCTGCTAGATTTGAAATTTAACGCACTTGACATAACATTTAGTGCTTGTTTAAAATCGAGCGCCATTCTATCGGTCTAATCTAGTGGGTACCAAAGCATGCCATCCATCTTACCCTGTTCCCAGGGGCGAATGCAGGATTTTCTAAAGGACGGGGGAGGGGGGCACAAAGGTGCTCGCCAGTAAATAGGTGTCTGGGGAATCCCCCTCGGAACCTTTCTGAAAAATAAGTAATTTTTCTGTATTCTGGTTCATATTTTAACCAAAGTTTACAATAATTAAAGTAGTAAGAACATTTTGTTTTGGGTCGACCTAGAGGGGGCGAGGGGGATTCCCTTCCCCCTTCTTCCCTCCGGTCCAGCCCACTTGTCAAATGTTAGAACTCAATGTAGCTCGCGAGTCAAAAAAGAAACTGACTTGCTGGGGCGACCCCTGAAGAGAAATGCCTAAAGAAGAAGAAGAAGATATGACATGCTTAATGGATTTTATTTTATCTTTTTGTACAGACTTACCCATGGCGTAAGGTTTATCTGAGCTTTTAGCTAACCCTAAAACTAAAGCAAGTTGTGCCCATGTTGTGTCAATAGATTGTTGGTGAAATAGCTTAATTGTGAAAACACATTTGTTTGTTCATTGAAAAATGTGATGATTGATGACCAGTTGGCATGTGTATGTGGGGAAGGCGTTGACTTAGTGGCAGAGTGTTTGTGCTTGGACCAGGAGAAGCCAATTGGAATCCCACTGAGCCGCCTAGGTGTTGCACCCGCCATTGGCGCTGTTGTGTAGCTGCCAGCTGAGGTGCAATGCAGCAAAGTAACTTCCCCACTGTAGGACTAATAAAGAAAACCTTCTTCTCCTATAGCATTGTGTGTTCATATAATTACGTGTTGGCATGCAAAACATGTGATGCCATGCCACAAATAACCAAACAAGAGACAATTGAGTACTCATAGCCTTTCCTGTTAGCCAGCTTGAAAATTCCTCTAAGAACCTTAACATCAATTCAAGTGGATGTAGTGTTTATGAAAAAGATTGTTTTTTTAGAGAGAAGAAAGTAATTTGGCCCAATTTTTGTATAGAAGAACGAAATCCTAATACTTTGAACTGGTTCCAATTTTTATGTTGCTTTCATAACGGTTGGTGTTAAAATAATTTGCCATAATTTGCCATCTCGAAAACAAAGAGTAAATGTCAGAATTTCTATGAAATAACCACTTAGCACACCAACAATAGGCAAGCATTTTGAATGATTTAATTTTATTGTATATTGTAAAAGCCTGTGTTCACTATCTGTCGTGTTTATATTCAATTACCAGCATGTCACATGCTGCATGAAGCAAAACACAGCAGCAACATCATGGGGTCTTGGAATGCTGCCGAGCACCGATGTATCCAGAAATGTACAAAATAAATTCACTGCAGAAAGTTTGGCAAATAGAGTTTTAGATCCCATTGTTATGTAATAAATCTTGAGAGATTGTTCACTCTGGGGAGAAGAGAAATCATTTTCCCGATGCAGGGTTTTACCTGTAATAAATTACACTATACAATCACTATATGCTTCACACGGTTCTGCATTTTTTGGGCAATTCTTATTCCTCTTTTTTCATTTTAAATCCAGTTTGGTCCAGATGCAATGACAGGGTTTCTGAATTATCTTCTCTAGTGGCTTCTTTCACTGCAGAATCCTTTTTCATTATGCTTTTATCTGCACGGCACAGTGCGGGCTCTGAATCAGACACAAATCTCTTTTAAAGCTAATGTTTCTGTACAAAATGCAGTGTTTTCATCCACCTATTTCTTGCTATCCACCATCAGAGATCATTTTTTGTTTACCAGGTTGCTGGGAATATTGATCAGCTTAATAGTATGGAACAGTCTTAAAGAGTTTTTTCTTAAATTGTTAGTGACAAACTGATAATCACAAAATTCTGATTTCAGACATCCAAAAACCCTGAGATACAACACAAACAATAAAATCCTCATCTGAAAGGAAATTCCGTAGCTCTGTGAAAACTGGTTAAAGAGTTCCTTTGCTGTAAGTTTATTATCTATTTACAGCCATATACAGATTAATCATAAATATTAATTTTCAGAGTGAAACTCAACATATTAGCATTTTTACACATCTGTGAGTTTTTTCATTCATGAATGCTGCTCATTTCCAATTCACAGATTGGGTGTAACATATAGAAACATGATACCTTGCTGGCATAGCAGCTTGTACTTGTAACTTGAATTCTCCTTGAAACACATCTAATCTCGAGGTGTTGTTGGTTTTAACCTTGAACCTGAAGTTTTATATTTGCAATTCATGGCATTCCAAAACTATTTTTCCCAAAATTTTCCCAAATTATTAACAAACTGTTATGATTTCCCTCTCATTTGGAACACTTGTGAACAATTTGAACTTCTTCCACATTTTCTTTTTGTTTTACAAAGCTAGTTTAGAATTCTTAGCTCTCCTCAAAATCAAATTTCGACATTGGCATTTGGTGTTCAGACATTGACAAAAATTTATTTCTTTTTGCTATTGGATTGGTGAGTATGAGACCAACCTCACTTCTCAATCAACAAAATGCTTTTTTTCTGTTGAGACAGTTGAAATAAATAAGAAAACAAAGTGTATTGTAAGCAGTTTGATGGTTTAAACTTTAAAGTTTTATTTGATAAGACGCAACTTTAACCAACATTTATTTGTGCAAACGTTTTCTTTATACTTTGAAAGTTTGAAAATCCAATTGCTATTTTAATTTAGACTGAAGTGAGTAAGCACAAGGTTAAATAGGAGGACGAGGTAATGGCTCAGTGGTAAAACGCCCGACCTTGGACTGAGAGAAGCTGGTTCAAATCCCACTGAGTTCATGCCCAAGTGTCCTTGGGGAAGACATCTGACTGCTTGTTCCTCCCACCATTGGTGCCATCCTAGCAGACTGCTGCGGTGCAATGCAGTACAAAATGCAGTTTTCACATCGAGAGATATTTAAAAATATATTTTAAAAAGGACACAACAAGTATTTACTTGGCTTAAATATAAATAGCATCTTCCCACTGGCCTTCATTTTATGGAATTTATTCAGAAAATAAATTGACAAAGAAAAACCCCTCAGTCCTACTATTTTTCACTTAAGGATTTTCAATTATTTTAAAGAAAAATTGAGTGTAATCTTTTGAACTTATTATTGATATTTCTTTACAAATAGTATTTCTGCTTCAAGGAAAAAGACAACTTAGCTACCCCAGTGCTAGCTGGTTTGTACAAAGAACTTATTGTGAGATTGAGTGTATTTTGTCCTCTGCTTTATATTCCAACACACACAAATACAAAAACAGACAAAGCACAAAAAGGGGGAAGGGTTGTGACAAGTGTCATCTTCGTGTAGAGTCTGTCCTTTTATTTTCACTTCAGTCGTGACAGACACACACAAACACACTCACATCATACTGAGGCTATTGTGGTTTTTATTAGACTCTGTGAAAACAGCTGGCTCCCATTCACTTGCTCCTGATTCAGTTGTATGAATATTGAAAATGTCATTAGCGAATATCAAACTCTCATTGAAATTATTTGGAACACTGTACACCATGACAGTCCCTCTTTCTATGTCAGAATTGAAAATGGCATCTTAATTAAAATGGGTTTACAGGGGAAAATGTTCCAGAAATCCAAATAATATTTAATTAATGGAAGTTTAATATTCTTCAAAAAGCCAATTGAGGAAAAGGAATGATAAGAAGTTCATGACTTGATTTTGCAACAGATTAATCAATACTAAATCTGCATGTGCTCAGCAGGCGGCTCTATCCAGTAGGTTATACTGTATATCACTCAGGTAGCAAAAAAAGTCATACAGCCTCTGTCTATTACTGGAACTGTTAAAAAACCCACTGTATCTCTCTGAATTTCTGGTGACTAATGTTTGGTGATGGACAGACATTTTGTTTTGTAACAGCTCAGCGTGCGTAAGTGATCTGAGCCATAAAGGCACAAGGCAGGTAGCCATCACAGTATGTGTGGGCAAAGGGCAACAGTTTTTTTTTTTAATATATTCAAGTATATGTAGTATGACTGTACTGGAATGAATGTAGTATGAGTGTGGGTTGGCACAAGTGCAGAAGTGTGAATTCAGTGAAGAGTATGTGATGCGTGGGATGAGCATGTGTATTCCTCCATGCACTGTGGATGGTGGCATAACAGCTGAGAAACATTAATAAATTGCGTACTCACATGTATTGTCCATGTTTACTTGACTTTATTGCTTCTTCAGCATATTCCTTTGTCACTTCTTTCACTGCTAATCATCTTTCCTCCCAAAAAATGATTTTACTTCACCTCAACCACAACTTCAGTCATATAACACAGTATTAAAAAGAACTATTTTCTAAGACCTTTGTGTGTTTTATTTAATCTTGCTAATTTTTGGTGTTGTGTCATGTTGTAACCAGGGTCAACCAGTTTCAAATTCTGTCAAGACTGAAGAGAAAAAACCTTTTTGGGATGTTAAATGTGATCTGATTGTTTATGTAATTCAAATTTAGGCGGATTGTTGGATTTCCAGCAAAAAAAGAAAAAAAATTCTGCAAAATCCCTTTAGTCATTTCTACAATTTAAAAGAACTGTTTAAAAACTTTGTTTCATCTTTTGAACCGCTTGTCTTTAATTGACTCGTGAGGGTTGCTGGAACCTCTCCTAGCTGATTTTTGGGGGAGAGGCAGGATACACCCTGAACATATCATCAGTCTGTTACAGGGCCACACACACACACAACCATCTACACACAGTCATTCAAAGAGACATCTTCACTAGTTTTTGTGGTGTGAGGCCTTTTAGGCCTGCTTGTTTGTTTTTTTTCTCCCCCAAAACTCACAGGTGCTGGATGGCTTCTAACGGGAGGATTGGCTGATTGCTCCCAGCTGCACAGACTTACCGGTGGCTATAAAAGACCTGGTGTCACCCACAGTCTCTGTCAGGTCTTCAACGATTCTAGTGGTAAACTGACCACCTCTAAGCTGAGTCAAATTTTGATATCAGACTAATTTTCTTATTCTCCTCACAGGAACCTTCAGCCCTTCCTCTTGGCCATCCAGCACTGCCTGAAGCCGTTATCTCTCTGCTGTGGATTCCTTTGTTCAACACTTAATAAACTGTTAAACCTGCATTTGGATCCTCCTCATTCCCTCTCCTACATAACAGAAGACCTGACCAGAATGGATCCAGCGGGTTCTGCATCACCCTCAGTGTCAGAGATTCTGACCCGACAAGGAATATTCCTGGGACAACAACAACAGGCCATAAAGGCCCTTATGGACGAAAATACTCAATTAAAAACACAGTTACAGGCTTTAACAGACAAAGTAAATAATCTAAGTTCTCTTTTTCTGTCCACAGCCTCGGCACCTCCTTCAGCTATGCCCAGCCCACTCATGGACCACCATATTTCGGACCCGGAACCTTTCCATGGAACCCTGGGGAAATGTCGTGGGTTCCTCTTGCAGTGTTCAAATGTCTTTGCTCTAAGACCGCGGACTTTCGAATCAGACAAAGTTAAGAATTTGTACATTGTGGGTCTTCTTCGGGGCAGGGCACTGGAGTGGGCCGAGGCCGAAGACGCGGCAGCCCCCCTGGCTGATCGCTCAACATCTGATTTTCTGAGTTTATTCAGAACCATGTTCGAGGTGCCGGACCGGGCTGGAGATGCCTCCCAGCGTCTACTCCACCTTTCCCAGGGAACTCTATCTGTGGCGGAGTTCTCCATCTCATTCCGGACCCGAGCAGTAGAGGCTGGCTGGGGACAGAAGGCACTAAGAGGGGTGTTCCTAAATGCCCTGAATGATCCTCTGAAGGATGAGCTAGCTGGCAGGGGGACCCCATCCACATTGGAGGAACTCATTTCCCTGGCAATACAGTTAGACAACCGTCAAAGAGAGAAACGATATGAAAATACCACCCGGGCCCTACACCCTACTCCAGTTCACAGCCATCGACAGCCTTCCTCGGTCTGCCCCCCACCTAGGGCATTTGCATCTGTTCCACAAGAGGCTGAGCAGCCTTCCACAGAACCAATGCAGTTGGGACAGATGCATCTAACCAAAAAGGAAAGAGAGGTTAGACTAAAAGAAGGGAGGTGTCTCTATTGCGGGTCGAGAAGTCACTTACTCTCAGCTTGCCCTTGTCGCCCAAAAGACGGGGCCCACCGGTAGACCTAGGGTTACGGGTGGGCACAACTAGATGTCATGGTACCCCTAGGCTTATGATTCTTGTGACACTAACCTCTGGTTGTTCCTCTTCTTTTCCGGTCGAAGCGTTGGTGGATTCCGGGGCTGACAGCAACTTCATCGACGCAGATTATCTCCGTCAGTGTGGATTCCAGTCCCAACCACTCGGAGAACCCATTAATGCCACGGCGATCGATGGACACGTTATCACCAGGGTGACCCACCAGTCCTCCCCGTTGGAGATGGTGGTATCGGGTAATCACCGTGAGCACCTTTCGTTTAACGTTATTTCTTCACCCGGCTCACCCCTTGTGTTAGGTTTCCCCTGGCTTAGGTTGCACAATCCACAGGTCGACTGGCAAAACCGGCGTATCGTCGGGTGGAGCAATCAGTGCCATGCAACTTGCCTCCAATCTGCCGTGACAACCGTCTCTTCTGACACGGTAGGCTCAATCGACCCGGTGGACGTTGCGTCTATCCCGGCAGAGTATCATGACCTCAAAGAGGTCTTCAGTAAGGAGAGGGCACAATCTCTCCCGCCTCATCGGCCATATGATTGCGCCATCGACCTCCTCCCTGGGGCAACCTTACCCGCCAGTCGCCTGTACAATCTGTCTGCTCCAGAGAGGGGGCGATGGAGAAGTACATCAATGAGTCCCTGGCGTCGGGGCTTATCCGCCCTTCCTCGGCACCCATAGCAGCGGGGTCCTTTTTTGTGGGTAAGAAGGATGGTTCCCTCCGTCCGTGCGTCGATTATCGGGGTCTTAATAACATCACCGTTCGCAACAAATACCCGTTGCCCCTCATTAATTCAGCGTTCGAGCTACTTCAGGGAGCCCGGGTCTTTACAAAACTCGATCTGCGTTGCGCCTACCATCTCGTCCGAATGCGGGAGGGGGACGAGTGGAAGACGGCGTTCAACACCCACCTGGGCCAATTCGAATACTTGGTCATGCCTTTCGGGTTAACTAACGCTCCCGCAGTCTTCCAGGCATTCATTAACGATGTGCTCCGTGACTTCCTTAATCGTTTTGTCTTTGTTTATCTGGACGACATTCTTATTTTTTCGCCCACTGTTGAGGAGCACATCGTCCATGTCCGTGCGGTACTCCAGCGACTCCTTGAGAATCGTCTGTTTGTAAAGGCTGAGAAGTGCGAGTTCCATTCTCAGTCCGTCAACTTCCTTGGTTTTATTGTACACGCTGGGCAGGTTTGCCCGGACCCCGAAAAAGTTAGCGCGGTGGCTGAGTGGCCTTGACCCAACACCCGTCGCAAACTACAACAATTTCTGGGTTTCGCAAATTTTTACAGGCGTTTCATTCGCAATTACAGTCAGGTAGCTCTTCCCCTTACCCAGCTTACTTCCACAGCCAGACCGTTCGTTTGGTCTCCCCAAGCAGAGGGTGCATTCACTGAGCTTAAAAAGAGGTTTACCTCGGCCCCCATTCTGGTCCAGCCCGACCCCTTGAGGCAGTTTATTGTGGAGGTGGACGCCTCGGATTCAGGGGTGGGTGCTGTGCTGTCCCAATACCATCAGGAGGATGGCAAACTCCATCCCTGTGCCTTTTTCTCTAAGCGTCTCTCTGCAGCTGAACAAAACTACGATGTGGGGAATAGAGAACTGCTTGCAGTCAAACTGGCACTCGAGGAATGGAGGCACTGGCTCGAGGGCGCAGAACACCCATTCGTGGTCTGGACAGACCACAAAAACCTTGCTTACATCCAAGCAGCTAAGAGACTCAACTCTCGACAGGCCCGGTGGCAGCTGTTCTTTACACGCTTTAATTTTACCCTCACTTACAGGCCGGGCAACCGCAATACCAAACCTGACGCCCTCTCCCGCCTGCATGACTGTCATCAGTCCAGATCGGAGCCGGAGCCCATTCTATCCCCCTCCTGCGTCATTGGGGCAATCACTTGGGAGATCGAGACTGCAATAAGGGATGGTCTGCAGCATGATCCGGACCCAGGTACTGGCCCAGCTAACCGTTCGTATGTGCCATCCTCTGCCCGCTCCCAGGTTCTCCCATGGGCACATGCATCCCGGTGGTCCTGTCACCCTGGGATTCGCCGTACAATGGCGCTTCTTCAGCGGCGGTTCTGGTGGCCAACGATGGAGGCAGACACTAGGAATTTTGTCGCTGCCTGTTCTGCCTGTTCCCGGGGCAAGGTCCCTCATCGTCCTCCTGCGGGGCTGCTCCATCCCCTACCGGTTCCCAGTCGTCCCTGGTCCCATATTGCACTGGACTTTGTGACCGGACTCCCTCCCTCAGAAGGTAACACTGTTGTGGTCACGATTGTGGACCGATTCTCCAAAGCTGTACATCTGGTGCCTCTTCCTAAACTCCCTTCAGCCTTGGAGACTGCCCAGCTCATGGTGACCCATGTGTTCCGTCTGCATGGTATCCCTCTGGACATAGTCTCTGACCGGGGTCCGCAATTCACATCAGCTGTTTGGAAGTCCTTCTGTAAGGCGCTGGGGGCTTCCGTCAGCTTGTCATCTGGCTTCCACCCCCAATCCAACGGCCAGTCGGAGCGGGCTAACCAACACCTGGAATCCACATTACGGTGCGTGTTGGCCTCTGCCCAGTCCACGTGGTCGTCTCATCTCCCGTGGATTGAGTATGCCCATAATTCCCAAGTTAGTTCCTCCACAGGATTGTCCCCGTTCGAGGCTTCTCTGGGTTACCAACCCCCATTGTTCCCGGATCAGGAACAGGAGCTGGCCGTCCCTTCGGTGCAGCTCCATATCACACGGTGTCGTCGGATCTCGAGGAAAACTAGGAGGGCCCTCCAACAGGCCTGCGGCCGGGCTCGGCGCCAAGCTAATCGCCACCGTCAGCCAGCCCCAGCATATCAGGTTGATCAGTCTGTCCTTCTGTCTACCAGGAACATTCCCCTCAGGGCAGAGTCTCGCAAGCTTTCACCCCGCTTCATTGGCCCTTTCCGGATCCTGCGGCTGGTCAACCCGGTCTCGGTAAAGCTCGCCCTGCCCTCTTCCATGAAGGTACATCCTGTGTTCCACGTCTCTCAGATCAAACTGGTTTCTACCAGTCCCCTCCAGCCTCCTTCTGCTCCCCCTCCACCTCCTCGCCTTGTCGACGGCTCGGATGCGTACACGGTCAACCGTCTTTTGGATGTTCGTTGCCGAGGTCGGGGTCTACAGTACCTCGTGGACTGGGAGGGTTATGGCCCGGAGGAACGGTGCTGGGTGCCCCGTTCAGCGATCCTGGACCCTGGCTTGGTCCGGGACTTTCACCGCCGCTTTCCGGACAGGCCTGGTGGTCCGCCAGGTGGCGTCCGTAGAGGGGGGGGTACTGTGGTGTGAGGCCTTTTAGGCCTGCTTGTTTGTTTTTTTTCTCCCCCAAAACTCACAGGTGCTGGATGGCTTCTAACGGGAGGATTGGCTGATTGCTCCCAGCTGCACAGACTTACCGGTGGCTATAAAAGACCTGGTGTCACCCACAGTCTCTGTCAGGTCTTCAACGATTCTAGTGGTAAACTGACCACCTCTAAGCTGAGTCAAATTTTGATATCAGACTAATTTTCTTATTCTCCTCACAGGAACCTTCAGCCCTTCCTCTTGGCCATCCAGCACTGCCTGAAGCCGTTATCTCTCTGCTGTGGATTCCTTTGTTCAACACTTAATAAACTGTTAAACCTGCATTTGGATCCTCCTCATTCCCTCTCCTACATAACAGTTTTATTATACAGTAGTAAATATATGATACATTTTTGGAATTTACCCCTTATCTAAAAACAATATTTTTATCAAATTAAATTTTGAAGAAAATAGTTATCTACTCCCAACATGTATTTGATAGATTTCTCTACCTATTTTTCTATAATTTCTCAAATTTATCTTACTTCTATTGATTTAATAAATCTTGATTTAGCACCTTAATATAGAGATTTAATCTACTCTACATTATACCGTAATTTTACATTGTCATTCAACATCATTTTTCAACCTACGCTGACCAGTGGAGCTTCTAAAACTCACCTCAGAACTTTGGGGTTTAAGAGATCTCTTTGAAAAGTGAATTTGGTGTTAGCTTATTTATTAATGCATTAGGTGTGTCTGAGTTTTCAAGATTGAATGAAAAAAGGAGAAAAAAACAAATCAAAAGATTGAAAAACTATCATCAAATTTCTAAAGTCATTAAATTCTCTGTAAACCCACTTTTACAAAAATTGTCTCTGATTTTTATTATAAGTTTAACTGCAAATGTTCCTTTGTTTCTACGTAAATGTAGTTGAGTCCTTCAGACACCAATGTATTTTTGTTAAAAAAACACTGAATCATTATAAAAAAAACACCCTGGTGACAAAAGGTCCACGCATCTCCATTAGAAGATAGAAAGTTCTGAACATTTGATTTTGCTTGCGATGGAACTTTTAATTACAGTATGAATATTTATCTGGAAACTTTTCCCCTTGATTTGCTGTGGTAGTTCTTGACTTGTCAACTCTTGCTTCACTGGTTTGTGAGTAGGTTGTTGCTATTTAAAGAATTAAGTTGTTGCTAGCGTGCTTTAAACTGCTTTTTATTGTTCTTGTCATGATCCCCTTCCCTTATGGAAGATTTCGTTCTTCCAAATCTGGCCCTCATCTCTAATACCCACCTGTGTCTTGCATTCCCCCTGGTGTCTATCACTTCAGCGTCAGACCATCTTCTGTTCTGCTCTCCTGCTGCAGCCATGAGGGTGTCAATCCATGTTGTCTGGTCCCCTCCACATGATCTTACAGTCTGCACATGTCTACCCCCTATTAACTGCAATAAACTGGTTAAAACATCCTGGTTTGCATCCGGGTTCTACATCTACACCATCACCTCCTCATAACAGTTCGTTAATAAAATTTGTTGTTGTTGATGTGACGCCATAGCCAGGCGCCAATATGTCCACCACCACATTGACAAATTTGTATTACATGGGGAGGATTATGTTTGTACTTTAGTTTACATTGTCAGTCAACCAATTTTAATACCAACAGTTGAATGTGAAGACAGATCACTTCGATTTGTAACCCCTGTTTAGCCGTCTGCATGTAACTTTTGTTTTTTACATACACATTATTTGGATTTAGTCCTAACTAAACAAAGAGAAAAGAAGAAAAATGAGAGTCATCAGTAATAATAGCAATCAAAACGATATCACAAAGTGACAACAAATTATTAAACTACTCTACCAATTTAATGGATGTCCATTAAATGTATTAGAACTGATAATGAGACCTTTTTTTTTGTCTAAATTTACAACACAAGGGGTGTGGAATGATACTTAACACAAGTCAGTACAATCAATAACTTTGAGCTCCAACTGTAGTTATTCATTTCATTTAGAAAAAAAAATCAATTTATTGATAAATGTGTGTTGATGGTAGTGGTAAGGATTATAATTCTTTCATGTTTACATAGTACTGGTCTATTTTTATTAATCAATTAAATAAGGTGGTGCAATGAGGACATGCTAAACTGAGAGTTTGTTTTTTTTACTGATGTGTTAATTACAGAGATGTGATGCATAAAAATGATGAAATGATCAAAAAAGAAAATACAACTGTTGAGAAATAGATGGATTTATTTTTTTAATTCTGTTTTCATGTGGTAATTCTACAAAATTCTGTATGCTGTATTATTCCTGCCTTCAGATTTACATTTGTGGATTATAGATTTAAAACCACTTACAACTATTTCAAACATTTTATTCAAAAGCGTTGAAGCCCTAAAAACTTAGATCTAAGTGAATACGTTTATCTTGAAAAGGTGAGAAGCTTTTTCTGCTAGTCATTAATACTTAATACACACCAACATGGTGCCTCTGTTCATGAAGCCAGCCCCAACACTCATATTTGCCCTGAGTAGGGTAATTAATTCTAAAGATCTATGTGCCCTTTTGCTTGTTTAAATATTTATACAGCAGCCTTTTTTTCTCCTTGCCATTTATACCCATCCAGCATCGCTGCCTTTGTGAGGAAATGTCTGAATGTGACAAAAAAAATTCATTAATTTTCAGGAATAATTTGTTATATTTGAAGGCCAGAATAGCAGACGAAGGATGCCTATTGATCAGCTTGTCAGAACTTGTTTCACAACCAAAAAGCTCATTTCCGGAGCCATAAAAAAATGAAAATAGTGACGGTGACTAAAGTTATATCAGTACAGCAAATGTCTCTTTGACTCATGAATGTGTTTGTTTTCCTGACTGATTCATTTCCAGGCTGAAAGCAGTGAGTCAAAGTTTCCACTGGTTTTTAATTTTGATGTGGGTAATAAAAGCTTTTCCGCCTTAGTTTCAATTTATCTGCTTCTGACAGCTCTGAGCATTACACTGGCGACCGATACTGATACACTTCTGTCATTTGTTTCTATGGCAACTCCTGCTCTTGTGCAGGCAGGATTCTTTAAAGGGCCAGCAAGCAGGCATGGCCTGGGAAGGTGAAAGATGCTGGGGAGATCTTTTCTGCTGGAAGATGGAATGCTGAGTTTTGCTGATAAAGATCCCAGTAAATCATGATAAATACACGCTAATCACTGAATAAAAATTTAGTTCGACACATCATATGCCACAAACAAGAAACACACTTGAGCACAGTACAAGGTTAAATACCAAAGGCTTTCATTATCTTTTTCAGCAACATCATCTGCTTTTTTCAGCTCTCCCAGATCTTCATGAACGGTAAGTAGAATTGCTGCTTCACAGGCAAATGGGAAAATGATTTCTTACTTATTCATTGTAATGAGCTGTTCAAGAACCTCTCCGCGGGGTCATTTTTGAGCATCCTCAATGTGTTGAGAGGATACAGTGTGTTGTGGAGTTTCCACGACAACAAATGGCTTACGCAGTTAGTTACTATTTTCTATTTTAGTTGCAGCTGCAATAGCTCACTTATCCTTAGAAGGCACACAATCACAGGAGCCTTCACATTAGACAGACAAATGTTGTGTTGACCAACAGATTTAATGAACTGACATAAAGATTGATGCATGCTGACAGACTCATTCATCTTCACGATTTATGGACATCAACAAGTTTTTTGTATTTTGACATTGTGTTGACTCAAGAAGAAGTTTGAGACGCAGTTATGAGACTTTTCATTATTCAAGTTTACACCAACAATCTAGTACTAACCTACAGTAAATAGTGACTGTCTGCCTACATACAGTAAGTGACTCATTTCCAGAGAATACTAATTAGCGTAAATAAGTATGGCAGTTTTAATTTAGGTCTGGCAAACACTGTTTATATAAGTGACTTCTCAAGGCGACATAAGGCTACTTGAAGTGTGAAGACAACAGATGGTTGATGGCTGAATAGTTGCAATCACAAGACTAGCGGGACATGTCGGCAAATATGTTTGGAGCTGATCTGAACACAGCTGGAATTTTCTATCTGTAAAGCAAAGCCAAACTCTTAGCCATTTCTGAGCCTTTGATTGGATCCTCTTGACATTTTTATAACAGCATGGTTGCGTCGTGAGGTTTGAAATGAGAAAAAAAGTTTCTAAGTTGTTCTTGACTCTTTAACTAAATGTCACTCCTCCTTAAGCAGCATGCTACTGATAAAGATTCCATTCAATTCATCATCATGAGTAAATTTCTCACCGAAATAGTGCCCTCGATGCAATCATTCCAAAGAAAACTTACTGAGCTGGAGCATTGTTTTTCTCTTCATCTGTGATCAATTCACAAGGGGAGCAGCCATAGCAGGGGAGCCCAGACTTTTCTCACCCTGGCCACATCTTCTAGCTCCTTGAGGAGAGCACCAAGACGTTCCATGAATAGCTGGGATTTTCAACTCGTTCACTTCACACCTGGCAGCAAATCGGCCCAGCAAGACTTAGATATCTTCGGCTAATGAAGCCAACAGCTCCATATCATCTGCAAAAATGGGAGAGTTCTAGATTTAGATGTTCGTGATCTGGTTAGGAAACCTGAGCACATTTCAAACCATAGCAAACAAAACTTGTGATGGATATTCATAAGTCAGGGTTGATGTGAATTAATGTCATAATTACACACCATAAGATTTACTACACATAAGGAATATTTCTCCAAAGAATTACTGGCCCACACAACCCTGCTGTGGAAATTAATGGAAAACAATTTGCTATGAGCATATCAAAGCATTTCATTTGGTCTAACCCCTAGCCATTGGTCGTAAAATGGCAAATTAGTTCCCCAAATCACTCTCCACTGCTATGATGTGACACAACTTAGATAAGTATGCCAATATGTTAGATTCATGAGCAGTGATAAACTGGAAAGTTTGTGGGACTTATATAATTTTTCATTTTCAACTTCATTCAACTTTTAGTTGAGATATTTTTCATAAACTTTCATTGGGTTATTGGTGAAATTACTCAAGTTTAACTCAAATTTCAATATCTTGTAAGGATTATTTTAAATATTGGGTGCCATGATATTGATGGAGAAATGGAGAAGAGGGTCCAGAGCAGAGCTAAAACGACAACTTCAATGTAAGACCTTCAGTCACGACTGAATGCTGTCCTGCTTTGGGTGCAAACTTTAAGAGGGTGACAAATAGGATTCAAGAGTGGAAAAAAGTAGCACAGGGGATGGGGAGGGGGTAAGGTTGCTGAAAGAAGTGTCAGAGAAAGATGAAGGAGTACAGAGTGCTGTTTTTATGAGAAGTACATGCACTGACATTAACCTTCCTCATTACCGGACTGCTGGAGGGACTTCTAGTGGGCACTGCTAAATACAGGACGGAAGCAGAGAAAGGAGAGAGAGTGTGAGGTGACAAAGGGGAAAGGAAGTTGTGTGCTGATTTATAGATGGATGGAGTGACTTTATCCACCCTCGTCACTTTCCTTGCCGTTTTGCCGGTTCAATCAGTAACACACATTAGAGGTAAATTGAGTGTACAGATGATGCAGCTGCTTTCAGCCAGTCTGGCAGACAGAGCTGCTGGTCCATGTTTAGCAGTGTGACGTACACAACTGCAATAGGACTTCAAATGATTGGCTAAAAGTCAAGTGGTTGCATTTCCTGTGTGTCAGCTGCTTTATTGTAAGGTGTTTCTCAGAAAACAGGAATAAAGCTTTCAATTTTCTGTTAAGAAGTATTGTTAGTTCTTTCTTCTCCTTTTGGCATTTTTCTTAAAGGGTTAGGACAGCAATTAAGTTCCTTCCATCTAATCCTATCTCCTGCATCTTCTTCAGTCACACCTACTATCTTTGTGTCCTCCACTTTGGTCTTCCTCTAGACCTCCTGCCTGGTGATCCCAAACCCAGCATCCTGCCTCTCTCTGTACATGTCCAAATCATCTCAGTCTACCCTCTCTGACTTTAAGGTATAGTCAGTTCTATCATTTTTATTTAGATATTCAATTTGGTATTTGGTTGAAAATACATTTTTTGGCAAAAATCAATGCAAGGCAAATAAAAACCCCTACAAAAAATTTGGATGACAAGCCAATCCATAGACACAGGGTTGAAGAATGAGTTGATATGAATTTAAGATACATGTAAGGGGCGCCCTCATCTGGTCATTCTGGTGCAATGCAGTCAAAACAACAAATAATGACATCTATTTTTTTAAGTAGCTCTTCATTGTAGCAGTTTTTGTCAAAAAAAATGATATTGTCAAGAAGATGTTTTTTTCTTTAAAAATGGCCATTTTATAAAAGAAATTTATCCAAAGCCATATTACCTCTCTCTCTCTCTCTCTATATATATATATATATATACATATATATATATATTTCCAAACTACATACAAAAGATTTATGGAGTTAGTTCTGTTGAAAGTGAAGATTTAAAGGGAAAAAGATTTTTGTCAAGAATAGAATTCCTACAATGATTGTTTATAATTATTACAAAAATTGGCATCAATTGGCATCAAAAGAACTGTAAACAATCTTACAATGATTGTTTATAATATAATATAATTGTGTATATATATATATATATATATATATATATATATATGAAGTCATCTCTACAAAAACTTAACATGTCCAATCTTGAAATGATAGGCTGACAAATACACTAGAAAAATCTTTTGTTATATTTAAAGGTTTTTTTTTCACAGAGAATTTCTTCCTGTTTGATAAGGAAAAGGTGTAGTACTTTTCATTATGTCAAAAGACTAGAGAGAGGTTATTTAAATTAATTAAAGCAACCCTCTGACCTTGTCAAAGTTCCCATGTTTTTATTTAATCAGTACAGAAGTGTCAATGTTTGTTTTCAGGTTGACTATATTACTTATAAATTACTTATCATATTGTTCTAGGCTGGGATACGTCAATTACATGCAATATAACAACATTACTTCTACATTTGTGTATATTACTTCCCTATATATCACTGTTACTGTTGCATGTCCATTCGTTACTATTACATATTACATTTGCGTTATCATACCGACGAGTCTGGACTTTTTGTCTTGACAGAAATTATCAACAAACGGTTTGTATTTTTTCTTTATCATCTTTTAAAATGTATTTTTTATTGATCCATAATCTTAAACTACAAAAATAATAAGACTATTATACTATGTGCAAACTTTCCTTCACATCAGTTCCCTTTAATCATGAATTTACCCATCTGAGCGGATGAACATGAGCTGCTCAGACAAATACTGTGTCTGACAGTAGGCATCTCTCTGGGCAAAGGATTCCCCCCCAACACTGAACAGGTGCTCCACTGGAGATGTGGCTGGAACTGCCAGGTATTTAGCAGTATGGCCAGGTGGGGGTACTTGGTGTCCTTGGTGCTTCAGTAGAGGATCCTTGGACCTGTCCATGCTCCCTGAAGTAATCGTGGACCTCCAGCTGGACAACCATTAGTGATGCTGTGGTGGTTGATGTGGTTGCAGGCTGAGACTTCAGGAAGATATTCTGAAAGAAGTATCTATTTTCTATTTTTATTACAGAAGACATACAATTTGGATTTCTTGTGGGTATGAAACACAAATAATGAATAAATTGCACCATTTGATATTTTTTCAATTTGAAATGTGTTGATAGAACTTGAGTGGGCAAGGGGTTTTAGCATTGTTTTGCAATATCAAAACCCATAATGCAGCTTAATAGTATCACAATTAAGTGTAATTAAGTACTTATAAATTAAGTACTATAGATTTCTTGTATCTTTAGTTGAATGGTTTCATTCTTAATTAATTAGAATTTTCTTTGCATTGAAGTCATTGCCATGTCATCACACTGTTGGATTCTTTGAGAGCCTTACAATAAAGGTGAGCGTTCTCATAATGACAGTTTATCTCTGGGATTGTGTGTGCATGGAATTCAAGCACACATATCACCATCAGAAATAGTTCAGGTTGTTAGAATTAAATAGCACAATTTATTGCAAATTTTCACAGCCCAAAATTCATAAACTGGTTGAGAAAACTTAATCTGCAGTGTCTGAAGATGTAGTGTGGTAAACTTTTCCACTAGATGGGGATGTCATTTTTCTTTTTGAACATTTTTCTTAGTAGTAACCGATTAATGTGCAGTTGTTTGTGGCCCTTTAGTATACACACCTGCACTGACCTGCTTATTTATGTTTCACATTAGGAAAGGTACTCTTTTCTGTTTTTTATGCCTCACAACTTGACAAAGTTGAAAAAAAAAAATCTCCATGCTCCAAAAACAAAGAAGCAATAAAAATAATTCACCAGTTGGTTCTCTGAAATCCCAAACATATTGTATCCATTTGTTTAGCCTGGCAGTGATGATCCAAACCATATGAGCGGCTGAGTGGTTCAGCAGAGAGCCAGTCAAGAAGCAGGCCACCCACATTCTTCACTCGCCACTTCTTTTTAGTCTTTCTTCCCCTCTTGGATCATACAGCATTCCTTCAATGCCCCTGGGATCTTCACTGAAGAAGCCAACATCATTCACAAAGGCTCCTATACAACCACATGTGCTACCTTCATTCCTTCTTCCTGGCGATCAAAAGGGAACATTAAAAAGGCAGTGACAGACAGATGGATAGACACACATAACTTTATCATTAGTGCATACTTCTCAGTGTGATGGGGTGACTGAGTGCAGGAGAGACAGACAGGGCACATGTTTGGATTTAATAACACTGCATATCATTCACCTCTGGTATGAGTGTGTGAGTGCTGAATAAAACTGCGTAACCATACGTTAGCAACAACTTTTTATACGAGTCAGTTTACAGATGCATTTAGAAAATTGATCAAATTATATTTGTTCCATCTATTTGATTCAATTTACAAATAGATGTGCATGCCCACATATTTTTCTACATGCCAACACACTTTGTTGCAGAATTACGGAATTAATGGTATTTTACGCTGTAAACGTCGGAAATTTAGAGTACCTTTAAAGTTAGTCGTGTGTATTGGTATGCTTCATTGTGCTGTATTCAGACTTTGAAGAATTGTTCACTATTGTTTCCCCACAACAAGATAAGAAATAAATTAAGAAATTATTACATACTCTCAAAAATCACTTTGCTTTTCTAAACAAAAAGGTAAAAAGAAATGTTCACTCATCAAATAATGAGTGATGAATAAAAAACAACTTAAAAATTATGACACATTTAAAAAGTGTGCTGAAATTATATAAAGATGTACAATGATCTAAATAACATGCACAAAAACAATAACACTGTACGAAAAAAGTTCAAGTATAAGATACACTGCAGATAAATTCGTCAAATTCCACAAAAAGAATCTAATTAGGCTTCCAAAATGAACTGACATAGTGTGAAAATGTTTTGTGAGGTCATGGAAGTGCCTAGTGTCTGGAGCTTGAGGGCATGGATCATTTCCCGACTCTGAAAATTGAGTCAGAGTCAAACTGTGTCCTGCCCTGGCTTATTACTGGCTGAGGAGATCGCCCATCCCCGCAGCATGATTCCATCTGGGCTAAATATTTATACAGAGGGGGAACGCCATCACTTATCCACAACACATCCATTCACTTACTTGCACAGTGAAGTGAGTGATCTGCTCTGTTTGTCTGGAGAACATCACTCGTTCTTCCAGGTATTTGCCTGGATAGATTTTTGGAGAAAGAACTCACTTACTCAAACTGTACAATGAGCCTTTTGATTTTAATTTTGGGGGTGCTTTTCACTCTTTGTCAGATTGGGAAGAATCCAGCCAACGGTGAGTGATTTGTTTTTGTATACTTTAATTAAAAATGTGCAAAAAGAAGGCAATTTTTAAATTTTCTAATAGAAGCATTCTTTTACTTGTATCGAACTTCATGTATTGTGAAAAAAATCTTGGTCAAAACATCATTATTTGCTATTATGTAAAATATATTATTTAGAATTCAAAGCCTGCATTTCAAGGTAGTTTAAACATTCCCATTCACACGTTTGTTTTCCATAAGAAAAAAGTAGCTACATTTTTTTTGTCAACAGGACACTCAAAAATGATACCAAACTTTATTTGAAATACTTTTCTGATTTTGTAATTTATTCTTTTTGTGATACACGTTAAAAGGGGCTGTTTAATTTATGTTTATGGTACTTTTCCCAGCTGGGATGTGCTGGCTGCAGCGGAGTCCAGACCAACGGTGCAACATGGTGCTGATGAGAGGGGTGAGCAGAGAGGAGTGCTGTGCTGGGGGACGTCTGGACACAGCATGGTCCAACACCAGTCTGCCCATGAATGAAGTCAGCCTGCTAGGCTTTCTCGGTATTGTTTCCTGCAAACCATGCAAAGGTAAACTGACCACAATGTGTTGGAATTTTAACGAAGGAATAGTTGTAGGTATTGATGATAATATAAACATATCTTATACATATAGAGTATACATCATCATCAATAACTATCAATTATACTTTGTGTGACTAATTTTGTGTATGTGTATTTATTTGTCATATTATAATTCTATTGTGTGGGGTGCAGTGTTTTCACCAAGGAAACAGTTTCAAATTTTTTAATAATTACGCAATCTTGTTATTTTGAGCAAGATCCTAAGAATTAATTCCTAACTTAATAGAAAGATCCTGTTTTTAACATTTTGTTCCTTAGTTGATAAACTGGCAATTCCTGTTAAATAACACTCTGATCTTATCCAACGTTAGTCAAGGCTAACTTGATTTGAGATAGTCAGCAAGAAATTAGATTTACACAATGAGGACTGAATGTAACTTTCTAACAAAGTGGAATTGTGGATGAAGGCGAGACATTTCACGTGATTCCAGTTGTCCTGAGCTGCTTCATCTCCCCCTTAAAATCTCTTTAAGGTTCATCCAGGTTCATGTGCAGATAATTTCTGTTTGCACAAGCAGTCCTTTTTCTTTGTGATCAATGGAAATGTCTCAAAACTGATAAGCTTCAGTAAAAAATCTGACCACTGGGAATTTTATGAAAGCAATAAACTTTGACTTTGCCTTTAAAAAAAAAACAGGTTTATCAATGAGAAACAGATATGTACTTGTTAAAAAAAAATGAACCAAAAAACAACCACACACATTCCACTCAAGAAGACAGACTGCAGTCAAGTGTGAGATTCAACTTTCAACGAACTATTCTCACTCATTATTGATGCAAATCCGAACCAGGATGTTTCTCCTTTGCACCTTCTCTTATTGCAATGCAGAACCACTCGTAAAGATGAATAGAAGCTCTGTTTTGTTCCACAAGCAAAATCAGAAAATGCATTCCTGCAGTCTGGAATTCCTGCCACATGCCCAGATGTCTGGGGACTAAAATGTGGGAGGAAAATGTATCACAAATGCCATATTAACTAAATTTTGTCTGTTAATAAAGATGTCAAAATGCTTATTTGTAGATGTAAAAATCAAAGAATAAAGCCAGAAAGTACACTCATCAAATAGAATTGAAAAGAATATATGCAGATTACGCAGGAGAATATATGCAGGAGAATCTGATAAAACTCCAAACTGATCCAACATCTTGTCCAGACTTTCAAACAAAAACTCACAAAGAGACCTATGCATCTTTACTGATTCAAACGTATAGGGTTGCACTTCCTCCTGTTATTTGGCACTACATAGGCTGTCAGGAGGCCCTGTGGCTTCTTCATTTGTCAGCCAGTAAACTTCTCTGACAGCTTTTTGAACTTCTGTCTCCCTCAGAGCCCCTCGGTCTCTCTGCAGGAGCTCAGCCTAGTTTGCGTGCAGCCATACACATAGATCTGTTATGAAAACACGCCAGTTTCACATTCCACAAGGCGAGACACCTCAGAGTGTAACAGTCAATAAAGAGATGTGGTTATTCTAAATATCACACAGGGTGAAACTTGTGTTATGGTCTGGTAGAAAGCCCAGATTTAAGGGTTTGGTTTTGCCTGAAAATCACCTGACACCGTCAATTCCTGACACCACTTGCTGTGCTCTTGTAGACACATGTGAAGGAGTCAAATGCAACCCTGGGAAGGTTTGCAAGATGAAGATGGGAAGGCCTCAATGCGTGTGCTCTCCAGACTGCTCCCTCCTCTCAAAGAAACATGCTGTGTGCGGCAGTGATGGCAAATCCTATAAAGATGAATGTGCCATGCTAATGGCACGCTGTATGGGACACCCAGATCTGGAAATCATGTACCAAGGAGAGTGCAAGAGTAAGCAACATTAAATTTATACGTTTTGAAAATTCAATTTTGATTTAAATCTTGAAATTTTTCATTTTTATATCTTTTCCAGAGTCATGCTCCAATGTCGTGTGTCCAGGAACCCACACGTGTGTGACTGATCAGACCAACAGTGCTCACTGTGTTATGTGCCGCACCACACCCTGCCCAATACCTATGCCCTCTGAGCAGCAGATTTGCGGCAATGACAACATCACTTACCCGAGCGCCTGCCACCTCCGCAGGGCCACCTGCTTTCTCGGCCGCTCCATAGGTGTTCGCCACTATGGCCATTGCAACCGTAAGATCACTTATCTACACCACATTTTCATATTGTGTTTAATTATGAAGGTTGAAATTATGTGATTTTTTTTTTATATAGATCCACCACGAAGGTCTCACAAATTTGAAGGCAGTGAGGAAAATGCTGTGTAGACCGTTGACTTCAGAAACTGCCGTAAACCAGAAAATGAGATGATTGATGAGTTTTTGTACCACTAGCTTCCAATGATGACCTCTTCACTTTGACAATCACGTCCTCTCTCTTTGCACCAGTGCTTGTAAAGATCCAGCGTTACTGCCACGAGAAGGCAATTTCTATTAATCATGTTTTAATTTTGGGAGGTTCAGGTGTCTCGTTGGGAGATGTGTGCATATTGTAAATAGACTAGCGATACTATTTATTGGAGAAGTATCAAACTATTTATATTGATATCCCAGTTACAAATCCATATACCAATGGGACAGCTGATGCAAAATATATATTTATTGTTTATGTTCACTGTATATGTACAATAGTAGTCACTGGCATCAGCTGTTTTATTTTTGTTTGTTTAATTTTATGCTCTCATTTTTTTTATACAAACGGACCATTTTTCCCTAACGCTGACGGAAAGCAATGCTAATTTGTTTGGAGAGCTGATAGTCGTTTATAGCCTGCCTGAGTGGTTTCAGTTTACCACAAGCACAAACAGGACAACTATAGCCCTACTTTGTGTGTTTAGTGTGGTTAAAAAAAAGGGGGTTAGTTTTTACAAATTTGTATATTTCCACCCTCCTTTTTACAAATGTGTGCACACATATGTGTTAGTGTTCTTGATCCAAATTCTTTGTTGCCCACTGATCACTTAAGTGTACAATTTAGTTGTGTTTTCAGGAGTTTGTTGGTACAACCCCAAGTCTCCCACAATACCTCCTCTGTTGAATGCTTTGCTTTGTATTTTAAGTGCATTTTTGTCAGTCATGCAACTTTATTTTGATGCTGTTTTGCTCCTTTGATTTAATCTGAATTTTTAAAAGGAGATTATCCTGCAGACAAATGCAATTAGCGCTGTCTGATTTAAAAGAAATTGGATTTGTCTGGGAATGGCCGCCAATTTGGCCTGATTGAACATAACAGATTGCAGAGGCGGGTCAATTTGTTGTTGACACCAGTGAACTAGTGGTCAGATTATTCAATTAAATTTTCTAAATTCAAAACAGATGGCTAACTAGTACTTGCAGTGCATCATTTTGGACAGTAAGAAAAACTCTGTAAATAAGATTGTCTCATGTCCCTTCTTGTATATCTACTGTGAAGTTTGAACGGTAAATGTGCCAACATATTTTTGTATTTTTGTACTACCAATTCAAAATGACATAAAGTTTTAGATCTGTCAAAAATATGTCTTCCTTTTTTGAAATTGCTGAGAAGTCTGACTTCAATATCTTAAAATCAAAACAAGACCATTTTTGCACCGGCTTAATCCCTGATCAGAGTGGTCATGCAACCATTCTGTTGTGGTTGTATTGACTGAAATGTTATTTAAGAACAAAGTGTCAGTCTGGCGGCTCTGTCTCAACCCCACCTGCATTTGTCCTTTTAGAAATATCTGCTTGCTCTGGATTAGTAGAAGGGATTAGGAGGAATGAGGACGATGAGGCTGAGAAGTAAGTGTTTCGAAGTGCTGAGGCTTGTATTCTGACTCATTTTCCTGTGTATACTAACTCCCTTGTTTTTTGTCTCTAATTCTCATTGCTCTGAATTCATGCACTTGGCCATGCTAGCGCATCTGGTTCAACTTTAGGGAGATGTTTATATTCCTGTCCAAGTACCCTTTTATTACGCTGGGAATAAAATTAGATGTTTTTTTGGTTCGAAAAAGCAAAACAACAATGCCAATGAGGATCTTTTACTGTGCCCACAAATACCCCCTCCCGAAAGCCATATTTTTTGAGATTTGAAAAACTTTATAATGTTTGGTCTGACACAATTCTTGAAGAAAGTTGCTGAGGATGTTCGACGCCAGTGATGCCTCACAAACATAGTAGCCAGAATTTGCCATGAGGCATGTAGACATGACCTCAGAGAAACCAAGTAGATTATTCAAAGCAGACTTCAATCCTTTTTGGCTAGCCACTAGTTTATCTTATGATTAAAATTAATCTAACGTAATTACACCACAATAAAAACATCACGTGTTATGTCTAAAATCTTGTGTTGCACAATTCAATGACGTTCATTATTGGAATTTTTTCATTCTGTACATAAAACAAACTCACCAACCCTGTTTTTTTTTTTTTGTTTTTTGTAAATAATTTGAAGCACTACAACCCCACAGGAATTTGCAGCACCCACTAAACTAAGATATTTGGCATCATTTGGGGTGTGAAAGATGAAATTACTGTGGTCTTCTAGTAAAATTCACAAAAAATAACAAGTTCAGACAGCCGTTTTTGGTGTGCCTCTAAACTAGCAAGTATTTGTTCATCAAACCTGACAGAAAACCAATTCGCTGGGCTGATTATGTCTGTATAATACACTCACCACCAGACATCTGTCTGTCACCGGGCTTCTGGCGTCAATCTGATATGCATGTTACAGAAGCCTAGTTATGTGGCATGACCACAACGTAAGCCTATGACTCTAATTACACACATGAGGTCTCATGATTTTCTCCCCTAATATCCTTATTATTTTTTTCTTTATCACATAATAGTTTGTTGTCCTGAGATGTGTTGGCACCTTTCTTAAAATAAAAAAAAATCATGAATGTGTTTCTGTATGTTTGAAGGTGTAGGAGTGATTATGGATGCCTTTTAGTTGACAGAAATCACCTGTTATGACTACAGGATCACATTTGTTACATCACGGTCTCTGGCTGAGTCGTTTGCATCACAACAAACACACAAGGCCATAATGGGACGCCCACGCTCACATTTTAGGGATGTGTAATCATCCTGTTCTGATATATTGAGCTTCTTTCTCAACGATGTCCACATGGAGTCATTTCCTCCACTTCGCTGCTCTATTTCCCGTAAGTTAACAGCCAACATTTAGATCTAAGAGGATGTTGTGATGAAACAGAGTGCTGGGGAGTGTGATGGAGACCACCCACCATCTGGATCGCGCCACTAGGTTGTAAACAGCTCTGGTTCACAGCTGAAACTAATAGGTATCAGATCCATCACTCCATCATAGTATGCCTCACTCACACATTATTTGTCATAGTTGCTAAGTTACACAGCAAGCCTTTTAATTTTTCCCATGTGCCCTATGTTTTACATTTAACTATATCACTGACACAACTGTGGAAACTTCAGTCTTACTCATCTTGATTGTTTGTTTTTTTTTACATTTTATGGGGTTCTTTGGAATGATCTAATGTTTTTTTTTATGTTTGAAGTCCGTTAAGTCAAAGCTGCTTGACAATCAGGGATGTCGAGAAAGTCACATTGCACTTTATGAAAAAAAAGAGAAAAAACCCAATAAATTGCTCAGTGAAATGTTAAATTTTTACTTCTTTACTCTCATACACAGTGCATCACAAGTCTGGCCACACTGTAAAATCCTGAAAGGTTTATCCAAAATCAGATGTGTTTTTCATCAGCTATCAAAAGATAGGAAGTTGCACAATTTAAGTTTTTTCATTTCCTTCTCGTGACCTCTGGGGGATAATTTGCGTGTGTGGTCGGATCCATTTAAGTCCAGTGGCAGAAAAATACATAGAAAATGTTACCAGGATGTAACATAAAGCTATATTTGCTAAGTTATGTGCTTTGTAAAGGAATTCACTGAAGATTACAAAAATGTTGCAGAAAATGTTTCAAACTGCAGTGTGTGTGACACATGGGACTGTGGCCTCTCTTGCTTGGCATTTAAATGGTAACTTAATTGCTAAAATTTGGCCGTTAACAAACCCCGTAATTTAAAAAAGTCAATTAAATGAACTAATGGAGCTCCTTTTACTCACTAAACACAATTCAAATTGACTCTCATTGTACTTTTGAGGTCTGTTCGCCAACCAGTCCATGACCACAATTTGGCATAAGCTCTTAAGTTGGTTCCTGCATTGAAAAAGACATCAATTGTTTATTCATTTTTAAATCTTCTTAATAGACTTTGCTCAGAAATGTTGTTGTTTATTACAGAAAGGTGGCTGGTCATTACACATAATTGCTCAGACATTCTTTTAGTTGTCACGCAATTTGGTGTACCTTGCACATTTAGCCATGAAGAGAGTGGAAAACTAAACCTGCTTGCGATTCAATTTATTATACCCACTTAGTTAGATGAAAAACTAGAATGGCTGATGTGGCAAACAGCACTATGTTATTTTAAGTTATTTTGGAGGTCAGACAGAGAAAATGTTCCACAAATAAACTTCCAAAGGCCATAATGAACAGACTACTATATATTTCCCCTATAATGCGGTGTTCTATAATGATTAAGTTTATCATTAACGGATCAAAACAGCCCAGCTTACTTACAATACTGAATCTATTTAGTTCCAAAAGTAATAAAAGTTTATGCTGCTTTATCACTGATTTTGTGCATTGACACACTTTCCTGTGATTTAACTTGAACTCTCTTTCACTGAGGAGTTTCTGTTGCGTAATGACTAAACTTTCTTAGCATATTTTTTCTTGTAAATACATATTTTTTTATATTCTGTTATATTTCAATACAGGTGAAGCAGAATTTTTGTCGAAAAAAACCAAACCTGACTACACCGGGGTCATTGCACCTCCTGGATTTATGTAGTTTTGGGTTGAAGTACAGTATCATAACAATTATCAGTAAAAGCATATTTAAAACTGAGGTAAATACATCTTCATACTTGTTCATTCTTCAAGAAAAATTTGGCTTATCGTTTTTGTAAAAGCTGAACTTTCATAGCCATTTGGAGCAGCATCTCAGCACTGCTTTTAACAAGATTACTTTTCTTCTTTGCCATCTCATTATTTTTCAGTAGTGTAAGTTGGCACCAAAAAGTTATTCCGCTGACGTTGGCATCTAGGCTAGATGTTTTGAAGACGAAAGCAAAAACTCTGGTTCAATAATTGTCAGACACACAGCAAGCAGTTGGCTAACTTGAAGCTATTATCATTCATTATTGTATAACTTTACAGGTTTGCATGCAAGGTTGACTTAATCACAAACTCATTTGCAACCTCTGACTTTGCCAAAAACCTTAACACACACACACACAAACACACACAAAGTCCTTTTTTTCATCACAGAAACCCCACATTTCAACAATCTTAAATGTTTTTGGAAAATTTCTGCTCTTTTTTTAATTTTTGAATTATAATATCCCCACAGATGTTGCAAAATCATAAAAAAGCATTCTTGAAACACATTCAACACTAAAAATGGAAAAACCAGTACTGACAGAAAAAGTGACTGCACTGTTGATGATTGGGAGAATTTCAACAATTCAGTAATATAATGGTCCAATAAAAACAAAAATATCTGTGCCTGGTGAAACATCTGTGGCGATTAACCAGAAAGTCTCTAATACAGCAGTGACAGCTGAACCTGAGTTAATAATGGTGCGCATATGTTCCTTTAGCAACATCTATATTTTGTTAGCTGCACAGTGATGCAATCCAAAACATCTATGTACCAACCGTGTACCAGGGGATATTGTTCTGGAACACAAGTCGAGTGGGAAAACATTGCACAGACGCGATACCTGCTGGGTTTCGGATATGCATACATACATGCATACTGGATATGTCCAGTTTATTTTGTTAAAGTCAGCTTTGACCTACACTTATGTTGATCTTCCCATGTCTTCTTGCTGTTTGAGCAGGAATCCTATATTTGTGTGTGTGCCTGATTCATAGGTCTTGTGACACATGGCCTCAGACAGAGTTTTTCTGAAGGGCGGGAGAGTCTTCAATGGGTGGGACTGAAAACAAGTGACGCATGACTAAGAGGCCCAGGAAGTTCCAGCAGGCCGCTGTTATTGCTGAGTATTTGTGTGTGTGTGTGTCTATGTATGTATGTGAGTGGGATTCGGGGCCCAGAGAGACAGTGTGGGGCAATCCTGGCTGGAGTGTCTGGAAAAACTCTGTGGAGTGACAAAAGCAGCAGTGTCCCTCACAGCATATCTGTCTGCTGCCTTGGCTGCAACACTTTACTGCCCCTTGAGAGAGTAATAGAAAGCAAACCATAAAAAGTAGGTTAGAAAAAAAAAAACTCAAAATATTATATAAGTTTACATTTCATCAAACATTTCTTTAAAGTTGTGGTTTAACCATAAAATTATTTTGGTCAACAAATACAAAGTCTTGTCCAGTGATGACAACAGCTAAATATTGTGAAAGGCTTTTGAGTCTGGCAGAACTGTTATCTGTTGCTGAAATGAACGATAGTCAGTCTCAGGATAGCATTGCTACAAAGAGTGTTGATTGCAGGGCTGTGACGCACAGAGAACACAAAGACAAAAGCTTACCTCGGCCAGGCAGACATAGCAAACCCCTGTGCCATCAGACCCTCTCTAATCTCAGTCCCTGGGACTGTCATGACTTTCCAACTCCCACATAGCTACCTCAGACACAACACAGGAACAGAAATTATACCAGGCCCCAAATGGGTTGCACTGGCCGCTTCCTTGCATGTGTTCATCCAAATTTCCAAAAGCGTAAAAAGGAAACTCTAACATTTGTTTTGAAATTTCACAACTGTTTTGAAGGGGGTCACTAGCAAAAAGAATAACTTTCTACTTTCTGGGTGTTTGTGAAAAGATTTTTTTCTGAGAATAACGCAGGTAGAATGAGTAATGTGATTGGCCGATGGGCAGTCCAAACAGAACTCCTACTTACACTCACTATGTTCTGCCAACCACACATGCCAGTCTTGAGTGATAAATTTAAAGCAGTCAACTTGCAGTCAGAGTAATCTGATCAATTTTACCTTTCGATAAAACATGGGGGGGGGTTTTGACAAAAAGTCTGATATATTTTTGATAAAAGGAGGCCTGAAAAACAAGAATCTTCCTATCTAGTACAACTGACAAATCTTTGTGACCTTCACTGCTGTCTCAGGGCCACCAGATAGAAACCAAAAGTATTTGGGTTTCTTTTTTGTGAGAATGTGGCAATGCTTCCAATGTGAGGAATATCACAGTTCCTTATTTCAGCAATAAATTTTGACTATACAAAAACAATAATTTCTGTAATCGTACAATCATTCACAAGTGTTGTTTTCAAATCCTCCTTCAGAAAAATTTGCTCCATAACAGATGTGACTTTACTTTGATATACTTGAATGGTAACTGTTGGAATAGTCACTTGTGTTTTGTGTAAATCTTATATAAAACTCTAATACTAAACTTTACATGTGACGTAGAGCAGACTTCTATGAATGGGATCAGTGGAGATAACATTTGAAGATATGAATTTTATGAAAGCTCCATTTCTTTTCTCTTTTTTGTAATTAGGCCACTGTGATCTTTAAAAGATCGTAGTGATATAACTGTTCTTTGTTGCCCTTTTTTTCTCAAAATTAATAAAATGACACTGACACTGGATACGTAATGCTTGGGCCACTGACCTCAAGTAAAACCCCACAACTGATGCACAACTGCACCATCATGTGCCAAAATTGTGTAAGTTACTTTCTGCCAAAGATATTTTCTCATTCCTTATATATATATATATATATATATATATATATATCTCAAGTATTCCTTATTTTGCCCAAAATTTGTTCGACTACTTTCAATGTAATTCATAAAAATTTTAAGAATTTATTCAGAATTCAAACTTCAGTTAAAAATAATGTATATAAAATTTGTTTTAAAAATTCTATCCAACATAAAAAAATTTTTTTTTTAAATTACCATAATTTACGACGAAAAATGTTACAAATGCATTAATTCAGCTATGGTTAAAATAAAAATTCTTTAAGAAATCTATAGGGGGAAGAATAATTTTATTCATAATAAAGTCATAAATAAAAAATATTAAAAGATTTCTATGTTATACTAAAATTATTGGTGGGGCAGTGGCCTGTGGGAATGTATGTGTGTGTGTGTGTGTGTGTGTGTGTGTGTGTGTGTGTGTGTGTGTTGCCCTGCAACTGACTGGCGACCTGTTTGGGGTGTACCCTGCCTCTTGGTGCTGAAATCAGCTGGGAAAGGCGATAATTGGTTCAGGAGACGAAACTAAATTAAATTATTTAATACGGTACTAAATTATTTAGTACGGTATATTATTTACTGTAGTATTGTTTAGTATCCAATTGATTTTAGAATATTTTACTCTTTTATTTATATGGATTTTGTGCTTTTAAAAAAAAAATACAATAAATAAAAACAATAATCTCTTTTTTAAGCACAGGGTAGGGTTATTGATTTTGTTTTTAGAGAGTAGATAGATCAAATATTCTGTTTTACATTTTATATAAAGTTAATCTATCTGCGATCTCGCGGTTGTTGTCATTTTGTCCCTTACGCCACACCATACTCTTTCTTTCCTCTACCTGTTTTAGCAACTAAAGATGGCGGAAGCTCCCCCATGGCCCAACCGGTTTTTTTGTCACAGGTGCTCAGCGGAGATTAGTCCTCGGCTTCCTGTAAGTATCAGATACAGAAAAAACATCCTATAACTGAACGCAAAGAAAAGCACAATATTTTATTTTTTTATGGACTATTGTGGGATTAGCGCTGCAACCGTTAGCATGCTAGCACTGTTAGCTTACACTGTACGCTGTTCATTTCTATTTTAACGCAACACTGCAGTTATTTTGGTCAAGATTTATCAATTAAAACCAAATATCACTGTGATCAACGTGCTTAAGAGTTTAGACATGATTAGCCCTTATTCTTGATTTGATGTCGCTGATTTGGGCGTGACAGACGTCAACGTTTTGCAAAATACTATCACTTTAGTGAGTCTTTATAATAATCTAATCACACTCAAGTACAGTTCATGATCTTTAAATATAATTTAACGATTGATCATGTAAGAACTAAGACTACCCCAACCTTTTGACCTCTGTTAATGTTTTTTACATTGGTGATGATACAGACACAACAATGACCTTTTCACTTTTGAAGCTTTTCTGTTAAATAGAAAAGGGTCATGTTTTCCACAAACTAGAAAGATCTGCTCATGCTAGAAACATGCTTTTACAAATATCCAACAACAAATGTTAGAACCAGTTGGTTTCTGGTTGTAGTTTTGAAATTCTTTGTGTTTTGTTTAATCTGTTTTCTGGAATTAGATCTTTTTTTATAATGGCAACAGAGTTTAAGTGTCAAGTACAACTTGCTGTTAGCCAGGCTAAATATAATGTATGTTTACACCACCACTAATCTGAAAGTGTGCGCAATCTACAAAGCTGCAATCAGAAGTCTTCTGAACTGCTTATCCCCAATGAAGTCATGGGGGTGCCGGAGCCTATCTCAGCTGCTTTCAGGCAAGAGACAGGTTACACCCCAAACAGGTTGCCATTATGTTGCAGGGACACACACAGACACACATACACATATTCCTAGGGGCAATTTTGTAGCAGCCAATCAACCCAGAGAAAACTCATGCATACATGGGGAGAACATACAGACTCCACACAGAAAGGCCAGTGTTTCAAGCCTCGCCACTGCGGAACTCGAACCCCGACCTTCTTGCTGGGAAATAGCTAACATGGTAACAACTGTGCCACTGTGCAGGCCTGCAATCAGAAGTACAAAAAGTATTTTCACTTTTTAAATGCAGTTGGCCATGACGGCGCTAATGGTGGGAGAAACATTGGGTTTAGTTGTCTTCTCAAAGGAACTCAGTGGGAATCGAACGCGCGAACCTCCAGTTAATTTCCGGTCAGCGGGTAAACCCTCTACTACCGAGCCGCCGTCTCCACCCTAAGTAGAGGAAATGATAGTAGAATAGAGTAGAATAACTCTACTCTAAGTAGAGTAGAGCAGAGTTGTTCTCTACTTTAAGTAGAGTAGAGTTATTCTCCACCCTAAGTAGAGGAAATGATAAAAGATAGAATTCCTTACTGATAAGTAAACAAACTTTATTAATCCCAAAGGAAACTTCAAATGACCTACTACCCGCACCTCTATAAAGCAATCAATCATAAAACATTTAAAACTTCCTAACTAAATAAAAACACAATAAGAAGAATAACCTAAAATCAGGTTTCCCTTAAAATCAGGTTTCCTGAATGTACTAAGAAAATTGTATATTGCATAGTTTGAAAGCTAGTGGGACAAAGGATTTTCTAAGCCTGTCTGTAGTGCATCGTAGGGGTAAAACTGCTTCTTTTTTGGCTAAAAGCCTCGTGAGTGGGGTGAGAAAACATAGTTAATAATTGACCAAAACAGACTATACTACAGAGCTGCAATCTAGGAATGGATCTTCTCCAAAAATTAATTTAATAAATCAATTTACCAGAATATAGTTTGTCGGTATTTAACTGAGTTGTTATTCTCTACCATTAAATTGTTAAGACAATAGCTGTGGATATGTTTATTGTTGTAAATGTGAATTTTGCATATTTATGAAAATAGTTTTTATGATGAGACATTTTTTTTTATTTTGCAATAGACAATCTTTTACTTATATTAAAATCAAAATGTAGATTATAGTTTTGTTTTTCTTTTTACAGGACTATACTTGTCCAAGATGTGAGTCTGGCTTTATTGAGGAGTTGTTGCAGGAAAGAAGGTATGTTTATTTTGTTTAACACAGATAAATGGACACATGTTAATTTTCCACTTTTCTCTTTTTGTTAGATATAATAAATCTAAAGGGTTGATGACATAAACGTCTTGACCTAAACTAAAGATAAATCTAATTGAATTGGTTGAGTATTTATCATAAAAAAGAACGATGACACCAATAATTTGTAAATTCATAGATCATTTCCAAACTTTGTGGGCCAACATATTTATCATAATTACTCTCTGTTTCTATAATAACTTTGTCAATTGTTTGTCCTTTATTCAGTGCTGATAATGGGTCCACGTCCTCGATTTCCAGTGGAACGCAAAGCCAACAAGCCTTTGAGGTTTCAAGCCTAATCTTTATTTTTACACAATTCTGACTTATGTATTTTCCACTTCAAGTAGTGGCACTGAGGAAAAGACAGGAAACAGAGATGGAAGAGGCTGATGTTCTCTCTCTGAGTGACCAGGATGAATATATCAGAAGAACAGCACATGTTACAGGTTTTGGAGATAAAGTCAGAGAGGCCAGACTGAGATGGTTTGGACATGTGCAGAGGAGAGAGAGAGTACATTGGCAGAAGGGTGCTGGGTTTGGAACCACCAGGAAAGAGGCTTAGAGGAAGACCAAAGAGGAGGTTCATGGATGCACTGATGGAAGACATGAAGATAGTTAGTGTGACCGAAGCAGACGCAGCAGACAGGGTTAGGTGTAAGAAACTGACTTGTGGTGGCGACCCTTGAAGGGAAATGCCAAAAGAAGAAGAAGATGTGTTTTCCACTTCAGTTAGAGGGTTTTGTGACGTTCAGCATTCTGTTAAGACTTTCCATTGACATCTTTGCTAAGCTGACACAATTGCGACAGTGTTTCCACTTCTGCTTATCCAGCTATGAGTAAAAAAAACTTCTGGTGTTACAAACTAATATTCATGTTGCAAATGTTTCTTAATGTCCTTCTTTATTATTTCCTTAGAATTTGGACCCGCACTTATTTACATTCCCACCAGGCTATGGGCAGTTCTCCTTTAGTGTTTTCGATGATGGCTTTGACTTTAGTCCTGGATCGGAAGACAACCGAGATGCTGAAAACAGACGGGAAAGGGAAACGTCACGGCAGCGATACGTTGCAAGGCAACCCAGAAGTCGACATGGTTCCAGAAGGCAATCAGGGAGGCACGATGCAGTTCCTACTTTGGAAGGGTAAAATCCCCCTTTTCTAACTTGCACATTGGTTTGGTCTGTTCCAAAGTTTCACTTTTTGACATAATAAAATGTTTCATTTTCTCTGTAGAATCATTCAGCAGCTTGTGAATGGGATAATTGCTCCTACTGCAATGCCAAATATTGGTGTTGGACCCTGGTGAGATTGTGTGGAGTAAAAATGGTAAAGATAACTGATTGACATGTTCATCATGCATTTTCTTGTTTTTTCTTTTCCAAAGGGGCGTACTTCACTCAAATCCTATGGATTATGCCTGGGGTGCAAATGGACTTGATGCTATTATAACACAGGTATTCACTCAAAAAAAAGTTTTTTAAGCGTAAATTTCTTTGTCAATATTGTTTTTCCTTGATGTGTAATGTTGTCATCTCTTCTATGTTTAGTTATTAAACCAATTTGAGAATACAGGGCCTCCGCCTGCTGATAGAGATAAAATAAAAAGTCTTCCTACAGTACAGATCACAGATGAGCATGTTGGTAAGTGAACAGATTAAGATTGTTGGTTGGCTGGTTTTGTCCCAACAATCTTTGTTTTCACTAGTTTTGTTTAGTTAAATTCATAGTGGCATGGAAAATAACCACAAATGTATTTTCAGTAAGTCATGGAAGAGTTTAAATCAATTCCGTAAAGAGAACAGATTGATTGAAATGACAGTTGCAGGGTTGAGCTGGGGTTTTCAAAAGTCACAATCATGCAAGTTTTAGAAGTTTCCGTCATTCATTATGTTTCAAAAAATTCAGAGTTTGCAGATTAGCTTTCCTTTCAATGCTCATTTTCTGTAAATGATACTGTAAAATTAAACAAATACTAAGTGTTTGTTAAGCAAATCTAATTTTTGAATTTATTTGTCTCATCTTAAAACGTTAGAAGCTTAACGAACGCAATCTGCCGCTACCATCAGATGGCAGTAACACCTTGCTTTACGTGTACACATCAGATGGTTGTTATCAGTAAAATGCTTTGGAAATTATTTTTGCTACTTTTTATTCCTGTGAGATAATAGCTAAATTTGTGTCAGAATTTTGAAGAAACTCTGTTTAACTTTTTTTTAATTATTATTATTTTTAGCTTCTGGTCTGGAATGTCCAGTGTGTAAAGAAGATTACAGTGTTGGAGAAAATGTGAGGCAGCTTCCATGCAATCACATGTTCCACAATGACTGCATAGTCCCCTGGCTGGAACAGGTATCGCCCACTCACTCCTCTGTTTGTTTACTGTAAATGCTCATCTGTGCTGTTTGACAACAGGAGGAGATGTAGGCGAAGGTAAATACCAGAAACACTAAAATGCTGCCATATTTATTTTCCTCAGCACGACACATGCCCCGTGTGTAGAAAAAGCTTGAGCGGACAGAACACGGCAACAAACCCTCCAGAACTATCAGGAATGAACTATAGTTCCTCTCCTTCTTCTTCATCTTCATCCTCCTCTACCCCTCATTCCTCAAGTTCAGGGAGTAATGAAAACTCCACCGATAACTCATAAAAAGAACGTTTGTCTTTTATTCCCCCAGTGAGCTGGTTTAGCTCAAGATGCTGTGGTATTTTCCAGCAGCGACCTCCAATCTCTCCCTGTGGTGGGTAGAGGCCTGAGTGCATTTCCTCAGGAGCACTCAGGCCTGATTCAGGGGTAAGTGATACATGTGTTTATGTATTCCCACCTGTTGCGTTGCCCCCACCGTCACCAGGAATCTGAACAATAGAAGGGTGGAGACCTGAAGCACAGCTTCTGTCAAGGAGAATGTGGAGAAGCATGGAAACTTCAACAAGCTTTATTTGCTTGAAACACCTCATACAAGAAGAAAGAGAAAAAAACAATCCAAAGGTAGAAGAGTAAAATAAGACAATATTTGGGTAACTTTATTTTTAATTTCTAGACTTGTATGATTTCCGATGAGCCTCTTTTGCTAGTGAAGTAGAAAGACTTGTACAGTTACTTGTTTTTTAAAAAGTAGCATTTACAGCTCTGAGTGACTCTTAAGTGCACTATAGTGCACATTTTAAGTGTGCACTAAAGTTTCTTTGTGGATTTAGAAGACTTTCATTTTATTGCTGCATCTCATAAAGAATAGTTTTTACATTTTTTGAAAGGCTGTGGTCTTTATCTTATTATCTTACAACACAGATGAATCCCTGTTTGATCTTAAATAATTAGTTAATTCATGTAATATTTGGGGGGAAAGTTGTTAATCATCCAGTCTCTTTTTACCATTAAGAGTTATAGGAATTCTATCAACTTAACATAAACTACCAGATGAAAAACTTAATTTAGTCTTGTTTTATATAAAACATCCAGGGGTATTTTTAATGTGTGATTTTTTTATTTAAAATAAAATTAAATGCATATTTTCTGAAGTTGCCAGTGGATTAAATAATAAGTTACAGTTTGAGCATGTACCAAAAGAAATAAACTCATAAAAAATCGACAATGTTTAAATGCTATCACTTTTTCTTCTTAATGCGGGTTATTCTCATTGTTTACTGAATGACTCATTTTAAATCTAGATCAGAAGCAGCAGCTTTTATGAAAACCAGCTCAGGATTACAGTATCTATAAATGAAATGCATTGAGATTGTGTTTAAAGGACCACTGTTGTGCAACTGTTTTTATTTATTTTTGTTTGAACATTTTGTAGATATTTTGTGTTCGATACTTTCAGGAGTGCAGAGCACATCTTGTAAATTGCAGTTTCTGCGCATTAAGCAAAAAATGGAAACTTATTTTTTTAAAAAAACATCTGTTCTGCTTTCTTTTTAGTTTTTTTATTATTATTATTGTAGACTTTGAGCAATCTGGGAACAATGGCTCAATTAACCCCATTCTCAGGTTTGTTTTTCAGTGCATGATAAAGAGTTGAGATCATTTTGTTATTTCAAAGCAACGCCTAGATCTGAAGGCCTGGTTAAAGTAAACATGGTCTGTATGAAACCCTTCATTGCTCCACTCATATGCTGAACATTATCGATAAAGCTGTTTCATTCTGTGTCCTGTTATTGTTTAGCCATATGGGTGCATTTCCTCTCTATTGTACTACTTCTTGTCTCCTGAGGTTTTTGGTTCAAAGGCCTCTAACAGAAAAAAATGTGTGGGGGTGGGCGATTGATATAAACACACAATTGAACACAATAAACTTATGACTGATGTTGACTTTACAATGCGAAAAAAGTTGATTCATATTCCTTTATTTCTTTATGTTAGGGGTAACTTTTTGTGTTTTAACTGAATAAAGAGTGGCAAGCTCTTTTTTTTTTTTTTAAGTGAGTTACAGTTAAATGAGCCAACGCTATGATGCAATCATGCTTCTTATTGCAGTAGGGCTGCACGTAGAGAGAGGGGAAAAAAAAACAAGAAGTAGTAAGTTTAAATTTTACTAAAGCAACCTGGGTATTTACAACTGCGCTGAAACGGACACAAAAATTTCAGCATATGTTAAAGAAACATAACTTCTTGGTTTAGGTTTGGAATTTGGCAGAACATTTTCAGCCCTGTCAGTTAATTTTGTTTGATTTTTATTTTAGATGTACCGTACTATTGGATTTAATGAGCATGGTTTCTCATTTTTATAATAGTGAGGTTTTTTATACTTAAAATTCAAGTCATCCTAATCTTTGTAATTGGTCATATATAAAAATTATATAGGTGTATTTTATTACACAACAGAACCGCATCATGTTTAATCATAAAAATAGAACTTTTTGTTTTTTTAAATCACCTTGAGAAGTGTAAAGGTCACAGTAGCTTATTCACATTTTATAAACATACAAAATCAAGTCATTATGTTCAAAGTCTAAAAATAGCACTTTAGTTTTTAAATAGGTTTTCTATTCTTAGTGTAAAGACTACAGTATCTCACTTGTATTTTTAACTTAAAGGAAGCAGAGAAGATCATCCAGCTTTGACAGTCCAGCTACTTCTGGATTTGTGTCTAACAAAGGAAATATAGCCGAGACTGTTTCTAAATAAAAATTAAATCAAATTGAGGCGAATAGAAATGAATAAGTACTCTTTCTTACTGTCTATAACCAAAACAACATAGTGATTGATGGGGTCTGAGCCAATGGTTTTTGTCCACCATATAGAAATGTTTGGTTGAGCTGTTTAATGATCCTACATGATCTGCAGATTGACATCATCTTCGTCTACTTTCGGCATTTCCTTTAAGGGGTCGCCACAGCTAGTCAGTTTCTTCCATCTAACCCTATCTGCTGCATCTGCTTCAGTCACACCAGCTACTGTATCTTCATGTCTTCCTTTATTGTGTTCATGAACCTCATCTTTGGTCTTTCTCTAGTCCTCTTCTTCACCTCTTTTCCACACTCTCCATAGCTCTAGAATGTTAATCCTAAATACTTAAGTATTTTAAAATCTTCCACCTCTTTATTTCTGCTCCCTGTAACCTCACTTTTCCATTTGGATCCCTCTCATTTACACACATGTACTCTGTCCTACTCTGACTAATCTTAATTCCTCATCTTTCTACTGCAAACCTCCACCTCTTCAGTTTTTCCTTCACCTCTTCTCTCCTCTCACTACAGATCACAATGTTATCTGCAAACATCATTGTCCATGGAGATTACTGCCTAACGTCATCCATCAGCCTTTCCATCACCATAACAATAACATCAAAGGGTTTAGATCAGATCCCTGATGCATCCCTGCAGATCACTGCACTTTGAAATACATTTTTTAATACATTTTGTTCAGGGTTATTTTCATAGGCAAGAGTTTAACCAGTGAAGCCAGATTTAAGTGATACTAAACAAATACATTTATAAAGATCTCTTATACTGCTATCAATATAAGACACTGGGTTGCCCAATTCAAATGACGTCAGCTTCTTACAATCTAACGGTTAAAATGAAGAAATCAGTAGACTTTTATAAAAAAAAATAATTTAAATCTAAAAATGAATAAATTTTTATAAACAAAAACCATGTTTTTTTATGATCAATGATTGAATTGTTCTGTTGATAAAAACTCAGAAGTATCAACGCCCTAATCCTACGTCATCAGTACGTGCCGATGAGGGGCTTTACGTGAAGTGCAAGTAGAGGACGATCAACAACAGCAGCAGCTCAGAAACACCCCGGCGCGCTGCTAGATCGCTCGTAGAAAGAAGATCTCAAAGACGGAGACAACATTTAATTTATTTCAGAGTGAATTTAGTAGGTTTTAAGCCATGAAGTTCTTGTGGGCTGTCAGCGCCCTGCTTTTGTGCTGTTGGCGAACCGTGGCTTCCACAGGTAAGAACAGTCAGCCATGTTTGTTAGAGATGTAGACTTTACACCCTGACAAAGAACAGTTTTTTTGTTTTGTTTCATCGTATTTTGCTTTTAAAGATTGTTTTCTTTCAATGTATTATTACTTCTCCTTTTTGTTTGAATGCCAAACTGATGATTAAGCTCATTTTATTAGGATTTTCCTTTAGCGAAACATGCTAATGTACCGTTTCCATGATACAGCATTGACTTATTTTGTTTTATTTCCAATCAGAAATGTTACAGAAGTATATGTAAGGTTTGGATCTTGTGAAAGATTCATTGCAGTAAACACATTCAATAAATCACTGTTTTAGCTTATTAACCGTCTCTCGCCCACTTACGTAACCGTTTAAATGATTGTTAATCATGAGGACGTGTTTTGGGGCTTCCTGTCATTTTAAAGTAAACCACTTTAAAATATTAAAAAGATCGAAATCACTTTTGGTTGGTCTCTGATCACAGATTTTTTTTTTTTTTAAATTACCCTCAATTCTTGTATGAATGATAGATGATCTGTAGTTTGATTTTGAAAACATATTAAAATGATCTGACACGAATAGATAAGTATTTTAGTGGTTTTAATTATATCTTAATTAAAGGAAATCATAAATTGATTTGAGTCTTGATTAAAATCTGGACGGTATTGTTGCAGAATATTTAGAATTAGATTGAATTGAAAAGTGAATTATTTCACGTGGAAAAGTGTCATTGTTCATTGGAAAAGTGGTCACTTTGATTTTCTGCACATGATCTTTTATTTAAATTGTTCCTTAAGAATAAAAAGCATTATCAGCAGGATTGCATGTAGTTGTTTTCCCTCTTCTCATTTTATAGGATGCATTCACTTGCATCTGATGTTTCTGCTTGACATAATCATTCAGATTGTGGGAGATCAAACTGGGCCAGTAGATTTTTTTTTATTTAATAACTCTTCCTACCAGAGTCACTGATTGATTGGCTGCTGGTGTTGACATCATGTTCAATATTGACTTAAAAAATATTCAGTGTGTTGCAAACACACGGATAATGTTTTCATGTGACATGTAAAGTTTTTTTTTCTCTACATATGTAATCACAGTGTGTGTTGAACGTGACTTTTGTGAATGTACCCCCTATTTGGCAAGAGTGTGGTGGAGAGACTGATTCAATTCAAGCTTGATTTGGAAATATTTATTTTGCTGACTGAAGCAGAATTGTATTTTTGGGTAATGTAGAATTCCAGCATGTGGGCTTTCTTGTTTTTCACAAACAAGAATAAAGTACATGACACTTTCTTGCGCTCACAGGTAGCTCAGGTTACCTTATTTTAGGCGTTTCTTTGGCTGTTTCTAGTGACCTTAGTTAAATGTCAAATATTAAGAAATATGATATTTGAAAGAGCACAACGAACTGTTTCCCATGTTAGAAAGTAACATAATATGTTGTAAGTTTTTGTTTTGGATGGAGTGTTGGGTTATATTTGATTTTGAACTTTAATGCAGCCTTTGCTTTGAGGGTGACCTTTAGTTTGGACTTTAGGAAGCCATTCTAAGTTAGGGAGGTTGCTTGTTGTGGACTCTGGGACTGAATGTCCTACTGATAAGTTAATTAATAATATTCTAGCTTGCTTATCGGCTGCTTGGATTAAAGTTTGTTAATTTGCAAAGCTGAGAATTTTTTATATTAATCCTTTAGGGGAAACAGTGGAACACAAAAACATCTTAATCTTTTTTTAACGCACTGTATTCATCTGTCAAATGGGAAATTTTCTGTGCTGCATTGCACTGCAGCAGGTAGCCACAACGGCACCAAATGATGGGCGAAATGAGCTCTAGACATTTCCCCATGCACGATTGGGCATGAGCTCAGTGGGAATCGAATCAGCGTTTCCCAATCCAGGGGCAGACATTCTACCACTTAGCCGGCGAAAATTTCTATCACTACAATTTCGCTTCAATTTATTACTTAATTTAAGCTCACTTACTACCCCATGGCACATAAGCTTTTTAAAACTTCATTGTTTAATAAAGTAAAATTTTGTTGCAAATTTTGTCTACACTAAATACGAATGTAATTATTTTTATTTATTCACTTTTAAAATTAGATATCAAAACTTTTATGATTGCTTAGTCTGATCCCACCAGCTCATCTAAATGCGTATTCTTGTCTTATTTTACTCAAACATGGCACAGTAGAATCCTTAAATCTTGTCATTTCGACTCACATATTTTCTCTTTGGCATGTGCCAGTAATCATGGGATCTTTCAACTGTCGTCCTTTAATCTGGTTGAAGAATGTGGTCATGCTTTTTAGATTGTATTTTTGACTGGCTATGATCAAAGACAAACTCCTACATGTGGCCTCAAATCCCAGTGCCCTTTGACCCAACACTGAAATCAGAAAATGTGTTTTCAAGCATGAATATGATACATTAAATTCTACTCTATAAAATACTATTGCATAAGCTTGCTAATATTTTTACTTCTTGTCATTTTACGCTTCAATCTTCCATTGGATTGATGACACACTGACTAATGAACGCGTTGACCCAGTTTGGTCTGACCCCTAAAGTAACACAGCTAACTTCATTGTCATGCATTTTCTGTTTGCTTTTGTGTTAATGTATCTCATCTCATGTATTTTTCTTTTCTAATTCATTGATTACATCTTTCTTGTGACTGTTTCTCATGCTTTGTTGCTTCTGATGTTTTAATGATTCTGACTTTCTTCTCGGTAAACCACTCCCAAGCATTTCTTTACCAATAGTTCTATTGAGTCATTACTTAAAGTGCTCATTATTATCTGCAAGCAGGTTGCGAAACTTGTCCACCAGGCTTAAAAAGTCTGTACATGCAATCTGACATGAAAACTAACCAAAGTCACTTCAGGTGCTACTTTGCCAGGTTCATTAAATGATCTGGACAAACTGGAAAATGTTTATTTGCTGTGTTCAAACAGCTCTGTCTTTTGTTTTTTCTAAAAATAATCCAAAGCACCGGCAGGTCCCAGTGGCCTATTTCTAATTAGTATGCTTAAAGTGCTCTTTTTAAAATTTCATTGTTCAAGAAAAATTGAAATTGGTTTATTGCCATTACTCTCACCTTGGGACGTCCTACTCTTTTTTCCTTTAAACTCATCTCTGATTTGTTGCTTTTCTATGTGCTTGTCATATTTTTATTTAATTTGTTTTAACTTTTTTTGTCTTCTCTTTTCTTTATGCTTATCTGTTTTTGTTTTTCCATCATTTTTCTCCCATTAAATCATGCACTCACATTGTTTGCATTAAACCCACCACATTGGAAATTGTTCTCCGCTGGGCCGGTTATGGCACTCAGCTGGCTTCATCAAATCGCCCCTCTCTAAGATGAAACTGATCGATGACAGTGCCGAGCTGCATTGCGAGGTGATAGGAAATCCCATCCCTGAAATACAGTGGTGGTTTGTAGAAGGCGAGGAGACCAACGAGACCTTCACACAGCTATTTGATGGTGCACGAGATGAGCGTGTTAGAATAAATGCCACATACATAGCACACGCCACTAGCACCATCCACCTCACCAATCTCACCCTGGAAGATACGGGCATATATGAATGCCGAGCCTCCAACGATCCTGACCGCAATGATCTGAGGAAGACTCCAAAAATCAAGTGGATCCGCTCGCAGGCAAACATTATTGTGATCGCAAGTGAGTTGCAGAGGAGAACGAGGAAAGCGTTTGAGTTTTTCTGACCGATGCTTCCTCAGTAGTGTCCTGAACATTTAGCGTCACCCTGATTCCTGATCCAGTATCCTCTATTACACTCTGCCCATTAGACACTCCCTCTCTCTCCCTCAAAATATCCAACAGTGCTCTGCAGTAGACTAGGAACACAGTTATAAAGCATGTCCTGGCTGCTTTCCCAAAATGTCTTAATGTTACTTATTCTTCCAGCTTTAGACATTCCTTTAGTCTACTGAACCACAAACAAAGAGAGCCAACTAGTTACCAGCATCTTCCTGCTACATGCTCCACTTATATCAGCAAACTAAAAAGTTACAATTTTTAATGCGACTTTAAATGAAGTTCCTAGTGTTTTCTCAGTTTTTTTCCCTACTGCATGTGTTATTTATTTACTCTTCCTCAGGCCTTGTTTCTACCATATGACCCTCTTGAATAAAACTCCTTTTCCCATCTTTCTGCCAGTCGAGCAGATCTCTCCTGGTTCAGGGAGTTCTTTCTACCTGGACGAGTTTTGTGCATTTTTGTGCAAAACTCAACTTTTGTGTTCTGTTGTTTGTGTTTGACTGTTTTCTACTTTATTTTGTAGATACGGTAAGTGAAAGTGACACACTCGCTTGATTCCTTTCCAATCAGCTGACATTTAACGGTTGCCTAAAAAAGAAAAAAAAAAAGATTTTTTTATTAGTTACTATTAAGTTTAAATGTATCAAATTTTAAATTGTTTTTTATTAATTATTTATTTCAGGCAGCTGTTTGGTGTCTCTGTGTTTTATAATTTTCATATTCAATGTATGACAGTGGACATTATCAATACTTTTACCTGTTGATGTTAAAAACTTAATCTTGCTCTTTCCAACTTTTTTTATTTTAAAGGCCCAGTCATCACAACCCATCCAACTGAGCTAGTAAACGAAACATCTGCTTTGCTCACCTGTACCCTGGAGGACAAACTGCTTACTGTGAAGGGCTCCATGTGGCTCCACAATGGCAAAGTTATTGAAAGTTCCAAAAGCACCGAGAGCAGCAAAGTGACAACCTTCCGGTCAGTAAAGTAGATTTGTAGTGTTTTTTTTTCATCTGTAGTGTCTCTGTGTAGCCAGTTTTTGATAGAGGCTTATTTTACTGTTAGAAAGACAGTAAGTAAAAACAGTGAAGTTACCTTCCTCTTCCCCCTCCATTGTTGTGTTTCTCAGCCTGCTGCAGCAATAAAACCAGCCATTAGGATAAGGCGCTTTAGTTCTGCCCTGTGGACTAAACTCTATTGTGAATTTTCCACTCAGTCAAGTGGAAAATAATTCAATCCAAATAATTAAATTGGCTTCACCTCTGGTAACATGCTACATGGCCTGAAAAGAAAATTATGTTAAGGCTATAGTATATATATTTTTTCATTTAATTGAAAGTATCTTGTTTGTTAAAATGTTTTATTCCAATTTCAATTTTTTGTTTCTCCACAGTTTGGAAAAGATCACCCATGTGCAGAGTGGAGTGTATGAGTGTGTGTTCCTCACAGAGCCAGAAGTGAAAAAAACAATTGAGGTTAAAAGTAAGTTGATGTCAAATTAGGTGGTCATTTTGGAATCTGTTTTTTTTTTTTTCCAATTTTTAAATCTGGCATTTCTAAAAGGTTTTCTCTGGTTTGACTGTTAAGTAAACTTAAATTAATTTCTTTACTCTTTTATTTGGTGTACTCAGATGAGCGCCTGGAGATATGTTGTTAGGTGCCTTGCGAAATATGAGAAATGTTCAATTAACTTATAACAAACACTTTTTATTCAATGTCAAGTTTTCTAATGTTCATCCAGCTCCTGCCCAAACTTGAAAGAGCTAGCTCCATACTCCCACTTGACCTCCCACTTGAGCTCCTGGTTTAACTTAACATTCAATAAAAAACATACTAACAAAATATTTCATATAGTTATTGTTTTTGAAAACCTACTTTTCCCAAAGCTGGTTCAACAATGAAAGCAATATTATTGCGTCTTTAAAAAAAAAAAAAGCTTTTGTCAGAAATTAGTTGGTAGTTAGTTTATGGGCATAGTCCTCATTTCAGAAAAAAAATTGCAAGCAAAATTTGTTTTTTTTTTCTCTATTGTGTAGCTAGTCCTCACGTTCATGCCCACAAACACTCTGAACACGGCAATGAGAATGACAAGGTGGTGCTGACATGTATGGCTTCTGGCTTTCCACTGCCCAGCACGTGGACGTGGCTTAAAGGAGAAATGGGAAAGCAAACGGTAGGTCCTGGGATGGGAGAAAAAAATCCTCTACATCAGTGCATTGGTTTAAAGCCAATTGGCAAATAAAATTTATGTTTTTAATTTGTTCTAAACTGTTTCTTCAGCCCTTCTCTAACAACACCAACACAAAATTTGAGATTAAGAGCGCTCCCAACAAAACCACTCTGACCATTCATGACCTGAACATGGAGACTGATGTGGACGAGTACACTTGCACCGGAACGAGCGAGATCGGCTCTAGTTGCGACAAGATCTTCCTGCGTGTTCGCAGCCGCCTGGCCGCCCTCTGGCCCTTCCTCGGCATTGTGGCCGAGGTTATCATCCTTGTCACCATCATCTTCATCTATGAGAAGAGGAGAAAGCCAGATGAGGTCACTGACGGTATGTACAGGCTTCCATAATGTCACCCTATTGTACACCTACTGCTTTGATTCCCCTCAATTTAGGTTTTTTTTTTTTTTTTTTTTTCTTTTGGTTGAACAAGGAAAATGGTGGATAAAATACAAACGCACCCGTCAACCTGTGTAGATTAGTTTATATTCAAATCCTCAAAATCATAATCACACTACCGATAATGCTACTAAGAAAAACAAAAACAACCTGTTTGTTGTATAAAGAGCACAAGTCGGAGATTTTTCTTTTTCTTTCTAATTTAACCTGTGCAACTTTCATGCATATCTTCTTTTTTAGTGAGATTGGTCTTAACTTTGTTTTTTATTAAGTAGTTAAAAAAAGATGATACAGTTCTGTGTGAGGAGGTGAGAAAAGGTTGTGTGTTTTTGTTCCTGTTCAACTGTTTAGAAACTTTGACATTAAAGTCTAGCGTTCATTTCTTTTTCTCTCTATAAACACTCTATATATGCTGCAGTTACATCTTACACAGCAGATGCCAATTACCTACAGGTTTTCACCAGTGAGAACAGATTTAAATTGTGACAAACGCTTGAAATCATCCTAATGATGAGTCATTAAAGGGGTTATTTTTAACAAAATCTTTCATTGTGTACGTTTCATATCAATTGAGCTTCCAATTTAGGTTTATTTGTTCACTTTTGTAAGAATACAATATTTTTTACAACTTTCCTTTACACAGATAAACAAACTGTTGCCATAAAATCTAAATCCATCAAATGGGTCAAAGGTATCTTTATGAATTGATAATAAGGTGTGTTCCTTTAGCTGAAAGCTTAAAATAAACACTGTGCCCCATTCTAGATGCATGCACACAGTATGGATCGTTTTATTTTCTTAAAGATAAATCTATGTAGACATCTTTTAAATCTGGATTAGGTTTGAGCAGTATGAACCCCAATGTGATTTTTAGATTTTTTTTTTTTTTTTTTTATCATTTACATTTTGACTTCTCTGTTCGCTGCTGATTTTGCATTTTGGTAAGTGAACAAAAAACTGCATGTGAGACTGAAGTGGTTGGGCTGGGATGACCACACAGTGACGCTATGGGAGTCTGAATGATCTGCTGTCATAGTAACCACTTCTCAGAGGAATGATCTCAAAAGATTTGGTCACTCTTTCACTGGCACCTCCCAAAAATAAACTCTACCTCAATCACTCTATTTCACTTTTTTGTTTTTTTAAAATATCATAAGCCAATGAAAGAGTCTGAGAAACTGAAACTAATGTTTGAACTGTCATTTGGCAGGAAAGAAAAAAAAAGGTTTTAAGCTCTGTCTTGCATGCTTTTCTGCATTGTGGATTTAATGCATGTTACATGAAAGGCAGATTTTCTCCAGATCAGTCAAATGAAACGTTTCCTCCATCTTGTGGTCAGAGGAACCTGTTACACCTCATCGTGTAATGCTAGGACGTGTTAGCGCTCGGTTAAACCAGCGTTTCTCTGAGACAACCTTTGCAGTGTCCGTTTGCCATCTGCTTGTTTTGCATGAAACCTCTGTGATGCTACTAGGCGATTCCGGGTCAGACCATCAGGCATTCATCGGCAATTAGTAAAGCTTTATAAGAACAACTTTCGGGTGACATTCGGTCTATTTATCATATGGTAAATAGCTTACCATATCTATTTGACATGAAATAGCTTAATAGGGGAGGCGATAGCTCAGTGGTAAAACGTTCGCCCTTGGACCGGAAGTTCTCCGAATGTTCTCCGCAAACAAATTTCCCCGGTGAGGGATGAATAGAGTAATTCAAAATAACAAATAACAAAAAAAATCAAATCCCACTGAGCTCATGTCTAGGTGTCCTTGGGGAAGGCACCTAACCCCCCGTTTTTCCCACCATTGGCGCCGTCGTGGCGGCCTGCTGTGGCGTAATGCAGCACACAAATTTTCCCGTTGAGTGATGAATAAAGTATATTTAATTTAATTTATTAATTTAGAGTGGATATGTTAGCGTCCTGTTGTACAAATTAGCATGCATCTTTTCACACGCAGCTGAGTTTTTTGCGTTTCATTGCAATCATCTCTTGTGATGCCCAAAAATGTTTGGATCATGTTTGAGATGGAAATCAAGAACAAGAATGCAATCAAAAGTACAAACAATTCTGATGCTGAAAATTAGACATTTTGCTTTAAAATAAGTATTTATTAGATCATAAATGTTAGAGTGTATTAATTTTGATATAATTTCTGCTATTTTAGCAACTGTTGAGGCAACTACAGGACAATGAATGGATGACTACGGATGGTTATAAATACTAGCTCTCTTATCGACAAAGCTCATCAATCCGGTGTCTTATCGATACTTTTTAGTCATAGACAAACTATGTGGATGCGATTTGCCACGGTCTTTAGGTTACTGGTGTTCCACCTTTGCAAGCAACTTTTTAAAACTAAGTTTCAGGCACCATGCGTATCGGAATCAACTTAAAAGAAACGTAACCACAGTTTGGACTTCGCTGCTCTGCCATTTGGCTCTCTGCCATTCCAAATGCCCTCTCCCTTTGTAGCACTCAGTGCAGCAGGGAAGCAGAGAGGAAGAGTTAGACCGTTCTTTTTTTTTTTACGGGCTACTATAAGAGGCATCCCGCACATGCCCACTTTTGTGTCTTTTCAACTGTGCAGCGCCAACAAATTGCTTCTAGTGGGTGTGGTCACTAGAAGTCGCTAAAATTTAGCAGCGTCAAACTATAACCTGAGCTGCTGCAAGAAGTTTACCACATGCATTGTATGTGCGCGCAAAAAATGTCTGTTTGTGTGTGTTAGAGTGAATGAGAGAGCAAGGGAGAGAGTGGATTTTGTTGGTGTGTGTTTGTTTGTTTTAGAAGGAAAGGGAGAGAGGAATTTGTCTGTGTGTTTGAGAGAGAAATTTGTGTGTTTTAAAGAGAGGAACTAGTCTGTGTGTGTGATAGAGATAGAAAAATCTCGAGAGTGAGCTAGGATTTTGTTCCCACCAAAAACTATTGTTTCTAGGATAATTTTTAAAACTATTTTCCACCATTGCACTAATTTAGACGTCCAGCAACAAACTTCTCTTTTCTTCTAGCTACGTATTTACAAAACAGTCAAATGTCTGACTTTCAGCATTTTTTTTCTCTTACTTTTCAATATTCTTAAAACATTCTCCAATCTTTGCATTCTGTTTTTGTCGTTTCAACGTGTTTCCAAAATTTTGGGGATCGTATCAAATTTTAAAAGGCTATAGGTTTGCTTTTGTTAACTTTTTTTTATTATTTTTTTCCGTACAGATGACGATTCAGGATCCGCTCCATTGTAAGTACAACCAACATTTCCACTGCACTGTCTGCGTGTTTGTCGCATGTTCACACTGTTCTCTGTGTTTTCAGGAAGACCAATGCAAGTGCAAACCACCAAGACTCGAACGTCAGGCAAAGAAATTCCAACTAAAAGTGAACAAGGTTTGTATGACTTTCCATGGGAATTAAATTAGTCAAATTAAATTAAACCTTCATCTTAAGCTGCTTGTTTGTCTGCATTTTAGTAAATTGGCAAAAATAAAGGTTCTTATTCTTTATTAATTTCCAGATTGGCCTGCAGATGACGCTCCAAAATTCAGCAGTCATACTGTGCATCCCCGAAGTTTTAAGTACCTCTTTGTGCTCGGGTGTTTTGAGAAAATTTAACTTTTTTTTTTTTTGTTTAGTTGGTTTTCATTCTTCACTTTCTGCAGGCGAACGTCATATTGTGGCTCAAACTTTCTGCTAGAGGGAAAACATTGCATGAGTTTTTTTTTTTAAAAAATTGTTTTAGCTAAAAACCATGTGTTAGAAATGTTTTGTCAAAGAATAATTTTCTCACCCTTTTTGTTATTTTGAAATAAACAATAAAGTTGATCTGATGATTTTCCGTTAGTCCTGCTGCACAAACCTCACAGTCACCACTCTTTTTCTTTCTTTTTTTTTTTCGCTTTTTGTAATCCTCTGTTTTAAAATGCTTACTTTTAAAGCAGGAAAAAAATCTCTCTACAAGGATCTGAAACACTTCAGATCCTCATTCAGCACTGCCATTAGTTTGAAAGTGATAAAAATTATTCCTATTTTAGCAGAGTCTGTACTTTGCCTTAATAAGCACACTTTTTCTTTTCTTCTTGTAGTTGGAACCACTAGACTTGTTTCTGACATTTAAAATGAAGTACAAATATTGGTGTGGCTTGATGTTTTAGAGATGTCTAGATTATTTGCCAATAAGTAGTACAATTTAATTTACCCTTCAAAAAGAGATTATGATGGAAGAATTTGTTTAACATCTTTAGAGAAACTAAAGGACCAAGTGCAGGAGAAGTAAACTGTTCATTCGATTGAGTAACTTCGGTACTTTGCACACGTCTAGAACTGCTGAAGGATAAAAGCTTTTTTTTCACTCTTTGTGAGCTGAAATACCATATTGCGATTGTTGAACGGTTTATTTTTATTTTTCTTCACTGTGTAGATGGTTCAGAAGCCATATATAACCTGAGTAGTGTTGTGATTGGATGTTGCTATTTCAGAATTTAACAAAAAGAAAGATGACCTTGTCAGGATTGTGTAAAGTGTTGTACTTCCTTACAAACATGGAATGAGATCTGTTGTACAACTTGCACATTCTCAAATAAAGTCACTTAAAAGAAAATTGTTGGTTTTTGTGCTATTTTGATGGCTGATAAAACAACTTATGAAATCACGAAGAGAAATGATACATAACTCACTGCTTGGAGATCAAATACTACTTTATCGTTCAAAGTCAAAAGAATATGCTGTTATATGGTTGCAATTTTCAGTGAAAATGTTTTAACCATTCAACTTTGATCTACTAATATCTCTAGAAAGCCAGGAATGCTACTGTATTCAGCATTTAACTTCAGATTAAAATAAATGTACAAAAACAATTTTTAGGTTTACCTTGAAACTATCAAAACATCATGATGGAAAACAGTTTTGTGGGCGTTTTCTTCTTTTTTTTAAACATAGTTTTATCTTGACTCTAAAGTTGGTGTTTTCTTGACAATTTAAGTTTTTTTCCCCTAGTATGCTAAATTTTTTTGCCCAACTTTTTAAATAATTTGTTTCGATCACTGTTTTTCAACCAATATATATTGAGAGAACGTTGGGTGTTTTGTGGGTAATGATCCTATTTCACGGTGATCGAGATCTACAAGTAGTAAGATTGTTTTTTTAATCTCATGGTGTTTGTGTAAAAAATTATTACATTGTATAAAGTTATGATTATCAGTAGGAAATCTTGTTTTTCTTTCAGAGACAAGCAGGGCTGTCCTGTCATAGATTTTTACTGTAACCATAGCAACTCACTCCTCTGCTTTTTTGTTGCATGCTGCTGTCCATCCCTCCCAAAAACTATCCCACCTAGTGGATTGTATCTATGTTTTCGAGACATGAGAAAAATGAGGTTGCATTTTCAAGCATATAAATTGTGGATTTTAATTAAATTTAACATTTTCTGCAAGCCATCAAAGAGTAAAATGGTTTCTCTTGCATTCCAGGAAAATCCACTGAAAGGCTCGTCTGAAAATACACATGCATACACACACACATATATGATTATAATAATTCATTACTAATATATACAGCTATAGATGACGGATCTAAATTCTGGTTTAGATCATTAGAACTTTTGTAGGCTAGTAAAATAAATGTTAAAAAGTGCATACTTGTTTTTAGATTTAGTCTATATGCTTTTTTTGGGTGGAGTCTATATGCTTATTTTATTGTATTTTTAAGAAAACTGATATCTTATAGTTAAATAATTGTTGAGATGGAAGCAAAATAAATTTTAACATCAATAAAATCAACTCAATGTTTAGGAAATGTTGCAGTCTTCATTTTGGCCACAAGATGGAGCCAACTGACCAGTGCTGCCATGAGCCAATAATAACACATTTTTATTTGTAATGTACTTTTTATCACAAGAAAATCTAACCTAATGCTTGAATGTTTCAGTAGCTTCTTGAGTTATCAATTATTTATCCTCAGATCAAAATAATATTTGTTCAAAATATGTCGAGGAAAGAGCTTTCAATCAGATTTGCCAGAAAAAGCAGAAATAAAGATCATTCAGTTTAATTTAGTTTTCTTGTTCTAAACAGGCATTAAAATGCAAAAATATTCAATCAGTGTTTTTTTTTCACTACTTCCACCTCCTGAACGGGCGTTTCCTCATCAATGCACCTCTCATTCAACATTTTCTACCCTCCAACTCTAAACAAACAGCAAACAGAAGCCATGGCAACGCCATGTGTGTGTTGGTAACTCTGAAATCCAGTGAATGGAAATCAGAGAGGTGTTTCTAGTTTGAGCTGATCTCCATCCTGCCTCTAACAGGAGAGTCTGCTTGCTGTTTGTCAGTGATGGATGAGACTGAGGAGTCTGAGGAGGAGCTCATATTCAAGCAAACTTGGACATCACAATCCACCAGTTTGAAAAGATGCAGGGATCAGGGAAGAATCGGAGGAACAGAGATGAAGAAATTTACTCTCGGAGGCGGGGCTGCATCCAGAAACTCCAACCATGATCTCCTGCAAAACGAAGAGTCTACATCCCTGAGTACCACTGACTGTCAGTGGGATGCAAGAGATCAACCCATCGGAATGATATGCAACAAAAACGGAGACTGTGGAAGAGATCTGACCAGCTCAGAGAGCTTATCCTCTCTCATCTCAAGACAAGAGAAACATTCAGATGGAGTTGTAGAAAGTGAGGATTGTAAAGGGAAAGCTGCGAGCATGGATGGCTCTGTCACTTCAGCAGGGTCTCTAACCCAAGGACTGGGATCTGAGGTGAAGAGTGTGATTGCTTTGGAGAAAAAAGACCCCAGAGTTTCCTTCTCTAACCCCCCAAGTAAAGGACAAAGCCAGGGTCTGCTTGGGAGAAGTTCTGTCACTTTCACCAAAGCAGAGGATGGTTCTCAGATTCTTCCAGATGATGGAGAATCCAGGAATAATCAGACATACATGCAGAGACAGTTCAGCTCCATGCTTCAACCTGGGGTCAATAAATTCTCCCTGCGGATGTTTGGAAGTCAGAAAGCAGTGGAGAAAGAACAAGAACGAGTCAAATCAGCAGGGAACTGGATTATCCATCCATACAGTGACTTCAGGTACGAATCTATACTGATTATTCTCTCCATTAACTTTTACTCCTTCCACTAACTTTATGTGATGCAAATAAAAACCTATTTTGTCCACAACTTGGGACAAAAATGTTCATTAACGTGAAACATTTTCAAATCAGTTAAAAATGATTGTGTACATCAAACACGTGAATACATTTTATTTAAAATAAAAAATAGACTACTGTAGACTTATTGATTTAAAATACTAATTAATATAAACCCCATCTTTAAATGAAAAATGGGATTCCTTGCATTATTAGATAATTACATTAGAAAAAAATAATGAAAAGCTTCTTGATGATTTTACCACAACACTTTAATTCAATGCAGAATAAAGCATTAAATTTGCTCTGTTTCAGCCTCAAAAATTCTAGAGGAATGCTGCTGAGAGGTTTTATTGGTAGCCACTTTTTTTTCGGCACACAACAGGAATCAAATCTTAATTTGTTATATTGCTTTGTTGAAGTCCATATTAGATACAATGGCATAAAAAAAAGTATCTGAACTTTTTGGAATTTCTCGCATTTCTGAAAAAAAATGTGATCTGATCTTTTTCAAAATGCCACAGATGAAAAAAAACAGTGTCTGCTTTAACTAAAGGCTCCCAAACATTTATAGTTTTTATATTTTAATGAGGATAACATGCAAATAATGACAGAAGGGGGGGAGGTGGATGAGTAACGTTTGATGGTGATTTTATCCAGAAATGTGAGAAATTCCAAAAGGTCAGATACTTTTTTTTAATGCCACTGTAAGTTTTTGTTCTAAAATGTAGATTAATCTAAATGAACATGCCAAAAAGTTTACTATTATGAGTTTCGTTAACAAATTAACCAGTTTTCTTTCTCAGTTTAAGGCTTCTTGTTTGGTTTTTAAAGCTTTGATGAGGACAGTTTTCTAAATCTGTTACCTTTGAGCATCAAACTCTTTCATGAGAAAAAGAAAGCTTAAAATTTCATTGTAGATGACTCAGCATCTTTCCTGACATGTGATATCTCCTGCAAATAGCACAGCGAGCGTCTAGACAGCATCTTTCTGTTTTTAGAGACGATTGTTCTGACATCTAAGCTTTCCCCAGCATCTCCACATGGCCTGCTACACGTGATTCTTGTCTTCCACTCAGGTTCTACTGGGACTTCACCATGCTGATGTTCATGGTGGGAAACCTGATCATCATCCCTGTGGGCATCACCTTCTTCAAAGATGAGACCACCACACCTTGGATCATCTTTAACGTTGTGTCTGACACCTTCTTCCTCATGGACCTAGTGCTCAATTTCAGGACTGGTATTGTGTTTGAGGACAACACGGAAATCATTCTGGATCCCAAGAAGATCAAGAGAAAATACTTGAAGAGCTGGTTTGTGGTGGACTTTGTGTCTTCCATTCCCGTGGATTATATCTTCCTCATAGTGGAGAAAGGAATTGACTCAGAGGTCTACAAGACAGCTCGAGCACTTCGGATTGTGCGTTTCACCAAGATCCTCAGCTTGCTGCGTCTGCTCAGGCTCTCCAGACTCATCCGTTACATCCATCAGTGGGAGGAGGTACAGTATACTAAGCCTCACAACTGAAGAAAGAACCTCATGGTTACTTTGACAACTAAAGTTTTAACTAAACAATTACTGAGCAATAAATCTAATCTTTAACTTAGTTTGAGTTTAGAGATTAAGTTTATGCTGAGATCTTCAAAATTTACTGGCATTGTGATGCAGAATTGTTTCACAAGTTTAAAATGGAAGTAAAAGCACATTTAAAATCCTAATATTTTATAAAGTATAATGTCTCTCTTAATTTTTTTCTGGGATTGATAATTAAAACAGTCACAGAACAACAAGGCAGCAGTGGAAATGTAAAATCAATGCATATTTTTTTGCAAAAAAGGGCAAGTCCGCCAATTATTAAGTCTGTTATGACTATTTATACACATGATAGGATTTGTGTAATTTTCATTTTTAAATCTTAGCCTCTAATATTTCAAAACATAATTTTGAACTAGTTAGTTTCCACAAAAAAATACTCTTTTTTTTTTTTTTTTTTTATAAAAAACAATTGAAAGGAGGCTATTTGGAAAAAAAAATCAGTAACTTAAAAATGTTAGTTTAGCTGAAATAGTTCAATTTTAAAAATTTTAATGTGAAATTTAAAAAAATCTTTCTTAACAAAATAATACAGATTGTCAAATTTAGATGCTTTATTGCAGATAAAGAAGTGCTGCTTTTAGAAAACAATGGAAAATTTTAATTGTCTGACACAATGGTCGAGATTTATTTTTCTTCAGCAAGGCTCACACAGTACACAAGCAGACAGAAAAACATTTAAAATCACATGATATATTATTTAAAACAATAAAGGTTGGCTGTAATTGCAATTGGAATAAATCATTTCCCATGGATTTCTTTTTTGGCTTATGACATTTCATATCATCAACCTGAAGGGAGAAGGGTAAGGATAGATGAAGGGGGTGTGATGGATCTTCTGTGATCAGGGTGGTTTTCCTGATCACAGCACCTTCGTACAGAAGGAACAGTGGAGGTTGTGGTGAACCAATTATTTTTGAGAGCTTTGGTTTCTGTTTGCAGGAGAGAAAGTTGTACCCTTAGCCTCTAAAATTTGCTCCAAGCTGTTGTAAATAGTTGTACCATTTTGAATTTTATGGCCTTTCAGCAAACCTTAAACTTGTGATATCAACTAAAATATTGACTGAATAAAACCTGGTAGGAAGGTTTCTGAAACCAAACAAAGGAGATGTTTCTTTTGTTCGTTTAACTAATACCCCATTTATGTGTTTTATTTTTATGTTAAATGCCATTTAAACTAACAAGAAAGTGGTTGATAAATTCTGAAAGGCAGGCTAAGCTGAAAAATCTTTGCTATGCACGCATGAGAAAATTCGGATTAAGCTTTATCATCCATAACCTGCTTCTTCAAGCTACATAAACACAATTAGTCCTGCTTTACTTTACTTTGTTCACATGGTTAAAAACAGTGTTCAACCAACTGAGCATCTGAAGATCAAATGTGTGTCCTCTTGACTTTGATGGAAGCTGTTATCAGTGATTTAAACACACCCCAGTGAATGGGCTTTTTGCCTTTACTCAGCCTTGTCCTGATCCGCTTAGTTCAGCTCAGCTCTATCCTGGGTTTCCTCTCTGCCCCGAGTTTCTCCAGATCACCTCGGTGTGATGATTTCACCACTCGACCACTTATAGTGGCACAGTGAAAAAAAAAGATTAAGAAAAAGCAGGTTAGTGGTGTATTTTCAGAAGAGAAAATAATTCAGAAAAGACAATGAAGCAAGACAATGAAAATATGGTGTTCCAACATTCATCATGTTCATGTCTGATTTAAACACCTTTAAGTGATGCCGAACAGAGAGGAATAGAAACAGTTTATCTGCGTTTTACAAGCTGCACACAGAAATATGCATTGACCCAGATTGTGGTCTGACAGTGACACATAGCCAGGTGCTGGGATGATGTCGGGGTGAACATTAGAGTTGGAGTCTCATTTATCATACCATGGATACTTCCTAATCACATGGTAGGACCTCACACTGTGTTTCCCCTTCTCCTCTAAAATAACCCAAAGAAATGAAAGAACCTGTTCTCTAATTTAAAAAAGGAAATGAGAAATAGTCAAAATTGTGGCTTTTTTTTTTTTGTTGTTATTGTGCTGCATTTTTGTTCAATCTGAAATAATCCTACAAACTTTAAAAAAAATAATAACACCTCTGAAATTTTCACAGAACAGCTTATAGACATTCATAATTTCTTAGCAGGACTGCTCATGAGAGAACTCTGTCTGAGCCGGATTCATCCTTCTTGGTGATCTGAGTAAAGAAGGTGTGAGGTTTCGATGATGCAGGCAGAGGGCAGGGAGGCCTTGGAGGTGATGGGATGAGTCACTAAACACTCCAATTTACCTGGAAATTTAAACAGAGCTCTTGTCTTCAAACACACATGTTCCCTTCTTCACAATTACAACAATAAATGCAAGAGAAATAACCATATAACGTGTTCCCAATTATGCAATTCCAAATTTATGTTATTGTAAAAATTATCACTTAGTTTGATTGTATTGATCCACTGGTGTATGGATTTATGAAATCAGATTTTTGTGATCGTCAGTTTATTAGTTGAGCCTAATTGAAAGAAAAACTCCTGAAGTCTGTTCCACAATATTAAGCGGATCAATATTTCCAGCATTCTAAGAAAAAAAAAAGGGTCTCTGCCGTTGGAAAGCAGGAAGTAGATGGATGGAAACATTCCATATTTCAGAGAATTACAAGCGTTTAAAGAAATTTGGTCTGATTCAGAGCACACACCGTGGCATGCAGATGAAGAGACACAATGAGGAAGCATTCTGCCAGACAAAATTGCCAGATTTAGAGAGCAGCTGCTAAAATGACATCACAAAGCAGCAAATAGGAAGTTTTACCAAATTCAAAATATAATATCCTCCAGAGACTTGCTGTTCTGTGGAAACCTCTACAGAAAAAGCTTATTTGCATAATAAGTTGGAACTCAGTCTATTTGCAGTTTAAGAAGCCCACAAATAAACCATCTAAGTAACTGATGAAGCTTGATGTCCGATATATGGTGCTAACGCAGCAAGCTTCCAGTTCATCTTATTCCTGATGGAAAAATAAACTTTTACTTCTAATTTAATGAAGCATGCAGTCACCCTCTTTATGCAAGGATTTCACACCATGTAAAATTACCCCCAAACAGACAGAGACAGATCAGTAACACATTGTGGCATTTTGCCAGGAAAGCCATGGTGAGCAGCGCTTACAAGGCTGTCATCACATTCTTACCTCAGGTTAGTGATACTCGGAAACGGTGACCAAAAGTGAGTTCATCCTCCTGGTCAAGATTCAAGTTTAGGTTTCCTCACACATTTAAACAAACATTGTGTTCCCAAAGTTAATTGTGTTAGTATTTATCTTTCGTTTCGTTTAGACTGTCTGTATAAACACAGATTTATTTATTCGGCTCACACATGGTGATCCCTCCTCTTCTCGTCTCTCTCTGTGATAGATCTTCCACATGACCTATGACCTGGCTAGCGCTGTGATGCGAATATTTAATCTAATCGGGATGATGCTGTTGCTGTGCCACTGGGACGGTTGTCTTCAGTTCCTGGTTCCCATGCTGCAGGAGTTTCCATCTGATTGTTGGGTTTCTCTGAACAAAATGGTGGTAAGTAAACCACCATCCTCACACTGACTTCTGAATTTGTCTGCATATCACAATTTTGTTCAGTTCTTCAAAACAATTTGTTTGAATGACAATAAATTAGCTTCTTGGGGCACAAAAATTATACTTTGAAATTTGAAAAAAAACATACCTTATTTTGAATTCTTCAACTTTCTAAATTCATTAAAAAGAGACGTTATGAAACAGTTCACATAACCAAGAAAAGACGTGTGGTGGTGCTTTCTGATTCATCATCAAATTATCAGGATTCATGTGGAAGAAAATTGACTCATTGATCTTTTTGTAATTTGGAGAATTAGCTCAAAGTCTTATGAAAGTATTTGGTTTAGTTATCACCAGTTTTCTACTGATCACAGGTTCAAATTGAACCAGTTTTAAGGTTCTTTTAATGGTTTATAAAGGTCTTAATGGTCTTGGGCTTTATTATTTATCTGACCTCTTTCTGAGGTACAACCCCTCACAAACCGTGAGGTCCTCTGACTCTGGCCTTTTAGTAATACCAAATGTTAGAACAAAAACTCACGGTGAGGCCTCATTCCAACATTAAGGTCCTTGCCTGTGGAACAACCTGCCAGAGGAACTCAGGGCCACAAAGACTGTTCATGGTTTTAAGAACACTTTTTTAACTTGGCTTTTACTTGATTTTATTTTTTGCTTAAGATGATTTTATGTATTTAATAAACCTGTTTACTTTCCTGTTTTTACACAGTTTTATTTTTCTGATTATTTTCTGAAATAGTTTTTAACCTATTTTACTGGTTTTAGTTTTTATTCTATTTTTTTATTCTGTGTCTTATTCCAGTGTTTCATGGGGATCCTCCATCGCACGAGCTCTGCTTGCTCAGTGTGTGGGGTCTTCTCTGTGGGGGTCTGACTGAACTGGGTGGTGCAGGTGCCTCACTTTAGCCAGATGGCTTCTGTGGGTGCCTGTGTCTCTTGGAGCTAGGTGGATTCCTGTGGTTTTGGCCGCTGCACAGTCTGTCATGAGCAGGCCGACTCCTGGTGTGGATCGATCCCTAGTTATTATTTCCTCACAACATCAGGCCAGATGCTTATTTTTATTTCAGTTAAAGAGACAGTAGCTAGCGGTTCAGGTGATATTGAGGTTGGGGAAGGATGGGCGTATGAGGGATGAGGTGTATTTACTCTATACATCCTTCTAATAAGTGATGCAAAACTCACAAATACTTCACTTCTACTTACCATTTGATTTCTATTTTTATTAGTCTTTGTATCACACGTGGTGTACAATTGATAGAAAGAGGTTGTGTTTTAGAAACAATTCAATGGTATGTGTGTTTTACACATTTCAAGTATTCACAAGTTTGACACGTTCTGAAGGTAAATTACAAGATCATCTGCAAAAATTGAAATATTTTGAGATTCTTTCCTGATATTTATGGTGATCAGCTTTTTAACCTGTCTGACAGATTGAGTTTTGGTTTGATAGAAACAGAACAAAATAAGACAGAGTTACTGCAAAGCTCTATTGAGCATGAAAAAATCAAACATTGACCATTGATTTTGAGTCTTCCTGAAGGTTTGCAGCGTGGAGCTTAAAAGCAATCGATAAATTGATCCTTAAAACCTGGGAGATTCATTTAATCCAAACAGGAAAATTTAAATAACCTTGCCAAAAACACGTTTTAGTCATGCTTTATAACATGTTATCTATTACTGTTTATTGGTGCCTCTAAACCACCTTCTTCATAGAAACATCCCCATCTTTCTAATAAACTGTTTGTTTATCCTACAAAAAAGTCAAATAACTAATGTGGACACAAACAGTGATGAAAAACACCAAATTATAGAGGACCTTGGGTATTCATCTTCCAATGTTCCAAACACTTCCATCCAATCTGAGCTGTCAACCTGTGCTGGAGATAACAGATTGGAAGTTGATGACTGACATGACCGGAGGCGAGGAGCAGTCAGAAGATATGAGCAGGGTAAACTGTATGCCTGCACAGTCTGTCAGTCAGTATGCTCTACTTTCACACACAGTTATAAAACAACACCAAAACAGAAAGATTACTGATACAAAGTTTTTGTGAGAGGAATAACAACTGCTTGGGAAATACCGATTTTTTTCCCACGGTTGATTCACTGTGGGATATAGATTACTTATTCAGCAGAAAGGTGAAAAAGATTTAAGCTCAGGTGTTATTCAGATTCCAGTCTAAAGAGGCAAATGGAGGAAAATAAAAAGAAATGTTTCTAATTGGAGAAATAGACTTCTTTGAGATAGTCGACATCGATGTCAGAGTCTGACAGCAGGAACAATCTGTTGTAAATGACTCAGTAAGGAGATGTAATTGGTAACTGTGGGGTGTGACACAGCTTTCTAATTGACATGAAGATATTCTGAAAAAGCAAACTGGCCTATCTCTGTGATAAGAGCCCAAAGATGACGACTGCTGTTTCCATCTGTAATCAGAAACTGTACACAACCGCAGCTGTCTGTCAGCATTTAAAACCTTTTTTCTTGGCTAGAGAGGTTTAACAAACAAGATAATCTCTCCCTTCATGCCTCTGTGGGACAGGGGTTATTCCCAGAGCCTGACACTGCAGTTAGAAAGGAACGTTATGTATGTTCAGAGAAACCATCCAATTTTAGTGCATAGATTCATGACAAACAGCCTGAAAATGTTATGTCTTTCATCACAGTGGTGCTCTGCAGGTGCTCTCTTTATTTTTGAAGAACTTCTCATTCATCGACCAATGTCTGAAGCCATTTGTTTTGCTAACAGCACACAGGATGTCTCATTTGGCTCTACTGAAGTGAAGATCAATTATATTATCAGCTATGGCAAAACACTTTGGAGGAACCAGCTTACTAGTCTGGATGGTAGTTTTCTCCCAATACAATCAACTCGTACTTTTCAGTGACGGCGAAAGTTGGTGCTCAACTTTGTTACTACAGAGCTTCATGGTAGCCTTTTTTTAGTGCTAATATGATTTTACAACATTAGAGAACAGTGAGACTGGCTTTTTTTAAATAATGATAATCATTTATAGGTTAAAAATAAAACTATTTTCGTTGACTCTTATACACTTTGCTGGGCCTCATTCATAAAGACTTGCACAGAACATTGCGGGAGCAGACTCAGAATTTTCATACCTCACCTCACACAACATGAGCCTTACAAATCACTCCCACAAAAAAATCTCAGATATAAGCTAATGTGATTTCCAAATGCAAATGATGTGATACATATGCAATTGTTTTCAAATGAGCCCACACCACCTCCTATTTACTTGCACAATAAAGTATTGCTATTGTGCAGTGATAGTGATGTCTTCCACAAGCAATAGAGCGTAGGTAACTCTGTGACACACACTGATCTGTCAGTGAAATAGAAAAGAAATGGTCCAACTTTAAAAGAAAATAGCAGCAGCCACTGAAAGCAGTCAAAGTTTAATGTATCTTAATGTATCAATATATTAACATTAATATTATTGCTAATTACCTTTTGTTGGGTACAAAAAACTGCGTCGAAGTGGCTACACAAAATGAGTTCAAATGCGATGACATACAATGGGCAAATATCTTCATTGCCAATATTTTCGACGATGTGGCCCATTTTTCTTACGAGGTCTTTAATTCTTTCATTGCAGCTTCTAAACCTTCATTTCACTGTCCTCAATTCACTTCAGGTTGTGTCCACAAGTGTGATCTCTTCATGTTACGGTTTGCTTATGACGACTCCTTAATATAGTTATGTAATGGTACACACAATCCACCACTTCTTAATCGCTTAATATGCAGAAAAGTCAGCATGAACACACTTTACAATGGCTTTGGAGCAAGGCATTGTTTATTTCTTTTCTTTTTAATTTTAATAATTGGTGTCATAATGTCATTGAATCCCTTGTGTAGGTGAAATCATCCAGTACAGCCGCCATCTAATGAAGGTCAGGTCCTCTTCAGGGTTGTTTTAAATGAAAGACACAGCGTTAAATGATACTTTTCCACATGCTCTACTCCAGAGGAGACAAATGTGTGTTTGTGCTGGGCAATTAAAGGATCAAGCAGGTGAACGTGTTTGGAAAGTTGGGATGGCTATTTTGATTTATATTTGAAGAATGTGTAGGAATAAAATCAACACATGCTGATGTTGGAACATCAGTCTTCCACCATCAAGACTGATGTTGGAACAATTCCTTAGGACATTTTCTTTTTACAATTGAGAGGCATTCAGGCACCTCAAAAAATAATGAACAGATAGTGTGTGAGGAGTTTTGTTGTGTCTGTGATTATTGTAACCCAATTAACATTTTGCAGTTGTAATTAAGTGAAGATGTTTCTAAAATTACAAACAGGTTGTGGAATCATTTTCTGTTTGATAAAAACAACTTATAAATTAATTATTCACTTTCAATCCTCATTCACAAATAAGCCAGAATTGTCACCAGTTTTACTTCATTAGATAAATTAAAATTGTAATTTAATAATTCGATCAATTTTAGATGTACAACAGTTCACTGTTTATAATTAATGTCTTATTTTGTTATATCAACAATTTAAATTCACTACCATCCATAAATACTCAAAATAACAAGCAAGTTTAGAAAACCAAAATAAAAATTCTAATAAACTGTTTCTTTGTAGTTGTAATTATTGTAATGGCAAAAGTAATGCAGTGCAAAATCCTCCAAAGAAAACTTTATTTGAAGCAAATAACTGAATTCCCCACCTCCTGTTTGGTTTTAATGATATAACTATTATCATTAAAATCAGTTTAATATTTATTTAATTTGGACCCATGGTTTTTTGTGGGGTTTTTTTACCTTGTGCCTGGTCCCCCTTAAAAATGTTCCTAGTTACGCCCCTGCAGAATTTGGTAGCATAAAAACCTTTAACCAGAAAATTCTTTGTAATTTTTTTTTTCATTTTAATGTACTTTATTTATCCCTCATGGGGAAATTACTTTTGCTGCATTGCACCGCAGTGGGCAGCCATAAGAGAGGCAGGGGTGGGAGTAAGTGGGGATTAGGTGTCTTCCTCAAGGGCATTTATGCATGGGCTGAGTGGGAATCGGGCCAATCTCTCCCAGTTCAGAGACGGGCATTCTACCACTGAGCCAACTCCTTCTCCCAATTCAGCCAGATTTTTTCCTAATTTAGTTTCCCAGTTTAATGAGCCCTAAAAATTGTATTATGATCATTTAAATAATACAGAAGGACTTTTTATATTTAACCATGAATTATGGAGCAAAAGAAGATTTATCTTGCTTTTATTTAACTAAGATAGATCACTTGTAACTTATTGTTAAAATTTCCCTTTTTCTATCTGTAAATGTCTCTTGTGATATTAAAATGATATGCTTTTGTTTCAAAAGCATGTAATTTTGAAATATGCTTTTCAAATAGCATATTTCAAAATCACAACTCGAAGGAGTTGTAGTAGGTTGTTCATTTAGATTTTATTCAATCTCTTTCTGTTTTTGGGGCAAGTCATTTACATGCTAGCTACAGTAACTTCAAATTCTTCTTGACTAACTGGCGCTTCTGTCTTTTTGGGGCACTTCGCCCCTGTGAAACTAACCTAATTTTAAGAAGAAATCGGTCCAATTCATTTTTAGCAATGCTCATAAAAGCTGAGAATTGATCTTTTTTTCAATCATTTTCAAATGTCTAGTGATATCCATTGGAACTTGAGACATGCTGACATGGACTTTCATTTGTTGATGTCAGGTCAAAGAAGGTCAAATGGAGCTCAGAGACAATAAAATTTGAGGAATTTTGGGCCAAAAAGGTAGAGACGCATCTCTGTACTTTGAATTTGAAATTCAAATGAGACTCAAGAGTAATGCAGGTTTTTTTTCTCCTTTTCTTTCTGTAATTAGTCCTGCATTGTTGGCCAGTCCTGTTCTTGGCATTGTCACAGTAAGATGGCCCTTTTTAAAATTCAGCCACATTTCTTCTGCTCACATTTTCAACACAGTGCCAGCAGCTGTTTTTTTTTTTTTTTTTTTACCGTGCCCCTGTTGCCTGGCCATTGTCTCAGATTCTTTGGACACTGTGGCGAGTACATTTAAGAATTGTAAAAATGCAACATCAACACAGCATCTAGCAGAAAGCCAGAACAAAAATGGAATCGCTGACGTGCCAGTCAGACTACAATGTTCGCCTTTAAATAGAAAGGATTCCATTTAAAAATTCAATTGAAGAAGGAATAAAATTAAAAGAATATGACCAACTTTTTATGTGTCCACAATATCGTTAACGACTACATTTCAAAGTTCCCAGATTCTAAAGTTCAAAATTTTACTAATAACTGGACATCTCAACATAAATGAACCTGGATCTAAACATCTAACTTGTGCATTCTGTTTTGGGGTTATTTTTGGAACTTGATTTGTGGTCTTGATATGAATTTTTTGGTTGGAAAAAATAATTATGTTTCACATAAAGATTTTTTATTAACGCATTTACGCATGTCATGCTCACGTAGTATGTTTATGCATAACTCCTTTAGCACATGTTGGCTCTTTTTAAAAAAAAAAAAAAAACACATTATAGTACAATTTGGCTTTGTACATACATATTGTTAAAAAGATTCTGGTTCAAAAATTTTATTGCCATTTTCCAGAGGATAGTATGAAGATCTGTAAGCTTTGGAAATGATACCAATACGTAATAATAACATTGAAGAAAATCAAGTAATTTGTTTATCTAAATTCAACCATTTAATCATTTTATCACTACTGTTAATTTATTTGAGTATCAAGCAATTTTCTTATACTCCTTGAATCAGTGCCGGCCTTCAGTCTGAGATACTTAGGAAGACACATATACATCTTGAGACACGAGGCAAGCACACACACGTAAGCTCCGATGGGTGTGCCAGCATGCACGTACGCTCACTCCTCTATAATTACACAATCATGCATCATCGATGTCCCAAACTCCCTTTCTGCTCTTCCCTAAATGTATTATGTACAATTAGCCATCATCTGCACAGCTCAGTGAAGAACGATAGCAAATAAAATGAACGTGAGAGTAAATTTAATTTGTTTCCTCTGCTTTCCCTTCTGCCTTCACAAAGGGTGGGATCTCTGTAGAATTGCTTTATTGTGTTACTATGAAGTTTGTAGTTTCCAACAGTAAGAGACAGCTGTGCTCTGCACAAGTTTTAATCAGCCATTTACACAAAATTCAGCACAATCGGAGCGTGTTTGTCTCACAGGGTTTTTCTGCTTAGTTTCTTACATACAAAGTTACTGGTTAGCAAAAAGGGGAAGTGTACCGGTTTATATTTGCTATAAATTTGCTTCTCAGGGTCTTTTTTGCTAAAATGTTCTTTCAGAAATAGGATAATGCAGATGCTAAATTGCCTTGCTCCGGTAAAAATTTATTATCCGCCACCAAAAGGCAGCTTGTTGTGTTTTTTTTTTTCTAAAAATCAACTTAGAACACAAAGCCTTTCCAGCACCAGGCTTTGACGTCAATGTAATGTTTCTCAGAATACGAGGGGAGCAGATTTATTCCTAGGAGATTTCATGGCCACGAAGGCCAACTTGAGGGTAATACATCTCCAAGCCACAGATGAGTTTTACTGTCACCTTCTGTATATGTGAAGACAAGAAATGGGGGGAAAGTACTGCTGTGATTTACTGTAATCACATCTAATAAATGTCATGATGTCATGCGACGGTATGGGAAGCCATTTTCTCACACACAGAATAGGTAGGGGCTTTCTGATGGGCATCACCACAAAAATTTATGCCCAGTCTGTATTCTATAGTCTTATTTTGACCTATGAATGATCTTTTCTGTAGGTGATGGTGGAGGTGGATATTTGAGGTGATGTAAATAATAGTGAAAAAATAACAGCATTGCAAAACTATTTAATCTGCCCTTATGATAAAAATGCAATGTTTATTTTTGGGCGCCAGGGTGGTACAGTGGTTACCCCAGTGGCCTCACAGCAAGAAGGATGGGGGTTCAAGTCCCGAAGTGGGAACACTGGCCTTTGTGTGTGTAGTTTGCATGTTCTCCCTGTGCATGGATTGTTTTCTTCCAGGTACTCTGGTTTCCTCCCATCCTCCAAAAACATGCATGTCAGGTTGATTGGTTGGTACCAAATGCCCCTAGGTGTGTATGAATGGTGGTGTGTGGCTGGCCCCTGCTACAGACTGGCAACCTTTTCGGGTTGTTCTCTGCCTCTTGCCTTAAATCAGCCGGGATAGGCTCCGGTATTTGACCCAGATAGAGAATAAGCAGTCAGGAGACGAAACTAAATGCTTCTTTCTCCGAATATATCAGAACCACTTGTAACTGGCTTCCTAGAAACTTGTTTAGGATGGATAAAATTTATGTGGTGAAAACCAGACAGAGTTTGTGGCTGTCCTGCTCTCTGAAGTTAAACGTTTGTGAAGTTTCATCCCTTTTCTCCTAAACTGCATCCCTATTTGTTCATTGTAAGTCATCAGCTCCTAGATTTCTGTGAGTTTGTCCTCTGTCCTCCAAAAGCAACCAAATTTGAATCTCAAATAAAATGCAAATGTTCCTGCAGAAAAACAAATCAGTTGAGTCCACCCAATCACTAAGTAGGAGGAAAACCACACGCACGTGCACAATGGAGGTGAGGTGGAGTTGCGGCTGTGGAAGGCTTTTTATAATGAATCCAACGTAGAAGAATTAGGCTTGACTGAGTATGTGAGCGCAAATCAAAGGCAGATGTACAGGCTTCTCATTATCCATGTTCTTTTTCCTCTACTCTATCTTCTCGGTCTAGACATGGTGATTATTAGTCTTCTCAACTAAACCTTAAATACCCAGCAGACACATGAACATCCCAAAACTGATCCTCTCTTAGCTACGTGTTTCATTTGTATCCATCTTTCTTCTTGAATTAATCATACATGAATATTTCAGTGATCAAACAAACATTGAATAGAAGTGAAAAACTATTAAATGATGTCTTCATTTTTTCTATTTTCTTATTATTTTCTGCAGAATGACTCATGGAGTGAGCTGTACTCCTTCGCCCTCTTTAAGGCGATGAGCCACATGCTGTGCATCGGATATGGCAGACAAGCCCCAGAGAGCATGTCGGACATCTGGCTGACCATGCTCAGCATGATTGTAGGAGCCACCTGCTACGCCATGTTCATCGGTCATGCAACCGCACTCATCCAGTCTCTGGACTCATCCAGACGGCAGTACCAAGAAAAGGTAAACATCTGCTTTAAATGTGTTTTTAAGTGCTGTGTTTTGATGCCAAAAAGTTTGCACCTTTAAAAGTGGAATGAAGTGGCCATGATTACTTAATTTGTTCACCTTTGATCCCAGGCTAGAACTTTAAAGAAATACAAGCTGAAAAGAGTCTCTCCTTGTGTCAAGTGAACAAAAACACGATAAGGAGGAAATAATCCAACTACGTAAATAGATAATCATCCTGAATTATTTGCTTCTCCCATCCGAGGTTATTTAAGTCTCAGGCATTGAGGATGCTCATCAGAACACCTTCCAACAGCCTCTTTCTAACTTTTTCAACTTTAAAGCTGCATCTTATGCAACTTACCAACATAAGGGTTGTTAGGTAGAAAATGTACATTTCTGAATGCTTCTTTTGTTACTACTTCTTTTCTTTTGTTACTACTTCTTTTGTTACTTCTTTTATTTTTATCATTCAAAAGTGTCTTTTAGTTTAATGTGATTCCCAGCTGCAGTCCCCACCTTGCAGCTGCATCACCCAGCGTATTTGTTTCCCACTACTATGTAAAACCCATGACAGTTTAACCTTTGAGTCCATTCTTCTCCTTTGGCATGTCCATCCAGGGATTGCCACAGCAAGTCAGTTTCATCCATCTAACCCTTTCTGCTGCATATTCTTCTGTCACGCCAATTATCTTCATGTCTTTCTTCACTGCATCCATGAACCTATCTATTACTATGTAATGACTCTTAGGCGTTGACTGGTCCACCAACACAAAGAGGATTTATAAAAGGGCCTAAGTAGACTGTACTACCTTAAAGAGCTCAGGTTGTCTGCAACAAGATGCTCTCCATGTTTTATCATTCCATCATGGAGAGTCCTGTTCTTTGCTGTGGCCACCTGGGGAGATGGTATAAAAACGTGGGATGCCAACAGACCAAACAAACTGATAAAAAAAAACCTGGACATGTGGTTGGCTCACCCCTCGGCTGCGTGGAGGAGGTGGCGAGGGACAGAAAGAAAGCAAAACTGTCGTCAATCATGCTAAATCCCTCTCATGCCCTCTATGTATGTGTGGACCTTTAAGAGCAGCTTTAGCAACAGACTCCTGCAACCCCACTGCTCAAAGGAACAGTACAGAAAATTATTCTGCCGTCCTCTTTTAAACTATTCAACCTTTCATTTCGAACCTTTTCACTTTCACTCACAACAATTAAAAAAAAAATTATGTTGTTGTCCGACACTGTAGCACTACAGCAGTATTTTCAATTCAGTTCAATGTCCTGATCCTGAGTTAAAATATGCATTTTTCAAATTATGATTGGATATTTTTTGTTCCCTACCCTCCACTTGGCTATATGTTTCATAAGACAAGAACAATGTGGCATTTTTCAAATTCATCTAAAAAAGAGTATGAATCTGTATTTTTTTTTAGTATTTTAGTTTTACTTCTCACTTTCATGCCTGTTGTGTTTTTATGCTGATAACACTTTTCTTACAGCCACAGCTGTTTTTATTTTTTTACTTATACATTTTTTACAAAGGTGTTTAATCCAAAAAAGACATTAGCTACAGTGAAAAAGTGGATCAGTCTCATGTTGCCAACTCAGGCAGCAAATAGAGTTGTCACGTCATGCGATTTCCATTGTTAATACTGTTCCTTGGTATGCAGCCAGTAATGTCTACAGGACATTAACTGGATTATTCATTTGATCCAAACAATCTTTGACAGGAGCTGTATCTGTTCTATTTGTTTAAACGCATACAGTAACTGCTCTCACCAAAGCTTTGTTTTTGTACAACAAAGCATCAAACTGACTGGTGTTGTTCCTGTTTCATAGCTCCTTGTTGTCATAGGTGATCTGTGACTTGTTAGTTTCCTGGGCTGCTGAGTGTTTAGTTTAGCAACTTTTTGAAAATCCTTATGAAGACAGACATGAGAGTGATTGGACGTTTGGTTTGAACTCCTGGCTAATTTCAAGAAAAAAGATGTTAGATACTTCAGTAATCTTAGGATCTAGTTTTAGAGTTTTACAATGGTTCAGAAAATGGGAGCACGCTCATTTTGTTCTGTGGTCTTTGAAATGAAATGAATCTGCTTAGTGTTCAGGATGAAGCAGATCCTTTATTATGTCACAGTAAATACACCAGAGCAATCTGGAGAATATCACGTACAATCAGAAGCAAATTCTGTGTACTGAACAAACAGAACAAAGGTCTCCTAATGAAACCAGTTTTTTTTAAAAAACAACCAAAGATTTAATAAAACTTTAGTAGAATTTAATTGAAAATAATAAATAAAATAAAATAGTATTTGCATGTGATAATTTAAAAGTATATAAAAACATAACACTTCACAATTAGAAACAGATATTTTGGACACATTTTTAAGGAGAGTTTGTGATTTTTTTTTTTTTTTTTTGATGATTCTTGCTTTCCTTGATGATGTCACATTTCCAGTAAATCTGTTTCTGTTTTTAAAAAGGACAGAAAAACAAAGAGAGGAAACATTGATGAGAAGTAAACAACTGCTGACTTCGTCCTTTGAGTCTGCTTTATGTTGGTTTTATATCCTGTGACAGTGTCCTAACAGTGTCACAGCGATCAGTTCCTCTGATCTGTTTGCTTCCTGTTCTATGGTGCACAGCAGCGAGATGTTTGCACGTTTTCCTCCATCCAAATGATCTTTAGTATATGATGGCTAATGGTTCATCATTGGCTGTAATACTGTGTAACAATCTGTGATGGTTTAATGTTAGCATCAACTTGAACCAGTGTTGACTTAATACAGAATAAACTGTTAGGAAAGCATTTGCGTTAGGACAGAAAAGTCAAACTCTCTCAGACGTCTCATGTTTAAATGAGTAAAAACAGAGGTGGGTGTTAACCGCAAGTTTGACACAAACAAATCATTTTAAAATACATATTTTTCGTTCAATCTGAATCTAGATGATGTGGTTTGCTATTTGTATTCAATTAGTGTGTGGATCAGAATATAAATAGTAACAGTGACTATGAGAGTATTGTTGATAAGATTCTCTGGTGAATGATGAGTTCTAACCTTTTCTGATTTTTTTCTGTTCCTGCCAGGCTGAATGAAGCAGTCTTATAAAAAAAAACACATCTATTACATTTGACCACTTCATACATTCAATTATGTTTTATTGTCGTTTTGTTTAAATTCTGGGCAGCACAGTGGCGTCACAGCAAGAACGTCTGGGTTTGAATCCCGGGTGGGACAAGGCTTAGAAGACTGTCCTTTCTGTCTGGAGTTTGCATGTTCTCCCATATATACGCAGGTTTCCTCCGGGTACTCTGGTTTCTTTCCATCCTCCAACAACATGAATGTTAGGTAGATTGGCCACTATAAAATTGCCCCTAAAAATGAGTGCGTGTGTGGGCCCTGGGACAGACTGGTGATCTGTTCGGGTCTATCTCACTCAGAGATGGAGTAAAGAGCTCTGCCATCAAGAAGGAGCTTGACTTAGAGCCGTTGCTCGTCTGGGTCGAGAGAAGCCAGATGGGTTGGTTCTGGTTGGGAGACCTCCCGAGCACCTTGCTGGTGTGGTGGTCCCAGAACGTCTTGATGACTTCATGATGAAGTTGCTTGATTTTTTTGGTTTGGAATAGAAACCAGTCTTTGACACTTCCTTTGGGGCAAGGATGGCTCGGTGGGTAGGGCGACCGTCCCGTAACCAGAAGGTCGCAGGTTCAATCCCTCGCCCAGAGTCCATACCGAGGTGTCTTTGAGCAAGACACCAAACCCCCAGTTGCTTCTGATGATAGTGGTCTGCGCCTTGCATGGTAGCTCCCATCATCAGGAATGAATGTGTGTGTGTATGAATGGTTGTATGGAGTGAATGAATAATGCATATGTGAAGTGTCTTTGAGTGTCAAGAAAAGCGCCATATAAGTTCAATGCATTATTATTACTTCTTTCTTTACATATATTGTTTACACTTCATTTTGCTAAATTAAAAGTGCTTTTGATTGATTTTTAACAGTAAAATGTACAGTTTTGGTCGTGTTCTGTTGTAGTTTATATTTTTTTCCTCGAGGATCTCCCCACTTTCTATGGGTAGACATTAGTCTGTACTATTACAGATGGTGTAGTCCAATAATTAGCATTTATTTTTAACATAAGGTAACTGAAGTCTCTTGCTTAACCCTCTGACTGTGAGTGACATGAGCATTAATCTGAGTCCGGCACTCCAATAAGTCAATGGAGCTCAGCTTCTTCACTGTCGACCAGCCACCGAGGAAGCGAGACAGAGATGTCATTCCAGTTTAATTGAGACTGTCACACTCTGAATCCCGAGGCAGGAAACACTTAATAGGAGCCTCCCAGTTTATCCCTGCGCTTGGTTGAATAAGCCAGACACTTTGGAAGTTGGCTTTATCGTTACTGACACTTGGCAAATGTGAAGGACTTTGTCAAGTTTCAATGAGTTTATGAATCACTATGAGATGATTGGAACCACGCAGAGTTACTGCATAGGTCCAGTTTACGTAGACTTTGATTTAAACATCTGAAAATGTGATACAGTTCTGCAAAGGGTCATATCTAATAAATAGAAATGACTTTTTAAAATAATGACCAATGGCTATGATGTAAATTTGAATTAGTTTAGATCCTAAACTTTAGAACATAAGAAGGTGTGTGAACGCATGTAAAATTCAAACTTGGGATTCTAACTTTTATCTAAAGTCCATTAACGTTGATATGAATGTGTTAGAAGAACGAAGTAAATTTGATTTATTTTTAAAATCCATTTCTTCAAAAAATAAATTAGCGTAAAAAAGAAGAATAAAGAAAAGTCTAGGCTTAATAAATTCCACATTTTCTAAAATATGTCATAATAAAATTATAAAGTTGAGAAATTCCATTGAAGCTTTTCTAAAACAAACAAATATTCAAAATCCAACCAAATTAACAACAGTTAAACAATGTGTGTGAATATTTTAAAAAAAAGCAATATAACCCCATCTAAAAAAAAAAAATCCCTGCTGTGAAGCAGAAAAACACAATAAACTGCAGTGACAGGTAGTGTGTTATGGTGAGGATATTATGATTTGCTGTGCCATCCCTGGCACCAGGGTCAAGCCTCCATTTATTCTCTAAGCCATATGTCACCTTACAGTATAACACAATATAATTTTCCGGACAGCCAGGGATCCCGAGCAGTGCGTGAGACATTGACCACTATGAGCAAGGTCACTGTCAGTGCCCCACCCTTCACACACACATACACACACATACACACACACACACACTGAACCTCCTCCGTTTGACAAAATGCAACTTCTGGATCCTGTTTATTTGGACAGAGTAGGTTTTTCTCGTCCTAGAGTAGAAATGTGTACTTCCTCTGACAGACAGATTTTTTTTTTTCACAAGGTGATGACTCACACTGCTTTCCACTCATATACGTATGCACACACTTGGGAGGGAAGGAAACTTTATGTAACATTTAAAACAATTCTAACCTCAGGCCCTTGTGGGGTTGTACGTGTTGCCCTCTATTCATTTTCATCTAAAACCAAAATGTATGTGTTTTATTTTGCTTCTATCAAAGATTTAAATAGGTCTCACAAAAGATGTGCACATATTTTGTGTATGTTATTTCATAGTTGTCTTTTGAACTACATGTGAGCCCCACACTAATGTATAAACTATCTGAAATGTGACCAAAATGATGCTACAAGCGAAAAAGCATGAAGATTTTAGTTGCTCTCAAACACAAGTTTGTCTTCTAAAGGACATTAAAGGGCACATTTTTTGTTTTAAAACATAAAGTTTTATACATTCATTCATCTTCTGAACCACTTATCCGTGACGGGGTCACAGGATGTGCCAGATCCTATCCTGCCAATCCAAGAGGCAGGGTACGCCCTACCTGATTTGCCTAATCAGGTCGCCTAATTAGGCGAGATGATCATCTACACACACACACACATCCCTAGGAGCAATTTCAAGCAGCCAATCAATTTTGAGGATGAGCGAAAACCAGTGTACATGGAGAAAACCCACACATACACAGGGAGAACATGCAAACTTCACACAGAAAGGCCAGTCTTCCAAACCTCATCCCACCTGGGATTTGAACCCTGACCTTCTTGCTGTGAGGCCACTATGCTAACCACTGGACCACCGTGCTTCCCCATTTTTCTACATGTCTTTCAAAAGCCACAATTTGCTATTTTTATTGATTAAATAATATTTTTATCAACTAAAAATGTTTTTTTTTTGGTGCTAAAGTACCACGTATTTGTACAACATAACTGCATGATTGCCAGTTACGTTGACCCCCGCTCAGATTACTTTCTTATCATAACCTACTCACCCTGAAAGATTTTTTTAAATTCTAGACTGATGGGATTATGTTCATGGCCACTTTATCTTTTTTATTCTATTGAATGGTTCTATCACAGGAAGTTTTAAACTCTCTTCTTTTCAGAGGTTACCTTTTCAAACTATTGCTTTAAATCATGTGATTGCTTTTTATGGCTTCACAGTGTTTGGGTGGGGGTAGCATTACAATCAATTGTCTTGCATTTTCAGGAAGGTGGTGACGTGTGAAAGAGTGCTGATAACACATACTCCTTCTATAAATAAACCAACTCAAGAGACATTTGAGTTGCGTGAACAAAGAGAAAAAACATAAATTTCCAGTCTGATTTTGCACCATTTTTTTCTTTTCGTATAACATCCAGGAGCTAGCCTTTCCAAAGGGAATCCGTGCATAAAATCCAATAGGTGGAAATAAGAGAAGTGAACATTCTGGATGAGTTTGATGTAGATCCGAGGAGCAGGGAGGATGTGATGATGCAAATCTCCTGGGTTTAGTTTGCCCTTCCAGAGCAAGCACAACGTGTTAGAAACATCTTCAGCTTCTCGTTTTCTTCTGTATGGTTAAAAATGTATTAGTGACAACATAAATAACATATACACTTCTATAAGTAGAAACATACGAACACAAATGCCCACTACTTCTTTTTAATTATTAAGATAAATCTACTCTGGACAACGTAGTCATTTTAAGTTTGAAGCAAAAAAATAAAACAACAAAATGCCTTTTTCCTCATTCAGGGCAAGAATTATATTTTCTCTTGCCCATTCAGAAAATAAGATTTTGTAAATGAACTGGTTTAGTTAAAAGTGAAGACCAGTTGGGGTTTTACATTTAATCTTCGACTTTCTCTTCTAAATACAGCAGAGCGTGATGAATCCTCATGAGCTTTACAGAGCTGTCACATTTCCACTGCAGCTTCATCACAGCTTCTTCCCCATTGCCACAAGTCAGAAATGTGTCACAAAAACCTCATCTAAACAAAGGAGCAAGCCTCAAGAGCTTAGTATTTGCACTATGGGTAAATACCTGAGAAAAAGACATTTTAATTAGTTAAAAAAGAGAGGCAATCCTTCAAAGTCAGATAAATGTCTTCAGCCGTCATGGTAACAAAGCGCTCTCTGCAATCTGTTTGTGTTTATTAATGTTTCTGTTTGCTCCACTCTTTATCTTACAGTACAAACAAGTGGAGCAGTACATGTCATTCCACAAACTGCCCGCAGACTTTCGACAGAAAATCCATGACTACTACGAGCACAGATACCAGGGCAAGATGTTTGATGAGGAGAGCATCCTGGAGGAGCTTAATGAGCCCCTGCGCGAGGTATGAAAACACCCAGTCACCCATTAATAAACATGCTTCTTATTGCCACAACAAGTAATTACACCAGAGTGTGTTCATAACAAGGCTTCCTTTTGATTTCTTCTTCTGAGTCACGTGTTGGTAGGTTCACATACAAAATCATCTGTATGTAGGTTCTAGTGGAAAGTTTTTTGCTTCATAAAAGTAGTGTCTTTATAAAACACAGCTTAGTTTAAGATTAATGCAACCGGAACATTTCACTGATTTTACCAACGTGTTTTTGAATCCAGTTTTCCTGATCAGCCAATTGCAACTTTCAGTAAGTCAGTAATTGTTGTAAACATCCCCAGTAATGTGCTTTGTTGTTTCCTCTTGTCATTTAGGAAATTGTCAATTTTAACTGCAGAAAGCTGGTTGCCTCCATGCCGCTGTTTGCCAATGCTGATCCAAACTTTGTAACAGCCATGCTGACCAAACTGAGATTTGAAGTCTTCCAACCTGGAGACTACATAATCAGAGAAGGCACGATCGGCAAGAAGATGTACTTCATTCAGCACGGTGTGGTGAGCGTCCTGACCAAAGGAAACACTGGCATGAAGCTCATGGATGGCTCCTACTTTGGAGGTATTTTTTATTGTTTTTTATTCAGTAGTGTGACTGTTTTTTGTTTTGTTTTTTTCTATTTTATTCCACAATGTGTCTAATTTTTTTAACATAAACAAAAAAGAAACAATACCCTGACATTTTATCTGGACCTCTTGTGCAACCTTGCCCAGAGGTCCCTTCTGTTCCCTTCACCCCAGCAGTTGGTCTGTATGACTGTTTAGAAACTGCTGCCATTGCCCACACTTGAATGCACAGCCGTACACACATCGTACTTCTGTGGTCTGTGTGTATCATTGGGTGTCCTCTGCGGCAGACCACAAATCCCCGGTGGAGATAAATGATGTGCCAGCTGCCCACTGGTGTTGTGGCACAGCTCTTCAACATGATGTTGCAACACACACATCCAATTAATACCAACTGGTTAGCACAGTCGAGCTGTGATGATTGAGTCATTTGCAATGTCAAACAAAGACAGTTTGAAGTCGTGCTCCACACCCGGATCAAAATTTGAACTCGTTGCACTTTTTGCTGTTGCCAAATGACAAGCACATATTCATCTTTTTACTAAGTATACCCATAAAAACACTCGGAATAAATAAAGAATCATTTGTAAATACTTATGAAGTATTATCACCATATCTGGTATTTCAAACCTACAAGTATAATCTCTCCAATGAGCAAACCATAGCGTTTTTTTTAAGAATAAAATGCAATTTCAAAAGCATGTTTCCTGCATTAAAAATGAATTCCATCTTAGGTTGTACATCATCATAAACATTTTTTTGGAATTTAATAGATTAATTAAATAACTAAAAACTAATTACACTTCTTACCAAACTCCCTAAACTACTGCTGAATTTTTAACAATCATAATCAAGCTGGCTAATTGTGCAAAACACTGTGTTTCCAATTAAAAAACATTCACATTTATCGTCATCAATATTGAAAAAAAAAATATATATATATATACTTAATTTATCCCTCACCGGGAAATTTGTGTGCTGTGTTACACTGCAGCAGGCTGCCACCTATGACGGCACCAATGGTGGGAGAAATGGGGGGTTAGGTGTCTTCTCCAAGGACTCAAGACATGAACTCAGTGGGATGCAAACCCACAAACTTCCAGTCCGCAGGTGAACGCTCTAACCACTGAGCCACTGGATCCCACCTTGAACTCAGGTGGCGTGGTGGTGCAGTGGTTAGCACAGTGGTCATACAGTGAGAAGGTCAGGGTTTAAGCTCCAGGTGGGGACGAGGCTTGAAACACCGGCCTTTATGTGTGGAGTTTGAATGTTCTTCCTGTGTCCGCATGTATTTTCTCCAGGTACTCTGGTAATTTGTTGATGACTAAAACAAACATGGGATCATAAAATACAAATGAGTATTTATTCTACAACTTAAATGTATAATAAGTACTCAGTATTTCTCAGTACACTTCATCATATTTTAAAGATAAAATTAGAGGCCACACTTGATCATCCTATGGTTTTGAACAACCTTTTTATTCACCCCTAGTGGTTTCATTAGCATCGTTATCCTTCTCTAACACGTCCACTTCCCACTAATGATGCCGGTAATATGCAAATGCTCATGTTCTGTATGAGCAGGAAAATTCCCAAGAGAGGGTTTATGAAAGGATGTCTGGAACAGTTTGCTTGGAGTTTTCTATGACTTGAGCTAAAATAGAGTGCGAAAAAATCTCAATAATGTGTTTTCTTGAGAAAGTCAAGCTCAGAAATTAGGCAAATAATGCAAGAGATGGTTCAACAGTGCTCATAAAGCTAAAACCTTTTGTTTCCAACAGTAGTAAATTGTGCATCCAGGCTTAAAGAAGTGTGGATTTGGATTCTTAAACAAACATCTTAAAGGATGCAGGCGGGGCTGCTCAATATAATGAAGACTGGCTTTGAAAATCACTATCAAGTTCTTGTTTCCGTCACATTGATGTCAGTGTATGAGTGAGTATTTTTTAGTTAGAATGTCATATTGACTCGGTATTGCATGTGAATACCTGTCATGCCGGTACTTTCAATTTTGTGTAGGCCAAGGGGGAGAAAAGTTTGAATTGAAAACTGTCTTTGGAGCAGCTGCAGACAAATGTCTATTCTGTGGATTTAGCTGGGTTTTTTTTTTACTTGCTGACACATCAGAAGTTTTTCTGCTCTTTGCTTCACCTGTATTCTTTATCAACAGAAATCTGTCTGCTGACCCGCGGCAGAAGGACAGCCAGTGTGCGCGCAGACACTTACTGTCGCTTGTATTCCCTCTCTGTGGACAATTTCAACGAAGTGCTGGAAGAGTATCCCATGATGAGGAGAGCCTTTGAGACTGTTGCTATTGACAGACTGGACAGGATAGGTAAGACTTTCCCGTTAATCTGTATAAAGTATATAACATTGGGTTAAGTGATCCCTCACACCTTGGATCACTGAAATAAATGCAGAGACTTGCAGTTTTAGTCATTGTGGAATCATTAATTATATGTAATGAAAGAAGAAAGCGTCTTTAAGAATGAGATGCCTCCGTTCAGACATCCCCACAGCTGTGAAAAGGAGTTTGAGTGACCATAAGTGGTGTTGGATGGAAGGGAGGACAAAACATTTTTCTCTGTATTTCAATGCATCATGTAGAAACATGTCACGGAAAAAAAATCTGCAGATACTGTCAACTTTAGTTTGACTGCTGACACATTCACTTAGATTTCCATGCTTACTATTGTGACTGACATTTGTTGTTTTTTTTATACGATGTAAACCACAAACCTGTTCAAAAATCTTTCTTATCCTTCCTGCCTCACCTCAAGAATCCTCTCCAGGTCAGTCTCACTGTCAATGTCCCATCCAATCCTTGTCACTTGACCACACTTGGAAAGTGGAGAAGAGCCCTACATCTGCCACCTGTCAGGTGTTGCCATAGCAGCCAGGTTCTTCACCTCAATCTGGCAGCTCACTTATTTTGAGAAAGACTAGCTTGTCAAGAAATGAGCCCTCAAAAATAATAAGAGTAAAAGATCCTTCCTACTGGGGGGAGGCTGTTTGGTGTTTACCACTCTGTATGAGAACATAGGGTATTACAAAGAAAATTAAACTCAAAATAAAAGTTTAAACATTGTTTTCTTTTAACTTCACTACAATCTTTGTTTATGATGTGCCAAAACCAACCAATTATTCAAGTAAGAATACATAGATACAAGTGTTACCTTATGTTGGAAGGAGGTAGATTGTAACCATACACACACTTTATTACTTAGTACAAGTTGCTGTCATGAATACCTATGCTTTGATTAAAGGCTGAAAGGTAGTGTTACTTTTTAATGAGTGTGATGGTTTGCGTTATATGGGCAGATGCTTTTGGTACCACAAATGAGGAAGCTCCAGTTTATCAACCACTTCAAAGACATCACAACAGCCAATTAAGTTTTGCAAGCACATGTCTTCCTGGCTGGGGTTTTGTCAGTTGTCATCACTTGCAGCATCTTTTGGCAGCCTATACTTTTCTTGAATTCATATTTTAATGGCAGATACTTCCATTTCTTCACCAAGCTTTTTTTAAGAACTTATTTTAAAGTTGTTCGTTGATGAACTAACGCAAACTAGAATTTATCTGATTTGTTGAAAGAATCATCAAGAAATGAGCACATCTGTAAGCTTTGGTTTAGAAAAAGTTTGGTTTTAGTCTATGCGAAACACAAAAGGTGCACAGGATACACGCTATTCATAATCTGCATCCACCATATTCATTGGCCTTTCTTTTATGTGGGAATCTGTTGGCTGATGCTTTGACTAAACACCTTGGTTTCTAAACCACCTGCTGTACTGAAGAACCAAGTTAACTACAAGCAAATCTAATCAATACCAGTTTAGGATTCTGATATTTTTGCCTAGTTCCAAGTTTGATCAGTGACAAAGGCTGTAAATTGGGCTGCCCTTCTTTTGTTATGCTATCAGTATTAAAAACAGTAAATGTTGAGTTATTTTTGTGCAATGAGCTAATCTCTTTGAGCTGGTGTATCAAAGAGGACTGGATGCTTCACTGAGAGAGAAAAGGGACTATTTTTATCGTCTCTATCGCCCTTCCAGGTTATTAGGTTATATGAGAGACAAAATTGACAACGTCAAATCAGGCACTGTTATCTCGGTGACCTGAAGACAGTTAGTGTGATCTGGTGCAAACCCATTATTTTGATCTGTACAGCTGTTGCTTGACCCCTCTGGACTTCACGCTCAAATGCACACCTGCTTTCTGAGAATTAGTCCATCCAAGCTGGAGCTGTGCAGGCATCTTACCCTGGACCTTGTGGGATTAAACCTGATCACCTGATTTCCGATGTCTAGTGCTAAACTCCATCTTGTTTCTCGAATGTGAGAAAGAAACTGGGACTCGGTCTGGGTTTTAGGTCTAAGTTTAGTTCAGAGAGAAAAGTTGTTTTAACTGCGAGTCCTCCACAGTGCGAGATCACAAGGCTTTTGGAGGACACATGTGACATGGCCTGCATATGTGTCAGTAGAGATGTCTAAACTAAGGTACGAACACATGTGTGAGTGGCACAGATGGTTTAGTTTTAATCAGAATTTTCTTCTTCTGACCAGATACTCCATTTCCTTGATGTATACTGCATGCTTAGAGCACTTGCTGGTGCATCAGAGGACACATTTCCCCTATGTCGCTCTCTCTCAGTGACCCCATTTTCACATTTCTAGAGACATTACGGTTTGTTATTCCAACACTCTCATACTTCCTTTTATTCCTGCTATGCCAACAATAGCTACCACAGTGAAGTCAACAGATGTAACTCTCAGTGAAGGCTACATCTGCCTCTAATGTTAAGGCTTTTACATCTAGCAGAGATTTAAGCCAGCCTCAGTTGCCCTGCAGGCAATTCTGATTACATCTTGTTTCACATTATAAACCTAACTTTAACTTGGCTTGGAGTTTTGAATCTGCTTGTATAACCTCCATGAGGTTAGGAGCTGGTTCACAGTTTTAGGGACAAGTTTATTGAAGAATGCACTTTGGTGTGTAGTTTTGACGCTTCTGATGGATTAGTTATTTTTTAAACTGCATCAGGTGATAGGAAGGATCCCTGTCAGATCTAAACAGACTATATCATAATGCCTTCAGGAAAACTAGTGTTTTCTTTCTTTGAAGAAAACACAGTGTGCAATGCATGCAGAGAAATTGAGTAAACAATTGTTTTGATATGTTTTTTTATGTTGAAATGCAAAAACAGAGTGCAGAAAGATTCTGTCTTTAGATGAGGAAAGTTTAAATCCAAGTGGTTAAATAAGTATGGACGAGAGTAGAGGTGAAAAAGAAAGCTCTGCCTTTAACAACAACACTACTCTGTTTCCATGTCTTTGCAGGTAAAAAGAACTCTATCTTGATGCACAAAGTTCAGCATGATCTCAACTCGGGAGTTTTCAACAATCGTGAGAACGAGATGATTCAAGAGATTGTTAAATACGATCGGGAGATGGTTCAGCAGGTGGACGTGCCACGGCCACGCGCAATGTCTATGTCATCTGCTTTGCCTGGTGGGATCTTTACTCCGACAGCCTCCTCCAACCAATCCCGGGATTCAGCAATTGCCACTCTTCAACAGGCTGTGGCCATGAACTTTTGTGCCCCCATGCAAGGCAGCTTGGTGGGAACGGGGACCCTTCAGTCTCCTAGGATGGTTAGGAGATTCCAGGTGATGCAGAGTGTATCCAGCCCTGTCTCAGCCTCTCCACTGCAGTCACAACTTCTTGCTTCTGGTGCCTTTGCTCCGGTCCTGCCAAGTCCTTCTATTCAGAGCCCACTGGCAACGGGAGGACGATCATTTCAGTATGGATCGAGTGCGCTAGCTGGTCCCATATCAGGTTCCCAGCTGTCTCTAGCTCAGCACCACATAACCAGCCCAGCACATCGACCAAGCACACATAAAAGCACCCATTCCTTGCAACTGGGTAGCCTAAGCCAAGATGCCAGGGCATTGTCTGCCTCTCAGCCCTCACTGCCTCATGAGGGGACGCAGCCAGGTGCCTCCAGTCCACCCCAGTCTACACGAGTCTCCTCTACTTCAATTGGACCCCCTCACACCGCATCAGGTCACACAAGTGTCTGGAGTGCAATCCCACACCGGGTGGTACTGCCCCACCAAATGTCAGCGGGGGCTTTTCCCGTCGCCACCTTACCGGGTTCTGCTCATGGTTTTTCATCTGGAGTGGGACCGGCAGCAGGGGGGATGGGAACAGGTCAGGCAGACTCAAGACTACCCAAAAAGGACTCAATTGTGAGCCTTCCTGAGACAGACCACATTAAAGTTAGAGCCAGACTTTCTTCAAACTTGTGATCTAAAACATTTCTCAAAGAACTAGAAAAAGAACATGAAGGCCTGAATGTGTCTTCTCTGTCCCTCAGTTTGACTATCAATTGTATGAATGATGAGTGATCGATACATATTTCGGGGGGGGAACCAAACAGATTCTCCATTGAGTCTGGTGGTGTTTAATACCGCATTGGGATGTTTTTAACTACAGGTGTAGTTGCACAAGTACGTAGTTTTAATGTAGCTTCTTTTATAATATAGTCAACAACATAAACTTCAACATCTTCTCATTCACCTCTAGCAAGGCAAAGTTAGAGTCAGATGGGACTATGAGACATTCAGGGACCTGCTTCCGATACCAGAGGTTTGCACTTTACTGGGATTTATGATCTGTGTGACGCATGAGCTTTATTTTGTTCGTGATCTCCATGACAGGATAATACAGATCATGACAGAGCATACTAAAAAAAACTTCTTTGGGCAACCAATCCAAGACAAGCCAAACATTATTTCATTTTTCTCCTAAATCGAGCAAATTATAAATAAAATTCCTTTTATTTTCACATTCTCAATTTTTTCTGGTCGCTCATACTCGCAAATTCTGAAAATTATTCTGTACCGTCATCCTCCGCAACTTGACCCCTGAGTATGACAAATGAGAGTTGAATTAGACGGAATGTCTGGTTTTGCTATGATTTGCTACATCAAGTGTTTGCTTGTTTTCTAAATTTTCTTTCATTTTAAGATTTATCAATCTCTTAGTGTCATCAAGGTGAACATATCTAGGATGGACACAGTAGCTGCATGCAGTTTTTGGTTGGTGTTTATTTAGTCAATGGCATGTAAAAATGACCAAAAACACTTCAACAGCTTTCTTTTTACATCAAAAATGTTGTTTTGGAACAAATTTTTCCGTTAAATTGAACAAAAGTTTTGTCTCTCTGAAGACAGCTGTAAAAATATTGGATTGCCAGACTTATTCTGCTTTAATTCATGCTGCTGGACATAAAAAACATTTTTTATGGACTGAGGTTTTTGCAATAGGATGATTGATGCAGGGTTGAGATCACTATGAGGCCCCTTCCATCCATTTTCAGAACCGTTGTATGACACATGATCATGAGAGGGCCCATGATGCAAAGAAAGGTTGCCAGTCTGTCTCGGACCATCAAACACAAAGTTTATTTGTTTATGGCTAAACTTTAGAGAACTATTCAATTAAAACTTTCTGCTAGTCACCATGGGACACTTGTAACGTATGTTTGATTCTAAAATATTAATAATTGTTACTAAAAAGTGCTCTGCTATCCGGGAGGAGTTCAGAGTTGTTGCTCCTCCGGGTCAAGAGAAGCCATATAGGGTGGTTCGGGCATTTGGTTAGGTTTCCTGAGCGCCTCACTGGTGAGGTGTTTCGGGCACACCCCTATGGGGGGGAGACCCAGAGGTAGACTCGGACCCGCTGAAGAGACTAGAAGAAGAAGACTATGTCTCACAGCTGGCTGGGGAACACCTCAGGAAAGTCCCGGGTGAGCTGGAGGAAACAGTCAGGGTGAGGGGAAACCTGGGTTTGCCATCTGAGGCTGTTGTCCCTGAGACCCCGAGGAGACAACCTAACAAAATTGTTAAAAAAAATCAATGTTTTCTTTTCTGAACCCTATATATTTTTTTTGCTTATGCATTGCTTTTTACACTGTGTCACGCCGCCAAAGTTAACAAATATAAATAATGAAATTTCCACACAAGTCAGCCCTGTTGTTAACGACACAGTTTGATCCACAATCAAGTACTCTATGGATACTTTCCAGATCGTATGTTCCTGCAAGCCTCTGTCAATGATTCCTCGATAAGAGTTCCTCAAATGCTGCTGATTTGTGTCCAGAAGCATTTAGAGGGGGAGTCTTTTTCTCCGGGACCTGACATTCTAGTCACCTCATCCCACTAATGCCTGAAGCATTAGTGGGTAATGAGAGTAGAAATTGGAATCCCTCGGGCCCTTTTAGGACCATTATTATCCTCCTTTGCCTAGATTTCCTTACAGTGCCAATAATGAGTTCCTCTTATGTGATCATTCTGCTTTTTCACTGTGTTTGGTTGCTGCTTTTGTGTCCACTTTGAGAGTCCTGAAGAGGAAGAGGTTTTTACTTTTCAATTTGATTCCATTTTATTTTATTTTCAAATAGTGATCTTAAAGTCCTTTGCTTTACAAGAAACTAATTTAAACCCCGTTGAAGCTCTTTCTCTAATTATTTAAATTTGAATACTTTTTAAAAACTTTGTGTGACAAGGGTAATCTTAGCCAGGAAGTTAATGATGAATGTCAAAAGAAGAGGAAACATTCATTTTACACACAGAACTAACTCAAAGCAACTTGAAATTAAACCTAAAACTTGACCAAAACTTAAACAAATTCTAAAACATGTTCTTTTTTTCCATGTAAATCCCCCCACACATCACTTTAACACTACCAAGATCAGAATAAACAATTTTTCTTCAACAAATTAGCCAGAATGTGATGTTCAAGTCAAAACAAATAAAGGTAAAAAAAATTCTGACAATATTCACTTTAATTTATTGTAAATGCAATACTTTTATTTTAAAAGGATTTACATTAATTCAATTTTCCAAGTTATTTATGTCATCTGCACAGTTATCGATCTGGATTCATTATCTGAACAAAATCTATTTAAAAAAGCTCCTTGTACAGTTTAAATGTAGACCTGCAAACATTTGTCAGAGATACTGGTGACACAAATAATTTGGTTTGTGTTCGATAGAACTTTACTATTCCTATTCTTTTACAATGCTATACTTGCTTACAGATCCTTTATGGAACTATTCACAACTTGTAAATAATCTTGCCCGGTCACTCCGCTTGGTTTCCTCTCTTTTACAGATTTTATACACGCATCCACATTTTATAACAGACACAATAAAACTGCTGCTTTTGAATTTTGATTTTCCCTTCTGTCCCTTTTACATTAAATCAGCACATTCAGTATGAAATCTGAAAAAGTTTTAGTCATTTTTGCAATATTACTAGCATATTTAATGTTATGTAAATGCTAGAATAACTCAGCTGTTCAGATTTGCCAGTTCACCCTGAAGGCTTCGGTAAATACAACATCTGTTCCATGTACACTCACAACTACAGCAACACTCAAACCCACTCAAGTTATCTGTTTGTTTTCCTTCATTTTTCTTTCCTTTAGATGTTTTCAAGTTTCTTGACAATGCCTCACTTTTAATAGGCCTCTTCAAACAAGAAAAAACATCATCTTTACTGCCTGAGATATTATTTCCGTTTGTCTCCAGATGGGTTGTTTAGTTCTTTAATGAGAAAACCGTGACGAATAAGACTGTTCAAAAAGAGTTCTCTTTAAGGGCTGCTTGAAACCTATAAAGATGTAATTTAATATTGCAAAAAGTTACACAACTCTGATAGCTAATAACTAATAACAACTTAGAAAAACATTATGCAATTTTTTATGACAGATACAGTACAAAACAGAATGTTCTTTAGTTCTGTCCTCAGATGTGTAAGCCTCAGTTATAACATCCAAGAATACAATAATCTGCTGAGTTTTCAACTACTATCAGTTTTTATCCCAACACTTTAGGCTAATGCATTTTTTCTTGCTAATGCATTTCCTGTCTTCAACTTTGAAGCAAACAGATGACTTCTGGCCACTATTTCCTGAGAAATCTGACATTGTAAGTGCAGTCCATATTTTTGGTGTACGGAAGGTAATTTTCTTATGTTGAGCCACTAAACTGTCATAATCCATAATTGTGCATATCCAGTGCCTAGCAGAGAGTAGACCCCACAGACATGCTCTGTAATATTTGTGTGTGTGTGTATCTGAGTATGACCATAGAGATGCAAGTTTGTTACAATGCAAACATTGCCATTCCTATATTCCACTGCAATCTGTGTAAAAATGAAGACCAATAAATTGTATTTGAATATGATGCCACTGGTCCCTCTTCTGGTGACAGCGTTGGTGTTCTAATCTTAGAAAAACCCAAACAGCCTCATGGTTTAGCATTTTTACAGAAGCAGAACTGCTTGCTGCAATAAAGACGTGATGGTGAACATTTTATCTTGCTGTCAATTGTGATTTCACTGCTTGTATTTCAGCTTTTATTTGGGAGATAATCAGAGAATAAAGTTCAACCTTTGGTCAGCGTGGAGGTTAGAAGGTGCAATTTCTTTTTTTCTTAATTGAAATTTGTTTTAAATTTGTATGATAAGTTAACAAAAAAAGATAAGTGGATATATTAATTATTTAGTATATTTTTGTTCTATTTTCTTCCGAAACAATTGAAATTCATGATGTTCAGCAGTCCTCTGAAATAGTACATACGTTGAAGGGTGAAGATAACACACAGAACTTTAAAAAGAATACCTCACAAAAATGCTTTGTTGATTTAATTAATTCCACAGCCGACATAAACTTTTTCTCCTAAATGCGTTTGTCAAGTTAATTCTAATCATCTGGGTCAATGGATGACTGGTTTGTAATCTGTTGCTCTTTTGCAAACAAGTAGTAAAGACCCTACAGATTCCTTTGGGAATGACCAGGATGGGTGGGATCTGGAATGGAATTGAATTGAAAGTGCTTTATTAATCCCCTCAGGGAAATTTGTGTGCTGTAGCGTCAATGACAAGAAAAACGGACGACAAAACCATGGAGACGGAAACATAGAGACACAAATACAAGTGTAAATAGAACTCAAAAGAAACAAACATCATAGTGAGATATTTTCAAATGGAAATTGTAGATTAGTAAGTCTGGTAAACAATAGCTTATAAAAATTCACAGAAAATTCACAGAATACAGTTCCTCTGAGCAGCTGGGTTGCAGGAGTTTGTTGCAAAAGCTGGTTCACAGATTTATGAAGGTGATTTGAACATATGTTTAGGATGCCTCCCAAGCGCCTCTCTTGCACGTCCCACCAAGAGGACTCCCAGAGGCAGACCCCAAACCTGGTGGAGAGGCTATGCCTCACAGCTGGCCGGGGAATGCCATGGGATCCTCCCGGGGGAGTTGGAGAATGCAACCAGGATAGGAAAAGCCGTGCCTTCCTGTCTGAAGTGTTTGCCCCTGCGACCCGCTGCCGTATAAACGGAAAACAATTGAACGAAATAATACATTTTATTTCCAAGACGCACTCATGGCCGCAAGGTCGTTCAACACGTGTATTTCCACTTTCTATTGAAAGAGGAAAAACAACTCTTTAAACTTCTACTTTCTTGATTTGAACAAGCTAACCTTCTCAACATTTAAGGCCAGTAAAGAATTGCTGCATTAGGCGCCAGGTGTGTGTGTTTGATAGTTGTTAATCAAGGCATCACAATCTGTCAGTCAGGATAAAGGTCAGATCACCTCACACAGGCATGCCTGACACACACATGTACACACACCTGCCAACACTGTATCACCTATCTCTCTCCATTCCAGCACCAGCACTCTCCCCCACTGTGTTGCCTCCTGCTTATCCTACCCTGCTGTGGAAGAGTTCTGGCCCTATTGGCTCCTTCCAGAGCTGTCTGAAATATGCTTCCCTGAAAGTGCTGCTGAGTGCCAGGCTCTCATGACGCCACAGGGCAGCAGATATACCGGGATAACCCACAAGCCTGGCAAGGAAATCAAAGTGCCCCTTGGTGAGTGTTAGTGTGGCTGCTATCGAGAAGTGGCTTCCTGCTCTGGCATGTCTGGCCAATAGCAAGCAACACTTTCAAAGTGTCCATTTTCTTACAGGCTTGCAGCTGTAATGATGCATTTGCTGAAAGCTATGCAGGTGTTGCATCACGGTATCCTATCACCAAACATGTCAATAAAATTCAAGTCACAAATACAGTAGTTCAGATGGACACCTTCTATTTGTTGTTTGCAATATTCTTTTCATTTGTAGCTGTGATCTACTGCTGAAGACAATCAATCTTTGCAAGTTTTGAATGTGAAGCAGGGAAAACCCCGTGTACTCCTCTCTCATGACAGGTTGTTGTTTTGCTAAAGCAGACGGGCATACTTAAAACCACTTTAGGGCTTCCACTTGAAACACATTTAGCTGCTACGCCAGCAGAAATCAGAGACGCATACGCTCAGGAGACTTAAACGGTAAACCTGTTCAAGAGTCCGACTTATGAGAAAACACAAAGAGGGTTTGAATAGTAAAGTGAAAACAAAAGGAATTTCTGTTCAGTCAGTGGCAACAATAAAAATTATAGTCAGTTCTTTACTTCAAAACAAAGTGCCTGACTAGAAATATGGCAAGTTTAGTTATCAAATAATAATAATAATGCATTGTACTTCTTCTTCTTCTTCTTTCGGCATTTCCCTTTAGGGGTCGCCACAGCAAGTCAGTTTCTTCCATCTAATCCTATCTGCTGTATCCTCTTTGGTCACACCAACTCGTTCATGTCTTCCTTCACTGCATCCATGAACCTCCTCTTTGGCCTTCCTCTAGTCCTCTTTCCTGGTGGTTCCAAATCCAGCATCCTTCTTCCTATGTACTCTCTCTCCTCTGTACGTGCCCAAACCATCTCAGTCTTGCCTCTCGAACTTTATCCCCAAAACCTCTAACATGTGCTGTTCCCGTGATGTACTCTTTTCTAATCCTGTCCATCCTTGTCACTCCCAGAGAGATCCTCAGCATCTTCATCTCTGCTACCTCCATCTCTGCTTATTTTAGAATACTTATATTGCGCTTTTCTAGGACGCTCAAAAACACTTCACACATTTACATTATTCATTTACTCCATACCAAGTAATGGTAAGCTACTATTGTAGCCACAGCCATCCTTGGGCAAACTGACAGAAGTGAGGCTGCCATTTTTGCGCCATAGGCCCCTCTGACTATTACCAACCATTCACACTCACACCATCCAGACTAGGCAATGTGGGTGAAGTGTCTTGCCCAGGAACACAGCAACAATTTGATCTCAACAATCGTCCCTCTGCAGCACCTTGGGTTTCAGCAGTCTCCCATCCAAGTGCTACACAGACCCAACCACCTTAGCTTCTGAGGTCAGACGGGATCAGAAATTGACAGGCTGGTATGGCCACGTAACAAATGTGACGCTGACTTTAGAAAAAGGGGCGTTGCTTTTATTATGTCCTTAAAGACTGATACACAAGATCATTTCAGCCCTTTTATCAACACAGGCATGAACACAGACTGAGGCTTGAGGCTCCATCTAATCACTCAGACTTTTTTAGGTGTCCCATTTATACATAACAGGCACTACCAATGATACTTGATATATATTTATTGTGAAAATGGAATTAATATTTCAACTAACTAGTATAATGTTTCAGGGTTTGAGAGCACGATGTGCATATATGTTTAAGGTTTCATCTGAAATTTGTCTTAGCAACTGTTGTGATAAACAACTTTGTATGCCTTCCAGGGTGAGTGCCGAGCAGCTGTTAGCTGACTTTAGACGTTCCTTTTTGACTAATTCCTAAGAAGCTGGATTAAAAAACTGTACTTTCCACAGCTGCTATTTTGCTCAAGAAGACATACCATGTAGCAGAAAGTGCAGGCAAAAAAGTTATGAGTACTTTCAGTTCATCTGAAATGTAATTTTTGCCACCAATTAGGAGACATCAAAGTAGATTCTGGGAGACGTGGAGCTCTGTACTCCTGAATCTTTAAAACTAAAGCTACAAAACGTATTCGTATATGCAGCAAAACCACACAAGTGGGATTTTTGAGAAAAAGAATCAGATTCTTACTGGAGCTTGTGAAAAAGCCCTTTACAATACCATTAACACACTGTCTGGAGTTACAAATGGCTTTTAATTATAAAAAAGGGGACTAGGTTGAGGAGTTCAGTCATCAAAGAAGAGTCAACATTCCTCCACATAAGTAGCAAGACATCTGGTCAGGATGGCTTACAGATGCTCCCTAGAAAATGTCTTTCAGACATGTCCCACTGGGGTAGATGACGAACTCACTGGAAGAATCAGGTCCTGGCCTGATGTTACCTTCCAAGTCAAGGATTAGACTTAACAATCTGAATCAATAAATAAATCACTGTGAATAAGACATAGTGCAGCTATAAAGGACATTATATGACCATCTGCCAAAATAAGATACATACCACTAATGCAGGCAGGAGGTTTTGGAGTGCTGATGTGTACATTTTTGCAGTCATTTTGGAGGAAAACCATTAGGGCAAACACATCTTTGCTATTTTGAGTACTTCTTTAGCCTTGGCAGACACAAACCAAACACAAAACCTTACTTCTAAAACAGATGTACAGCTGTTACCCCTGACATTCCTCACTGTTTGACCATTTTAAAAGCTGTAAGTCCACATGTTTTAACAGCCTGCTGTCCTTCTCACCATCTGGTGTGAGTCACACCTAAAGGAGTGAGCCACTTAGTCCATCTCTGCATCCATCCACCCATGTGCGCTTCTTGGTGCTGAGTTAAGGTCAGGCAGGGTGTTTTTTTTCCCAGCAGCTGTATTGTGAAATGTGATATCCTTAAAGTACATGATTCTAAAAGCACATCACAGGAAAGAAATCCATCCTTGATAAATGTCTCCACGGGAGAAAAAACTCACTAAGTAGAAACTGCCGGCTCGCTTTTATAGAAAGAACAATTGATTAATGGTTTAAACAGCTTATGGAGCTGTGCAGACTGTGAATGTGTGAAATATGGGGAATATAACCTTGAATACAGTGCTTCATTTGATTTACTCAGTGATATCCATCTATTTTCTGCTGCTATTCTGAGGTTCCTACTCATTTGCTTCTTCTTCTAGTTATCAAAACACTCAAAACTAGTGGCTTTATTTGGGATTAAAATATGTCATAAATCATGCAATAAGATGGCAGCTGTGTTCAGAGACAGAGATGAGCTTGTTGATCAATCCCCCTAGACCTATGCTGAGTTCATGACCGCTTTTAACTCATCAGCTGCTAACCAAACTAGTTCCTTTTAAGACATCAAGAGGTAGCAGGCTGACCTATCAAGTGTGCAAGTCCACATAGTATCGAGCGTTGTGGGACAAAAATATCCACAACTCCACCAGGTCTATCCTGTTCCCACAATCCAGCTGAACAGCCCAACATTAAAGGGCATTTTGCAGAGAGGGACAGTTTTCCTGATGTAATCAGAGCTGCACATAAGATATGAAAGCATCATTCCATGATGAAGAGTCTCTCTTTTCTCACATACTTTATGTTAGTGACAGTAGTGAACCAATGTCTCAAATTCACTTTAAGTTTCTTTATAGATATGTAAAAACATTCATGCAATCAGGCTAAAAATCCTTCTTTACCTTTTGACATTTGAAAGAACAAAAACCCAGCTCATTGTGAAATTAAGCCTGATGTGCTGAATCCTTTTTAGCGGAATAATTTAAAAACTGATTGATCACATCTCATGCATGGCATAAAATATGAAGAGCCTCTTTGGCTGCATGTTGCCTTTCTAATCATTTGAAATCCTAGAGTCTCATCATCTCACTATTTATGCCCCCTCAAAGATTATTTCCATTTCATTACATTGCCAGTCAGCCAGCTTTGTTTGACGGTGCCTTCATTTGCCTTTGAACGTCAACAACACCTTTTGTCTGAAACTGCTGTAACGTTTCCAGCTATGATCAGATAGCACTTCTGCTATTTTTACTTCTAGATGCAGCACTGGCCCAGAAAAATAAGCTCTGTGTTGATTAGTGAAGCCTGCAAACCCTTTGTGGTACATCTAAAAGGAGGAGTTCACTCATAATGCCCGATAGGATGGAAATATGCAGATGTACATAAATAACACTGTTTCATCATTAACACACACTATTTTTTCAGAATGAAGACAAGAACGTTTTAGAAAACTTTTTATTTGAAAGCATGGGTCAAGTGCCTTTTGACTCAAAGGTCAGACAAAGTCTACCGCTGACTCATCGCTTCTGTCTCTTTCTGAGAATTCAGCAGAGGGTATCCCTGGTTCAGTAAAGCGCATCTTTCATTTCCTCTCAAAAAGTCTTAAAAAAAAAGGAAAAAAGCAGAAACTTGTGATGTTTCATCTCAGTGCCGGAGACCATCCTGCCTTTTAGAAAATGGTTGGATTGGTGTCTGTGTGGACTATGCTGACTGATGGGTCAGCACACCATCACGGTTTTACACAATTAAATTAAACACACATGCACAACCACACACACATCCACACAACATCAACTCGTTCATATGAAATTGAGTAAGAAAAAGTTTCTTCTCAGCCTGTTCAAGTTTTTCGTCAGCAATGGACAGATTCACGTAAGATTGAGTGCAGAGAATGCACTCACACGTACACACCATAAGGCAGCTGCTATGAGAGATATTTCTTCTCTAATTGAAGTCTTAGCAATCCCATCCGATGCTCATACCTTCATTTCTCGCCTGGATGAATATCCCACCCATTAAACAGACTATGAGTCAGTTAACCAGCCAAGTTCACTGTGTGTTAACGTCTCCAGCCCGTCCAAGCACAGGGAACCAGGCGAGGCGTGGCCAGATCAATGAGAAAGGTAAAGCTGGTCCTGTTGCCTCTAATGCTTCATTTCGTCAATTCCGCATAGTTTTCTGTTGGGTCACCCTTTATGAGCCTCTCAGCTGAAGAAATAAGTGGATTCTTTCACCTGCTGGAGATCGAAATCACCTGGAGAGGCAAGAAAGGAAAGTGTCAGAGCAGGTTTAAATCAGCGAATAGAGGTTACAGACTATCAATTATTCTGCTCCACATTCTACCTTCTATTAGAACATTGCTATAGTAACAAAAAAACCTGTTCAAATTGAGTCATTGTGGTACAAACACAAATCCTCAGAGAACCAAATAAATGATTAAACTTTTATGGTGGAGTGAGATCACATGTTATGTTTACTGAGTGAAATAATCTAATCAAGAATAAAGTCTGTGTCCTCATACTAACAGAATAAACACATCAACTACTGCTGAGCAGCTTTTATGACTTGGTTTATTAGTTTGGTGTGTTTGCATGCTAATAATCATTTCCCAGTAAAAAAGACCCATTTTTCTGGTATTTGCTAATAAATCAACCTGGACTTATTTAGAAAAATTGAATTAGCAAAGTTTACGAGAAGTCACGAGTATTTCTGTTCTGTTGTCTTCTGCTTATCTGGGACCAGGTCGCAGGGCAACAGCCTAAAACGGGAAGCCCAGGCTTCTCTCACCCCGGCTGCATCCTCCAGCTCACCCGGAAGGATTCCGAGGTGTTCCCTGTCCAACTGTGAGACATAGCCACACAAAGAGAGACATAGTCTCCCCAGCAGGCGTAGCTCTGGGTCTTCTCCCAGTGGGACGTACCCGGAACACGTCACCATTCAGGAGGCATCCTAACAAGATGCTTGAACTACCTCATCCGGCTTCCCTCAAACCAGAAGAGCAACTGCTCTAACTCGAGCTCCTCCTGGGTGGCAGAGCTCCTCAATCCATCTCTGAATGAGAATGGATTGAGGAATCCAGAAAGGAATTCTGGATTTCTCCCTGGAGAGGAAGGAAGATCATTCCAGCTGCTTGTATCTGTGATCTCGTTCTTTCAGGCATCACCTACAGCTGGTGACCCTCAGTGAGGATCGGAAAGTAGATCGACTGGTAAATTGAGTAATATTTGATAATATTACTCAATTTTTTCAAAAATTAAAAGAAATACATAATGGCAAACAAAATACATTCTTCTTGTAATTCATATTAAAGAAAAGAAAGAATCTGCATAAATTTACACAACTTTGACATTAAACCTTTACTATGCACCAGGCTCAGATTTATTTACGTAAACGTCAGGAGAATTTCTTTTTAATCGGTCACTAAATTTGAGTTTTTGTGAGATTCGGTTGATTCTTTATGTTCTTAAACTCTTTGTTTGAATAATAATGTTAGCTTGAGGTCCTGTCTGAGTTCCTCTGTGGTTTGTCATGTTTGCTCTCCTCTCTCTGACAGCTGGGTTCACCACGGACCTGATGTCTGAATTATTGAGGAAAGTCCATTAAAAAGTGAAGAATGAAAAGTTGAAGTGAGGCACTAAAATGCGGAAATGACCACTATAATTGAGCTTAATTTTATTTTATGTTGCAGATTGTCCTGACAGAAAATGTTTTTTTTTTTCACATAAAAAACAGCTGCGTAATTCATTCCACTAAAAATATTCAATTGCAAGGCAGTCAGCTCATTAAAAAGTTTTCACAATCAGACTTTTCTTTTTCCTGTGATTTTTTACAAAAAAATGTTGTCATGGCAACTGACCCGCTGATGAGTTATATTATTTTATTTTTTTTTTACAATAATGCGTTGTATAAAAAATGACCATGTCGTGTTAACTTTAAAAGTCTCTTCATCTGATTCTCTGGATTACACCGAGCGATCAATCTGATCCACTTTAATAATAATTCAGGATCATTGTTGCAAAGATTAAGCAGATTTATTTCCATCTTCTGTGGGTCAGCTATTAGACTGAGTGGGCTTTAAGGGTCATCCTGTCGAGAAGCACACCTGACTGGTCTCATAAGCTGATTATGCAAGTGAGGGACACAATTAACAGTAATCAATTTATACAACACAGCTGTCAGCACGGAGCAAACAGCACGGGGATAAACAGAGATGGAGAGAAAAGGTTGTGTAACAACAAAGCCTCCATCCACCTGACAGAGAGGGATCACCTACACGCGAGATAGCCATGCAATGTAACATCCCAGATATGAACTAGAACTCTCATCCTTTAAGATATATTTTTCAAAAATTAGGAAAATGAATAACTATAAAAAGGAATGGAAAATTCAACCTTACAAGTAACTCGTTACCCACTGATTTATTTAACTTTAATCATTGTAACCAAAGAACACATTCTTCTTCTTTTGTCTTTTTTGTCAAGCGTGCGATACGCGCTGCCCAAAAAACCATCAGACTAAAGATGGCCTATGAAAAAAAGAGGATCATTTCGACTGACTATGAAACAAAGTGAAAACAGCCGTGTTGTGTTTTACATTATGCTTTCATCCTTATTAAAACTCTCTTTTGAAGATTTTTACCAGACATTAATGGAAGTTAAGTTTTTGCTCTGGGAGGAGCTCAATGTCGAGCCGCTCCTCATCCAGGTCGAGAGAAGCCAGATGGGGTAGTTTGGGCATCTGGTCGGGATGCCCCCCGAGCGCCTCGCTGGTGAGGTGTTTGGGGCACATCCCACCGGGAGAAGACCAAGAGGCAGACCCCCGGGCCCGCTGGAGAGACTATGTCTCACAGCTGGCCGGGGAATGACTCTGGATCCTTCCGGGTGAGCTGGAGGATGCAGCTGGGGTGAGAGAAGCCTGAGCTTCCCGTCTGAGGCTGTTGCCCCTGCGACTCGTCCCGGATAAGCGAGAAGACGGAACAGAAAGTTTTTGCATTAATAGAACAGGATAGTTTATTTAAGTGTTAATTCTTTTATCAGTTTTATCAAGTTTACCAGAGTCTCATTTGTGACACCCAAGCTTTTTCTTTTTTATACTGCAAAAGAAGATGGTTTTATATCCATACAAGTTATTGAGAGACTGATTGAAGTAGATGGAGCTTTACTGAAGGTTTAGTTGTGAAATGTACAATCCATCACTGATATATGTATGTAAATAATTTATATTTTTTTTGTTGAGAGATCATTTTGATTCAAGTTTTTTAAGAAGCTTTTATGCTGAAAAAGTGTGGCCGACTCAATTAGACAAAAAAAAAAAAAACCTCCACAATCCACCTTCAGACTCACTGACCTGTCTTTGGCACATTGGCTAGCAGCAACATCAGCCTCTTGTATTCCTGGAGTTTCTTACCCCTAATTTCGGACCTGGCACATAAGAGAAGAAACAGCAAATAAGAAACTTAAAGAGGATTGTTTTGGTGTTTCTAAAGGCAGAAAGTGTAAGAAGATGGGAGAAGAATTTCAATTTGATCTGGTTGTTTATTGCAGGCTTTTGTATTGATGTCTTCAGTCTGTTTTATTTATAATTTAATACAATGATGAATTAGAGTATAAAAGCTTTATAAAAGGCTTTGAGAAACTACATTTTTATTCTAAACTAAGACAGCCAACACAGTCAGTCACTTTGAAGCTGCGTTATGCTCTTTTTCGTTTGCCTACCAAGTGTTTTTCTAAAGTTTAGCACCATTAATAATTGGCAGAAGAAGGTCTAGTGTGGAGTAAAGGCTGTGAAAAGGTGGCCAATTATCCCAAGGAGAGAAAACACCAACATCTGTGACATCTGTAACCCATCCTTAAGCCAGGAAAGGCATCGTTTTGTACAAAAGTCCATAAAGATAATGAGAAAAAAATAAGCAGATAAATTTACTGTGTGAAAAAAGAAACTATCAAGACAGACGACATCTGAATAAATATTCTGTAACAAGGATGTTTCCTAAAAAGTTTCAGAGTTGGCTGAAATATCTATATGTGTTTTTGAGAAGAAACTGACAGGAATGAGGTGCAGTATTTCCTCAGCAGGAAGTTGGAAAGTTCTTGGAGGATTGGCTGGCTGTGCAGGGCCACAAACTGCTCCCGGCAGACCTGACAGGAGAACCAGAAAGAGGTACAATGTCAATATAATGCTTGGATCACATGTTAGACTGTAAAGGAAATGGACATAAATGTGAGATGACAAAGAACTCTATAAGATTGAAACATTTTACATATTGGTGCAGTCCCCGCCATCGGCTGCAGCCCATCTCATCCTTCATCCGACCCCCATGGCCCACTGGAAGGACAGCCCATGTCCTCTCGTGCCCCTCCCTCAGGCCAGGCTCCATGAGGGGGACCAGTGACCCGCATCCAGTAAAGGGAAACTTTGCCACAATATTACTCTTCATGAGGGGTTGTTGAGGCGGGCTTTGTCTGGCCCCTCACCTAGGACCTATTTGCCTTGGATGAACCTATTGAGCCCTGGCAACGTAGCTCCTAAGATCACTGGGGGACGCAAACCTCTCCAATACAAAAATGTGCCAGCTCAAAGAGTGTGGCTGGGCTCTTAGTCGGAGATAGGGTGAGGAGCTCTGCCATCAGAGAGGAGCTCAGAGTAGAGTTGTTGCTCCTCTGGGTCGAGAGAAGCCAGATGGAGTGGTTTGGGCATCTGATCGGGATGGCCCCGAGCGCCTCGCTGGTGAGGTGTATCTAGCACATCCCACACGGAGAAGACCCAGAGGCAGCCCCTGGACCAGCTGGAGAGACTATGTCTCACAGCTGGCCGGGTAACGCCTTGGGATCCTCCCGGCTGAGCTGGAGGATGCAGCTGGGGTAAGAGAAGCCTGGGTTTCCCATCTGAGGCTGTTGGCCTGGCAATCCAGCCCAGGATAAACGGAAAACAACAGAACATATTTGTCTATTTAATAAGATCAAACCCCCTAAAACTACTATTTTATTGTAAAGTTACTCTTTATACTTACTAAAATTAGTTTTTAACTTTTATTTGCTGGTTTCTTTGAATCAATGAGAATGTGAAAGCGAGCACATGATTCCAATCCGTAGAAGTCTGTATCTCCAATAACTTTTGAAAAATCCCTCAGATCTTCAGAGACCTACTTGTAAACACCTTTACATCACTCAGTGCTACATGAGCACATGCATTGTGTCCAAATACTAGAAAAACATTCCTGATCACTTTTTATACCGTGCAAATATGCCTCGACTTCTTTAATCATCTTGATTATTTACAAAATTCAAGGAGGTTTTTTATTTTTTAATGCATTTTTATTTTTTATGTACGTGCACATCTGACAGTAAATCCTGTTGGAGATTAAAACCCTAATTAGGCTGCAGGTGTTTAAAGACAGAGAGGGTAGACAATAGGACAGATCATTTAACTTTAAAACAAGGCTTCTTTTCTTACATGCTGACTGTAGTATCTAATAACTTTCTCCTCTGGTGATGTGTTCAATTACCTGTTTAATGAGGGCAGCACACATTGGCACATTTAGAGGAGAATATGAGAGAGGAAATGTAGTGAGAGGAAACTGCTTCATTGGTTATAACATCTTTCAGATTGGGTGAGGACATAAGACTATAAGCTAAGCTCCGGGGCTACATTTACAGAAAATTGGGAGCTTTGAGGTAATTTGGTTCGTTTTATTCTACTCTAGGTCTCCTCAAGGGGTGGCCAGTCATTTGTTTAGCATGGTCGATTCCGTCTGCCACCTGCAGCCTGAAAATCTCCAAAGGAGAGATAACTGGAAGTTGACGATGGTACCAGAACTAAGTGGGAGTTTTATTGTGAAAGCACAAGCACCAGATTTCATCTGCTGGATTTTCTGATAGGTTCTAAAATAAAACCAGAGCACTTGTTTAAATAAAATTAAAAATCAAGTCAAGATATGATGTTCAGTGAGGCAACGGCTGTGAACAGATGGCATGGATGAAGAATGATCAAAAAGTAATTGTTGTGAAGTGATACCTTGTTCATGGTGTCCACTGTGAGAGCGTGGGTCCAGAAACAGTCGTGTACGGAGACAAATGTAAGGCCAGCACTGCAGGAAGGGTGAGAAGAGGTACAGTAAAGTGTGAGAAGGAAGTCAATATGAGGAGAAAATTGTTGGAAAGAAGGCAGTAAATTACCAACTTTTACTCATAATGAGAAAATTATGCAACTCTTAAGCCTACATATTCTAAAAATGCAAACTACATAAAAACAGTTCTTCCTTAAATCTACAGGACATCAGAATTGATTTAAATTCCAGAGTTAGTTAAATAATACCTGTAGCAATGCAGTGATGTCAGCATCATGTGTGTGGAGTCTAGGGAGTGGATGAAGTTGGGTGGGAATGCATTTTTCTGTTTCACCGTATCTGGTCTCCTGTTAAACACAAAAACAAAGCAGAGGCATAACATGAGCTTAAACCGCAGCCTCATCACAACTTTATAGAAAATCATCCCATGTGTGCATGTGCATTCGCCAACTGTTTGTTTATTTAAAAAGAAGTTGTTTAAAACCAACTAACTTCTGACAAAGAAACTTCTCCAATATTTAACATATTAAAATATTTGGGTCCCACGGTTTTGATTTAGGTTAACTTAAATAAATCCAAGGTTTTTGCTGATGGAGACAGCAGAAGGAAAGCATCCTTTGTGCACATTAACCTGAGCCATTCAAACCCTGTGGGCCGCCACAAACCAGAACATCAAACCAATGTGAATGCAGAAGACCTGAGAAAACTCAAACTAAAGCCAAAACTGAAAAACAAATAGACCCCTGCCTGTTTGTTCCTCCAGCAGTTTGTCATTGCACTTTATTATTTTCTTGGAAGTATTAAATCTCATTCAGAGTGCGTTTAGCTCAGCGATTCTGGGAAAGTTTTATGTCTGTTTATTCATTTGCAAACTAGTTCTGCAATTGACTCCTAATGAAGACGTTATTTTTCTTTCATATTTCTTGTTTACATATACAAGCGTAGCACAGACACACATTTAGGGTGATAAATATATCTTTTTCTAAATAAAATTAATTGGTTTAGTGTTTATCATTGAATGCATCTTATTAAACTGAGATAATTGTCTCTGCTAAAAGATTAAACAGACTGGGCAAAATGCATTTTAAATGAAAATTCTAATTATCTATGCATTTTCTAATAAAAAATTACTTTTATGTTATCCTAAAGAAACAAATTGAGTCTCATGGTGCTTCCACTTGCAGAAAACAAACAAGGTGAATCTTTTTACTTCGAATTTCAGCCTGCAATGTATTCACTGAAAACAAACCAAAAGTTTTACCTACAAACTGTTTTCTCCTGCTAAACTCTCAACTTGCTCTAACTTTGCCTTTGTTTGAGCTCATGCTTCATATTCATGCTGCTCTGTTTGTGGTGCACTACGGATGTCATACTGAAGAGAACAGCTGTCAGTCTCTATCATTCTGCATCACTTGTTGCTCGCACTCCACTTCTGCCACTCTGCTTTTGTCTGTATTTACCCTTAAAACTCCCAAGACACTTTTTTAATAGATTCAATAAGAATTTAGTAAAAATATAAAAAAAGGAAACATGACTTTCTGTAGAACTTTACACACATAAGACTGAAAGTATAACCACGTAAAGTTTTACTTTCAACGAACACTTTTGTTTTCACCTTGTGTCCTCTGCTCTACTTTCAGATCACAAATATCAGGCTCAGCGATGGCATTTCAGCTCAGAATGTCAGTGAGTGCCATGACAGAAGGAAGTGCATCATTACATCTGCCAGGGCTGGTACAATAGTATGGGAGCAGCAAAAGAAGGAGGATTAGACCAGCAGAAAAACTTACTCTTTGGTATCGTGGCTGATCTGGAGGTTTATGTGTTGCAAGGAGCTTTTCAGCTGCAGAAAAAAAACAGGAGATCCATTGGTTAGTGATGTGAAAATAACTACAGATGTTTAAATGTCGTAAAAATTAAATAATGCTTAGCTTATAACTAACATTTTACGCATGATGTAATATTACCAGAATTAATTGATATAAATATATATATATAAAAAATCTTTTTTTTTTTTTTTTCCAATTCAAAAGATTTATTAAGTTTCAACTCAATTTTCCTTTTTTTTTACTATATTTTAACATCAAAAACACCTAAAAAATATAGCTGAAGTGGCTTTCTATTTTATTCATAAATACGTGAGAAATTGCTCTGCAACAGACTAGCGACCTGTTGAGGAAGTACCCCACCTCTCGCCTGAAATCCGCTGGCATAGGGTCTGGCACCCCCAACGACCCAATAAGGGATAAGTGGTTTTGAAGATGAAATAAATATGTGAGAAATTCGCCACTCGTTCAAATACTATTCTAAAAAAAAGTTGTTCTTGGCCATGGATTTTATACTCAACCACAAACACATTCTAATAAAAGCAGGAAGTTAACTCCATAAGCAGTACTTGAACTAGAAATAATAACCCACAAAAGCACAATACCCCCTCTTTTAGAACTGTGTAACTGTCTATTAGCAAAACTCTGCAACTGTACTTTTTTTTTTTTTTACTGACTATACCAGCATTTTTTTCAGCAAAATAAAACCTTAAAACGTGAATTACAAGCTAAAGAATAAAATTTCACAATTACTTTATCATACTAAATGTCTTATTCAAAGCCTTAAGACACCCAACAAGTGGGAAACATTACATTTTTAATCATTTTTACATGCTATGGAGGATTACATTTGATAAAATAGGAGGCCTGTAGCCGTGATTGTAAAAGACTAAATTTGAAGAAGAATTAAGGAAGGACGTAAAATACATGCATACTAATTGAGAAACTTTGAGATAAACACAGTAATTAACCCTTGTCTGTTTTTGTCCTACGCAGGAGAATGTTTAGCTATTTCTTGAGCACTCATCTGGCAAAAATGTAACAAACTGATCTTTTTCTGACCCCTGGAGTCCTGCCAGGGTGGTAAAGACAGGTTGTTGTTTTCCCTGAGACACAACAGGAAACATGCCGCCCACCACTGGGCAATTTACGCACACTCCATTATTTGTATTTACAATGCACTAATGTATCCAAATGATTCTGCTGCTCTGCAAGGTGATAATTTCATTTTTCCAGGAAAACTTCTTAAACTGATGCGTACAATTAAAATCAAATTGGAGCGCTACAAAGTGAATAATTAGGGTGCTATTGAGGTTAAAATCTTGATTAAGTCAGAAGCTTTTCAATGAATTATTGTGTGATTACAAGTGACTAATTTCTACTAAAGTCTTTGATTTTGAGGTCAAACAGGCAGATGATTATAAAACCTTGTTTTGCACCGTGATAAGTCAGGTTTGCACATGTTTAAACATTGTTGGACAAGCTGAAAGACAACAGATGGACAAACATAAATAATCCAAAAAATGCAGTAAAATTAAGGCTACTTCTGAATTTATTTGTAAATGCAAGAGGTGGAAATACAGCCCTCCAAGAAAACACAGAGTAAGTTAGTACACATGCTTCAGATGGAGTCTAAGTGATGTTTAAGTGTCTACTTCAGCTTGACATTTAGTTTTTGCTTATTTGTTGGAAAGCCTTATTTATCTCCAAACAGAAAGCTGATTGCTGTTTACCACAGCACAGTGTAACTCTCTTAAATCAAAAGTTTTCTGCAAATACTCAACTAATTGATCTTGTTTAGAATGGACTGTCTTATATTAAAAAACCCAACAACAGACTGTTGAAGCAATAAGCTCTCTTGGGTGCTGTAACACTTTTAAAACACAAGGCGATGGCTCAGTGGTAGAACGTTCGCCCGTGGACCGGAAGTTCGCGGGATCAAATCCCACAGAGCTCATTTCTAAGTGTCCTTGGGGAAGACACGTAACCCCCTGTACCTCCCACTATTAGCGCCGTCTTGGCAGCCTGCTGCGGTGTAATGCAGCGCACAAATTTCCCAGTTGAAGAATCAATAAAGTATATTTCTATTTCTAAAGCATCCTGTAGGTCCTGATAACTCAAAAAGGGACAAAAAAAAACCTGCTTCAGCAAAAGATGAAAAGCTTTTTCAGCAATTCTAGTTTTTATTTTTGAAGCAGATTTAATAATGATGTCTGATCTTGAACCTTGCTTCAATTTATAATAATAGAGATGAGGCATCTGGTGAGGTGTTTTGGACACGGCCCACTGGGAGGACACCCAGGGGCAGACTCTGGACCTGTTAGAGAGACTATGTCTCATAGCAAGACAGGGAACACCTCAGGATCCTTCCGGGTGTGTCGGTGGATGCAGCCAGCGTGAGGTAAGCGCCTAGGTTTCCCGTCTGAAGCTGTTGCCCCTGTCACCCAGCCCCGGATAAACGAAAGACAATGGAATGAAGATTCAAGCTTATATATAATGTAAACAAATATAGTAACAATTGTAGTACTTTTTGTACTTGATTTACTTTTTCATTTGATGTTCTAATTTTCATTTTATGTATTATGATTGATTTATGTTTTATGATGTATTTCTAAGTATTTACTTATATGTTTTTTTGCTTTTATGATGATTTAAAAAAAGGGTTGGCGAAATAAGCGTTTGCTTCAGCCGATACCTTTTCGGTCCTTTGGTAAAATATAATTTTTTTTTTTTCTTTCTTTCTTTAATGTGAAATTACACTGTGACCGAAATAAATAAATAATAATAAAATAAAAAAGAGATGAGGCATTTTGGCCGGGTGCTATCAGGGTATACTGATGATGGCCACTTAATCTTAGCTTCAGATAGTGTTTTTATTTATCAACGTATCACTTTTTCAATACAGTTTTTAAACTAAGTTGCTCACCACAACATGTGCAGTTGGCTGTAATAGCAACAAAATATCTTTGAATTCACTTGGTTTTGATTGCAAACACCTGATTGCAAGCTGATTTGAGTTCAGAAATCATTTCTGTGACCCGTAGAACCCAAAACAATGTATTTGATTGAAAATGATTGGGGTTTATTCATGCACTAACGTGGGTTAAATCTCATCATCCATTCATTAGAGAAAAAACAGTTGTATTGATGTGTTTCCAGTTGAAACTGTTTTTTTTTTTTTTTTCGGTTATTTAAGCTATGACGTCCAGTAAAAGAGGCAAATCTGTTCTATACAACAGAGAGATAGCAGGAACATTTCGAGCAAATAATCAAAATATTTTATATATTTTAACAGAAAGGGTTTGGTAATGAAAAATAACTCCAACCTCCGGGAAACGAGAACAAATAATCACATCTTTTTTTTAGAAGAGAAAAGAGGATCTGAATACCCAACTATCTTCATATCCTCTTTCACTGCATCCATAAACCCAGCATCCCAGCAAGAACTTCCAGCAACCCAGCCAATGTACTCCCTCTTTCTCCTGTGTACATGTTCAAACCATCTCAGTCTGGCCTCTCTGACTTTATCTCCAAAACCTCTACCATGTGCTGTTCCTCTGATTCTTGTCTATCCTGGTCCCTCCCAGAGAGATCCTCAGCATCTTCATCTCTGCTACCTACATCTCTTTTTCCTGTCTTTTGTCAGTGCCACTGTCTCGAGACCAAACAACATGACTGGTCTAACCATGGTTTTTTAACACTAAAATTGAGCTAAATATGGCCATTTATTGTGGGTATTTGGCTAAAATACCCAAAATAAACTAACCCTAACCCAAAATTTAATACAGAATATCTCCATAGCCTGGGAGACCAGCGACTCTAACAGAAGTGCACATTTTAAGACCAGCCTCTTTTTTTTTTTTTTTACTTGGACTCGTCAGTTAGTATGTCAGACTTGGCATTGGTAAGTATTACTTTGCAATTGCTACTAGAAATACAGCTTTTCAAATTAAGTAGTAGCAGTGCAAATAAACCGAAGTTTATCTGTGTACTTGTTAGAATACAGTATATACTGTATTTACATATTATAAACACCAGGAAATTTGTGTGATTGGAAAGCAGCAGGCTTATGGCCAAAAATGATTGGCTGAAATTCTTAAACTCCCACAAAGTTCAATTTATTAAAAAGGAATTTACTAAATCTATTTATAAGCTTGAGTCCAACCAGTGAAGTACTAAATAAAGTACCAAAAATGAATTCATAAATATCTACCATGGCGCCTTTAATTTAACTTTCCAAACAAACAGATTTGAAAGGAGAGAGAGCTGTATTGTAAAGCATGAGGATGAAAAGCAGTGGCTGAGTTACTGGAAATTACAAACGCCGTGCTTGAAATGAGGTCAGCATTGCACAGCGTAACCCTATTCATTCTAATGCAGATGTGTGTGATCTTTGTGTTAAGAGTTGATTAAAATCCTGAGTCTGTGATGGATAACACCATGGTTTGCTCTGCTTTGGAAAACAAGCTGTTATAGTAAATCACCTTTTAGAGGGTAGATGATCAAGAGGAAAAAAGCCAAATATAATCAAGGAACTCCCTGTAATTAACTGATGCTTTGTAACTACTTTGACTCCTTTTAGAACCACCTGAGTTCTTTTTCTAAGTGATAACAAAGAGCTTGTATCCCATCCTATTTTACACTGACCTTTTTCAGATCTTTTTCCAACCAAACTTTCTGTAAAATTATTTTGAGAGGAGGGGGTTACATTGTCCCTGAAACTCAAACTGAATAGATTAGTTCAGCCAAAATGCCACAATTCTGAAGGCCCCACAAAACATCCTGCTCAAAAGCTCTTCCATGTTCCTGAGCGCCAGGAGGCAGGGAGGGCATCGCGTCGACATTTAGAGATAGAAAGCCCTCCAGAATTTCAATAAAGAGCCATTCAAAGGGAAAAAAAGTTAGAAAAGAAAGTCAAATTTGCAGTCTTGGTGGGAAAAAAAAGCTGACATGAATGATTATGTGAGCAGTGAGGCTGAAAATCCTAAAGAAAAAAGTCTGTTTGGAAGACAATTAGCAAGACATAAGATAACAACAGAAAAATGTAACAGAGATGTAAAAATCTGATTTTAAAACTAAGTTTCTGTGCTACTGGTCATGATGATCTAATGTTTCAAAGTATTTCAAAGTGGGGAAAACATGGGAACCACCAACTGTCACCATAACACAAAAATAGACTTTAAAATTAAAATTTCTATAGTGATCCTAAACCTGGAAAATTCAGTTATTTTGTAGGTTTTTAGTTATTCTCTGAACACACAATTCCAAGTCCAGCTGGTGATCCTAAATGCTACCATCCGCTGAGATTGACATTTTCATATTTAGCTGTATCTGATAGAGGGAATGAAAAAATAAACGGAAAATCTGACCCAGACTGACCTCTGATTGGATTAGTATCTCCCAACCCTGTTAGGCAGTTTCCCTAATGTATGCGCACACTCCACTCAGCTACTTCATCCTCCTCTAATTTCTTCACCTTCCCTCAGCCATGGAAAATCCTTCATCACACAGGCCAGCATTTCTATCTCATTCCCATGCGCGCACCGAAAACAATCACTAAACAAAATGTGCAAAGTTCCACACACATGCATACACACACTGCTCGCTGTGAAGCTGCTTTCACTTCACTTATCGAGCTTTTCTTCCCTTTAGTTGTGCATCACTTGTGTCATCTTTCCACTCAATCGAGAGTCTAATTACTAATGACCCTCAAAGAAACACAATGGCCTTGGATTTAAGAGGCAGAGAGGAGACTGGGAGATTGAATTTAATCCAGCTATGCTTGAAAAAGGTGACCTTTCTGGAAGCTTGTTTCATATTTGTTGCTCGGTGATGCAACTGGATGAGAGAATTATAACAGAGGATCATGAGCGTTATCTGTAAAGCATAAGCTAAAGCTTATTCAAGTTATCTCTTCATTCATTCCTTTGTTTTCAGCGCTTGAAAAAAGCTCAGTCCATCACCTCTCTTGTCCCGGGTGGACATTAAAAGAAGCAGGTCATTATGGAGGAGAACATCCCACTACATCAGAGACACAGTGATGGGCCCACAGGGACTCACCATCTGTCACATTCACTCTCTGGCATCTGGTTAGAAGGTGCGACTTCACACTGAATCAACATTATGGTTGATGTCATAATAAAAAGCGAAGTGGCATTCCGGGAAAGCCTGGTAGTTATATCATTCACTCCTCTTCACTGACTTATAAGCAAAAAAAGTTCATTTCTGAATTAATAAGATAGCAAAATTGGGGAGGGGGGGACAAACAACCATGTTATTTGCGTGTGTGTTTGTTGGCATGCAGCCACTATTTTATCTTTCAGATATTTGTTTCTCTGAGAATCTCCATAGTGACAAACATCAGCAATGTTGTTGAGCTCCATTTCTGTCGGACCACTCATTACAATCACACCACACCATCAGTGGTGCAACTCAGCACTGAACCCGTAGTGAATTGGGAGGCCCCACTGGAGCATGTCTATGAGGCAAGAAGCACTTAAAGCTCACTCCACCTACTCTGTGCAGCATAGAAGATGCCTAAGACATGGAAGTTATTTTCGTAACATTTTTTTAGTGGAGGTAGTGACTGAAACTAAACAGGAGTACAAAAGTGAGGAGGCAAACCTTAATGATAGGACAAGAAATTTGAAGGTGCAAAATGGACTAGAGTACCACCAACTGGCAAGGTCTTGCAACTACATGACTAACAAGTATAAAAAAAAAAAAAAAATTAAACTGATATTTAGAACTTAAATTGTACTTTTCTATCAAATCACTTATGAATGCTGCAAACAAGATTTATAAATGTAATAATTATATTTGTATAATAGTTCTACAAATGTGTATTTGATTTTCGTCAATAATATATAACTATAAATATAAACATACATCTATTTTTCCGTTAAATTGCCTCACGCTTATCCAGGGCTGGGTACAGCCTTAGAAGAGAGGCACAGGCTTCTCTCACCCGTGCAGCATTCTCCATCATCCCCAGATGATCACGAGGCATTCCCCTGCCAGCTGTGAAACATAATCTCCCCAGCGGGTGCGGGGTCTGCTTCTGGGTCTTCTCCCGGTGGGACGTGCCCAAAACACCTCACTAGTGAGGCGGTTGGGAGGCAATCTAATCAGATTCCCGAACTTCCCCATCTGGCTATTGTTGAGCCAGGGGAGCAGTGGCTCGACTCTGAGCTACTCCTGGGTGGCAGAGCTTCTCACTCTATCTCTGAGTGAGCACCCAGTCACCCTGTGGAGGAAGCTCATTTCGGCCGCTTGATCTCGTTCTTTCGGTCACCACCCACAACTGGTGACCACAAGTGAGAATAGGAATATGAATGTGTGTGTATATCTATATATTTATAAATACAAATTGTTACACCCAATCTGTGAGTTTGGCCATTGAAACCCAGCTCATTTTATGAAATAGCAACATTTATGTAAAAACACATTGAATACATTTCTAGTATTTTCAAAACCCAATTTCATATAATTTCGACAACCATTATTTAAATTGCATCATGCTCAACTTAACTGTTCAATTAATTATATCTGAAAAAAAAACCTGTTGGGATATATAAATAAATAGCTTAACTCTGCTTTGTTTTTCTGTTTTTTTTTTTTTTTAAGTTCTCGTCTGGCTTTGTAAAGTTTTAGATATGGTCTATCTTCTTTTCCATTTAAGCAACTTAATTAGTCATGTTCTTCCCATTTTGGTGCTGTTTTGTAACTATCTTTATTGATGTGGTAATTGTGAGAATAATCGTCTTTCCTGGATATTCATTTAGGTTTTAGGCTACATTTATTCTTTCCTAAGAAACTAAAATATTGTGGACAGGGTTAACCCTAAAGACTTAAGTAATTACAAATGTGTCATAACAGACTTTACTGTAACAACAAATAGACAATAAAACATTTTCTTTTCATTTTCTGGTCCGTCAAGAAACAATCATGAATGTTTTCTTTTGTATTAAGCAGGTTGAAAACTGTGTACAGTCTGTTGTATGAAAAGGTCAGATGTAAATGTATTGAGAAAGCTGTGAAATTGAATACGGAGTGAAAAACATCATAAAGGTCAACTGAAGAAGTTCTGAAAACACAAAAGCAAATGTGGACCGGCTAATTGGCCGAGCTGTCTGTCAAATATACTATAGAAACTCAGTCTAAAACTAAGTTTTCCCCCAAGTTACCATGGCAATCCTACTGGTTTTAAAAGAGAAAATATCTCAAATCCAGGTCTATAAAAGAGTGCCCTAATGCTAAACCATGTGAAAGCTCTATTGTGTGACAATGACATTGGATAGTAACAGAAACAAACGTTTTGTGTTTCATTTTTCTGGCTTACCACTTGATTGCGTGTACGGTGGTAGGGCTGAATGATCGGTAAACCCAGGGGGGTCACCCACTCCACAGTATGACCAGACTTGGAAATGAGTCTGGCACTCTCCGTCAGCCAATCCTGCAACAGATAAAAGGCAGCAGAGGTTAAGAATAGGCAGACACAAAGTGATGAGCGTGCCCGGAAAATATGACTCAAACACCTAAATATTTATTCTGTGCAAACATTTGTGTCCAAGTCTATATTCATCTGCTAATAGTATCTTATAGTTACTTATTTTTTCTCAGTAAAAAACAAGCCTAAAATATGACTCAATACATTAAAAAAAAATCCATTTCTTCAACTTGTACTTCATTTTTATAATCTTTGGTAACTATCACCCACCTGCTGCGAAAGAGATGAATATTTACTCATCTTTCCTACAATGAACGCCCAAAAACTTTAAGTATTCACACAAGAAAGACAAATATGCTCCATAAAGCAAAGATAAAAGTTGAGACTTAAAACTACATTGCTTTTTTTGGTCCTGAATGCTCTGCAATGTATAATAGAGAGAAGCAGAAATCTGATTTTAGAAAGATTTCTAAGTAATAGAAGATGTGGACAAATCCATTAGCAGGCTTTAACAGAAGAAGTAGCTGGTTAAAGAAAATGGTGAGGAGTGGATGGAATAGAGGAACAAACTGATAGAATAGACAGGGGACTGTATCAAAAGGAGGCATTCGGGGAATGCAGGAGAGGTCAGAAATGACAGCATCTAGGATTGATCAGCTCTATCTACCTTAGTCATTCCTCACCTTCTTCCCATGAAATACCAGAGGATGTGACCTATATAAAAGTGTCTGGAGCAGACACAAACATCGGGTAGAACACGAAAGGGATTTTTCCTCTCAGACTGGGCCGTCCCAGCACATTCCCAAAGGACACACACACACACTAACATGAGCAGTGGGTGGTGGTTCTATCAGCTCACCGTACTCCACCTGTTACTTTAATGCACAGGCTGCAACCAGGTGCACATCTGAAATCTATAAATAGATACAGTGTGAATGTGGGCCGTTGCCAGGGTACCGGGGAATCACAGCAGTCATTAATAAAAATAAAACTCCTTTCCATTTGCAGCAGTAGGTCAGTGGTGTGAGACTACATTATAAATTCTCGGCAATTTCCAGATGATTTATGTAGCACACAGCAAGAAGTTTAGAGTCTGCTACGGGGGAAGATTTTTAGAAAATATGAAAACAAAGTTTCAAGTGAACAAGAAATGTTTTGATATCAGAGAGCTCAATAATGAGACGGTGGCCGCGTGGTTAGCGCGTTCGCCCGCGGACCGGAAGGTCGCGGGTTCGCGTCCCACGGAGAGCACGTCTAGGGTCCTTGGAGAAGACACCTAACCCCCACTTCTCCCACCATTGGCGCCGTTGAAGGGCAGCCTGCTGCGGTGTAAGAAGTGCAGCAAACAAATTTCCCCGGTGAGGGATGAATAGAGTAATTCAAAATAAAAAAAAAATAAAAATAAAAAAATAATGCAATTTTAAGATGTGAAAATATTTTGTGTCGGTTTTAGGTTAGGTAATTTCACCATCAGAATTTCAGTTTAAGCCCTGCTCACATAAAATGAGATGCATCGGTGTCTTGAAAAATTGCAGGGATTTGCTCGTGTGTGTGAATCACTTGAAATGAATCACACACCTTTAATGTGATAGGTGTTGCTCACATTAAAGCGACTCGCTGATGTCATGTCTGCGTTTGAATTGGAAAATGAAGTGATCTAAATCAACTGCATGTTGGGAGAACATCAAACGATGCTGTTTAACTGTATAGCGGCAATCGATTGTAAGGCAAATGTTAAATGGACTCTACTTATATAGCGCTTTTCTACCTGCGTCGGTACTCAAAGCGCTTTACAGAGATAAAGATCAGAGATCATAGATACGTCGCTGACTAGACGACGTGTCTGTGATCACCCAAAAATCGGTCGATTAACAACACATTTTTCCACCGAACATCTACAAATTATTCCATGACGTTGAACCGATAAATGTCATCATTTACCTCTTATTAAATCAGTTAACAGTTGATCGTTTGTCTAGTGCTTGTCTGTAGATCGACAATCTCACAACTTTTCCGGCTCGGAGTAGATTTCAGAAAATTCTGGTGACCGTTACAAAATTTTAAGTCAGAGCAATAATTACGATCTGTTACAAAAGGGCAAAATTTAAGGCAAACATTGCTCACTAAGTAACATGGATGCCTGCGCTGTGCTCAAATTTGCCTATTTTTCGCTCCATCACTTTTTTATGTGAGCAGCGCTTTACTGTGATAATTAAACAGACAGAATTAATGGCAGACTTTCGCACCCATTTAAATTAAACAGCCATTTTACTTTGATTGTTTGATGTTTGTGATGTGTAAATTTCACATACGTTTTGACGTCAAGATCACAATAGATTTACTTATTAATAAGAATTGCTGTTTTTTGGATCAGATGATGTTGTACATGTCCTCTGCCTTTACATGAACTGACCTGAATCTCTCTGGTCCCAGTAAACATCTCCTTCAATCCATTGAACACCAGACGTACTAGGTAATGGGAGGCATCCCAGATATAGTCCTAGAAATGAAAAAATATTTTTATGTACAGGTATGTTTTCAAATATGTTCAATTTTTATGCAGGTGTGATTTTGTAACAATTTGTAGCTATAAATTGGACTCAGTCTTCGTGATTTGTGGAGTACCCCGATGGTCCGTTTTTGGACCTCTGCTGTTCAGCTTTTACATGTTCTCCTTGGTCCAAAAAACACGCAAAACACACATCTTCATGTGCCTTTGTCACTAAGTGACTGTAATTTGATAGACAATATGTGTCAAGTGTCTAGAGGAAATGAACATCTGGATAAATGACTAATTTCTGAAATTAAATGTAGGAAAAACAGGAATGATTTGTTTAGTTGCAAAAAAAATTCCCATTACCAAACCTTATGAAACTCAGAAGGTGTGACCATAAAACATATGTACAGTTAGTTAATGGCAAACATCTATATATTTTTTAACTTGTTTATTTTAAATTACTTTAACCATTTCTGCTGTATAGTGTTTTTGTCAAAGCTAATAAAAACATTAGTTTAAAAAAGTATCAATGGGAAATTTATAACATGCAAACTTTGAAAACAACAGTGTCCTAAGAAAAACAAATGCATTTCTCTTCTGCTATGGGGTCATTTAACAAGATGGACATGACTTACAACCAATCTTTTCTGTCACTGAAAATCAAAAAGAATTTTAAAACTTTAAATAGATGTGTTTCTATATTGAGTTAATACTGTTCAACTTTATGAATCAACCTTGTAAAAACCTATTTCACAGAGATTTCATAATGACTTATGCTAATATGAATAAACACTGGAATAATCTTCTCTCTCGTAGGAGCTCAGTGAATTCCGACTTCTTACAGTTGAGATCAAAGATCCAGAAATAGCTCCGGCGGCACATTCAAATAGGATGTGACCGCATGTGGTCACTATCATCATGTACACTGAAAGGAGTGTGAGAGAAGAGCTCTGTATAGAACCAATCTTGAGTTAGGAGAGTCTGATTTGTCACATCAAAATGATTTGAAGCTGAAAATAAAACGTTATCATGTGTGAAAAAAAAATCCCTCTTTGTTATTCCTCCTGCTGTTTTTACCTTTGGGAACTCATCAATCTCTTTCAGTCTTTTTTCTATCTGGAGACGCCCCCCGTAGCGTGTAACCCCGTACACCACGGTCATCACTGTCTGCTTCACCACCTTTCTGCTGATGAAACCTTCAAGCACCTGAGCAATCTTCACACCGTTTCGAGCATCCCGAGCTCGCAACTCCTCCACCTGAAAAGGTCAGAGGTCGAGACATTATAAATGTGAGATAAATTCAATTACTAGTTAATTAATCATATTTTAAAATGACCCACATAGGTTTATTGGGATCTAAGTATTGTTATACTATATCGAGAAGATTTTAATATTTTAAAAGAGGAAGCAGTTAGTGTAAAGAGAAACAGACAATGATTGATTACTCAGACCTACTAAATGTTCTTCCTTTTTGTGAACAACAAAGTTTTATTTGCAGAGGTAGCTTACAAATTCCCAGGATCTCATCTTTGGTATCATCTAAAAATAACTGTAACGCCCTGCAGTAAACAAACCCCATAGTGACACAAAATACTACAGTTAGTCACCGCCCTTGGAAAAACAGACTGGTTTCCTCTAATCTCACTGAGTGAAACAGAAATGTCAAAATATCCTAGCTTCATTGTTTCCAAAACTGGATCTTATAATGCCTGATGTGTTCACATACAAGCCATTTTCTGTTTTCTAAACTTTGATGCAACATGCAAATTCTGCACTGAGAAACTTCAAATAGATTCCCACCTCTCAGCTCAGAGATTACGCTGAACTTTAACAGCCAGACAGCAGCAACTTGCTTGTGCAAAGCAGCAATTTTTCTTTAGTCAGAAAAAAGAATCAAACAGGATTTTTTAAATTTTTTTTTTACCTGCTGTGCCACCCCGGTGTAAACATCTTGGGGCACATCACAGGGCATGAGATTGACGGATGTGGCACCAATAACGTCTCTGCCTAAAGCGGCATAATGCTGGAGACCATTACAGGAGCCATCCTGAGTGAGAAGTGGAGATAAGAGTCAGAGAGTGTTATGGAAGACAATCCCTAAAAACATTACCAAATACAGCATAAAGTCTACACAGACATAAATGGTGCTACATATTTGGAAAGAGAAAAGCAAATAGTTTTACAAATACAGTAAGTAATCTATAATTCCACTGCTGCTTTCTGATGTGTAGAAAAAGTCAAAATGTCAGATGTCAGATTTTGAAGCTTGATAAGTCAGGATGTCAGAAGATAAGGGCATTTCATTCCTGTTTTTGGCACATGAGAAAAAAACTAATCCAGATTGCATGAAAGGTTTCAGCTTGTTAACCTTTATCTGAAAAATATTAACAAACACCAGGCGTGTATTGTTGGATGTCAATAAAGCTGAGTTGTGACGAGTCCATAGATAATTTTTATAGTCTGATTTTCCCAAATTTAGATTTTTACAAACAGAAAGGAAGCAGTAGAAATAGATGAGTATTCATTAATTGTTTCACTTTACCTGGTGGACAGGAAAATGAGAGATGAACTTTGTTGGATCAGGTGACCTGACGGCGTTGGCAATCTCCATGCAGCAGGCCAACGCCTGCCACGGCTCGTCTGCATCCATCCACCACTTTTTACCCTGAGAAAGTCAAATTGATCACTGTTGCACAAGTTAGACAGGGCTGTTCATTACATGTTTCATATAATTTAAAATCAACTTTTCACAGTTTTATTTTATCTTCTAATAAGTGATATCTGGGTGTTTTAGAAGTCACCAAAGTAGTCTTAAGAATCATTAAGCCTTTTTTGAAAAAATTGTAATAGTATTTCTGCCACACTTATGTAACAGCGAACAAGAGGTTACTACATTGATGATGTTTTAACGTACCAGGAACTATTTTCCATTTCACATTTCCATCCTTTGTGTGCCTCCCCTACATCCCTAAGAGGAGGAGGTGCTTTCTTAGAATGGGTAGGTAGATTAGCAGTTGTTAGCTTTTCACACTTCCTTGACTAAAAGGTTTATAAATTGGCAAGATTTTACAACAATTACAAATTACGTTTTTTATGCACATAAAATACAATGAAAAAAATTGTTATTTTCTACAAAGTGGACCCTTAAATAATTTTAAATCCATGCTAAAAACTCCTTTTTTTTCATGGGATTTAAACCCACTGAGAGTTGGTGAATTTACTGATTTTATTAACATTTGTTTTATGTTATTTGATTTATAGTTTTTTTTTTCTTTTGTTATGTGTTTGGTCAACATCTGCCATTTTAAAAGCGCTTTACAAAGAAAGTTCACTTGACTTTTAAGAAAAACAGACTCACCCAAATAAGAATAAGATTAATCATCTGTGTGCTCTAACAAGGAGCAACTGATTCACCTACATTTAGAGGATTGTCTGCAGAGTCCAATATGTCCTCCATGATGGTGTTGGCGTAATCCAGTCGACCCTGTAGGGAGCTCCTCTTCTTTAACCCTGTCAGATTGACTAAGTGGATTTTTAGCCAATCCAGGCCTTTTGGGCCGAGGGGCTTTCCCTCTGCGAACACAAGCATTGCTCGTGTCACGTCGCTTCCCAGGTGGTTAAAGTACGGCGGACATGGATAAGTACGTCCTCTGAAGTCCATGTTGTGGGGGAACCAGAAGATCTCATCCCGCATGTGGTTGGCGATGGAGAGTTTGTAGAGAGCGTCCATGCGCAAGCTGTGCATCTCACTACACTTTTTTTTAGCATTTATTACCTCTCTTTTCATGTGGGCCTTTTCACTAGAGTTGTAACTGTGGTCTTGAGGGTTAAAATGGGGAATTTTAGGGGCTTCTGACATTGGTGGAGGGATGTCAAGCTTTTCGCTGCCACGGTCATTAAAGATGGAAATAATAATGTCTAGCAATGGCTTGTTAATTTTCCATGCACAGTTCCCTAACTGGTTGAGTGAGTCGAAGACCGCGTGAAGATCTTGGCATTTTTCCAACAGTTGCTCGTGCTGATTGGCTCCTTCCACTGTGCGCATCAGTTTGGCCGGTGCGAGCAGGTAGGCTCCAAACTTGACTGAAATCCAGGGCACGGGCGGGCACAGCATTGGCATCACGTAGGAGTCAAAGGTCAACTTGGTCTCCATGGCTTCCTGCTGCAACTGAGTCAAGATGGGATGGGCCTTGATGAATCCAACCTGGTAAAAAAACAACCCACGGAGCACATTTCCAATTTAGTAACAATGTAAGCTTTATACAGATAAACATAGAGAACAACAACAGAACAACTAAAACTGTGCCAGTATGCATTAGGCAGAAATGAAAAGGGTTGGAAGTAAATAGGTATTCAGTTATTTAAATAAAAATGCTTCAGTTTATCTACATACTGATTTTTGGTGGGTTTCTAAAGACATACAGTAAATACAGTATACTAAAAAGAGCTCCATAAGTATAATAAAAAAATATACAGATATCCATTTTCATTTTGTCTTCTGAAATGCTTTTTTCCTAACAGGGTCGCGGGGATGCTGGAGCCTATCCCGGCTGGTTACAGGCGAGAGGCAGGACACACCCTGAAAAGATCGTCAGTCTGCTGCAGTGCCAACCAACAGACAACCATGCGCACTCACTTATTTCTAGGGGCAATTTCATAGCAGCTAATTAACCTAACAAGTATGTTTTTGAAAGGTGGGAGGAAACCGGAGTAAACCTACCCATACATGGGAAGAACATGCAAACTCCACACAAAAAGGCCACCATGCTAACCACTGTGCTATCGTCAAGCCGATATTCATTTTATTCTTATAAAAAATATTATTATAATTTTAGTGGAAATCCTAATTAAGGTTTGTATTTTTACATAAAAACAGCATCAACATGACTGTAGTTTAGTCTCTTAATTTTTTAAAATCAGATAACAAAGTCATCAAGTTCTAAATTTGATTAGTTAAATTATATTCTGATGTTTACAGAGTTTCAGAGAAACTACTGCCTTAAAGACATTTTCAATTACATCATAAAGAATAAGCATGTATTTAAGAAGAGTAAGCTGTAGACTAAAACAGAACCGAAGCTTTTAAAGTTTAATCTGTGTATCCTTAATTAATTAAAAAAACCTTGAAAATAAGTTACTGTAGTAATGTTACAAAAGTTCATTTATCTGATTAAGTAAATCCTTTTTTCAAAAGAAGCCAAAAGTTCAGAGACCAGAGTTATGATGTTAAACTATTATTATAGAATACATACTGTAAGTGTACATAAAATAGATAATTTGTTGCCAGTAACCTGACAGAAACACCTTAACACTGCTCCAATGAGTCAGACATTCATGCTGCGCGGTAAAATCATTAAGATCCCCCCTGATGAGCTAAAAAACCATAAACAGGAGGAGTTTAAAAAAACATAAAAGTCCAGAAAAAAGATATATAGACACAAAGCTATTTAATGGCACAAGCAAATTTCCTTTTGTTACAAAACAAATTCGGTTGAGCCACAATTTTTACTTTTTCTCCTCATTTTGTCCTAAAGTGGTCACCTCAACCTCCTGCGAGATCCCATGGCAGCAGATCAGTGAGCCAATTAAGTAGACACTAAAAAAAAGGGGGATTAGTCTGGAACCTATTCATCTTCCTCGACTGTTACCGCTGCCAATTCACACCAGTGGGAAATGCTTTTCTTCCCCAGATCGGTCTGTGGAGCTTCATGCTGAATGGAAGAGTGCCCAAGTGTTTAAGGAAAACAGGCTTTAGAAGAATCTTTAGGACTGAAATGAAGGTCGTGTTTTAATGTAGTTCTATGACCTTTTTAAATTAAAAATAAGGCTGACTTTACATTTGAAAATTTCTAACTTAATCATTTAGACTACATTATTTATGCCTAAATGTCAGGAAACTGTTACATAATTGTCTACCAAATATGAAGCAAAAGTATTATATGTCATTTTATAATTGTAATAAATTTTTTATACCTTTAAATTGATGCAATTGATTAGTTAGAATTAATGGTTAGAAATGTTTGTGAATAAAGTATTTGAGAAAATAGAATTCTGTGAAAATATGATGTGAATGCTTTCATCAGAAAAGGATTGAGAGGAGCTTTGATGAAAGTGTTAAATCCTGTGTGGCTAAACACGTGCATCTAGCTAAGCTTTCTATAGCAACCTGTGTGAATCAGCCATCTGCATGGACCATACCTGGCGGGTGCTGCGAAAGGTGTACATGTGGTAGAGGATAGGGATGATCTTTTTGTCCAAGTCGGGGTTTAGGATGTCACTATTAATTTTGAGGTGTTTCACCATAAGGTCCACCAGGAAGGTTCCCAACTCCAGCGTTACTATGTACGGCCAGGATGTTTCACCTCCCTGTAGCGTAGGACCTGAACTCTGTTCCATCTCCAGTTTACACCACTGCTCCCGGGGAAGGATGTTGTTCACCTGAAGTGCAAAACAGCACCATTTATATAGCATTCAATGTGAGATTCCCATAAGTATCAGAAGGTCTTGTTTTTATGTTTAGCCTTGCATAAAAGTGTTAAAATGCAAAGTGGGACAGAGAAGTTAGATGAGGTACAACAAGAAGTGGGCCTTTACCCACAAATTTAAAACCATCTCATATAGCAAACTTGCACAAAATTTTCGTCTAACTCTAAATTAAACAAGCTTTTCTCTTCATAATGATCTTTTTCAAATTAGCATTTCCCTCAGAGCACAGCAGCCATTAAAACACGGAGGCTATGACACTAGCTGTATGAGCCCATTAATGAAACACAGTCGGGGAAAAATAACTTGACAAGATGCTGGCGAGCCGATGGGACAAAACAAAGCTCTTTGTACAGTTTCTGACAGAAAACACAACTAGACTGCCTTTATTATTTAGCATAAACGGATTTAAATAGCAACTGAAAAAAAAATGCCCCAGCACATTATAAACTCGATATGTTTTATAATTTAATTTAATATAATATAATTTATATAATTTTATAATGACTTTTTCTGGATAACCAGTTCAATTAAATATGTCTGATCAGATTCATTGTTTTTGTTTACCTCTGTGTCTTTGGCCAGCAGATGTGTGTAAGCATTATAAATGGTCTCCAACTTTTCCACCGTCTGATTTCGCTCTTTCTGTCGCACAAAGTACTTGGTGTACACCCTACTTCCTAGATCTCTGGCTAAAATCTTCAGCGACTCTCCACTTTGAGGCATGTTGGAAACACTCTAGACAAGGGTAAAGCACAGTTCAAAGGGTCAAACATTTGACAGCAAATGTGTGAAACTACTTAAAAGTTGCAAAGCTACTAATATTTGAGATTTTGTAAAAATCTTGTTTATTGGGAGATAATATTGAAAAAAAAAATTCTGAATCAAGCATCACAAGCCTGGGTTTTTGTCAAGGATAAAAATAAAGGTGTTCATCTGATCAAAGCATTGATTTGCTTTGCTGTCAAATTCTGATGCTCTGCCAGCTGTTTGTTGTAGTCAGACGTCTAATTTGTGTTACATGTTTTTTCAGACTGGTTATGTCAAACAACCAAAAGCATAGACACACAAAGGCAAACACTGTAGACACACAAATTTCTAATTAATTAATAATCATCTGAACATCAACAATTAAACACCTTGAATTTCTTGTTTTCTGTAAAATCATTAACTTGCCATTCAACTTGTGTTACCTGCATCATAATGTCAACATACTCCCTATCCTCCAGCAGGCAGAGATAGGGATAAAGGTTAAGCCTGTAGTCTTTGCTGTTGGTCTTGGCCAGGATAATTTTGCTTTCCCTCAGGGCCTGGAGGAGGTTCTTGTGCCACTGTGTCCGCTGCACTGCCAGCAGCTCTCTCTGAAAGACAGCACAGCCAGGAGTCATCCATCTCATGAATGACTGTAAAAAAAACACAAGACTGAAAGAAAATGAACAATCCTACAGCTTCTGACAGACAATGAATAATCCCAGTGAATTTTCTTGCCAAAAGGACGGGATATTTTTTACAAGGTATATATGCAACATAAAATGAGTAATACACACAGGGCATGATGTTTTATAAATACAAATGTATTTTTTTTTGTTTGATTTGTTCTGCAGGTATCCATAAATGTGCACAACGAAGCTGACAACAACTAAACCAAACTAAAAGCTCACAGGCAAACACTTTATAGCTCGTCTGAATGTGTGATCTGATAAATAAATTTAGAAATAAATTACATTCATCAATAATTAAACATCATCCATGATTTAAATTTGAGTGGCTGCAGATTAAAGTAAAAACCATCGGTTTGGGAAATGGAACAGTTGAATTAGGCATCATCTGAAAGACCAAATGAGAAAAACAATATTCATCTGAAATGAAGAACAAGGTCTTTGAACAAAAATAAAAAAAGTCCTGCCAAGCTTTATTTTTAGATTTAGCCAATTTACAGAAGAACTCAAGGACTTTTTAGTAGAGTTTTCTTACATTGCCCTACATGTTTTAAGGCTGCTCTAATGCTTTCAAACTTTACTCTTAGTCATCTTTTACATGTACATTCGACTAGAAAGGCTGTTTTATGAACTACATGAGCTGAATGTTTTCATGTCGATAACACACCTTGAAATTAGGTTATTTTTTTAGGAAACGTAAGTATGCTGGGATTTTTATTAGAAACCAACAATGTTCCTAAAAATATCATATAAACACTAGAGGATAAATAAAAGTGCTGACAAACCCGAAAGGCTTTGTAAACACAATACATTTTAATTTAAAGTAGCCTTTACTTGTCTTTTAAAGAAGCTGACCACAATTAGCATGTATAAAATTGAGTTTGCATTAAAATGAAATACTAAATAGAGCGCTCGACCAGAGGAGTGGAGAAAACAGAATTAAGTAACAAAGGGTTCTGCTTTTCTTGCATTTGAATAACTTTCAATGGAAAGCTAAAGTAATTTAGTTAAATTTGAATAGAATTTTTTTTCTGATCTGAGTGAAAAACAAATACAAGAAAAAGCAAAATATTCAAAATGATAAACTAATTTCTGAAAAGAATTTTCATAAGTTTGTCCATTTTACTGTAATACACACATATTTTTGTCATAATTAACACAATTATCAGTCAAGTATGCACACAAGAAGGTTCAAATATTTAATGTTCTTTTTCTTTTGCAGTCTGAGTTAAATTCACCAGAAGTTAACCCTTTCTGAACAAACAATACAATCAATAATAATTTTTCACAATAAAATTATCTATTTTTCATCTATTGTCCTGATTTAATTTTTTTTAAAGAAAATGTTTAAAAGGGTTTACTCGTGCATTTAAAAAACAAGTCTGAAATGCAACGTTTGTTAAAAGAATAATGATATTTTAGTAAAAGTCAAATGTTTGTGGTTTGATTTATTCCCCAGTGTGGTTTTAAAAGTTTGAAGCACCAACATTATGGATGGAGACGGAGTGGATGGAGAGGTGACTCTACACTCTCCCCAGAGGCCTCCATTACAATACATTATTATTCAGCCCTGGCTGTCTGTAAATGCTGCCTGACCACCAGGGATTCTCAGACTGCTCACTTCCCACATAGCCCATCTGCAAAGGCAGACAAGCCAGGCTGGAATGTAAATGCCACAGTTGGAAAGACGGCAGAGCACTAGAAAAGAGGATTTTGTGCTTTTACAAATCATGCTTGAAAGCATTATATTTCTTTATCAAAGAAAAATGCCTGTGATACTGGAAAACGTGTATAAATGTTAGGTGATGAACAGGCTGAAATATGATGTTAGACAGGAATTAGTTAGGAGATCAAGGGGAAGACCAAAAGAAGTTTATGTATAAATAGTGAAGGAGGACATGAAGGTAGTTTATGTGAAGAAAAAACTATGCAGAAGACAGAGTTAGAAATAGAAAATTGATTTGCTGTGGCGAACCCAGGAGGAAGAAGGTGAAAGGAGAAAAAGACCATTTATGGTCCTCAGATGAAAAGAGGAATCAGGAAGGTTTACCATTTTGATGATGTGTTTAGTGACTGCTCTGGCAGCTTCCACGGATTCGATGGTGACAGTGCAGGCCTTTTCCACACAGAGCTGATGTTTAAAACGCTCCTGCAGTTGCTCCTGAGTGAAGTCAAGCTTTGGGTACGTGTGGTTTTCCCTCTGAATCAAAAAGAGACAATAATAATAATAATTTCATTTGTATGATGAGTACAATAAGGCATATAAATAAAGATTTTTAGCCATGCACCAAAAAAGGAGAAATTGGTTCAAAGGAATATTTATGCAAATAATATGGAGGGCTTTTTTTTCAGCAAAATAATAAAATGAAACAAAATCAGCTTTTGTATGGTAGTTTTTTGTTTTTTTTTCTTCTCAATGGGTTTTAATATTGTGGCCAATTTGTTTGCTTTTTGCCACACATAAAAGGGAATGGCAAACAACTTGCTCCCTCGGACTATAAAAACATCAGATTTACCATACTTTATTTAATTAAATTGAGAAGGCACATATTGTTTGTAATATTGTAATGCAATGAGCTAAATACGGCTAACAAACATCACCTAAATCAAACAAATAAGAATAAAATTACTGCTTAGAGTTTTCAAATTAAATTTCTATCTCCAAAACAGATTTGGTCCGTTTTAATATGTGGGACGAAAGTTTATCCATTTAACAAAATACAAACACACAATTGTAAAGCAAGCTTTTAAGAAATTTGGTCAAATTAAAAGATCTCTTTTTCACTCTCCATCAAACTGTTGAGCTCCTCGCTGGGGGGAGGATCCAACAAATAGAAGGTTTTTTTTTTTCCGGGAGCTCCCTAAAGGGATTATTAAAGTTTGTAAATATCATTAAAATCTAAATGATTGCAAAAAGAGAGATAATATCAAAAGAATCCCAGCTCTACGTGCTGATAATTTCAATACATTTGGTCAAACTGACTTCACAATTGTGATTTTTTTTCTCTAGTTTCAGGTAAAAATGCAAAATGACAGTCATCTATCTGCAAGGTCTTCCAACTTAGCACTTTACCATTCTTACAAATTTGAAGTTTCTCCTGCCTCATCGCACTTGACCCATTTAACTAGGTCTCTGTATAAAAACTCCCAGAGCCATTTTATTCAGTGTGGCAGAGCAGAGAAGGACCTAAATTCTGCAGAAAAAGAGCACTTTAGGAACTGGAGATTAAGAACCCTGTAATGGACTGTTGGCATGATGGTTTTGAAAATGCCAGAAGTTGTTGATGTGTAAAAGAACGCAGAATGCATCAAACCACAATATGTAGGTGTAAACTTTTACTTGAACAGCTTTACTTCTTAAATGTACTTTTTTTTATATATTTTTTATGGTTAAATTTTAAAGATTGTACCAAGTGAAAATGAAAAACTTTGGAACATAAAAGTGTTACTCAGTCGTGCAATGTAAGCAGTAACAAATAAAGGCCAGTTTCTAGATAAAAAGGATTACGTAAAAGACCACATATTCTCTAATGACAAGTTGAAACTAGATCAAACTGCATTTTGTACAATCTACAACTTCATCAAATTTCTGTTTCATTCCAACAAACAAACAATGTCCTAATTAAATTGCGGCAAACAGAGGATCCCAAATCAGCAGAGACCAGCCCGTTTGCTGCTCTGTTATCTGCTAGAGCAGTTATTTGGACAGCCTTTAAGCTACGGTCACCTGCCAAAAACTCAAAGGCACGGTTGCATAATTAACAAACTACCCTTATGAAAGCAAATACAGCTAGCCGTGTTGAATGGGTCACATTTGAGCCGTTTCACCAATTAAAATAACACAAAACTAAAAACAAATAATCAATATATATGTACAATACACATGTATACATATCTACATACTATATACCCACAACAGAAATGACAGAAATACTGTCACTCAAATGGGGACTGAAGTAAAAAAAAAAAGGCATGTGAACTGAAGCTAAAAATACTTCATCTGTACAAAAAGTTGTTAATGAATCATGTGAGAATCACAAGGAAGAGGGAGGTGGTAAAAAGGAGGAGAGGTGAGAGGAAGACAGGCAACAACAAGCAGAGGGGACCCATTAGAAAGGGGAGTTGACTGACTATAAATAGACCAGTGCCTGTCTGGCTGTGAAGGGGTGACAATCAAATCCTTCGTAGTCACGCTGGAGCCTTTTCAACAACTTTCTAGTGCCTCAACTGGGAAAACATATGCTAGTCAGCTTTTGAAAATTATTCTTGTGTACATAATCTTACTCTGCATGTAAATCAGCTTAATGAGAAACATACAAATTGTCTTCTGCTATAAAAAAAAAAAAAGGATGTAATTGTGGGATTAGTTTTCTATTGGGCAACTAGTACCTGTGTGTAGTAGTCCTTAACCAGGTCTGAAGAACACAGGCTCATCTGGATGTGTGACTTGGGCTGGTAGTCAGGCTCTACAATCCTTATGGCCCTCAACAACATGTTTCTCTCATCTTGTCGAAACACGCACTGCCTGAAAAGATCATCCACTGACAGGCCGTCCTCCTCCATCTGGTTCAGGCACCTGGAAATACAAATACAGTATGAGATTTCATTTTACATTTTATTTCTTTTTTTATTCTTTTTAAACTTGTTTCATGGCATACCTTTTAACTTTCCTCAAATTAATCAAGTTTGTAGATACTCATAACTTTTAGATTGCTTTTTTTAAATCCTGGTTTCTAAAGAATTTTGAAAACTCCAAATTTAGCACCTCAAGCGTTTTTTTTTTTTAAATGAACCGACCTTGGAACACAAATCTCCAGGGAGACATGGTTGATAGAACAAAAAGTCTGGAGGAAAAAAAGGGCAGTTTTAACAAAGAAAACTAATATATCCAAGCTGGGAGGATAAAATTGAAAGATGTTTTAAAAAAAAAAAAACAAAAAAAAAAAACACACACAACTAAAGAAACCCATAAAATTGTGTTTTAGTTTTGCAAAAATAAGATGAACAAATCAGAAAAGCAGCCAGATGTGTTTGCAGTCAGAAACAACTGATCAGACTCTTTATTTGCTCTATGCTTTTATGGTGCCATTGATTCTTGTCTAATTAGAACCAACGAGCACATGAGATGATTAGGTAATGTAAAATACAGTCTCAGTCAAGTTCGACCATTAAACTCAAAGAGTTATGTAATTGTGTCTTAATATTCTTTATAACATTTTTCTTTCCTTCTTCTGATTTGTAAATAATTCTACCTTATTAATGAGACTCGAACCCCTACAAATACAATTGTCTTACAGTTTGGCACACTGTGTTGCAAGCTAGACGCACAAATCCAAGAATCCCATTTCAACGATTAGCATCACAAGGGATGAACCAGGCATTAAGTAATGATGAAACTCTTTAGAGGATTGTTTTTTTGTTTGATTTTTGGCTTCAACAAACAACAGTTGATTGTATCTAGTGGTGAAAAAGACAAATGTTCTCCCTCGCTAGGTGTTCAAAATGACTGCCAACTGAACGCTACAATGTGTGAAATATTGGGAGAACATCCATTTAACTTGTTTTTTGGACCCTCATCTCAACCAGACTGTGGAAGGATGCACTGTGCAGCCTGCTACTCTTAAAAATCTGTTTGCAAGTTGTTGTTTTTTTTAATCTTATCTGTACAATAGCTTTTTGAAAATAATTTAACAGCCACAAATTGAATCCATATTTACCATTTTGCACAACAAACTTTTGTCCAGCCAGTTTTCAAAGAACATCCCCACACAGAAAAATTTCTATAGAAAACGATCAATGATCTAAATGATTTCAGCCTGTAATTGTATTGTTAGATTTGCTGTCACTAATAAAAACAATTATAGGTAAATCACGTGACTAGAAGGAAATTATCAGTAGCTAAAATGGGAAGGTGCAAAGTCATTCATAAAAATAAATCTCACTCAATTTGCAAAAACAGGTCTTCTGCAATTATCAGGGCGCTGCATCGGTTTGTCGTGGTGAAGAAGGAGCTGAGCTGAAAAACAAAGCTCTCAATTTACCAGTCAATCTATATTCCTACCCTCACCTACTGGTGACCAAAAGAACAAAATCACGGATACAAGCGGCCGAAATTAGCTTCCTCCACAGGGTGGCTGGGTTCTCACTCAGAGATAGAGGAGCTCTGCCATCCGGGAGCAGCTAGGAATAGAGCCATTGCTCCTTCGGGTCGAGAGAAGCCAGATGTGGTGGTTCAGGCATCTGGTTAGGATACTTCCCGAGTGCCTCGCTGGTGAAGTGTTTCAGGCACATCCCACCGGGAGGAGACCCAAAGGTAGGCCCCGGGGCTGCTGGAGAGACTATGTCTCACAGCTGGCTGGGGAACACCTCGGGATGCTCCTGGGTAAGCTGGAGGATGCAGCCCAGGTTGAGAGAAGTTTGGGATTTCCGCCTGAGGCTATTGCCCCTGCAACCTGGCCCAGGATAAGCAGAAAACAACAGAACGGTTTTCCGTATACTAAAAGTATTTAATAATTGGGCTGCTACTTTTGTATCTACACTTCAGTTAATTCTATTGCTTAATTTTGCTGCTCTAACATTCAGATGTTTTAGCAACATGCTGGTCTATAAAGCACGGTGAAAACTATAACTTAATCAAATTATAAAGCTTATTTAAAGATATTTCCTTTTATAGAAATCCTCTTACTTCCTCCTTTAAACAGATAAGATTACGGTTGTTGTCTTGAGTCATCTAAACCTAAAAAGTGTAAAGTAACTACTAAACTTTTCGAGTTTTTTGTTCTTTTTTAAATCAGGGTTTGTCTATTGACTTGCATGTAAAAATAGTTTCTAAAACTTTCATTCACATCCGCAAAATATGATGGCCCAGAATGTGAAATCTAATTTTAAGTTGGAAGTTCACAACCATCTGACCTTCCCACTGATGTGACAATAATACTGAGATAATATTATCCTACTGAGTCTCTGATTGTAGCTTAAAAAAACTTTTGTCCACAAGATTTCTCCCAGTATGCCAATTACCCTGATCAAGAGTTAGAGAGTACCAATTAATTTATTAGCATCAACAGACGCGTTTTCTGTCAGACGCAAAGTACCAGTTTGATTCGGAGACAGATGGCCACTGACGACATCCATGAAATGTCTATTTGAACAGAATCTTCGAGAGATCTCCCAGGGAGAGACGAGTCTTCATGACTGGACTACTGAATGCAGATGATACCAATGGGCAATTGCTTTGTGGAATATAAATGAGAGACGTAATGAAATGATTATTCCATAACTCAGTTTGATATATGATGAATATAAAAGCCTGAATTAATTTTTTCAATTTAATAATTCTTTATTTCTCTGAGAATAGATAACTTGGGGGATGTAGTGCTTGATATTCTCATGGTTTCAATTACATTTAGATATTTTTTTAAACAACAATCTAATAAAGTTAACAAAACACTCCACACTTGTGTTTTTCTACAACATCCAAGAAAAACATCTGACACAAAAATCTAAACGTAAAAACAATGTGGGAGTTTCTCTATCAGACAAACGAGACATGTGAGTTGCAAAGGTTTTGATTTCATCCAAGCTGTTTTAAAGTGAACTAAACTGACTGGGTTTGTTTGAGCATGTTTGGTTCTACTGCCCTCTACAGTTTAACATGACTAACCCGAGGTGTAGAGGTCTGAAAAACTCATTTGTCATCAGCTATTGGGAACAGCAAAGCCCAGCTTCACCCTGCACAACTTTAACTTGAGACAATTATAAATAACAGCATGCTAATTAGCATCTGAAGGACAGACCAGCTCAGCAGCTACTTGCAATTAAATCTAATGAGGAATAAGCTGGTTTCTGCAAATCGCTGCGGAAACCAGAAGAAAACAATACTGACAACATATATATACTTGAGTTGAAAAGCAAAAAAAAAACTCTAACATTAAGCTACACAGGTACATTTTAGACATTTTTCTTCTTTTTTACTAATACTTTGAAGTCTTAGGTGATGAAAAAAAAATTGCAATTTTCATCTGGGCAAATGAGAGTGCTCCGAACAAAGAAAGGATTAGCCAGAGAGTGTGGTCCATATGAACAAAGAGGGCAGAAAGGTTGACATAATCAGCCTGGTGACTGCTCGGCTGCACTCCAGGGAACTTGGAGCTCTGGAGGGCACTGCTCTCACAAAAGGAAAAACTTCAAGGGATGAAAACGTGTTTGAGAGAAAATGAGAAGAGGAATATGATTGGGCACAGTAAGGCCAAATAGAGGTGACTTATTAGTTCAAAGTAATCTCAATGGGGAAGGCGAGGGATGGAAAACAAATAAAATGATGACAGTGAAGGAAATAACAAGAGTTAGAAAAGGAGTGTACCGCAGCAGAAATACAATGTCCTATGTATCAGTTTACACTGATCGATGGACCAACCAGATATTCACCACCAACTCTGCTGCCCCACCACCTGCAGTGCTATTGGACCTTACTGCATGGCATGATGTCCCCAGGGCGCTATGAGGAATCTGCATTTGTAGTTACTGCAATAGAACCCCTCCAAAGCTGGTCTGAAACAACATGTTACTGTACCCATTGGCAGAAATTCACATGCCACTGATGCTGCCAACACTTTGTATAAATGTTAGCTTAGGAGTCATAGTGTTAAACTGTTCATTTCCATTTCCAAAATGTTTGGCATAAACTTGGTCTACTTTGTATTAAAATAAGGAGAAATGCATAAAGCAGAGTACAACACACCAGGAATACTTGACAAGACAAAATTAAGCATCAACGCTGATATTATTTATGCTTTGTTATTAAAAACATGCAGATATTACACGAGAGGCAGATAAAGGTATTTCATTTTTAAATGTAACAATTTGATGTTCAAATACTGCAATTATTCTATTTATTGTTTGTGAAAGCCGGCAAATGTTATTTCCCTGTGGTGAAATAAATAAAATATATCGCTATTGTTTTTAGGAAACCTGTCACTGTAACAGCAATTAAGTATCTAAACTTTTATTAATAAAATAATACTACACCAAAACATGGCTTCACAGTAGCCTCACAGCAAGAAGGTCTGGGTTCGAGTCCTAAAATAGAGGCTAGAATCACTGATCTTTCTGTGTGGAGTTGCATTTTCTACTCGCAAATGTGTAAGTTTTCTCTGGGTACTTCGGTTGCCTCCCATCCTGCAAAATCATGCATTTTAGGTTAATTGGCTGCTATAAAATTGTCCATAGGAATGAGTGTGTCTTGACGGCTGTCTGTGTGTGTGGCACCGCTACAGACTAGCGACCTGTTTGGGTGTATCCTGCCTCTCATCTAAAATCAGCTGGGATAGGGTCTGGCACGCTATAGCCCCATTAGGAATAAGCGGTTCGGTAGACGAAACGAAACATAATAATTTTTTTAATTGTGCCAATTTGTTGGTTTTTTTTGTTTGTTTTGTTCTTTGTTTCATTGTAACTATTTGAACAAAAAAAAAGCATTTGTCAAAATAAGTCATATGCAGACTGATCAGGAGCAGATCAGCAATTCCCATAGAATCATAAATTGCTCATAATTTGCTTCTTATTGCCAGTCAGTTAAAAATGACATTCCTTACCCTACCATTACCACTTGTTGTTTTTCTGTGACAAAAAAAGTTTGTCTATTTTCTGAGAGAGGAATCTTTAAACTGCTCATCTTGAACTAAAAAGAACTGGTGTGTTTGTAAGTGTTTTAGGTCGCGCACACACAGCCAAACAAGACTTAACAACAGTAACAACGGAAAGTTCAATCGTTTCAGTAAAAATCTCAGCATGAAACATCACACATGCAGATAAATGTGAGAATAAATGCAAATAGTCATTCAGTTCAAACTGGGAAAAACCCAATGAAAGAAAACACCAATGTGGCAGAATTTATGGCACATCTAAACATCTCATCAGGCAGTTATTATGTGAAGGGGTGAAACCGATACACAACCAGCAGTGTGACGTTACAGCTCTCAGCTCACATTAGGGAGGCTCTAAAGCCACAATAGCTTTGAAATTAAAATGTCAGTCAGTATTAAAGAGCACGAGCAAATGTTTGCCTTTCTGCGACTTCGAAACTTGTTATTTTTAGAACTAACTTAGAAAATCCTGGGGAAAAAAAAAAGCAAAAATTGTTAGTGTGCTGTTTTATTAAATCTCATTTCTGGACCACTGCTATGAAAAAACACACGTTTCCATATTTTAAGCACTCTTGATAGTTCAGAATTTGATTCTCAATATGTTTATTTGCCCTTATTGATATCAAGTTACACTGTTTTTATTAAGCTGAAGTCTCAGCAGTGACAATAAAAGTCCTTAATGATAAACTCGTCAGTTGGTTTTACTATTCAAATTGTAAAAAAAAATTGTGACACATCATTAAAAAAAAAAATTGCAGAGATGAAGACAGCAAAATATATATATATATAAAACCATAGATAAAAGCAAATAGCATCAAGAATGTACAAGTTTAAATATAATTGATCTGTACCGACCTCTGTTGGTCAATTTCTGAACTCCTAGTTGAATTGAAAATACTGCACTTAATTACCGGTACGTTAATCCTTACTGCCATCTTTACCGCAGCTGAGCATTCAGACCATTTTCATTTAAATGTGAAGAAGTTTTAAAAATATGCACAAATATTATAAGTTATTTTGGAAAATATGTGCTTGATGTTTGATAATGAAGTGGGTATGGTGTTTTCATCCTCTATTATTCCAGACGACACACTGCGAACACTGTGATTGTAGTAGTTGTAGCTGTCTAGTCATCTGGACGCACCACCCAGAGCCTGTTGCATCTCCGTCCTGATTATCAAGCAGCTTTCTTTCTGTTTCCTTCTTTTGCTCAAACTTACAACCTATCTGTGGAGCACACTGACAGACAAAATTGTTTATATCTATATAAGATGTAAACTACGTGTGCTGCTATCTCCACTCTTGCAGGTCCCCCTACACTTCAGCACTCCTGGAAGAAAGAATTCACAAAAGCCAATTTCATCCTTTTGGCAAAGTCAACCACAGCCTGTCTTTCTGCATTCCTCTTCAGAATATCAAACCTGCGCTTCAACTCCTCATCATTTCTGTTTCCTGCACTAACATGTCCTTTGAAGTCTACACCAATGACACCGCTCTCATTTTTAGGGGGGCTGTTCATCATGTCATCAAGTTCTGATACAAGATCCTCCTTTTGCTCAAACTCACAACCTACCTGTGGAGCACACTGACAGACAAAATTGAACAACACACCTTCAATTTAATTCTTTCACTTATAAGACATTCCTAACAAACTACTTCTTTAAAATTACACTAAACTCAGTTCTGTTTAGATCATGATAAAAAAAAAAAACATCCTGTATTCTGCTCAAATTCAAGCCTTGCTACTTTTTTGTCTGGTCTCCTGGACACAAAACTTCTGCTTTCATTCTCTGCATCATGTCAACTAACTTCCTTCTTTTCCTGTCACTGTCACAGTTCTAGCACTTAAGGTCAAGACTCTTAGCCCAGGCTCTTGGTACCCCTCTTTCTTCCTTCAACCAACAGTAGTTCAATTTCCACCCACACCCCGTAGGTCAACGGCACTATTCGTTGTTGTTAAGCACATGCTGCAACAGATTAAGTATAGATGAAGTCAATTTGATTCTCATAAATTCAGTGTGGCATGGGTTTTATATCAGACGCGAACCACACAATCCTTAAATTTATCCAGGCTTCGGACCACCCCATAAACAATGACTTGTGACCCCTTGTGGCTAAATTGTGTGTGTTCGCATGCAAACCTTGATATAACTTTTGGAGAACAACTTGGATTGCGCCCCATACACTCCAGAGCAGAAGAGTAGGATTCCAGATTTGGCTTGAGACCAGCTTCTTCTAATAGAATAAAGATGCGCCCGATTTGACTTAAAGTGCCCTGTGGGGGAAAAAAATGTAAGAGGAAGCTTTATATAATCATTTTTATAAGTAAGCTATGTGTTGATGTTTTTTTCACTTATGGATGTGTTACTTAATAACACAAGAAAAGTTGTCTTTTATCACTATACCTTCTTGGCCCACACCCTCATCATGATGTTGTAAACTCCTGTGTTTAAAAGTTTCCGTCGGCTCATGACTCGGTGCTGGCTGAGCAGGAAGCGCTGTCCTCGGTCAATGTCCTTAATAAATACACAAGCATCCAAGTAGGAGCGGATGCTCAGTTGGATGTCATCATTCATACTCCCATTGTTGATTGCTTTAGAGCAATCCAGAGTTTTGGAGGTTGCCCGTTGGTTTGCCTGTAGATTTAGTCTCTTTTCAAGCTCTTCCACCTCAGCAAGGTCCTCTTTTCTGGCTTCATGGTCACTGCTCAAATGTTTGTTTACCTGTTCACTAAAATCCTTAGTTTTAGAGGTTTTCTTTTTCTGTTTAGAAGTTTTTTGCAGTATATCTGGTTTTCCCAGAGTGACAGCAGTTGCTGTGGCTGTTGGAGAAACCGCTGCACGGATTGCATCTGACAGTTTCAAGCCATCTCTGCTCTTTTTAGAACCAGTGGATATTGTTTTATATGACGTACCAATACCCAATTGCTTGCTTTTAGAGCCCTTAGACTTTGATGGCAGCTTTTCTTTGTCGCCTTTCTGGATTTTTTGCTGGAGGTGCAGCTGTTTCTTTTGCTTTATTTTCTTCTCCCGAGTCAATTTTTCTATCCAGCGGCTAGGTTGAGATTTAGAAACCCCTTTACTAAGAGTCTGCACAGATTTATTAATGTCTGTTTTCTCCTTAGAAGGGCCTCTGGGCACTCTACCAGATGATGCTCCTCTTCCATAGGACGACATGTTGACAAATTGTACATTCTGAACATCTACAACAAGATCAGTTTGAAGTTGTTGGATTCTCGCCTCAAGCACTGACAAAAAAAGTGAAAAGAAAAATAATTTTCTTTGAATATATTTTATAGGTAACATTCGGAAGTATGATAATAACAGTAACATTAATGATAGGTTTAATGATTTAACCTGCTATGCATTTGATGCAAAAAGACTGAGCAAAAATCTATCAAATATAAGAAGAATATAAAACGCTTCAATCAACTTACCGTCTAACAACTGTGATTGTTCAAGTGTACGTTTCTTGGGATCTTCTGACTTGGGAATTATTGTTGAAATATTTCGTTTTTGAATTTTTAAACATGACTCTGTAAAAACAATCAGATTCAGACAAACTGTCAGATGTAAAGTTCACCCAGTGCCGTTCCTCAGTTTTCAAACAAGGGAAATAAAAACACTACAGCAGAACAAACTAAAAATAATGTGTCTAAAGCTACCTTTACTAAAATAATAAGTGTCAGCTTTCAGCTCTCTGCATAGGAACTTTTTAAATTTGCACGGCTTTCGAGACACACACACACATACATTAAAGGTGTCAGTCAATTAAGAAAATTAGTCAAATTAATTACAGAATTTTATAATTAATTAATCGAATTAATCCCATTTTAATGTCATATTTGTTAAAGCTCTCCTGATAAAAAATTTGAATTCTACAATATTTAAAAAATGTACGACTAATCAATTGAATACTGGAAGACGAGAAGATTTTATATCCAATTTATTATCGGTAAACTGTGCCTCATGAGGCCAGGTGCATTATTAAATAAATAAATAATAATAAATGAATTACTCTATTCATCCCTCACCGGGGAAATTTGTTTGCTGCACTCCTTACACCACAGCAGGCTGCCCTTCAACGGCGCCAATGGTGGGAGAAGCGGGGGTTAGGTGTCTTCTCCAAGGACCCTAGACCTTGGAGAAGACACCTAACCCCTTGTTTTACAAAAAGTAAAACAAGGGTTAGGGTTAGTTCTTATCTTCAACAATAGAAATTGGCGTGCAATTAGCAGCAACCCACTTTGCAATAGTATTTGTCAATTTCTCTGTTGTGGATTCGCTTGCCAAATTCAGCTAGCTTGGTTTGCCAGAGCGAGCTCCCGGTAGCCACACTCGCTACAGAGGAACTTGCCTGAACATGTTTTGCGTTTAGATGGTATGTCTGGCTGGAGTTGCTCGGGTGGTAGGAGAACTCATTTTTGCAAAAACTACAAATTACTACGTTTTTACTTATTGTCCCGTCTCTATTATTTTTGTAAAAAAACTTGCCGTTTAAAAATTTGGAGGGCGAGAGCATTTTCCCTCACCCCCTCATCCGTCCGTAACATTTTGAAAAACAAGTATGTAGTTTTTCTGCATTTTGGTGCATGTTTTGCCCAAAGTTTATAATAATTAAAGTAGTAAGAACCCCCCTTTTTTTTGATGGACCAAAAGAGCGGCGAGGGGAGCGTGCACCCCCACAACCCGCTTCCCGGATCCGCCCCTGTGACTGTCTCATACTTGTGTTTGATCACTGCTGCCTTGTTAATTTGCCAGCGTAGGCGTATGTAACGCAGCCCAGAAAACTATTGGTCCTTCAATGGGCCAAAATTCAAATGTGCAAGCATTGGCTCGCCGCAGTTATTACGTTATAATTATTTGAGTTAATTTTTTTAATGTGTTAAAATGCGGCGTAAGTAATTAATCAAATTAATGCGTTAAAATAACAGCACTAATAAACACACACACATATATATATATATACACGTGTGTATGACTATATATGTGTGTATGAGAAATAAAAAATAACTTGTGCTCATATTTTTATCTTTTTTGTAACACATGGGGTAGAAAAGCCTCAGACTTATGAGACTACCAGATTAAATTATGTATGAAACAGATTACTTATTCTGAAACCAAATTGATTATAAAACACACAAGAGATGAGAGTAACCTTATTTATCATTAAAGGAAATATAATTTGTAGTAGTTCAAAAGACAGAAATCTAAAAAAATAAGAATAAGATAATGGTGATCGAAAGAACGAGATTGCGAATCGAAGTAAGCTTTCTCCACAGCGTCGCTGGGCTCTCACTCAGAGATAAGAGTGAGAATCTCTGCCATCCAAGGAGAAGCTCAGAGTAGAGCCGTTGCTCCTCTGGGTCAAGAGAAGCCAGATGGGGTCGTTCGGTGAGGCAATTCGGGCTTGTCCTACTGGGAGGAGACCCAAAGGTAGACCCTGGACCCACTGGTGAGGCTATGCCTCACAGCTGGACCTGGAACGCCTCAGGATGCTCCTGGGTGAGCTAGAGGATGCAGCCAGCGTGAGAGAAACCTGAGCTTCCCATCTGATACAGTTTCCCCTGGACCAGGTCCCGGATAAGCAGAAGACAACGAAAAACAAAAGACCAGGTGTAGCTCCCTTTTAAACTGAATGAGCTGTTCAAGCTCCTCACTGTCTCTTACAAAGAGTGTGAGATGTTGTTATAGATCTTGTGCAGCTTAATTAGCATCCTCCTCTGACTTACAAAGTCCAAAGAACAGACCAAGACAGAATCAGGCTCTTTTGTACATATTGACCACCTTAAAAACATTCATAAAAATCTTGTTATAAGATTTATTTTATAACACTACTATGAACTCTTTTTTAAATTGAGCGTTAATTTAGGCTAAATCTAGCTGGTAGGATTAATAAACTTTTTGATCATCTTCTTTGTTTCATTTTCACAACAGCAATAAGAAGAATGATCAGAAGTAGGTCCTAGTAATTCTTAAAGACAACATCTAAAACCTGTATGTACAATCAACACATGATGTCATACCATGTGTATGCTATACATATATGCATTCTAAGTGAGGTTATGAGTAATGATATTTTTAATATAGAATAAAATATAACCATGTTAAATCTTGGTAATCCAAACATTTCTCTGCTTGTTGTTTTAGTCATAAATGACATGAGGACAGCCTGGATGTAGGAAGTTGTTTTGCTCAAGGACAAAGAATCACTGACTTGATTTAAAACTTTTAACTTTTACCATGATGATAATATTATCAAGAGAACTTTTGGCTGCCTGATTTCCAAACTAAAACTTATAAGAAGATGATCTGTTTTAGTTTTTGTATGAAACCAATGGTTTTATTTGTGCTTTTCTAAACTCAAACCAAACCACCTCTTCTAAGCTTGAACTCCTTCTAATTGAACTACATATTAGTCCGATACCAATTTAAACTAATTTAAGATAAAAACTCAGTTTTCAAACATTTTAACACATAAGTAGTTATAAGACTGGATAATATGTATTTATTGTTAAACTGATCAGTGATGGTTCTCCTTCAACTCACCTGATAATCGCCTGAATGCTCCGTTTTGCACTGATACACACACCTCAAAATGTTCCACGAAATTCACACGGCTTGAAAACTTTTCAAACAAATAACGACGGCTCATACATTTAGCAAAATAACATATCCTAAGTAGTGACATGTTTCCATGTAATAACCGCGTTACTTCAGACCACTACGCGGCCATATTAGATCCGACTGAACTAGCTGCGCAGTGTGATGATCGGCCTCAGACATTAAAAGTCGATCACAAAATCATAGATGATTGCATGCTGCAGTGTTGTGAGACTAATAAATAAAGTTCCTTAACCTGACTATATCAGTATTTCTTTAAATATAATTAAATATCAGTAATAAGTTTAAAAAATACTGTTAAAAAAATCCTTCTTTGCTTTTTTACTTACTAATATTAACGTGGTCAATGACAGTCGGTGGCATGAAAAACAATGAGTACTTTCAGCCACCAGGAGGCAGTGATACCACAAATAAAGAAAACGATTAAAACTCATGAAAGACTGAAGATTTTGTCATTGTTTTTATTGGCAGATCTTACACAAAAATTATGGGATGATCAAGACTGAAACTTTAGGGGAATATGCAATAATCTTCATAATTTACTTTTTACCCTTTTGCTGATCATATTGTAAGAGAGAAAAAGTAGCTGTTATAATGTAAATATCACATGCCCATAAAAGTTGTCAAAGTCATTGGACAATGTCACAAATCTTAACTTGACTACTTGGAAAAACTAAACTAAAATAATAACAATAAAAACATATGTCATTCATTCCATACTTAACATAACACATTATATTGACATTCACAGCCTAATTCTGATGTCTGGTCAAGTTAAACAATCAGATTTTGATCATTTTTCTTATTAATCACCAGTGATAAAGTAAACTTTACAAAGATAAAAGTACTTTTTAAAGCCTATTGAGATGTATTTTCTTCGTTATCCAGTTGACTATTGAAAGTCAAACTTTGTGCACTTTAACTGTGACTGTGTCCCAAATTGAAAGTTGAACTAAATTGATCTTGTTCACATCCTGTACACTTTCTGACCCCCAGCAGCATCAGCCTTTCCTCGTCATGCGTCTATAAAGCATTCTTAAACACTTTAGCGGCCCTTTGTGTCTTGGCCTGCTGGAGGTTAACACAAGCACTGCTCGACAGAGAGGGAGAGACAAGCCAGAAGGAGGGGGGAGACAGGGTAGGAAATGAGGTGCGGGCTGTACATCTTTTCTCAGTGGTGGCAGTAGCTGGGTGCACAGCAGTAGGTGTCTGCCGCTGAGCTGTAGGTGAGGATCAGGAGGTGTTTGTTGCCACGGTTCACGAGCGGGGCCCCTTGACAGCCTTGTTTGATGTGGTAGGCCCCTGTCGGCGGCTGGCTCTTTGCGTTGGTGTGACAGTCATTGCCGGGTGACTGACTGTCAATGCCCCAGCCGACAAAAGAGGAGAAGACAGGCATTCATGGGGCCAGATAATGGCCTGGCCAGGACAAGGCTGCCATTCTCATACACTTTGATCATGTGGATTCTTTTGCACACCTTTGTAGGGGCTCCTTATTTGTTTAACAGATGGAAAGAGGGCTGTTTGTTGAAACTGCTTCACCTGGCCAAGGAAACTTGATGGAGATGCCTTCTTGTGAGATGTATGTACAGCTAAATGCCTTTGGCACATGGATGTCAGTGCACGTGAGCCAAATGTATCTTGGTCCAGAGGTAACATGCCTCTAATTAAATATCCCTAAATTTTTCACAAATAATTTATTTTACTATCACATTTGCAACAATTTTTTTTACATGCTATCTAAAATATTGGGCTGCAATGTCGCGCAGTGGTTTGCCTAGTGGTCTCAAAGCAAGAAGGTTGGAGTTCGAGTCCTGAGTGAAACTAGGCTTGAAACACTTGTCTTTCTGTGTGCAGTTTGCATGTTCTCCCCGTGTATGCATGATTTTTCTCTGGGTACTCAGGTTTCCTACCACCTTCCAAAAACATGCAAGTTAAGTTGATTGGCCAATGGCCCCCTAGAAAATTGCCCCTAGGAATGAGTGTGTGTGTGTGTATATGTGTATGGATGTCTGTGTGTGTGGCCCTGCAACAGACTGGTGACCTGTTTGGGTGTACCCTGCCTCTTGCCTGAAATCTGCCGGGACAGGCTCCATTACTCTCTGCGACCCTATTAGAGATGAGCGGTTCAGAAGACAAAATAAACCTAAAATATTTCAAGTTGAGACTTTTGGAATAGCAAATATATCCAGTATATATATTCTTCTCATTCAACTGCAAACTTCCAACATTGCTCCCAATTAATTTTTGGCGCATCAATGTCATCACAAAATTTTTTTATTTGATTGTGATATGAAGAGCTTACTAGATTTATATGACTGTCATTTTCCACACACACTTTGATCAAAGTAAAGAATGAGTCAGCCAATTTCAGATATGTACGTTATCGAGGCAAAATGATAAGTCGAAAATCAAAGCCAATCCACAAATCCCAGACTATTCACTTTACACGTTAGCATCAGTGAAACACCATGTTTTATTAGAATTAGGAAGGACAACGCTCCACTTGCAGCGTGTTCCATCCGTGTTCACTTTATTGTCTTTCTGATAAATCTGATTAGCTGTGCAGACATTTTTTGAATACATTTTTAATCCTTTGGTTTGATCTTAGTTCCCTGTCATGAAAAGAGCTGCATCTTTTAAAACTATTCACGACATCAGATAGGCAGAGAACCGATCAAAATGTCTTTGAAATGAACAATGGTTGTAAATCAGAACATGCAAATGTTCTCAGTTAAAACTGGTGGCCTAGTTAGATCTTTTTGCTGCATCCGGATGTTTATCAGCCAGCTGCGGCATAAAGATAATAGCTACACTTGTGTTTGGCCTGATTTGATTAAACGTGAGGATGAACACTCTGACTTCACAAACTTATGTAATTACAAAAAGTAAATGATTGGGATTTTTATAAGAGAAGCTATATCCATATTCTTTTCAATTTTTAATTTTAATTTATTTGTATGTATGTGTCAAAAAACAATAGTCTCAACGGATTTCACATAGTAGGATGAAAAAAGAACAAAGAGACATATCATAGAAAATGTATATACACACAAACACTATCTAAACAATTTCAGTTCATTCCTGCACTTAGACCCTTCTTCTCAGTGAGGAAAATCTCACCATGTCCCTTAAAAAAACATCAATGAAAAAAAAGAGAAATCTCACGAGGATCCACATGAAGGAAGAACCTTTACCTGCCACCACCCCTATCTCCACCTTTCCAAACCCTGGGACAAACAGGTAACATATCTAAGACTGTTTATTAAATATTAACTAATTGAACTCTACAGCTACAGAATATGTCTGAAAAAAATCAGTGGATGAACTTCATCCTGATGGAAATAGACAGTAGATCGTACCGTACATGAGCATGTGAATGTTTTTCTAAATTGACTTCTTGGAGAAAAAAATGATAGAAACTTTTTCACATGGATTGAGATATCTAAAATAAAATTAATTTTGGCTTAAAATCTGAAACTGGTCAAAACAGAGGACAAAAAAAGCAACCGACCATGAGTGAGCAGCTAAATGACAAACACGACTAAAAAAAGTGAGACAAGGATTTAACAGGAAGGCAAAACAATTAATAATAGGGAGCTATTATCGTGGGATTGTCAGTGCTAGGAAGGGGGTCAGGTTTCCGACCCTTTTGAAGACTTTGATGGTACAAAACAGGCCTCATTATAGAGATATTATCTCTATTCATACACTTACAGAGCTGCTTCGATCCCTGCTGGGAAATATTAGGTTCCTCCACTTGAGTACATCCTTCTTGGGTGCCTGGCTCTAAGAGTGCTGTTCTCAGTTCACAGCACACCCACACAACACAGGTCAATGCATTTCAATTCACTGCGATGCAGTTTACTTCAGCTCAAAGGATACAGACGCAGGGAAATCCTTTTATTTATTTAAGCATGTCATTACTGGTCAAATAGTCGGTCATTGATCTAAATAACAGAAACAAATATATATCATTTGTCAACCCTTTTTTTCCAACTCCATTACCAATCTTGCAAGTTTTGCTTTTTAGAGCTCATAAGAAATTATCGTTAATTTTACCCGAATTAAACTCACATTAAAGTCAAATAGTGATACTGTTCTACTGAGAATGCTGAGGTCCTTCAACCTGTTCATTATGGCGAGTCCGCTGTTCTTCTTCAATGTGATCTGTTGGGGACAGCTGGTATAAAAAGAAAGGACACCAACAAGCCAGGGTGGCCAGGGACAGAATGATGGCAAAACTTTTGTCAATAATGTTGAACCCCACCCACCCACTTCATGAATCCATAGACCACCTGAGGAGAAGCCTCAGTAATGTATTCCTGCATGTTTTTGCACTACAGCGCTCACATTTTTACTTTAGAGATTAATAACGTACTTTCTATTCAATTCAAAACCTACCTTTTTTATCTTTAACTGTCAAATCTGTTTAAATGAGTCATTTTTGTCTGACAAGGATGGCCATATGGCTCCATTACGTATAGTAAACTTTAGTTACAAAAAAATTTAAAATATATATTTTTTCTGTTCTCAATACATGCTCTCATTTGAGATGTTCAAAGTTTACAGAAATACCCAATCAAAGGAAGAAATTAATTGAAAAATATTTTACTGATCCTGAAGGGAAATTTAAGTGCAGCAGTGCAAAACAAAAAAGCCAAGAAAAGTCAAGAATAACCTGTCACTACCTCCTGACAAGTAGGTACAGACTAGGGAATGACTGTTTAAAGAGTCTGATGGAGGATGGCAGAAATGATTTTCTGAACAGTTTCTTTGAGCAGCAGGGTTGCAGGAGTAAGAGAAAGCTTATTGGTTTTACATACTGTACATACATTAAATTACAACTGTCACTGGAAGAGGCTGTACTACTAATGGCATTTTACCAAAGTAGCAGTTTTCCACTTTTCTCCTATAATATGCATTTAAAACCAAAAGAGACACATCTTTTTCTTTTTCTGTCTTGCATGTCTAAAAAATGAATATATTGAAGGAAGACATGAAGACAGTTGGTGTGACCCAAGAGGATGCAGGAGACATGATTAGATGGAAGAAACTGATTTGCTGTGGCGACCCCTGAAAGGAAATGCTGAAAGGAGAAGAAGAAGTTTTGCTTGTCCAAATAAAATGTAAAATGTGTAGTGTTAGTATTACGGTTTGGAGTCTACAGAACAGTAGATGAGGAGAGGCAAAAGTATTTCAATCTAGTGTATAGTCATGTACTATTTTACACAAGTGAGAAATTTGTTTAGCTGATGATGGTCCGTGCATCTAAAAACATAATAAATTAACAACTTACCAAAAATAGAATTAAACTGTGAAGAAGAAGAGAAAAAGTAAAACATTTCCAATATAAACATAGTTACCCAAATTGTTTTAGCAGCATGATCACAGAATTACCTAAAACATTGTGCAATAAACAAGGGCAACAAAAAATGGTTTGGAATTTTTTGCCAGACTACTTTTGGCAAAAATATAGTCTGATGGAATCAGTCATGTTGTTATTCCTAATACCAAGTGGGAACATGTGTTATCAGATCAGTTTATATGTAGCAAGCACTGTAATAGTAGATTTAAAAAAAAAAAAAAAAGACAAATATTCCAAAACAGAAAGTGACACTGTGCACATTTTTCATTCTGCATCTATGAATATGTGACCATCTAACACATTAGTTAATATTAGTGTTAATCCTAATCCCCAATTAAATCATTATGTACTGTAGTTTCTAACTTCCTCATGTTCAAACAAAATGACTTCAACAACACTTGTGAAAAAGACCTTGTGACATCTCAAATTGAACTTTACAGAATATTTTATAAGTCAATGTCTTTGAAAATTCTTTAAATTATTTTTGAGAGTTAACTGAAATGTCCCAAATTTTTATTTGGATTTCTCTGTGTTGTGAATGGTGCGGTCACCAACATCCTAACATGAGATGACATTAAGACCAAAGACTTGTCTCTGGGTCTGAGCTCAGAGCCTAAACATTTGCTTGCAAGACACCACAAAGCAATCTGCTGCCACATCTGACATCTACATGAAGCCTGATCTCTGTTGTTGACCTCAGTAGGCACATTGACGTTTGAAGAGTTCTTCAATTCATAGAATGATTGAATGATTTTAATTGCAGGAAATTTCTTCAAAGGAAAGAAAACCGATATGTTCTGAGGGTTCTACATAGTCATATCCCCGCCATTTCCTTTGTTTGTATTTCATTGTATTTGATGTATTTGTTGTTAGCAGAGGGCAATTAAAACTTGATGTGTTTTACTATGCACTTTAAAGTTTAAAAGTAACCGAACACTAGTGCGAACAAACACACATTAATCAAATTTACAATCCACCAATGAACATTGTTTGTTAAAATTCCAATGACAGCAGTGTGCAACTTGTCATTTCAACTTGCCAACTTATCATTGATTGATGGTAGTTCGCATCTCTATTAGGTATAAATTTGTGTGTGAATGGGTGAATGAGAGCTACACTGTAATAAGCTTTGAGTCTCGATGCAGGCAGAAAAATGCTATGTAAGTAGAGTCCGTTGACCATTCGGCAGATTCTTTGAATGTAACTCTGCACATATCCTGTTGAACGCTGCCAACCAGAAAAAGCACTGTCCCTATTAATGTATACATAATTTGAGCATAATTTCAATGGTGCGATGATCAATATGCTTTTACCTAATAGGACTGCGGGGGTGCTGGACCTTATCCTTGTTGATTTCAGGCGAGAGGCGGGGTACACCACAAACAGGTCACCAGTCTGCTGTCTGGCACACACAACCATCCACACTCACACTCATTCCTAGGGGCAATTTCATAGTGGCCAATCCACTTAACATGTATGTTTTTGAAGGATGGGAGGAAACTGGGGGAAACCCACGCATACATGGGAAGAACATGCAAACTCCACACAGAAAAGTTAGTGCTTCAAGCCCTGCACTGACACCAAGACTCAAACCCCCACTTTCTTGCTGTGAGACCACTGTGCTAACCACTACACCACCATTAACTTCTTAAATATTACATATTTAGAATTTTATTAAGTTTTCTACAGTTCTCACAATTTTCCCACTGTTTGAAAACAGTGACTTATGCATTGTGTTCTTTAACTAATTTAAAGTATGTGAAGAATTGTCTCAAGTAGTTTTTAAAGGTTTTTGATGCCTCCGTTTCAAAACTTTATTAATGCAACAAGCTTTTACAATAGTACTGTGCTAGCATCATGGTGTTCTTACTGGCATTTCAAAACTTTGATAAGTTTTGTTAACTTGAAAAACAATAGAAGCTCATCAAAAACAGTCACTTATGACTTTAAAGAAAGCCAGACAAATAGTTCAATTTATACTATACCGACTTTGCTGTTTCAGCGTTGTGTGATAATTTTTCCAAAATACATTTTCTGAATGAAGTGGATGGATTGCACTTCTTTTTGGTAAAAACTTTTGCTGTGTGTCATGCAAGCCAACCAAACATCAACCATGTGTTCCTTTTTTGGATTTTTTCGTTTCTGTTGCATGACTGATGAGATGTTACAAACCCCCCAAAAAAGAACTACGTAATCAAATTAGCCAGTTAGATTTAGTTAAATTGAATTTATTTATATATGTATTTTATTTATTTAAGTTGCTCATTGGCCAGAAAAGGCTTGGGAAGGTTTTTTTTTTTCATAAATCCATAAATATAAGCCTGTTTGTGACTTTTGAGGATTAGATTTGAAAAAAGTAATCGATGAGAAAGTTCAGGAACATATCAGGGGAAAATAACCTTTTCTCTGGAAATAATTAAAACACCAAAGAGTGTGAAGTTAGAGTCACACACTGAGCATGAAGTCCTCAGACACACTTCTATCACAGGACACAAAGGGTCCCCAGGTTGGGGTTTATAATTGGAACAAGAAAGCCATTAAAAGAAGAGATGATTGCCAGAACTCACAAGAAAAATCTTTTGTCTTTTTTCACAATTAAAAATGACAAACTAATGAAACGTTTCATGTCTTTAAACCAAATAAAGTCAAATAGATGTGTAAAAGGACATTCTTCTGTTTTAAGTGTTTTTTTTTTAATGTTTTCTGGTAATACTTTTGGACATTGCTAGAAATGCCAGTATAAAGGCAAATCCCAAGAATAATGACCAAACAAAAGTTTCACCAGCCTCACTTTGTAGCTGCATTCTAATCGAGTATATTACACAGCTTGTAAAAACTGACAAGAGCGTGGGAAGTCACAAAAAAGGTGTTCATCATTTCCGCCCTCCTCCGCCAAATTAAATGAAAAAGATCAGAGAGGGTGTTTCGTTGAAATATTAACACAGGTGATCAAACAGCCTCTTGGGCTTCATCTGGACTTGCTCTGCCAACACTCCTGTAACCTCTGCTGTGTTTCTAATTGCTTGATCATTCAAACCAGCAGCTGTTTAAAAGGAAGAGAAAAAAGAAAAGAAGAAAAAGGCAAGGCTCTGCCTTGCTTAATTTGCCCCATGTGGCCACAGGGAAGAAATGAGCGTGAAGGTGTTAAAAAAAAAAGGCCTCATAGCTGGTTCACTGGTTCGTAATGGAGCTGATTTGACCGTGTTTCAAAAAAGCATCACATCAAGGCGAGACAGCAGAGGTCATGGGATAGGAAAGGGATGTAAGTTTTTCCAGGTGTCTGTAACCAAAAGCAAGAAAATACCAGTTCTTTTTTTGTTGTTTTTTTTTTTTTTTGCTGTGGACTCATTAAAAAGAAACCACAGAAAAAAAACAAATTACTAATCTTTTTATTTGCTTGAAATTGTCATGTATAAATCCTATGAACTCATCACTCTCCCTTACCTTATTCATTTAACTTCCCAGAGACCAGCCATGCCCCACATAAAAACAGAATAACTTAGCCGGTGTCTGCACAGAAGACTGAATGACTGCTTTTCTGCCATGTGCAAGCTGACACACACACACTCTCACTGCCTCTCTCTCGTTGTCGCGAACCCACACCGGCTCTCTCCCTCCCCTGCTCACCCACTTGCTCCCTCTCTCTCTCAGTATCACACACTTGCACATACACACATACACAAACGCAGAGTCAGTCACCAATCCTCATTCAACTCCCTCTCAGCCACGGGTCAGCAGCTCAGACAGGCAACTTGTTTCGATCCAGCTGGAAGGAGCCACACATTGCAAGGTGCACACGTACATCCAATACATATACCATTGTCTATTTAGACTCACACAGAGGAGAGTACACACACGTGCACCCTTATACATCTCAGGATGTCATCTATGGATCGGTGAAGAAGACTTCAGGTTTTTGGAGACAAAGTTGGAAGAGCGAAAAAAAGAGCAGACTTGAGAAGATACTTTTGAAAGTGGACCCCGGAAAAGGAGGAGACTGACTAAATGGAAAACTGAAGATGACAGCTGGGGTAACTTTGCTGTCATAGGTGGGAAGGCCTGTTGACCATCCCAAGTGAAGATTGGCTGTCAGTAACATCTAAGAGATCTGCTGACTGCCATTCCCCTCCCTTCTGTTTTCAGGACTTCCACCCTCCTCAGGGACATCTCTTCATCATCAGCATGACTACAGCTTGCACAAGGTGCACCTTGGGAGCCTGACCCACCATGTGCAAATGGACGGCGACCGCAGCTCACTTCTGTCCAGAATCCTCTCCTGACACGACTACTGCCGTCTCCTCTGGACCATTCATCTCCCTATCCAATGCAGTCTCCCTTAACCTGGTGTTCTTCACTTTGCTCCTGAGCACCATTGGCCATGCCACAGGGGCCTGTCCTCCTCGAGTAGGGCATGAACCTCTAAGGGTGCTGTCAAGCGGCATCAACTGTTCATGGACATTGGAAAGGCACACGCGCAGTTACAATCACCTGGAGGGTGACGTCAGACTACGGCGACTTTATTCTGCCAACAAATTCTTCCTCTGCATTGACAAAACAGGAAAAGTGGACGGCACTCGGCGGAAAAACTACGCTGACAGTAAGTGGCCGGGATATCCAGATTGAAACTTGTTAAGTGTGTCAGGATTCCTTGTGAGATTGTCACCCATCATTTTATTGCAGAACTTTGCTATCTGTTTGTTTTTATAGCAGTTCACAGGATCCCTCCAGTTATATAACTGCTGAGCTATTTGTTTCTTGTTTTGAGCATGAGAGAGGCGTTGCTAGGTAAGGAGGGAATGCCCTAGTGTGAATATGGGCTCCTGGGAAAACATGCACCGAAGAAAGACATTGAACATCAGTTGGTCAGGCAAACTGGGCTTGGATAACAGTCACAGTCTCACTGGCAATTAACTTGTCAAAACTGAATGAAAGTGCATCAATCTTGAGGGAAAGTAAAAAGTTCACACTTTTTTCTTAACATCTTGTCTAAATTAGAATTGAACTGATATGAATTTATGCATGTGTGAGGACTGATTTTCATTCTACTAAGATATCCTCTCAGTAATGTGAACTTATGACCTACTTTAATGGCATTTTTCAAGTTGCTGTGCTCATAACACAACTTTATTTCCCATCAAAATTTATGACACAGTCAGAATGTTAGGGACACCTGTTGCTAGCTTATTTTGTGTGAATCTTCAACGTGTCTATCGATGGAATCTCTTGATTCCAATCAAAACAGGTCAGAAACATATTAGCCACCATCTGGCCTCGCACTCCATTAGTCACAAGTTGACTGGAGGGACAGCCTTTAAAAAAACTTCTGCCCTTGCTGGTAATATTTATGTATTTGGTTGTTAATGCCATTTTTTTTAAACAAGTGGGTGAGTCAGAATTTTTCCACACAGCTACTGAGGGACGATCAGCAGCTGAGTTCAGCTAACAGTCCAACCAGTCTGTTTTGATGAGTTTTAAGGTAGAGACTGACTGACATTTGTTAACCTGTTGGGATTACACACCTGGCAAAATCTTTAAACCAACACACACTGGCATAAATTATGGCTGAGATGAATTCCATTTGATTAAACTGGTTATTGTGGATTAATCCCAGTTCAATCATAAAGGTGGCATCTGTCTGACACAAAAAAATGTTCCAAAATATGGTAGGATTTACAATTTGCTTTCATAGAAATGACGACTTTCTGAAAAATGTGATGGAAATTAAAAAGCTCATGTTGTTTTTTGCTTTAGTTGTGTAATTTCTAACCTGAGAATTAACGAAAATTCCATAATGTGTTCCACAATCCCACAATTCATGTGTTATCTCACATGAAACATTTTTTACACAGTTAAACTATCATCTTATTTACTTATTGGAACAATTATGTCTGTAGGCAGAAAGGGTGAGAGTGTCGTTGCTCCCTGAGTTGACCACAGTGCCAAACACGCGGTTATCTTGGTTTTGCCTCGAATTTAACGAAATGGGTCTTGTGGTTATTTTGTGGTTGCGCCTCACAGTGTGAAGGATCTGGTTTGAAGTCTCCATTTCTTTGTAAGGCACATGGGGAGGCTTTCAATCAGACTTAAAGCCTCTTGACCCAGAGAATAGATTAAAGTGGCAGGATAAGGAGGAAGTCGTACATATTTAATGGCAAGAGAAGTGACATAGAAGCTAGAAAGTGACGTTGAGATGAAGTCTGAAGCAAAAAGAGGGTGTGTTTATCTTTATAATAAGAAGTCGACATTGTGACAATTTTTTATTAATTTAATCAATACACAAGTCCTCTCAATCACAAAAAGACACCTCTACAATCCAATCGTTTTCTGTTTGCTTTATCTCATTGTGGGCTATAACATTTCCAAGCATGACCGCACTCAGCTTTCCTCAGAAGTCTGTCCTCAGTCTGGCCTGGAGTCTGTCCTCTGTGTTGCCCTCTCACTCTTGTCAACATAACTACATTACCCCAACAGTTCAGCCTGGTGCACCCAGACCCCAGCTTTCAATTCCACCCCACTCAGTTTTTCCAGACCAGACTTCCCCGCTCCTTCTCAGGTGAAAAAACAGTTGGAATTAGTCAACAAGTTTTCTGCTAATTGAGCTTGGAAAATATTGTATCAATCCCAGTGGACCAGGAGCACGGAACAGCTGAGAGAAGATGTGAGAAAAAAAGACTGACTTGGATGGATGGAGAGTTTCAAGTATTAGAAAAGTAGACAAGGTGGAAGGAGAGCAAAACAATGGCCATCCATTGAACCAAATTGCTTTTTGATAGTTCATCAATAGTCTATTACTAACAATAAACATGGACAACATGAAATATTATACTCAAGTCATTCATTATTCAGTTGGGGTCAAGCAGGGTGAAGAGATTGAAAACTATTCTTATAGATTAATGTAATTTTATGCTTTGCTTCCGAACAGTGTTGACATATCTGTTCTCCTAAAGTGCTTCCAGAAAACCATTCAGCCTTGAGGGCACATAATGTACACAATTGCACATTCAAAGTGAAACACTACTGTATCAATTCCTGAAGTTTGCTATCAGAATCAAGGAAGTTGTGCTGTTAACTTATCCTGCAATGAAGACTATTTGTTAACCAAATTATGAGATAGCAATCACATTGAATATCCAGGTTATCTAACCTGTGTCTGATCTAAATATAGATTCGGCATTGCATGTTTGGAAGCGAATCATCACAGAAGTTACTATAAATAAACGGGTTGAAGTAGTCACTTAGCGACACAAAGTACAGTCATTCACAGTTTAGAAGGGAGGACGTTTCTATGTTTTTCTTTTGACCTATGGCGAAGAAGAAAATGATCGAGGGGAAAAACACACCCAAGTGTTTATAAAAGTTTCAGAGGCAGGTACGCATCATATCCTGTCCTGGGTCATTGGTCAGAGCCTGCTAATTAGACATTGCTGCAACACAACAGCTGCACAGACACACCCAACAACTGCTTCGTGATCAATTGCAACAGAGTGCCCGAGTTACAACAGTCAAATCTAATTAGCAAATGAAAGCTACTTGAAATTGTCCAGTTTAAGTAATAGCTTGTTTTATGTTTGTTCTCATCTTTCTGTTTTGTTTCAAAGTCTTTTTTGGCTCACAACTCTACAACTAGTTTGTTCTTGGTCTCATTTTTTTCAACACATCTTAAAAGGATGGTTTGTTAATATTTGGGTGTGTGTGGCTAATAGCTTCACAACCTTGTGCAGGTTCCAGGTGGTGTCAGAAGAAAAAGAATCACCTCATCGTGCTGTTGAAGTTGTAGAAGTCACAGCACAGCTATTTGAAAGCCAGAAATTTTTGTATGCTCACTTTTATTAAAAAAAATTCTGTTTGATGTGAGAGTTTTATGAGTTGTTGAGGGTTTCTAACTTATAAGGAATCCTCAAGGAAAAAATTGTGCACATAATTTGAACATGCTTTGATGAATCTTCAAACTTGCTACAGACAGGCTAAACTGTTAATCAGACTTAGAAGAGAAGGTCACGTACTGTAGATTTGGCCCAAATCATAACTTGCCCTAAACTTGAATAATACTACAGTAAAAATAAATAAAAAAAAAGACATCAAATATGACCCTGCAGTAGACTAGTGACCTGTTTGGGGTGGACGCTGCCTTTTACATGGTATCAGCCGGGACAGGCTTAGGCACCATCTGCGACCCTGTTAGGGATAAGCGGTTCAGAAGACAAAACGAAAGACATAAAACAAGAGGAGGTATCGTTCAAACCTCTGTCATTAAAATTGATAATTTTAAACTGATCAGCTTTTGTTGATTTAAGGCAACATAAATCTAGCAAAAGACAGTGCTGTAAAAAAATCATATTGGGTGGAAATAAGAAATCTTCACTTTTATTTACTTAAATAGGCTACATACAAGATATGTACAATTCTGTCCCCCTTTGAACTACTTTTATTTTGTCAAATTTTCTTCATTTTTACATGGAACACATTTGAAGTTGAGAAATAAAGCTGGAAAGACTATTGTATTTGAATTAGTTTTAGTGGTTTGGGTTTTTTGCCAGATTGATTTTCCAAATACATCAAAAGCGGAAATGCGTAGGATACTTAATTTTTGGATTCTGCACTGATCCTCCATTGAAGGAAATGTTGTGGCTGCAAACACATCACCCTGAAGCCAACAAACTCTTTCTGCTTCAATGTATTTTTTCTATTTATGACAACGGTACTTCTTTAAAAAAAATTATTAAAAAAAAAGCAAAGCCAAGGAAAGAGATGTATTACGTAAAATTAAGTGGATTGTGTCTATAATAATACAAATATATCAAAGATAAGTTGTAGAACAACATTCCTCTGCCTGCCCTATACATCAAACTTTGTTACTGATGAATAAGTGAAATCTATTTGATAACTATGTTGAAGCAGTCATACAGTATGTGTAAGGCTTCTCAAATTTTGTGACATTGACCTTTGGTATCAGTGTTTCGGGAGATATTGCATTCACAAATATGTTATGGAAGCACTGCCAGACGGATATGCGGACAAATCAAGTGCTTAAAGCCTTCCCGCAGTCTGCAGGTGAGGGGATAAAAAAGTTGAAGAAAAAAATCATTCCATTTAGGTTCATATTCATTATTCAAGCAACCATAACTATTTCTGATTTTTGTATTTAAGTTTTAGTAAAAAAAAAAAAAAAAGACAATTTTTTCTTTTTTTAATTACTCTTTGAATTGGTAAAACCGACCCACTGAGGACTGCTCATCGTCTGATATATTTTTCATACTGATGATGACTGGAGGATTATTTATAGATCAAAGCAACACTTTTTGAAAATGCCACCTCCACACGGCTGGTAATTTTCTTAGAGTTTAAAAGTTTATTCTGCCTGACTCATCACTTATTCTGGTGGTGCTCAGATGAGAGCCAAATCAACAGCACCAATGTTGGGAGCTAAAGAGGGAAGCACCTGGTTGAAGGAAAAGCTTTGGTGTTTAGAATCTGGAGAATACACATGTTAATGAGAACCACTAGGAGACGGACTGGGGCGTGCTCTGCTCAGCATTGAGGTGGAAATTAAAGGCTAAAAGAGTGTTGGAGCGCTTCCCATTGCTCATTAGGCATTTAGGTTTCCTCTGGGTTTTCTCAACAGCGAGGGAATTTGTGGAAATTTGTGGATGGCAAGAAAAGAGAGTCTCACAAATTGTGCACTTTTTACAGTAGAGGTCTGTTTCGGAAGGAATTTCAATCAACATTTTGCCAGATGTAATAATTATGATGAGTTTTAAAACAAAGTGAAACTTGATGTGCACACCTATGCTAGTTAACCACGACTCTGTGTTAGACAAAAGCTGTTTAGAAAATGAATGGATGGGTGCCGGTTGAACACATGCACTATCACTATCCTGGGAACCTTTTCAGGACAAGAGTGTTAGTGTCAAACTAATTAGCCAAGCATCCCTGGTCGCTGCCGCCAGGGTTTGATATCATGAATGGACTCTAGAAATGTAGCAATTAGTAGCTAACAACCTTTAGCGGTCTGGCTCTGGCTCCTCTCTTGGATTTACTGGGTTCATCAGCAGGTTTATAGAGTCTGACTTTGGCTCTGGCAGCCAAGTCTTTATAACATCTCACAACTTTGCAGATCCTGTGGGTGTGAAGGCAGCACAAAGTCTTCACAGTGCCAACAAGCAAATTGAACCTATTGATTGTAGATGTTTGCGTCAATTTTAAGAACGACACTGGCAAGAGCTTCAGAAAACAGTCTGGATATTTGATGAGACATAGAAACTTCATTTCTAGCTCTCAGGATTTAACAATGACCAGGATTTCTTCTCTATACTAGCTGCAGCTTTAATAATTTAGAATCATAAGCACTGATGTAATAGGGCCGCAATGCACTTCTTGCAATTACATTATGTATGTGAAAGGTTTCTTTTGAAAGGTTTAAAATTGGATTTAATTAGAGCAGGTAAGAACGGCAAGTTTAAAATGATTCCACAAAAAAAATAGAAGACTTGTCACAGACATATTAAACTAATGTCACTCCATTGAGAGCAAATAGACGGTTTTCAACTTCTCAACTTTAGATGATTTAAGAAATATTCTAAACTTTGTTTTGGCACTTTTTAATGAGACTTTTCACTGATTTACTTAAACAAAATCAAAACCTCAAAACTTGTTAAAACATTAAGCTTGGAAATCAAAGAATATACGTATATACAATTCACTCTTATGTCAGTTTAAATGAAAATTGTCTAAAACCTGGAGCTTGTAATGAAATATACTTGACCTTCGTAGAATTTGGTCAGGATCATAAAGGGAGCAAAGAGAGGTAGTAAAAGAAGTCAAGGTGGCATTCCCCTCCTCCTACCTTACTTTTCGTGTTAGACAGAAGACATAAAAACACGTGGTCTTCTGATAGACTAATCTCTCTCACAGACATAAACAAAGCAGCCACAGGTGTCCTGTCAAGCTATAATGCAAAGTATGAACTTCCTGTTAGTGATATGAAAGCACGCACAGTCTACGACAACGCATAGGTTTCATAAACAGAAACTCATGCTTGCATGTGAGTAAAATGACCACGTAGAGCTGTACTGGAAGTATTTTTACCATCCAGATTCAGACTAATAGTAAAGGAGGGATTTTAAAGACTTTGGGATTTATAAAGTTGTTGAGAATCCTTTTGGACTTACAGATAGAAAGAACACAAGTACCAAAAAAGCCCCATGTATTTTTCTAGAATTTGTGTTTTCCCAAAAAAAACGCAAATCTTGGAGGACAAAATTTTTGATAGTTCATTATCAACTAGGGTTTTTTACGGCCAAAATCTTTTGGCTTTCGGGCTTTGCCAAGCTCATTTAATTCTCAACAATGGGATAATTGAGACTAAAAAATTGTGCCAGACATTACCAAGATTGACGGCGAGGATAACCTCAGTCTTGTTTCTGAATTATGCTCTCTTCTGAGTCTGGCTGAATTTGACAGACTGAACGTTTTATTAAACAGTCCACACCTTACTCAAGATTAAAGACTTAACAGTATAGTTGTAGAATATGTTTTTTTCTTTGCCTGCTTTTTCTTATCAATTTAAAATGAGGTACCATTTACTGTGAGAGAGTGGTTACTGTCACCTTATCTTGCTGGGTGGTTGCTTCCCAGGTACAAAACATTAGTCATTTTTAAACAGACTGTAGGGGTGAAAGAGAACATACACTGTCATTATACCCATCCTGATAGAGAGCTGTGAACTGTCAACCTTTTCAGAACATTTGCTATACATGTTAACACCAACCCTCCCACCAACAGATCTGAATGGGTATGGAAAATGAATGAAGGAATAAATTATGCATAACCAGAAGTGATGCTGCAATTGAACAGCGGAGTAAAGTTTACCTATGGGTCATCTCACTCTCTGGGGTTCTAGTTAAATCTATCATTTCAATGCTGACTACAACTGTGGAGAAAATCCTCCAGTTGTTTTAAATTTTTTATTTCAAAAAGATGTTTAAAGTTGTGCAAATAATGGTTAAACATTCATAAAGCGCTTTGCTTCTCATAGTCTTTGCTTTTATGAGATCAACTCCAGTACCAGTTCCAATTCCAAATAGAAAGGTTTATTTTAAAAGGCAAGTGTTTTTTTTTTAACGTACTATATTTATCTCTCAATGGGGAAATTACTCTTGCTGCATTGCACCGCAGCAGGCAACCATGGGGGCGTCAATGGTGGGTGCAACTAGAGGGTTAGGTGTCTGCTCCAGGGACACGCAGGCATGGGCCCAGTGGGAATCGAATCAGCATTTTTTGGGGGCGTCCCTTCATCCATTTGATAATTTTGTACTTAAGTCTATCAATCGGTGGATCAGTTAACAGCTCATGTCTAATTTCAAAACTTAGAAAGTCTCAAACTTTTCAAGGCCTCAAACATTAGTTTTCCAAAATAAAACTTTATGTTAAATATGAACATCTGACATTGCAATATATGTATTAAAGAAAATAAGAAACAGTCACTCAAGTATAGGTCAAACCACATGTGCAGCCCTTTGCACTGTATTTCACAAATTAAATTTTACTTGCTTTATATTTGCTGAGGCCATTTCAATACACGAGCAGGATGTGAGCATCATGTGAAAGGGCTGGGAATGTGTGTGTGTGTGTGTGTGTGTGTGTGTGTGTGTATGTGTGTGTATCTAGAGTGCACGTGTCTGTGCTTGTACTTGTGCTATTGTGGGAGCATGAAGTAGATCTTAAACTGAAAAAGATGTGCGTTTCCGTTCTCTAATGGCTAATATGAACCAGACCTTAGTATACACACAGTTCCGGTTCATACATGTTTGTGTGTTTTTTCACACACGCTGACATGTGGAAGCTTTAGCGCACATGGGTGTTTTTCTCATCTCAGAGGCCATGCTTCTTATTACAGCTCAGAGGGTGGCACAGAGCAATGGCATGGCTGATATAGCACAGTCCACACCAGAAATTAGATCTCTGAAATATTTGTTTGTGCTATTACACCTCCATTTAAATGAGTTGTGAAAAGAAGGTTATGGTTGTCTGAGTGGAAGGTTTTTCTGCTGCAGTCATCCATACTTGGACAGCATTCTGTCTACTCTTTTCACACCCCCTATTTCTCCTCCCCTGCAGTGGATAGGATTGGGGTCAGAGCCCTTTGGCCAGTGAAGCAAATGACAGCTTTGACAGGACCCTGATTTTACTCTTGCGCCTTCTGTCACCTCCTGTATGCTTATCTCATTTTAATAATGTAAATATGGGGCAAGGTCAGGCCACAGAGAATATTCTGTGTCCTGCACTCAGTCACTGGAAACTCTGTGCACACCTGAGCCATGCGTGAATTCTTAACGCCGGCAATTCAAGGCCTAAGCTGCCAAAAAAAAAAAGAAAAAGAAACCCAGGAGAAAGGAAAAAAAAATCCAAACTAGTGCGTCAATGTATTTTCCAACATGCCAAAAAAAACTTTGTTTAAAACTTTTAATATTTGTACTGTTTGCATGTAAGAAAAATATATATTTTGGAAATTTACTTTTCAAATTTTAGCAGTCAACCAAAACTCAGTTTTTTTAAAAACAATAAATTCAATTTTTTCCATATAAAAAATCAATCATAAGAAGATAAAAAAAATTGATGATCTGGTAAACAAATTTACTTTAAATTTAGTTGAAAAGTAAACCATGAAAGCAATGTTTAAAGTTTTTTACATAAAGACATGAATGTGTTTGTTTTTTAAGTACAACCAGTTTTAGAATATTTGCAAAACTGAGAACTTGAAGTATTTCCATTCACATGTATAATGTCCCAGTTTTGCTCAATAGCAGCAGGATGATAACTTTGTTCAATAAAACAATCACTTTTTTGGAACTTTTGAAAACTTCTTACTCATTTTTTTCTTTATTCCCATAAAAATCACCTTGTGTCCCACAAACAAGATTGAATTGTCTTTTTTCTCATTTGTTTTCTCATTGTCTCATTTATTCATTTTAAAACAAATGAAAATGTTAGATTTATTGAGTACGATATGTCTCATGTCTTCACTGAACAGGTATTTGCCTGAAATGCACATATGACTTTATAGAAAGTCCTACAGTAGTTTAATCAAAAAAGTATTCTGTATAAAAAAGAAAAATGACATTAGTATGTAATTATTTTAAAAGAAGCAATGACTTTTTCAGAACTGGAAACTTCTAATATACTCATTCAAAGGCTTTGTTGATGGACAAATTTAGTCATTGAATGAGCAGATCAAATGATGCCTTTGCCAATTATAACTCAGATTTTCAGTAAAGAGACAGAAACCGGTTGCAGGTTAAGCTAACAAATCTTGGGTGGTTCAGATCCATGTAAAGTTTTGTCTTGAGAAGATAAATTAGGAAACTGTAACCAATGCCTTTGCTTTTCCCTGATTATGTTTCCCCCCTGTCAGACGGAATCCGGTCTGAATGGTCAACCAAGCCCGCTTAGTGTGATTTACTGGCACAGGGGATAACCTTAGTTTGATGTAGATCCCACCATTCTAACAGCCCTCCTTGATGCAAAATACAGAGGCTGTGATTTCCAAAATACTCAGTGAACAGAACCTTTCCTAACTATCTGCGAAGCCTTTGATAGTTTGTCGTCTTCTTGTCATGGATGTAATGCATGATTTAAAGCTAGTTTACCCTGCTTGCTCTCCCTCCTTGATTAAAGAAAGGGTCTCCTGGTTGGAAAAATTGTGGCCCCTCAATACCACACAGGCACAGACTAGCTGGCAGGGTGCATGCCGATGGCTTCGTTAACCTTTTTCACCTCTGCTATTCCAGCATCAGCCTCCAACCCCTCCACTCACCCACTTCCTCATGTTGTCCTCTAGCGTTACATTTTCTGGCTGGCTTGCCCTGACTGGGCTTGTAAATTTTGGTTTTGATGAGCAGACGGTCTGATTTAACATCCTGGAGGTCCTTAACGAGCTGATTGATGTTCTCATAAGTACAATCATGGCTCAGCACAGATGAGGAGACTCATGTTGGGTGGTACAAGGACTACAGAGTACATGTAGACAGAAACCAATAATCTATGGAGTGATGCATGAGATGATTTGGAAAGTGTTTGTATATCTTGTAAGTTTCGTGTTAAAATTTTTGAAAATGAAATTTTGTTTATTTTGCACATAACTGCCCACTCTAACTTGTACACACGTATATATACAGATGTGCAGAGTAATTCTGGAGTACTGGGTCAGTCTGTCTGGGGATAAATCAGACAAACTAATCTGTCCTGTGAGGGGATGGGGCATAATTGGTCACATTTGACCCCCCTGGCCTTCAGGACTGTGGGAACGCAGGCTTTATCTACCAGCGGTAATTGGCTAATGAAACACTTCCGCAGCACCATCCACTAGATTGTCATCCACCAGTTGGGATAGGGTGAGGCATGAATGTGTGTTTGCAAGAGAGTGACCAGCACAAGTAGCCAAGGAGCATGAGTGTGTATGTGCTTGTGTAGTTTAGAGAAAATGGCAGGATGCGGAACTCCCTGTGGCCATCCACGCAACTTTATCAGCAGCATCAGTCTCAGGGTGCCCGAAGCACAGCAATACATTGACAGACCACACATTAATAGTTGTGGGGGTGCCATTACTTTTTAAATTTAGGTTTCAACTGGAAATAATTAATCTAATTCAAATCTAATTTTAACCCGTGGCGGTACTTCTTTGTGCGTCACACTGACACAATGTTTGGAAGTCTCATTTGCACAATCAGCAGTGTCTTAGTTTCAATTAGTGTCTTGAAAGTTCAACAGGAGCTGAACGTCTGACAGAATTCAGGCCTTATTTTTATTGTCATTTTGTGTGATCATTTATCAGGGTAAAGACATGCCCACATCAATTGAAAGACAAGAAACGAAGCATTGGGAGAGTGAAGTCTGGGGGTGGGAGGGCACTAAGAGAAAAAAGGCTAAAGTTACGGTCATGAGACAATGTCTCTGAGGTCCCATCAAGTAAGCCATTCATAGATGCAGGTCTACCAGTTTGTGGAGCCAGGTAGACACTGCGATAGAGTGGGGCCCAGGGTGGCCTTGCCTTTTTGTCCCAAGCTGACCCCTGCGCTCCTGCTTGGCCTCTGCGCCCCTCACCTGGCCTGTCCCAGCGCACTGGTAACAGGATAGCTGTAATTTGCTCTAATGGCCTTTCAAAGACCTGGTTGGACTAATCTCTGGGGTACTTCTCCTAGCAGCACCATATCAAAAGGTGGGGGTAACTGGGCTGAGAGTGAGTCCTGAAAGAGAACCAGCCTGGATTGTGCGTGAGAGAATGTCACCCCTGGCGGCCGGGGCCAGGGCACTGGAGCACAGGAGTCGGCTTTCAACAGATCACCACCATGCGGCTTGTTCACAGGCTCGAAAAAACTGAGCCCTGACTTGTACATAAGTTGTGGTCCTCCACTTAACACCTACCTTTGCTGCTTAATCTGATTGGCAGAAGAGAACACATTCAAACATTTTCTTTTCTTTTTTTAACTTTGCAATTTGTATGAAAGTGCTTCACATGATGCCCCTGGCTCATCTGGGATTTTATAAAAACACTTTAATAGAACCCTGAAAAGCTCAGTTTTGAACTAGAGTAGCTGAATATAGGGACATCTTTTTTGGCAAGATACCACCTGATTTTAGAAAAATGGTAAGAATAATGATAATTTATAACAATAAAAAGGCCTCTGGTTGCTAAATATGAACTAAAGATGAGATTAAAAAGACAGGCGAAAAGAAATCTTATCAGTCTCATCTTTGCTGTCATTCTCCAGAGATTTCAAAGGAATGTGGGAAGAGCAAGCGATACTTGGGCAGGGAGGATCAGACCTCTTCCAGTCTTTTCTCTCCTGTTTTTCTGTCTTTTCTATCCACCTCCCTTATTTTTTTAAAAGGGTGGGCCACATGCAAGAGAATCCACCCAGACACGACGCACACATGCGAACAGCTCTCCCTGTGTCCTACTTCCACCATTTAGAGCAGCCATTGTATAGTCCCAAATGACAGCATCCATAGACGCGTCTGTGCAATGATTATGAGAGTGACGGTATGTTTAGATCTGTTAAAAATCAAGTAAAAAAAAAGGAAAGTCTGAGAGCTGTGGGAGCAATATTCTGTTTTTTATTTCCCTCATTTCTATTTGAGTAAATGCTCTTTGATCAAAGCCAGCAGAATGTACAGTGAAAGATCCAAAACTATCCTGGATTTCAGGACTGAATTAAAGGAATGAAACGTTGCTCAGACTTCCAGAACATGTGAGCTCATCTAAAAAGCAGACTCAAAAAAGGGAATCAAAATATCCATCACGTAGGCATGGATATGTTTCTTCATCTACCAAACATCAAATGCTTAACCCAGAGAAGTTTATTTAATTATGATTCTTTCATTCCTCTGTCATTTTTTTCCAGTGTAAAAAAACTGTTATTTTTTGGCAGGAAGGGAAGGAACAAGACCTGTTCTGCTTTTCTCATAGCAGAAATACCTGACAGCTTCTTGCATGGGATGAATAAATCATTCCGTTTCTCTCAGGGTTAATAGGTATGATGCATGCCTGGAGACAAGAGGATCCACTGGGAGCAAGGTGAAGTGTCCCAAGCTCAGAGATAACCAGACTCAGCCATGGAAACTATATATGTAAGAGACAGACGGATGGTGGCAAGCAAGCCAGCAGATGGTGGACAAAGAAAAGACCAAAAAGATAGGTACAGCTTGTGGAAAGAAAAAGAGACGCACTGGATCAGCAGCTGCTTTGCTCTGAAACAGAAACCAGCTCTATCTCTCAGACACACACGTGCCTTTTGCATCAATACATGAACAGTCGTGCAGTCAGAGAAGCACACAAAATTCTTGTTAAAGAGGCTGTAAAGTTTATATAACCGTCTAAAATCGCTTCATCCAGGGGCAAGGCCATATTTATATACTTTAGACTTCCTTGGACATACGTAGATGAAAAATCAGAATATTCACTTGTCAATTAAACATTCTTTGGATGCTTTCACATTTAAAAAAAAAAAGCAAATCCAGATTTCAAAAAAGCTTATAGACAGAATTTTGATGAAGTGAACCTCATAAAGTAGGCCCACAATTTCCTCAATTTTGGAAAAAATTATACATAAAAACCTGATTATACTAGAACAGAAATATACTTTATTCATTCCTCACCAGGGAAATTTGTGTGCTGCATTACACCGCAGCAGGCTGCAACAACGGCATTAGTGGTGGGAGAAATGGGGGTTAGCTGTCTTCCCCAAGCACACATAGATATGAGCTCAGTGGGATTTGATCCCACAAACTTCTGGAGACCTTCCAGTTCACGGGCAAATGTCTCACCACTGAGCCAAGAGTTCAAAGTATTAATTTTAATAAGAAATAGTTAAGAGATTATGAAAAAAAGGAAAACCTCACACGTTAAAACACACTTCTGTAACAATTGAAATAAAACAACACACGTAACAAAAAGAGACACTGTTTTTTTTTTCCTAAGTTTTTGAATGAAAGGGTTGACTGTTGTGCAGGTGAACTGAGCTTGAAGGTACTCAGTCAGTCTATTGTGACTGTACTTCTGGGGTAGCTGATTTATTTGTCTCTTACTCTTGCTGTTCTTGTCAACAACCCTTGAAGTGGTCTAAAAGCCTAAAAATTAAACAAACAGCTTGTTCTTTTATTTTTTTCTTCTTCAAAATGTTCTATTTTCATTAAAAATGTTTGTCATTCAAGTCAAGGGGTAAAATATATATATATATGGATTTCTAATAAACAATCAGTTTTCCAAAATTGGTGATCTATTTTTTTTTTTTTTAGAAGTTCATTACCTCCAATAAACTAGTGCCAGTTATTTGTCAGAAAGGTTAAATGATGAACTCATTGTAATCTGACATGTTCACTGATCATTTTTTTTATTCCCATAGACTGAAATTTACCATTAGTCTGATTTTTATTACTGTACAAGTCTCCATTTTACAGCACCTTCAAGGCCTCCGAGTATTCATGGTGATCTCTAAAGGTGTTTAAAGTAATAGTGAGTGATTCAGCTTTTGTCTGCGCTGATACTCAGGCGGTTTCTTTGCCCAGTACCAGACCCTTCGAGGGGGTCATGGCAGATCAAAGGTGCTGGTCACAGCCATTAGGCCTGGCAGCCCAAACCTGACATGAAAAGCTTGTGTTTTGAAAAGGAGGGCAGAAGGAAAAAAACAACAGGGCCCTCTTCATTTAAAAAGCAAGCAAACTGTGAAATAATTGAAAAGGTATGTCAATCAAGAGCAGGAACACAGCGGGAGCGCCAAGATTCCCAGGCTTTGCTCTGGTTGAGCACTAAGCCATGGAGGGTTGCTCAAGGGGGCAACACAAGAAATTAAAGACCTGTAAAAAAGGAACAAAAAGAAGACGAGAGGAAAAGACCAGAAAAATCTTCTTTTTTTCCTTTTATTTAGTCTTTCAATCTTTTCTGCTTTAAATTTGTGATGGAAGAAGGTATTTTGCCACAGTTTGCTGAGCCGCATTCAGAACATTTGGTCATTAATAAGATCTCGCCCAACTTTTCACCTCTCAGGTGAGTAACAAAGACTTGAAGGGGGCAGCTTTTTAGGACAACCTGCCCCCACCACCAAAGCCACCATCTGATTACCAGTACTTCCAACCTGTTCTCCTTATTCTCCTTTTTTACTCCCTCCCTTTCCAATTTGACAAAAGAAAACCCAATGAGTGTCTCTTTCGTTCCTTTCTGCATTTTTTCTTATAAGGTCAGAAAAGACTCAGATGATCTGACGATGGGCCAGTGTCCAAAAAGGGAGACATAGAGAAAAGAAAAAGGGAGAAAAAAGTGAGATTGGGTGAAAGACTTCTTCTATGCTTTTAAAAATCCCATAAAGAAATAAATGGCAAGTCCACAGTTGACTAGACATGTATGGTTCGGGATTTGCTTGTAATAGCAGCTTGAGCTTATTGACAGTCCCAGCCAAAACATGTCAAAGGTTAAAAGATCTTGCCAACTGCAAATGGGGAAGCCAAAAGTGCCCGTTTCATGTGCTCAATGGGGCCATCCGTTGATACTAGGTTTTTAGAGTGAGGGAAAGAAGTTAACTTCATGTCCCTGTAATTTGTCCTCATCAATTGCAACATCTGTTTTTTGTTCCATGAGGATACATTTTTAAATGTTTGAAACAGTCAGTAAGAAGGAAAATGAATGATTTTAAGCCTATTAATTTTTATGCATTTTAATGTTTGTGCGGTCAAGAGTCCAAGTGATTGCGCAGCCTCTAATAAAGTGATTTCTGAAACAAATTAGTTTAAAAACAGAATAGTACAGCTATGTAAAGTGGTACCTTGGATATATGAGAAGATTTCAAACCAAAATGGTAACTTATTACAGCCAAAAATCTGCATTTTATGTTTTAATCGTGCTATGCATACTGATGCCGTAACATGTCTTGAGGTGAAAAATATTCAATTATTACCTTTGGCAATTACACTGATTACAAAAAGCTCTGTTTCACAATATCAAAATGTGACAATTTTTGCTCAAATCCTTGCAATGATTAGTTTCATCATATCCCGGAACTTCAAACTGCAAATGGTGGCAATTACTGTTGGCTCTACTTTCAGGCACCAGCGGTTTTAATTGGCCTGGCCTAATACCCATAAACCCTTGCAGCGCCACAATCACCGACAGAGCCTCGACTAATTGCTTATGAGTCCCTTGCACGCTCTGGGTGCCATCAGAGTACACCCGGTGTTTGTAAACACAGCTTGTAAAATGGAAGTAGACTTTAAAGTGTTAATGTTTCCTCAGAGGATCACAGGAGGGATGGGGGTGCAGCTGGCCTTGTACCTGAATGGACTAAAGGAAGGCTTTCTGTCTCTCCTGCAGCTGTGTATGAGTGACGAGAGTTTCATTTACACCCTCCTGTCAGAGAAAAAAGACACTCAACAGGAGTTTGTATTTGTTTGTCTTACCTTGCTTGTCTTTTTTTTTTTTACTTTGTTCTTTTTTCTGAGGGTTTCTGAAGTAAATGACCTCACTTGGTAAACGCAACTGGTGATGAGCGAGTTTAAAAGGGGGAAGTTTGGAATAATTCTTTCTTCATTCTTTTATCTTCATCATGTTGTTCTTTCTGTACTTTCTTTATCATTTAAGTGTGTAGCAGCAATGTAGCCTCGTTGTAGCAATGTAGCCAAACTTGAAGAGATGTTTAAAATTTTATGTCCATCTGTTTTGCTGATAGATGAGCTAGTTACCTAGCATTAGAAAGAAATCTGTGGTTTTGGGCAGAGAAGATTAAGAATCAAAACAGGTTTTTAGTGCACATGAAAGGATATCCAGATGTTACATTAACACACTGTCCAAAAAGTAAATTAACTAGTGAATCATTGCCAAAATTGAATAAAACATTTTGCTTTTTTTGTCTTGCTTTGTTGTTGGCTTTTCATGTTTTTTGCAACCCATAAAGCTGATGAAAAAGTGGAAAATGTGAGCGGACTTTCTTAATACTGGTCATTTCATCATTTTTAACAATAATATATATGCCATAATAATTTAGTTTTTGTTTAATTTCAATGTTATAAATTACAAATGGTTTTTCTTAAACAAGATTTTTAAAAAAAGTTTCTGGCCATTGGGTTTAGTTTTATGATGCTTTACTGTTGTGTATATTCTCATATCAAAAAGGAAACTGCATGTCTTCCTTTTTTATTTTTCTTTTCACACATTACTATGGCAAAGCAAATCCACTTAATCCTGTCTTGTGCATCCTCTTCTCTCCACCAACTTCCTTGATGTCGTCTGTACAACATTCACTTCCTTTTAAGTTTTTCTCTAAGTCTTCTGCCTGGCTGTTTGAAACGCAGCATCCTACTCTTTGTCTCAGATGGTTATGTGTGTGTGGCAAACTAAATTTTTGTTAAAAGTTCAGTCTTTCAACTTTTTTTCCACACAATTAGTGACGCATTAAACAATGGCTGTATGAACAGGAGTTTCAGCTATCTGGAATTTGAGAATTTTGTGGTCAGTACTGTTAAAAGGCAGTGCAGTCAGACCATTTATTGTAGCTTGGCACGACGACAGAAGCAAGAGGTTAGTCCATTGGGTACTGTTGCTGCTGATTCAGCATTCCTTCTCATTTCCTTCCAGCCTAGGACTGCCACGTTCTTCACAACCTGTCATGTTTACAGTTTATGCCCAAAGCTAACAATCTTTTATTGAATAGAAACTAAAAAACTATTGGCTACATGTTCACTCTCAGATCCGATTTGAAACCACATCCAAAGACTTTCGAAGACACACAAGAAAATATGGAGGTGCAAATTTAGAAGAAACCTTTATCTTCGGTAATAATAACTCTACTCTAAACCCTGAAGTATACCTGTGTCCCTCCAAAACAAACCCCTGTCATTGCGATGACAAAATGTGTTTGGCTTTTATTTTTATGTGCTGACAAAAAGTAGATCAGGAGAGATCCACATGGGGCTTGTTTGCAATCAGTGCCCAGAGGAAACAATTATCTCATAAGCTTGCCAGCCTTTTCAAGGGGTTAAGTAGGTTTGAGAGACCACTTAAGTGGCAAGTAAACAGGTTTTGTGTCTTTCGGTAAACAACTCTTGGTGCCATCAAGAGGGAGTGTGACATCTGGAGTCAGGAGCGTTTTATGAATGCAGAAGGAGTCCTGAATCTGTTTGCCTGCCTTAAAAGTGTCTTCCATTAAATTTGTCAACTCCTCGGGCAATTATTGGGATGTTTTCCCCCACAAAAGAAAATTATTGTTGAAATAACTTCTTCTGTTGTTGGTTTCCTGTTTATTACAAATGTCCTAAACTTGCCCTTATTTGAAAAAAAAAAAACAAAAACATTGTACTGAACAGGTTTTTTTTATGTGATGTTCTCATTTTCAGAAACGACTTTGATTGGAATTAAAGCAATTTTTGATGCAAAATAGAAATGTTTGGTCTCTAATCGAGGCTCTCTTTTTTCTTTTCCAGGCCTAATGGAAATCCGATCTGTCAGTGTGGGAGTTGTTGCCATCAAATCTGTTAGCACTGGGCTGTACTTAGCTATGTCTAAGAAAGGCACACTCTTTGGATCGGTGCGTATACAACTTGACAACATTGGGGTCAAGATATTGAGTGGGGAGGATAAGTTAGCCAGGGAGGGTGTATGTATATGTAATCCCAAAGTTAAGTAAAATCTTCCGCTAGAAAGTCCAGAGGGAGGTCAAAGTGTTACTATCAATCATGGTTGTACACCTGGGCTGGAACTGACAATACCTGCAGCTTGAGTTGGATAGTTTTACTGTCAAAATAGACGACAAAGAGCCAGCTGGGCTCATTTAGTCTTTGCGTGCCATCTGCCAATTGTTGTTTTGCACAGCGAGCTTTCAAAAGAAATCACCTCTCTTTGTTAAAATCAGACACACATCAGACCTGAGGTGTGTGGTGTCTAACTCAAGTATTTCCTTCTGACAAAAAGAAACCAGGGACAAGAAATCACTCAGTGAGTGGTGATAAGAGAAGAGATTCCAAAACAGAAAACAAGGCACAAGGATCCAAGGCTTCTCTAAATTCTTGAAACAAATACCACAAAGCGTTACTGCAGGTTTCCACTATCTTCATGTTACAGAAGACTCGTAATGGCCTGATAAAGATCTCTAAAACATCTCTTGTCACTACAAAATCTTTCTAGACTCTTTAACTATCAGAGAATTGGTAAGCACCCATATAAAAATACTTTTGGTGCGGGTTAAGAGCTTAATTCAAAGAGTCTTCTTCTAAAAATAAAGCTTTGGATTCTTGAGATAGTTCAAAGAAACCTAACATCTTCTTTTGAGGCAAAGATTAAAGGAATATTTTTGGTCAAATTTAAACCAGACAATTATAGATGGCAAACTTTACAGCTTGATAGAATATATAGCTATATTTTCTCCAAGATGAAATATTTTGTATTGACAATAAAACTACCCAGATTTTTTGTTATTTGTTTTTTACCACATCTTACCATAATTATGATTTCTGTAGCCACAACAGGTTAAAAATGATAAAGCTACATTCTTTTGTAAAGAAAAGCATGCACCACTGTAGCAGCAAAAACACCTGGAAAATCTTTCACTGACGTTAACCTTTGGGCATTTCTTGGAAGCTGGTGTTTTACATGACAGCAGGAAAAGCAGTCAGCCCGTACCTGTAGACTCATTAGTTCTAACCTCTCTAACATTTCCTTTTCCTCTGTCTGATGGCAGGTGAAGTACAATCCGAGCTGCAAGTTTAAAGAGCGCATTGAGGAAAATGGCTACAACACATATGCCTCACTTCGTTGGAAGCATAGTGGCAGACAGATGTTTGTTTCACTGAACGGACGAGGGAAACCCAGACGAGGTCACAAGGCCCGACGAAGGCACCCATCTACTCACTTCCTGCCTATACTTCCTTCTTAAGAAACCAACCCCAAACTTTGACTGGTAGCTGGATGGCACACCAGCTGTCTCACTCTACTGTTGATCCAGCTCCATTAGCAATGTCTGTTTGTTTTTTTTTTTTACTTTTCCATCCTTATGTCACATAAATGTACATTTTCTGAGATCTGTATTATGTGTAGTTAGTATATCTGCTTTAAGTTATTTTCTGCGTTTTTTATGATGTTAATATAAAGTAGTACAGACCAGTACAGTAAAAATCATGTATTCATCTTTTTCAGTTAGGTTACTATCCAGCTGTGTGTTAACTACATATAAAGAATTGTATAGGAGGTATTATGAGGTTATAAGAAGCAAGTAAAGGGACACAGAGGTTTAAAAAATACAAAGACTAAAACTTGAGATGGTCAAATCATTTAAAACTAGTTAAAGTTAACTTATCTGAAAATGAAAAGTAACTGAACTAATTACTCCAGAAACTTTTGGTGTGTTTGTGCATAGTAAAGTCATCTAAAACTCACAGCTAATATAAGAAAAAAAAACTTTACCAGAAATAACATATAGACTTCTGATATTACATCATCAGACTAGTTGTACACTAGGTCATTTCAATCTTTGAATTGTGCAAATTTGTGTTTGCAGCTCTCAACACCAAATGTCATCGGGTTTTATTTTGTGCACAAAAATAAATGTAAGATATTTTGTCTAAATGTGCTGAAAAAACGTTGGTATCACACATTTAAAATATTTAATTTAAAACATTTTGTTCTCCTTACCTTTTTCGAACACGTATTTTTGCCAATTTTTTGGACTTCTTTTGATTTGTGGAGAAATAATATCTGTATCAAAGCTAATATTCTGTGCTGTTTCTGAGGGTTTAGAATTGGGGTATCTTGTGGTCACACAGCCACACTGTTCTGTGATATTGGAAACCAGGTATACACTGTAAAATCACATTACAGAATTTGTGGTAAAAAAAATTTCCTAAGATCAATTTCAGCTGCGTCAATCGAGTGCCTTAGTCCATGTTGAGTTTGCTGAACCTCAATAAAATGTGGTGAATACAAGAAACATGGCTCTTCTTTTTGTTTTTTTATTTTTTTTAATTGAAGTTATGCTCATTTCACTGGATATGTGATGTGTTAATTATTTGCAATATGCCCATCAAAGGTGGTTGACATAACAGTTCAACTGATCAGAATCAACACAACTCACATCAGGATGAAAACTGCTGTAGAGCACCTTCCGCATGGTAAAACTAAAGAAACGTCAACATCATTCTTGCAAAGAGGAAGTGGCACAGGGGGCTGCTCTATTTATTTAGTCACATGGAAAAAGTAGAGAACAAACAGGGGTATGAATACAGGCAAAACCTTTTTTTTTGTCTGTCTTGATCTAAGATTAGCGTAAAACAAGATTAACATTCTTTCAATCGTTTCAAAAGTTATGATTGCTAACCAACTTACCAATCATCATAATGACAAGAACATGCTCCTTCCCATGCTGTTTGATTCTCAATCTAAACATTCTGCAGACACGACATGCCACTAATTTCACAAGTTAATGCAAATCTGACCTTGAAAAGGATGGCGTTATTGGGGCTATTTTTCTCAATCACCGTAAGCATTTAATACCACTGATCATTCTGTACTACAAGGACAAACAATAAACTTTAATTCCAGCGTTAAAATAAAAGACAAAACTTACCTGTGATTAAATTGTACTACTGGTGTCCCTCAAGGATATATCCTGGTGCCATTTGTTTTTAATTTATACAATAATGAATTAATTTCCATTTGCATTAATGTCAGTGTCTAAATGTTTGCTGATGACACAATATTTTTTGTTTTGGTTCAAGATGCAAATTTTGTTGCCCCCAAGCTATCCATAACAATGCCCAAAGTACAGGAATGGTTGAACAAGTGATGCCTTACGCCAGACACTGAGAAAAAAGTCTCAATGTATTTCTCAAACAAAGTTGTTTAGTTTGTCCTTCCACATATGTGTGTGGACAACAAGATAATAAAAAAATGTTTGAAAGGTAAAATACATAGACATCTTTCCTCCCTACTCTAAATCTTAAGCAACACAGATAAAGGTGAGTTGTCTTTTAAAGTACAATACTGTTCATTTTCAGGACATCAGACATTTATCATCATTGGAGGCTGCTACGTTGTATTTCAATGCCATAATCTTGTGTAACAAGTTGCATTGTATATAATCCTGTTCTCAAGTCAGGTAAACAATATTAAATCCTCTCAATTCACTCCACAGTCAGGTCTTGGAAATTCTTGATAAAAGCCTTGGCGCTTCCACCACTGCCACATTCTGAAAAAAAAAAAAAAAAAAAAAAAATCTGAATTTTGACTATCAGATAGTTAGATAACCACCCGGTGCATGAAATTCTGCACAATGTCGCCCCACTGCCTCAACAGAACTTTGTACAAATTTATACATTTCTGATCACATCTCATTTTCTTTAGACAATTTACATGGTATGTTTTTTGCCTATGGAGTGTGTGCCTGAATTTGGTGCTAGTTCTGGAGGACAGTAAATGAATGAGACGTGTAATTATCATTGTTGTGTAGTTTTGTTAGTGTGGTTGCCAAGAAAGAGGAATTTTTTTTAGAAATCGTCAACTAAAGACTTTGACTTTGATCACAAATCAGTTGGTAAAACCAAAACAATATGCAAAACCAGAGTGGAATGTCCAGAGAGTACAGGTAAATGCTCACGAGAGCCGTCTATAACAAAGCCGTTGTGGCAACTTGATGTCATCAGCACAGGTGTCTGAGATGTCAGATCAAATCATATATGAGTCATACAGCAATGCTGCTAAAACAAGTTCAAAACAGCAGCTGCAAAGCTTCACCACGAATTGTTTCTTCTCTTCTCTTCAAAAATACTGATTTATGAGTCTTTTTTCAGGGACAATTATGTACAGATACAATTCAATAAATATAATTCAGTAAATAAAAAGTTACTTTTCATCGTTTACTCATCATAGTAAAAACAAAATCATAGAAAAGCCCATTCAAGAGCCTCAGCCAATATCTACAGGGGCACAAGTCATGCTGCTTCAGCGACAACAAATCGCAGCCTCTGGAACCTTTGAAACCCTGTGTGGTCATTTTCTCTCACACTGACTGAAAGGAACTGTGGTGGGTGGGAAAGAAAAAAAGAGCCCCTTGCCACTTATAATACCAATCTTGTGTATGTAGACGAAAATGGAAAGGATAGGAGGGGTTGTAGGGTGGCAGACAGACTAAGGCACAATTTTAAAGCGCTTATTGAATTGCCATTACAGCTTCTGAGACTAATTGTGGCTGTTGTGTGTCTCTCAGTGGCCTAGTGGGCTCTGGAGTGGCCCTGTATGCTCTTACTCAGTGGGGTTTTCAAACCGAGTGGCCCTGAAAGAGAACAGGACCACCGTAGATCAATGGCAAACCTTTCAGTCTTTCACAAGCCTCTGCTAATCCTTCTCATTTGTCTGCCATTTGTTGAGGCACATTCACTACTCCCTGAATTTCGGATTAAGACTTGTTTTGTTACAAAAACAGCCCAAGTTATAACGTTGAATAGATGGACTGGAGGATGGATGATAGATAATAACATATGTGAATTTTTAGGTTTGGTACACCATCTCCAGAATCAAGTTCTTGAAATGGTTCTTGTCTAATTTGAAGCTAATGCACTAAGTGATTTATTCATAATATGTTTTACCTGAAAGGTTTCACACATCGGGTGATTGAAATGGTCAATTTTTAAATCCCAATGCATTCAGTTGACCAATTTGTGTAATGAAAGATTCTAGGGGTTTATGCAAGAAGGAAAACATGGCTAAATCTAGTATGGAAATCAGGTTCCTGAAACATTATACAAATGTCCATAATTTGAGTGTACAGGAGACGCAGGGGAAGACCCCGGGCCTACTGAAGGGACTATGTCTCACAGTTGGCCATGGAAGGCCTCGGGATCGGGTGAGCTGGAGGATACAGCCGGGCTAAGGGAAGCCTGGGTTTCCCGTTTGAGGCTGACCCTGCCCATCAAAAGCGTAAGACGACGCAACGGTATACAAATAAAGAGGCTTGTCTGAGAAAGGGCAAGTGTGCAGTGAGGTGCAGTTGAGGTTTTGCAACCTTAACATCCGTAATGATGTAAAAAAAAAAAAAAAAAAAGTTGAGTTTTTTGTGGATTTCACCTAATACAGGTAATTTTTCTTCTGCAGTAAACGAGGGACCATTGTACGCTTATTTAGAGAAAAGAGGTCAAACTGAAATTACTAATACGATTGAATAGAATATTTTCAGCATCTAGATCGACTTCCAAAAATGACTCCATCACAAAAAGAATGGCACAAGGAATATCCCAGACTAACATCTCTAATTTCCCTCATTAGTAATGACTCCAAACATGTCCTGATGCCCGTCAGTGTGAAGTTGTACAGCTTCTCTCTGCTTGACGTTCTTCAATGACATTCTTCTTTGTGTCCCTCTTTTTGAGATGGAAATTAAAGTGTTGCATTGGTCTTTGGGCCACAGCCAGAAACCTGTGGAAGCTTGTGGAAGATGTGAATCAACTTGCAGAAGAAAAAAAGTCAGTCCTAGTGAGGGACCACAGGAGATTTTTGGGGTCCCAAACCAGTTTCAGGTTGACATCAATATTTTGTTAACTTTTAAAATTCTTCAATGTATTGGTGCAGTGAAATCAATAAGTTGGAGAGCGAGACTTGGAGAGCAAGAGTAATTGAATTTGTGGGGAGAGTGTGTAGGGCTTGGTGTAGAAACTCCAGGACAGGGGTGTCTAAATCCAGTCCCGGAGGGTCGGTGTCCTGAACGCTTACCATGTGATCCTGGCGTAATACAGCTGATGCACATAAAGTGAAATCACCAGTCAATAAAATTTGGCACATTGAGTCAATAAAATGGATCAGGTGTGTGGATGCAAGAACATATTGAAAACCTTCAGGGCACTGGCCCTTCAGGACTTGAGTTGGACACCCCAACTCTAGGGCATTGCCTCCTCACTCATAGAGGCCTGTTTCTCGGCCTGAGACCTCCTCACAAATACCGGATACCCCCCTGCTGTGTGCATGCACATAGACACGTGTGTTCACGTGTTTGATTTTAGTTTGAAACTGCCATTTTCACATAATTATTTGTATGAGGGACATAATTCATTTTCTCTTGTCTCTTCCTTTTTGTAGTGTTTTACTCTTTATGAGTTTTCTGCTTACCTGTTAATCTACAATGTAGTCTAGAAGATTGATGACACTATTGTTACTGAAAGGACAGCTAAGTCTGTTCACTTTCCATGTTAAGTTCAAAGCTCAAGTGGCTTTTCAACTTGGTTCAAGTTGTTCTTGCTGGCAGAGTAAATTTGGTTTGCACATCTTGGCACAAAGACCACCGTCTGCAAGTCACAAATCTGAAAAGAACAAAGTTAGAAAAAAGTCAACATGATATAAAATTTATTAACTGTAGGTGATCTGGATGATTCCAAACAAGCATAGTTCCGAAGAACAAGTTAAAATTGCAAGATGATTCATTTTTTTATTTATTCATTTGTTTTTTATTGCCTTTAAAATTTATTGTTTTTTCAATTTTAAAATTAAAAACTTATAAAACACCATGTTATGTGACAAAATGGGTGACATTGCCCCTTTTTGAAAAATGTGTGTTTGTATGATGCCACATATGCACATGTTCACACAGGCGGAGCAACTGCAGACCTTCCTGTCCTGACTCACTAAAGTAAACATTTCATAAGAGTGAGGGAAAACATGGACAAATTGATTCAACACACCCAAATACCTGCAAAGGAAATAAAATTTTATTGGAACAACAGTTCTGTTTGAAGCCTAGTTTTTTTTTCTTCTCTCGTCTTTTGGACTTTGCTCTAAACTTGAGTGTGTGCTTGGGGAGTCTCGACGGGCCACTGCAAAGCTATCAGACAGAAGGCTCCTCATCAGTGAGTGGATTAGTGTCCAAATCTGAGGCCACTTAGTGCAGTTTAGACAGAGCCGCTGAATAGCACCAGAGCCACAATTCCCCCTCAGCCTCACCATGCCAAGCTGCAGGTATGTGGTGCAAACTGGCCAAACCCCATGTCAGGCATTCTCCAGATGCCTGCAGCTGTGCTCCATGCTGGGGGTGAAGATAGGAAACGGAGAATGAGAAGGAAGCTGATCCTGAAAAAAAAAACATATTAAAAAATTTAAATATATTTACTTTTTAGTAGAAAATTACGAGATTGCTGTCAATCTTGGCTGTTTGTTTATTGTAAAGATCAATCCTGTCACAACTTTGTGCAAAGTTAAAGCTGAGCAAAAGTGGGTCCACTTTACTTCAGAAGCACTTCTTTTTATTTGGTCACTTTTAATGTGAACTGGTGGATTCTTTATTTACCATTACTGAATGATGAAAACTTCTGCTATTTTTAATGTGGGTAGTTTTCAAATAAACACAATTAAACTGTTCTAATGAGATTAAAATGAGGCAATAGGAAATACCAGGTTTTATTTTACTTTTTGTGTTGTATGGTCTGTAACAAAGTACAAATGGAAAGAACTGAGGTCAACATAACTGTTGTATAATGAAAACCAGGCAGTATTTCTTTTTTACTGTATGTTCCTGCATACACACACAGAATTAAATAACCTATGTAATTAGGCTTTTGACGAGTGCATTTGGAAGTTAATCAAAACCCCAATTTAAAGTGATGAATCTCCATCAGTCAGTCAGGTTGTCTCCCTGGCTGTTTAAATAAAAATAAATGGACATAGACCCATACATATGTATTTATATACATACACGTATAAAATATGTAGGGATGCGCACATAGACATACATCTATCTGTGTGTGCATGTATGACGTGCATGTGTGTGTGCATTAGCAGGTGCTTTGGAGACCATCTAGATTGTTTAATTTTTTTTATAGAAATGTGGCCCCCTCTGATGCTCAAAGCAAAGCATTTCTTAAAGATTTGCAGAGCACTCTAGCGCTCTCTGTTGGAGTTTTGCACATGCTGTGTGGTCAAGTTTTATTCTGCATGTTTTAAATGTGTTTTGAGTTTTTAGCATGTTGTAACTGTCTTAATTATTTTGTTTACTTCACCTGCTAATCAGAAGTGGTGCAGTTCCTGAGTGCTTAATACAAGGCAGCTGGGGGAAGAGGTGAGCCAGAGCAGAAGCGGCAGCCAAGAGACACATCGGAGAGCCCCGGTGATAGACAATGCAGGTGGCATTGCGCGGTGGCGTGTCATTCTGCATGCTGTCATATTGCAAGGAATGGAGCTCCCCCTGAAAAGAGACACGGGTGTCCTTCACGAATCAGGGATCACGGGTGGGCCCGTGAAGGCTGCAGAACGGTACGAGGAAGTGCTGGTGGGCTGAACCCCATCATGTGAACTCTCTTTTAAAGACTGCCATTTTAGTGTATTTTACTAAATAATGTTAAAACTGTTTTTATGGTCTGTACCGTTGTCTTCTTGGCACTCCCTGCCTGGTCCTGTCACACACATAAGGAGAAGAATTTCACAAACATCTCTCATAATCAAACTTGGAACAATGAATGAGCATTGGGTGTGAAGAATAAATTTGTCCATGATTTCCCCCCATTATGTTGTACAAATGAGCACACTTAATAATTAATTTTACTAATATTTTTCAAACGTCTGAAAGTTTTATTGCATAACTACTGCAGGAAGTTTACCGTTGTGGCTCCCACATAAGAGTGTATAGAAAAAAAAAACAAACTTCTAAGTGAGTGAAAGATGGACTAACAACCAACATAAAAGTTCACTTCATGCAGAATTATGTTGCCAAATTTATGTTCAAGAATTTCACTAAATATGTTCTTAAACCAAAAATCTGAGCTTAAAAAAAAATCACACAGTATAAAAAATGGTTTGTTGTAATTGTAAATAGCCGAAGAATTATTTTCTTTGATAAACTGAGAGTAAATTCTAGTGTTAAAATAGCAAAAAACACCTCTTCAAATGAGTCAAATTTCAGATTCAGATTTATTCATTTGGTCATACAAGTACTTTACAAAATCTTAACATAAAACTGTATATAACAAAGAAACACATAGACCAAAATTTAGTGTTCATGTACAGCTCAATTATTTGCTAACTTCAATTTATAGAAAATCAAAAATATTACCAATCTGCTTTTGGACTTTTGTATGGAACTTAAATTTTATTTCAGGACACAATTCTGAAAATGTTGTTTAATTTTTTTTATGTACTTTATCATTTCTTATTCATCCAAATCCAGAATGGTGCCAAATATTAATACCTACATATATATGTATATACTGTATAAATATATATATATATGTATATATACACTTTAAATTTTTTGTGTAACATACTTTACAAAGTTTAGTTTGTAGTGTAGTAATAGTCTAATTTGCGTCTGTAATGATGCACCAAGCTGCGACTAAAATGTTTGCTCCCCGTGTGACAGAAACCACACAACATTATCAGATATCACACAGGTTTAGCTGGTTTTGAGTATTCAGCTGAAGTTAAAAACATATCAGCACTTCTTAAGACAGCAGGAAAAAGAAACTTCACACAGGCTCAAAAGTCAAGGTGAAAAAAAAGATGCTTTTATATAAGTGTGTTTGAATTTTGGGCCATTTATGGTGAATAGGTTGCAGGTGTACTATCCTTTTTTGGTGAGAAGTAGATCATGCACAGTTGTTTGAAATTCTTTTTTTTTTCAATAGCATTTGCAGAAATAGTTTCACACAAGATGTGTACTTGTATTCAGGAGGCAATGTGAGGTTCAGTCTTTTACCTAAAGACAGTCAACCATCAGGATTCTTAGAATTACTCTCAAACTTCCTGTCAAAGTAGTTTTTCTGAGTTATTACAGGCCACGAACTTTACAAGGCATAGTCCCCACACCCCCACGCATGCACCCCCTTGTATGTATTCTCAAATGTTTGTGCAACATGCTGAATTGCTTCTGCAAATGCTAAAAATGTAGCTGTAATTGTTTTCTTGTGCATGTGAAAGAAAAGAGAGAATTATATTTGGATCATTTTGGCCAGTTTGTAAATTTAATTTAGGTTTTCTTTAAACTTTTTCAACTTTATTTGGTATCATTGGAACTATTTGTGAAAATAATAATGAAATGGAGAAAAGCACGTCGACAAAAATTACAATGAAAGTTCTGCTCACAAATTGTTTCTGGATGCAGTTTATTTTTTTTAACTTTAATGTTCATTGAAGCTTGTCTGGAGAGGAACTTATTGCAATATGGCTGCAACATGCAACATGTTTACGTGTTTTAAATGTTACTGAGATCTATAATTCATGGTGCTCAGATAATATTTGTTTCAAGCCATGTGAAAGATTAAAAAAAGCATGTTATGCATTTATTTCTGACCATCACCATATGACCGATAAGAAGGCTAGACAAGCCTCTCAAATCTGTCGCTCAAAAATGGTGACTTCTATGTTTGTAGTTTTGGTGAACACAGGTTGTGGTTTAGATGTGTATCACAACATTGTGCTTCACAGAAAACCATGTCTGTTTAATTTACCTTAAAGGGCAAAGTTTGGATTTGCAAATGAGTCAGCAGTTTAAGAGCAGTCATTTTTTCCCACAGAAACTAAATTCAAGCTCAAACCAACAAAATCCAACAATGTGTGTTAAATTAACTGCATTTATGTTTCTGCATATTTTCAAAATCCTTTCCTCATATTCTTATTATGACACCGTGTCTAATTCTCATATTACAGACATTTTTTCATTTCACATAAGGTTTTATTGTAGTAAATCAGAAAACACGTCATTTACTGAACTCCTCTGGTTTGTTTCTGTGAATTGACCTGCTGAGTCATGATGGTGGTCTAGACTTGATTTTTCGGTGATGAAAATTAAACAGCCCATGTTCCAATGACACTAATTTGAAGATGGAAATATTATTGCATGAAAGAAGCAAGAAAGAAGTTTAGAGGAAATGGTCAAATTAATGTATGGCTGAGAAGCAAAAACATATTCTAAGAAGATGTATATGTTCACACCTCGCAGCCCCCAAACCTCACGTTTCTCTCGGTGACCACATCTTTGCACCAGTCATCGCAACCACTTCAACGTGCGCTGACACACAGGATGTAAAACCACAGTATGCATATAAGGAACAAGATGATCCTGGGAGAAAGAAAATTGAACTTGTCATTAAAATGATGCTTTCTGTTCGCAAGTTGATGCTTTTTCATCTTCTGGCCTGGCTTGGAGAAACTGGTAAGACAAAAATTATTACAAATTGAGGGAAAAATACATATAAACGTAGGTCACTCATCTATTACATTTACAGTTTTGTATCCTTTTTTTATCTTCACAGCAAAGGGTGTTGAGATCATAAATGGCAAAAATGTTTCTGCAAACTCCATGCGGTATATGGTCTCTGTGCAGAACAAGCAAGGTCATGTATGTGGAGGATTTCTCATCAAGAAGAACTATGTGGTCACTGCTGCTCACTGTGACAAATTGTAAGTATATCATAATTAGAAGTATATCCTCATTTTTATTCCTGAATTTATTTTCATCTTTAATCCATTTTCTCACTTTAATCAAATCATATCCTGATCAGAAATCCAACCAGTGTTGTCGTCGGGACTCATAATCTCAAGAAAATTGATGAAGCGAAAATGAGGTACAATGTGGAAAGATGCAGACACCCTGAATTTAAAACTGTTTCATCGGGTAACGACATCATGCTTCTAAAAGTAAGTTTTTGTTTTATCTGTCCGCCCCAACAAGTTTTCTTAAAATCTTGCTTTGGTTTTGAGGTTGCAATTTCTTTGACTTTCAGCTGACTAAAACAGTGCGGCGAGACATCAAAGTCCAAACCCTCGAGCTTCCAAAGCCTAACATGAAACTGAAAGACAAAACAAAATGCATTGTATCAGGATGGGGTTTTAAAAAGACAGCTGGTAAAGTGGTTGATCTGCTGGAAAAGGCTGAAGTATCATTTGTTGGCCTAAAAGAATGTAAGAATGAATGGGAAAGTGTGAATATTAAACTGCCGGAAAATATCACGTGTGCAGGTGGATATGACGAAAAGCAAGGATTTTGTCAGGTGGGTTTCTTTTCAGTACTTTAAAGCAAAGCAAGAGTTAGTTTATACGGTAAAAAAGATTACGAACAACTAATTGAGCATCTTTCTCCCTACAGGGTGACTCTGGTGGTCCTCTTGTTTACAAAGGAATGGCAATTGGTGTCGTCTCTTTCAACTACTTACAAAAATGTGACTATCCAAATGCCCCAAACATCTACACAGATATTTCAAAATATCTGGCATGGATTAATCAAGTTGTCAATAAAAAGCAGAGCAGAAGAGTTCTTTGTGCTAAAAATCTGTAAATGTTTGAGGGTCTACGGTACTTACTGTGAAATAAAAAAATGATGAAAAACGTCTTTGAACCTACGTATTTCCACTAAATCTTATCTATCATAAAAACAAAACAATAAAAATTTCTTTTCTTTCATTTTTGTCTTCTGAACCGCGTATCCCTAGTCGGGTTGTGGGGGGAGCCGGAGCCTATCCCGGCTGATTTAAGGCGAGAGGCAGGGAACACCCCAAACAGGTCGCTGATTGGTAACACACAACCATTCACACACTCACAGCCAATCAACATAATATGCATGTTTTTGGAGGGTGGGAGGAAACCAGAGTACCAGGAGAAAACCCACGCATACACGTGAGAACATGCAAACTCCACACAGAAAGGACAATCTTCCAAGCCTCATCCCCTTTCAGGGACTCAAACCCCAGCCTTCTTTCTGTGAGGCCACTGTGCTAACCACTGCTGACCATGTCGCCTCTTCTTTAATATCTTTCATTAATTCCTAAACTTTCCTTGGAATAGGCTCTGCTTTTATTAAAAACAAGGTAAACTCTTTGTGGTTGAGCATTTGAGTTCAATATCACACGATACAGTTTTCTACATAGCATGTTTATTTTTTTTTTCTCTTATTAACTAATTTACCAAAACACACCAAACATCTTCTCTCGGTTTGTCCTTTGTAGGAAGTTTTACAACTTTTTGTGGCCCAAGGAGAGAAAAGGCAGTCCACCTTTGATTTAGGCTGTATTGTTCATGAATGGGAGTTTAAACACTTTGGCACAAAAGCAAGAGTTTTTAAACTGAAGTTGATAAGGTTTTCCTGAAGTCTAGATCTGAATGATAACAAACACATAGAAAAATGTGTCTCTCTCTCACACACACACACACACAACACAAGCATATACACAAGTTGCATGACGTTAACAAAACCTCACACCCACCACCACCAAAGCTGGAGGTTTTTAACAGGTATTTAACTGGGTCATTTCCAATGAAACTCTTATTAGAGCTGAGAGATTTAAGAAAAAAAAATCATAACCCAGGTCATTGAAAGAGTCATTTTTAGTTTGTAGAGTTGTTTATTTTTTAACTAAAATAAAGGTACAATTTTACTGCCCACATATCTTTAAGATTAATCAAAAACAATTATAAGTTAACAGACTCCTAAATGATCACATCTAACAGATGACGCACTTACATAGATTTATACATCACAGATTATGTCATGAGCAAGGCAGCAGTTGTTTGTAGAGTAAATGTGGGAGTGAAAAGCAGCAATGACTAGTTCTATATTATTACTGATGGGTTTTGTTTTTGATCAACTCAAATCTGGTTACCATGCATAGTCATTCATCATTCCACTGAGTCAACAGAAAAGCAAATCATTTCAGAAATACCAGCTAACCATTCATTGCAAAAGTATCAGAAAATCCATCTACTCATTGTCTGAGCTATTTTTTTTAAAGCATGGTCATTGTGCTATAGAAAATGATACAATACTAAAGTCAGTTTAATCTTGCAAATACTAAATGATGAACAGTTTCGTGATTGAATGGACACATTGTGTGCTTTTTTTTTTTTTTTTAGCCGAGCATTAAAGATCTGACTGTGAAAACTGTGGTTCCTGCGAGTGGCAAAGCTGTTAGCATGATACAAAAAAAACACAAAACATGTCCCCACACCTTTGCACCTATTTGTTTCACATGCCTTTTGTACAACTGTTGTATTAACAAGGAAAAAGTTACAAAATGGATTAAAAAAAGTGGAAACCAGAATAACTGGAAGAGATAAAAGCATGTCTTGAGATTATGAAAAAGGCAAAAAGCAGAAGTTGCACGACATTGTACAGAATTACCCTAACAGATTGTCATCAAGTATTTCTTCAGAAAGATGTGGGCTGAAAAAGTGGCAAGTCGTAAAATTTACACACAACTTTAACCATTCAAGGATGTGGTTAGATGTTATATTTTGATATTGAATATTAAAACGTGTAACTACATGAAAGTGGCTCAGTCAGACAAATGAACAAATTCTTCTAACTTCCATCATGTTTGTTCCCTTTCTGCTCATCTACTTGCTGACATGTCTTGGAAACACTGGTGAGAAAATTGAGTTCTTTTAACTGTATTTTGAATTATTAATTTACTTGATACAACCTGTTTTCCAGTACTTGGTGGCTACATTATACATGGGGAAAAAGCACCTGAACACACCATGCAGTACATGGTCTCATTGCAAAACGATGAAGGGCATGTATGTGGAGGATTTCTCATCACTCAGAATTATGTGCTCACGGCTGCCCACTGTGAAATCTTGTGAGTTGTCGGACCTCTTGACAATAAAGGTTTGCTAGTAGTTAATAAAAAACAACTGACACTTTGAAAAATTTATTTGTATTTTAGTAATCTCAAACGCATTGTGATGGAAACCAACAATATCAAGGGGAGGAACTACTTAGTGAGAGGGATTGAAGCGAGTTACAAGCCTGACAAGTATGAATCACCTGGGCATGGTGAAGATATCCTGCTTCTAAAGGTATGTACACCAGACACCAATTATAGCTATGGTAATAAACTAGTATGAAAATAAGCACAATAATGACACTAAAACTAATTTTTCATAAGGGAAAGGCCTTTGTTTTTCCACATTTTGACTAAAAATTTTGTAAAAATGCAATAAAAATTCCAACAAATATACTTTTTTTGGAATGAATTAGTGAAAAATTGTCTGATATATGTTTACTTTTCTGTCTCCAGTTGGCAGTGGAAGTTGACATAGATGAGAGAATACACACTATTGCGATTACAACCTCCAACACTAACCTCGTAGTCAACCAAATATGCTCTGTGGCTGGATGGGGATCAACAAAAACTCATGGATCCCTTGTTGATGAGCTGAGAGTGGTGAATGTGTCACTTATCGATGTTAACTATTGTAAGAAGCAGTGGGGACCGCTTCCAGACCATGTTATGTGTGCAGGAGGCAGTAACACGGATAAAGGATTCTGTCAGGTACAGTTCATGTTTTACCAAAACAAATGACAAAAAAAAGTTAAATGCATATCAAAATAAAATTGTAAAAATTCTTCCCCCTCACAGGGAGACTCTGGTGGTCCTCTGGTGTGTGACGGCGTAGCTGTTGGTATTGCATCTTTCAACAGAAATTATAACTGCAACTACCCAGATGTGCCCAATGTCTACACTGACATCTCTGGATATGTTGACTGGATCAACAAGAAGATAAATGCAGGTGCTTATGACAAAGACAACCTGTTATGAATGCACAGCTCCACCATGTGTTCATTTCAAATATGAAATTTACTTCACAAAAACCTAAATAAAATAAACTTCATGCAACAACTGTTATGTCAGAAGTTTATTAATGAAATTAATGTATGGTGTGATTTTTGATATTTTGAGAAAAACACACATGCACTTGTTTGTAGGACAGTAGGCTCATTTCAAAGAAGCCTTAAACTTATCGTCTGTTTAAATTTATGTATGTGGTTATGATGTATGTTTTTTTTTAAATGGTATCTTTAAAAAAACATTGAGTTGTCAGTTTAAAGTTGACTAGAAAAAGGAGGAGAGGCATCTGCAATGTATTACAGTATAGCCATGCCCACTCATTGTAGCAGTAAAATGCCTGTCAGGCATTTGCAGGAAACTTATGAAGCACAAATATACAGTGCACATTTGAAAATAATACATAACTATAATAATTATACATGATATGAAAGACATTTTCATTTAGCTGAAATCTAGACTAATCAAACAACAGTTTGCTTCATTTTGTTGTTGGGAATTTAATCTTTAGCCAATCAATATTGAATCAACCAACATTCATTCCATGAACATTTTGGTATGTACAGTATATATATATATTTTAATTTACTGTTGTATAGGGTGAGGAGCTCGGAGTAGAGCCGATGCTCCTCTGGGTTGAGAAAAGCCAGATCTGGTCAGGATGCCTCCTGAGCACCTCGCTGGTGAGATGTTTTGCGTATGCCCCACTGGTAAAAGACCCAGAGCAGGCGCCAGAGCCCTTGGAGAGAATATGTCTCTCAGCTGGCCGGGGAACACCTCAGGATCCTCCTGGGTGAGCTGGAGGATGCAGGTGGGGTGAGAGCAGCCTGGGTTTCTCGTCTGAAGCTGTTGCCCCTGCAAACCAGTCCCGGATAAGCAGAAGACAATGGAACTTTTGAATACATCAGTAAAATTCTTCACTTTATTGTAAAGGGCTTAAAATGTCCAAAAACAAAACACAAGATTGGACTTAATCAGTTTGTTATCTTAGTTTTAACGTGAAGTCACAAAGACGGCAGCATGGTATTGCTCCTGATGCTTTTAAATTTATGTAATTCTCACAGATATTACAGTCTGAAGCATTGACTCATTTATTTGTATTTTAATACGTTTTTGTGCCAGCTAAAACTTCTCCTCAACACAATAAAAAGTTAACATAATTTGTATTCATTTAGGGACCCCTCACTGCATTACTTCAAAGGTTCTCAACATGTGTGCATGTGATTGCACCTGTGCTAGAGTTGAGAGAAAGGAGAATTAAACTTTTAGTCTCCCTTCATTGTCACACAGGTCTCATCATTGCCTGAAAGTAGTAAACGACACATTTTGAGTGATATTATTTGGAAATTTTGATTACTTCAAGGTTTCCTATGGGGACAAGAGTTTTTTTTTTATGTAGACATAAATTTGTGAGACTAGCCAAATAAGCACCAATTAATTTATCAGATGAACTTTGGCTTTTTGTTATTTCCCGCAATGACGTAGACTTCACTAATGACAGGCTGCTCAAAGTGCAAAAAAACTAAAACGTAAGAGGTGGTTAGATTTAAATTTTAGATAACTATGGTTTGAGAAAAAAACCTTGTGTACATGTATATAAGTAGCTTAGCAAATGTCTGACTAAGTCGACTGACTACACAACTGCTGTCATCATGTTCTCTCCCATTCTGCTCTTCTGCTTGCTGACTTGTCTTGAACAAATTGGTAAGAAAATTAAGTTCTTTTAACTGTATAGTGAATTGTGAATTTACTTGACTCTACCTGTTTTTCAAGCACATATACGCTGCATTATACATGGAAAAAAAGCCCCTGAACACACCATGCAGTACATGGTGTCAGTGCAAAACGATAACGGTCACAAATGTGGAGGATTTCTCATCACTCGGAATTATGTGCTCACCGCTGCCCACTGTGAAATCTTGTGAGTTGTCGGACATTTTGACAATCAAGGTTTGCTACTAATTTAAAAATAACAGAAATTTAACTAATTTATTTTAGTAATCTCAAACACATTGTGATGGAAACCAACAATATCAAGGGGAGGAACTACTTAGTAAGAGGAATTGAAGCGAGTTACAAGCCTGACAAGTATAAATCACCTGGACACGGTGAAGACATCATGCTCCTAAAGGTAGGTTTACCTAATTCTAACTGTAGCTGTAGTTATATAGAAGTAGAACAAATAAGTCTGAGTATTAATTTACATGTTTTATCACACTGTATTAATCCTTCCTGGGGAAATTTCTGTGCTGCATTGCACCACAGCAGGCAGCCATTCATGGCACCAATGGAGGGAGTAACTGTGGGTTAGGTGTCACCATTACGGACATGTAGACGTGAGATCAGCAAGATCCGAAGCGGCAACTCTTCAGTCCAAAGATGGCAATGTCACCCCTGTGCCGTGCCTCCGCCCGATTTTTTCTCATTCTTAAATTTTTTCTTAAATTTTCCACCTTCATACTGTGGTATTAAATAGTGCCGAAAGTAAGAAGTGATGTTAGATCGACCAAAAAAAACCTACCTGCACAAATGTATGGAAAGAAGGGATCAGCTGCTAAATGGATTTTTACAAAGACTTACAACAATATCAATTGGTTTAGTCATTTCCTCTTTCTGTCTCCAGTTGGCAGTGAAAGTTGACATAGATGAGAGAATCCAAACCATTGCAATTCCAACCTTCAACACCAACGTCGTAGAGAACCAGATATGTTCTGTAGCTGGATGGGGAACAACAAAAACCCACGGATCACTTGCTGATGAGCTGAGAGTGGTGAATGTGTCACTTATTAATGTTAAATATTGTGCGGAGCAGTGGGGAGTTCTTCCAGACCATGTTATGTGTGCAGGAGGCAGTAACACGGATAAAGGATTCTGTCAGGTATGTATCATGTTTTACCAAATCAAATTAAATGGCTTACTGAATGAATTTGTGAAAATTCTTCCCCCTCACAGGGAGACTCTGGTGGTCCTCTGGTGTGTGATGGCGTAGCTGTTGGTATTGCATCTTTTAACAAATATTCTAACTGCAATTATCCAGATGTGCCGAATGTCTACACCGATATCTCTGGATATGTTGATTGGATAAAAAAGATCATACATACATAAAATTAAAAGTAACTTGTTTTAAAGATGTTTGTCTTATTTCAGATGTGAAGTTTTTTTATATGTTTGCCATAATAAAACTTTTAAAAACCACCATTCAACTCTCAATGTCTCAGAAGTTTATTGACAAAATTGATGAAAAGCATAAACAGAAAAAAATAGGAAAAATTCACATGTTTCTGTATGGGACTACATCCATATGTGTTCAGTTTTCAAATTTAGAAAAAAAAAAAACAGAAATGTTTTGTTTCATCTTCTGAACTGTAACAGGGTTGTGGGGGGTGCCAGACCCTATACCGGCTAATTTCAGCTGAGAGACAGAATACACCCCAAACAGGTCACCAGTTTGTTTGTGGGCCACACACACACTTATTCTGTGAGGCAATTTTCATAATGGCCAATCAACCTAACATGCATGTTTTTAGAGGGTGGGAGGAAACCACAATACCCAGAGAAAACCAACACATACACAGGGTGAACATGCAAACCCCAGACTCAAACCTTGACCTTCTTGCCTTAAGGACACAGTGCTAACCACTGCGCCACAGTGCACCCCATAACCAGAAATGTGTCCTACTGATCACCTGCTTAGTTAGTCTCTTACATAAAATTGTAATTCGTTCAAGCAAATAACATTAGTTTTAAGCTTGAAAACTGACAACTTAAAAAAATTAAAAAGCAAATAATGTGTACAATATGAATATTTACTGAACTCTTGTGGCAAGAGAAAGTTATTACAGCATGTTGTGCATTTTCAGGATGTTTGTCTTCTTCTTTCGGCATTTCCTTTCAGGGGACGCCCCAGCAAGTCAGTTTCTTCCATCTAACCCTATCTGCTCCATCTTTGAACCTCCTCTTTGGGCTTCCTCTAGGCCTCCTACCGGGTGGTTCCAAACCCAGCATCCTTCTGCCTTTGTTTTCTCTCTCTCTTCTCTGCACATGTCCAAACCATCTCAGTCTGGCCTCTGACTTTATCTCCAAAACCTCTAACATGTGCTGTTCCTCTGATATACTCATTTCTAATCCTGTCCAGGATGTTTGTATGAAGCAAAAATGTAAACTGTGAATTTGCAAAAACTATGACTCAATCTACTTAAAAACTCACAACAAAATTGATATTCCACTAATTTTAAATTCCAAAGACAGTTGAAAGAGGAAGGTTTTCAAAATGGGCATGAAATTTTGAGTTTGTATGCATTTAAATTTAACTTACAATTTAAAGTAATCAAATAACAACAAGATTTCTGACTACTCTGCCCCAAATATTAATGAGACAGACAGGCGGAACAAGTAGGTGTTAGAAGAAGAGGGACGGAGAGACTGAGAGGGAATGAAAATATGTAACAGGTCCAAGATGTAGGGTGGGGCCAGATTGGGAATTGCTTTGAAAGTGATGAAAATATTAAAGGAGGTTAAAACATTAGCACTTTTTTCAAATTTACACTATAAATGTTAAATTTCAGATTTGCTTGTTTAATGCACGAGGTATTACATGGACGCGTCCCACCTCCAATGACTGACCCGTTTTTTTTTTTTTAAAGAGGGTTCACAGTGATTTCAGGACACATAGCCTTCTCTAAAAGGGGCTGTGAGGTGCCACTAAGATAACAAACAGTGTTTGGACAAAATCCTCTTTCTGTAAAGGTCAGTAAACTCTGGAACAATCTTCCACTTTCCATAAGAGGTTCTTCAAAATTGTCAAACTTTTAAAACGCAGTCGAAGCAGTGTTTAAAAATTATCAGTCCTGTATCCACTGACTTTAAAACTGTACAACAAACTGACTTGTTTATTTCTGAATGTGTCTTTTTCTTTGATTGTATTTTTATGGATGCAAATGAGCCTTGTTGTTATAATCTGGGATGTTTACATCTGATCTTATTGAATAGATGTTCATTACAATGCGCTGTTTTTTAACAATATTTAAAATGATGTGAACTATGGTTTCTAATTCACACTAGATGAAGCTAACACCATGATTAATTATATTTGCATCCGTTCAGCAAGTTTTCACTGCATTACCTCAAAGATTCTCAATTTCAGTGTCTTTTTCCTCCTCAGTACGTCGCACAAATCAGTTACACCAAGAGACTAATTATAAGTTTGTAAATGCCTTTTGTCTGATAAAAAAAAAAAAAAAAACAACAAATTGAGCAATGTGTGAAAATTGCTTTTATTTTGGATTAATCATTTACTACAAATGCTTCTAAAGCAACAAAAAAATGGACTAAAATCCATTTTTAATGAGTATGAGTTAGAGCAAAGCTAGGATGATACATGAATAGTTATTCATTTTCTTCCAGAATTTGATTAATCCAGGGAACGTAAGGAGAGATATTTGTATAAACATTGGGCAAGTGTGGGTAGACGCATGCCTTGTCACCGTTGAATGAAACAATGCCGACAGCTACGTCATTGCACACCAGAGGTCCACCAGAATCACCCTGTAAAATAATAATAAAAAATGTTATTCAGATTTCTTTTTTAAATGAGGAAAATAAATCAGCTTACCTGACAGAATCCTTTATCTGTTTCACTTCCACCTGCACAGATCACGAATGGCGGAAGAGTTTCCCATTCCTTCTTACATAATCCTGTGTCTAGGACTGAGACACTGACGTCTCTCAGGACAGAGACCCCTTGGTTCCAGGTGTTGATTTTTCCCCATCCAGCCACCACGCATGTTTGATTGACTAATTTTTGTGTAGCTCCAGGGGTCGGAATTGAAATTGTTTGGATACTTTTACCTTCATAAACTTTAACAGCTAACTGAGGACAAAAGAGATCAAGAAGCGCATTACAAGTTAGACCAAATAAAAATGAAATAAAAACATTTTAGATCATTCGTGTTAGAAAAGAAAAGTAAAGGAAAAGAGTTTCAGATGTAAATTAGAAGACATACCTTTAGGAGCATGATGTCATTCTTAAGTCCCTTAGATTCAAATTCAGGGTGGATGTAAGTTCTCTCAATCTCTCTTTTTACATAATTGTTCTTCTTGATATTTTGGGTCCCCAAAATGACATGCGTAAGTTCACTTTAAAAGAGATGAAGTAGACATTTTAGTATGAATTGTACACACATTTTTATTTGGATCAGTCAGACGATTCCTCAAATGACTAGAAACTCACTCCTTCCCACAGTGCGCAGCGGTCAACACAAATTCCTGGCTGATGAGAAATCCTCCACACACATGGCCCTCTGCTTCTTGAACAGAAACCATGTACTGCATGGAGTTCCTTGGAGCTTTTTCGCCATGAATAATTCTTGCTCCGTGCACTGGAATTATGTTTTTAAAAAATCCATATCAAGTCATTTTCTTTTCATTAAAAGTTATCTGGTTTTGAATTCTTACCATTTTGTCCTACACATACGAGAACAAAAGGGAGCAGTAGAAAACGCACAGCAGACATGTTGGCAGAAAGTCAAATTTGTTCTTGTGGGGATGTCAGAGTGAAACATTTATAGTTTTTTCAATCTTACTGTGATTATAATCTACTGATAACTAGCCACATCTTTGGCAAAACGCATGTTTGTCTATTTGAAGTTATCGTTATCTGCTTTGACCCCACATCTTCCTGAAGAAAATATCTTATCAGTTACACCCACCACATTTGATTAACTGTTATTGCAAAATTTTCCATTTGTCTTGCAGAATCGTTTAATTAATATATGAAGTCATCCTTTTCTCAATTATCTATTAAAAAATACATTTTTGAAGTATTATTGATTGGCAGGATTTTGTTTGAACCCCTTTTTTGTGAATTAGCCTATTTTGAATAAATTTAAATTAGAAGGTGGTTTAGTCAAGACTCTGACTGTCAAATTATTTACTCATCCTACAAAAATTGTAATTCGATTTTAACAATGAAAAACAGACAGAAGAGTTGAGCAAAAATCTTTTGCAAAGATTTATTGTAACTCTAAATCAACATTCTAAAGTTAGATACACTTTACAATTTTTTAATACAATTAAAAAAAAATTAATACAATTAAAAAATTCTAAAGGGAAAATTCTAAAGTAAAAATCAATCCATTTTTTTTAAAAAAGGGCTACAAGCGTGATGCCAATAGAAATATGAATGAAATTTGCCTGAAATTTAAATAGTTCCATAATATACTGACCTGTTTTGTTAATGGGAAGCTACAGTAAGTCAAATTAATGTAGATTCACAACATTTGTTAAGAAGCAGCACTAAATTAAATCCTGCAGTCTTACATTTAAAAAAGTTTATTCAGCTTAAATCCTAGAATGCTATGCAAATAAACAGACTGATGTGTGTAACTGTTCTACTGATACTTCAGGCAGATTAATGTGTATTAGTGTGCCTGTTTTGCAAAACTACATGCAAGCAGCAACAGCAAACAAATGAACTATTTGATTAAATTTGAAAAATTCATTTGTATTAAATTTTTAGGAGAGGGCTTGGACACAGACAGGACACTCAAAATATAACTTTTTGTCAACAGGCTAGAATCATACATGCACCATTTTTATGACTTTAATATTTTTATAGCATCAATTTAACAAGTTTTTATTCCTTAAGATTATATCACAAAGTTTGTTACCGAATGATCACAGCACATCAGTCTCAAATCACAACATTTCATGGTAATTTTTATATAAAAAAGTTCTGTTTTTTTTTTACTTCATTTGAGGAAACCAAACATTACATAAAACTCCATCATCCCTCACATTTTCCAGTTCAATTGTTGAATAGGGATGTAGTAAAGCTGAAGCAAACTGCTCAATGAAGGACTCATGTATACAAAAGCAATGGGAAAGTATTTTAGCTTATTGATAGATGTATTATTCTGACATAAGTGCCCTAAAGTTGAAAACCAATTTTAGCCTTTAAAGAATGGACAATCAGCAGTAATCAACTGGCAGATGGAAGTGGTTAAACACAGTTTATTCGGTATAAAGCTCAAAAGTTTCAAGCATCTTCCTTACTTTTGTACAACTTAAAAACTAAACCACAAATTCAAGCTTGCACGTTAATTGTTCAAACTTGGCAAAATTTTTCACTTTTGTTATTTTTGAAAACCTTAAAAAAACAATTCAAATTTTATTTATTTGTAAAGCTCAAAATCACAATTTTTTTGTCTCAACGGGCTTTACATTGCAGATTTAAAAATTACAAAAACAAGGGGAAAAAAAGAAGAATGTATAAACAAAAATACCAAGCTAAAAGCTAACTAACAACTGCTACCTAAACAATTTTTGCATATTCCTGCCTCCTAAAAACCCATCAGTGGGGGATAAAATATGAAAACTCCCAAAAACCCATCAATGTGGAAAAAATATGAACCCTCATGGGGATCCATTTGAAAGGAATCCACAAAATTTTGTTTCCCTCTGACCATTTATTGTACAAGTCATCATAGTGCATTTTAATTTAATAAGTCTGTTTTAATTTAAATGCCTTGCTTGCTGTAACTTTGGTTTCTTTTTTACTAAATTTTTGTAGCTTTGCATCTTAATTTTTTTGTGTTATTTTACTTCTTCACTGCTTAAAGGGAAGAACAAGAAGTCCTTTTATTTTTAGTAGTCGTACAAGCATAAGACCCATCAAGAAGAAGACACGGACACATAGACATAAACACAAGCATACTGTCCTATTAATAGATTAAATAATAGGACACAAATAAAATTATAGGAAACAGCAGGAAGAATCATATTATCCAAAATATATTTGCATTTTTGCAAGTAGCCAACTTAAGAATGACATTTTAAAACATTTCTCTAACATACACTATGTCTTCCAGCACAAATATACACAATATTATCCGTGTGATTTTTTTTATGTGTTTCCGTGATTTGACAAAGAAAAGAGAAAAAAAATGTTTCAAACATATTTTTATTATGCGAAAGCAGTACAAGGACCTAAATCCACATGTTGATTTTTACATTTTAATCTAATTGAAGATGTAATAGAAAACAGCATGTAGAAGCACATTTACGTTTAATAATCTGTTCCCAGAATCTCGTTGATCCAAGGGATATATGCTGAGATGTCTGTGAAGACATTTGGATAATCGGGGTAGATACATTCAAAACCTCTGCCGAAGGAAACAATGCCAACAGCTATCCCGTTGCACACCAGAGGACCACCAGAGTCACCCTGAAAGAGAGGGAATTTTTTTAATTCTACACAATTAGTTTTTAATCTGGCATTTGAGAGAAAAAAAAACAAAAAACGTAAAATCCTACATTGCATGTTCCTTTGTATGTCCCACTACCACCTGCACAAATCACATTGGGAGGAAGACCACTCCACACATTGTCACAGAATTCTGGATCAATGACGGACACGCTGGTCTCTCTCAAGACAGTCACACCTGAGTTCCAGGTACTTGTTCTTCCCCATCCGGCCACAACACATGCTTGATCTACTTTTGGTTTTTGGCCTGAAGCTGGAAGTGGAATTGTTTGGACTCTCTCGTTTAGGTCAACCTCAACAGCCAGCTGGATGCATTTAAAAAATAAGAAAATTGGTCAAACTAACACAATGAAATGCTTTTCATATGACATGACTATATGACATTGCTGAACTTACCTTCAGAAGCATGATGTCAGACCTAATTAGTTCAGAGTCATAATTGGGATGAATGTATGTCCTTTCAATCTGTCTTTTTACATAGTTGTTTCTTTTGATATTGTGAGTGCCCAACACCACGTGTGAAAGTTCACTAAAGAAGAAAAAAATGCCTCAATCAAATTACATGCAACCTACACACATTTGTAATGGTTTCAGACCTTGTCTCAGAAGACCAGGAACTTACATTTCCCCACAGTGTGCAGCAGTCAACACAAAATCTTCCCTGATTAGAAATCCTCCACACATATGGCCGTCTTCATCTTGGACAGACACCATGTACTGGAAGGAGTTTCTTGGAGCTCTTTTACCATGAATTATTTTACTTCCAAAGACTTAAAATCAAAGTTTGAAAAATTAGAGTATTTTTTCATCCTGTCTTTTGGGGGGAAACAAACAAACAAAAATAAAGCATTGGTTTGAAATTTCTTACCAGTTTGTCTCATGCATGTCAGAAGAAAGAAGAGCAGGAGGAAACGCAGCGCGAACATGATGGTGGAAAGTCAAAGATGTACTTGTTGGTATGATAGACCGACCATTTCAAGTTTTGTTTTTATCTTGTTCATCTACAGGCCACATCCTTGTTAGTACACGTAGTTGTGTATTTGGTATCATCCTGAATCAGCTTTGCCCAGTACATTTAAACACATGAATTCAAAATTAAAATCACAATCACTTAGATAATAGCAAGAAAGGATGGTTAAAAAAACCTAGTATGCTGCTTTTTACATAATATTTTTTAAAAATTATTTAATCTTTTTATTGTGTTCTCTTTTTAGCCTCATTCTATTTTTTTTATCTCATCGGTTTTGGTAAATATTATTGAAATATCATGGTGAAATGGTCCTTCTTTGAACCATACAAAAACAACCCATTACCATAAACCATTTTTTTACTCAATAGATCTACTTTTAGGTCTTTTCACCAAGATGGAGTATTTCAAACAATGTTTTTGTTTATTTTTCTCAGTAATTCTACTTCAAAATAGAGTGACGTGAAACAGAATAATAAATAATGATTTTTGTCTCATTAAATTGTTCAACAGCATTTTTATGTATATTTATTAACTTTCCTTGCAGCCATTGGCTGAGGTGCAACACGTCTCAGTTGCTTTCCTGTCTGAAACATCTTGTCATGTGGTTGTTATGAAACATTTCAATAATTAGTTTTGATAAACCTTCTAATAGTGATTCAGCAGATCAAAGTAAAAAGTCAATTGTAAAGGGCAAAAAATAAGAAAACTTTACAAACCAAGAAAGTGTCACACCATTCAAAAAGTGTAAGTTAATAGTAAAATCCGCTAATAGCAGCAGAGGCACATCTCTAAAATGTATGCAAACAGTGTTTCTTTTTTGGTCATTTTGACCAGTAGTAGCAGTTTTGTTAGTGTATATCAATATGATAAACTATCAAAATTAAATTAAAATTCTGCAAATTTTCTTTTAATTCGACTGTGCAATATGTGTCATCACAGATGTGATTAATTTCTTTCCTGTTATTCTGCTTCAAATGTGATAGCTCAAGGTTTCGCATTCACAAAGATCACAGGGGAATAAAGTTTAAACTGAAGAAATTAAGGTTTCAACTTGTTAAAATTTTGAAAAGGTTTCAACCATGAGTAAAAAGCATAAATGTGACAACACATTTTCTTTATTTGCTAATCTCACACACTTCTAAATTAGTTCAACTAATCAGTGGCTCCTGTTTTAATTTGAATATAATTTCAAATGAAAATCTATTGTTGCAGCAGCATAACATTTATGATGTATATATCAAGCTGGTTCATTATCAGGTAACAATTAAAATCAGCTGTAGAAGATGGTGAAGGTCCAATCAGGTCATTCAGTCATAAGTTATGCTAAATTAAAAAGTCATTTACGGATGTGAGATAAATAAATGTTACTTTTGTCTTTCTGTCTTCTTGAAACTAGTCTTTTTATTGCATTCATTGTTATAGTTCATTTAAATCAGTTACAGTCTGATTAATCCAAATGCTTGCTTCAGTGTTTTATTTATGGATTTTTTAGTGACATTTTGTGTTTTTCATGTTCTTTCAACATAAAGTTAGATCAATACAATTTTTTCAAAAAGACTAAAACTATTTCTCATTGTTGTTTTCACTCCACTACAACTTGTTAGTATTTGGTCAGTGTTATTTCATTTTGTACATCTAATGTTTGGAATCATTGGGTACATATTTTATTTTACTGATTTGTCTAAAAGGTTTAGTACATCCGCCAATAAAAATGCACATTTATATATGTGTTTCTGTGCCCTGATTAATAGACAAAAACTTGTTTCAAAGTTTATTTTCATTACGCTTACATGTTTGAGCAAAGCAGTAGAAGCAACTCAATCCAGATGTTTATTACCACGTATCATTTGAATGAACATGTAACAGAAAAAAAAGCCCCAAAAAGCAAATCTACATTTAATAATCTGCTTCCAAAATCTCATTGATCCAAGGGACAAATGCTGAGATGTCTGTGTAGACATCGGGATAATCTGGATAGACACACTCGATAGTTCTGCCAAAAGAAACAATGCCAACAGCTGTGCCGTTACACACCAGAGGACCACCAGAATCGCCCTGCAAGAGAAGAGATAACTTTCATCATACATAACAATTATTTGACCTGGTACTTTTTTAAAAAGCGGAACACCTACATTGCATGTTCCTTTGTATGTCCCACTACCACCTGCACAGATCACGTTGGGAGGAAGACCACTCCACACATTATCACAGAATTCTGGATCAATGACGGACACGCTGGTCTCTCTCAAGACAGTCACACCTGAGTTCCAGGTACTTGTTCTTCCCCATCCGGCCACAACACATGCTTGATCTACTTTTGGTTTTTGGCCTGAAGCTGGAAGTGGGATTGTTTGGACTCTCTCGTTTAGGTCAACCTCAACAGCCAGCTGGATGCATTTAAAAAATAAGAAAATTGGTCAAACTAACACAATGAAATGCTTTTCATATGACATGACTATATGACACTGCTGAACTTACCTTCAGAAGCATGATGTCAAACCTTATTTGTTCAGAGTCATAATTGGGATGAATGTATGTCCTTTCAATCTGTCTTTTTACATAGTTGTTTCTTTTGATATTGTGAGTGCCCAACACCACGTGTGAAAGTTCACTAAAGTAGAAAAAAAGTGCAATCAATCAAATTACATGCAACATACGCACATTTGTAATGGTTTAAGACCTTGTCTCAGAAGACCAGGAACTTACATTTCCCCACAGTGTGCAGCAGTCAACACAAAATCTTCCCTGATTAGAAATCCTCCACACATATGGCCGTCTTCATCTTGGACAGATACCATGTACTGCATGGAGTTTCTAGGAGCTCTTTTGCCATGAATTATTTTACTTCCAAAGACTGGAAATTTAAGATAAAAAAAATTAGAGTTTTTCTTCAAGTCATATTTTGGGGAAAAAAAATATTTTAAATATCTTACCAGTTTGTCTCACACATGTCAGAATAACAAACAGCAAGAGGAAACGCAGCACAAACATGATGGTTCAAAGTAAAAAATGTACTTGAAGGAGGTTAGAGTGAACCATTTGAAGCTTTGTTTTTATCTCGTTGTGATTGTCTATCGGCCACATCCTTGTTAAAACACGTGTTTGTATGTTCACTATTATCTTATATCCGCGTTGATAAAAAAGATTATACTGAATCATCATTACTCCGAGAATAGCTGCAAACACGAAATTACAATTTCCTGTCGTATTTTTAAAATTATGTATCTGAATTTTATTTTGTCTTTGTATGATGTTCTCTTTTGAGCTTCATAATTTTTGTTTGTAACATTGTTGAAAAACTTTGGCAAAACTGTAATCAAACCATACTTTAAAAAACAGAAAAACGCAGACAATTTGCCTTGATTGAGTAGTTTTTTTTAAGATGTTCATTCAATCAAACTTAAAATAGAACCTTATATAAAAAATTTGTGTCGTGTCAAACATTTAGGGCATTTTTAAATATGTTTGGTGACTTTCTTTGCAGATGTTGATTAAGATACAACCTTTCACAACAGTGTTCCTGTCTGAAACGTCCTGTCACGTGCTTGTTTCATAATCTTTCAACAAGTAGATTTTTTTTAAAAAGTGATTTTGCTAATTAAAGATTTGAAAACTTTACAAACCAAGAAAATCTCAGATTACATAGAAAGCATGATAGTTGACAATTTGGACAAATTGTCAATAGATGCACTTCACTAAGAATATTAGCTTTAGACCTGTGTTTCTTAGAGTTTTTGTTTGGATTAATTTGAACCAAGTGCTGCAGTTTCATTAATTAATGTTTATATAACCAGACATTATAATGGATTTAAAACTTTGGTATTTCATATTTAATTTTACTTGCACTGTGTCATCCCAGGTTTTTTTTTTTTTTTTCAGATTTTGTGCCAGTACTTATCTGCTAAAAATTTGATTACTCATTGCTCAGCATTTATAGAGATTATGAAAAGATCTTACCAGTCAAGCTTAGGTAGAAGAAATTAAATTTCCAATTTTACAAAGTCTGAATTTTTTTTCTAATAAGGGTAAAAGCATGGATATAACAGCACGTTTTCTGTTAAAAATGATCGCATATTTAAAATAATTAAACATTTTAGCGTTCCCTGTTTTATTATATAATACAAGGTTGTTATCCCGTATTAAATGTAGCACCACTAAAAACAGCAGTAAAACAATTGGTCATCTTTCTCATTTAGTCATTCTTTATTGATCTTTTAATTATTTTGTTCAACTCCATTAAAGCAGCTCTCTAACTTGCCAAAAAGTAACAGAAATGTTTGAGCAAAGGAATAAAAAAAAAAAGCAAAAGACCACTATCTGATGCATCTTCAGATGAATAAACATCTACATATAAATATCAGCATTTCAACCATCACTGATATTCAAATTTGCAAAGATGTCAGCAGGAAAAGCAGTACGGTTTGGATAAAATTTGCCTTGCAGTTATCTGTGTTTTTGCAGATGTGCATTTCTGATACACTCGGGTTTAAACATGGCCAGATTAAGATAAAAGGCCGATCAATCAAAAATGATATTAGTTACTCAATATCCTATCTGTAACAACTTCTAAGTGACATGTGGCAAGAAATTTTAAACATCTTTCAAAGGAGATTGACCAATGGGTTAAATATAAATAACTTGATTTACACCAACAAACACTGCTTTTGAACAAATTTCTAAGCTACAATCAAACTTGTACATTTTTCTAAAAGCATGCGAAACAAAAAATGAACAAAACTGTATTATTTTACAGACAATTGTTAAGAAAAGTTCTGCTCTTAAGAGCTCTATGAATACTGTAGCAGCATGAAACTATGATAGGATGTCAACTGTGCAATGAGAACAGCAAAAATTTTTTGCCATTATTGCATTAGTACAATGCAAGCGTTCCAAGTTTCAAAACATTCCAATCCAAACCGAGAAGAAGCAGACCTAAACCCACAATTAGCAGCATTTACACTGTTATCATGATGGAAATAATCTATTTTCAAGACAAAAGAGAAGCCAGAGTATCATCATCGAGCATTTTGCCTGTTGTCAAAAAAGATCTTGACAAAATCAACAATGTTCAGTTTGCCATGCTTGCTGCTGACATTTGTGAACACGCCATATAAGCCATTCAGTTTAATTGTAGAAATTATCCAAAAAGTAATCATGGATATTGTTGAATATTTTCTTCCTTGCATCGGAAAGAAAGGAACTTCATCGCTACAAGAGGAGTTTAAAGTTTTACTCAGAGACTCCATTACAGCCAGTTTTGCCACTGCTCTTAGTGCCCCGCAAAACCTGTGACATATTTAAGGAGCTGAGGACACTTTTTCACGAGGTCCTAGACAGGTCACCTCCATACTTTATGTGATCAACAACACCAAAGTTTTCCCGGAACAACCAGCTCTGTATGTCAGCACTCTGCTTACAAGCATTCAGAGTCTACGTACCATGATACTCCATGCTTCCATCTGCATTATGAAGCTTTTGGAAAAACAAAATATTTACTCTTTATATTTTCCATCAGAAAAAGAATGTCTTCTTACACAACCTATGTTTTCTATTTAGCTGCTTGTGTAAGTGAACACTGCCACAATGCTCCAAAAACTGGGAAAGCCAGAATTTTTTCTAATAAAAAATTTTACTTTAAAAATATGTATAACATTTTGGTCGTAAACCTTAAAATATGGAAAAACTTTTAGACAACACCATATTTTACACAGCCAACTTCTCCTTTTGTGAGTTCTGATTGATTCACACTTGGTGAGAATAAGCTACAGGTATTGTAAAACTACACTGGAGGAATAAACACACTCTGGTGTATTGTTTTGTCTTCTGAACTGCTCATTCCTAACGGGGTTCTGGGTGTGCCAGAGCCTATTCCGGCTGCTTTCAAGTGAGAGGCAGTTTACACCCCGAACAGATTGCCAGTCTGTCGTGGGTCCACACACACACACAACCCATGTTTTTGGAGAGTAAGAGGAAACCAGAATGGCTGGAAAAACCCCAAACAAATACGGGAAGAACATGTAAACTCCACACAGAAAGGTCAATGTTGCAAGCCTCGTCCCACCCGGGACTCAAATCCCCCACTTTCTAGCTGTGAGGCAACCAAACAAAACTCATTTACAGTAATGTGCAGAGATTATTAATAATTATTATTAATAATAATAATTATTAATTTTAAACACAAAATTAATACAATAAAAATTATTTTGAAAACAGTGAACACAGATTTTCTTAAGATTATTTTCTTCAATTATAATTACAAATGTGAAGAAATTTTTAAAACCAGTGAAACAAACGAACTCTTGCATATATCCTGTTTTGAAAGTTTAAAGTCTTTTGTAATCAACTGACCAAGTTCCTGAACAGTATGTTGTCAATAGAATGAAGAAGTAAAAACCGAAATATGCCATAAAGAGGAGGACGTTATCTTTTTGAGGCATTATAAAGCTTAGAGAAAACGGTCTGAGTGGTGCAGGAGACCATGGCCGCTCACTTCGTCCTTTTGCTGCTTTTTGGCCTCAGTCGTAAGTAACTCTTCTAGACAGACCGTGAACCAGAAAAATGTACAATTTCTACAAAATATTAATATCTGAATGATTCATTCTTTGTTTCAGGAGTGGATGGGACTCAAATTGTAGGAGGTAAAGATGCCCCCTCTCATTCACGCCCTTACATGGCCTCTCTGCGCATTGGAGGTAGTCATTTCTGTGGAGGTGCACTGATAAGAGAAGACTTTGTGGTCACAGCAGCACACTGTGCTGTCAACAGGTAGATATTTTGTTTTGGGGCATATGTATACATAATGTATATACACCTGCAAACGAATTATGTTTCTATTAATGTATATTTGAATAGATATTTACTGATGTATGTATAGGCCTTGATGTGGCAAATGTTTGAGCATTAAAGTTTCAGAAAATGAGAAATGTACTTTGTAGTTGAATAATTTTAAAACTATTTCGATTGTCACATCCTTACCTGACATTGTACAATAAAATGCATGTTCTTGTAATTTTAGACCATTCACGGTTGTACTTGGAGCTGATTCCCTTCAAGAAAATGAACAAACAAAGCAGGAGTTCAGAGTTATCAGATCAATTCCTCACCCAAACTTCAATAATCTACAAAATGACATCATGCTCCTAAAGGTACAGGAAAACGTGTCAGTGAACCTTTACATTTTTACATCAAATGTTTTCAAACTAACTTTTAACTTTACTATAAATCTTTTCCCAGCTAAGTGGCAGGGCCCAACTGAATGAAGCAGTGCAAGTGATCCCTTTGCAGTCTGGCAGACTGAGCAACTGCACCACAGCAGGTTGGGGGCAAATAAGGGACAATGGGCCATTAGCAGACAAGCTCCAGGAAGTGAATGTCTCCATCTTGCAAATGAGAGAATGCCAAGCAAGATGGCGCGGTGTTCCCATCCTCAGTTCGATGGTTTGTGGTGTTGGGGCTAGATCTTTCCAGGGCTTTTGCTCGGTAGGTGGAATGACCCAAAACTTACAAGCCAACAGTAAGCACAACAAAAGATCAGAAAAAAAATAACTTTCTGTTTGGTGTCTTTTTTATTTTCTCTATAAGGGTGATTCAGGTGGTCCGCTGGTATGTAATGGAGCTACAGCAGGAGTTGTGTCCTTTTCTGGGCGGTTATGTGGAGACCCCCGAACACCCGATATATACACCCGTATTTCAACCTTCCGACGGTGGATCAACAATGTCCTGAGCCAAAATTTTTCCATATAGGATACAAAGGATGTCAATCGTTTGTTCAAAAAAATTTTCTTCTTTTCATCTCTTTAGAGTTATACCTATTATTTGAAAAATATAGATCATGTAACAGAAAAATTGAGAAATCAGGAATGTTCAACTATTGTATATGGTGGAGACGGTGGCCGCGTGGTTAGCGCGTTCGCCTGCGGACCGGAAGGTCGCGGGTTTGCGTCCCACGGAGAGCATGTCTAGGGTCCCACCATTGGTGCCGTTGAAGGGCAGCCTGCTGCGGTGTAAGGAATGCAGCAAAACAAATTTCCCTGGTGAGGGATGAATAGAGTAATTCAAAATAAAAAAAAATAAAAAATGTTAAAAGAAAATAGAGAACAATCACATGCTCAAAATTGCAAAATTTTTCTTTGTTTGTTTTTGTTGAATAAAGTATTTAATTGAACACATCAACTGAGTTTTGAATTATTTTACAGAAAAAAATTGAATTTACAGCTTGTCATTTTGAAATTGTTTTGTTATGAAATTTTAAAATCAAGATAAAGTTAAGAAGGTCAGAAAGTGTGACATATGCTTGCAGTAAAATTGGTACCTGGGAAAATGAACTAAAGCACAAGTGAATAAATCTGAAATCTTTGCTTGATTTTCATTTTCTCTATTGAAAATCGAGAAAATTATTATATATTTTTTAAATATAATAATTAAAATTTTAGCTACATTCATCTACCAGCAAATGCTCAAGGGATTAGCAAAGAAATCTACGAAAAGCCATTTTGGTATATTATATTTCCAGTTTGATTTTTTTTTAGGTTGTGGTGACCTGTATACCTTTGTGTATAAATATAGTTTTTGCTTCTCCCACATATTTTTTTTTTAACTTATAACTTTAAGAATGTGAATAAGACATAGAAAATAGTTAATTATATAAACGTTTTCTCAAACAAGTTCAATTAAAAAATCAGCCATTTAAACAACTTATTTTGTAATAAAAACCTAACCTAAAGTAGTTTAAAAAACACAAAAAAAATCCACAATGGTTAGTACAATGGCCAAGCAGAAGGTCGGGGCTCGAGTCCCGGGGTGGGGCAAAGGTTGAAACACTGGTCTTTCTGTGTTGTGCATCCACAACACACACCTGTTTAAACATAATAAAATATTAACAGGATTAAAGTTCGTACTGTCTCATTATTTTTTTTATTTTTATAAATTACGACATACTGTGTAAACAAATTAAAACACAAGACTGTACCAAAATTCTATTTTTTTTTTTTTTGGCGGGGGGAGGGGGGGCGGCGAGGGGGGGGGCGGCGGGGGGGGTTAATGGAGGGAGATGGTTATCTTGTATAAATTTGAACATAATGATCTGTTTAAATATTTTATTTGTAAGTTAGATTTAAAAATAAATATTTGGTTGCATCCACATAGTTTGTCTTCCTCCACTTGTTTTTACACTAAAAAGTATCGATAGATACTAAACCAATAAGCAGTATCAACGAGATTGTATCGATAACAACCCCTAACTGGCATTGATTTCTATTGAACAAAACATTGGAAAGTCTTTAGACATTGATAATCTGGTAGCTGCATATGTACAAGCATAAAATCCGCAAACTTCTTTTAAACTGATTTCATATGCCAAACTACACATCATTGTTCAATATTGCTCACTTTTAAAATTCTAGTTCTGGAAACATCAATGGCAAAGGGTCATTGTGATACTTAGGAGTGCCTTGGAACAGCTGGGATTCGAATTTGCTTTTTTGTTACTGTAATTTGGTCACATTCTTTCCTTAATTATTTAAAGATTTTTTTTAAACTGTCAATATTTATTCAAACACAGTCTTCAAAATAGCAATGCATAAATGAATGTTGTTTAGAATAAATTTGTTTAAGTAATATTTTACATTCATTTCATCATTAAAAATGCCATTGGTTTAAAACACTCTTTTTTTGTGTAGAGTTGTTTTTATCTGATGTAGCTAAAAAACAAATTTTCTTCCTTTTTGTTGTGACAATAAAGAAACTTCTAGTTCTAAAATACAAATGTTGCACGTATGAGGCCTCAGTTATCCCGCTTGCCTAAGGCCCCCATATTGTCTCGGAACAGCTCTGACTGTGCGGCCCCGCAACAAACTGGCAACCTGTTTGGGGTGTATCCTGCCTCTTGCCTGAAAGCAGCCGGAATAGGCTCCGACACCCCTGTAATCCAAATTGGGATAAGCTTTTCAGAAGATGAAAAATTTAAACTTAAATTAAGTTTAAACTTGATGATTGAATGTTAAAAGACTCAGTCAGTATCCTTGCCCTATTTGTAATGCATTTGCTATTACAGTATTGGGACAGTTTATGATAATATTGCAAGTTTTTAAATGAAAATCAAACATTTTGTTTGCAGTTTTTCTTTGTGTTTAGAAGAAAACATTTTTACCAATATCTGTTTTTTTTTTATTATTTTATTTTCACTGACATTTTTAAAGAAACCCCACATTTTTACTGGATGGTTTCAGATGAATTTTAGAACACATACATTGTTAGCATCAATAATAAGCTAAACACTTGACTTCAAATATTAACTAACTAATGGGACTAACTAATGGGATAAGAAAACTTAATAAAATATTAAGTACAAATGTTGCAAATGACACCGAATTGTCAAACTACTAATGTGTTTATGAGTAGATTTGTGTTTCTAGGAATCATTTTCTAATTGAGGTTTATCATTGTTAAATTTGGACTCCTTACAACATTTACATTTCTTTTGGTTTTATCCATTGCTTCAGTGGACTGTCAACATGTCAGTTACACAAAGAGCATTTCAAAACAGTTTCACAAATTTAGTTCTACAGTGTTGTTGAACATTCTTACAGAAAATACATGATGCCACGTGCCTTATCCCAATTTTTGGTTTTGTAACCAACTGAAAGTCATGTACCGGTTCAATAAGCAAGTACATAAAGCTTTATGCAGTTTGATCAGGACTTCATGTGCAAGCAATCCTTTCTACAAATATGTCTTTTAAAGTAATTTTTCAAATTATTTCAAAGCCTGGCCTTCGGTCTCGGTCTGGTTGCAACACAGTGGATGTAGAAACAGTAGAGCTTTGGTCGAAGCAACTTTATTTTCATATATAACTTCGTACTTCTGACATTTGAAACACTAGATAGATTTTTTTCTTGACTTGTTTAAAATGTTTTAGATTATTTGCCCAAAAGAGAAAAAAATAATGCTAACACTAGTACTGATTGGGATGAATTTCTGAAAAAAAAATATTGTGTTGTGCAGAAGATTATGAAACATACTACTTTTGTTTCCAAATTTGATGTGAATCTACAAATATCAGTACTTAAAATGTTTGACATGTAGGTTAATATATCTTTTACTAGATCAGTAGCAGTATTCATACTTAGTAGCGCTGAATGTAGGTCACTGAACAAACTGTTATCCATCATGGATAACCTGACCCCCCTCTCTAACCCTATTCTACACAAACAGCAGAGGTCCTTCTTCAAAATGCTCAGAAAACTGCCCCATACAGAAAATCTTTTATTTCTAATCCCCAACACAATAATACTTTACAAAAACTCACAGAGTAACAGATAACTGGATCATGCAATTCATCCTCTTTTATCACCTCATCTCACATTTTTATCATATTTAGCACCTTCGTGCACATTCTATCTGTACTGCTTGTGAATAGATTTTAAATGTCATCAAATGTATTATTCTTTTCTTTCACATTCTTCTTCTTTTTCTTCTTTCGGCATTTCCCTTGGGGTCGCCACAGCAATTCAGTTTCTTCTATCTAACCCTATCGGCTGCATCACTATGGTAACACCTTCTCCTCTTTGTTTTCTTTCATTTTCTTCATTAATCAACTCTTCAAAGTACTCTTTCCATCGTCCCATCGCTCTACTGGCATCTGTCAAAAGACATATATTCCTCTTTTTAATCCCCTTAACTTGCTACACATCCTTCCCATCTTTGTCTCTCTGTTTTGCCAACCTGTTTAGGTCCATCTCTCCCTCCTTGCTGTTCAGCCTAGCATAAAGCCTAGCCCCTAGGAATGAGTATTTGTGTGGAGGAGTGTGTGCGTACTGCCCTGCAACCGACTGGCACCTGTTCAGGGTGTATATACCCTGCCTGAAATCAGCCGAGATAGGCCCCGACACTCCCGCGACGGTGTTATGTATAATCGGTTTAGAAGACGAAATGAACAGTGATGGTGCTGTTAGGTCAATAAAGTACTTCTGATTCTTATGTAATTGGTTACTCTGAATTTTAATAATGAGGACCCAGAGATTTTGAACCTCTTCAGAGTAGTAAAGTATTGGGAATGGATTGGGACAGGTGTGACAAGTATAATTTTTCCTGATTTTGGACGGATTGCAAACATTTCAAGCTATGCTAAAGTACGGTACTTTATGATCATTTTGCGTTTCATGTTTTATTTTGCAATCTTCCAAATGTGTTCAATTTTACTCAAGAAAAGATACCCTCCTGTAATCTAAATAAAAGTAATTTGTTCATTATGTTCTAATTAATCCAGGTTCAAATTTGAAACGTTTTTAACTATTTTTGTAGAAATTAGACGTAAAGTAAACTTCTAAAGAAACATTTTCAAAGTAGATATGACGTTTTACAGCACCCTCTATTGGTAATAAGTAGAACGTAACATTTATTTCATAATCATGTAACTTCTGGTGACATATTTTTTCTTTTAACATACTATATTGATCTCTCACCGGGGAAATTTGAGACCTGCACTACTACATCGCAGCAGGCTGCAACGACGGCGCCAGTGGTTGGAGAAAAGGGCGGTTACTTAGGTGTCTTCTCCAAGGACTCTAGACGTGAACTCAGTGGGAATCGAACCCGCCAACTTCCGGTCCGCGGGCGAACGCTCAACCACCATACCATATATATATATGTATATATATATGTATATATATACATATATATATATGTATGTATATATATATATATACATCTACAGTATATATGTATGTATATATATATATATATACACATCTACAGTATATACATACTGTATATATATATATATATATATATATTGATACAGAATAACTGATTCCACCAAAGAGTCACAGAAGGTCTTCAACCCAAATTTATTCCAAATTAATCCCAAAGATTATCCAGGTGAAAATATATTAAATATATTATATTTTAATATATTAAATATTTACTCTTTATATTTTCCATCAGAAAAAGAATGTCTTCTTACACAACCTATGTTTTCTATTTAGCTGCTTGTGTAAGTGAACGCTGCCACAATGCTCCAAAAACTGGGAAAGCCAGAATTTTTTCTAATAAAAAAATTTACTTTAAAAATATGTATAACATTTTGGTCGTAAACCTTAAAATATGGAAAAACTTTTAGACAACACCATATTTTACACAGCTACCTTCTCCTTTTGTGAGTTCTGATTGATTCACACTTGGTGAGAATAAGCTACAGGTATTGTTAAACTACACTGGAGGAATAAACACACTCCTGTGTATCGTTTTGTCTTCTGAACTGCTCATTCCTAACGGGGTTCTGGGTGTGTCAGAGCCTACTCCGGCTGATTTCAAGTGAGAGGCAGTTTACACCCCGAACAGGTCGCCAGTCTGTCGTGGGTCCACATACGCACATTCTTAGGGGCAATTTTTCATATTGGCCAATCAACCTAAAATGCATGTTTTTGGAGAGTAGGCGGAAACCAGAATAACTGGAAAAAAACCCCAAACAAATACGGGAAGAACATGCAAACTCCCCACAGAAAGGCCAGTCTTGCATGCAAGCCTTGTCCCACCTGATTTGCAAATCCTTGACCTTGCTGTGAGGCCACCAACCAATACTCATTTAGAGCAATTTACAGAGATAATTTAAAAAATACAAGATTAATACAATAAAAAATACTTTGAACACAGTGAACACAGATTTTCTTTGACAAGATTATTTTCTTCAATTACAAGGCTAATCCATCTCCTCTAAAATAATTTTTTGAAACTAGTGAAACAATTGGGTCTCTTGCATGTATCCTGTTTTAAAAGTTTAAAGTCTTTTGTAATCAATTGATCAAGTTCCCGATTAGTATGTTGTCAATAGAATGAAGAAATGAAAACAAAATAAGCCATAAAGAGGAGGACGTTATCTTTTTGAGGCATTATAAAGCTTAGAGAAAACAGTCTGAGTGGTGCAGGAGACCATGGCCGCTTACTTTGTCCTTTTGCTGCTTTTTGGCCTCAGTCGTAAGTAACACTTTTAGACAAACTGTGAACCAGAAAAATGTGCATTTTCTACAAAATATGTACATCTAATATATTCATTCTTTGTTTCAGGAGTAGATGGGACTCAAATTGTTGGAGGTAAAGATGCCCCCTCTCATTCGCGCCCTTACATGGCCTCTCTGCGCATTGGAGGTAGTCATTTCTGTGGAGGTGCACTGATAAGAGAAGACTTTGTGGTCACAGCAGCACACTGTCTTCTCAGCAAGTTGGTATTTCTTTTGGGGCATACAAGTTATACGCATATACACATACATACTAATTATATTTCTATTAATGTATGGTTGAATAGATATTTACTTATGTATATATTGGCCTTGATGTTGTAAATGTTTGAGCATTAGAGTCTCAGAAAATGTGAAACGTAGTTGAATTCTTTTGAAACTACTTTGATTGTCACGTCCTTTCACTGAGCAAACCTTTTTTTATCCCTCGGTGAATTTACTAGCTCTTAATTATGAAATAAAGAAACTTTGAAAGTTTTGAAAGACCCAAATGCATTTCAAATTTTCATTGCACATTGAAAGTTTTGACTAAGAGATGTGGGGATCCAGGTTATAAAGAGTTCATAAGTCCAACGGCAGAAGGGAAGAAGCTGTTTTTGTGGCGGGACGTTCTGGTCCGAATGGACCGGAGCCTCCTGCCCGAGGGGAGTCGCTCAAAAAGTCCATGTCCAGGGTGGGAAGGGTCAGCTACTATCCGACCTGCACGCCCCCGAGTCCTGGAGACGTACAGGTCTTCGAGAGATGGAAGGCTGCAGCCGATCACCTTCTCTGCAGAGCGCACAATGCGCTGCAGTCTGTGTTTGTTCCTGACTGTGGCTCCAGCGTACCACACAGTGATGGAGGAGGTGAGGACAGACTCGATGATGGCTCTGTAAAACTGCACCAACATCTGGGCGGGCAGCTTGGCTTTCTTCAACTGCCGCAGAAAGTATATCCTCTGCTGGGCCTTTTTGATCAGGGAGCTGATGGATGGCTCCCACTTTAGGTCCTGTGTGATGGTAGTGCCGAGGAAGCGGAAAGAGTCTACAGTGGTGATGGAGAAGTCTGTCAGTGCAAGGGGGGTAATGGGAGCTGTGACTTTCCTGATAGAAAATAGTTAATTATAGAAACATTTTCTCAAACAAGTTCAATTAAAAAATCAGCCATTTAAACAACTTATTTTGTAATAAAAACTAAATCTAAAATAGTTAAAAGAAAATACACAGTGGTTAGCACAGTGGCCTCTCAAGAAGAAGGTCAGAGTTCGAGTCCCGGAGTGGGGCAACGCTTGAAACACTGGCCTTTCTGCGTGGAGTTCACATGTTCTTCCACTTTCCAAAAACAGTCTCTCCAAAAATATGCATGTCAGTTAACTGGCTGCTATAAAAAACCCATAGCAATGAAAGTGTGTGTGTTTGGGGTATATCCTAACTTTTACCTGAAAGCAGTCGGGAAAGGCTCCGGCACCCGCTGTTCTCCCATTTGGGATAAGCTTATCAGAAGATGAAAATGAAAGTTTAAATTAAGTTTAAAGTTGATGATTTTGTAAAAAGAAAGAGACTCAGTCAGTATCCTTGCCCTGTTTGTAATGCATTTGCTATTACAGTGTTACAGTATTACAGTTTATGATGATATTACAAGTTTTTAAATGAAGATTAAACATTTTTGTTTGCAATGTTTTTTTGTGTTTATAAGAAAACATTTTACCAATGTTCGTTTTTTTAAAAATCCTGACATTTACTGACATATTTTCAAAAAACCCTACATTTTGTCACTGTCACTTTATGCTTCTTATGTCACTTTTTTTTTTTTTACCTCCTTATGCACTTTCAGTCCGTATTGACCTCAATGTTTTGTATCATTATTCCCTCTATTTTATTATTTTAATATTTTATTATTTTCCTTCTTGTATATATACTGTCTATTTCTTTCTTGTTTGCTGCTATGACACACAAATTTCCCAAGTGTGGGATCAATAAAGTAATTCTAATCAAATCTAATTTTTAAAATATGTGCTGTACACATTGAAGATGTACAATGCTGCACACCTTCAATATGTGTAGCAAGATGCTGGAGATCAGACAGCTCTCCAGCATCTTGGAGATGTTATTCTCTGTCATGTGCTGGGGGAGCGGTATCGCAGACAGTGATGCCAGCAGACTTAATAAACTGATAAGAAAGGCTGGCTCTGTCATTGGCTGCAAACAGGACACACTTGAAGCAGTGGTGGAGAGGAGGTTACTGAACAAACTTTTATCCATCATGGACAACCATGACTATCCTCTCTATCTGCTTCTGGACAAACAGCGGAGCTCCTTCTCCAAGAGGCTAAGACGGCTCTGCTCAAAAACCGCCCGGTACCGGAAATCTTTTGTTCTTAATATAATAACACTTTTTAATAACTCTGTCAGGAGAGTAGTCTGTTCCCCCTCTGTGTCCTGTTTTCCCCCCTCCCTCTTGTCCGTGTGTGTGCACAAGTCACACCTGAAACTCATCTACTCATCTGCTGGAGCATAAATGGATCAGTTTTTGACACACTCTTCGCCAGATCGATTGTTTATCATGCTTGACCTGTTATCCAGTTTTCCAGCTCTTACATCAGAACCTGCCTAGTCTATCTGTTTTTTGTCTTCTTTATTTGGACTTTTGATCAATCTAATAAATCTGCTTGTGGTTTTTTCATTTGAGCCTGTCTGTTGTGTCCAGGGTATATTTTTGGCCTCAGCTCCACATCATGTCAAACTCACAGAATAACAAATAACTGGTTCATGTTCATATAATTTCTTTTTCTTTCTTTTTATCTTTTATTTTGGTCATATTGTACATTCACAATAAATAAATTTACATTTTTTCTGAACTTATATATAACAAAAGGACCGAAAAGGTATTGGCTGAAGCAGATACTTGTAACAAGCAGATGCTTGTTACGCCGACCCTTTTGAAAACAAGTCATTACAAAGCATCACTATCATTATGAAAACAAAATGATATAAATATATAAACAGAAATTCATCACTGTTTGTCACTTTATATTGCTTATATCACTTTTTATCTCCTTATGTACATTCAGTTTGTATTTTCCTTAATATTTAGTCACATTATTCCTTCTATTTTATTATTTTAATATTTTATTATTTTTTATAATCCTTGTATACATACTGTCAATTTCTTTCTTGCTTGTTTGCTGCTGTAACACACAAATTTCCAATGTGTGGATCAATAAAGTCATTATAATCTTATCTATTATAATTTTTACTGGATGGATTTAGATGAATTTTAAAATACATAAGTTGTTAGCATCAGAGGTTAATAGTTTGTACTTTTACTTGAGTAAGTTTATAAGTAAATAACGCTACTCTTACTTCGTCACATTGGGCAAAAGTTCATCCTTACTTTTCTTGCTTTTAACACGTTTTTCAGTACAAATGAGGGTTTTCTTTTCACCTTTCTGTGTGGAGGTTGCATATTCTCCCCGTGTATGCTGTGCTTTTCTCCAGATACTCCTATATCCTTTCACCTCAAAAAACATGCATGTGAGGTTGATTGGCCACTACATGATTGCCCGTAGGAGTGAGTGAGTGTGTGTATAATTGTATGTGTGTGGCCACGCGACAGACTGGCAACCTATTGGGGGTGTACCCTGCTCCTCGCCTTAAATCAGCCGGGATAGGCTCCGGCACCCCCCAATACCCTGCATGGAATAGACGGTTAAGAAGGTGACTAACTAAAATTTGTTGTATTATTTATATTCTTATGTGTACAAACACAAAATAATGTTACTTTTAAAGTTACTCAGTACTTGAGTAGTTTTTTTCAACGCATACTTTTTACTCTTACTTGAGTTTTTTTTTTTTTTTTTTTTTAGGTCTACTCATTACTTTTACTTGAGTAAAAATCTTTTGGAGTAACTGTACTCTTACTTGAGTAAAACTTTGGCTACTCTACCCACCTCTGGTTAGTGTAAAAAATAAGCTAAACATTTGACTTCAAATGTTAAAGTCTAACCTATTACATTAGAAAAGTGCTTCAAACTTAATGAAGTATGAAAGAACAAAAGTTGTAAATGACACCAAATTGTCAAACTACCAATGGTTTTATGGTCAGGTTTGTGTTTCTGGGAATCATTTTCTGATTGAGTTTTATCATTGCTAAATTTAGACTCCTTACAACATTTACATTGAAAATTTCTTATTTCTTTTGGTCTTATCCATTGCATCAAAGGACTGTCAACATGTCAGTTACACAAAGAGCATTTCAAAACAGTTTCACAAATTTAGTTCTACAGTGTTGCTGAACATTCTTACAGAAAATACATGATGCCACGTGTCCTACCCCAACTTTTGGTTTTGTAACCAACTGAAAGTCATGTACTGGTTCAATAAGCAAGTACATAAAGCTGTATGCAGATCGATCAGGACTAGATGTGCAAGCAATCCTTCCTAAGAATACGTCTTTTAAAGTAATTTTTTAAACTATTTCAAAGCCTGGCTTTCTGTCTCGATCTGGTTGCGACACAGTGGATGTAGAAATAGTACAGCTTTGGTCGAAGCAACTTTATTTTCATATATGATTTAACATTTCAGCAGTTTGAAACACAAGATAGTTTTTTCTTGACTTATTTAAACTGTTTTAGATTATTCGCACAAAAGTGAAAAAAAAAAAATAATGCTAACACTTGTTCTGATTGGGATGAATTTCTGAAAAAAAAATATTGTGTTGTGCAGAAGATTATGAAACACTGCATTGCTCTTTCATACCACCTTGGTTTCCAAATTTGATGTGAATGTACGAATGCCAGTACACAAAATGTCTGACCGGTAGGTTGACATCTCTTTTATTAGACCAGTAGCAGTATTCATACTCAGTATCAGTGAATGTAGGCCACTGAACAAACTGTTATCCATCATGGATATGAATTCAAACTCTTGTGATCATCCTCTCTACCCTATTCTAGACAAACCGCAGTGGTCCTTCTTCAAAATGCTCAGAGAGCTCTGCTCAAAAACTACCTCGTACCGAAAATGTTTTCTTCCTAATCCCAACACAATAACACTTTACAATAACTCACAAAGTGACAGATAATTGTATCATGCAATTCATCATTTTTTATCACCTCATCTCACCTTTTATCATGTTCGGCACCTTTATGCTTATTCTGTCTGTACTGCTTGCTAATAGATTTTAAATGACGTCAATTGTTTTTTTCTCCTTTCTTTCACATTATTTCTTTGATTTTTATTATTCGTTAGTTTTGTACATTCGCTTACCATTTCTTTTCTTTTTCATGATCACAGTGCTGCTAGATTTACGGTGGCACAGTGGTTGCCAGATAGCAAGAAGGTTGGGGTTCGAGTCACGGGTTGGATGAGACTTGAAACACTAGCCTTTCTGTGTGGAGTTTGCATGTTCTCCCCGTGTATGTGTGGGTCTTTTCGGGTACTCCGGTTTCCTCCCACCCTCCAAAAGTATGTGTCTTAGGTTGATTGGCCACCACGAAATTGCCCCTAGGAATGAGTATTTGTGTGGAGGGGTGTGTGTAGTATGTTGCCCTGCAACAGACAGGCACCTGTTCAGGGTGTATATACCTGGCCGAAAATCAGCAAGGATAGGCCCAGACACCCCCGCGACCGTGTTAGATATAACTGGTTAAGAAGACGAAATGAACAGTGATGGTGCTGTAAGATCAAGAAAGTACTTCTGATTCTTATGTAATGGCTTACTTTGAATTTTAATAATGAGGCCTCAGAGATTGTGTACCTCTTCAGAGCAGTAAATAATGGGAATGGATTGTGACAGGTATAATTTTTCCTGATTTTGGACGGATTGTAAACATTTCAAACCATGCTAAATTACTTTATGAACATTTTGCCTTTCATGTTTTATTTTGCAATCTTCCAAATGTGTGCATTTTTACTTAATAAAAGATAATGTAAATTGAAAGTAATTTGTTCATTATGTTAAAATTAATCCAGGTTCAAATTTTAAACATTTTCAACTATTTTTGTAGAAATTAGACGTAAAGTAAACTTCTAATGAACATTTTAAACCAAACTAGAAATTAGGTTTTATGGCGCCCTCTTCTGGTGATAAGTAGAACGTAACATTTATTTGACATAATCATGTAACTTCTTGGTGACATACAGTATGTATACATTTATTCTTTTTTTCCTATAACCTCGTGTTTTATAGTATTTGTGGCCGTAAAATCATATCACATCCCGGCTATTCTGAGTTTTTTTTTTTTATTTAATTAGTGGCAAATTGTCTCACTTATTCCCTGTTGTTTTAACTAAGCATGGCCAACCAGCCAAAGTTAAAATTGGTCTCTTAACAGCTCTTCACTTTAGTTTTTTCAAACATCATTACACACACACCATGTCTTTTTCTTCCTGTTTTTTTAATTGATCTGCTTTAAAGCTTTCTGGGAAATGTAGTTTTCATTATGACGCTGCCCTCCTCCTGTTTCTCCGCAGGTATCGCGAGATTTACAGCAATCGTGTTGGTGTGTAGCAAATATTTTCTGAAGCAAACCAGCTCAACAATACTGACATGAAAACTGCTTAAAGGTAATTCAAATATTTTCCGATCATAAAATAAGACTGAAAATACTCATATGTCAGTGTTTTTGTGTCTTATTGTTAGTAACTCTTTGAGCGGATGTAGAAATGTGGACGCCTCCGCTTTACCTTCAGTAACATCTGCATTGAGGCACCAGTCAGACAAATCAACGTTTTATGAATAATCTGCGATCTAAAGGTGTGATATTCTACCTAAAGCAGGTGGAATATCATATGAGCCTTAACAAAGTATAGATGACTTGATCTTTTAGGTTTCATTATCTGATCCATGGTTTCGAAATGCTGATGATTCATACAATCATTTCCCCTCACAACACTCACTGTCTTTTTTTTATTGCTATAATATATTTTACTGACTCGAACAGTATTGCAAAACAGTTGCTTGGTTGAACAATCTGTGACCTCCATGGTTGTCTCAGGAAGTTATTTAATGGTGTTTGGCTATTGGTTGGTAGGATTGTCTGTCTGCTGCAGACTGCAGCCAGTCACTGCTGCTCAGGGATGGACTTCCCTCCTGATCACAGCATGGTTTCTCTCTTTAACCAGCTATACCCACCCAGAATGAACATTTTCTTCTCTTTGTTTCAAACAGTAACCTTTTGGATTTCTGGAGGCATGTCCAAGAAAAAGAGTAGGTATGTAAGAAATTGTGATCTTGGCTAGTATGTCATGTCCTATTTCCAAAATGACCAAAACAGTTGAAAATACTTTTTTTAAAACATTCTATTGCTTCAATAAATTAGAAAAAAAATTGTAATATCTTTACTTACATACATAAATTCCCCTTAAAATGCCTAAAGAGTTTCTAAACATGCTCATACCCTTTAGTTTAATTTAGATGCACTTAAAACATTGTTTAAAAAATTCTGGGTCGGAGGGGCAACAGCCTCAGATGGGAAACATAGGCTTCTCTCACCCCATATGCATCCTCCAGCTCACTCAGGAGGGTCCCGATGCGTTGCCTGGCCAGCTGTGAGACAGTCTATCCGCCTGGTCCAGGGCCTGCCTCTACGTCTCCTCCTGATAGAATGTGCCGAAACACCTCACCTGAGAGGCATCCTAACCAAGTGCCCGAACCACCCCATCTGGCTTCTCTTGACCCGGAGAAGCAACAGCTCTATACCGAGCTCCTCTCAGATGGCAGAGCTCCTCACTCTATCTCTGAGTTAGAACCCAGGCACCTTGGGGAGGATGCTCATTTCAGCTGCTTGGAATATCATATGAATGTCATAAAAATCTTAGAATGAAAAAAATAAGTTTTTTTTTTGTATGTTTGTACAATACTGCAATTTCTACTATTGAAAAACTGTGAAAATATATTGATATATTGGTGTAACAAAAAAAAAACATTTAGGATCAAGTAATAAAAGAAACTCTTTAATGCTTTTGTTGTAAAATCTTTTCTAAAAATAATAAGATTTAATGATAATTTCACAAAATTTTGATGTTTTTTTTTTTTATCAGAAAGCGGAGCAGTGGGGAGCTGAGTGACACAGTGACACCTGACCCCAACTGCATTCTGGGAGTGCGTATTCAGCATAACTGGCGAGAGAAAGGAAACCAAAGCAAATGGAAGGGAACGGTATTGGATAGACTTAGTGTCAACCCCTCTCTCTTTATGGTGAAATATGATGGCTTTGACTGTGTCTATGGGATTGAGCTGTTCAAAGATGATAGAGTGTCCAACCTACAAGTCTTGACAGAGAAAGTTGGTAAGTTAAAGATAACTAATTCATAATTTGCTCAGCTTTGTTTTGTTTTTTTTCTAAGTGAAAGCTTTTCGCTCACACTTCTCCACAGTAAATAACAAAATTAGAATACCACCTGGAGCAGAGGAACTGGTTGGGAAAGCTGTGGAACATCTGTTTGAAAAAGAAGATGGAGAAAAGAATGAATGGCGGGGCATGGTCCTCTCTAGAGCGCCGATCATGACCAACTGGTATTATATCACTTATGAAAAGGACCCAGTTCTTTACATGTACCAGCTATGGGATGACTACGCTGATGGAGACCTCAGGATTTTGCCTGAAGCAGGTATGGCTTATTTGTTAAACAGAAATTATTTCATAAAAGTCTGATTAGTCTGATTTCATTATTTTTGTATCAAGGCATCAGAAATCAGATAAAAAGACTTATTGTAGGTATATGAATTACATTTAAGTACCACATGAGTTAGCCTGTCATTTAACTTTATCTCCTAGTAGCATAACACTCAAAATGGTCCAGTTGCTTTGCCAAGTCGAGTGTGTGGGAAACCTAAGAAAAATCTGACATCTTCTGAAATAAAGTTAAATTTAGCACATTTTTTTTAAGAAAGAGTTATCTTTTTCCCACATGTTCTAAAGACTGTAGCAGCCTTTATTGAGGCTTGATTAAACTGTGGGTATGACAAAATTCTCATCAATGTTTGTGGTGTATTTGTGGGATGACTTACTTTTCAGAAAACAAGCACCTATTGCCTGCAGACAGAAAGCCTGGGGAAGAAACGGAAAGTCTGGTGGGAAAACAAGTAGAGTACGTTACTGACAAGGGTGTGAAGAGAACAGGTTTGGTCATCTATCAGGTCCCAGCCAAACCCTCTGTCTATTATATTAAATATGATGATGACTTTCATATTCATGTCTATGACCTGGTAAAAACAACTTAAAAAACAGGAACACTTTTAACCCATTCCCCAGCATTTTTTTCACTTGCTTCTTTTCTTTACTTTTTATGCAAAGCATTGACAGGATTAAATAGGTAATGTTTTCATTGTTCAAGCATCAGTGTGTTGTTGTTCTTTTTTTTCTAAGAAAAGCCCTTGTAGCTTTTTCTGAACTGTCTGTTTTTTTGTTTTGTTTTTTTTAATGTTGCTGAAGTCATATAACTAAGTTGGGATGGTCTAAGACCTCTTTTCCACCAGCTAGATAGCAATGACTGCTTTTGCTTCACCATTTGTTTTGTTCTCTTTGTCAAATCCCAACGTCTGAAAGCTGCACAATATCTCATTCAGAAACTTTCTTAGGGGGAATTGAAAAATAGCTCATAAGCTTGTTAATGCACAATTTTTTTTGAATAAGTAGTTTTATTTATGTTATGTTCTTAAAAGAATAGATTGCAGCCGCAAAATCACTTTGGCAGACCTATTTGTTGTACAAAAACACATTGCTGCACGTTAGCATCGTGTTTAGTGTCCAATAGGCGATTCGCTAATTTCACATTTTGATTAGATTTTGATTGTTGCGTGACAATTTAAACTTTTTTTCAATACTTTCAATACAACTTTTATGTACCTTCAAACATAAAAATGTACACCATAAAAAATAACTGCAAACCAAGTCACTATTGCATATGTTTGAAACTTTTTTAATCTTATAAACAATAAGGTTTAGAGCACTTTAGAAAAACATTACTTTAGAAAAAAAATGACCCTAAAGATAGAAAGCTGTCATTTTCTAATCACACAAGATATTTGTGTAACACTGTAGCAATGATCAGATATATTACATCCAAATTTCCTCTTAACGTCACAAGTTCCAGGTTTTCTCTTGAAGTGACATTAAATACATATTTAAATTTTCCAGTATGTCTGTTGTGCAGTAAAGTACTTCAAAATCAATCGAATTCTGGTGTAGATGGACTTAAAAAGGTAAAATTGAACAATTTCTAACCTTTTTAAAAATAGTCCCATCCCTAGTGGTCAAACATTTGTAGCTGTGCTATTCATAGCAGCAACATACTACATTATGTGCTTCTGGTGAAACCTTTTTCCTCCTAATCTCTATTTTAGCAGCATGAGGAACTTTGTGCTTACAGAAAAAAATGCTAAGTTTGCTAGCATTTGAGTTTGAATGCACACAATTTGTAAAGTGCCTTTTGGCTTATTGATTTTACAGTATTGCTTGTATTGTTTCTCTGCACAGTGTGGTCTTCATCCATCTTCTTTTGAAGACCACCATTTAGTTTTTATTCCAAAGTGACAATTCTGACAGCTTGACGAAAGTTTTGCAACCCATCGATCCGTGGTAGCAATTTCTTTTGCTCTTAATGCCAAAACGTACTTCAATGTGACACGCATCGTCATTTGGTTGTCTTATCTCACTATCGATACCGTGGGGAGCACTTTAATGTAAAAAGGTTTACATATATAGTCTGGGATACAGGTTGTTCCTATGTTTTCCTTTCTTTTTAGAGCAAATGTGGCACTAATATGCTTTATTTACACGCATGAAGGAAAAAAAAATGCTACAATTCTTTCAGATAATTGTATTTAATCTGGAATTTGTGTATAAGTTCTTGTAATGTTGCTTGTTATTATTCAACCAAAACTTATATCTTACAATATCAACCTTTAAAAATAAAGATTGCTATACTTAAAAAAAGATTTAATTATTATTAATCTAACAAACCAATCTGCTGCAATTTTTAGTCTTTAGGATATCATGTGGATCGTCAGTGTTGTAATCTCTGGATTGGTGTTATCATCATTCTTTTAGGCTTTATTGTATTTTTTTTTTCTGTTTAAAAACTGCATGCATCACCTTGACAGTGCCTGAAGGTTTAGAAACTTTACCTAAACGCAAAGAAGTGACAAGGTGTGGTGGAATCAGTTGTTTCTTCATTTGAATAAAAAGTCAGACACAACGCATCATATCTGAAAGTGCTTTGGTGTTTGTGTTGTGAAAGCTTAGATGTAAAAAACAACAAAAAAACAACCTGTTTTATGCTTCAGTTGCCTCCCACTGTTCATAAGCTGTAGCAGAAACAAATGGCAGTTTGTCATCATTGTTCTGTGATGAGTAATAAAGATTTTTGCACATTTGTTTAATCTGTTTATTAAATCAGTACAAACAGCACATCATTGTGAAAGAAATCAAACCATAAACATGGTTGATTCTACAAGTCAGATGGTTAGGATTAACCTAAAAATATACACAATAGAGTTCTTGACAAGACACTTTGACCTTTTAAACTGAACATTGGTGACAAAATTAAATCGGTTAAATTATTCCCTTCATTATGTATAAGTTCCAGCTAATGCCATTCTCAGTTCAAATACAACAGTTCTCATTCACCTGAGTACCTTTCCCGCCACTAGATTTTCTAAATTAGATATTCCTTTCGGAAGGGAGACTGTATGAGGAGTAAAGTCATTTCTGAAGTGCAAAAGTCAAATAGATAAAGTTAGTTGATCAAAGGTGTTCCTGCTCATTTGATAAGGTCTTTTACATACTGAAGTCCCTGATTTGTATAGTCGGTTGCCTTTCTTGGAGCTTCTGAAAGACTGGAAATTGTCCGTCGAACCCCTGCAATAAGGAAAAGCGTGTCGCATGATAATCATGATGACATGTGCAAAAGTCATGATGACAGCATTCTGATTGCTGCCCTGATAAACTCCAAGGAGATACTAAAGTTTAAGTACCCTAAACAATAAATACCGTAATTTCACGGCCATTAGGCGCACCGTACGAAAAGGCGCAGCCTCCGTTTTGTGCGCCGTTGCTGTATTTAACACACACATAAGGCGCACCGTACGAAAAGGCGCAGTCTCAGTCACACACCGCCTTACAACAACACACACGCAAGCATGCAAATGTGCGTATTAAAAAATAGTCCAGTGCTTCTCCAATAGTGGGGCGCGTGTGATCCTGTGGAACACGTTTTTCTTTTTTGCCGTACTAGAATAAAGTGTAATTGTACATCCACTACAGTAGTTGTAGTTTATAGTTTAAAAAGGAATTATTTTTATTAAAATTCAAGTTAATTGATTCACTTTAAATATTTTCTTTTACACACTAAAAAACAATGTTAATAAAGCTGTTCTTTTTTTTTTCTTTAATGTTAACGAGGATAAAATGTTATGCAGAAGTGTACTTAGAACTAGGGGTCCCCAACCTTTTCTGCGCCACGGACCGGTTTAGTGTCTGATAATATTTTCACGGACCGGTCTACAGGTGATAAGACCAGCCGGAAAAACTGGCTTTTTAAATCAATAATAATACATTTAAATCCACGTTATCCTCACGAGAAAATTTATTAGCAGCGTCTTTATAACGTGGACAAATTCTTTTCGTTAGTCCAAGCATCTACAATCCATTGACTCGTTTATGCTGAAATTTCTCGCGGCGGCTCGATTCCCATGTTTCTCCGCGTAGCTTAAACTGAGCGTCATAAGCGTGTCTCTTTGCCATTTTCAGGGTTAAAACAGCAGTGCTGTGCATACAGCACATACCTTTTTTAAACACAATCCACGCCCACACTACACTCTTTAACGTTCTCATGCTTTTCTTTCAGGTCCGCCACACCTCGCGGGCACTGCTTTTTCTTTTAGGTCACACACAAGGCGCACCGCACGAAAGGGCGCACCGCTCATTTTGAAGAAAATTTTAGACTTTTAGGTGCGCCTTATGGCCGTGAAATTACGGTACTTGTGAAGCAAAGACCTAAACTACAAAATACATACCTTGCTGTAATTTAAAATAAAGGAAGAAGTATTAAATAGTTACCAGAGTTCCATGCTTCAACAGGGGCAAATTCAATCTTGGGCAACGTAGGAAGCTGAGCCTTAAACAGAAGAGGAGAGACCGATAAGTTTACTTGTATCAAATTAAAGTATAGCAACATATATTATGAGGTTATGAAAAAATTAACTAGTAAAAGAATTTACAGCAGATATTTTTTTGTTATTTCAAATGCTACAAGTTATCGCACTATTGAATTTCTCCTTTGGGAGATTAATCTATTGTGCTAACATCTGAATGATAGCTATTGAAATGCTATACAAAATAGTGTATTGATAAGGTTTTCTTCTTCCTTCGATTAGACAGCCTAAAATACTTTATTAATCTCTGTATTAGTTGCATTTTTTTGTCACTTTCTGGAGCATTGATTTACTTTTAATAAGACAGTGTAGTAGTTAGCGCAGTGGCCTCGCAGCAAGGTCAGGGTTCAAATCCTGGCGTGGGGATGAGGCTTGAAGCACTGGTCTTTCTGTGTGGAGTTTGCATGTTCTCCCATATGTGTGGGTTTTATCAGGGTACTCCGGTTTCTTCCCACCCTCCAAAAACATGCATGTTGTGTCAATTGACTGCTACGAGATTGCTCCGAGGAACAAGTGTGGCCCCACAATGGACTGTCAACCTGTTTGGGGTGTATCCTGCCTCCTGCCTGAAATCAGCTGTGATAGGCTCAGGCACCCCCTGCCACACAATCAGGGATAAGCGGTTTTAAAGGCTAAATGACAATATGAGTTCCCCCCACCCTCCAAAAACATGTATGTTAGGTCAATTGGCCACTATGACATTGCTCCATGAATAAGTGTGTGGCCCTGAAGCAGACTGGCGACCTGTTTGGGATGTATCCTGCCTCTTGTCTGAAGTTAGCCGGGATAGGCTCCGGCATCCCCATTACGAATAAGTGGTTCAGAAGATGAAATTTATCATAGAAGTGATTATCGATTACAATTTATTATAAAGATGTATCTGGTGTAACTAAGCCACACACTACAAAAAAATCAGTACCTCCAAACCAAAGTACTTCATCCATTCCTCTACAGCTGGTGGTACAGCAGCTTTCGCCTTTTCCAGTGCTTCTGATCCCTGTTGACTGGTTCCCAGTAGACCAGAGTCATAAGCTACATATAGAGCCCCTCCTGCTATGGTCACCTTGGTGGCTAATCTGCAACAAAGGATAAAATACACACTTCTCTCACACACAAGCAAAATCTGAAGCAGAATACTTTACATTTTTCATATAACTCATTTTATGATTACTGAATTAAATGATACAATTTTATTATGAATGAAAGCTAGTAGTTAGCATGCTATTATTTGCTAGCTAATAGGACATTATACACCTCCAGATCTAGTGTGTCTATTAAAATACAAATCTCAAACACTAACTTGACAATAGGCAAAAGCCTTGCCGCCATGCTCCACAATTGTGTCTTTTCTTTAACGTGTTACAGAAGACGTCTGAAAAGGTGATCCGTAGATAAGCTAGCCTCACTGAAGGACGAGCTACTATTCTACTAGCTCGTTGTTTGTCTGCGACTGCTGTTTAAATAAAGTTGGGTTCTATTTTTGGTTGTTTTTTCCAGATCGGCAGATTCAATCATTTCATTTATTTATTTTACATAAAAAATATAATTATTGAAAATTACTCCAACTTGATTCCAAATTTACCTAAATGTTAAGTTTTTTTTTTTTTTTTTTTACTTAAGATTATTTTTAATGTAGCCTTTGTCATTACACCAGACACACAATACGCCAGATTCTAGGGGTGTGCGATACCGCAAGTTTTGGTATCGATCCGATACCAAGTAAACACCAGACCAATATCGCCGATACCGATATCGATACCGATATTTAAATTTTTTAAATGACTTTTTGCATCAAAGGTGAGGGTCATATATATAATATGACCAAGTATATGTATAAACACAGGTTGGTAGGTAGATCGATAGAAGTGCCCAGTTGCACACAAACAAATGTTAACTAATGTTAAAGATGATTATGTTGTACTTTTACAATTAGTATCTACCTGGGTGTTCTCTGAAAAATGGACTGTCGCTGTTAATGAGCGCTGCCTCTGGGAAACAGAAGGGGTCAGGGTTTTCTCCTCCGTTTCTGAAGTTTTTTGGGGGGGTGATTCTTTAATTTGTAGTGTTACCCCTATATTTAACAGCCTTTCTGCACATGGTGCAGGTAGCCTCAAAGTACAGCCACATGCTACTTTTCTTTTTTCCATCTCTCTCTACTTTTACCGACTTGCGTTTTTTTTTGTTTGTTTCTTGGACCCGAGTCGCTGAGTCATGTGACAAGTCAACGCGAAAGAGAGGAGGGGGCGGAGCCGCATATAGGGGCTACACACAGCATTTACGCATGTTTTGCAGACAAATCAGTTAGGTTAATTAAAAAAAAAAAAAAAAAAAAAAAAAGTGAAAAAACGGAAGCAAAGTGCGAGGGGTAAAACTTCAATCCCAGTATCGATATTGTAGTTGGAGTATCGATCGATATCGATACTAGCATTGGTATCGATATTATCGATATTGGGATCGATCCGCCCACCCCTACCAGATTCATAACAACATGGCCATTGTTATGCAGCTTCTTATCCTTTGTTATGTGTGAAATAAAAAATTATGCTTTCCTCCCTGAATATTTTAACTACCGCCAAATTTAATCAACAATAAAAATAATAAATAAAAAAAAAGGCTAAAATTTGACTGAATTTTGTCATTATAAATGTTGTTAGGATGTTCACCAAAACAGGTGTTTTTAAAGCAAGTGTTTGAGTTTTACTTTAAATTTATTTGAATTTTCTTTGTTTGATTTTTTGTGTGTAGATTCATAAAATGTCACTGCATTTGTATCATTTTTTTATTATTATTTTCAAGTTCAATGAAGAGTTAAAAAATGTGGGATAGTCGTTCGAACGTCATCAAAGTAGGAGGGAAGTGAAAGAAGAATTTTTACCGTACTTAAGCAACTATTACATAAAACCCTAAAAAGTTAGGTTGTTACACCCATTTAAACTTTAAAAAGTAGAACAAGCACGGTTTAAAATGGGATATTTTACTAAATTCTTTTTAGTGGGCATTTGTGTGGCTTTCATTGCTGTGAAGTGGACAACACCCAGATTTGATCCAGGTAAGGTGGATTTGTGCAAATTATTTGCACAAACAGCATGCTTATATGCTAACATGATAATGTGCAGTTTTCTTATGAAAGTATTCATATTCACCTAAAATAAAACATGTTAGAATAACTGTAGAAAATAAGTTAGAAGATTTAGCAAGTTATAAATAATGCAATAATCTATTATTTTGTTGAATGATGGGGTTGGGTTTGCAGTTTGTGGAAGTGGATCCCACAAAATAGGTCAAATATATATCAATTTTCAAATAAATTCTTAAAGTACTTTAAACAATCAGAAGTGATCTTGTTCAGTTGTCAATCTACACAGCTGATAGCTCTTTACATAACCAATGGCCCTGAACCAAAAGCTCAAACTCTGAACAGAGCAAAAACTGTCACTGAATCAGGTCATGATTTTGTACAGGTCAAGTTTTGATCAGGTCTTTTTTATCACCCAACTTTCACCAAACCACATTCCTGTGTAGTTGAAAAAAATCAGAACCAAACTAGCTGACTGACAAAACATCTTGAGGTAATTCTACTTGATATAAATAATTTACTTAAAACATATTTTACACTAATGTGTATCGTCAAAGTATCTGCAGTAAATTTTGCATTTGTTAAACCGAGATGCTATTTTTTGTGCATAAGTCCAGGAAAGGAGACTAGAGGGAAAAAATTGATTTAGTCTTGACACTTCTCAACAGGTGGATGTTTCACTATTTCATGCTAGAAGGCTTTTGAGACAAAACCAAGTTCCTGTGGAAAAAGTACCAGATACTTGATGGTGTTCTCGTTTGGTTTTTCACTTGGTGACTCACACAAAGTTGACTATTGTCTATCTAGACTGTGGGAATTGAGAGAAAGTACAGGATATTAACAAGACCAGATCTTCATCTTTAGGACTCAATCTCTATGTATGTGTTGCTAATGGGTTACTTTTTATTCAACACCATGGTCATTGAATTTCCATGAAATAATCACTGATACAATCACCTCTACAGATAATATAATTGACATGATCAGATAAGTTCATATGTTGCATGTAATTGGGATAAAAGGTTCACATATTTTTGTGTAAGGTATATAAAGTGGATTGGTTTTGCTTTTTGGGAGTTGAGTGTTGGTACACACGCAAACATTTTTATGAGAACTCTTTTCACACAATTTTTTAGCATTTTTGTTACAACATACAGCACATTCTCCACTATGTTTTTTTTGTTCATTATGAACAAAATGATTTTGTATGATGATAACTATGAAAGTTTAATGTTCCCTTTGGGAAATCTGCAAGTGGAGGCACATATTGAGCGAGTAATTGCTGATGATCTGCATTCCACATGTGACTGAAGAGCCTTACGACAAAAAAAGCAGCTTTTAGCCTCACTGTGGGGACACACTGTACTATAAAGTTTTCATGAGTAATTACTTAATCCAGTATGAATTAGTGCTGTGATATTAAAGCACTCCTAAAAGGCAGCAGTGTTCTCAAGAACTTACTGCCACACTTTTACAAATTTTACAAAAGGTCACAAATTTTGCATGCCATGGGCCAAATGAACTCTGAGATTACTGGAATTGTTCTTTCACTTGTTTTCTTTGGACTTTAGATTCTCTTTTTACAGCATATGTCTAATCCAAGTCCGATAACTGAAAGGTAGATAAGTGTTGACATGTAAATCTTTGCCACACAGTTTTATATAGATGAACAAAGTTTGTCCTGGTATGTATGCAATTTGTAGTTACATTTATTTGGTTGCCATGCTGGCAACCTGTTCAGGGTGTAACCCTCATCTTGCCTGTAATCAGCAAGGATAGGCTCCGGGCCTCCTTGCAACCTCGACAAGAATGAGCAGTTCAGAAGATAAACAAATTAATCTACTTGTTTTTTTTTCTAATACACAAGTAACACATAAGATCTGTGTAATGGTTTTTAGATTGCTATGGTCAAACTTGGTGTAAATGGTGAATTTGTCTCAGAATCTCTCAAAGGGGCCAAAGTTTTGGTGACAGGGGCCAGTACGGGTATCGGGGAACAAATGGCATATCATTATGCCCGTTTTGGAGCTCGGATCGTCATTACAGCTAGGAGGGAAAAAGTGTTACAGCAGGTAAGATAAACTAAAGACACAGTGTATTATAATTTGTTTTTGATAGTTAAATGTAAATCCAGAAAACTGGAGCATTTGTTCCAGTATTGACAAGATCTCCAGGAGTTTTTACTATTTCATTTATTTTTAATTGGACATTTTACAATTTTCAACCAACTAATGGTTTTATGAACCATCAGTGGGTTCAAATAAGAATAGATTTCAGAAATAATCTTTTTTTTTATGCAACTGTATCAAGTTTTTATGGTTAAACTTTGCTTACAGGTGGCAGAAAAGTGTCTAAAACTTGGGGCCCAGGAAGCTCTCTATGTAGCAGCAGACATGGGCAATGAGGCTGATCCTGAGAAAGTGGTAGAATTTGCTTTGAAGAAGCTCGGAGGATTGGATTACCTGGTTCTTAACCACATTGGTCCAAGTCCCTTTGGCATGTGGGATGGAGATGTGGAGCACACCAGGTGGTTAATGAAGGTAATAGAGCATTTTTGATAACCTATCAGCACATAAAAAAAAAAGGAGCCTGATCATTGCCCTGGTTCTTTTGTGTATGCATGTGTGTTTGTGTTTTATAGGTGAATTTCTTTAGCTACATTCAGATGGCTTGGAAAGCTTTGCCTTCCCTTGAGCAAAGTAAAGGATCTCTGGTGGTTGTGTCATCACTTTTGGGTAGATATGCCTCATTATTTTTATGCACATTTAATGGCATTAATTTTCTAAATATCGATGGTTAATTTACTCACATTTATTTTAGCAAAACACATCATTTACTTTGACCTCATTAACTTGTTTAAATTGGAAATAAGAAAATAATTAAAATTTTGAATGAGCATATTTTTCCTTAATATCATACAATTTCTCAGTTTAAACTATTGACCTGTGATTTATGTTGTATTCTGAATAAAATATTAGAAGTTGGCACCTCCACATCATTGCATTCAGTTTTTATTCACAATTTCTAAAGTGTCCCAACTTTTTCGGAATCCGGTTTGTAGATGTTTCAGAGCTCTGCTGTTTTTAAAATAACTTCATTATGCTTCTCAGCCAAAACGACTAGTCCATTTGTGGCACCGTATTCCTCAACAAAATTTGCCCTAAACGGATTCTTTGGGTCACTTAATCATGAGCTAATAATGAAGATGAGCAATGTGTCCATCTCTATATGCACTCTGGGTCTCATTGATACTGATACCGCAATGGAGAAAGTCAAGTAAGTAAATACATGAACATATATGTTACATACAGTATCTATCTATATATATATTTATATATATATAGATAGATACACATATATACTGTATACACATGGTATGTGTGTATTTCTAATTATACATGTGGTATAGTAAATCTTTAGATTAGATCATGTTTGATGTTATTAAGTACAGAATTTCTTTGTTTTTTAGGGGAGTCACTGATATACCGGCCTATCCTGCCACAGAAGCTGCGCTGAATATTATCATCACGGGAGCAACAAGGCAGCTGAATCTTTATTACCCTTGGTTTACATATCTGGTCGATATCACCAAAGATTTGAGTCCGTCTTTTACGGGATATTTCATGCGGAGCTCTTACAACTATATTCCATAAGAAAAAAAAACCTTGTCTACAGCACTAACATAATTGGGTTAAAAATCTGAATTAAGACAACATTAATTCATGGATAAACTAGTATACAACTGATGTTTACATTGGCATTGAATATAGGCATTTTAACCTGCCAGTAGTTTTCAATCTTAACCACTTTTCTCTCTCTAGGAGAGTAATTTATGTTCGAATACTTCATTCATTCATTCTTTTTTACCATTTAACTTTTCTGGGGTCGCACAATGTTTGAAGACTTGTACAGACGAGGTTGTGTTTGCATCATGCAGTCTATTCGATCCACTAGTCACCCTCTCAAACTTGAAAAATGTTGAATACAGCACAACATGCTCATATCAGATATCATTTGTTACATCAAGTTTTAGAGAGTAACTTAATTCGCAAGGCAAATTTCTTTCTTACTTATCAGTAAGAATGTACTCAACGGAATGTACTCAACGGACTTAAAATGTTAATAAAACTGAGATGTTTTATTCTTTAGTCAAACTTGTGTTTCTTGAATGTATTGTATGTTTAAATAAGTCCAAGCTTTTTTATTACTGTGTCATGCACTACCTAATCACATGTTAAATAATAAGAACATTTAACTAGAACGTGTAATGTGCAATGATTCAACAGCATCAGATTGTTCATGCTTAAAAGAGACAACAAGCTTCTATGTTACTGCAGGCAATATTTACTGCCATCAAATGTTTTCCCTCAAAGATACAGTTGGTATTTGTGATTTACTAGCAAGTTATCTGAATTTTTCTGATGATAACTTTGGTGGAGTTGGATGAAAACTTGAAAGAATACTGAAAAAAGTTTACTCATTTTAAAACTGTCTTTTACAAACCCCAAATCCTAATTTAGTGAAGCATTATTTGTATTTGAATACAGTTTAGAATCAGTTTGTAAATGTACTAATATACAGATACGAACTATTTTCATTTGGAGTACTGTAGTTTTAAACACAAGAACTGTACATTTCATTGATCCACATGAGGGCAGTGATGTCTAAGATGTGAAACAAATCACTGCCTCTTCCCTCCAGTATCCAGCCTATCAGAATTTCTTACACTGTACTAACTAAAACATCAACTTTTTCTTTCGTAACAAGGTGATGAGTTTAAGAATTTTCATCTTAAACAATCTATCTTGAATTTCACTAGTTTCCTTTTTGAAATCTACATATCAATCCATGTCCTTGTGATTCCCCTTTCCTTTACACAGCACCCCTGGATTCCCTTCCATTTCCATTCTGTATCTCATTTAGTTTTGTCTTCCCAAAAGCTGGCCACAGCAGACTTCCTGCAGAGCAGAACTTTCTCAGTGGGTATCTTTATGCCTTTGTCCTCAACCCCAAAGGCACCACAGGCTTCCTGTGAAGCTGTTGGCTCTATCCATCCCGGTGGTCTTCCTCTTTTGTTGTGCACCCTAGATGTTGAACCCTGCTGTTTGGGTAGTTTTCTGCTACACAAGAAAAGTGAGATGTCCTTGTGCCAAAAGACTAAAAGAACAACTTGTTAAAGTAAGAAACTTGCAGGTTTTCTTTAGGATATCTGACCTTATCTTACGTCAGAAAGATATTTTAACAAGCAGTTGCCTTTTTTTATTGCTTTGTGATATGACCGATATAAAAAAGTAATTGGCAGATTTGTCCTTTTCATCCTTGTCTTGACACTTGCTGTTATTTGAGAAGACTGCAAACATAGTAAAAATCTACTAGCAGAAACCACAAAAAAAAATCTTTTCCTCCATTGTCACACATGCACACAATACCGGGACCTCCTGGAGTGGAAAGCAGGCATGGCCCGGGAGCACAGCCAGAAACACCTGCAACAGATTAGTGCTCCTAATGCAAGGTAATAAATCCTCTCACCCTTTGCGAGCATCTCTTTCTTCATCATGCATATCTTACAGAATAAGGAGCATGCAGCCAAAAAACATATTTATACTCAGAAAATGTATTAAACATTCAAACCGTCACGCACCAATGAGTGCACTTTTCTATTTTAGCTTTGTGAATGTTCCAAAAAAAAAGCTACTCTTGGTTCAGATGATTTACATTTTTTTCCTGTATCACTAGTTTCCCCAGGGTATGGTCCAGGTTCTGTCAAGATCAAACAATTTTATTATGCTTGCAAACAGTCGAGGCCTGGACTGGAGCTGAGGCTAGTCGACTACTCATAAAAGTTGAAAGGTGGCAAACTGATTGGCTTATCAGACTCTTATTGAAGTTTATAATTGAGATTAGATTCTTGCTCATATCCTTGATGCAGAATACAATGCAATTTACAGGCCAATAAAGAAAGAAAGGTCTTATAAAGAGGTCAAATCTTGTAAAAATGTTGGAAAAACTACTTTCTTTTTTCTGAAAAAGCTTTTATTATGTGTCTTTTGCAGAGGTGTCAAAAGTACCAACATTTTCTACTCAAGTAGAAGTATAAATACCGAGTTAAAAAACTACTTTAGTAAAAGTAGAAGTATCAACTCAAGTTTTCTACTTAAGTAAAAGTAAAAAGTAACTTATTTTAAAACTACTTAAAGTAAAAAAAGTAAAAGTAATTTTCAGAAAAAAAGGAATATTGTTAACAAAAGCGTGTGAACATATTTTTAACTATTATCACATGCTTTAAAGAGCAGAAAATATGATAATAAATGAAAGTGTTTTGGTGAAACTTTATGAATCAGAAACATTTATTTCTTAATAATCTTTATTGGAAATCGATTAATGAACACAATTAAATGTATTATCATAAGCAGGGCATTATGTAACGTCCCTTCAGCTACCAAGCTTCACTCTGCATCACCTAATTTAACCAACTTCAAGACACAAACACACTCAATGTTAAAAAAAACACAAACACACTCAATGTAAAAAAAACACAAACACACTCAATGTAAAAAAATAAATAAATAAATGAAAAAAAAATGACCAAAAGGCTTTTTCAAGCCTTGAAGGCAGCTAGTTTTCAAAGTTCTTTGAGGCAATACTGAATAGTCTTTAACAAGTTGATAAGGTTGGGAGTGCCACATACAGCCTGCGTGACACCTGGAACCAGCGTTGCCAGGTGGGAGGTGCTGAATTATCGTACTAATGACGTAAAATTATCGTATTTTACAAAAAATATCGTACACCCAGTAAAACCACGCCCATTGACAAAATAACACCCTTTAAATGCACTTGTAAGGCAGTGGGAGTGAAGGAAACACACAGGAGACAAAATCCTTGGATTCTTTTTCTAAAATTTTAAGAACTGTAAAAATGAAAAAATAACCAGGGAAATAAGATTTTAAGAAACCCAGAAAGAAACCAGTAGGGGCGGGACTTAGGAGACGGTATATATAAATTTATACATATACATATCTACATACTGTATATATGTGTACATATAAGGTTTTTTTAATGTTAACCCAAACATCTACATGATACAAAATCTAAGTGATGTGTAGTTTTAATCTCCTCAGTCAGTCTTTATAAAGTAATCAATAACATTTTGGATGCTTTTGAGCACAAATACTTCATCCACTACTATTTATGGATTAATCAGTTTAATTAGTTTTGTTTGTAAAGATAAAATAGTGCGTCACAGATCAAAGTTATTTTTATAAAAATACCATCTACAACATTTTCAGCAAAGACGTTTACAATAACCGCAGAATGAAAATAATAATAATAAAACATTTCTTTGCTGTTGTTTTTTTTTAAAAAAAAACTGATAATTCAATCAAAGTTCAGTGTTGCAGCATCAGAAACACTTTGATTTCCGAGCCCGAGTCTCAAACACAGAAATTGACGTCCCTGCTCTTTAAAAGTTTGTGGGCGGGGCTACTCGCCCCAAAGTAATGATTGACTGGACCTTTCAGCCAATCATTCATCTGTTCCTTTGTTTGATGCATTCAGGGTTCATAAAAAAAAAAAAAACTCCGACAAACAGTCGCGGCTTTTTAACGGTGACAAAATGGAGAAAGTAGCGACTACTTTTTATAAATTTAACGAAGTAAAAGTACAGATAATTGCATAAAAAAGTAGTGAGTAAAAGTAAAAAGTAGACAAAAAAATAATTACTTCGTTAAAGTAAAGATAACGAGATTTTCTACTTGAGTAAGGTAACGAAGTAGTCTTACTTCGTTACTTGACACCTCTGGTCTTTTGTTGTAAATTTAAGCCGCAAGTCTGCTGACGCTGCACACATGTCACATTTCTCTTATCCAAACGGTCCAGCATACCTCAGCCATCGCAGGCCAGTCCCATGCTGTTTGAGTCTTTTTTCGGTCCTGCTTCTTTGAGCACAAAGGACACCACCATTCCACAAATCTCTCTCCAACTTCATCCATCATTTACTTTGCACTCAACAGAAAATAACAACCTTGATGTCCTCACTCATGGTATGTATATTCACTGGCTTGCATGAAATCACTGTGTTGTGATATTAATCATGATCTACCACTGGGCCGAGAATGGGTGACCAATTGGTTACAATGGCAATTGTGAGCCCTGTGTGATAAGGTACGCGGAGAGAAGAAGAAGAGATATTTGGTGTGGCAAAAGGGTAACACACAAAAAATGTTTAAGCATTTGTGGTAGTTTAAGAAGGGTAGGTTGGGCACTGGGTTTTTCTATTTCAAGACCCAAACATAAAAGAGGATTTTGAATTTTTAGTATATTGAAAAAGGAATCGTTAAGCTTGACGTTGCAATGGAACGATCAGAGTTGTACTCTGTCGTTCATTTTATGAGCTGTTCTCAAACTTTCAATGGATGGCTTTTTTATCTTGATGGACCATGTGGTTCATTGTCTGAGCTGAACATTGCATGATCTTTTTTATATGTTTGAATCCCAATTCATCTTGCGCACCTAGATGAAGTATTATGTGCTGATGACACAAATTGTTTTGTTCAGGGGAAAATAAAACAATTACTCAGATGTAGTATTAAAAATGGGAATGCTAAATGTATGGCTTGATTTGAATGATAATCCTTAAATTTGACTGAAACAAAAATTGTTTTCTTTGACAATTGCAAAAAAAAGTATTAGCAAAGTCACAAAGTACAGTAGGTTAAAGAAAATTCATTTGGCGATGATAAATGACAAAAAAGCTTAGATTCACATGCACACAAAAAAAAAAATACTGTATTATTGAACATGGCAAAACATGCACACTCCAAAAGATTGCATGGCATTGCACACTCTTTTCCATCACCTGATATTGCTTTAATTTACATAAACTGCAGAAATATGAGGCAATAACTATAAAACAGCTACAAAATCTTTAGGTTTCTTAAAAAAGAGAACTAAGAATAATTTACAAAGTTCTGTTTGAACACACTTACTGAAAATAATTGTACTGTAGTATATTGTGTTGGGAGTCGCAGTTCATTTAATTTTATCAAAGTAAGGGAGAAATAGTGGGTCTCAATAAGTCTTTTAATACATATTATTACCTCTTCCTTTTTCAAATACTCATGTGCCGTACATGTATTTGGGTATAAATAATTTTTTGTTTCCCTTTACAGTGAATAAACTAAATAAACTTCAAATTAGAAATTTAAAGAGGATGTAAATTTGACACTCATTTGTTATGGATGTCACCCAGAAAGGGCTTTGAGCAGATCTGTTACTCCTCGGCATCAAGAAGACCCAGACAGGGTGCTCTGAATATTTAGTTGGGATACACAATAGGTGCCTTACTGGTTAGGTGTTCTGAACACGTCCCACCAGGCAGAGATCCAGAGGTAAAACCATGACCTGCTGGAGGAACTATGTCTCACAGCTAGTCCTGGGAAAACGTCCTGAGGTGAGGAAGACTTGGGCTTCACTGTGTAGTATGCTGCCCCGGCGACCGACTTTGGATGAAACCAAAGACATCATAGTACAGTAACCCAAATGTATAAAAACAGTTTGTAGAAAAGAAAAGCCGTCAGGTGAATGAGGTGCTTTCTACTTGAAAAATAGTAGGAGGTTCTCTTTTTTTGGTTTCAGCAAATGTTTTGTTTGAATAAACATTGACACGATACGAATGCTTAGAAAAAATATATTCAAGCTCTACTTCCAGTGGCTTTAGTGATATCAAAGCCAGACATTATGTACATCTCATAAAAAAGCTGTCACGGCAATTCATTTCAATGAATGGGACAAACCAGTTTCAGTCTAAGAGAGTGGAACTGCTCCAGTTTAAACCCTTTTTTGTGTGTGCAGTTGTTGCCATATTGTTTCCCATGACCTGAAAAGGTTGCGATCTGCCTCAAAATAGAAAGGAAAACAAGAAACAGCAAATCTAGTTAGTTTCAGTTTACTAGTAACCAAAGTTGTATACAGTTTAGCTAATTGGCTGCCTTGGCACGATAGTTGTCAGCTTAGGAATGTTAATAGCCACACCGTATCTAATTTAGTGCGTCAACAGCATATAGACAGTGGTCATTCTCCTCTGCATGCTAATGCAAAGCAAAGACAAGAGACAATGAAATGAAGAAGTCGCTTAGTCACAATGTTTGCCTGCCATCAAATAGCTGGATTTGGTTAAGGAGGGAATATTGCTTCATAGACAAGCATTTTGTGCTCAATAGAGTTCATTTTGACCATTGATTGTGCCAAAGTAATTCATTTCTGGGAATACCCTCACCATGGCAACATGTCCAATCGAGATGGACTACAGAAAAGTTCAATCTAGTTTTTTAGCCAAACTACTGTACTTGTTGACATGACAGCTCTAAGTGAAAGTAGTCAATGCTGCTATGACAAATAAGGATATCAGTCAGCATTGGCTGACCATTCAATTTAATTATTGGCTGTTTTCAAATACTCTTTATGATCATTTAAAAAGTGATGTCTCTTGTCAAAAAGTACAGTACTTAAACTATAAGTTTAGCTCTATAGAACATAGTGTTGTGTATAATTCATCATTGATGAAAATAGGACAGATTCAAGGTCCTCTTACAGTTCTGAAGCATTGTTGACTATCTAATAGTTTTTGACAACTTAAGAACTTCTCACAATTTAAATAAGGTAAAAGAGGCCATGGATAAAATGTATTCTAATCAGATCCATGATATAGACAAAGTTTTTGCTTTTAAACCCTTCATTATTAAAATAGAACACAAGCTCGTCACACACTAACAATGTATATTAAAGAATATACATGTATATATCCAATAATGATGAGACCCACTACAGAGAGAAGGTCCAGATCCTCACACAGTGGTGTTCAGAGAACAACCTTTCCTTGAACACCAGTAAGACAAAGCAGATGGTAGTGGACTATAGAAGTTCCAGGAGGATGAACACGCTCCCCTTTGCATACAGATGAAAGCTGTGGAGCATGTTCACAGCATGAAGTTCCTGGTCGTCCGCATCTCCGCAGACCTCTCATGGACTACCAACACACAATACCTGGTGAAAAAGGTCCAAAAACGTCTTTTCTTCCTCAGGAAGCTGAAGCGCTCTGGACTCTCCTCTAAACTACTGTCAAACTTCTACAGAGCCACCATTGAGACCATCCTGTCTAAGCCGTACCTGCGTGGTACGGCAGCTGCATTACACAGAACAAAAAGGACTTGGCGCGGGTGGTTAAGACTGCACAGGGGATTGTAGGCTGCTGGTGGCCAGATCTGGATTCGGTCTGCAGCTTCTGAGTTCAGCAAAAGGCAAGATGGATAGCAATGGACCCCACCCAGGATACGGACTGTTTGTACCTCTCTCATCAGGGTAACGGTAAAGGACCATCAAGACCACCACCTCATCCCTCAGAGTTTTTTTTTCTCCAGAACTGTGAAAGCAATCACCCCTCCAACTTCCATCATTCCCTTGAACATTCACCTGACTGGAACTAAGGACTCTTTACAGCAACACACTTTAACAGCAATAATCACCTACAACATTGCATTGTTAATTATTACGTAAAAATCATCCAGTTGTCTATTTGTGCTTTTTTTGCATCGACTTACTGTATACTACTTTTCTTCATTTTATTTCTACTATGTATAACTTTTTAGCCAGAAGTCTGTCTAAATATCATTGTGAGAATAGTGCCAATAAAGAATCTTGAAGAACAGACAGACCACGCTTTGTTATAAATACCCTTCCTGTTCAGTACTGTGGCATGCAGAATGGTGGTCTGCATGCTGAGGTGAAATAAACACATTAGTTTTATTAAGTAAGACGTGTTGTGCAGATGCCTGCTGACACCATGTACAAACTTTATAATAGATTTTGTTATTTGTTAGTCTTTCTTTGCTCACTTAAAAAAGCAGATCTGACTAAATGTGAAATTCTTTGTCCTGAACTCCTCTCTGTTCAAATTCTGTTAATGTAGGAATTTTTCTGTGTCATCGACGTGATCCACAGACAGATATGTACAACATTTGGAATGAAACGTAATGTTCCAACAACACACATTCATAATTGCATTGCAGTTCTGGCATTTTCTGCTGCGGTATCTGTGCAGTAGTTAGTACCTAGTGAAAAGAGAGGAATTGATCTGGGTTGTTAAAGTGAATAGAATTTATTACTAACATAATATTAACAAAACGTCACATTTTATCCAGTCATCACGGAGCTAGCTTTATTAGTTTACTACTGAATCATTTTTGGATAAATATGTTTTTAAGCTTTTTATTTACCCATTTTGCAAAAAAACCAAAAGTAATAAAACAGTTTCAAATGTGCAAGTTTTTAAAATGCAATATTTGAATTGAAGACCAAACTCCAATTTGGTCTTTTAAATTGCTTTAATGCAAATGTCAGTTTTTGTTCATTTAGTTGGTTGTTTAAGCAAACAGCCATTGTTGTGAGAGCTTATTAATTTTGAAGAGAATGTTAATCTCCCTGAATACCGGGTTTGTGCATGACCTCTGAAAAGTTTTCACAAAACATTGCACTATAATAACAAAAGGAGAGTGCGCGAGAGGGACAGAGGAGGAGGGGGAGCAAGATGAAAACCTGTGAAATAAGTGTGAATAAAACGTGTGGGTGTGAGAGGTGGCTGAGGTGGCCCTGTAACCCCTGACCTCCTTCCCCAGGTCCATTCAGAGCCACACAATGGTTGACACCTGTGTCCTTTCAATGCTGCCTCTATTATTATTTACATCAGTCAGTGGAAGAGAGGAGGGGGCAGCGAGAGGCCAGAGGTGCTGTAAAGCAGTGTGCACCAGTCTCATGCCAACAAACCTCTCTGCCCTCTCTCTTTCACAGACCGATGTTTCTATCTGAGCAAATCTGCCAACCAACTCATTTCTATTATTTTTGAAAACTCAAAACAGTTGGATGGAGGGAGAGGACAGGTGGGTTGTTCTTACATCCTGTTGCTAATGATGGGACATTGTTCTTCTGCTGCTTCTCCGTGTCATCATTAACAGAAAGGTTACTGTAATAGCAGGAAAGACACCTTCTGTGTCTGTACTCACATTAAAGCATAGTTCCAGAAAAGGAAATGAATATGAGACACATTTAAAACAAATTTGATAAAAAAAATTACTTCCCAACTTAAAGAGTCTCAAAACAAATCCTTTTAGTGTGGAATGACGGGCGATTCAAAGTTATTATGAATTGTTTGACAGAAAAAAAGTGGACGCTGCAAAAGCTGATCGTGTTGTAAAAAAAGATGCCAAGAAGGTTTTATAAAATCAACACAAAAAGCTGAACGTAAATGAAATATGACACTTTTATTTCTGTAAGGTTGTCTAAATCCACCTGTGATCATTCAGGCTTTTGATGCTACGTCAGTAAAAATATAGAGCGTGTAAAACTAATGGCATTCACAGGACAATCCTTTCGTTATGCACTTGTCATCTATCCCTCTCTTGCTGATCAAGCTGGTGGGGAGAGTCACAAGAGCATGGGTGGCAAGCTGGGGGGATTCATGAATTCTTCTTTTTCTTTCACCGGGGGGGAGAGAACGCCCAATTAACAAAGGATAAGAAGTGAACCGTAAACACCCTCAACAAGGCCCAACAAACCTACAAGAATAAGGGCCCTCTCTCTCTTTTTCTCCCTATGTGTGTGCCCCTCTCTCTTTCTCCCTCACCCTCTCCAGCCCTCCTTCCCCCTATTGCGCACTCACTCTCTCTTCCACTTCTCTTACAAAAGGAAGGCTCAGAGCTTACAAAGTGCCAATTAACACTGAATGTTTGCCCCTCGCACCTCCCTCTCTGAACTGCTGACAGCTCTGGTGTTTGGGTTAATACCAAAGGCCTGCAAAGAATTATAATTCTTCTCCTTGCCCCATCCCCCCTTCTCTCCCTATCCTATCCTTTTATTTTGTTTCCAATGGGGTGGTTTTACAGTTCAATGCACAGTCAAAGGGTGATATAAAATGACTTTCCAAAGAATTTTGTTTGGGGAGAAGAGGGACGGATTGCATTGGGACAACAAGAGGATGAAAAGGGAGACGGTGATTTGGCAGAAAAAGAGAAAGTACAAGATGAAAATCAATCAAAGTTGATGGCATAACATGTTTGAAAAGTTTTGCTTTATTCTGAGAGATTTATTTTATACATAAAACACTCAATCGTTTCTGCTGTTCAAACCAGAATATTAAATGAAGAACTATGAACCCAATCCAGTAGTTTTTCATGCCTATTCAAACTTAAATTTCACTCAAGATGAAAATAGAAGTGTAGGTCATATCTTGAAGGCAAGGGCAATGACTATACCATACTTATTGTTGTCTCTAAGTTGAGCTTAGTAAATCAGCCCAGTGAATAAAAGATCAGCCTGAGAGAAAAGACAAGAAGGTTAAACTCTAAAAGAAATAGGTCACTATGCTCTTTACCGGAGCTTCTGCTTCCTCTCAATTCCCTGCCTAAACATGGTTTGCTTTAACAATTTATGTCCTCACAAGACCAAGCCTAATCATCTTCTTCATTTAGATCTAGATGAGTCCTCTTGTGATTTTTAGCCACAGTTCAGTTTAACACAGAGAAAACTTAAGATTTTAATCAATTTACATCATTATTGTAGATATAAACACCACGTATTTTGTTCTGTTTGTAGCTTTGTACACATTGTCACTCATTGTAAGACAAATGGTCCTGCATTTTGATATTCGTCCTTTTTTTCTGATTCTGCTTTGCCTACATTTGCATTACTAATAAAAAAGAGAAGTAGAAGACGTATGTAAGAAACTGAACTCTGATTTGTGTCTGATCAACAATAAGGAGTAATAAACAGAAATGGCACAGGCTATTCATTTATGTATGTGTTTTCTCGCAATAATGCAACATGAATTTGTGTGTTTATAATATACATGTAACAATCAGAATAATGTTACTACAGAATGTAACAAACCCTTGGTTTGTGAAACTTACATCACAAATAAGATATGACAAATTGACCAATAAGAGGTGACAGAAGTGAACAACATTGCCTATCCATATTTGAATTGAACTGCCCATTAGAGAGCATTGTGACCAGACTTACATCTTTCTGTAAAACAAATACAAAGGTGTAATATATATTTTATAACAAGCAAACTCAAACATGATCACACTTTAATTTTTACCTTGCAATTTACAACTATTTGTTTCACATAGTGACAGATGCATGAATTATCCTTTCAAAAATAAATTTTGTTCTGATGAAAAGATATGAACAAAATAATGTCGGACCCTCTTTAGGCTAAATTCTTCCTAACTGATAAATTTAGGCTCAAAACTATATGATTGGTCTGTGTCATCTTCAATCTTTCAAAATAGACATGCTCTGCATAAAGTTGTGACAAATGGCAATGGGTTGACTAAAACTCATCTTATCAGCAGACATCATGACAGCCCAAATATACTTCAAGTACTTGTAATAAAAATAGTTGTAAACCTTTTACTTTGGTGACTAACTTGAAAAGAGCCAGGTTAATTGTTTATGTGTAAATGAGAGGGATCCAAATGTAAAAGTGAGGTTACAGGGAGAAGAAATAAAGAAGGTGGAAGATTTTCAGTACCTAGGATCAACAGTCCACAGCAATGGAGAGTGTGGAAAAGTGGTGAAGAAGCATTTACAGGCAGGCTGGAACGGGTGGAGAAAAATATCAGGTGTGATATGTGACAGAAGAGTTTCAGCTAAAATGAAAGGGAAAGTGTACAAAACCGTGGTGAGACCGGCCATGCTGTTTGGTCTACAGACAGTGGCACTGAGGAAAAGACAGGAAGCAGAGATGGAGGTAGCGGAGATGAAGATGCTGAGGATCTGTTCAGGAGTGACCAGGATGGATAGGATTACAAATGAGTATATCAGAGGAACAGCATATGTTAGAGGTTTTGAAGATAAAGTCAGAGAGGCCAGACTGAGATCGTTTGGATGTGTGAAGAGGAGAGAGAGTACATCAGCAGACGGATTGCTGGGTTTGGAACCACCAGGAAAGACGCCTAGAGGAAGACCAAAAAGGAGGTTCATGGATACAGTGAAGGAAGATACGAAGATAGTTAGCGTGACCGAAGAAGATGCAAGCAGATAGGGTTAGATGTAAGAAACTGACTTGCTGTGGCGACCCCTGAAGGAAAATGCCAAAAGAAGAAGAAGACCACTGAGCTGCAGTTAACTCACCTCAGCTCAATTACTTTTAAATTAGCTGCATTTCAGTTAGGGCGAGATGCTGTTTAGACTAACGCAGAAACGGTTTAAAACGACAGTTAGCCTAACAGAGACAGCAGGAGTCAGACATATTTATATTTCCGCCTAAGAATAAAGAGTTTGTTTTCTTCTATCTTAAGATCGCAGTGGTCATTAAAGAACCTTTGGTAACAGTTTGCCTGTGTTTTTTTTTTTTGTTTTTTTTTTTTTAGCATGGAAAACTTATTATTAATAATAACTCTGGGCTTAATCTATCATCCTGTTTCGATCAGGACAAAGTCCATCTACTGATTTCTTCAAAGAGTAGAATAAGCTAAGATTTAATTAACAGTGTTAGAAGCATTGTTAGCTAATCCTGGGGGAGGGATCTCTCTTTTGTGTGGTCCACGTGAGGTTTCTTCTTTTTTCTTGTAGCTGCAATAAAATTATAGAAATGATGTTATCAACTGGCCAGGTAAATAAAAAAATCCTAGAAGAATGCTGGAAAAAATTGCTAGAAGATTGCTTAAAATGTATTTAATCCAAGAAAGTATATATTTTTTAAATAAAAATCAACCCAAACAACACTATGATAGGTAAACATTTTTGAAGAACTTTTACAATTTGACAAAATCTATTTTCAATGTCCTAAACTTAATACCTTTCAGACCAACATGTTCCCATTTTTGTCTGTACATCTGTTCAATCTGGGTTTTTAAAAAATGTCTATTATTTTAAAAAAAAGCACCACAAGAAAAATAATCTCATTGCTTATTTTTAATTAGTTTTCCCTTTTACATGACCACCACATTGAAGAACGTTGCCATACTTTTGTATTTTTTTATGTGTTTGCAAAATTTGGATAGAACTGACAAATCTGACTTCTTATGCCTTCTGCATCCTAAGTATTTTAATTTTACTGCTACAATCATGTTAAAGACTTTTTTTTTTTTAGTTTTTTTTTAGTTTTGCAAGTAAGGGGAGCTGAACAAGGATCTGCCATGACCTGACACGGTTCATGGTGCACCAGTGAGGGTTGACTGGGCCTCAAGCTCAACCCCGGGACATGGGGTCAAACTGCTCTGCAGCCTTTTTAAGACGGATGCAGCTGGAGAAACATGTGATTCTGGCCTCAACTATAAATCCAGATTTCTAGGATTTAGTGCAGATAAGGCAAAAGCAAAATGTGAACTTATAACTTGAGGCGATAGAAGGAAAATTCTTATGAGAAGGGAAAAATAAGTGTGCACTGGCCAGGAATCAAATTTCCCAACATACGTATGATAAAGCCACACCATACCATTTTATCAGAAGATTTATTTGGAAACAGGTGTTCGTGTTGGAAGGAGGAAAGAGCCTCTTCTCTGGAACATCTGATTCACATGAACTATAATTTCTGTTTGCCAAATGACAGATCTAAAGGTCAAAGACGTGGCTGTGTCAAATGAGGGTCATGAGAAAAGTCGAGAAAAGCACGTGCCTCAAAAAAGATGAGCCTCTTTAATCAGAAAGGGAGACAGAGTGGAACTGCCACTCTCTCTCAGAAAAAAACCCAAGTTATGTTCTTACTTCATTTTGACATTCTTCTTTTCCCCCCATGGTGGTGTGTGTATGTCTGGAGAGAAAAGTTTCTAGACATATACACTCATGGGGTCATACTGCTGTGCAAAACACAGCAGATTGTTGGATTAGCCCTGTGGGACTCAAATTCTGGGCCAGGATACTAAGGCGTTCTGAACCACCCCAGATCTCTGGCTGTAACCCACTCTCACCCTCACTGTCTGTGGTTCGGGATGTTGTGGAGGTCAGGGTGAATTGTAGGTCAGCCATGGAAAAGCTCACTTTATTGTCTGTCTCAAAGAATGAAGGAATGAGGGATGACCGAGCAAGATAGAGAAATAGTAGGAGGAAGGGTGGACAGATCAAGAGCTACCAGTTGGACAAGAAAGTATGAAGAACAGACAGATTTGGAGAGATGAATTGAAATTTAGAACATAGAAGCATCTTAGATGTAGAGAGATGGACAAGTTTGCACATCGCTTTCCTGATCTTTGTTTTTTATTTTTTCCATATGGCAGAAGAAGGAATAGATTCTCAGCAGCAGAAAAGCTGCAGGGCACATGATTATCTTCAAAGTTCTGCCAATACTCCTGATGGTATTTATCTCAAATAGCAAATCCAGAGGAACTCAAGCACTGTGTACTTTCCATTAAGAGTCAAATTTTTATGATCTAAAAATTACCCTGGCAGTTGCATTGATAGAACCAATCACAGTTGATGACAAATCTATTTCACAAAGAGATTTGTATAGTACTCAAAGTTATTAATTGAGATGATTTCCACAGATTTAGGCTGTCGAGGTTCTTTGTTGAAAGTGATTGATGAGTCTTCGGTAATTGTCCATTGTGAGGAGATGTCAGAAGGAGACAGCGCGTCACCTCGCAGTGAGAGTAAAAGAGCCGGCAAATGGAAGTGATTAGATCTAATATTCTCCATCTGGATGTGATTGCCAAAAGAGGGGTTTCAAAAAGGAGCACGACTGGGAGAAGAAAAAAAAAGGCAGCAGTAATTTGCACAGGATTTACAAATCTTCTGAATCAAATTTGGGAATCTTTGTGCACATCTTGTTCTGCTCCCAGAAGATAATCACAAAAAAAAAGTAGACATAAACAACTTTGTTCCTGTAATACAGTGTGAGACGTCTCACAGTCTCAGAGAATCAAGTTGAAATATTCAGTGCAGCGAGCTGAATTTGGAGGTTCACACATCAATACTCAATATATCTCACAGTCTCTCTGTGAGCAATCACAAACCACCCAAGAAATGGATGCCAGTGTGTCAGAGTTGAGCAGGAGCCAGGTCAGATGTGATCAAAGACTGCTGAGGAGAGACGGAGGGGGTTATCTGGTCCCAATTACATTCAATCATGGGAAATTGGCAAAGTGCACAGTGAGAGAGATCTTCATGATGAGAGCAGGAGGCAATATGAGCCGAGGTGGTCCGCTGACATTTCAGACTTCACAGGAGAGATTGGAACGTCAACATCAGGTCTCTGTTTGTAATGTTTTCTCCCCTGTTTGTTTGGAGTGCTGTGAGGTCACTGTAAAAGGGGCTTTGACATTTTCTTAACTTTATCAAGAAGTTCAGATACTTGGACTGAGCTTTCCAGTGAGAAGACACAACAACTTTTTTTGTGGCTGTATTAATACCTTAACTAATTCATTTGATATGGAAATTCAAATATTCACCACCTCAAGTACTGTCTATGAATGTCTGAATGTACAGTATGTGTCTATGTAGTATATTTAAAATGGTTTTGGTGTTTGTGCACCTTTAGACAAAAAATATCTGGAAGTTACAGCAGGAATGAGATCATTTCAGTTCTTTAAACACTGCATGGCTTGCTAATTAAACATTTTAAGCCCAATAAATACTTTGGAAGTTATTTGATGCAAGCTAATGGAAAAGTGTGGTAAGTTTTTTTGACCAAAAAAGTATAAATCACTGTGACTTTTAAGATGTCAAATGTAGAATAATATATAATAATAATAATTGAAAAAACATGACAGAGTTAGTTTACTAAACGGCTCAGTAATTCAGAATTTTTTGACAATTTGTTTTTGCTTTTTTTCCTTTATTTTTTATCAGTGACTGTAATGTTATATGTTAGCTGTGCAGTTTTACTGCTTTATCAGGTACTTACACTCCCAAAAAACCCTCAGCATGACATAAAGAAGAAATGCTTTATTTAGTAAAATTCCAATATAAGGGCCACCATAAAATTGATGATTTAGAAGAAAAACAAAAGGGAAAGATGGAACATAAAAAAATGTTATTGTTTGAAAAACTCATCTTATATATTCTAGTTCTATAATAAATAAATAAGTAATTAAGGAGTTTGAAATCTAATAAATATGTCTAATGGAAGTACAAAAACTGATTGACACCATCAGGTATGCCATTTCATATTTAGGCCTAAAGCTTTTTTATACTGACCTTAATTTCAGACATGATACAAATCTAAAAATGCCAAATTTGAATAGACACCTGCCAGTGCAATCACTGGGGAGTAAATAGTGGGAAAAGGTGGTGATCCTTCACTATAATAATTCTAAAAAGTAGTCATCTGATTTCATTTATGAATAACAAAGAAAAAATGGATTTCAAATTACTGCAAGAATAATACAATCTTCCATGTTCTCACTTTTTGGGCTACTTACGAATCAGAAGTTACTTGGAAGACATTAAATTACAAAAGATAACATTTACAAGTTTTCATCATTTGATGCATTTTTTTACTTAAAATGTTCAAGGCTGTGCACACGAATGGCAAATACACTACCTTTGATGTACAACATTCTGCTAAACGACCAGATACCAGAAGAACTGAAACAAAAATGGGAATAATTTGCCCTTATAATAACAAAATATAGTATTATAGTGTTAAGGAACAGAGGGCAAAGTGCCACCATGTCTTTCACTTCCGTTCAGTTTTCAGAATGTATTGGTTTCGCCTCAGTAAAGACAATTTGTAAATGTAAGTGAAACTTTTAAATTAAAGACAAACTGAGCTGCAACTTTGTTAAATGAAAGAGAAATAATATTTAAATGGAGATGGTACTATATAATCTATCATGTAAATGTTCCGAGTCAACAGCCGAAAGAGCCAAATGGTGCACATGTGTACACATGTACATTTATTGCATTTGCAGATGGATGGGCATACACACTGGATGCATGGTTGTGTGTGGATGTTTCTGAGGGTATGGATTACATAGCGTGAGTATGTCTGCATGTGTACTTACTGTACTTAATTTTCTGGCCTTTTAGAAAATATTTCATTGGTTTTGCCAGCAATTCAACTTTGTTGATGAACCTTTTTAAGTTCCTTATTCCATGACACAACATAAAATGTGTTGAGAGGGAGATAAGAAGATAGTTAAATATAACTAAAGGCCGCGTATCTTGTTTTGTTCAGTTGGTTATTTGTTTTGTTCATCTTCTGAACCGCTTATTCCCTAACGGGGTCGCTGGGGTGCCGGAGCCGTTCTCTGCAGATTTCAGGTGAGAGGCAGGATACACCCTGAACTGGTCGCACAGTCTAATGCAATGCCACACCCACACTCATTCCTATGAGCAATTTTGTTTCAGCCAATCAACCTAACATGCATGTTTTTGGAGAGTAGGAGGAAACCGGTCAAACTGGACAAAACCCAGACATACACAGGGAGAGCATGCAAACTCCACACAGAATGTCCAGTGTTTCAAGCTCCGCCCCTACGCCAGGACGCAAACCTCTCTCTTCTTACTGGTAAGCCACTGTGCTTATAACTGTGCCAGCATGCAGCTCTAGTTGTTTTTTGTTTGTTTAATTTTCTCACAATTTAATTTACTGTACATTAGCTTGATTTGTCACACCTCAATAAAAAACTTTTTTTATTTTTAAATTAGGAAACTATGTAAAAACAAGTTATGGAAGTACTAATGGATGTTCCTGTTCTAGTTAAGGCTTTTCTTTGTAACTTAACATGTTGAATAGACTCCTTTTCCTCCTCTAATAAACGCTGATAAAAAAGAGAAGAGATAACCATAAAGGAATAACAAAGAGGATTTATGGGAAGGCTCAGACTGATTTGTCAAGTAATTTCTGCTCACCTGTGATTGGTTAGAAAGGCTCACAAAGAATTCCAACCAAAAAGTGACCCTCCTCCCAAACATCCCTCTTTCCTTCCTTTCCCTCCCTGCTCTATGTCCCTCACTCATCCCCTCCTTCTTTCTACCCCCTGGCCCTCAACCACCTCTCTGCCTCATGCTCCCCTCTCTCTCATTCTCTCCTAGTTGCCTCACGGCTTGCTGTGACCCATCTTGCACCTCCCGAAGCCCACAACAGACGCTTGGTGTGTGAAGAAGGTCAGGAGTTCAGGCTTGGCTGAGGCTCCATTCCTCCCTCTTCACAGAGGAGGCCTGCCCTGCGGGTTTATAATTATCTGCCGTTGGCATTCAGCACAGGTTCAAGCACAGTGCAAGCGCTGGCACCAGCGTGGGGGATGCGCTTGGCTACACACTAGGTGATTAGTTGTCCCTAATTGTCAGTTCCTTGTTTCGTTTTACCTTCTTCTCCTTCTCACCCTTCATCCCTCTGGATCATTAAAACATCTTTACATAAAACTCTACTCCTAGTTCAATTTCTTCAACTTGGGTGTATTTCTGTCTGCTAAAGTAATTATTCAACATCTCCTGTCACTAAAAGTCCTGCGGGTGTCGGGTTCCTTCTCATAAATTCTTACATGTGTTAATTCTGATCCCTGGCAATTTACTGTGGGGAACCAGCTTCGTCTGGCCATTCCACACACATGGAAAGTAAAAGACAATGTACTCTGTTCACATGGTCACAAAGAACAAATGTTATTTGATAACTTGTTGCTTTTTTTAATTTAACTTTATTGTGTCTCAATACGACAGGAAAAACTATATTCCCCTCTGAAGTACACGTGACATTTGAAAATCCTTTCAAGATGAAATGAAGCAACATAAAAGCAAGCTCCAGAATCAGACCAGTCATTAACATGTGAAGACCAAGAGGGTTTAAATATTTGCTGTTTTATTAAGTAATGTGAGATGCTAAAACGGTGAATAGTAAAAAAAAATAAAAAAAAACGTTCCAACTAATGAACAAAAATGTCTAAATTCCCTGCTTCGGAAGTGAGTCAGAAAAGTTCTTTTGAATAATACAGGAAATGAAAACTACATAAAAAATCATGTTTGAGTGTACAAAGAAAAAACGTAAGGGGTTTGTAGTTTCTGGAAGGAGTCAGAAATGAAAGTAATAGCAGTCTTTCCAAATTTTGTGAGCCGTATAGTCCAAAGCAGAAATAAAATTAATCAGAGGAGTTCTTCCTATTTTCCAAATGCTACTTTTACATTATTTTTTTGTGAGTGCACAACTTTTAAGGTCTCTTCGGACAGTTTGTTTTGTTTGGGAATCATCCGACCTGAGACAAATTCCCCAGAATAGAAAGGTTCAGGAGAAAACATGATGAGAGTGAATAAAATATTCCAGCAGACGAGGAATGGATCAAACCATTAGTTAAACCACATCATTTCATAAAAAATGAAAGCAGTTATTTTTTCACATACCTGAAAGTCAGAACTGTTTATAAAATGTTTGATTGTGATTATTCAACACAAGCTCAATAAAAACAAATATGCCAATGCATACTGTACATGTGTGGGAGTAGCCACTGACGAAAGGATTGACTTGAAATATCTGATCATTTAAATTTGATGGATAAGCTTTGATTGCATTGCTCTTGTTTTTAAAATATCCAACAAGTTGGCATTTGGAGAGGTGTCCAAAGGTTACTGGTCACTGTTTTAACATCTGTAGTTTCAATTACCCAAATGTGCATCATAACTTTTCTAAAATGGAAAAACACTGTTTGGCAGTTCTGACTCTTCCTTAACCTATTTTAGATCTAGTTTAGCAGCAAGGTTATACCCCATAAACCCCACTGTACAATTGCTTGAAGTGTGTTCCGATTAGTTTTTGTTGGACTGGGCTTTGAAATTGTTCTACTACTTTTCTTCTATTTACAGTTCTCTAACCAGACTGAGAAAAATGTATTTGAAAAGAAGATGGGAAGTATTTTTGTGGTTGCACCAATAACTACTTCTTTTTATTGGATTGATCAATAGAGTTTTGGGACCTATGAGGTGATGTAAGGAAACAGCCAAGTTGATTTACTTCCAACCATTCATAGAGACTGCTACTGATTCCCTTTCTTTTGAAAAGATAACTTCAAATACACCCCCTGAGTGAGGGTAAACAGAGCTTTTGTCTCCTTTCAAAGCCAGAAAGCTTCGAGCTCACCTTCAACTTGGCAGACTTCTCTAAATTCCCCATGAACGTTCGCTTTGTCAGCTTCAGTGTGTTCTTGTGATCTTAATTTATTATCAGTATTAATAAGGGATACAAATCTTTCGCTCTCAGATGCTGTAGTCATACTTTATCTTGTAATTCACTACAGATTTTCTCTGCAGCTTTTGTGGAGCGACTGAGTCAGTTCCACTCAAAGGTGAATGTGTGCTTTCCATCAAGCTTTAATATTGGCACTGACAGGCGGTGTGATAAATGACACTCGATAAATCCATTCTTCAATGCCTTCAGAGATGTCTCCGCATCATTAGTCACTCACACCAGAGATCTCTGCAAGAGTCCATCATTGCTGCTCTGAGAAACACATCTACAGACCTTGAGACAGATCCTGAAATGGGTTCACAACTGAAGCAATACTATTGGGAGCAGCTGGAATGGGGAGGGTGAAGGAACAGCAGTCAGGCAGATGTATGGTTGGATATCTGCCAAGCAGCAATATCGTCCTGTAGCAGACCCCTCATCTTGAAATGGGTGTTGAAGAAAGGCAGAAAGAGAGACGTGGGGAACAGCAGGGAGTAAAAAAGAGTAAGATGAAGACGTGGATAGATTTTGCATAAAGGTTATTCTTCCATTCAAGAATATCCTTTACAGTTCCTGGCATAGTGACACCGTGGCTTTACTCTCAAAGGTCAATCAGCAACACGAGTTCATGTTAAGAGTAAAAAAAAACTAATAAAATGGAAAATTATTTATTGTGCAAATAACTTTACAAATACAGGTCATTCAGTGGTCTGTTATTCTTTGACATTTCAGGGGAAAGTAGAATCAGCCCTTTGAGTCTTCTATAAAAATCTATATTTAACACACGCACAGATGGTTGGAATAAGACAAACACACATCTACCCCTCTTCCCCTCTGCCTTTGGTACAAGGAAGAAGTGGACGTTTTGCCAATTTCCAAGAGCTGTGTGAGATGAGACATGGACTTTTGACAGGTGTTTGTTTGAATATCAAACAGAGCCGTTGCAGCCTGCAGATGGTAGGCAGATTGCATTCCAGACAGGGCCTTCAGTCTGGAACCGGAGCGGCAGGAGGGAGCCCATCTTTGCTCTCCAATGGTTCTCTTGGGGAACCAATTTCAAAACTTCATGTCTGCACGACTGTTTTCATCACCGTCATGGTCTTCACCACTAGACCAGATGTCTATAGTCCATTTGGACTTCTGGAAAAAAAAGCACTGCTTTTCCATTGGCTTTGACCAAGTTTGGGCTGCATGTTAACACTGAAACAAAGATTAGAGATGGAGAGAGAAGTTTAGGTCATCATTTAGGGTGTTCTCCATTTTCAAGTTTGTGTCACAGTTTTGTTGAGGAGGTCTGAGTTAATCAGAAATTGTATTCACTCTAAAATGGTCATTGGATCTTGGAATGTCTTCAAGGTTTTGAGAAAAAGTTCCACACACATAGAAACCAGGGCAGGTGAAAATATTACTGCAAAAAATGTGTTTCACCTTTGGTTCAGTTTTAAATTCACTATACTAACCACAAAGAATCACTAAAGACAGTATAAAAGTGCTCATTTTTAGTTTTTTTTTTTAATTTGGGCATCTTTACTAGAATCAAGCATCTTGCTAGTTTGTATTTCTTTATTTGTTTACTTTTCTCATGTCTTTAATGTGTAATAACCGCAAGTAGACATTAGCATCGCCAACAAAACCAGATGCAATGACAGAAATTGAGCATGTCTAAATGTAGATGGTATCAATAAAATTAACAAAGCAGATGCATTGTGAGACTACGTATTTATTGTAAAAGCTTGGTGATCTTCAATAATGAACAAAAACTGTTATATTCTCATTTAAAACCTTTTCTGCACAGTAAAATTTGGTTCTTCAAAAATACCCAACAGAATCAAAAAGCTCTAGTTTAAAAAGTGTGTTATTGGATGATGTGCTGAATGTTTTGTAGAAATGTATTACAACGGAGGATATTTTTTGAGGGGCAGGACAAGTCAGTCACTACTTCGGTAACACATCTCTGTAGTTTCAAATAAACTATTGAAACTCAGAAGAAATACAAGGTACCAGTGGATCCAAAATTAAAAGCTGCTGCTCAACAATTTAAATACAAAATATTTGCGAATAGGGTTTACAATGGGATTTTCGTTTTTTGGACTGATACAAAAAAGGACACCTTATCCAGAAAACCAAAACTTGTATTTAAATGAAGAGGTAACTGGGATGACAGGTGCCTCAACCAGAGGAGGACTTGCTCATTTTGGATAGGCTGAAAAAAACATTAGGTTTGAATCTTTCCCTATGTAAACTTGCTGCAAGGTCTTGCCCCCTGTTCCATCAATTTTCTGGTCCTGGAAAACAACATAGAAATACACCAGAACAGCGTAGCAAACATGAATGCGGCATCATGCGACAAAGATAATGTGAGAAAAATGTCTCTTTCCAACCTATTTATGAACTTGTTCAATAGACAATGAGAAGACAATTTGTGTAATGTTTACACTCTGTCTTAAGCCCAAATTAGACTTTTAATAACTGCAAAACAAAATCTACTTTGGCATTATCAAAAGCCTCCCAGGAGATGTAAAAAGACAAAAGGCTAGCATAATTTTGTCGGCCATTTTGGTACAAAGATTCCTCCACTACAAAACAAAACCCCCACACAAAATAAACTAGAGTGAAAGCTCCTGCAGCTGGTTATTTCCAGTAATTTACGATCAGGTGAGTGTGTAGAAGCTTGGCCTCATCTACAGAACATCTGACATCATCTGATTTTGTTTGCCAAGGAGAAAACAGAGTTTATTCTCTCTGTCTTCACAATAGTCTGGATGGAAATGTGAAACTTTTATTATTTTGGCAAGTGGTATGGTTGTTGAGCCAACTGAATGACTTACTAAAGACACAGAATGAGACTGAGGAAAATGTGGGAAAAGGTGGAAAACACACTAAATAATGAGTCAACAACCATCCATTATTCCCATTGACTCAGGATGATCATTGAGATTTACTTTCATGCTCCATATCATACTTATCAAATTAAAAATGTGACTCAAATACTTCCATTTTTTGATTGGATGAAATTGCTAGTTGGCTGTGCAGAACATGACCAACAAAAACATGTAAGGCCACAGTTTGCAGCCTCTGCCCACTCATACCTCACCACATTGGGTCATATTACATAACCTTGTTCAAAAAACACATTTTCATTATGTTTGCAATACATCAGCAGGGTTTTATCTACTTAGAACCCTTAGCAGCTATGACTGAGCTCGCTTTTGTACAAATTCAAAATTTCCAGAAATATATTCAAGGCCACAAAGAGTATACCCAAAAGTAATTCTTCTGAGGTTTCTTTTCTTTTTTTCTTTTTTTTAAATCTCAGCTTTTTTAGATGAAACTTTGAAAGAATGTAAGACCATCTGCACTTTGGAGAAAAGTACTCCACAACATATACCAGATGTGCTTTTTAGACTCCACGTCTGAATCTCCTGCAGTAGGCTCCCCTTCCCCCGAGGGTGGCGGGGCGTTTGCTAGCATAATGCTTGAGCTGTTTCATGCCACAGGTAGCCTCAGTTTCCACATTCACCCCTGCAGCTTCATAGAAAAGAAGGAATTCTGAGAAATCCTCTTCTTGAACAACCCACAGAGCAGAAGAGAGTCTGTTTACCCTGCTGCTTCACTGTGACCATCCACATGCAGCTTTTTACTGTAACAATGACCTGTAGATGAATGCACAACCACCAGCCCCCAATCCCAAACCACAAAGAGGTAAAGGCACACTGTTATTTCCCTGACCCAGATGTAAAACAAATAGAAGTCCAAGAGAAAGCATCCTGGGGCGGAGTTTGTCTTTTAATTCTCAAAAGATTGCCAAGTAAGCTCCCCAGCCTGGAATGTTTGAATTCCATAGTTGTAAATGTTGGATCAGAGGGGCAGCAGATGTTAGTTGAACAGAACCAAGGATTTAACAGCTCTTCTCTAGAAGGTTTCTCTTTTTGTCAGAAACCTTCAATCTGGGTTTTGGAGAATTGTTCATCCCATAAACACTGAGAGTTTTCATTGTGCTTTCACTCTGACAGAAACCACATGACACTGGTAATTGTGGAAAGCCAATAAAGTAGCCCACATGCTAATACTGTCCTGACATTAGGACAACAAAGTGTGACCACATGCCACAAATGAACTGAAACACAACAAGAGATTCCAAGCCATGGATCTGTAATTTAAAAAACAGCAGACTGCATCTGTACCAGAGTTGCCAATAACTAAACCTCACAAGCTGGTTCAATCTACTTATACACAAAAGAGTTTAAGGTGAAGAAAACCCCTCAAACAAACTGAAACCCTGAACAAAAGAGAGATGGGAGAACCTACGCTGAAGGAATGTGGCCCCTTTTTCAGCTGCTGGTATGTTCACACACCTTTTGTCAAGGGAGAGAAAAGAAACCGGGCAAAAACAAAGTGAAGAAATGCAAAACAATGTCATCCTCATTTTATGTTGATTGATTAATTAGAACCGGATACATTAAACTTCCTTTCAAATAGCAAAAAAAAAAAAAAAAAAAACACCAAATATTTAGTTTGAAGATTTTTGTTTGTTTTTACTCAATCCTGCTTTTAAAAATTAATTCACATTACTAATGTCTTGTTCTATGTATTATTCAAAGTGCTGCTTGTGGTTGAATCTACTATTTACGGAGTGATACAAATAGCCGCAAGCATGAGGGTCTCATAGGAAAAGAGTTTTAACATCATTGCACTGATATTTGCATCAGTGTTTAGTTTTCACTCACCCGTAGCAACATTGAAGTCATACTTTGTGTGCGTTAATGCCACTTGAACATGTTTGCCATTTTAATAATTACAGGTTATTAAGAATTGAAACATTGTTGCACAAATGGCTTTTAAGAACAATAACATACATGATTGTCACTGATTTCAATTCGGTATCGGTGTATGTTAGCCTAACACATTAGACTGTTTCTATCATTCTGTGGAAACTGTCTGACCCCTCGCCATTGGAGTTGATTTGCTCCACAGTAATACTTTTTTGCTGTAACAATCGCTTCTTTCTTATCAGAACCGGATGTGATTTATTTAGTCTTATTTATATCAAGTCTTGTTTGAGTCACTGCATAGTCACTGGTCGAGTTCTAAAGGGTTTCCTGATTGAGTCCTCATGTCTTAGACTGCTCTTCAAAAATTATATGTATACTTTAACATAATTATAATAACTACACATATGTATGTAAATAAATTTATATGTAATTATGTATAGTTAAAACTACATCTATTTCTTATTTGTTTTGTCTTTGGCAGTTTTTGTTCTTGCTTATTTTAGTCTTCTGTGTTTTGCTCTTCTTCTTACAAGCTGCAAGTCTTTAGTCAGAGGTTTGCTTTGACAGGTGAAGATCAACTGGAGTCATGGCTATTGGCAACCATGTGTGATTGTAGGGGAGAGGTGGCCATGGGGTCAGCAGCAGCGGAGTTACTCTATACCTATGCAATAACACACTGGTTGGGGCAAAGTTCACAGCATGTTTTTATCCACTTTCCTACAAACACACTGCAGCTTTATTTCAGAATTAACTCCAAAGGCAACGATATCAGAAGCAGTCACTCATTCTCAGTCTGTAATTCCTTCTCCACCTATAAGAAATAATGGCATCAATAGCCATGCGTTTGCTTTCCTATCATTTGTTTTCCGTTCCACCAATCTCATTAGATGAAGACAACTCTCCTGCATCCTGTTCACTGATGAATGGTCAGAGAGAGGCAGTTATGCATTATTGACTTCCGCTGCAGACACTTAAAACGATGAAACAGAGGTTGGAACGATTAAACAGCAATCACATTTGTAATTATGATAATGTCAATTGAGCTTGTCAGGGATGAATAATTTCAGGGGAGACAGTAAAGATACCTAACAAGGCTTTTCTCAGCGGTAAACACAGGACTTTTAGAGCTGTAATTAGCCTTTTAATGTGTAACACATGGCTTACAAGCCATCCATGGGCCCAACTTCCCTTCACTCAATCACTTTCTCTCTCTCTCTGTAAGACACACTTTTCTCGTAGCTGGAAATCTAACCACACGAGTAGGAAACTTTCTCTGTGGGGTGGGTTGAGACACGGTTAGGTCTATTTGAGCAAATAAAAGACAAATTGTTATTTTCCTGTTCTAAAAAAAGATGCACAAGCAATGCAAGGTAGCATTTCTACCTGGCCTACTTTAGGCTTGGTGCAAGGATTTTCATACAAATAAATTACGGGGGTATTTGTAAATAATTTTTTTCTCAATAGGAACTTCAATTGACACTGAAAGGGTTTAGATCATAGCAGTTAATCTAAAAGGCCTCAGATAAAACCAAAGAACCAACATAATTCCAGCGTAACAAGAGCCCACACACATAGTTCAAGATTTTTTTACTAATATTTAGAGGTTTTAAAAAAAACAGACACAAATATATGGTTATAAGGTGACGGAGAGTTATAATTATTTTTTTACTAAAGTCTTCAAAATACTTCTCGCCTCACTCAACCCCTTCAGATGTTCACAACACAATCAGACTGGTAACAAGGTCCTCACATCACCAGAGAGCATCCCATACAGAGCCCCAATGATGCCATAGAGGTTTGAGTCTTTTATGAGAAGCTCTCTCCCTATGACTCAATGTTTCGATGAGACATACACAAAACTTTTAAATCAATCATTGATTCCTTTTGAAATAAGCTTTACTACATGCATTACATACGAGCATTTGTAGAGTTTGTGTACACTTCTCCATCATGGCCGAATGCATCATATTTGACAAATTTAGATCAACGAAAGCAAATTGTGTCTTTACTTTTAATATATTGTGGCACTGATTGTCAACCACACACGTTGCTGTTTAGAATACAACCATTTGTTAATCAGGATTATATAAACTAAACGTGTTTGCTGATGTTGGCAGCTGTCATTAGTTTGGGGGGTTGAAAGCTAAATAGTCAGAAGCGATGTGATGCTGATGAAACTAACAGGGTTTCTAAAGTCAATAATGATCCTTCTCTTGGGACCATGAATGAAAACTGTCATGACAGTCCATCATACAGACTGTCTGTGCATTACTGGGAGGTAAATCAGCGGGCTAATCTTTAAACCAACATTTCGACAGATACTGCCCTGATTCCAAACTTGGTCAGTTTGTTTCCATAAAGTGTGTTGAGGAAGCTGGACATGTGAATATCAGAATTCGATTGTAAAATTTTTCTTTTTTAGTTTTGGAGCATTAAAAATATACATCAGGAGATCAGACAGTTTGTTCGTAAGTATGTTTCTAAAGAATATGAACGTCACTTGCTAATTGCTGTATTTTCTCTCTGTTACATCTTACAGTACATTATGATTTGTATCTGCAGAGCCAGCATTATGCAAAGGACCTAAAGAGGGGTCAACAGATACACAACATGCAAATGAAAGGCCTGCAAAGAGGTGCAAGAATTGTCTGGTTGTGTATGGGAGTAAAAAAAGAAGAGAAAGAAGACCCCAAAAGCATTGAGAGGAAATAGAAATATGATTACTATTCCAGTCACAACTAGCACAGCAGTTTCTGCACTGATCCCACATTTCTGGCGCAACCTCTAAAGCTGCTCCCAAGGGGCTCATGGAAAGGCATAGGTCAACCACCCCTTTCCTGACTCACCACATGTTAAAGGAATTCAGCAGTGCATTGTGGGATATGACACCAGTAACCCCCACAACTAAGTTTCCAAATTACTAACACAAAACACACTAACCTGTCTGCCATTTTAGCTTCGGAAACATGACAAATACTGATGTAGAAGGGGGAAAAATGGTGAGGAAAAAAGACGATCGTCTTATGTGTTTTTGGTTTCAATTTTTTAAAAAATTTCCAGGCACTACACTTAGTGTGTGTTAAATTCATTTTAAAAGCCATCATTCTAATTTTCTAAAGTGTGTTTTGTTTATCATTTTTGCAAAACTATTAATGGATGTTTAAACTGTTTTGTCAAGTTAGCTGCTCATCAGAGTTTGTATACTTCCTATTTACAAAAAGTCTAACGCGGAAGTCTACATCGATATTTTTATGGTTTACTGACTATGTATCAATAAAACAATGTGTATGAGTTGCACCTAACTACTGTTTAACAGAGAAATCTCAGTTTTATTTTTTTTTACGCAATACATTTTTTACCTCACAATTAAATAGATTTGTGTTACGTCCATATTAACTAGTGAGTTGTTTTAGAAACCACTTCAGATTTAATAAATGGAGAGTCATTAGAAGACCTCTGTGACAATCACAATAAACTACACCCACATATAGATGGGGTATTATTCTAATAATTATGCTAACAAAAAGGTGGAAAAAGTTTTTTTTTTTACACGCTATAAACATCCAGACAGCCACAATACTGTTTGTTCATTTATGGGGCCCCTTTTTAATGGCTGGGTATAGCCAGTTCCTTCTCTCACCGTGGGGCCCGGAGCCGCGTTGGCGAGAGAGCAAACGGCAGAGCTGATGGACATCTGTCAGCCAGCCTGCCGAATGAGAAACTACCCTGTTAAACTAGCTAAAACAGAGAGAGGTGTGAAAAAAAGAGAGTAAACACTGCTCTGATCTTTGTTAGGAATTTCTTTTCATATAGATGCCAGAGGGGGAAAACGGGCATGCAATGAAGCAGACATAGCACATAGAGATCTGCTCGTTTTGAGAGGATTCTGGCTTTGCAGCACCATCCCTGACATCTAAAGCCTCAGTCCCTGTGAGCCCAGAGGGACTATTTGGTGCCACAGGCGGCGGCGTCCAGCAGCTGCTGCAGCTTTGTATACACATACACACATTGTTAGAACTGATGCACATTTCCCGAACATAGTTTTTCATTCACTCGTGCAATCAAACTGCTTAGATAAAATTAGATTTTTTTTTCAGTTGAAGGTGACACAGTACTATAAGACCCAGTACAACACACAATGCTCGGACATGTTGAAAACAGTACAACATTTGACCAACACATAGACAGAATGCCGTGCATGTGCACGACAGTGGCACTGACTCGTAAAACAAGATGTGTCTAATAAACACACTCACAAATATGGAATAGAGTAACTGGTAGAAACTCTTTGCAAACACATCAGTTCTTTGTAGTGCCAAATGATGCATACAGTTCACACGCATTTGGACATAAGGTTTTTATTTCAGATACTCTCCTGGCATCTGGTCTGCACACACTCTCACAGAAAGTCTGCCTGTCGCTCAGAGTCAAAGAAAAAGAATCCTTTCATGACACAATGGAAAAAACATGCAAACACATGCAACACCACACATAAACTGAATCGGCTGTTTGCCTTGGACAACTACAATTACACATTCAGTTGAGCATGAAAAAGAAAAGAAAAAAAAATCCTTTTTCTCTAAAAAGATGATAAAAGTGTCCTGTGTTGTATATGCATGTAAAGCCACTCTCACACCCACACAGATTCCTGGAAGGAAACTCCAATACTGCTGTCCATCCTTCAGTCATAATGGCACACCCAGAACAGTCAAGCCACAATTTTGCTCTATTGGCTGGAACTCAGTCGATTTCTGTGCTGTTATAAGTCTTCAGCTGCAATACCTCTCATTATATTATTCCCACTTTTCATCTCTCATTACTTATTACTCAATTCACTTGAGCAAGGGAACACAAACCTTCCAACTTTTTGGACAGAATTTATCTATTTTGTAAGCAAAAGGAACAATATGAATGATTTATGGTGGATTCCAGGGCAACGAGGCAACAAATTAAAACAAGCATTAGTGGTGAATCTGAGCTCTTGTAGGGAGTAACAAGACACATGACTGACAGAATCGTTATGCAAACCCTCCCACAATTGTCCCTTTCATTGGTCCCAGGGCACAGACTTGTTGCCCTCCAAAAGTGTGACTCAAGGAGAGAGAGAGAGAGAAGTACAAGGTGGGTGGGATTCATTAAAAAATTCCCACTGCTGTAAACTTAACTTCATAAAGAGAAAAAAAAGAGAGAAATCATAGGTGTCATGTGGATCCACATCAAACTGAACCCACACTTGCGTGATGTTCTTCTTTTGCTAATTAGTCTGCAATTCAATCTTTGTGCCCTACGTCCTGAGGTAAAAATGTGCTTGTGTGTGTGTGAATCAACTCCATCAGCAGATTGTCTTGCTCTCGTGCAGTGGCGTGCAAGATCGCATGATGTTGAAAGGGGTAAAACAACAGAGCAGGACCCCAAGGGGCTTCCGGCTGGGTTTAAATGCTTCAACGATTGGGTTGTTTATGTAGATTTGTAATATAAATACAAATAAAAGAATGAAAAGTGCTTTTTTTTCACGTGTACAGTTGTGTGAGATGACACATTTCACGGTTGCCGTAAAGACAAGATATTGCCCTCAATTTCCTGTAAGAGGCCTTTCCGGGGTAAGACGAGTGATGAGAAAAGATGGCCTAACTGCTTGCATAACCTTGAAAGAGAATCTGTTATTCATGGGGTGTCTACAGGAAGATTAACAACCTTTTTTCTGTTTTTCTCCTCTTTGTTTTGCTTATCCAGAGAGGGTGATGATGGATTCAAAGAGTGTGAACTTTGTCAGAGATTTGGACTGTGCAGGAAGAAATACATTAATGTACTCTAATATTTGATCAGTGGACTCAGTAATGCTGATGCATGAAAGTGAGCTGGGTGGTTATTTGTCAATACCACAGGCTGTGTCTTGCCGCTGTGTGTTCGGGCATTATACTGTATATATCTCTCATCACAAATACGCTGGAGGCAAAGAAAGAGCAAGGCTTTGTGGGAGCCTGTCTAAAATGATTGCAGTGCTCTTCTAACGTTTGTATTTGGCTTTTCAGGAGACATAAGGAAGGATGGGGGATGGGATAGGGGCCTGCTCTAAAATCTGACAAATTGCTGAAAATTGCCTTCACACAGTCATTCCTGTTTGGACACACTTGGCACATCTGGTTGTGATCTGGTAACAAAAGTGCCGTGGCGGAGGGCTCCACTCTCTTTCTCTCATCTGGTTTGGCCCGCAAACATACTGATGATCACACACCCCCCACCCCGCCCCAATCCCTGTGTGTGAGTCTCATGAGCATTCCTGAGCAACTCATTGACTTTAGGGTGTTATTGGGATGTAATTGAGGTGTCTGAAAAGATAAATGCAGCACTATGATTCAGCAAACACCCCTTGTTTTCAAAGTACATACAATTTAGTAGAAATATAAACTAAACACTTCTAAAAAAAAATTATAAATCATGCAACGTCTAAAGCAGATGACTTCATAAGTATGATAAGAAGAATTTCATAGGTAGTGTCACAATATGTGCGAAATCTTTTAGTCACATATAATCATTTTATATTTGAATGATACTGAACAGCTGCCGAAATGACCGTGATCTTTCGAGGTGGAATATCTACAAAAACCAAGTTTCTTTTTTATGTAAACCACCTTGATGAACGAAACCAGACAAATTTAAATAGAACACTATTGCACTATTAGAGCCTTTTATTAATCTGGATGTAACAATATATTAAGTGACAATACTTCATCTCCCAACACAAACTTCAGGGATTTTTAGATTCTTATTCATTAGACATGTGTGTCAAATAAACATGGACAGGATTGAGAAGTGGAGGAGAGGTCATGGGTAAATACTTGCAGTATTGTCAGTTCTGCAGCTGTGTGGCTGAAGAGAAAAAGTGAGTGCACAGCTGCAGACTGAGGCCTCAACTTCTCAAATTGCTCCTGCCTCAGTTTCCTGCTTTTTTTCTTACAGACCAAGCCAAACCAGGCACGTATTAGAACTACCCCCACTTTAATAATCTATGATGTCATCTCAGCATCTCTTTTGTTGTAATAGTTTAAAAGAAAATGCCTGCTTCGTGCGGCTACTTAATGGCGGTTGAATGTAAGCAGGTATTGGATCAGAGGACAGAAAGAAGTGAGACTTTTTGTCTTATTGTCTGTTCGTCTTTCTACCACTATCACCACATCTGCTTCAGTTTTGACTTCCCCTAGTTTGTTTGTCCATCTGTATTTGAACCCCCCCACCCGTGACCTAGACACCCCTATCCTTCCTTCACTGTATCAGTAGTGAGAGGTTGAAGAATGATCAGTCAGTCTTTGATGTTGCTAGTCCCTCTCCTGCTTTCCACAGCACATGAGCCTGAGCAATTACAAAAGCGCTTGTAGCTGCTCGCTATTACTCTGTAATGCTGTAGCTGATCCAAGAGAAGTAATAGAAGAACAAAGCCAAGTAGAAAAGAAGAGTAGATGGAAGGGTAGTTTGAGAAGGAAAATGATGTGGTGGAGAAAGCAAAAGACAATAGATGAGAAGGCGGATTTTAGCTTAAAAATGTCTAAACATGAATTTGAGAGTTATTACTGAGCCCCAGTGTTGTGATTAAGAGTTTTTCTCTCTTGCATAGATGGGAGAGTGCATACTCTATTACGATGATGTCTTAATGCTGCGGCAACATGTGGTAGACAGGAAGTACTCAGGGCATATAAGGGAACAAGGAGGAAGGGGCCCGACCAATGATGGCCCCTTTTGTTCCCAGCAATCATTAGATAAGACTCAGAAGGAAGTCAGAAATCACTTTATCATATGGTCCACACATCCCATCTTGCCAAAGCAGGATTTGTTCTCATCAAAAAAAGCTCAGTCCACAGCTCGTTGAAGCTTTCCATTCAGGGTCCATAATGCTCTGTCTGTCTCTGCACCATTACAAATAAATTATGTGCCTCATCTGTTTGGCAAGGGTCAATTATGCTCTGCGCTGGCCGAGTGGTGGCATCTGCCCCGAATAATACACAGACAGACATTTACAGCTAGGAATAAACAAGCAGTGTTTTGTATTATGACTGTATTCAGTTTAAGAGAGAAGTTTGTTTTACTTGAAGCAACCACATAATTGACTAACATACTGTTTTATTTTATTTTTTTTACTATTGGTGTTTCTCTGACTTTCCGGACTTTTTAACTCGATTACATCTTGAATCAGGCTTCACTAAGTCATCAGACACAGGTCTTGTTGCTGTACACAGAATTACTTCTAACTGTGTTGATGATGCCTTCAGTTACTGCGAGTCTGTTTGTCTGTGATAGGCTGCAGCAAACTAAGAACAGGCTTGAGAAAATTTTGGGACTTCACAAATGTTTTACATTTTAGTCCTGCATCTACAAAATTCTAAAAGTGGGATAAATTATGTTAGGTTGAATGAATAAAGTAAAATTAAGAGGAGATGAGTCATGTGATTAATAAGGATGCACTAATGCTCATTTCAATAAAATGTAACTTCAAGAACCGAAGAGAATAGTTGTCTAACTTTCAGTATTTTTTGCCACATATGCCATTTTTAAAATAATACTATATTTTATAATATTATAATACTATCATGTTATTAAATATTCAAATATATTTTTCAGTAGTCTGTAGAACCTTTGGTTATTTGTCTGATAACGTGCGTTATTGTCTGCAATTAATTCAGATATTTGGTTACCAGATCAAGAACTAAACTGGATTTTACAATAGCACCACAAATTTATTTGCAAAAAATGATAAGTCTAACTCACTTTCTGTAGGTGTAGTTATGTAAGGTCAGAGGCTATGGTGTTTGGCTGAAGGTTTAATCTTATGAAAGTTTCCAAAGCAACTCCAAAACAGCACACATCCACAAAACAATTGAAAAGCTGTTCCAAGGGCCACGTATTAGCCAGCCGCACAGAACAGGCCTGCTTTGTCCCGCTCCACTTCACACCTGCTGTGTGCTATGAGAGGAGGGAACAACTGGAGACATAGGAAGCGCCTGTATGTGTGTACGCCTGGGCGAGAGAAGCACAACTGGGCATGCAAACTCTTGTATGAATACATGTGTTTGCGTGTGCAGGGACATATAAGAATGCATTCAATGCTCATGGCACAAGGCAAGGCCTTAGCTCAATTTAACCCTCCACTAAATGCCTCCATGACGCCAGCCATATTTGTGTGGCCACATGCCATCACCAGAGAAGATATGGAAAAAATTTGTGGACCAATAAGTCTTGGGGATTACATGGCTCCTCTTGGCTTTGGCCTTAATAATGCCCCAAATCCAACAATGCCATGTCAATTTGGAGATTGCATCTTCAGAACAAAACCAGATTAATAGTTTAAAAGTGAATTTTGATTTCTTGTGACATGATTGGTCAGTGCCATCCTTAAGGAGCTATTGTGTCTGCAAGGCTGAAAAATAGTTGGAATGTGTGTGCTTGAAACAGAGAGGAAGCCTTGACAGAGGGGGTTGTATGTAGAAATAGCAGTGGATTAACTCAAACACAACATCAACTTGATTTTTTAATTGCCTCTCAACTACAATGAACGACCAGTGCAGCTGTCTGCGTGAACAGCTGCTGGCCAAAAAAGACCGGACAAACATGGCTCTGAGAAGGAGAGAACAGTGCAGGAAGACGCATACGTACACAATGAAGTATTTCGCAATTTCACAACTTTGAAAAATTCATGCATAAAGATTCACTTTTATTGGAGAATCCACATCTGTTTCCAAAGCACATTTCCTATGAAACTCATTGTGTGTGTTGTCTGGGCAAAGTAGTAAAGCATGCAGCATGATCACATGAAATGAAGTAAAGCAGATAATGTTTTCCTTTTTTTTTTTGGCTTTGTTAATGTGGAATTTCTGAGTTTACAAGTTAAAATTTACAACTGTGGAAGAACCAGGGGGTCTGAAAGATTTGATGGAGCAGTCTGTATGGATTTCCTGCAGAATATTTGTCAGACTTGAATTAAGTACTGTTGTTTGTGCTCACTCGCTCTCTCTGCCTCAGCCTGGGGCCTTGTGGCTGACTGCTCCACATCTATAAATCACCAGGAACGCATGCTTATATCCTGAAGCAACCAAGCTGAGTCAGTCTGGCAAATCACATTTGCATCTTCTCGGCCTGTTTGCAGCAAGCGACTGATAACCAAACACACATTACAGGGCAAGATCCCTCTTGTTTGCACATTCTACTCATATCATATTTTAGCGATAATACCACATGAAAAGACTTGGATGTAGATTGAGCTGTGGCTCCTTTCTGTTATGGAGATTGTTACCTTGCATAAACGGCAATGTTCCAGGTGTTTGAACAACAAAAGAAAGATGAAGTGGATACAAAATATGTATGAAAGAAGAGCGTTGTTAGGGGTGTCAGAGGAGATCATCTTTTACTGTATGTTGATGCTGCAGATCACGATAGGTCATGGTTGGGTTTTACTTGTAGATTTTCTTCCCATTCTTCAATCTTGAGACACCATTTCAGGGTCTTGGTAATCTTTGCTAACAACTAGCATCCCTTCATAATCAATATGGGTGTGTTTGCAAGTGTGTGTTATTTAAGCATGTGTTTGCGCTTCAATCTATTTTCTATTCAATGCTGTTGCTTTTTTCCTCTTCTAAGAAGTGCCCTACCCAGATATGTAGGAATTAGGCCACATCACTCAGTACGAAGCAGCGCTAATCAAAGTGCCGAATAGTGAAACAGACAGCTGTTGTCATGTGCCTTGATTCCAATGGCTATCTGTTCCTGTGTCTGCCTGGGTGCTTATTTGGCCAGCTGGAGTTGTAGGGGGAGCGAGGGTTAACGCTGTGTGCCATTTCCAACTGCAGCAAGTGAAGTGCTTCAATTCAAATGACAGATTTCATCACAAGCGTACTCTATAAGGTAAGTTCCTCTCCTCTTTATCCTCCCCTTTGAAACAACCTGAAGCATCCTTAAGTCATTCTAAATCTAATGCTGCTGATTTGAGAGTTGACTTTTTTTTTTTTAATGGAATGACTCACTGGTTTGTCTAATATTTTTTGCAAGTGAAGTAAAACTACAAAAGCAGTCTTACCAAGTGTTGATTTGACTTTTATTAATTTGATAGTAGATTTTCAACAAACGTCTAAACATGCATTGATAGAATTAACTGATCAGGGAGCTACTTTTGTGAGACGATTGCAGGAATCATCTACCCAAAATTTGTAAAAACAAGCATCTCAATAACCAACATACAACATCTCAACAAGCATCTCCATAACCATAACATTCTCTGTTTGGTCAATCAGATCACCAGTCACTCCCTGAACTGTACGTTATTGATGTGAAAAATTTAGAAAAAGAACAATATTAGGGTTAAAACAAGACGATAAAATTGCACTTGTTGCTGTTTCATCTATTTCTGGTTCATGACAGTTGTCTATGAAGGAGGAGCTTGACAGAAACAATAGGCCAACAACTGTTGAGGGTTAAGTGGGGGCTTTGACACAAATGCAGTGTAAGCTTTACAGGAATAACCTTACAGCACCCAAAAGATTACATTTAAGCTAAGCATTTATTTGCATAATTTTTTCTGCATGAAATTACAGTATTTTTACATAACTTTAAGTTCAACATCTGTTCCAACTATAAGTCAAATTTCCCTTTCTGCATTTTTAAAAAAAATTCTCACTCATTTCTTTTTTTAGAAAGTATCAAATATACACGGAGTATAAAATAATCTTCCAAAAAAAATCTAATGTGATGTCATCTAATTTGAGAGATTTTGTGGTGTAAATGTTGAGGCTTGTGAATATTTTGATTCTATAAAGCAAGCAGAAGAAAAAAAAGTCAGGACATGTTTAAACTTTTTTTTTCTAAGACTCACCGATTCTATACTGAAGTCACCTTGAACTGTCTTTACTTTTTCTTTGAATGAAGACAAACCTAAGCAAGTAATGTTGAAGAATTATTTATTTGAGAAGGGTGAGGATTAACCCTAGATTCACCACACATACAAACATGCAAGCAGTGTGTGGACCAGAGGTCAAATGGCCCTGAACTCTCTCGCTATGTGCTGGGGACATCAGAGGTCCCTCTGTGTGCTTGTCCCCATTTATTTTACTCATCATCCCTCATCAGGCGGGGATGACCCCGTGAACCTAGAGCTAGGGTTACCTGTCAGTTGACTGTCTATTCATGAGCACAGCACTTTGAGCTGTGTCAACATTTGCTCTGAGAAAAAGAAGTAAGAAAGAGATGGATTTACTTCTGTGATGGTGTGTTTTAGTTCTGCAACTATAATCAGATGATATTTTCTTCTTTCGCTTTTCTGCTTTAGAGTAGCGTTAGTCTCGAATCAGCATACTCTCTAAAACAGTTGACAATGATGTGGGAAAATTCCCGTTTACTCTAAAACAAAAGATCCAGAGAAACACAGCAAACAGATGCTTGCATGAATACCTACTGAGGAGCTCCTACAAAAACACTCCAAAAGACCCCTGTGTGTGCTGTCAGCTATCAATCAGGTTGCCGTAAGTGGGATCCTTGAGTGGAGATGCTATCAGCTCCGCCTCATATACACTCACACCACAGTTTCCTCTTATCTCTGTAGAGATAACAGATCCCCTCTGACAGCGAGCAGCCTGAACTGGGCCCACTCACTTTCAACATCTCTGTTCCATCCCTTGTCTCAGCTGCACCTTTTTGACCACTTCATTTCAGACAGGACTCTCAGAAATATTAAAATAACAAAAGCAAACAAAAACCAAAACAAAAATAGTCAATTTGTTTTGGTTCCTGTGTAAAATTCAATAAGCGTGTCTCTTCTATTGCAGCCGCGTGGTGCCGCAGAGGCTACAGAGGGCGCGTGCTGCTTCTGATTCCAATCTCCGATGTTATCAGCTTCTAGAAGAAACATGATACACGTCTTGGTTGACAAATTTGGATGGGCATGAAATTAAACAAAACTCAGGGGAATGAAATGGCCTCAATTTCCTGTGTGGTGTACTTTTTTATTATTTTGTAAACATCCATTTCCAGAATGCAAATTTGTGCGAGGAACATTCTTTAATAAGCTTCTAATAGGCAAAGCAAAAGATGGTTCAGGGTTCAGTGATTAGGTGGCTTATGAAGTCAAATAAATGTGAACGTATGTGCAAAACCAGTGAGTTTTAAGGTGAAATTGTTCAGTTTTATAAAAAGTGTTGAGTATTTACTATATCATCAGTTCAGGAGGAGTCTTTCTGTTTGATTAAATGACTGCCGCTTGTGAAGATGGTCCTGATCTGGGTGTGTTTTCGGGCTTCCACCAGACCACAGCAAGTTGGGCCTAATAACAAAAACAAGCATCCTGGTGTGGAGCTGGTCCCACAGTGTAAGGACCTTAATGAGGAACATGTGGAGCTGCCCAGACACACTGTCAGAGGAAACCCAATCCCTCCCTCCCTCCTTCTCTTCCCTTCTTCCTCTTCCCTTCCCCCATTTTCCCATTCTTTCTCTCACTCTCTTTTACTTCACACTGCATTCTTTATTAAACAAAGAAGTGCGATTTTTGGTTTTGTTCTGCTTTGAATATTTCTGCTTCTATAAATCTAAAAGGATAAGTATGTTGTTTTTTTTTTTAAGCACAGCCTCACCTGGAGACAGAGATTTGCTTTTTTCACTTAAACAAGTGCACTACTGTGAGCAGGTCACTTGCTCTTGCTTTTCACCCGATCTAGCCCCTTGTCCATCTGATCCTCGGCTCTGTCCAACTTGTTTTAGGCCTAGTAGCATATACAAATGTGCTGGGGCATGCAATGCAGTGGGCTCATAAGAAAAAAAAAGAAGAAAGAGCTCTTTCTCCACCCATCAAGCCTGACAGGCAGTCTCTGGGTTTCTTTCATGTGCTGAATTCATCCTTACCATCCACCTGGATCAATTAACTGTTTGCTTCACTGGTCATCGGTGGAGAACCTCAGATCACTTGGTTGACAACAGCTTATTGAGTAAACCCAAGGCTTTGATTTAGTTGTCCTTCATTTCTGTTTCCAAATAACTCACAAGCAACATGCAATTACTAATCATTAACAGAGATTCACTTTGTTATTAAATAGTTATATTAATGTTGTATTTTTTTCTAGAAAATGCCCCATTTTGGATTCAAAGACTCCTGTTGGACAAGGTGAGGAAAAAAAAAACAGATTTTTCTTTATTGTGCTGCAAAAACTATTTTATTCTCCCACAATGTACTATAAGGAAGAATGTGATGTGCAACCTGCTGGAGCAGGGAGTTACATCAGCATAGATATGAGCGTAAAGCAACAGCCATAAAGCGGATCGGCTGAACAAGCCTCCAAAATTAGCTGAACAAACACAGAGAGGTATATCCCTCTGGGGGTGATAAAGTTGGCATAGTGGGTTCAGTGTGACAGAGGCTGTTCAGGCAGCTCAGAACAATCCCAGCATTCCACTTGGGCTGAACTGTCTTCATCCCCCTTTCCCATTAATACAAGTATACACATATATGGGTAGAAGTGCCCAGACTTTTTACTTGCATGTGTGTGTACACACATCTGCTCCACACCATCAACAGTGTTCACCGGACTGACAGGTCACCTGAATTGCACAATTGTACGGCAGAAGTAGGCTGTGTATAGAAAAACCAGTGATCCCATAACTGTCTGGGTTCTCTCTAAAAATCCAGAGGGAGGCACAGAAGAGACCAGCAGCTACAATACATTCCAAAATGAGAATTCAACTTTTTACACTTTGAATTTGTTGGTAAAAATGATCACACAAACTTGATATTCACTGAGTTAGAATCCAGCACGTTCCAGGCAGAAGGTTGAAATCTGGTGAGTGTACATTTCTTGCAGATGGTCCAGCCTTGCAGCAGCTGTGCAAATGAAAGAAAGGGTGTCGTTCTAGCAGTGTGAGAGATGGAAAGTTGGCCTAAGAGGCAAAAGCGTAACATACCAGTTACTTGCTGAAAAATAAGTCATGGAAATTTTTTATAGTGCATTGAGATTTGTGGAGAGAAAATAAATGAAACAAAATTTTCTTCAAGTTTTGAAGGGATTATAAGTAAACTGTCTCGTTGGAGTTTGCCAGGGGAAACATTACTACAGAAAAATATAATTATTTATTCCCATCTAAGTCTATTATTCTTTGGCAAGAGAATAACTACCCCAAAACAGATTTAAAAAATCTTTTAGTTCCAGTAAACCAACAGTGTTGTCTGGTGTTTTGCATTTACAGTTGTCAGTCAAAGCTCATTCTTCAGGTTTTGAGGCTGGAGAGTGAAAACAACAGGTGACAAAATCCAACCTAATGCTGTAAACACATGCATCTGCTCTTTAGAAGAAACAGGGCAGGAGCAGCAGGACATTTAAGATCTTTTTCATTTCATCTTCTGAACAGCTTATTCCCTGACAGGGTTGTAAGGGTTCCGGAACCAATCCTGGTTGTTTCAAGGAGAGAGGCAGGGTACGCACCGAACAGGGTGCCAGTCTGTTATGGGTAGACACATAGACAGCCATACACATACAGAGTCATTCCTCTGGACAAATTCAGAGCGGACAATCAACCTAACATGCATGTTTTTGGAGGATGGAAGGAAACCCACATATGCAATACATGGGGAGAACATGCAAACTCCACACAGAAAGGCCAGTGTACATTTATAATAATCTTGATTCTGCAAATGAAAAAGCACTAGATAAATAACACCAGCGTTCAACGTCTGCAAAGAAAACAGATTTGTGCATAACTATCACAGCATTGTGTGATTCTTTATTATTTTCAGGATAATCCTGATTTCTTTAGTTGAACCCACTTCTCCACAGTCCTCATCTTCAATAATTACCCTGCATGTAAATATTAAGTGGTTTGTGGAAAAAAATTAGTCTTCCATTGGCCAGCAATCACCTCTGGGCCCCGTTTAAACTTTAGACCCCTCCCCAGTAGAGCCGCCCTGAAGACAGGGGCCCCTTTTGAATGACAGCGTTGGAAGGAAGACGAATTTTTGTCTGATTTCCAGCAGCAGCAGCAACAGCGTCCATGAGAAGCAGTGGAGAGACTCCATTCTAACTGAATGGATTGGTATGGGGAGAAGCGGACCTCAAATCACGGCTAAGCGGCAGCTTTGGGACTGTGTAACATTCATGATGGTTTTACTTTCTCTGCTCTTTCGACCAGGTAAGAGTTGCTTTTCCAATCCGTGCTGCGCTGCATGCACCGTAAAGCTCACACTCAACAGAATGGAGTTGCAGAAAAGTTTACGTTTAAGTCTTTGTGTTGAAATTTAACCGATCGCTTCTGAGCACGACTTTCTTTTTAAGTTTGGAGTGTTTTTGAAGTTTAAAAGTGAATGTTGTTGAAATGTTTCGGACACAAAGTAACTCATTCCTGTGGTGTTTCTAGTTTTGTATCCCTGCTAGCCAAGCAGCACCGTGCGGACATCTTTTACACCACATTTACTATTTTCTCTTCACGCACAAACACCATAAGCACTGTCCCACTAACCGCTAAACAATTTATATGTTTGGTCACATTCGCATGAGTATGTTTATTTATTTATTAACTATTTATTAACTTCTGCGTAGTTGCGGTTTAGCTTATGCAGCTAGCGCATAGAGTTCCGTAACACATACCGGAATAAACCGTTTCATTTAGTTAGATTTACTCCTATTTAAAACTTAAAAATCATGCTAAATGGGGTAATGTAGTAAAAGAGAAGTAGTTACAACTTTTCCGCCAAACTTTTCCTCTTTGATTTTCTTTCCAAAGTTGAAAAGAGGGGGTATTTTCATTTGTTCATGCTTCATTTATTAACTTTGTTAGCCCACCATGCATGGGGGTCCAACTTTTTGGCCTCTGAACATGTTGGTCGCTTTTTGTTGTGTCCATTTCTGAGATTAATTATCTACATCAAACTACAGGAAAAGAAAAATAAAATAAATTTATTTAGTTTTCTCAAATTAGTTTGGATTTGTGTAAAAAAAAAAATCAGTGCATAGCAAATAATAACAACAAATCCTAAAGGATTTTTAACACATTAATTAAACTTTTTTTAATTGTTACATAATGATCAAGTGTTTTCTTCTGAATTTACAAGTTTTTTTTAAACTAATACACTTACAAAAACCTCTTATTAAGAAAAAACATTACATTATAGGTGAAAAAAAATGCTTTGCAAATTCAATATTTCATGTTAAAGCTATATGTTATAGTTGTTTACTTCAATTCATCTCTCTGTATAACCAAATATCACAAAAAACTGTCATAACAGGCCTCACATTGTAGATTGAAAAATTAGTACACAAACAAACAACAAAAAGTAGATACACAAAAACACACCTAAAACCCAACTAAACAAAAGCTAGTCAAACAATTTCAGCACATTCCTGTCTTTAGATCCTCTTTCATGGTGAGGAAAAGCAAACAAACAAAAAACAACCTAGCAATAGGAGGAAGAAAAAGAAGAAACCCCATGGGGACCCATATGAAAGAGAGATCCCTCCCCCTGAGGGAGATCCTGTGGTTGTTAAAGCTGATATTCCATTCTACTTTATGTTTGACAAAATGTGTTTTACTGATACTGTGTAGCAATATAAAAGACAAACGATGCATGTTCTAGTTTGTTTCAAGAAAAGTATTTTCCAGTCTCTGCTTGTGAAATTGTATACAGATTGATTGGCAAAGCAGCCCACTTCAACTGGATAGTAATTAACTGAGAGTTTCACAGCATCAGTAGATTATTTCACAAGATAGGAATGTGTATTGTGTTTGTTGCCTGTTAATGTGCCCCACAAGAAAAAAAAACAACACATTTTTAAAGAAATGATCAAATTGGCTACGTAGTAATTTAGTGCCTTTCTCACTCTAAGTTGCACATCAACCACTGACTGTCGAATGTGTATTCTATTGTTAACATTTTATTTCATATTTATATTGTGTGGTTTCAATTATTAAAGAGGCTTATTTTATACGATCTTATTTTACACATATAAAAATTTATGTATAAACTCGGGGTGCTACTTATGTGGGTTTTTTTCTAGATTTTTCTTCTTGTTCTTTTCAAAACAACTAATAATTGTGTAAGTGGTGGGACGTAAAGGGTCTTTAGGGAGAGTCATGGTTGCTGATTGTTTTGCAGGCAGTGATTGTCAGGAAGTGTCAATCTTTACAGAGATGAGTGACCCAGCAGCATAGCTGGAATTCAAGGGGGGGATGCTTCTAAGTTGACCTCTCACACTCCAGCTCGGATTTATCCCAACCTGTGTTGAAGTGCACTGACTGTGACATGGATTAATCTTTTCTGCTGCTCCCTCATTGCACCCAACTTATGTGATGAGAAAAATCTGAACATTTTCATGTGAATTGACCTAAAACTATGGGTTTTTAGTTTGTGTTGAACCAAAGTGTTGATGGAGAAGATGTAGGTTTGGGGTAAACAATGTGTTGCAATACTCGGAGAGCCTTTCTTTCCAGGCTGGCAGTAAAAGTGATGAATGTGTGTTGGCTCGTACTGAAATGGAAATATTTCAACCTTCCACGAGGGGGTCATATTATAGCTAGCATAGACAAGGTATTAAATCCAAAATCAGCCATAAAAAGGAGATATATTTGTTATATTTTTTTTCCTAACAATATTTGTGGAGTTTCAGTGTTTGTTTCACATAATGGACTTCTTCACATGTTCCAATTGGTACCACAAGTAAACATGACCACTATCGCCCCCAATGGACTGACCTTGCCATAGCATGTAGTGGAACCAACTTGGGTTTAAGTTGGTTTCTTCCATATCGAAGCCTGGATTAATTACGTGTAATTTTGGGGCTTATCAGTGCGATATCAGAGTCTTGTGACCTCACATATTTGAGTATTCAGATTTTACCAGTGATTGTAAATAGGATAATAATAGAAGTTCTTTATACAGTACATTGTTGATCAATCTTGAGGTCATAAATTAGTCAGTATGCACTTTCTTGTTTAACAAAATAGGCGAATAATGCTTTATTAGCGGAATATTTCAAACGAATAATCATACCTGTTTTTGTTTACCAGCTCACTGTCAGCAGTGTCGAATTCAGCGCTGCAATGCAGAGTACGTGACGTCTACCTCACCAGCCAGTGGTCTTCAGGAGGATGCAGTTTTAGATGTGGACTACTGCATCGCCCTACGAGCCTACGACCAATGCACCCGCCGGCAGCCTCGCAGCTGCAGGGGTGACCTGGTCTACCACTCGGCCCTCTTTCGCATCAAGGAGCTTATCTCTCAGCACAACTGCTCCAATGATGGGCCCACCTCTTCCGCCAAGATCCCCAGCACATCCCGGCCGGTGGTCTCCGAGCTCTGTGACTATGAAAGTCGGGTTCTAGCATCAGGCGGCCAGCAGAAGAAATACGCTCACTGTGGATTATTCGGAGACCCGCACCTACGGACTTTCCGAGATGAGTTTCAGACCTGCAAAGTGGAAGGGGCGTGGCCTTTAATAGATAACCGCTTCTTATCGGTGCAGGTGACCAATGTGCCCGTTGTTCTGGGCTCCAGCGCCACAGCAACTAGCAAGGTGAGGAGGAAAATATTGCTCCTATTTTTAGTCATTACTGCAATTCTTTCCTTTCAGACACACAATAAGCAAGTCCCTCATGTCTACATTACAAACTTTAATTTGGTGGTCTGTTCATTCCGTGCTAACTAGCTTTCTATCACAAGTGGTGCCTTCAAGTACCAAACATGTGAAGTTAATCGTCATTCCATAGTGCCTCACTAGTCTTCAGCATTCCTCGTGTCTTGGAGCTCCTTCAGATCTGTGAGGGAAAAGAAGGAGGAGGAGAGTCGTTCAGTGGTGTTGAATCACAGACATGCATGAGTGCTTTACCTTTAACACATGGGTGGTCATATGGTAGTGATTAACGCTCGCTCCAACATTTTCCCTCACCGCCATGATCTGGAATGTTTTTTCACCTCTCTGGTCAAATAATTAACTTGCTGCTTTTTGTGTAAATATGGAATAATTTGGAAAAATAAAGAAATAATTGGCCAGCAGCAAGGAGTTTTTGATTCGGTTAATGAAGTAGCTCGGCCTTTTTCACTGCAGTGGCGTTTTTTCTGGAATGCCTGAAAGCTTTCTTATTTTTAGATTACCGTTTTCTCTATCTCTGTGTTAAGAAGTTTAGCTACAGTGAGCTTCAATTAGCTGCTTCTTTATTGAACTCTCAAACAACAGTAAAGGCTTGATTCTTTTTGAATTTAAAGAAACAAAGTTGACCAGTTGAAACGAGGCAATTCAAAGGTCACGTTTCGATAAATAAAGAATTACACTTGAATCAACAATGATGTCTAATAGCCCCAGGAGTTTAACAAGAAGCGTTAACTGCCTGTTTTTACTAAGGGACTCTCTCCAGATGCCATTTTTAGAAGAGAAACAATATATTAAATAATATTTTCATTTTCTATTATGGTGCTATTTTTATCAAAATACCTGGGGAAAAAAAGGGAAATTCAAATTTGCTGAAGCTTGACTGCAATGCACATCAAATTCTAGGCTGTTTGACATTGAAAGTATATGTAAGACTAATACGTATTGTTTTGTTTTAAAATGTGATTACTTTAATCTTTATATGAGTAATTTAATTTTATAACACTGGTCAGAAAATGACCAGTTGGATTCATCAAACATGTTGTTAATTTGTTCTTTTCTGCCACCTTGTGTTCATAATATGTTCTGCTTCAGGCTCTTTTGGAATCTTTTGACAAAATAATTCATGGACAATTGATTTTATAATATTTTTCATTCTAAATCATTTTTACTGTCTTTGTTTCAGATCACAGTCATCTTTAAGTCATATCATGGATGTACAGACCAGAAGGTGTATCAGGCCACCACAGAAGATCTACCCCTGGCCTTTCAAGATGGGACTCGGACCGGTGGTGAAAGTGGTAGCCTGACCATCGCAGAGCGAGGTGGCTCCGGTGTTGGGCGGCAGGTGAAGATACACGCCCGTTACATCGGTACATCCATTATCATTCGGCGTGTGGGTAGTTATCTGACCTTCGCCATCCGCATGCCAGAAGACACACTGGACTTTTCCGAGGATGGCGGCGGCCTGCAGTTGTGTTTACGTGGCTGTCCACGTAACGAGCTTATTAAAGAGCACACGCTGAGCCATCAGAGCCAGCAACCTCGCCTCCAAGGCACCAACACAGAATTGGGTCCTCTAAGACCTCCGCACCAAATCTACACAGTAGAAAGAGCTACAGCAAAGTGTAGAGAGACTCTGCAGGTGGAAGATGTCTACTTTCAGTCCTGTGTCTTTGACTTACTGACTACAGGGGATCCGGAGTTCTCCATGGCGGCCTATGGAGCCCTGGAGGATTTAAAAGCACTGCCACCTAGTAAATTGAAACAAAATTCTCCAAGGACTCCCCGGGTTCACAACGGAGGAACCTCACAGACGCTGGGAGTAGCAGCAACCAACAGCTCCCTGCTTTCTCTCCTCCTACTTACTTTGCTGCTGATGTAACATAATATAGAAATATAAATATGTGTGTATATAAAATAAAAAAAAAAAAAGTGGAGCATGGACACAAACTGGACATGGAAGCATTACCAGCTTGAGGAACGAGTGACCCGAGCACAGACATTTTATAGTTGTATTTTTATTTTTACAGCTGTTGGAAACCTTAAAAAGATTTTTTTTTTCAATTGAAGGATTTTACTATCTGAAAAAACACTTTTTCCACCTCAAATTTTATATGAACACACACATCGGATCAATGACAAACAAAACAAAAACACTTAAAAACGGGATCATGGTTTAACCACAGGATTTCAGTTCAATATAAATAAAACCCTAAGTTGCACGGGCTGATCTAAATGTTGTTAAATTGCATAATTTGTGAAAAAAAAAAAAAAACTTTTTCCAAAAAAAAAAAGGACCAAGCTTGGGATTCGCTCTCATATACTCAATCTATTTCTACAAACGTCATACAATACAGTGTTTTCTTTATTATTCCATTATTTTGGTAGCACTTAAAGGTTTTACCAGCAAGTTTGATGTACTTTTTATATTTCAAATCATGTTCATTTGTTTTTTTTTTTTAAGATATTGGCAAACAATTCACAGGATCCAACAACTGTATGTGAAAACTACCTAGCCTTAAAATATGATGACTCAGTGTGAAAATCAGCAATTTTCCTTTTTTTTTTTTTGTGAAACACTTCCTCTCGAGCTGTTTGACTTCCAGATTTAAAGAAAAAAAACTTTATATTATAATATATTAAAAGAGTGTGTATATATAATAAACAAATACCGTCATACATATATACATATATTAACATGTATCTATATAGAGATATATATTTGATACATGTATCTCTATATAGATACATTTACAGATATCTGTTTATCTATATATGTATATATGTGTGTGTTTTATATTTTGTACATTTGCCTGTGCATAAATGTTTTAACCGTTATGTGTTTTAATTTTTTGTGTTTAGCAAGTTATTTTGCGTTATTGTATAAAAACTAAAATGTTTTGAGCTGTATCTTTACATTTGTGTAATAAAGTGTTGGAAAACCCCCCCAAACTACAATTATTTCTTTATTTTTGATAATTCTCTTAAAAAATATTCCCGATCATGTTAAAACACGACGCTTTAGAGGTAAATGGAGCTTTAGAGGTTGCACTGTTACCCGAGCGATGAACTTGCAGTCTTGCTTAAATCCTGGTGGTGTCCTCAGTCTACAAGGCCTGGAATGGCAGGGCACAAAGAGAGGTTTGACAGGCTGGCTGTGTAGCTGTAGGGATCCACAGTATGTTCCCAGTCCCTTGTGTAAATGTTACTTTTGAGTGCGGCACAGGCTGCTGGCTTTGCTTTTGTCCATCTGAGTGCTGAACACTTCCAGATTGGATTTGGTCAGTTGTTAAAACTAGGTAGGAGTCTTTATTCCCACATCGTGATGCTGTTCCCTCTATATATGAACAACGACATCTTGTATAAGAAAGAAAGAGCTGTTATCAGTTTTAATTTCCATAAAAATGCAATTAAGACAGCTTGGACACACTTCTTATGAAGACATTAAGAATTAATACTCTATAATCAGCAGACGTGAATTTAATTTATAGTTTGGATTAAGTTAAAGGTAACTGATTCTGATATTACTCTGGATGACAGCATGTTTCATCACACACGCAATAATACTTAATCTCCCCTCATCTAATTTCTTTAAATAAAGACAATGTGACAGTGAGCTGCATCATGTGAGAGACAGCTGATGAAATGTGTCTTTTTTTATTATCTCACATGTGAAGCACATTTTAGACTACTTTAATAAGGTCTTTCCTGGGTCACTGCATCACCTCACTATTGATATCAAAAGGAGACTAGAAGAAGATGGAGGAGTGAGGGGGTTAGGATAGGAAGGAATGTGGAACTGAGATAATTTTTCTTTTCCCTTACTACATCAACACACAAACATAATTTAATTTATTTCCTGTTTTGATTAAGAAAACGCCAGATGAGATATATGTTATTCTATCTGACTTGTATTCAAATTATTAATTAGATAGAAGGCTAAAATTAGTCAAATTTAATTGCTTTAAAAATGAACCCAACCCAACTGAACCCAACTCCAAACTTGGAGTTGGGTTCAGTTTCAGTTTCTTCCATCTAACCCTATCTGCTGCATCCTCTTCAGTCACTCCAACTATCTTCATGTCTTCCTTCACAGTATCCACAAACCTCCTCTTTGGTCTTCCTAACTTTGGTCGTTCCAAACCCAGCATCCTTCTTCTGATGTACTCTCTCTCCTCTGCACATGTCCAAACCATCTCAGTCTGGCCTCTCTGACTTTACCTCCAAAACTCCAAACTTCAGATCAAAACTTAGTAATTAAAATCAGCTAACATTATTTAAGCTCCCAGTGTCCCGTTTATCTTTGTGCTGCAGTTTGAACTTGATTATTAGGGTAATCTGTTGGTCTAAACTTCTTAATTATATCTAACATACAAAAACAAATTAGTTTAACAATGCTGAATATTCAGCTGCTGGTGGCCAATAGGCACATGTTGAGATGCAATTCTGTGGTTGGGTTGAATGGTTAAGCCTAAGTAGAGAAGTCCAGACTTTACTCCCTACAGCAACAAATTTCAGCTCATTCAAGGGGATCCCAAGAGACAATTGATGGCAGTGGGTCCGCCCAGTGGGTTCTGGTACCCAGAACATCTCACCATCAAAGCATCCTAACCAGATGCCCGAACTATCCCATCACGCCTCTCTCTATCCAGAGGAGCAGCAGCTGCATTCTGAATCCCTTCCAGATAACAGAGCTCCCATAGATGAGAGTAGAAATGTAGATTGACCGGTAAATTGAACGCTTTGTTTGTTTTGCCTCGGCTCTCTCTTCACCACGATGAACTGATGCAGTGTCCTGATTATTATAGATGCCACACTGATCCACCTGTCAAACTCCTGCTCCGTCCGTCCCTCACCAGTGAACAAAGAGACTCTTAAACTCGTCATTTGGGGATAGGAATCTACGTGTGATCTGAAAAAGCCACTGTACCCTTTTCTGGTAGAGGGTCATGGTCTTGGCTTTTGAGCGGCTGATTCGTGTCCTGGCTGCCTTATTCTCTGCTTTGAAATGGTCCAGCAAGACTTAGTACGGTATATTTACATTTATAGACTTTAAAATTAAACAGGGATGGCCCAATCATACTCAATCTCTGGAATTCAGTTTCACAAAACAGATTTTTCTTTGTTTGCATCCTTCTTCTTCTTCTTCTCCTTTCGGCATTTCCCTTCAGGGGTCGCCACAGCAAGTCAGTTTCTTCCATCTAACCCTATCTGCTGCATCCTCTTCAGTCACGCCAACTATCTTCATGTCTTCCTTCACTGTATCCATGAACCTCCTCTTTGGTCTTCCTCTAGCCCTCTTTCCTGGTGGTTCCAAATCCAGCATCCTTCTGCCGATGTACTCGGTCTCTCTCCTCTGTACATGTCCAAACCATCTCAGTCTGGCCTCCCGGACTTTATCTCCAAAACCTCTAACATGTGCTGTTCCTCTGATATACTCATTTCTGATCCTGTCCATCCTGGTCACTCCCAGAGAGATCCTCAGCATCTTCATTTCTGCTACCTCCATCTCTGCTTCCTGTCTTTTCCTCAGTGGCACTGTCTCTAGACAGTGTTGTTTGCATCCTTATTGATTAAAAAAATAGTCAGAAACACAGTTTCAAATACCCCAAAGGTAAGGACTTCCATGTAGAAAAGTTTACTTAGTATTTTAACACAACTCTTCTAAAAACTTTCTGACAACTTGAGAACATTTCAAAATAGAAATAATTAAAATTTTTCAAGCTGACAGACAAAGAAAAAACTTTTTGATGAATCAAGTTATCAGTACAGCCAAGAACCTGCATAAACCTGCTTGGGTTGCAATATTTAGAGTTTGTCATGAAGCTGAAGGCCTCTGCAGAAATTATCCAAGCCTGTTAAAATAGTTTGTCCACCCATTTGGGCCACTCTGTGCTGACTTTCCCTTGTAAACAAGGACAATTACATAGCTAATGAGTAATGAGGAAAAAGTGTTTGAGTGATTGATATTCTCAATGGGGAAATTAATTTGAAAATAATAAAGCACTTGGCAAGATAAATAGATAGTGGTGTGTAAGTCTTCTCATTGATTGATAATAGATAGATTGATGGGTGTCCTAATGAAAGCTGTTACTCAGACAAAAATGTCCGTCTTTGATGAGGACAGATGCATGAAGAAGATAATCCGCTGCTGAAATGAACTTTCAAGCTAGCAACTACACTGGGTTCTTTAGATATAAGCAGAATGCAAAAAAACATCCCATATGTGGTTCATTCTTACAGTTTCTACACTTTCCTAATTTATTGATTGCTAAATGATGCATGAGATGTTGCTGTGAACTTCCTCATCTGCTCCTGTGGGATTGGGTTTGCTCCTGCAATAATCCACCTTGCATCATTCCCGGTTTTCCTGATGGCTCATAACCCCAACCTTCTGTTTCTGGAGTGTTTTGCCTAATGATGCACTTCTGGCGTGATTATTGCGTCCAAGATGAGCATACATTGCATCCTCTTACATCGGTCACTACTGTAATGCAAAACAAAGACGTTTCATACTTTCTCAGGAACTATTTCTTTGTATGTGAGACTATGTTTCCGCTTCTAGAACCAAGTGGTTGCAATCATACAGCTATCATGCTGCAGGTCTTCTCATACTTGACCAACTCAATCTATCTGTGTCTTCTCAATAATCATAGTGACAGCGAGCAACCAGACATATCTCACCCACTAGCTCACTGCAGAATGGTTATTGACCTACATATCAAATCATACATTCCTAGCTTGTGTGATAGTGAAAGGTGGAGGGGGTTGCCAGGTGATTGACAGTGCCACTTCGGTAAACATGTTGCATCCCATGGGTTTTTGCTTCTTCACATGTATCCTCTGTTACAGGTGAAATCCGTCCTACGTGATGGCAGTTCCTGCAGTTTCAGCACAGTTTTCTCAGCTATGCTAACCGTTGACAACAGCTGAGAACACCTGGTTGTCTGAGTGTGTATTTTTATTAACGAGCCTGTGTCACCAAACTTTTAACAAATGGCCCCCCGGCACCCTGAAGGCCTGAAAAACCCAGCTAGGAAATTAAGCATCTGCATCATAAATCTTGGAAAGTTACAATAATTTGCAATTCACTCCCTCATCAAAGGCAATATTACCCTAATTTATTATCTCCCTGCACGAGGGGTGCGCAAAGGCCGTGGAGATAAGAGTTTATCAGGAGGGGGATTGATTTTCATTAACTGATTGTAATAAAGATGAACTGCCTGCCGTGCACACTGACCAAGAGCCACACTTTATTGTAATTGGGACAATTTATTCCATGAGCCGGTGGCTCTACTTTTTTGTCCCTCGCATTTCTGCTCTTCAAAATGTGAATTTGTGAAATTCCGCCTGAGTTGGTGCTTTTGTTGCATCGACTCCTGATGTAAGAAGATGATGATTACAAGATGTATGTGGAGAAGCAATTCAACCGTTAACAGATGTTGCATCAGTTTTAGCTGCTGGCATCCAGGCAGTTTTGCAAATTTGGCTAATACTCGCTGCCTTGCAAGAAGAAACTTAAAGCAATCTCGCTTGCAAACTCTTTTTTACATCACAAAGTTTTAATGACATTTTCAGAATGTTGTGCTACTTTGTACTTTCCTACCATAAAGTTTACATTTCATCAGGTGACCCCAATAATGGTGAGCTTTTAAGTCTCTATTTCATCAGATGATCAAGAAATCCCTCAGTAGCATCTTCACTACCTCCATCAGTGCAGGAGAACAGTCCATTTGATTCAAATGAACCCATTGACATTCAGAATTTATTTGATGATGCAGCCATTGCTAGAGATGTACCTGAAAGGGATGATCTGAAGCACAGGAAGATGGTCAGGGAATTTATTTACCAGTGAGAATTTAACCACTTCAATGCTGCCAAGTGTCATATGGTGGTGGAGAGGTAGGGCCCAGATGCACAGCCAAGTTTAACCAGTTTATTGAAGACAGAAGGGTTGAGAAAAAAGGGGAAGAAATTTGCAGCTAGTAGCCAACTGGGGCAAGCTTGTGATCTAGGAAGGCGTGACGGGACCGGACTTGGGAGGTGCCAGTTTGGGGGAACAGACATAGATAAGAACTGCTGATAACCTGACACAGGCATCAGTGCCATCAGGGAAAATATAACAAAAGTGGAAGACAAGACAGGTGCATACGTGAAGAGGCAATTGGGACCAGATGTGAGAAATTAGGGCAAAAGGCAAAACAAGGAGGGGGGAAGACCCATTAAAAGGAGGAGGGATCATGACACTTAGCCAAAGGTGAGGGTGACTCCCAGAAAAAAGCCACACTCACCCCAATCGTGAACATCTCAGGGGTTGACTTCGAGGAAATGGATGTGTACATGTATACAGTATGGATGTTCACATCAAAACAAACTGGACTGGTCAGAAAACATAGGTATCCCATATAATAAAAGACAAAAGTCATCTCAATGTATTGACTACACTGAAGTCTTACGGTGTGTATAGGACACTGCTAAAAACATTTTATGACACTAAAGAGGTGTCAGCAACTTTCTGTGCTATGGGCTGCTGTTGTGGAGGAACAAGAGGGAACAACACTAACCTAAAGGGTTATTAGAATACCCATCCAATTTCTCCTTAATGGAATGATCCAATCAACCAAGCATACGACATGTCAACATTTAGGGGTTTGGTCCTGGTCAAGACGATCTCCTAAATATAACCAGTCGTTACAACTGAGTAATGCAGCGAAGCATTTGTGAAGACACAACATGCAAAACCTTAAGGCGGATGGGCCACTGTACAGCTGGTGTTGGTGTAATGTTGAGGGGGAGGCACACTTTAGGTCCCTTAGTGTCTTGTTTAAATGCCACCTGTACATTGTTTCTTACCATGGCCACTTCCTGTAGGATGATACACCATGTAATAAAGCTCTAATCATTTCAAATTTGTTTCTTGAACATGACAATGAGTTTACTACAATGGCCCTTCCAGTTAACAGATCTCAATCTGATATAGCATTTTTGGGATGTGGTAGAACGGGAGCTTCGTGCCCTGGATGTACTGTACATCCCAAAAATCTCCATCAAATGCAAGATTCTATCCTATTAATATGGGCCAACATTTCCAAAGAATGCTTTCAGCACCTTGTTAATCAATGCCACGTACTGTAGAATCAAGCATATAGAGGGTCAAACACCGGATTGGTATGGTGTTCCTAATAATCATTCAGGTGACTGTAATTTTCATAGAATTTATTTATTGCATGAACCTCAAAGAGGTGGTTTTTCAAATTTCATTATATCATAAATAATAACATTGAAAGCGTTTCTATTCTAACCTATCGTGGTTTCCCTCAGGAATGAGTAAGGTCTTCTCTAAACATTAAAAAATAAAGTATCCTATAGTGTAATATCCTTTAGATGTAGCACATCATCATCACTTCACATGGACAAGGTGTCTGTGACATGTTCTGAGGCGATGAACTGGAAGAAGCTGCAGCATCGGCAAACTAGAAGGTCCTTGAGATGCCAATGGTAGGGTGGGGGTAGGTGTGTGATTCGTGGTGCAATGACTCCCTCTTCCTTTGCTCTGCAATTCAGCAATCAGTCAGTGTAAACAGCACTTTGAGAACTGAAACATCCAGTTTGAATTTTTATTGTAAAATTGGAAAAAAAAGGAGAGAAAGAGAGAAAAGCCCCAATAAGCATTTTTTATACATATCTCTATCTTACCATACCCGTAAAATAAAATAGAATAAAAGTGACCAAATGATAGATAAAACAAATAAATAAATAAATAGAATAAATAAAACATCGAGTTACATATTTTAGCAGATAAATAATTATAAAATTATTAAATCATCAATCGTTAATAGGAATCAATCTAAGCAGCAAGTATTAAGAAATTTCAACAAGGGGGGAAAATGTTTGGTTTCTCAGGCTAATACAGAACACAGAAAGGGTTTTTTAAAGTTTTTTTTGTTTGTTTTCATAAAAAGATACCACTTTCCCTGTTGGTAAATCCATGCTGTACTGATGCTGCCACAAAACAGGCGGCACGCTCCTTAGGAAAAGAGAAAGAAAAAAAAAAGAAACAACTTTACCTGTTAACAGCATTTTCGCCCCCATTTTATTGAGTATTACTGAGATAACTCTTTTTGCGCCCTGTATGCCAGGAAAGTCCGTTCCCAGAGTTCATAATGCTGTTTTAAAACTATGTGTACACTTTTGTGCTGAGAAACCAGAAAATTAAGACCATTAAACAGCCTCCCATCCCACCCTCTCCCCTATTTAAAACCCTAACCCACATGTACCTAAAGAAAGGTCCTGTGCTGAGTTTCCATAATATACAGATTTTATATTTATAATAAGCTACTATCCTTAGCATTCAAACCATAGTTAAAGAGTCATACTGTTAATACAAGCAGTACCAGAATCTTTAATCATTTCCCTCTCCCGGCCCTTATTGAGCATGCTCAGAGATTGAAAGGGCACCCCGGTTGAATGATAAATATCAAAAAAAGAAATGATTTATTTAAAAAAAATGGATGCAAGAGTGAAAACTATGTAAGAGATAAAATTAGCTCAATAACATGCAACTTGATGAGCAAAATACAGGGATCACCCAAAGCCCCCTCTTTAACTTGTCTTTTATTTACTTTTAATTATGTCATTCATCCAAGTTAATTGTAGATATGTATATGAAGGCTTTGGACCTCCTTTCATTCAAAGATTGAAATCAAAAATAAACTTTACAAATTTTTGAATCTCAAATTAGCTAACTTTGCCCAACCTTTTGTGGAAGCAAAATTTAATTTGATTCTTATAAACAAACAAAAAAGACCTTGCAATTTGAAATCCCACAAGAAAAGATGTTTTGACAAGGTTTTTAAGGCTCTGCATGGCCTCGGGGAAGGAGGATATATCACAGCTTCCTAAAGCTGCTTGGCCCTGACAGCGGCAAGGAAACTCACATTAACTTGCCAGAGGAAAGAAGCTGTCTTCCAGCAAATATATAAGAAATCTAACCTTTTCACTGTAAATCTATTCTGTATATCATTACAGTCTGAGCTGACCCTATATTATATCACAGAATCAAAATATTTCATTGGGCTTAGCGTTTCCTGAACATAAGCATATTTGGGAGACTACTTCTTTAAGAAAGTCTGGCACATGTTGAAGTCTGATGAGAAACTGCAGAGGATATGCTTGCATAATTTGGCAATTTATGATGAGAAAAGGCAAATCTAGAAATGTCTTCTTACACCATCTACATACTGCTTGCAAACAAGAAAAAGAGGAACACTGAAGCACACAGGTTGCTTAAAAATCCTTCACTCTTCTTTCTAATAGTACTAGTCCAAGTCAACCAGACTCAGCCCTTTTCCCACACATACATACACACATTTATAAGAGAGGAGCAGCTGGTCGAGAGTAACATCAAATGCATGTGTACAGTTATGAAGATCTGGGGAGTCATTTTTGGAGGAAACATTTCTGGTACCGGATCACAAAGGCATTTCTGGGAACTCTGTTCTGAGTGGATGAGACAGGCGCTCTGATGCTGATGTGTCTAAAATTTCTGAGCGCACTGAAGAGTCCTGAGGGGCAAGATGCTTCTGAGAGCAAACCCAGTCAATGAATGGCATACCAAAAGAAAAAGAACAGAGAAAAAGTTGATAAAAAAGATGAATAAAAACAACTCAGTGTGACAAAAGCAATCCATAGATTTCATCTCAGATCTACTAACTGTGTGCCAGCATCACCATGAACAACAAGTTTATTAACCAGATTTTCTGCAGCCGCATGTGTCAGGAACCATGTGTGACCAATGCTAGTGGTACGTTGTAGCTCCACAGCATAAGCTACACTTACAACCCTGCTTCTGTCTAATTGATGGATAATTTTGCTCTTAATTTGACCTCCTAATGCTGGTAGTGCCAGGGTGCCTCTCAGTGTGTACAAAATCATATTGTGCTACTACACTCATCAGGAAAAAGAAAGATTTATCCACAGCATGATCTACTCTGAAGATTATGTACTGAATTTGATGCAAACTTGAGAAATCTAAGGACAAAATAAAAAGACTGTAGTGTCCACCCAGCAAAGGAAAATGTACTCCGTCACTCAGTCAATTAATTCAAAATGCCAATGTGTAATTGATTGTGAATCTCTTGTCCCGCAGCTCTGCTCACCATCGAATCCATATTATCATTATCTTAATTATACTGTGGGTTAGCTGTGGGCCCTCGAGGGTGATCTTATGGTCCCTGCTAGGAGAGAGATATGCTGGCACTTGGAGGTAGAAAGGAAATGATGATGGGGTTGAAGAGAGGTCTGCGCTGGCCTGCTGAGGGTAGCTTTCAGTAAGAGGGAGTGAAACCACCAAGACACACTGAAAGACATTTTAACTACTGCTTTCAGGCTCATTTGTTTACATTATTAGGAAGCTTGAGCACTGTTTTACTGCCATATCCAACTCAGCCGGGCGGCACGTTTACCACAGTGCTTTATGGTCAGATTATCTGTTCTATCAAAGCTTTAACGATGACATGGAGTCACTCCAGGAACAGAGGGCAGTATTGGTTTGCTAAATAAGCTACCATTTTCATTTTGTCTCTTATTGTGTCTGCTTTGGCACAGCAGGACTTGTTTTTTCTGCCTCCGACACAATTTCCGCAGACACATCACACTTCCGAGATGAAATAGTGGGTTGCAGATGATGTGGAGAAAAGAACAGATCTGAACATGCCCTAATCCATTCCTAGCCCACATTTCTACACTGCTAAAATAGTACAACTTTATCATCTTCCTCTTTTTTTTGTACATTTTCTAGTTTATTTATTTAGTCTCAAACTCAGCAGCTATAAATGTATCAGGAAAGAAAGAAAAATAAAAATCCCTTGCTTTTTTTTAAAACCTGAAGCTAGTATTTCCTCTTAAGTTTTACTTGTAATTATATTAGTAGTAGTTTGTAGTATTAGTATCATTAATACTATATATTACTGTTCAGAACAATAAAAATGTTTGGTCCTTTGGTCCCGTAGGGGTGAAAGATTTGCAGTCCTACTGTTGCTAATGGAAACCTCTGTGACCTCCAAGAGTCATAGTTCTGCGCTTGCTGAGAGAGACGGTGAGAGAATAAGAGAAAGAGGGAAAGAGAAAGAAAGTCTGTCAGTGGACGTATAGAATTGCTTCTTTTTTCCACAGTTTTTTTTTTTTTTTTGATCTTCAAGTTTTAACCCTCATTTGTCCAGTAAAAGCCGCAAGCGTCTCTTTCCTTATATATATATATATTTATATATATATGTGTATATAATATGTATGTAGAAATCTATTTGTTGTTGCTGCTTTTTTGTTTGTTAGTTTGTTGCTTAGGTAACAATTCAAGTCTCAACAAGAAAAGTTCTGTTGTTCGTTCTTGTCTCTTTTCAGGTTTTTTTTTTCTCCTCCGTCTTGTGATTCTCACGCTGTGCCATGTGTCGTTGTTGTGTGTCCCCCGGTGAAGCGCCTCCTCCCCGTCTTTCACATCTCCATCTATAAGTTTTAGCCTACGTCTTTGTGTGTAAATGCTGATATGTCTCCAAAAATTCCTTGCGTGTTAATTTTTTTTAAAAAAATGTATTTTGCTTTCAAAGAAAAGAAAAAAATAAACTCCTCCAAGATATCTTCATGTGTTCTCTAAAACCTGCAAAACACACAAAGAATAGGCAAGGGAGAGAAAAAACATGTCACTTTCTTATTTCCATTTGAAATGTCCAGGTTTTTTTAATTTCAGATTGTTTCTTAGGAATGTTTTTTATAAAATCAGTTTGACAGTCTGGAGGAAAAAAAACTTAAACTGAATCAAATATCAATCTTGCCAATCACAATTATTACAAATTGGTCAAAACCAATGAATTAGTAGTGCTGTATATTAATACTCTTTATGGCTTTTAGATTTCAATGGATCTTTGGCCTTTTGTTTCCTGAACATCAAGTATATCAATACAGTCTCACAACAGAAATGGAATCAGTCATGTAAATCTTAAGTATTGATTCATGTCAAAAGCATTAAAATAACTCCACTCAGTTATGGCATCCCTATTTTCCCCTAGAATTACATTTTATATGCTTACAGTTTAGCATTTTGGTTTGATTTAAGTGTAGCAAATTTCACTACTCAGCAAGTTTACTCGAGTTGTCGTCTTTCACTTGTCACAACTCCACTTTCACTCTTTTTCACTCCACTTTTTTTACTGCTTTGTTCAATAATGGCTGGTTGCTTAAAGTTGAGGATAAACGTAGCAAATAGTATTACAACTGAACCTGTTCATCATACTTCTTTTTTTTTTAAAGAACAGACTCACCTCTGTCTGCGACAGACTGGCGACCTGTTCAAGGTATACCCTGCCCCTCACCTTAAATCAGCTAGGGTGGGCTCTGGAACCCCCCGCAACACCAAAAGGGGTAGACGGATAAGAAGGTGACTGACTGACTGTCCTGTGTAATTTTTCTGTGGGATCCAATGATTTTAGTTCACATCATCTTTCTCAGAAAGCTCTCTTGGTCCTCAGGACCTCCATTTGACCTCCATCATTCCTGTTAAAAGTCATTTCTTATTTATGCTACAAACTGAAGGAACGAATACCTGAAAAGACTTTACTTTCTTCTTATGGCCTTCTACTGCTTAGTGTGCATAAATTATTTAAATTTCCAGAGTGCCAGGCAGCTGCTGAGACGGCCCAGAGCTGTTGATTGTTGTGACAAGGTTTGAGGAGCCAGAGTGTAAAGTTTTAAATTTTGCATCATCTGGCTTTTGTGGGATATGACATGTTTGAGTTTGAAATGTGACCCTTAGTATTTTTTTAAACTGCTCAAAAATAGACTTAAACCTCAAACTTTTTGATACAACTTGTTTTGAAATAATATTTTTGTTGAAATACAGTGCAATATTGAACAATCTAATTATTTATATCTTCTCACCGTCCATCCCTAACAGGGCTGCGGAAGGTGCTGGAGCCTAGCCCGGCTGATTCAAGGCGACAGGCTGGGTACACACTGAACAGGTCGCCAGTCTATCACAGTGCCACACACACACAACCATCCACACAGACACTCAATCCTACAGGCAATTTTATAACAGCCAATCAACCTAACATGCACGTTTTTGGAGGGTGGGAGGAAATTGAACTACTGTACCTGGAGAAAACTCACGCATACAAGAGGAGAACATGCAAACTCCTCACAGAGAGGCCAATCTTCCAAGCCACCCGGGGCTCGAACACCCAACTTTTTTTGCTGTTAGGCCGCTGTGCTAACTACTGCATCATCGTGCCACCCTAATCTAATTATTGTGAGACAAAATGTCAAATAAAATTGATCTTGATATTAGCTCATGAATTTCAGATATACCAAAAAATAAAAAGGGCAAGATTAAATAACTAATTTTATGAGGTAATGTTTAAACTCGGGTGAAATCTGAATGGAATACAGATGCATTGATTTTGAACCAGTAACCTACTACTGCCATGTTTTTTAGCCCACCTGTGCTGCTGCTGTGAATACTGAAGGTAGGCTGTGTCAGTAAGGGCGGCTGGCATCCTTCGGTCTCTTTAGCTGGACTTTCAATCTCTTCATTCCGATTTGAAAGCCATTCATGGCCTGAATAGCTGCCTGTGCACTTGCAGGGTTGTCAAAACTCACAAAACCTGTAAATAACCAATATATATATTAAATGAAGTAAGAAAGACAGAAAGACTTCAATCTAATTGAGAATAAAAGAGAAAACAAAAGCCTCTTAAAATGACTGAGAAACAGTGAATGAAAGACTTTCTACTTGTTAAAAAAGGTCAATCAACCTGGATGATGAGGGTGTTTTGGTGGGAGTCTCAAGAACGGTCCAAGAAACACAGCTGGATAAAACTTTTTTTTTTCTAATTTACAATCTGACATGTCACACTTTTGTATGTTTTGTCTTTTTAGATGTAAGCCTTATGACATTACTTTGGATTTTAGGTCATAAGGCTTGTCCACAACTATATTTCAATAATAACTAACTAAATGTTTTTTGAAGTAGTTTAATCTTTTCTAAATTTGCAAGAAAATTTCTGGAAGATTTTATTAGGTTGAAAAATGAACTATCCTATATATATTAAAAAAAAAAAAATCCCCAAACATGGTGATTAGATACTTGGGAGAAATCTGAATACCATCCTATTCATTTAGCCCAGCTCTGATGTGGCCCAATAAGGTGAAGGCTGTTCAGCGTTGAGGAGCCATGATTGGAAGCGTGGTGCCTTCTAATTTACCATCAGCTTAACCATCTCTGCAGCCTCTCGTCTGCTTCCTCTTCTTTTGCACCCCATCAATCTGAGTTTATTCCCTCTTTCTCCTTCCCAGATTAATTACACCTGAATGTCCCCTGATTCCCCAGGCCAAACATTATGTTGTAAATGCATAGTGTATCAGTCAATAGTGCAAATAGCTCTTCTTCCATGCATGTATGTTATTAGGCTTCCAACACACACACTGGGAATCAGCAGTGGTGATCAATGTTGCCCAGGGCAATGCTCTCCCCTGGGGTCAGAACAAATGCTAGACCATAATTGCCCTGTTCCCTGCCCTCTTTTCAGCCATCACTGTCAGCCTAACATGGACCTGAGAGGTTGAGATAATTCTTGTTCTAAACGTAAACGAGTCTTGTAAAAGATGCTAAAACAGCAGCAGGTGAATTCCAGTTTGCAAAACTGCTAAAAACACACCAAGTGTAAGTGAGTGCGTCACAGTGACTAATTCACTCACCAAAACACTTGCTCTGATTGGTTGCCCGGTCCATGAAGACTTTGGAAGAGATTACAGTGCCAAAGGGCAAAAACATCTGCATGAGTTCATTGTCTCCAAACTCCTGCGGCAGGTGGTAGATAAACAGGTTACAACCCTCTGGACCTGGATAGAAAGGAGAGAAACAGCTGTTGATTCTGATAGTTTTAGAAGAAATACTCAGGGATGTAAAACATCTCTGCTTTTAGGTGCAAGCTAAAATGATTTACTGGAAGATTGTGGAAACAGTTCGTTTCTTCAAAATTCAGACTCAGCTCTAAACCGCTTTGCATATTTAATCCAACATCAATTTCTATTCCTCCCATTTTTCTCTCCAACCAAATGGTGACTTGCTGATCTACACGTTTGAACCTATCATGACTTAATTATTTATTTGGCTCTGTGAGCTCCTGTCTCTCTTTGCTCTCTATTTAACTTAATCAGTCAAACCATGAAGTACAAAGACACATCCCAGCATCCACAAAATGTGAAAAACGGAGTGGTTTACTGCCCCAAGTGAGACAGAAAGGCAGAAAGCTGGTTTCATTGTGTTGTTACTTCTCTCCTTACTGGACCAACAGTAAAAGTTGGTTTATAATTGGTTTATATCTGAATCCTAGCACAAATTTTACTCCAGAAAAAAATGGAAATTCATTTAAAAAAAAGTTGGTTAAAAAAAAAGAAGTACATACAGTACATGCTCATCTTTCTAGTGAAACTATCTAAAGAACTTAATTTACAGTAGTTTAGTGAGGAAAAAAACAAACGTCACTATTAGCTCAAATCACAAACAACTCGATCTGCGTTTGACAACTTCATGGATAATTAGCAGTATCTGAAATTGCAAAACTTTATTTTGGCACCTTCCTAGTGCCTTGGGCGAGAATCGGAACACTGTTCTTTCTGTCAAGGATTTGCAAATTCACCTCATTTATGTGTGATTCTGTTCATCTCACCGTCACATACTGTGCATGTTAGGCTAATTGATCACTGGGAATTTGCTCCTAGGAGTCAGCGTGTGTGTGTGTCTATCTCTGTGTGTCCCTGTGACAGTCTGGTATGCTGTTTTAGGATGTACGCGGAAGAGCAATGGCCCTTCTCCAGGTTAAAGAAATGATTTCAAGAACTGACTTTTGCTTTCATTTTTTTAAACATATTTTTAATGTAAAAATTGCTGAAGCTAAAATGATTGCACTCGCTAGTGAAGTGTATTTTAAAAGTATTGTTGATTTTCCACCTATCTGTCCACCTGTCTGTCTATCTGTCTACATAACCATTATGTTTGCTGGGTGAAAGTAATATCAGTCTGTTATAGCTATCTCCTCTTTTATATCCATTATAGAGAATGGGATGTGTGAAGTGCAAAAGTAATAATGTTCTCTCACCCTCACCTTCTCTCTGTTGCTGCTGCTGAATGACCTGGGGAGGCTGGGGCAGTGTTTGGCCAATGGGAGTCAGCGTAGTAGCTGGATAGATTGCTGCAGACATGGTGAAGATTTGAGAAGAGGACATTATAAAAATAGAGGTCTCCAAGACAATGATGTCAAAGATGCTTAAAGTCATTTACACATCTGTAACTTGTAATCAAAATCTCTCTAATGTTAATCCCATTTTTACTCAGTCAATAATTCAAAGATATTATGCTGTAATTAATATGCATTGATCAACATGTTGTATTCCTTAATCTCAGTAACAAAGGCCCTCCTGGCTTACCTGTGTATTGCTGTACACCGGTGAAGGCTTGTTGGAGCGTATCCGCAGCAGTGGGACTCTGGGTGGAGTAGGGCGGAAGGCCGTTTGTGTACACGGTCTCCACGGCCGGATGTCCGTTAGGCTGATGAGGAATGCCGGTGAATCCATTGACTATGGGTGTGACGATGCTGGGTACGGCAGAGGTGGTGATGTTGGCTGGTGGAGAACTGAGGCCTGTGAGGATTAAAGGTCCACTTTTACTCGTTGGAATTACACCATCTTTATTGATCTACATAATACACCAAAAGAGTAGAAATGCTATAAAATATTCCATGAGTTCACACAAAAGCATCAAACACTCAATTCATGACCACAAGCTCCACTGTATCCTCTCTCTAATGCAAGGACAAGGGTGCAACGTGAGTCTGTCACATATCCGCTGTTTGTCGTGACACATCCTGCGGAGCAGCGGAGAAGTCAACCTGTGAAAAATGAGCCTGTCTGTTGTGTTTGTACGATACCCTGCTGGCTCCTATTGCTCAAGATGATGAAACCACTATGCAACTTCTAAAAGAAAAAAAAAAGGAAAAAGAAAAAAGGGAGGTGGGGGGTGCTCCAGATAGAAGCAGATTACAGAGAGAGATTTGCTTGAATGAGCAGGTAGCACATACACAAAGAAGCTTCTTACCTTTATACGCGATAAAAAAAAAAAAGACAAAATAACAGTTGGCAGTTTGACGAATGGAGGGGTCGTCTCATAACATGTATGGTACACGCCTGACAGGCAGCTACAGAGAGGTTCATGAGTGAAATCAAAATTGGATGCTCCCTGTTCTCTGTCACTCAATGCATTTTAAAAGAACTCTGTATTGGAAAGTGCTTCCAATTATTCTGCGGATGCCAAAGTACCCATTCTGAGCAGAGTCTCACTTGGTGATGGCTTCTCAAAGGGGGCTTCTCGGTGGTAAAGCATCCAAGCTTGTTCAAGTATGGCTCCCCAGAGGTCCACCTCTCAATCTGGAAACCCTCATCCTGATTGGGCAAAAAGCCCAGGTTGTCACGGAAACCCTTTAGCAAGCCATATCCCCACAATCTGGTGCCGCAATAAGAACCCTGCTGTGAGTGGTAGTTTATAGTGGCTAAACAATCATATAAAAACCCACATGCTAAGATGGAACTGTGAATAAGCTGTACATCACATGTGTATGCAGAGGAATATGGCTGTTATTTTCCCCGCATGACTCCTCTTTTGTCATTTCTTCTGTTCTTTGTCATCTTGTATCACTCCCTTCTCCTTTTGTCTTCCCATCTCGGCATTTTAGGCAATGGTAGGCCAGCAGAGATCTGTGATGACCAGGGGAATTGCTCAGGTCCAGTGAGAACTGTTGTGTCTTTTGCACCATTTTCTTTTTTTTTTTTTTTCAAAACGCCTCCCCACGATTGCTTGTTTTCTGCAAAGCTGTGATGAATTAGACTGCTTCTTCAGCCCATTCTCCGACCAGGACCCAGGAGACTGCCGCTCCTACTCCGAGGGCTAGAGGCAGCTTGTCTGCTCGGGCCACACGCACTCTACTGTACCACTGGATAATGCACCCTCTCCATCATCAGGCAAATTCATTTTCCAAAGCTTAGCAGTGCTGTGGGAGCTCACATCGATGCATGTGCAGCAGTTGTAGCAATAGTGAGAGTAGAAGTTGTTGGAAAGAGATGAGACTAGTTAGATGGAAGTTTTAGGATCAGCATTTTAACCCGGTGTCCGTGATACAGGGAGTGAGTCAATTTGGTCTCGAACAAAATAATGAAGACAGTAAAGATTGCACACAGTAAGAAAAAAATTACTAAACTCTGAATGGGTTCAAAGAAGAGCAAATAGGTGTGCCCACAATGACATGGTTGCATGATAAAGCCCATTGTGAACCTTATCATTACTAGTGTTCAAAAGCCAACATGAACAAACACAAAAAAGAGAGCATTCCCAGTTGAAAAAGGGAAACATTTCCTACTATCCTGAACTAGAAAATAAGACATTTTCATTTTATACTTCAGTAGCCATACAGTTCTGCCATAGTGGAAAATTGTATTCATGGCTTGTTTACAATGCACACACAAGAGTGGCGATCTACATGCGGCTGTCAACTTGTACTGCGTGTATCGGCCCGTAATAATGACATGTTGTTCCCACTCTGGTACGGTTGAATACAAAGCCAAGGCACAGCAGATTACATATTCTATATGGCTAGCTCTTAACTATCAACCCTCTCTTCTTTATTACTGTACAGAGAGTTTGCACTGTTAAACAGTACACATGTGTTTGTTTGTCATTTAAATCTATACATGTTACGGTGAAAAAAATTGCACTCACATTCAAGTGTGTTGTTCTCAGAAGGAAAAACAACTGATTTTGTTGCAATGATTGCCACATGAATGAACTCTTCAAACATGACCCATAACTTAGTGTATTTATAATGCTAATTATGCATTATAGCAATTGAGGATTGTCGCACCCCTATTGTAAGAAGTACAGACATTGCCAGAACAAACAGTGCCATTACTGAAGTTATGAGCAACAGATGTTTCAATCAAATTGATTTTAGAATGCGATATTCCAGCGTCGAGCTGATTGTGAAAAATAAGGCCAAGTTTGAAAACCAGTTGGCATAACAAGTTAGGTAAGGCAAAGAAAAGCAACATTGGAAATTTTTGTTTTGAGAAGAGAATTTGCCACATAAAATAATTAAATCTGTCCATCACGAGAAAATTGTCCTCCAAACTGGATGTGTACTCTAACTAATTAAAAATAGTTTTTGTTGCCTGAAAAAAAAAGAAGTTGATCGAGCAACTTAGTTGTACAAAAGATACATTGCAATATGTGACTGTTTCCTGTTTGATTTAAACTGTTTTAGATTAACTATTCCCAACTGTGATAATGGGCATTCACAAAGTTATGCTGTGTTAAGGTACAGAGCAACTTTTAATAACTAGTATATACAGAATTGTTTCTAATTTTCTTCTGGGGCAAATATACCCCAGAATATTTGCACATGTGCAAAAATATTGCACATGCAATGCACTAGAGCCATGAGCCTGGTATTCAGATCAATAGGCAAGCAGTAGCGTGAGGTTCTTATGTTCATCACAAAACAACATGTCTAAAACCAGAGTTATAAGCTGCTGAAAAAGTTTATTTTAATTTTAGCTCACAATAAATATTTTTCAATCCTTGAGCTGATAATTAGCAGCAGGGAAGATAAGCGGGTTGAAAGAAACGTTTGAGATAAGCTTTCAAAAATTAAAAAAGAGCTAGCTAAATGCGTTAAAAGAAGAGATACAGTATGTAATTTTGTGGGTTAATAATTCCTAACTCATAGCATATGTAGATAAGTATGTTAGCTTTTGCTTGCTAAGTAATGTGATATTTACAAAAAAGAGTTTTTAAATACATTTATTCAAGTTCACTTCCATTTTTGACACTGAATTCCCTCTTCCTCATGCTCTCCACTTAGACCCACCTCATGAGAGTATGCATGACACAGCATGAATATTTTTTAAAGCGGCAGTACTGTATGCAGCACATCATGTCAGCAAAGCTTGTGCATTGTTTAGTTTTGTTCCGTCTTCTGAATAGAGTTAGTGGGGTTCCAGAGTCCATCTTGGCTGATTTCAGATGAGAGGCAGGGTACACCCCGAAAAATCTCCCAGGCGGAGACAGGTCTAAAACTCAGGTAACTCCTGTTTCATAAGGCTCAAAAGGGGTTTGAAAATCATAATTAAATTAGTTTTTGTGAATAAACTTTTAACCTCATCCATTCTGAGCATTTCAAATTTACTCTAAAAATAACATGTAGGATGCAGTCATGAGGTGATATTAAGAAAGATCACCATGTCAAACAGTTCATTAGTTTCCTGGTGTTTATCACCATGGAAAGGTTCTGCATCAGCGGTGTAACCATGTTTGAATCCAGCAGGGATGTTGTGGCACATCGAGTCTCGCTGTAAGGGGGTTGTCTCTGGCTGTGCAGCATCTGCAGTACATTTTGTGTAATATGCACTTGTGCATGCACATCCTCACTTTGGAGCAATGCTATACAACACAACATTAGAGTGACTTTGATTACACACTTTTCCCATCCAAACAAAGCATCCTTGACACTGCTTGCTCCTCACCATATATACCCAGCAGGATCCTCATCGCTCACAACCCCTCCTCCTCTCATCCTGTTTTTCAGCTTTCCCTGGTTTTGTTTAACTTTTATATCTTCTGTAACACTCAGGAGCAGCACCTGGTGAACATTATTTTCAAAAAGCATCATCATGCATCATTGTAAGGATGCATGCCCTAATCAGCTGAACCATCTGGCAAACGGCTTATGCACCATCAAGCTTAAATGCTTTGCATCTGTTGATCAAATGGATATCTCATTGTTTTCGGAGTAACACCCGTAACCTCTGAGCCTCTTTGTACTGCTGTCAAACAAGATTTTTCTTGTTGCAGAGGTTGCCCTGATTACTTAAATGAAAGATGGAGATTACACATTATCCTAAGATCAGAAAGGTTTTTCATCTATTAAACCATCATTGAAACGTTATGGTAATGCAGAAAGCCGTGAGCCATCAAGATAACCTTCAGTGGTTAACACAGGCATCAGTCCTCATTTTAACAGCAAAAGGAAACATTAATAAACCATTTCACTTTTTTAAAAATCTTGTCCACAGAAAATGCCCAAATTTTCAAACGAGGCATTTGGTAAAAAATCTACTTTTCAGAAGTTTCTACCATGTTTAAATGTTTCACATTAAAAACAAAACTAAAGGTATTATTAATTTATTAATTATTAAGTTATTAGTCAAAACCCATCCAGTTTTTGGAACAAACTTCCTGAGGGCGTGAGACAGGCCTGTACTGTGACGATGTTCAAATCTAGGCTGAAAACAATTCTGTTCAACTGTGCATTTGATTGATTACTATTTTTCTATGTTTTAATTATTTTATTTTATTTTGTTTTTTCAAAAAACATTTTGATCCTATGTTTTGTAATTTTAATGCATTTTTCTGTCTTGTGAAGCACTTTGAATTACTTTTTGTTTGAATTGTGCTATACAAATAAACTTGCCTTGCCTATTCAAATGATAGGTTGTTTTTGGCCTCAGATTTTGTCCTCCACTCCATCCACACTCTGACATAAGCAGAAAGTGCTTCAGGAAGCGCTCATGCACTGCCACTCCCTATAAACAACAAGTGCTATTTTTTTGTTAATACATCAAAATAATATAAAAAAAAATTGTGTTGGCTTTGCTAACTTGATGTGCTTCACATACGGCTGAACTCAAACAACATTTATGCCATGTTATGCACACGCCCAGGGTGTAGGACTAAATGATAAGTGAAAGGAGTGAGGAATGTTGTGTCAAACTGGAAGTGAAATTGAATAAATGTTATTACATGCTTTTTTTGGCCACATATCACATTTTTGAGGTAACGGTAAAGGTACCCTGTTTATAAGAATGATTTCCACATAAAATCACAATCCCCCTTTTCAAAGTATGTTTAAACTCAAAGCTAATTGTATTTAGAAGATAACTGGCACAAATTAAACGTTTTTCAAAACAAAGATGCAATCTATTGCACGATTCAATATTTCAATGAATATTTCCAATAAGCAGGTATCCGTAGTCTTGTAGTTGTGTCAGAAGCACTTGACCTACTTGTACAGTCAGATCCACCAATGACCTCATGTAGGTCCCTATTGATTCTAAATAAGTCATGGTCACAAGTGTGAAACAGAAGAAAAATGCCTTTGCACGTAAAGGCAGAATCAACAACTGTGGCTTTCAAAGAACTTCTTTGAGAATCAGGAAAGAAAATTAGGTCAAAGGTACGAAGAATGATTTTTTTTCCCCCTTTAACATTGAACTTGTGTAATTAGCTAGTGTTAGAGTCTAAAATAATGACTACATTTTATACAAACCTGATTTATACATTCCAATTTGCATATATTTCATCACATCATTTAGTTGCTCTTTAAACCAGGTTTAAAGCCACTAGTTTATGCTGTTGGATTAAAACCTTGATTTTGCTTTATGTAGTTTATTTTTACAAATGGAGGCAAAATCTGCAATATTTTCTGTAAGTGAGGCACTGATTTTGTTTCCAATGCAAAAACAAGGACAAACAATACAATCTGACAGCAGGACAAAGGCCTTCCCACGACTGGCACGTTAATCCACAGTGCATGTAGACACTGAAGAAGCTTCTTGCAGTGCAGTTGCACTATCTTCAATCAGCACTATTGTGTTGCGAAACGCAGGTATCGATGCTGAACACAAAGCTCTGAATTGCAATACTGTCACAGCTTTGGCCGTCAAAATAAGAACTTCTCAGCAAGACTGAGTTCTGCTTTTAATCATTGTCTCAGATTGATTATGCCCGCCCAAAAGTGCACACTTTGCACTGGAAATATCACAGTGAATATTTGACAAATGGGTCTCCTCCTGAGATATATTGCCCGACGTTGGGAATGATATTGTGCCCGCCTACAGCGCGTTTGTCCACTGGCATCATCTCACTTTTCTTCCAAGTGTTTGCTTGGCTTTTGGGGGAGATAAACTGGATTAAAAGCTACAGTGTGTCCTGTGGCATTTACGTCCACACCTGCTTTGGTATCTCTCCTGTACAATTTGATTCAGCGGAATGTTGGAGAATTATGTAAGTGGAAAACAAATAGGATTTGAAGAGTCACACAGCGAGCAACTTTGGGAACAAAATACGTTGTCCTCACAAAAACTGCAGCTCAACAAGAATTTGATAAAGTGGAGCTTGTTTGTAAAAACTGGGTTTCTATGATGACTGTAAAGAACATTTAAAGCAGGTGCTGTTGTCCTGGTGACTGCACACTATCTCACATGAATTGGTGGATCGTTACCAAAGGCGGCGTCTTAAAAGCAGAACACTGCAGAGTTGACAAAGTAGGTGAGCAGCAACAAAGACTACTGTATAATTTATTTAGGGGTTTTTGTTGAGTGAAGAATCTTCAAGTTTTTAGTGTTTAAAGGAAAGCTAAACATTGCTGAGTAAGTGAATCATTTGTGGTATGAAGGTATTTCAAAGTCCTTTTTTTTATGATGTATTCTGCATAGGGGCCGTTTGTTATGGAAAATAAAACCAACTGCATGCAGATCATGTGCAAGCGTTTCAAAGAACAAGGTCAAAATACTACAGGGAAATTAGTGTCTTATCTGTAAACTTTCTTATTGATATTCTTTCCTCCTCTGGCACAACAGGAACTTAAAATATTTTCAACATTCGCAAACAGCATAAACATGCAAATCTCATCTTCCTCTGACTTTCTCTCCAGAGGAATAATTTTGGATTACAACTAAGCAGGCACATTTTTTTTTCCAAGGCTCGTGCTTCAGTTCCAGTTTTTTTAGCCTTACTTTTTATTCACAAAACACACATATAATCAAAAAACAGACACCACCACACACACGTATACACACACACGGACATGATTAAAACACCAGCTGTGCTTGCTGGCATGATTCAGAAGCACAAACACACAACAGGAGAGGGAATGAAACTGAGAGCTCACCCAGGGTTTGATGAAACTCACCCGACACCGGGGTCATAGGGGTGGGCGGGAGGCTGTTGATGTTGAGCGCCCCCATCTGGTGTATCTGTGTGGTGGGAAAAGCCACGCTAGGTGTGAGGTAACCTCCGTGGCTGGCCGCCATAATGGCCGCTTGCTGCTGCATGAGCTAAAGAAGAGGGCCATGGAGAGATGGGTGGAGAGAAAATGGTTGGAAGGGCGAGAGAGCGGCAAGGTGTGAGAGAGGTGAGAGGGGGTAGATATAGCGATGGAAAGATATAAGTTGGAAAATAGTCAGAGGAAAGAGGGCAGAAGAGAGAAAGATAGGACAAGTTGAGCGGAGGGAGGAAAGTATGAAGATGTTGATGGATGGATAGTGCAGGCAAAGTGCAGAGAAAGTAGTGCGGAATAAAAGAAAGAGAAGAAAAAAGAAGCCTGTCAACCTATGTTTAGTGAATCTGTCTTTCCTCTCAGCAGGAAACCTGTCACCAGCTGCAGAAACAATTTAATAGCTGTCTATTGGACTCATACAAATCAAGACATTGACATGTGCACATTATCTCTGGGCTCAAGGGATAGGCAAAGTTTTCAGTCGCATTGCTTTTTCCTTACAGTTAGCAAACTTTACAATAGTTTGTTTGCTTGAATAAAGAAGCCAGTCCATTTCAGACTCAGTTGAATTTTCTGATTTGTGGTGATCGCTGCTTTCAGAAAAATGTTTTCTTGAGTTTTCCATTTGCTTTGTTTTTACGTAAGTCGTAAACCATCTGGGCTTTTCATCAAGACAGATTATAAGTTCTCAGACAAGATGGCCATGTAGCACTTTTGAACAATAATAATTTTAAAAAATTCTCGTTTAAATCTTCTATGGTTTAAATGCTAGTTTTACATTATTATTTTTTTTACTAAGTGGCCACAAATCAGATTCAGGACTATGTCAGTGATAAAACATTTAGCCACTAAATGGTGGTCAGTTTTCACCTGTTGGACAATCCAACATGGACGTAAAATCAATAGGTTTTCGTTCTCTCTGCATTTCTACTCAGAGTGTGAAGTGAGAGCTGAAACCATTTTCCATCAAATGCTGCAGAGTGTTTATTCATATGCATAAGACATGCTTGCATGCACTGCTGCCTTGAGCTGCACTCATGTACAAAGATGCACATACACACACTTGTGCTTTAAATATGGACGAAGAGTCATTGAGACTATTTGAGCTTCTGCTTAAATTCTCCTGGTGCAAAACCACATTCTGAAAGCCTAATTTAGAAAAAAAATCCATCATTGTACAATGACTTTTGCAGCCTGTGAACTAGTGGGTTTATCTAGGGAATCAATAATCTTTTGCAGGCTGTGTAGCTGCCCATCAGGCATACAGACCTGTGTGGAATAGGAATACAAACACAGCACGACCAACCTCTTGCCCTCTTCTCTGCATCTGTTTAATACTGCATAGCGTGTACGTGTCAAGGGAGCGGCTGATGACCGTGGCCCAAGACTGACTCGTATAGACAGAAATCAAACTCCTCTGCCACCGGCACTGATGCTAATGACTACAATGTGAGACAGTGGAGGTAGAGAATGGCACTCTGCTTGTATTTGCATGTGGACCCGGCAACGGAAAAGCCAATTATTTTTCCTCAGTGCCCCTGTCAGCTAACCTGAAAGTGGCTGTCCCGCTGCAGATGTCTCATCTATTAACCACATGCCTTGCCACTGCTATCTATTAACGCCTATTGTTATTTGCATAATTTTATCAACGTGACAAATGGGGATTGTGCATTCGTTTCCAAATAAAATGAATTGAGCCTTTCTGGGCTGAAAAAGACAGAATCAGTAGCAAAGAAAACAAACAAAGAGCTTAAGACATTCTGAGGGGTTTTCTTGCGTTAGCAACAATAGAATTGACTTCTTATCGGGATGCAAACTATGTAAAACTTTGTGAAGATTATTAATTTGACTGGGCTGATACCATAATGTAATTAAACAAAATCTTTACTATTCCTCTTTCGTCTGATCTTTTCAAGAGCTTGTCACTACATTCTCATAATATTTAGGGCTTTTGGGTCGCCATGAACCTTATGAACTCACCCAAGTGGCAGACCTTGATGAAACAATAATGTTGATGAGTTTAATAGTTTATCCAAATACAATACCCTCTGATTGGATCTTAGATTGTGCTTTTCCTGACCCCATGTGTCTAATGTAATGGATATAAACTCTGCCATTACCAAATCACGAATCCAGCAAATAGGAAATTTAAGCATGGAATTATACTTCAGTGATTACGCACAGATAAAAATGAACAAATAAAAATATAACAAAATAACAAATTCGAAAAGGCACAAATATGTGTGACAATTTTGCCAAAGAATCAAAATACTGCCCAATTTTGTTTTTATGTGCTCATTTCTACTTTTTAATCAATTGTTATTATCTTTTCTTCTTGACAAAGAGAAGACGAGTTTTTATCATCATTATTCAACCCTAAGTTGGATCTCTTTCTTGGAGCGTTGAAGTCAGGTAAACATAATGAGAACAATAGAGAACAATATGAAATGAAAGGAGTAAAAAAAGTTGCCTCAGCTTCACTTGCAGTCATTTAGTGTCAGACATCTGCTTTTTTATTGCAACCTGATGGCATTACTCTCCCCTGGTGCTAGGAGGCAATTGCCTCTTTATCACATAGCAATTATCTCTGTAGTGGTGCTCTGTGACTTGCTGACTCTTAGCACTGTCACATGTGACCCTCTCACATGTATCCAATGGTGGAAAGAAAAGCTAGCAAAGCATAAACAAAGAGGCAGAAAAGGGGAAAAGATTGGGTTAAACAGGTTAAAAACCGAGAAGGAGAGAGACATTGAGTCAATGAGGGGGAAAAAATGAACAAGTGTTAAAAGGCGACTTTCCACCGATGAATTCCGATAAGTTCCTATTTCCCCCCATTTGTGACACATGCATAAAAAGCATGTAATGACACACACAAGGGTTGTCAAAAGCAGATTTCAGATGTACAATGCTGATCATTTAGGTCACACAGATGCTGGATTGTGAAGATGACGCTGTAATTTGTGGTCTTCATGAGTGCTATGTGGCAAAAACTTACTTTGACTGTAAATCCTTCCGACAGGGGGAGATGTTTCATAATGTGACTTCTGAGACTCTTTCATTCACAAACTGCCAGTATTAGCACATAGTTTAACTACACTCTCATCGTATTTGTAACTTTATCAACCTAGTACTTGATGATGAATACATAATAAATTCAAATCTGAAACCTTTATCTCCTCTTCTGATGTGTTTTTTTTTAACTGAGAAAAAGTCAAATGACAGATCAAATGGAATTGTTTCAGAAAACAAGAACAAAGCAAGTGACTTCTAATTGTACAAGAAGTTGGGGTTGTCACTTAAAGAAAAAAAAGTGCAAAATTGTACTATAAGCTGGTTTTAAAACTTGCACTGAGTGAAACACGGAAGAGCAATTGTCATTCTACACTGGACTGAAACGGGGTACCGCGCTCTCTCTTTTTGCTGCTTCTGTTTTATGAAATCACCTTTTGCAAATAGGATGTCTCTTGTCAGAGCACACCAGTGTCTGTGTCTGTCATAAAAATGGCACATTTCTCATTTTTGGCATATGTTGTCAGTGTTGTACCCCTCCAATTTGTGTTAGAAGCCCCCTCCTTCTCCTGGTTTGACTAAAATCCAATTTACTGGCTGTCAGCTCAACTCTATAATCCTATCCACTGCTGTAGTGGAGAGGTAGCTCTTTGAAAGTACCATTTACTGTATTCGCTGGGTATAGCTGTATATTCCATCTCTCCCCGTGTCTGTATCCCATACTTTGCCACCTCGTCTTCTCTTGGCCAGTGTATATGGAGAGTAGGCGAGCATGTAGTGTGTCTTTGGAGATAAAGTCTTTTTTCTGTCACTGCAGGTTTTTTCGTCTTGGGGGAATATGTGTAGTTTATCTTACAGAAAAGAAACATTTATCGTATCACTTTAGTACACTCCTGGTGGTTGCAGAGAAATCAGTGCTGCACACTACGTGCACACAGCCAGCACCAATGAGTCTAATGCAAAAATAGCTGCTGTGCAAGATGGACACCCACACTGAGAAAAACAAGCATTTTATTTTAATTCAGTTATGTTATGAAAAACACTCCGTTTTTAAATAAGTCTTAAGTGAAATTTAGATAAAGATCTCAGTGATAATTTACTGTGCACTCATTACTACCAAAGAGTGAGAAAGATGGGGGTGTTCATCTTCTAGGTTGGAGTTTCACAAAAACTCTATTTATTTTGGTGAATTTATTATATCCAGGTACAGCCCGTCCACAGTTTATGAGGTTCATCATTACTTTAAGAGAATAATTTTGCTTTCAATGACAATTTATGACCCGTAATTTCTGCGTTGAGAGTACACATATGTATCATCTGTCTTTTAGATTTAAGGGTGATACATATTTTTTCTTGCCAAAGGAGTCCCCGTGCCCTTGTTACTTCCATTTGGAACTCAATTTCCTAACATCACACTGCTGTTTGCCGTATTATATGTGTGTCTGACAAGCGGAGAAGGAGAAGAAGAGGAGGAGAGTTCACTGTTCAGGGTACGATAGCGTGTACACGCGTGTGTGTGTCTGTACGAGCTGACATGGGTCTCTGCCACAGTAAATAAAAGTCATGGCCAACCTGAGCGGGGCACAATGGTTTCCCCACAGAGCACCACTGCCTCCACTACCCCCTTAAACATTTGCATTTCTCCACGTTTTCCGGGAAAGGACTGCATTTCATGAATGGTAATGAAGGTAGGAGTTTTACTGGAGAGTGCACAAGAGATGGTCTTGCAATTACTCTGGGATGGTCAATTTGCACATTTCACAGTAGGTCCCATGGCTGTGATATGAAAATGAGGGAAATGGATAAGCCCTCAAGACCTGGCTAACATCAACAATTAATCCTGACATTTAGAAAAATGCAATATATACCCAGATATATACATTGCATTTTTCTAAATAAAAACTCTTACATCCAATTGAAAAGAGTGAAGATGGATTTGTGTTTTCCTTTTCAGCAGATGCATTATGTGTATTTATGCAGTGTGTTGTAGCAGAGGCCCTGGTTTTATCTTGGTGCTGGATGGAAAGCTTTTTGTAAATTCATTTTAGTCTCCTTCTGGTCGGAGGTGCGTGTGTGTGTTGTAGATGTGTGTATGCCTCAGCAGGGAAGAGGAAAAGTTTATGTGCAGATAACTATCTGCCTGTGGAATATTCTGAATAAACTACAGACCCTGAAGCATCTTTCTGTGCCCAGAGGGTAGGACAGGAGGATAGGGTAGAGAAGCATTGTGATGGAGGGTCGAAGAAGGAAGAGAAGATGGGGCGCCAGGAGGGAAAGAAGGAGCTATACAGATTGTCTAAATTCATCAAAGGGCCAAGGGTCTGAAGTGTGTGGATGGTGTTATGCCCTTGGGTGAATGGGTGTGTTGTGATGGGGGTGCAGAGAAGAACTCATGCAGATAAGGGAAGCTAAAGCTAACTTCAAGCTAAGATATGTTCAAAGATAGCAATAACCTAGATGCTATGGCATAAAAGTGCTGTTAAACTAAAGAAAAGGTTATATGAACTAAAATGACATGTGGTTTAATGACACACTTTGTTATAATATGTGCAGTGCATGTTTATTGGAAGGCAATCAAGGCCAGGCTAGAAATTATGCACACAGAATTAACTATTTGTCCCATGTGTGCTGCATGCATATTGTAAAACCCCTGTAGTGCTATCTGAATGATGCAATTAGATAAACATGGGTAAAAAACTAAAAAAGATCCAGTTTCATTCATGAAATGCCCCCATATTTACATGTATTTCTATCCTATCTATTCTTGCATAGTAAATATACATATATAAAAAAATTTAGACATTCAAAATATTCAACAATTGAGCAACTATTGGCCGCGCAAAATTATTTTTATTTCTCTAGAGAAGTTTGTTACTGACTGAGGCCTTCTAAGAGGATCCAGATGGCAATGTTTTTTTCTTTTTAAAAAATTAGACAATAGATGATTAAAATGGAGGTAAAAAACTTGTCTTCCATTTGAAAATACAGCCACCTTTTGTACTAACTAGGATTTGTAACAATAAATGAGAGTGAACATTATTCACTGGTTGCCAATAAGTGACAATATTTTCACACAAGTATTTTATATAAATAAATTACATGCATGACCTGAATGATATAAGAAGCTCAGAATAAAAGGCGAGAAAACAAATTTCTTGCAGTCATTACATTAACCGTCATACAGGAGCTCTGCAGATGTTTTTAATACACCTATCACAGAAAGACTCCATCAGATTTTACTTGGACCTCATGGTGTTTTCTATTATAGTCAAGCCTTTGGGAGAGAATTCATAGCAATTTCACCATTTTTCATGAATATGTTCACAATGTAGTATGGAAGGACTTTTTACAACATATATAAACCCTCCACATGACTCCAACATCTTATATGTTTTATCCAACTCACCGCATGTGCATAAGAGCTGTAAGTGCTGAAAGGAAGGGCGATGGCTGGATTGAAGATACCAAACTGCCCTACCATCTGCTGCATACGTCTGATGGTGCGCTCCTTGTCTGTGTCTGCAAACTTGACCACCAAGCTTGAAGATGCACCCTGAGATGTAAACAAAAAAAAAAAAACAGAATAATTAAAAAGAGAACTGGTCAATTCAAAAACCTAAATTTAAACAAAAATCTTTCTTGTACAATTTGGGATCCTTCCGGGTGAGCTGGAGAATGCAGCTGGGGTGAGAGAAGACTGGGCTTCCCGTCTGAGGTTGTTGCCCCCGCGACCCGGCCCCGGATGAGCGGAAGACGAGGGAACGGAAAGATTCATTAAAGGCTTTGATCTAATTGTGTAGGCATTATGAATACTGTTTGTTTTTTTACACATAGGAACAAATATCCTATAAAGTCCAGTGATGTACTGTACATTTTATTGGTTGTTCGTTTAGATTTTTTTTTGTTTTGCATAATTGCGAGGAATAACGAGTGCTGGTAATATAAATTTTCCTAAAGTTTTTCTAATTCTGTGTGTGTACTGTAATTGTTTCTTTGTTTTTAGGTACAAGAGTTGTTTAACTCCGGACTTCTTCTTATTTTGTGTAAACGATTCAAAAACAGGTATTTGGAAACATTGCAGGAATAATACAAAGTAACCAGAAACTGAGCTACTCGACTGTATGGATCATGTTATTATCAACCTCCAGCCCTCTTTTGCTCCAAATATATTATATGTGGTTTGACCTTTGAAGAAGATGTGAGAAAAATTCTCGGATTTCATCAACATATTTTAGTTCCCTTATGTTATTTTTGGCGAGCCATCCCTTAATCAACGTTACTTTTTAATGCATCCTAATATTATAAGCTTTTTAACTCCGGACTTCTTCTTATTTTGTGTAAAGTAAATGATTCAAAAACAGATATTTGGAAACATTGCAGGCATAATACAAAGTAGCCAGAAACTGAGCTACTCGACTGTATGGATCATGTTATTATCAACCTCCAGTCCTCTTTTGCTCCAAATATATTATATGTGGTTTGACCTTTGAAGAAGATGTGAGAAAAATTCTTGGATTTCATCAACATATTTTAGTTCCCTTATGTTATTTTTGGCGAGCCATCCCTTAATCAACGTTACTTTTTAATGCATCCTAATATTGAAACCAGCAGGTGTGTCTGCTGCACACCCTTCATTAAGAATCTTGAAATGATTGAGTGCTACAATTGACCTTTTGTGTGGTCCGCCTCTTTCCTGCCCCCAATGCCCCAAACCGGCTAATCGATCTTCATAAAAGGCCGAAATATTACTCTGATCTGACAGTTCAGAAAGGTTGTGTGTTGGACTCAATAAGAAGAACGGTGAAATTGATGCAAGGCTGTCAATACCAAGTGTGACTGGTGATCCACTGGTTCCCAGGTTTGGGTACAGATTACAAACAACCTACTCAAGATGGCATCCGTAATGGTAGATATTATTAAACTGAGAGTTATTATTTTTTTTATTCAAGCTTTCTTCTTTTACTCAAGTCTCCAGCTAATAAAGACATCTACAAACAGCGAAAGATACCCAAAGACAGGCTTTGGAGCTTTCGACTGTAGGTTATAGATTTTATGCTCTTCTTTTCCCTTTCTCTCTACTTTGCTCAATATTCCACTCTCAGCCTTCTCCTCTGGGCTTGCTTGGTCGACTCACAAGCTTGAGAGACTATAGGTGAAAAGCCCGTTTGTTAGTTGGCTGTCTGACTAAATGACTGGTTGTCTACATAGTTAAACGATTTACTGACAGGCTGGCTAACTTGCTAATTGTCCAACAAAGTAGTCATCATGGTGGCTTCTTGCAGCACGTTTAGCATTGTATTTATAAATCCTGTATGATTTATAAATATATGCAAAAGTCTGGTTATTATGAGTAATATATTTCTCATATGGACAAGAAGTAACCTTACGATAGGTTTTACCTTCAGGGGAGGTCAGAGCAGGACTGTACAGGACCAACATACTGAGATGTTTAAGTGCATAATAAATATTTTAGCTCCCTCTTGCAGTTAAAAAAGCTATTACCCTGATGGTAATAGGAGCTGTGTTCCCCTCCTCTGCTTTTCTAATTTCAGGCAAGCCTTAGATATATAATCTGAAGAGATTAAGTTGGAATCTCGCAGACAACCTTGTTTCCATTTACAAACACACACAAGTTCTTCTGCTTGAATAATAGAAACAAGGTTTATCATGAATTGACCTGTGTGGTTATATAAAAGCAATGTGCTGTTCCCTTTCACACTCTTGCCCGTGTGTCACACTCTGCAAAGCTTTTCCTGAGGAGCACAGCATACAGAGATTGCCCTCCCACCGGTTCTCCTCAGGACATCTGAATGTTACGGCTTGTCGGCTAAGCATCTATCGCTACATTTGTTTATCGCCAAGGTTTTTCCATTTAAGCTTGTCAAGATATCAGTGAGCAGAATCTCCATCGCTATAAAGAGAGGAGGAAGAAGTGTGAAGTGAAAGTCTCATTAAATTTTTAAGCTGCCAAGTGTGAGCAGAATCCCCCTGCCGTGCAGCTTCCAGCTGCCTTGAGAGCAACTAGAGGAAGGGGAGTTAAACAGGAAGTTAAAAAAAAAAGACTTTGGACCAATGGGGAAGTCTACTCACGGCCCCATCCCAAAGCTTAAAGAGATTGTGCTGGTGGTTGTCCAAACTCAGTCCTCTAATTTGACAGAAGAAATTTAATCTCCATTTTAAGATATATTTTAAAGTTTCAATTTCCAACAATGTATAAAAGCATGTGACATAAAATATTTGAATTTAGATGAAATAAGTAAATTATTCACTTGGGTGTTTCAACTTTTTGGACAAGTTCAAAAAATGTTTTTTTCTAAAATAACGACAACAGAAACAACACAAACTGAAAACAACAAAAAAGGTTCAAATAGTTTTGTGTTCATGTTTTATCCAGTACATTTTTGATGACAGTAATACTTTTTTTTGCATAAATACTTTTTCATGTCACTGGCTCTGTGCTGCAAATAACTTCATATGGGTATTATTTGTCCTAACATAGTCGGTCTTTTTTTAACCACATTTCTATACAGAATTAATTCAGTTGCAAGATACTTGAAGCTCTGCTGTACTGACGGTTTAAATCCCTCAAGATTATTCAAATTAGATTATAATCTGGGCTCTGACTATGCCTTTCTATAAATCCATGGTGGATTTGTTAGTGAGCTGAAGATCATTACTGCTGAAAGATAAGATCCAACTGTAGCTCAACTTTTACTCATCAGATGGATGACTTCATCATCAATTACTTTTTGATTGGAAACTGGATTTTTTTACTTTAATGAGTACTTAAGAATGCTAGCAACATCTGAGGCAATAAAGAGAATTAAAACACAACAACCCTCACCAATTAGTCAAAGGTTTGATGAGGGCTGTACGGCGGCATAGGAGGTTAACAAGGTGGCCACAAAAACAGAAGGGTGATGGTTTGAAAGTGATGCTAAAGCAGGGGTGTCCAACTCCAGTCCTGGCAAACCAGTGACCTGAAGGTTTTCTTTGTGTTCCTGGTTCAATACAGCTGATACACAAAGTGAAATGAACAGCCAATAAAATTTGACACATTGACTCAATAACCTGGATCAGGTGTGTAGATGCAAGAACACATGGAAAACCTTCAGGACACTAGCACTCCAGGACCTGAATTTGACACCCCTGCACAAAGGACACCAGATTTTCTGTGTGGAGTAGGCATGTTCTCTTTGTGGATGTTAGGGTTCTGGTTTCCTTTTGGGAACTCCAGCTTAATACCACCCTCCAAAAACATGTATATTAGGTTGATTGGCCATCCGGGGTCCGTAGTTTGATCAAATCCACAATAAACATGCATCCCAATGTAATAACATAAACTAAAATGATCAGGACTGACAATTTTAGTGAACACGTGAGTTGAAAACACAATGCTATCACACTTGAAAAATATTTTTGGTGATAGCGGTTCTGGAGATAACACCTATCAAAAAACAACTTTATAAAACTGTGTATATGCAGATAATTAGTAATGTTTTTCTCAACAAATTGCTAACTTTCGGTCTTTTAACATCAGCTCCTGTTAGTCGAACCCTAGTTCGTTTGCCAGGAAAGCTAGGTACATCTTAGAACGTGTGAATATGAAAAACAAATTCTGGTTCATCAAAACAAAAAGACATAATCTAAGTGAACCATCACTAGGAATGCATCTTCTGTGATAGAAGTAGAAGCTTTCCTTAATTAAGAAATGAACACAAACTTATTTGTTTGTTCTTCTCCTTCTGTCGATGCAGTGCTACTTCAGGTGACAAGATGAATACATTTTTTTAAAACGACTTGGCTGGTTTGATTAATTGCGTGCAAAAGCAAGCTTTGACACTGAAAGTTACAAAGCTCTTTTCTACGTAGTCTGACAGAAAATTGAGAGGAGAATTGAATTCTTTATCTATTAATTCTTTAATTTGTTTCATGTTTGTTCATGTAATGGAATGAAGTTAGTCGGAACTTGTTAAGAAACATACATTTGACAGATGTTTGTAAACATATCTTCTTCTTTCGGCATTTCCCTTCAGGAGTCACCACAGCAAGTCAGTTTCTTCCATCTAACCCTATCTGCTGCATCTTCTTTGGTCATGCAGCTATCTTCATGTCTTCCTTCACTGTATCCATGAACTTCCTCTTTGGTCTTTCTCTAGGCCTCCTTTCAGCATCCTTCTTCATCACTCCCACAGAGATCCTCAGCATATTCATCTCTGCTACCTCCGTCTCTGTTTCTTATCTTTCCCTCAGTGCCACTGTCTCTAGACCAAACAGCATGGCCAGTCTCACCACGGTTTTGTACACTTGTCCAGGTAAGATGATGTGTGTATTCAGTTTTTTAAATTGATCATATGTTTATATGTTTGTAAACACATAATCACTTTAAAAAACTGAATATATACATCATCTTACCTATACAACAAATTGTGTGGTCCAATATCTTTGCAGTTACAAAATCTATTACGTCTAATCTAACTAAAAAACAATCTAAATCATTCTTTCAGTGATTTTAATTTTTAATTTTTTTTTTAGTTTCTCTTAATTTCCAGTTTTAAGATGTTACAGAACACTAATCTAAGATTGCTAAAAAAGTCTTTCAAATAATTCAGTCCGTTTTACCTTTATAACAAAAAACGCTGATATTAGACCATTATTCACATACATTTTATTTCAGCATCCATTCTCTTATTTAAAACTAGTTAGATATTGATCTTGACATTAAACCAAAGTGTCTCACTGTGCATTAAATTTTTGCACTCATGACACGTACATATGTGTGTTTTCTGTCTGAAGTAATAGAGAAGACTTCTCAGCGGGGGCATTCCTGTTTAGACTTCTCATAAGCTGTCTTTTTTTCTCTTCTCTGACGATCACTCTGTTCTTTCTTCTAAACAAGCTTTACCTCATTTGCTTTCCTTTGTTGTGTGCTTATCCTTTCATCATCCTGCCTGTGTTTCTATCTCGCTGCCTGTGTCAGCTGAACCCTCCTCAAACTCATCTGACGTGGATATGGAGTGAAAAAAGAATTAGCTGCTCTACGGACCTGACCCATGCTGCCTCATGTCTCTATGTAATTCTGTCCCGGGATTTAGTTATTACACGGCCCTGCTGAATCCAAGCAAATTGTTCTGCAGTTTTCATGTTTAAATATTTAATTGAACCACACATACCATGAAGTGAGGTTGTGAATGTATGTGTAGGGTCACTGGAGTTCAAATATTAGTCACCAAAAGAATGGAAGGGGATGGTTTTTGAGCTGTAGTTTACAATTGATGCTGCATTGTGTTCACATCAATGGATCATGTTGTGTTTGGTATCCATCATAAATATACAGTTGAACGCCAAGACATGAGACATTAAAAAACTGCACAAAACTCTCAAAATGATATGACCTCTCCTCAGTCCTGCACCTATTTTCAGGGTCCTCCTCCACTTTCAACATAGGCACACATTGAATACATACAAAATGCCCACTTCTGTCTACATGAATAACCTAAATGTATTCAGCTCAAGTCCTTCGGGCTGGAAAATAAGATCAGTCAGGGAGCCTTTGACCCCGGTCTGCGGCTATACGGGTCTGTGACAGTGAGAGAGTGAGAGCGGCTATAAAGAATAAGTGTGTGCGCGTGCATGCAAATCCACCACTACTGTTTGTACTTGTTTATGCATGCACACACACGGATTCATGTGCATGTAGGCGCACTCAAACTCTGAGAGGCTTTTTTTAATGGTGTAGGAGGATTGGCAGGATACCTATCAAGCTGCCGTGGTTTGTTGCAATGTGCCACTGCACTTTCACACCTTGGCCAGTGATGCTGCCATTGGCTGAGCTTCATTTAATGTCATGTAGTTGACCCTGGTTATCGGCCATGATCCTGGAGTGGCAGTGAGCGCATACACACAAATTCGTCTCTTGGCTTTGTTGGTCGTTAAAACACAATTTGCCAGGAGTCTAACCAACAGCAAGATAAGCTCTATGAAGGTTCGGGAATGTATAATCTTTATTTTGTGTAATTTTTAACCATTCATTCAGTGCTTAATGACCCTATTACAAGTTTTTTATTTTAGCTTGTTTGTGTGTTTTTGTCAGTAAATGCTGGCTATGCACATGAGGAGCACTAAACACAATCTAACAATCAGCTATTTTTCTGAGATTTTTATTTTTGCCACATTGATGGAGCCTTTGCTCTAAAAAGCAAAGTCCTGCTGAGCCACAATAGTCCACTGGTGGTCCACTAATCTCTGCGAGGCAGGCACACTGTGCCCTCTCCTCCCGCAGCCACAGGATATGAGATGCTGATCAGATTTCTATAATCAATTTAGCAGAGCAGGAGGTATAAATCCTGCCCATTCACTCATTCTCCGTCTGCCTCTATGTCCGCTCGCTCTCTCTCTTAACTCTTCCTCCCCTCCCTTCAGCACCCTGCTTATAGTTAGATGAATAATTCAGCAGCCAATGTGGTGAAAGGTGGAGTAAACAAGTCTATTCCCTAATATCCCGAGAGGCTGCCAAAGAGAGACGAGCCAGGGCAGAGAGCTAGCAGAGTTAGTTGGACGATGCAACACACGAGGAGGGTATCTTTAGAGAATGGACATTCAGGAGCTTTCTTTGTGACCCGCAGTCATTTGCACTTAGATTGACTTCGAAGTCACACAGAATTGGCACAGCTGGCTCCTGGTCATTCCCTCTGCTTCCTTTTATTAAATCCCACATTTGGCAACCATTAATAATAAAATCATAGAGACTAGCACAACACCTGTGACATGGAAACAACAGATTCAGGCTCTTTGTAACTTTTGGAAGGGAACTCTCAAAATAAATGACAGGATAAAAGCAGAGCACACTTCAGGCTATACAGAGCCGACTCGGCTCTGCCTCCTTTCTGCAAATGTCAGAGAGAGAAACCGCTCAGGTTACAAGTAGTTTTTGTTTTGACACCATCATGTCTATGGGGACTGTGCGTAAATACAAGCCGAACACAAATGAGAAGTAGCTCACTTCACAGGATCACATCAAATTTAGAGGACACACAGCGCTTACATAACAAGTTAATGTAATCTAACACCAAAGTTATATTCAGTGATTATGTAAGCAGAACTGGCGACTGATGATTCATCTAAAATTCAATTATCAGTAAACAGTTTTGTTTCGAAATTAGATTAGAAATTTATTTGTAAATTTCCTCTTAATAAAAAAAAAAAAGACAAAGAAATATTTCTGATGCACAGATCATGAAAGCAGGCAAAGATGGCAAGACATTGTTTTAAATTAAAGTTAATTGAAATTTTGAAATTGGAGGTGAACTTACTATAAATATTTTGCGGCTTTTACTCCAGAAACGTGAAAGTATATGTAATATTTTCTTGGTTACATGCTTGTCAAACTGTTTGAAATTTTGATAGTGAATATTTTACTTACTGGCATGGTCTGACTGCCGTGTAGGGCACCGATCGCAGACTGAGCTTCGGTGTGTGAGGAGAACTTAACAAAGGCACAACCTGAGAGAAAGACCAGATTCACATTGTAAGCACAAAAAAACCCCACTTTCAACCACATTCACACACTGCACACACATTATCATGTAGATATTTAACTGAGTATTTAAGAAAATAAATATTAAAGGATGTTGAATTATATTTGACGTTGCAGAAATCACTGTGCAGTTAGAGGCTCTCGTTGCACAGCGTGATGCCCCACTCCAGGCAATTGGCAGGCAGACAAGCAGGCAGAAGCTGCAGGCTAAAGATTGCACAGATGAAGCAGAAAAGCATGCTATTTAGCACCACATGCCTGTCTGTGCATATTAACTATGAGATAAACTAACTAAACTCAGATCTTTCCCTCTATAATGTCAGAATTTTACACTAGAAGGATGTTTTATGCATCATGCTCACAGCATCAATAAACTCCACATGTCCAATAGTGTATTGACTGAATGCATATGGAGAATTATTAGGTATCATATAAATTTTATTACATTCATACTATTATGTTACCTCATTATGTTCATTTTATTGTCTTTTTCTATTTCTGATTCTTGATAGACTGAGATCAGAAAGACACTGAACCAGACACTGAACCAGTGTCTTCTATGGTTAGTACAAACCAGTTAGTACGAACCATAGTTGTGCAAAGTTTCAGGAGTACCATGAAGACAGGAGGGTTTGCTGCAAAGTTTAGTCTTACAGCTCATTTCACACGCATATAATTTAAACTTTTCCTCTACTTAGTGTTCTGTGGCAGGATGAATGTCTTTGCACTTCACTAGCCACTTCAAATAATGGATGACTCTGTTCCTGTTACAGAGGAGCAGCGGATACTGACCCACCATGTCCTCTCGTGATTATACCCTAGATCACCTAATTTCTTTTCATTTTAAGTTTCTTTATATTTTATTCAATCTTTCATGCTTTATTCTTCTCATCATTTATCCTGCTTGACCCAGGCACCCTGCCATTCTTCTTTTCTCTTTGGGCCTGTAATTCTGTGGACACCAAACGATGAAGATGCCCATTGAGCTGTCAAATCACTGCGTGAAAGAAAAAAGAAAGTGCCGGCACTCCTGTACAAGGTCTGTTCTACAACGATACCTATTACATATGAACCACTTTAACTATTTACTACAACTCTAATTTAATTGCAAAAGACACACATTTTAGACAGTGTGTTCTGGGGTGTAAAAAATTCAATTCTGACTCATATGTGCAAATGTGTTGCAGCTTCACAAAGAAGGATGCAGGTTCCCTTGGTTGTTCCTTATTCTCATAACGAGGGTATTTTAAATGTTTTCATTTCCACCTTTCACATTTTCCTCCTCCTAACCACAGAAGAGTCAAAGTGCTTTGACTTCAAACCTCTTATACATAATTCTACATCAATTACCGAGAGCACTGGTCAGGGAATAAGAAAACAACCCATAATAAACCTCAAGTCTTTTTACTACTAGATCTGTGTCAAAGAGATAGAAATTCTCAAAAGGTTTAGATACTATGAAGATTTCCCGCAAGGATTAAACATTTTACAAAAGTAGTAGTAAAAACTTTCACTGGATTTTGTTTCAGTTGTCATCGTACAAGTTTTTTGTGTGTGTTTGAATGAACAGATGAATTTGTAAAGATTTTCCATTCTACATTAGAAAGTGAAAATATAAGATGAAATGTTACTATTAAAGTTGAGATTTTTGTGACATAAAATGCCTGTAGTCTACAAGTTAAAAAAAACATAGAAAAAGCCAAAACTTGTCTTCTGAACAGTAATATCTATTATTTAAATTGGAAGAGCTGTTCGTGTTCAGCAGCATCCTGGTGTTTTAGAAAATACACTATCAACTGTTTACTCTTGGAACACCAAGTGCTGCTAAATTTTGCATAATACACTGTATCATAACCTGGGAAAGGAATGTAGACCCGTTTGCTGTTTTGAACGTTCACCTTGATTGATTTGGAAAGAAATGCAAAAAATCCAAAGTTCAAATAAAAAATAAGCTAAACTGCAAAGAATGATGTAAAAATACATCAAACTTGCATTTAGTCTCAAACAGTAAAAAAAAAAAAGATAAAATATATCAAGCGTAAGATTCAAAATAATTAAGTAATAAAAAACATTCTTCAATTAGATTAACTTATTACACTCGTACGAGACCCTCCAAGTCTCTCTTAGTAACTGATGTTTTAAATAAACACACACTTATTTTTTGCTCCTGCTTGTCTAGACATCAAAAAGTATAATGTTTAAATATTTTTAATTATCTGAACATGCTTCTTGACCTACATATAATTTACATGTCACATACAAATTGTATAGCCTTGCTGACACATGCACACACAATTTCCCTCAATTGTCAGTCAGTGGCCTAAATAATGCTGACAGCTGGTTTGCGGCTCCTACCTTTGCTGTTTCCGTCAGGACCTCTTAGGACTGTGCATTCCTCGATGACTCCATATGGTTCAAAGAGGCGGTAAACATCTTCCTCAGTCTGCTGCTTGTTCAGCATCCCAACAAATAGCTTCCTGTCTTCTGGAACAAAAAGAAAAGGACGTAAGGTCATATTACCAATTATGAACCACTGAGAGAGCAAGCTGATAATGTGAAAAGTTGTCAGTAAAGCAAAAATATATTAAAGGCTCCATCTAATAAAAAATCATCTTTTTAGAGCTTTCCAACTTCCAATAGTGATTTGTACTGTATGTGCTGTATCTGTCAGCAAATTGGTTTTTAGAATGATTCAGCGGTTTGAATGATATTAGTATTTTTGCCCCCTTCGACCTGACAACGATTGAGTGCCTGCTAGAGCAATGATGCAAATAGCTACAGCTATGACGCTTTTTACACAACAGGAAGCATTTCACACACACCTATTACCCCTCATGTTCCTCCTGCTCCTCTCTCCCTTCATGATTTGGTCAGAGGATGGGCGGTTTGTTCAAGATCCTTGTCAAACTCCAGAGGAGTTTGTGCTTTCTCAGGGTCTAAGCTGTAATCAGGCCTCCCCACTTCCTGGTTTGTGATAAAGCCCTATAAACTCAGAAAGATTTCCAAACTCAAGACTTTCTGTTGTTGTCTTCCGCTTATTTGAGCTGAGCTGCCGGGGAGACGGCAGCTCAGTGGTCAGAGCGTTCTCGCGCGTACCGGAGGTTTACGGGTTTGCATCCCACAGAGAGCACGTCTAGGGTCCTTGGAGAGGACACCTAACCCCTGTTTCTCCCACCATTGGCGCCATCGAAGGGCAGCCTGCTGCGGTGTAAGGAGTGCAGCACACAAATTTCCCCGGTGAGGGATGAATAGAGTAATTATTTATTTTATTTGGGGTCAGGTCACAACAACAACAGCCTCAGACGAGAAACCCCGGCTGCATCCTCCAGCTCACCTGTGAGGATCCCGAGGTGTTCCCCAGCAACCTGTGAGACATAGTCTCTCCAGCGGGTCCAGTGTCTAACTCTGAGTCTCCCTCCAGTGGGACATCCACGAAACACCTCACCAGCAAGGCGTTCAGGAGGCATCCTTACCAGATGGCCGAACCACCCGATCTGGCTTCTCTCAACCCAGAGGAGCAAAAACTCTACTCCGAGCTCCTCTTGGATGGCAGGGCTCCTTAAGAGAGCCCAGCTACCCTTTGGAGGAGGGTGATTTCCAAACATTTTCCAAAACCCAAAATGTGGTTGTTTATGTGCATAAGAAACAATGAGAAAAGAGTTATTTTGCAGGTTATCTCTTCCAAAAAAGATAAACTCACAACCTTCCAAATTTGAGAAACTTTGGCTCTAATTGCATTTCTTTAACTCTTTCTTGTGACATCAATCAATCTTTAGTGTAAGTGGATTCAGTTTTATTTGAACACATCTGCTATAGCTGCGAGAAAGAAGTGAAGTGGTAGACTTCTGAAGTCACACACAAATCCTCTCCAACCCAAGACAACGAAGTCTTTGGTCATTCAAGAGCATGAGTGGCTCCAGGCAGCTATACCAACAGCACACGGAGCTACACTGGCTCAATACACTAGCTTTTTCTTTTTTTGTGTGTGTTCTCATTTATTCATCTATCTCGTCCTTCTCTATTTCTTGCTCTCCTTTTTTCTCTCGCTGATTCTATAATTCCTCCCTCGTTCTTTTTCAACTGCCGTCCACCTCCTTCTGTCTCTTTATCTCTCTCTTACTCTACTAATTGCTGCTGATCCAGTGTTTTTTGTATAGCCGGAGAAATATTTCAGTGTGCTTTTCAGTGAACAATGGCGTGTCTCTCCAGTGAGTGCCGAGGGCTGTGAGACATGCCATGAATAACGCTGACTTTTCAATAGATAGCCTGTATACTATTGAGTCCTGTTAAATGCTGTGGGATCTGATCTTTACCTTGACCTGACACACTGTGTTTACTGATGTACTCTGGCACTGTATGATTAATGCTGTGGTGCAGCGTGTCTCTGCTAGAAGAGGAAACATTAAAACCTTCCCTTCATATGGGTTTAAATGGGTTGTTTTTCCAACTGTGACCCGTAAAGTCACAGTGCAGAGACGTAGAGAAAGACAGGAATAACAGGCACTGCTGTGAAGCAGCATAAATTCCTGCCAGAAGTTTTGCCTAGTGGCATGCTGATCTGTGACAACGACTCACTGCTTCATGCGATTGTTTTTTTTCTTGACCTGAGCTCAAGCTCATACCCTCATTTCCAGCAGCGGGCCTGGCAGAGAGTTTATGTGGACATGGCATCCAGCTATGGGTTCACCACTCAGCCCCATCAGTGATGCACCTTTAAAATAATCACCCGTGTCAGAGCGTTGTCTAGGGAGGGGCGTCCCTGGTGCTGGCTTCTTATTGCAAGTGGCAGGATCAGAGGCTATGTATCAAAATGGAAGTGATGCAATGTGACATCTGTCAGGGTGGATTGGAGAGCATTTATCTGCAAAAAAAGGAAAGCCCTGAACTGGAAAATGAAAGGCCAAGATGGTCCTTCCTTTTGCTGGAGGGTGAATATAAATTCTGAGGTTGGATAGGGGAGATGAGTCAAGTGTGGGGGGATGGGGCTGAGATATAAAGATTTTTTCCTGAAATATCACTACATCTCACATATGGGCCCACATTATCGACAGGAAGGAACACTGTGAGTCATTCATGTTACTATAATTTCCTTTCAAGTTCTTGTATTGGGTGTAATATCCCTCTTCAAGTAAAGTATGAGAGTCCTGAAAAGAACACCAGCAACAAAACACCAGTTTGTATTTTCATCTACAATCTTCAAAAAGCACCTCAATATGAAACTGATATTCAAACTGATTTTTTTTTAAAAATTGCATTGTACCAGATAGGATTATGTATTGTGACAGGCAAGAATTTTCCAAACATAAATTAGCTTTGATAACAAGGGAGCAACGCAAGAAAATACATAATCTATGCATTTTTCCCCCCCTGGGACTCTCCTCAGTCCACATCTAATGTAGTCCAAATGCACCACTGGGAATTCAGGTCTTGTACTCATCAACTACAGAAACCTGATCTCATTTATCTGCAGCACATCAGAGTGTGACTGCAAAAAGACACAAATACATAAAACAAAGATTTGTTTAGCTTATAATACATAAATCTGAATGCCTTTGAATGACGATATCTTCAATTGTGTTATAACAGAATTGTCTCAGTGGATTAAAAGACGTGTTGATACTCGATTTGGTTTATAATAAGTTTTCATACTAAATATAAACTTGATATAAACTCTTTATTAGCTGCAGACAGCTAAGTGCCTGCTTACATATTTTTTATATTAGACGATCGCAAAATCGTGTGAACACATAACAGTAGATAAAAGAAAAGAAAACGTAAAAAGTAGCATTTGTTCCTACACCGATGTGCAGGATTAGAGATAACAGCTCTCCCACCATGACCACACACATAGTATACACATGAGTGCATGCTCCAGTGTTAACTATCTTGTAACTACACATTATTGACTTTTTTCTCACAGACCTGTGTGAGTACTGCTGACTGCTGCTGTTGCCAGCTCCTATTCACCAATCGCACCAACACAACAGCTTACAAAGCCACTTTATCTGATTTCAGTTATAATGCTGCTAATTGCTAAACTGCTGCTAGCTGCATTTGCGGTTACTAAGAACGACTTAGTGAGTAGCTGTGAAATCACAAGTGGCAGCATACCTAAAAGCACTAGTGCAAACTGTAGGATTTCAATCTGAATTAAACTGAATATACTTTATTCATCCCGAAAGGGAAATTTGAGGAATTTAGAGCAGAAAATGACTATTCTTTTATTTTGAGCACTTTGCCTATTTCAATTGATTGTTTTTACATTAACATCTAACCTAAATTCATAATGTGTGGCTTGATTACAACAATGTTTGGCCTTTGATGCCGAACCTAAACTTTAAAATGTAAGACATTTCTTTTTTTCCCCCCAGCTTTGTCATTGATTGCCTTTGCCAGAGAACTAGATACATTTTTGGTGTGATCTCCATTGGTTCTTCTGAGGAATGTAATTCAGTGTCTTTCTCATGTGATGCAACTTTGAGAAGCACCATACAGCCAAAGCGATGGTATGCGAATAATTTTTCAATGCACAAAACATTTGCTGATTTTGTCTAAACAGCATTCAAATTGCTTCATAAAACAAAACCAAAATTTTAAAAGAAAACATGTATGTACGTGACACATTTAGAAACATTTAGGAAACATTCATATGTAATTCATAAAAATTATTGTCATCGAGGACATTGAGAAAGAGCTATCAGTCTGTCAGTCCCCTTGTTCGAGAATCCAAAGAATCTCAAACGTTTTTTGTACTTTTTCCAATTTTATGAGACTATTTATTCCAGATAACATGTGCCTTGGAGTGATTGATTTGAAGTTTCTCCTCTTAACTATTCAAAAGTGTTGTAACAGTCTCCACTCTTACAGTACAAACTCTTCAGAGTGCTTACACTACATTGTACTCACAGCTTTTTTTTTAGCAGAAGAAACATTTTGACACCTCTTTGATGAAACTCACTTTGTCTCGATCATACTTAAATTTGGAATTAATGCATTAGAAATTATTCCTTGGGATGAAAACTTGCAGCAAACTATGTGGTTAGTACAAAACAAAATTTACAACCTTAGCTAAAGCCTTTCTAATCAATTCAAGCTGTTTAGTTGCACACTAAATCATTAGTGTTTTATGTTTTGGTTTTACGGTTATCTTTAGTGTTGCAGCACATGCATGACACAAAGAACCACACTTACGTGCTCAACATTTTGAAAACACTTCATTTTGCAAAACAACGTTTATTTCTACTGTAAGTCAGAAGAATCTGCAGCTCATCCAGCGGGAATAAACATTGTGTGCCACAAACTGCAATGAAGGAGACTTATTATATTGCATTTTATGATTAAACTATTTAGAATTTGGACAGTCAACTAAGGCTTGAATAGCAGTGGGGGAGAGTATTAGTTTTTTTGACAAGAGAACAAAGAAAAAAGAGAATGATGGTGAAAAAAAAGAGAGAAAATAAGTATGAAAGAAGAGCAGAAGCTGTGAGAGTGAATGTGTTTGGGAGCGAGAGTGATGTGCCAATACAGTAAGAAGCTGGGCATACAGTCCTGCAGTCCTTGATAAGCCAGGATGGATGAAAAAGCAACAGCACCAGAGTTGGTAAATCATTGTCAGTAGTATGAAGAATGAGGAGAGGACAGGACCCTGAGAACCGGATGCAACTTCAACTGTGGAAGGTGATGAAAAGTAGACCAAATTTTATGGTAGTCTTTGATTTTAATTATTTTTTTCTTTGTCGGCCTTCTTCTTTGCCACAATGGAAAGAAGTGGAAAAATGGGAGAGAAGCAGACGAATAGATAGACGAAGGGAAAATAGTGAATACAAAAAAAATGTATTGTCATAGGAATGGGATGGTTGCTATGAGAACCAATCATACGGCTAACCGTCAGTCATGTTTCATTTAGGTCTGGAAAAGAGGGGATAAATGAAAGGACGAGAAGTGTTGAAAAAGGAGGGGCCAAGAAGAGGGTCATTTTTCTATCTGTCGGCTAAGCTGGGGTGTAAATTTGACACTCAGGCTTGCAGATTAGGACAAATTATGAACAATATTAGCTGGATGATAAAAGGGAACAATAATGAATGGATAAAAAACTTTAAACCAAATGAGATAGCAGGCAGGCAGAAAGGAAGACCCCGAGAGGCCAAGCAGGTTTTGTCATTTAAAGAAAAAGATAAGAGCTGAAAAGACGGCGTAGAGGGGAAAGATCTACCATATTACAGCTAGCCACTGAAGCATACTTCCTTATTGAAAGAAAGAAATCTAAATCAGTGTGTGGAGGGAAACATTGGAGCTTCCTCTTCTTCCTTCATGAGCCTATTGTGCTTCTCCAATAAAGCAGGATGCCACACAATAACAGAGTCAGCATGTGTTCAAGGGGAAAAAAAACAAAGACAGAATGGACTGAAATTAATTAACCCTGTGAGATCACAGTGCTTAGCCAGTGGAATTTAATCCAATTTATTACATATACGGATCAAACCAGTGTTGTCTGTGTATAAATGAGATGATGAACATGCTTGTGTGTCCTGTTGTGTTTTGGGTGACTAAGAACCCGTGAAGTTTGGCATGACCCAAGAGTGAAAAACCCCGGCCAAGTCAATTTCTCAATATCAAATTTTATTTGTGAACCTTTTTTCCATTAATTAATAAGTACAAAATTATTCAGAGAAATTTATCCTCAGACAAATTAAATAACACACTCCTAATCAAACTTGCAAGCATGCATGCAAAGAACCTTATCGATCGGCCCTGCCTTAGAATTGAAAGATACTGTATTTGAGTCTGTGGGATCCATCTGGATTTTTAATGAGAATATATATAACATCAGTGATTCTTCTTTCCAACTCAGGCTCACTCTCACATTACTTCCTTCAATATGAAGAATATATATATCTACATATATTAATAGCTGGTCTGAACAATAGCACAACTGGTTGGTTCAGTAGACCCACAACAAGAAAGTCATAGTACAAGCGCTGGGGTGGCGAGGCTCAAGCCAACATCTTTCTTTGTGGAATTCACATGTGTGTGTTCTGGTTTTCTCCGAATGTTCTGACTTCCAAAAACATGCATGTTTTTGCAACCTACTTGCAACTTATTTGGGTGTAACTCATCTCTCGACTGTAACCAGCTCGGAAAAGCTCTGGCATTCCCACAACTCAGAGTTGGATAAGTGGAACAAAAAAAAGTCAATGAATGATATTTATAGGCTTGTTACTGGACACATGTTCATAACATCGGTTGTCTAGAACTTTAAAATGATTATGAGGTCCTTTTTGTCCTCTGGTTCCTCTCTACACACACTAAGAAAATCCCCAATACCTGTAAACTGAGGATGCTCTTTGTAGAACAAACATTTTAGAAAATAGTCTATTTAAGTCTTGATACAGGAAATCATAAAAACTTTCAGAATGTCAGCCCTCTAGTTTTTAGGGAAGTATGTGCTGAAGAAAGAAGTACACTGTTTGTACCTATAAAAATGTCAAATAGTAATTCTAAAAGACCACCAAAAGTTTAAAAGGTTAAAAATGAATGCTCCACGTCATACATGAAATTTAGGATTTCACTAACAATAAAATTTGGCCATGAAAATGAGAAATGTGTTTTTCTTGATTCTCACTAGAGTAATGATGTGGGTCTGTTTGGTCCAAGCACTGAAAATATTTTTTTAAAGAAGCTGGATTGTAGGATCCACCAGCACACCCTTAACTCAGCAGAAAAATTGGGTTGATAGAATAGTTTGTTTTCCCATTTCTAAACTAAATTAGCACTCATGTGTGTATGCATTGTATCTGCAGCTGTCTTTTGAAGTACGCATTCTAACCCACTGAGTTGACAGCACAAACCGTAAAGGCCTACCATGTACCCGCCCTAATGAGGTAGCTTATTAGTGACTGGTTTTCTCACAACTTCGGAGATGTTGCTTGGAAACAGCACCACAAAGGAAACAATACACTAGTTCTCCCTGAAAAGCCATCAAACCCAGTGCTGCCTGATGTGCAATTTTCACACATCAGTTGAAACATACCTGAATGAATTAGGAATAAAGAAAGGAATTGACTAACTGATTGTATGTGAAAATTAGACATATTATAATAACGCTTTTATGACTCACTCATAACATTCACAACCTTGACATCAATATTTTCCATTTATGACTTATTACTGACACATTTTCTTTAACAGGAGTCCTACTTCTTCGACTTGCCTATCACCCGTATTGGTATTGACATTGGATTGATTTTATGTCATCCTTTTATCATTATAGTGTCAAAGCTGCTCAATGGTAGTCTCTCTGGATGGCACTGATTGTAAGTCTGTGATAAAAAAAAAAGGCAGTGGAAAATGTGCAAACCTCACTAAATACTTAAAAAAATATATGTTCCTTTCACAGTGTTTCCAAGGAAGTACATAAAAATACAGACAGGCTTTTTAGATTGTTTATATTCATCTTCCAACCGTGTGTCATATTTCCTACCAGCATCTTCAAAACTGAAACAAACATCTCCTAATGCTGCAACTATTTAAGGTAAACAGTATAAAATAATAATAAGCAGCTACATCAACAAGAAGATGTACAGTATCTACAGCTATTGGTGTTCTCTATACTAGAAAATATGATCAAGAGGCAAAACAGCTTCAGCAAAGAAACATCACAGAAATGAGTAGGAGGCTGTATTTGGTAATGGTTGCATCACATCGCTTATGGCATTTTAAGTGGGCCAAAGAGCTTGATCAGTAATGTTAATGAACAAGAGTATAAATAGAAAGTAAAAAAAAGCTAGAATTTGGGCTTGGCCTCTTTACTTCCAAGTCTGTGACAAAGGCACCATCCACTGCCTCTTACTTTGGCACAACTGTTTTATGATGTGTTTTTTGTTTTTTTTGTTTTTTACAGTTTATTTCAAGATTTTTTCTTTCTTTTTATACAGTCACACACCCACACAAAAAAGCAATTCAGAACCGTGCAACAGAAAAAAACAAACAAACAAAAAAAAAAAACTGCCAACCATTAATTTAGCAAAATAAACAACCTTAGCTGCTAAAAACTTACATACAGCTTTAAAAATGAGTTATGAAATACTTTCTCAAATGCAATTACTGTGTGATGCAAAAAATGTCTGGTAAATTTTTGTAACTCGCTTATTCTATCCTTTGAATTGCATGCAAAGTTATTTCTTACTGTAAAATTGTTTTCTTTACCAATGCAGTTATTTTAATATTTATTCACCAAAATAATAGCAAAGAAAAAAAAAAGAAAGAAAAAATAGGTTTCAAGACAAAAAACTGCAAAATAGAGAACAAAATCGAAGTGGAAGCTTTGGAGATATGGCTCAGGGTGCCATGCCCAGCTCTGGCTCAACAGAGTGAGGATGTGCCAGAATACTGCCTATCTCTCTGTAGCTTTGTCTGCAGGAGCAACTGAGCTGGCAGATGATTCTGCTGCACATGGACAAAAGAGGCTTACAGGCCACCCTGCATGTCAGCTTTACCCTAGCCAGACGTGTCAGAGCTGTAGGGGAATATAAGATGCACTCGAGCACTCACCTGGCTAGACCTTATTTAAAGCGGATTCAGATTTTCTCTGTATGTAAATGGCATAGAGACAGCAGTCCAATGCAGAGTATTTTGTTTATTCCAAAAAAAAAACAAAAAACCTGCAATGTTAACAGTTGTGAGTTTGTTAGAAGAATGATGTGAGGTAAACTGTAAATGGAAATATAAACAGAAAAGCCCTAGAGCATTTATTTTTGGTATGCATGCCTATAAATTCATTTCCATAATATTTGTTGGAACTGACTTTTTACAGAAGGCAAGATGCTAAACTTAGGGCTTTCACACTTTTTCTGTCATGATGTTTTTGCATGCATGGTCTTTGTGGTGCTGATGTGACTGCAGGGGCAGAGTCTAACCCCGTCAGTCACACTGACAGTCATGCTGTCTAATCTGCTCTCTTTTGGTGATGGCACACTTTAATTAGGCTAGAAGGTCAATCAGCACCTTTTCAGAGGATGTGATTGTACTGAAAGCTTTTCATAATCCAGGATCGTCTGAATTTTATGGGCCTACAGCAAGCTTACGTTGGGAGGTTGCTTTCCACTATTTTCTCATTTATTTTATCCTTGCTTGTCTTATATTGTGTGATTTCACTTAGCTCTGCACTAACAAATTGCTGCAGGTCTGTAGCACTAGTCTTGTTTTACATTTTGCCAGTGATGAAAATAAATGGGGACAGTGATGAGGGGTATGCGAAACTATGAACAGGAACGTGTATGCTGGCTGCCTTGCAGCTGGAAAAAGTACAAGTGATATTTTTTTTTTTTGGATGAGAGAAAAAGTTAGAAAAGTTCGCAGGCGGTTTCAGCATTGCAGGGCCTCAGGCTAAACAGTTTCAAATGACTTAGAGGGTTACACGTTATCAGAATAATTTACCGGATTGAAAGAAAAAAAAATGTGAAAATGAACTTTTCTTCTTTTAAATTTACAAAGTAATTACAAGAAGAGCATGACACCTTTTGAATTGTACCATTTTTAAAAAAAATATTGACAAAAGTATACATCTACATGTACAACAGAAAATTAGGAACAGGTAAAAAAAGTAGGTCTGTCATTTTTCAGTTTCTTTTGCTGTTTTTTTTTTTTTTTTTTACTGGAAACAACATTTTCAATCTAACTGCAAGATATGAAACATCGGGGATCAAAGCAAGAGCGATTACTTCACGTGAGAGCTCACCTAGAGTCATTGCTGCCATTAAATACATGCAGGAATTCCATAGCGGTACACACCACGTGCTGAATATTTAAGGACTTTTGAAAATAACAAATCCTTTGAGAAAAACAAGGTTTAGATTTAATAAATCAATTTATCGACAAACTCTGTCATGCAGCGTCCTCTCATGCATAAAAAACCCGCATATAAGCCTCCGTTGTGTTGATGAAACCACTGAACTGTAAAGCGACCTCACTTTTTGATTTTGAATACAAAAAGTCTTATCAGAAAAAATAAAATATGATGAATGGTTCAGAAATTCCAAACTGACAAACCTTCACCTGATGGCATTATGCTCCAATAAGATGGACTTTTGTCTCAAACAGACTCTCAGGCAGATGGCCTTTTCCTTCAGCCCTCTATCTCTCCTCGCTCTCACTTCCTCCCACTGACAAACCAAACAGTAGGCATTTTAATTCCTTCTGACCTTTACTCATCTCACCAGGCAATTTTGCCTGTTGCTAAGGGCCAAAACACAATTAAATTTGAATTTCAGCTCAGAATAATTTCACATGATCCTATCTGTGTGTGGAGTCTAAACTATTTTGTGGCATGGCGTCTGGCAGCTGACTAAATGGACTTTCTGTATGAGCTGTCGCCCCCTATTTCCCACTTGCCTGTGGGACTGTGGGATTATATTCAGTGTGAAGTGACCGTGTGAGGAGAGGAGGATGGGGTGAACAAGTGAGAGTTGCACCCCAATCTTCACTTGAATATGTGCACAAACTCACAGTAGCAAAAAACGTGCTGCAACTTTACTACACAGAGTACCAGAGGGCTCTGTGTTCAAGGATGAGAAATGCCATGTCAGCACGCACCACATGGAAGTTTGTAGGAAAAGGAAAATAGTTTTTTAAAAAAAGAGGTGTGTGATGAAAAATGCATGGAAGTAAGAAGGCGACAGCAGCTCTCTATCTGCTTGGAAGCTCCTGTGGATCTTTACACTCTTTATCTGTGCGCCTGAAGACACAAATCATCTTCTGTAGCTGACCACACAAACAGATAATAGATATCAAAAGGTTATTTTAAATAAAAGTGTAGAAAAAAAATGGAAAAAATGCCCATTTTTTTTCCATCTCTTAAAGAAAGCTCAACTGAGGTTTTTTTTTTTTTACGCAAGAAAGATGTTTGCTTTTCATACAGAACAGGAATCTCTCAAAGACTGAAGTTCAATAACTTATGTTGGCACAAAGACATTTCCGAAAAGCTCAGAAAGGGGATTATTGATTCTTTTTTTTTTTTTACCAGACTGGAAAAGGTTATAAAACCATCTCCACAGAATTTGGACCACTCCAGTGCCCATTTAGACAGATTGTGTGAAAATGGAAGAAAGTTCAGATCAGCATTCCCTTCACTAATGGTCAACAGAGATTACTCTAAAAACAAAGTGAGCAATAATCTTTTAGGTCTGAAGGAACAAATGATAACTTCCAAGAAGTTGGAATCCTTTTTTAAAAAAATAAATAAACAAACAAACAAAAAATCTTCATGAATTTTGTGTTTTAGAGTTCATCATTAAAAAAGCACATAGTAACAAATATGTGCATGCTTTAGTAACAAAAAATAATTTAACAAGCATTTACTTTGTTGCCAGACAACCTCAAATTCAAAAGGCACCAATGAATGGTTCCAGTATTAGACGGAGAAATGTGGACAGTAAACCAAAAAAGTAATCAAATATTTATAATACCTGGAAATCTTGTTGCATGTGGGTTGCAGCTCATTAATTATTCTAATCATAATAATAATGCATTGAACTTATATAGCGCTTTTCTAGACACTCAAAGACGCTTTACATTTACATAGATATGCATTATTCATTCACTCCATACAATCATTCACACACACAACATTCATTCCTGATGATGGGAGCTACCATGCAAGGCGCAGACCACTATCATCAGAAGCAACTGGGGGTTCGGTGTCTTGCTCAAGGACACCTCGGCATGGACTCTGGGCGGGGGATCGAACCTGCGACCTTCCGGTTACGGAGCGGTCGCCCATCCCAACAAGCCATCCTTCCCCCAAATCAGCACATTATCTTCCTATTAAAAATCAAAATTTGTACATTGAATAAAACTGTTCATTTTTTAATAAATAAATAAAGTTAATTAAAACAGAGCATAAGATAAACAAATGTAATATTTTGAAATATCATTTCAATTACTGCAACAAAACATACAAAAATGTGTAAAAAATGAAGGTCCAAGCTGGAGAAATATTAAAGATACTCAAAATGCTTTAAAAAAAAAAAGAAATATTGTCCTGTTTGCCATTATGACAAGCAGAATGGTGAACTTTGTGTCAAGTATTGCTGAACACATTTGCTCTACCAAGGTCGACACCGTGCACTGAGCTGTGCTATTCTTTCTTGACCTGATCATCTTCAGGAGCGAGTCTAACACTTGTAATTAACAAGGACAAATTTCTTATAATTCACTCCCCAAACTGACACTTTAGAAATGACAGAAGTGCATAAAAACACAAGTAACACTTATCAATTTTTTTAACTATTTTGGAGTTCACAGATTTTGATTCACTTTAAGGTTCCACGACACATTGATGGATCATGTCAGGCTGATTTTTAAAAGTTTCTTTGTCTGCTGTGAAAACAGAACACCATCCTTCTTCGCACTACTGTCTGACAGCGTTAATCTGCAGGAGACAACCATGTTGACAGAACACATTAAGAAGCTTTAGGGAGGAAAGGTTAGGTTTCAACACTAGAACACAGTTTAAACCGGTAAACCTCTTAGAAAACATGCTCGTGAATGAGCAAAGACCTACTAAATATAAAATGTGTCCTTTCAATTCATCCATTATAGGTTATGTCATTTATCCGGTTCGGTAAGTGTTGCTCAAACTAATGTTGTTTGTGCCATTTCTGGACATCGTTGTGATAAGGCATGCTTGTCAGGCAGCACACAATTTTGTACAGCTAGTATATTTTAATCTTCTTAGTGCTCCATCAGTACTTTATCAATCACACCACCTTTGCAGAGGAAATGCGTTTTGGTTGTTTAGCAAAATGGCTGTCAAAAATTCAAAGACAGGGAGTGTGTGCACTTCAAATATCAATAATTGCTGCCAGCATGGTCTAACACGTTAAAGGATTATCTAAAATTAGTTGATTTAATTCATCATTTTAAGGGCAGCTGCTTTGCCTCTGATTAGCTATTGTACACACTTGCCAATTAAAGGGTCCCCAGAGTATTTGTCCCATGAAGATTTAAGCTGACATTTGATCCTCCCACCAGAGAGAAATAAATGGAAACAGGATGAAATATGTAGCTGGAGAGATAGGTGTGAAAAGTTGTATAAGCAGGAATTACAGCTGATCTAACCATGACCTGATCTGTATCCAAATCTGTGAGGTGTAACATAAAAATAATCTCCTCAGTCAGAAAGCTCCAGAATAAATCAGGATATATTGAAGGTGTGAAATATGCTCCTGTTTGCTTGTGTGACTGTGGATGCTTTGTTGCAAAGGTGGTAGAATTGAATAAATTGATATGTGAGTCTTCACACAAAGAGGCCAAGTGAGGCCGTCATGTTGACCTCGCCACAGGTTTTTATTCCCATGGTTACTGTTGCTACGAAACTGAGTTCAGCTCATCATGATTTAAATGACCAAAAGAAAGAAGCCCTAATTAAAATCCTGGTAAAAGCGAATGTGTAAATATATTTAACTAACATTTCAATTAAAAGGAAAACAACAGGTCTTTCATATTCTACATATGGTTTTATTTAAAGTATTGTTCCAATATTCTTGAAAGAGTTCCTTTTGTCTTTGTGTTTCTTTATTTGCCATTACACAGATGTAAATATTTGTATCCAAAGGGGGAAAAAAACTGTATTTCTGGTACATTTAATAGAGAACATAATTTTTAGTGACAAACATAACTAATTTATTAAGTGCTTTTCTGGTTAATCCGGCTGCACAGCAGGAAGAGTGAGAGACTCTGTGCCAAATTTATCTGAAAGCATACACACAAACACACACATGCACACACTCACACAAAGATACACTCACACAAAGACACACTCACAAAAACATCATCAAACTTGCATGTTTGGTATGTAATATGAATATCTCTAAAATGTCTGAAGGAATCAAGGACAGAATCGTTTCACTATCTTGTATAAAAATGTGTATCGGTTTAAAACAAAAAAAAGTCCGTGTCTGAAGGGTTTGCGCATTTGAGATGTGCAAGAACTTTACTTGAAGAACTTGGGGTATTATTTGTTTAACTTCACTGCACAGTTCAGGATTGTTCGCCTTACTTTATAAATTTCCACTTTTCATCTGCCATATTTTAAGAGTGTTATTCAGACTGATTCCAAATGAATTGGCGGCTTTTAAATTTGTACCTAGTACAACTAAAAGAAACTCTACACAAAGAGCACATGATGATGGCATGACCAAAATGTAAAAATGAATACATGTCATTTTACACTGCCACTACAATGTTGTTTAGGTTGATGTTAGTTTGATAAGCCGCTATGAAATTGCTTCTAGGAATGAGTGTGTGTGTTTGTGACCCAGCAACAGACTAGCGACCTGTTCAGGGCGTATCCTGCCTCTCACCTGAATCAGTCAGAATATGCTTCAGCAACCCCTGCAATGCTGTTGACAATAAGCGGTTCAGAAGACGGAACGGAACAACAGAGTTAAATATTATAATGTTATCCTATCAAAGACTTTTCTTAAACTTCCTTAGATTTCCAACACGTTTCTTTATTCAAATCAGAGTTTCACTGCCAACATTTAATACAAATTAAAACTATTTAACACAAGTTTTGATGTTTCATCAAATGGCTGTTTAAATTGAAAGATGTTTCCTGAACAAAGCATCTATTGCTACAAAAAAAAAATCTTTCCAAACCAATAAACTTAATGTGTTAAGTTATAATGTTATGCTGATGATGTCCAATTCTTTTTACCTGAAAAGGCCTTCTCTCAATTTTGTTCTAGAACTCTATCCTAATAAAAAGGTAGATAATACCTATAAGCAATCCGACAAAATCTGATCCAATATCCTTGTTATATCGACCACATACATACGAGGTGGAGGAGGGCAGATAGCAAACAGAAAAAAGAGATTTCATTAATGTAAAACATTTGTGGTCTGAAAACACTATTGTAAATGTAACCTTCTGTTTTTGAAGACAATGTTATTAGAAGAACCAAAGTGGGAGGTATCACTCAGCTGTCTACCAAACAACTGCCCTTTCGTTTCAGTGTTGACTTCTGAAAACTTAATGGGAAGCGAGAAAAATACATAAATGCCAGAAAATGAAATAATACGGTCTTTCAACAATTTTCAATTCAATTTCCTCTCACTGACCTGCAGCTGCAAGAGAAATCAATGCAGTTGGAAGTAAAACCCTCTAAAGTGAGGAATGGCAATAGCTGTCTTTTTTCCAAGTAAACTGAAAAGCATCATTGTTTTGGGAAATCACTCACTGGAAAAATCACTCAGAGTAAAAATACTGACACATTTGCTGTCTGCGGAACAAGTCCCTGACAAAGTTGTGAAGTGTGTGCTCTCCTTTGAGTTTTCCAGTCGGTGCAGAAGAGGCATTAGAATATAGCAGTTATTTCTAATGGTATTCACAGTGCACAGTTATTCACTGTGCACGTTCAAAGCTTTAAAATGGATGGCTGAAAAGCAAAAATAAGAAAAAACGCGCAAATTTTTTTTTTTAACATAGCAATAATATAAATTAACCTTAGGAATACAAAATTGTTGTGACACAACACATTTGCAAAAATGTCAGTTTCCAGAAAGACTGTAATTTCCTACCTTTTACTGTCACGCCTTGCGTGAGAAAGAGGGAAATCTCTGCCTTTTTCTGTGCCCAAAGCACTATTCATCTATTACCGGCATTGTCAACAAAACAATGAGTAAGAGTCAGGGCGTGCAGACACTTTCCAGATCTGAATTTAATCTTTAATCGGTGGTGTTACTTGAGGATAATTCAGGTGCCCTCATTCAATGCAGGAAACTTAAAAAAAGATATTTAACAGAAAATACAGCCACAACTTTGCTCTCGACATCAAAAATGTAGGAACAATGGAAAACAGTATGAAAAGAATAAGTTCTGTCACCATGGCAGCCATTGATGGAGGCTTCACCTACTCGACAGTGACAAAACATTATTTGCACTGTCATGGCAGAAAAATCATACCCTCTGAACACTGGTTTGTAACTCATGTAGCTTTACGCTTTGTGAGAAAACAGCTCTGAGAGAGAATAACAAATTTTAATTTGTGACTCATCACAAGGCCGTGTGCTTTTTAAAACTAGATAACAAAAGTTTGTAAAGTACTTCTTTGCAAAAACCAAAGTACCCACAATTGAATTAAAAAATATATGTAAAAGATGTAAAATAGTTGTCAAAAAATTGTTAATCAATCCTACTGTTAAAAATATTAATGATGGTCATTCACAGCTAACCTATAACTACTTTTTTTGTATCTGCAGGTAATTTATGTGCATCTAACAAATGTGTAGCATAAACTATAGTGTAAAAGCATAAATAAAAGGAAGGAAGTTTATTAATGGTTAAAAAAAGGGTTTATTATACAAAGTAAGTTCAAATTTTCTTTTCTTCGTCTGACATATCATGATTCTGCCTGCAGTTTGTTTCAAAATTCATGCTGTGGAGAGTTTGTGGAGTAGCTGCTTGAATAAGAATGTGATTGTGAGATGTATTATGCGAACAGAGATGCATAAAAAAAATCCTACAAATCTTTTTTTCTCCCCTGAAGAGGTCCCTTAAAAAGATCTTATCGTTTCAATGGGTTTCCCCAGTTAAATAAAGATTTTAAGATTACTGAAAAAAAAGCTGTGGCAGAGCGGGTAGTTTGATTATGAAACCATTACCAATGGCACCCTACATCCCTAATCTGTAATTAACTCTTATGGTCACACATTTTTTTCCACCTTTCTGTCAGCGTTAGCAACACTGATCGATGAGTGGAGAATTTGTTGGTCCGAATTAGAGTCAATACTAATTTTTCAACGCTTTAATTTAACGCTATGTAACTTGTACTAACTTGTTACTACAACACACATAAACAGATAAACTCGTACAGACACAAGAAGGGGACATGAAAGTAATTTTGCACCAATACACGTTACTAAGTGTGCATGGCTAACAAAAGCAAAATTTGTGAAAAAAAAAAAAAAAATTCAAATATCTTTCATAAAATGTGTTATGAATACAAATGTAATATTTGACTAATTTAAGTGAGGCATAATTAAGAAAGGCCTCAGGATGGAGAATGAACTTGGATCTGCTTGCACATTTGTTACGCTCATGTACATTTTTGACAAAACAGCAACATTCTGTTTAAATGGGACACAGCTGAAACAGGCACCTTTCCTTGTAACCAGAGAAAAAAAATTAAAGTAGGTATCTGAATGGTAAGAAAAAAAAATGGCAATCACTTCTGAAGCATGAGTCTGAAATTTTTCTTTCCTTCTTCCTGTTTTTTGGGGCAAAAAAGAAAAGCTTTCAAGGTCCAAAGATTGTGAAACATTATTTTTCATTTCCTTTTTCTGAGGCATAAGGAAACTTGAAAAGCCACAGTTACGGCAGTTTAGTAAGCCCTCGATTTAAAAATTGAGGTCTTTTCAGATGTTGTGTGCCATTCAGACCTCCTGGGATTCTCCAAAGTGTGCTGCAGAAATCCTACCATGCCTATAGATGATATAAAATTGAGTGAAGCTACTTTTCTTTTTTTTTCGCGGTATACCGCCATGTATCTTCTTCTTTACTAGTCTGGCATAGCCTGGAACCACAATGATCTCTCTCTGCTTGACATTGTCAAGCCCTTCATCCCATCAGCAGTCTCATTCTCTCAGTCCTTTCATCATATTTTTTACATCTCTAACTTTAGCTGCACATTCATATTCTAGATGTTGTTCTTCAATGATAATCTTATCTCTTGGATGTATTTTTACATTCCTCTCTATTCATTTTTGTGCATTATGCTACTTCAATGGGCAATTTCCAAGCTCTGAGACATGCAATCAGTGTTTGGGCTGCTTGATGCCTTATCTGCTGTGACAAAATAAGTGTCAAGCAGCGGCAACAACAGCAGATTGTCATGCAGAACAGAGCCTTTAATGCATCGGCGATACCAAGTAAAAGAGCTGTGAAGAGACATGATGTTATAAACCACTCACTTAATTTGCTCCCGTACTGTTTTCTTCCATCATATTAGAGCTGTTAAACAGAATTGAGCATTGCATAGAGATGTAATGTTTCCCTTATATAAAACTTATCTTCTCATTAGGAGTCCCTCCCCAGACAATTGTCTTCACTCATCAGTGGAAGAACAATAAACCTCTGGTGCTCCAGATATCCATGATAGTAGAAAAAATTACCTTCTGGGATTACGCCTGCCAGCTAGAGTATGAATTGTACATTATGATAATGCAACCATCAAGAAAGATATTATACTTCTTGAGGTTTTTTTCTTTTTACTAAACCGTCCTCACCTTACTCATTTCCAGCTTAAAGAGAAAATTCAGAGATGTCCTTCGCTCAAAGACAGCCTTATTTGAAATGTCTAAAAATTGGTTGCACATGCACATCAAAGCAACTGGATTTTTTTCCCAAGTATTTTCACCCTGAGGCAAGTTACATCTTAGGTTTCTGTATTCACAGTATATAGTTTGATTTTCTGTTCCACAGATTCCAGCAAAAGCAAACATCTACCAGGCACCTGTGGGTGCCGGCCTCTTTCGGGTGGCAGAGTGTCAAATAGTTGTGTTGATAGCTTTCCTCGGTTGTTGATTCGTAATGGTCTGAACAGTTAAAGTCAAACTAAGTCTGCTCAGGTCAATGTGTCCGGTTTGTGTTCCGCCTCTTGACTATAAAGGTTAATTTGCTAGATGTGCCTTCTGATGTGCTTTGTGTCTTTCATCCTGTTAAAAAAAGAAGAGCGTGGCTATCAACAGAAAAACAGTCTTTACACGGAGAGGGATCAGAGCTTTGTCGATTATCAAAAGAAGATCTTTAAAAAACTCATAGATGGAAAATAATAATTAAATTCAATAAACTTTTATGTTTAAATGTGGAGAGAAACCTGTTTGACTTGCAGCGTTTAGCTTTATGACTGTGAGCTGCCGCAGACTGAGTATGAATATTGAAATGTGGGGGGAAAAAACAGCAGAGAGCTGAACTTCAGACATCTTTCCTTCCCTATCTCTTTCAAATAGCATCAATCATCATCAAAGATAATGCTATCTTCACTTTGTCGCAGAAATGTGCTTTTAAAGGGAGTCTGCTGTGTGTTGCTTTGTGTCAGATCATCCCTTCTGTAAGGATGCCCTTCTTCTTTGTAACAACTGCTGTCAGCCAGCAATTGTGCAACCTTTAAGTCCCCAGCATCGTACTTTTCTGCCGCTGTGATTAGCTTGACGCTTCAAAAACACTCATTTCGTATTTCCTTTAAACATCACAACGGTTACCACGCTACAGTGGGACCAATCAGATCCTTATGTGCTTTCTTTAAACTCTCTTATTAAATTTGATGCAAATAAAATAAAAGTTACCATGATGATGCTTTGAATCATTTCCTTAAAGGGAGAAACATCAACCTCCTTTCCCCAAAATGTCAATAATTTGCTCCAAAAGACTTTTTTAAGTTCCCACGCTTGCAGCACATTTGTGCTGAACAAATTCCAGTTAATTACAAGGCAAATGGTACAAAATGTGCTCTGTGACCATTACAATCTTGTTAGCTATGCTCAGCAAGGATTCATCACTCATCACACCCACACAAGCACAGCATACAGATAAATGAGAACACACATTGTAGATGTAAAGGCTTGCTCTTACATAGATACAGGACAAACTTTAGCACCCCGCATTGTTCCTTTGATTCCCTAATTAGATATTTGCATCAGTTCAAGACGCAAAATTTAAACATACCATACCTTTTAGAATACCTTCTCTTAACTTTGACCAGTATTTTGAGATAGCAGTACTCCGGCAATAGAACTTTAATGAAAGGTTTTGAAATGAGGCATTGATGCTTGGTTGATCTAATGAGATCCCTAACTGTTTCTGCCATCTGCCAGACCAAAGCTATGACATTAACTATGCAGCCATGCTAAGTCTCCAACCCCTTTTTGATGAGTGGCTCATCTGTTCTTTCACTGCGAAACATACAAATGCATGTTTTTTTTTCTGAGTGTTTTGGTCTGTCAATAAGAGGAAAAGTATTTGAAACAAATGTCCACAAAGAAAAATATCCTGATTTCTTTAGCGAGTTCTTTCATTAGTATTGATGTGTCTGGTCTGGAAGACCTTGCTTTGAGCCATAGTCATCTACAGTTTTCGAAGGTGCCATTGTTCGCCTGGCTGGGGAGAGGTCACTGCGAGAGAGGAAAATAAATGTGGAGTGATTGACTGGTCTCTGTTGGAGAAATGAGTTCTCCAGTCATTCCCAGGCTTCCAGAGGTGAAATGTCCTTCAGAAAAGTAAACACAATCTGACAGGGTGCTGCAATACACGCAAAGGCACAGCATGGCATAGTCTGTAAGGACGGCACTTTGCTCCACACGTCTCTGCTCTCCTGTGTCAAAGTCTTCAGTCTCTACACTAATCCACAAAAGATTTGATGTCATTGAGGAGTCTGGACACTTTTCTTTTCACATTATTGTACTGAGCACAATTGTAATTTTCATGCACTTTTTTTTCCTTAATTGATAAACATAGGAAGGCTTGAGAATCAGAAAAGGATGAGTTGTTTGAAGAAGTAGGTTTTTTTTTTTCTAAACAAGCATCGTAGGTCAGAACAAATTGCATATCCCTTCCTTAGACAGTAAATTAAAAACTCTAGTAGCCATCAGAGACCGGATTAGGCTGATTTCCCAACATGCTTAAACTGCAGTAATCTCAAATGCAAATCACATCTGCAACTAATTGATGGATTTGCAAGAAGATCTGTGAGTGGTTTGTCTCATCTGTGAGCTACTGCTCATTTTTCAGAAGGCAGATGATTCAGATCTCACCACAAAGCTTAGTACATCTTGACACGAGCAGCATCCTTTACAATTTAATACTAACACAAGCCGTGATTGTCTAAAAATAAATCTTGGCTTTCCTATCTTGGACCATCAAACCCTTCCCGCCATTTATCATAAAAGTCATATACTGTACATGTAAATGCAAACATACTGTGTCAATCAGATCCTCCCCTAATTGAAAAAAGAAACAAAACATTAACTTTAACCAGCTTGTTTTTGGGGCAAAAGGTCTGTATTGTATTGTACAAAGACAGAAATAAGTAACTGCCTTTTCAGACAGATGCACAAGGAAACATGATATGACTTTTACAAAGACAGTCTACAGCTATTTCTTGTGTGATAAATTATATTTTCAAATCAACAAAGACAAAAAAAGTGTCTGCATGGACAAAAAAGGACAGGAAAAATGAGAACGTATGTGATGGTATTTTAGAATGTGATTGCACAAAAACACATGGTTGTTGTGTTGCTTTGGAGATGTCCTATGTGTTGTGATTGTAGCGAGCAGTGATCTATTCTTCCCCATTACCCTACTGCATACGTGTGGTTCATTTACATTCATGGTTATCCAGATAATGAAGCTTTCAATCCAGGGGATCCTGCGGTGAGAACAATGAACCCAATTACCTCCCGCCGCCTGTGAGATGGGATGGCAGACTCTGAGACAGATGGGAGAGGCTGCACTCGGCCGGCAATCCAATCACATTCATCTCGCTTGGTTCCCATTTTCCCCGTTCATGTGTTCTGCAGCAACTTATCAACAGGCAGGGGCCAAATGACCTGCGATCGGTACATCACACACAGTGATTCGGCAAACTCGTGCACATGCATTTGTGTACAAACAAATATCCAGAGGTCCACTCGAGCTTCAACAGACCCTCCAACTCCCTTCTGTTCTCCACCTCTGACATACATGATAAGATTCATTCACACCACCACACATAGTGGTTAGGCAGTATGTTGAACTCAAGATTTTGCATACTTCAGGAAGAAAAAGGTAAGTAAGGAAAAAGATTAGTGGCTCTGGTAATTTCTACCTCAAACTTGATCTCTTTATCTGACTGACTGAGAACCTGCCTGATGAATTATGCAAACTTCTCAAGTTCTTCTATATTAACATAATATTTCACTTAAAAGGAACCGACTCAGATCTTACAGGGATACTTTATCTTCTCCTATATTCCCGTGCCAGGCTTGTAATGTTAAAAAAAAAAAACCAAATGTTTCAACAAATAGTTAAACTAACAGTGTTTGATCACATCTAAAATTCAGTTGTAATTAAACGTACAAATACTGTATATGCTGATCATTGTGGAGTGGTGTAGTTGTGTTTGTAAGAAAAATATATTGTTGTTTAACAACAACTATGCTACAACCGCAGATCAGTCCTCTAAATTTAAGTGTACTTCATAACTCAACAGTCTGTAGGAGATTGCATAAATCTTCTGTAAGTTAAAAAAGTAAGATTAAAATGATGAATATGAGTGTGATGATGTTCCACTTAGACAAGACTTGACATTCAACAGTAGCCATGCAGTGTGCTTGAACTTAGACAGTGCTTCAGGGAATATATTCCACTACTAGATAATTAGCTGCTGAATGCGTGGAAGCTGATACTGATTCTGCATAATGCTTCAATATTTTCAGCATGATTTATGCAAAATATACCCTTATCTCATATACCACTCTCCACCCACCTTACAACCCCTAATTTTGACACTATGATCAATAACAATTGACTTAGTGATCGATGTGTCTCTTGAAGTTTCCCATCACTACTGCCACCAATTATGTCTATCCCGTTGCAGGGCACTGTACAGCTCGCTACAGGAGATCTGCATGTTAATGCCTTTAGCTGATCCCTCAAGTGTCATAAATGTGTTTTTATGTTAATGAATGCTTCTGAAGGAACGTTGATGGTCATACAAGCACACAGGTGTTAAAACATATACACTCACACACTTCTCCAAAGTAAGCATGCTCTCACCCTCATACCGACACAACTCAAACACACAGACATAGACCGCACACCCGCTGAACCCTCGGATGCATTATTGATAAGCTACTAATTACGCTTGTTGCAATTTCAGCTGACCTTTCCCGGGAACATCCTGGATCATTATAAGCTGAATTCTCCCTTGAAATTGCAAAGGTAATCTACAGTCCAGTCTTCTCATTGTCCTTTACCCAAACTCCTTCCATTCCTACAATTCGATACCGGATGAAGATGTGTTCCTCCATTCTGAAATAGTGCAAGTAAATGTCAAGTCAAAGATTGGTAGACTTAAACAAAGACAAAAAGAGGGACTCTCACTTCATTTTTTTAACTATATGGTCAGAATAAAATCGTTTTTGCCAAGCTTTTGTGTGACATTGAATCAATTTAAAAAGCAGTGTTGTGATTGCACACCTTTTGTGATAAAGGCATTCATTAAATTACCAAATAATTAAAATATTTCTGCCCTTCTAGAAATCCAATCAAACAAACCAGGTTAAGCGAAAACATTTCTTTCAAATAAAACTCCAAACAATTTCTTTTCACTTGGTCCTCCTTTGTTTATGGTCATTAAGACGTACATTGAAAAGTTTAATTTTTTGCATAATTTTGGTTTGATCTTTAAAACACTGAGTGCACAATGACTTGGCCATAGAGATACAGTATATAAAAAAAATTGTGCTTGTTTTAAATTAATGTGTGAAGGTAAAGCAAAAAAAAAAAAGAAGAAGAAAAGTTCTGGTAATGAGTGAGGAAAATAAATCTAGCGTATGCTGTAAGACGTCAAGTAAAATTCAAGCTCTAGTAGCCCCTGAACTGTTTTAAATGAACTAAAAAAAGAGTTACATCGTTACCAGTGGCTAAAACATTTTGGTATTGTAATTTTAATCAATAAGCATGCACATGATTAACCAACAAACAAATCTAAAATACATCCCAAACAAAAATCTAGTTTTACGATGTTTTCAAAGTACAAAAGATCCAAACTGCAGGTCTGCATGCAAAGCTCAAAGATCAGTGAAGATCATTTCAGTGCTCATAAGTCAACCAAACTGCATTTCAAATGTAGGCGTACAGTAAAATGTCAATATTCGCTGAGTGGAAGTTTGCTGGTATTTGATCCAACAGCTCATTCCGTTGAGTCTTTGAAATGTATTTAGGAGGCTTCTCTTATTGGTTTCACCAGTCTCAACTTTTCTGTCATTAATATTGTACACGGCCCAAGTGAATTCTGTTCTATTGAGGGATTTTTGAAAGACGTTATCGTAAAATTTAGTTTAAAAGGTTTCCAAGCCACTCAGAAAGAGTGCCTTGTGTGAAGGACAGGATGACGGATCTTTGGCAGGTTGGCACACTTCTTTTTTAATGGAGTGGGATGAAATCAAAACTAAGTTTCAGGAAAATGAAACAATATTTTAAAAAGCACTAGTTTTGCATTGGGGCAGGTGCAGGGAAAAAAAAGCTTTTACTGAGCCTGCTGGTCTTGCTTCAGATGCTCCTCAGCTGCTTGCTGGAGGGCGGGATACAGAACATTTCTATAACAGCTGTGTACCATCTATCTTGAAAGTTAAGTCCAACTTGTTGTGATTTTGCCTTTTATTCACAAGGTACGAACATGACAGTTTTTCATATCTGGAGAAACACTCAGTTGGAGGTCCACTTTGTTGTCCAGAGCACAGACAATAACCAATAGGACAGTAGGAAGAGTCACAAAGCTAAAGGCTAGTTGTGCTGCTGTCAGCTTCTTCCACACACCCAGGCTTTTGTGATATTGTAACACCAAACTATCTCCAAATGTCATGAGTTTGCTGAAGCCACACTTCCCATTTGATCTGGACACCGAACTGTTAATAAAAAGTAGCTTCAAAGTTGTTGTAATACACTTTGTTCTCATTGATGTTGGACAACAGTGAGCTACTATGCCAATCAAATCAAAAAGAAATGAGAGCTGACTAGATCCTGAACAAACAGGTAAATGGCTAAATTGGCTGGGCATAGCACTTTGATGGCCCTGATGTGAAGTAGGTGAGGCTGTGGAGGCAAGGACAGCACTGGCCAAAGGATTAATGGTCTCAGGGGAAGCCAAAGTAAGCCTGCTGCTACAGCTTGACATCTTTGGACTTGTAAGAGCACAGAAATTAGCCAGGCAATGCAGTGAGTAATGGACAGGGTGCTTTCATCAGTTCCATTTAACAATGCATACAAAGCCAACAGCAAAAAACGCTGTGTGTGAGGTAAAAGTAAATGCTCCATCTTGTGCATTTGTTCATACAGTGCACTGCTGAATGAAGTAAAATGCACATCATGCATTTGCACATTTGATATTTGTAGACAAAACCTCCAACAAACATACTAATTAAAATATGTTTGTATATCCCAATTTGTTGTCTTTTGAATGTAAAAATCAATCACGATTTGTGACGTGGCTTTTAAACAAAATGTAATTTATTCAATCATGGCACAGTGTTGTAACAGCAGGGTGCCTGTGAGTTGGGGAAATGTTGAAACGCAATCATCTTGTTGAAACACCCAGAGACCCTCTCAAAGCCTCCCCTCTATCACAATCCACCGTTCCTCTATTGATGCATTTTTTCTTTTCCTTTACTCATTTTTTTTTTTGCATCTGACAGGAAGTTGGCTTGATCTAAGCCACTGCAGTGCGTTGTGGGCTCAAAGCATTTAATGCTCAAAACAGATTAAAAGGGGGATTATGTAATGTAATGCCTTTCATATATCCTCCTAAAGCAGCGTTTTTAGCCTTCACCCTTGTTTCTTTCATTTTTACACAGTTTTGACTGTTTTTATACATCCTTTTGTCTATGACATTTAAATCGGAACATCTCATTAAATCTTAATATCTCATATCTACATGACCTCCAATTTATGCCTGTAACGATGGAGTATTCTTTATTCAGCCTACTTTCTACCTAATCCATAAAAACTGATATATATTATGCATGTTCTGTCATGAGCAATAATATGAAAGCGGGCGTCACATATCATGAGTGCTGGTGGTGTCCGAAGTTGTAGGACCCTCAAGATGTTCCCATAGTGTATCAGGCACAGGGGCTGTACTCCTCTCAGCAGAGTTTTCTTCCCCACAAAACCAAATGTCAGTGACTCAGAAGTCAGACGGAACTGCAACACTCTCAGAATACACACACAAACACAGAAAAAAAGAGATACTGGATAAACACAAAATTAAATGTGTTGCTGAGTTTTTTTTTAAAAGCCTTCGATAAGAGTACATGCTTTCATTCATTTTGCTCTTTCTTTTCAGAAAAAAAATATTTTCTTTGTAGGTTTGTTGACTGCTGAATTAAAAACACAATTTTGATGGAGATTGTGCCAAGGTCCCACATTCATTGGAAACCAATGCCTTGTTTATACAAATTAAACCGTTGTAATTTGAATAGGGACAAGACAATAGTTTGTGGACTGATCACATCAAGGTTCTGATAAGTCTGAGATTAATTTTAATGTTTTCTAAAATATTTATTCCAAATGAGACACAGGGGTCAAAAAATTGAATTGCAATTCATTACGGAATAATCTAAGTATATTCTTCAAAAATGTTAACTTTCTAAAGTTAACTGTTTAGGTTTAGGATGAAACATTTGGTTAGCTAGAAAATTATTTCACAAGTTCTGGTTCTACTCAACAACTGTATTTTGATCATTGTCACTTGTTTACTCTTATTTATGGTCAAACTTTTTCTGCACTTGCTACATGGAGTAAGTTTGTGTGGAACGTAAATGATTGCAATACGTGAACTATTTTGGCAGGGATGTGGAGCATAGACAGAGGAAGAAAAGGATGAGAGTTGATGGAGGTCTCCCCAGCTGTCTAAGACCTAAGTTTGTCCCAGCACACTGGTTTCAACTAATGACCAGAGGTTCCAGAATTTCTCCCAGCTCCCCTGGGACAACATCTGCTATCCCAAGCTTCTCCACAATCTTTGATGGGAACATAGCAGTAGTTGAGCTGGCTCTATGTTCCTGCCAAGCTGAGCAGCAACTCAGGGATAGCGACAGGCAGGGTTGTCGTGCCAGCAGGGTGGCTTAGCCTGCTGAAACCATATCCAGCCAATTACTCCATCTGAATGCCAAGCTGGCTCTCTAATGGAGGAACTGGGGACCACACACTGTTTTGGTCCTCTCACAGGTTTATAGTTTTTTTTTTCAGGTATAGGGAGTGGGCTTGCATTGGGTATTCCTCGATCCATTCTGACAGCTCGGACTAAATGGGAATGAGACCTTCATTTGATTCTCTCCAGACCAATTTATTTAAAATGACAAATTCCTTTTAGAACTTCTGTTTCTTCTATTCGCTTACATGTAGCCTCTGGTGAAGCTTACCCTTTAGACTACGTGCAGGGAGAAACTACTTTATAGAAAAGTAGCAAAAATGGCCGAGCTAAGAGAGGGTGGACACATACGGTCAGCATACCTTATCATTCTGTCCACGCTGCTACTGTTCAGATAAGCTGTGCAGGGCCTCCAGTGAGCCTTCCTTCCATCGATGGCATACACACACTATAACACAGTTAATTTGTGAAAGTTGTGCAGCATTTGCTCTGTATTAAGAGATACACTTCAGATTTCACTAGAGAACCAGTGAAGCGTGTGGTAGGATGGAGGTCAGAATAAATAGAGCTGCAACAACCCAGGAGAAATGAATTTTAAATATGCATTGTTTGAGTCACAGTTGTTCTCTGTTATACATGTTGAAGTAGTAATCAACATTACTGATATATTGCAAATGTTTTCCAGCAGCTGCGGCTGAACAGCGGGATGGAAGTAGTTTTGCTGTGCCGTAGAAATAGAACAAAAAAAATCACATCTAATTGAGTCCCTTCATTCACTGTTAAATAAAATTGCTGGGGTTTCAGGGACATTTTTAACAGCAGTAAGCCAACAAATTGCATCAAAGAGAAATGTGGAATTACAGGGTTGAGAAAATTTACTTTACCACATGTGACAGCTTCTAGACTGCTCCTTTTCCTCTGTGTTTACAAAACAATTTGTGAGAGTCCACCAAACCAACTTTCCTCTAACAATGTGTTATCAGACAGAGAAAAACAAGAGAGAATCAATAGGAGCTGTTCTCATGTATAATTTGCAGGGCCAGCACCTGGCTGCTAACAAATAAAGATTTTTTTCCACGTTGCATCCGAGGATATTGGACAATTTTGTTGGCGGTAGACGGCTATTTTCACCAAATCCTGGCTGCAGGTCAGCCAGAATGATTGAATCTCAGCTCTGCTGGGGCAGACAGAACAATAGTCATGTAAACAAGAGCCCTGGCTGAGTGCTTCACACTTCTCCCCTGGTTCAGTTGGCATTTATGCACAAACTTGCAATCAGCATCTTACAGAAAAAAAAATACCTTTGGGTTAAACAGATATTTTCCATAGGATGTAAGGCATTAAGCAAAATTTTCTAAGCACATTCTTAACTTTGAGAGTGTGTCTGTGAATGTGTGTCAGGCGGGAAGGAAGGCAATGAGACTGCCACGTCTTGTCAGAAAACTCTTCTCCCTGAACCAGCTGGGCCCTCAAAAGCAGTCAGCGTCTACCACATGGCCTCACCTCGCTTTGAAAAGTGCCATTCAGCCTCGCACAGCCGGGCACAAGCATATGCACTCACACACGGACACAAACCCACGTTGGAAGCTCTCACACAAGCACAATCTTGGAAAACTTGTTTAAATTAGAAATATATTCACACTTTGATAAGTGTGTATGGAACTAGTCCTCAAATGTCTTTTTTACCTGCTGTACTTATGAACTGTTCTTAACCGTGTATCCTGATGTGAATGGGAGCAACAGACAACATAATAATTTCCCTTGGGATCAATAAAGTATCCATCTTTCAATCAATCTATCTATCCATCCATCCATCTATAGAAAGTAGTTTATCAATTGTATTGAGATGAACTACGTAATGTAGAATATATTTATAGCATTTCGTTTTACATATTATAATCTAGCAATATTTTATGTGCCACTGATGTGCTTCTGAATGGCAAGAAAAAAACACAACAATAATCTTTCTTTGTGTTACTAACAGTGCTGAGCAGGTTTCTCTAAAACTGTTAACATTACTACTTACAGATTTAAAAATGCAATACCTTTGTATAGCAAAATCAAATTGACATATAAAATTAGTGAACCTTTCAAACCGTGGAGTTGGTAACACAATAATAAATCAAAGACCATTCAAAACTCTAGATTTTTTATTGCTAGCATCAAGTGCTCACGCTACTCAACAGGAAGTAAATTTTCCCCTAATGCTGCTTTTTGTTATTACACTTTTTTAGCCGCTGTTTTTATTAGAATATGACAATATCAATGCAATAAATAATTAAATATTTATGCAACTTGCATAACTGACAAAAAAAGAAGAAAAAGGCACTAAGGAAAAGACGGGAAGTAGAGATGTTTGTAGCAGAGATGAAGATGCTGAGGATCTTTCTTGGAGTGAACAGGATTGACAGGATTACAGAAACAGCACATGTTAGAGGTTTTGGAGATAAAGTCAGAGGCCAAACTGAGATGGTTTGGACATGTGCAGAGGAGAGAGAGGGAGTATATTGGCAGAAGGATGCTGGGTTTGGGACTGCCAGGCAGGAGGCCTGGAGGAAGACCAAAGAGGAGGTTTATGAATGTAGTGAAGGAGGACATGAAGATAGTTGGGGTGACCGAAGAGGATGCAGGAGGCAGGATTAGATGTAACAAACTAACTTGCTGTGAAGACATCTGAGGGAAAATGTCAAAAGGAGAAAAAGAAGAAGAAGATGCAACTTGCATTACTGAGATTTTAACGAGCAATATAATGCCAACTTTTTCCCCAGTAAGGTGTTATATCACCACATTACTAATATATATATATGTATATATATATATATACGTATGTATATATATATTTTACATTAGTTATATTTTTAACACATTACTGGCCTATTGGTGTTGTTTAACTTTTCACCATTATGTTTGTTGTATCGATTGTAAAATTCCAGGGTATTTTGTAAAGAAAAGTCATACTGACACATTGCGCTGTCAACGTTAGTATTTGACAAAACCACTGAACTTTTAAGCTGAGCTGTGTTTGGTGAAGACATCATTTGCTTCTACAGGTTTCTGAAGATGAGGTTACTGAGGTGGATGGAGATGAAGAGATGAGATCGGAAGAGAAGCCAAGGAGGAGAAGAGTAGAAGAGTAAGGGCAAGATGTAGGAGGAGTCTAGGTCACATGGGGAGCCTCAGGACCTTTTGGTGGAGGTAGCACACTTCCCCTGAGCTACATTTACCCTTTAGCAGCATTCAGTCAGGCAGACTGGGTTGACAGAAAAAGGAGGGAGGGAAGGACTACGCGCTGGGCGAGCGACAGAGAAAAGCAAGACATGCGTAATGGAAAGACAAATGTTGAAAAAATCTTAATATGAGAACGTTGAGGCAATCTCTTCTACCGGAGCAGGATGAATATGCATCTGTATGAGGGGTAAAATATTGTGATCTTTGACTATTCCCACTTTCACCTTTCATTAATGTCATCTAGATAGAAGGCATGGCAGCTTGACATGCCCACACAGGCAAAGAAAGGATTTCACAGACAACACTGGTGAGATAGCAAAGGATTTTGACAGAACTCTTTGTTTCCTCTGTGCTCTTCCTGTACATTGCCTTGTTCAACTTGTAGGTCACATTCATTTTAAACAGAGATGCAGCTCTTTGGTGATTGTTTCCAGCTTTTTTTTGTGCTCTGTTTATGGGTGCATTCGATAAGAATAGGAAAGGCATTTCTCCTCATCATATGCAATAAAGAGATGCAGGGTATAGGGGATTAGATAACTAGCAGACTTAAAAACTGACATAGACAAAAGAATAGTGGATTATGTGAAGGTTAACTTAAAAATTTAAAAGCATAAATTTCCCTGCTCGGATAGTTGTAAATCTTTATCTACGGCAACACGACATGCTAAATACATATAAAAACTTTTTACCAGTTATTTTTTCCCAGAATGGAATATATGTCTTCTTAAAACTACAAAATAAAATGATAAATCATAATAAAGATAAAAATCCTGTCTGAAACCACAATAACACCAAAACTGCACCACTTCTCATCTGAACTGTGAGGTAGGGTCACTTTGTTTCTTTAAAAAATTCTAATGATACAAATAAAGCCCGGTAATACGGTCACTGGGGATCCCATTTCTCAAGATAAATAATTCAGATTGTATGTGGTGGCAGGCCAGGAATAGATTCCTAAAATAACAAGAGGCAGGAGAGATGAAAAGAGGGCAGTGGGAAAGTATGTGGCAACTCTCTGAAGGCTGAAAACTAGTGAGGTGAGGACTTTGGCATCCTAGAGTTTCTCAACCTCCAGTCCTTCCTTGACCTGGGAAAGAGTCTGTCTCGAAACCATTGTTAGACTAGACATCCCACTGCTCCTCTTAAACTTTACACGGTCCTGTTTTCTAAATTTATCAGTTTTTCTAGATCAAGTTTCTCTGATACCCAAACATTGCAAATTAAAAAGGCAAATTGTCTTATGTACTGAAACAGCACCTTCTTCCTGAGTTAAGATACGAAGCAAAACACAATTTTCTTTTAAAATTTAAGCGATCATCCCTATTTTCAATCTAACATATGAGGTTGAAGTGTGCAAAGGGTCCAGGCAGGCAGCTGTCCAGGGCTCTACCTTTCCCCGAAGCACATTGTGGCTGCACCACTCCCTGATTCCCTGATAACATTATTTGCCAGGCAGATGTCCCTGAACTAGTCCAGACATTTTCTTAATATTAGACTTGTAGACCAGCCACTTTTCTCAGCCCCTGCTGAATTTCTTGAAAATCCCTAGTGGCTTTTAAGAGCAGCACAATATTGACCCACAATATCTTCCACATCAACAACAGCCAAGTCATTCCCGTCCCTAATGGTAGGAAAATCAATAGGTAACGAATGGGTTTATTTATATTTCAAGCAATGCCATGCCATGTTTTGGCTTTTGTGACAGGTTTATTGCTGTGGGGGATACTGAACATGAGATGAAGAAGATGGCAGTCTAATAAAGAGAAGAAAAAAAACATCTGCAGATCTCTATCAGCTGTTGTCATTCTACTGCAAATAACATCTGTTCTAGATGGAATCTTCTCCTTATCTCATCAGTGCTCCACCTCTGTCATTAGTCTAAGTCCAACTCAGTAGCTAATCTAGTATGAAAAGACAGTTTGGCTCTCAGCTCTCTTCCAGTAATTCCCTCCGCTATCAAAGTACGCTTTGAAGTTCATGTTCTATAAAATTGATTCAAGTGTCAGGTCAGAGTTCCCTTAGCCAAAGGTATAGCAGTCATGCAAAGGCTTCTTCATCACTCCACTAATTCCCCGATGTAACTTTCACAGCCTTTGTATTCTTTAACAGAGCCTCTCTTCATGTTTATTGTAAAAAAAAGCAATAAGGATTACATGAGTTTGGACCTGGTCCCAAGCTCCTTAAAACAGGAATGTTAAGCGCTGACTCCTCCACATACATACTTTGTGGTTTTTTTCACCTGAGAAGTGACTGAGATGGAAGAAGTCAATTTTAAAGACAAAGAACCACATACAGTGCGAAAGATCTTGGTAAATCTACAGAAAAAGTGTAGAAGAAAAGTGATCTATCTTTAAGAGTAACATTGTAACATGTAAGGCCAGGTAGCCAGAGAATGTCCTAACAACAACACAATGGCATTCTCACATCGATATTTTGGATTTGCGGTAAAATATCTACTTCCTTTGACTGCCAAAGTAAAGGTTACCCCAATTGTTGTTTTAACTGCAGTAGTCTTTCAGCTCCAGGATGACTGCCTCTCTTCCTCCATAACCCCTACAATCGTTTGACTGGCAGATGGGTGAAAATAGGGTAGATGGAGAAAAGGTAGGTGGGTAATCATAGTACTGTGTGGCACAGCATGTGCATGTCCCACCACTATTTTTTTCTTTCAGCAGGTGAGATGGAAAAGGCAGGTGAGATATGGTGAGGCTTCATTTCAAGGCCTCTTCCTGGTGCCCACTGAACCAAGTTTGACATTTCTTAATGGGGCATCAAAAGCACATCATCCATAGTTCAAATCGTTTCCAATAAAGACATGTGAGGTCTTCACATGCCATACCCCTAAATATTGTATTTTTAATCCTGCTAAGGTGTTAATTTCTCATTAATCTACCTGATCTGTATCTACACTAGATTTTTTTTGTTGGAGTAGGTGTCCTTTCCAGTCCAGTGATGCAGTGATTTAGAAGAAGTGACTGACAGTCATGGAGTGAGATGGTGATCTGGGAGGCTAATGGAGCTAATATCCTGCAATGGAGAGAAAAATGAAAGGATTGATTGAGGAGAAAGACACCTATGTTACAGCAACTGAGATGAATAAAAGTTTAATTTTACTTCTGAGTGTACTTTTCTGATATTTCTAAGTTTTACTAACTGGCTGCAGCGTGCGTCGAGTCTGATACTTATAGACCATCCGAATCCGTCATTACGCCTGCACCGAAGGTGTAAAATTGGATTTCATTTTTGAAAGTATTCAAATTTATTTGATCTGATGTATTCATCCATATGGAAGAGGCTAATTATTTTTCCTGAGATGATCCCACACAGAAGAACCGCTCTCATTCAGAGTGAAATAGTTGATATGTGCAATTTTGCTATGCTAATTTTTATCTAGAGCGTCCCCATTTACAGCGACACTCGTATTCTTTTGATGTACCTGATCGTGGGATATCATGTAACTTTTAATTGAAATGTAACAACTTTTTTTTAAAAAAATGGGTAAATTCATCTTCACACTGAACCTATTAAAATGTGTGCTGTTGTTGTGCACACTTAATTATGCATTACTAATTGTTTTAGAAAAATACTCAAGTCTTTGTACTTGTGAAAATCTTTTCTTTAGTGACTTTTGTCCATGCACCACGGCCGCTAATGCCCTCTGGTTTCTTTGAGAGAAAAAAACGGGACATTTTCTATTCACATGGAGTTAGAGTGCAAAGGTTTAACAAAAATTGGGGCAGCAAATTCAGACCTGGAGGACGAGAGCAAACCTGGAAATATGCTGTTGACCTAAAAATGATCAAACTCCCTGAAGTTAGTCTCAGTTATTTTCTGTTAACTAAGAAAATAACTAGAATATGTAAGCTGTAAATACATCTATAAATATAATTACATTATATCTGCTAAATACATAACAAAAATAACTTGTGATCAGCCCACCTCAGTATAACACAGATAATTTTGAGAGTGTGTGCCTATTTTTTGTGTACGTGCATCTTCAGTGTGCCCTAATCGCCTCCCATCTGCTGATGGACCTTCTCTCCCCCGTTTGGAGGCCTACAGTGCCCCGCCCAATCTGCTGATCCTGACCTCACAGAGTGTGAGTAGGAGAATGTGTGCATTTGCATGTGTGTGGGTTGCTTGATGAGCCTAGTTTCCCATGAAGTGGTGTCATTAAAGCAGAGAGAAGAAGCAAAAGGGTGATTGCAGTGATTTGGCAAAGGTTGCAAAGACTCTGTCCTCCAATCAGAGCTCTCGCCTGGTCTCCTTTAGCTCCACTGCAATCACAGAGCGCCGAGTCTGGAGAGAGTGTTCACACACTTGCACACACACACAAATCAACTCGGTAGTTTATCTGCCCCAGGTATGGAGTTGGCATTTTCTACTTGCATCGTGGGAATATGTACCAGATAAGCTTAACATTACTTAGCTGTTTTGTTCCATAAAAAATCTGCAAAGAAACAAATGAAAATACAATTTTTTTTAAGAGCGTTTACACTTTCTGTAATACTTTTCTGTAATCTTATCTTAATCTCAAATAGAATTTAAATAGCACATTTACCCATATGTTTTCAATTTTTATCAAACTAGCACACTGGATTAACAACTCACAAACAAAATACAAGTAATTAATCTGACTTGCACCTTGAGAATGATTTTATTTAAACAGTTCATCTTTGTTTAATTAAGTAAGATGTAAGATAAAAACATCAGAAATTATGCTACCGCAAGCTACACACACAATCCATTCCATATTTGGATCGGTGAGGGGAAAAGGCAGCATAACAAAAGGGAAATAAAAAGAGAGATAAAGAGAGAATTAAATTAAAAGTGCAGAGAATTGAGCATTAAATTGGTCTGCCGTCCGTCTGTCTCTAACGAGGTGGAGTAATCATAATTAGAATAACGTATCAGATGCATGCAAGGGTCCCCATCTCCATCCCTCTCTCAAAGAAGACAAGTTTGTTTCTCAAGGTGATTGTTGCAGTGATAAGGGAGAGGGTGTTATTAAGGGTGACAGCGAAGGGGCTGAGAGGCAGCGGCTGACTGGATAACCTTGTCCCCATCCCCGCCTCGATTCCCTCTGCACGAGCATCTCAACCACTGGCCTGCCCTGTCTGCCTGCTCGTCCGAACACAATCTGCTGGCTGGAATTACCTTGCGGCCGCAGGAAAACTAAACATGATTTCTGACCTTTCCTTTCTGTGTTCAACAATAACCTTTGCTGATCCGCCTATGCCACAAGACCACTGAAACGAGCAAGGGACTGAGTACAAAAGATGTATGTATGTGATATTTTAAAAGCTAGTCAGTATCAATTTGTTTTTAGCATAAAATATGCTGTTGTACAACTATTTGGGTGAAAAAGGAGACTGAAAATATTTTAGTGCAGCATGTTCTTGGTTTAAGAAGTTTTTAGATGAAAAATGTTCGCTTAATTTTCTGATTGCATTAATGCATAGTTCTTTAACAGATGCTTTTTGTTAAAGAAAAAGCAAATAAAGTTTGACATTTTTAAGGCTATTGCACATTGAGCAACCACTAACAAACGCCATGGAGTCAGATGATGCTTTTTACATTTCCTATACTAACAAAGTATATGTTCTACTATTTTGGCTTTTTACAAACATTTGTCTGTAATCTAGTAAGAATTTGGCAGCAAAAAATTATAACTTATTGAAAGCAAAACCGTTATTGAGAATAGTTCTCAACACTGTTAATCCTCCTACCCTTCTTGTCACGTTCCTCTCACTTAGTTAGAGCACATGCACAACTCATAGAAAAACACCCTCTGTTTACGTCAGACTGTGAGCAAAGGGAGAACAAAATCCGTGGTGAAGAACTTCCTGGGATTCCAAATGCCCGATGAAAGAACTCTTAAATTGCTCAAACATTCATGAATGAATTAGAAAGCTACTTCAGGCATGTTTTTGATCTTGGAAAAATGTTCAAATGCAAGTCAATTTCTCCACTTTAAGTTATCCTACAAAAAAAAAAAAATCTATAAAGGCACTCTGTATTTTTGTCACTTTTTTGACAGAAGTCTGTTACATTACAAAATCATCATCTGCTAAAGATTTTTGCAAACTTCTTCTACTGTATTACGTACTCACGTAATGCATACTTGCTTCTTTTACAGGACTTTCTTTAGTGTCAGAAACTGTTAATAGAAATGTTTGTTGTCATGCCCTGTACAAAATGTCACAAGTAAGTGATGATTACAAAAATAAAACAACTGCAAACAAAGCAGCAACTGAACTGCTGTCAAATCCCCCTAAGTGTGGGATTCTCTTTTTCTTTATTGTTTATTAATAGATATGCATTGTTTCTAGGCAACGTGTGCTTTGACAATAGTGCTTTCATTGCTATTTTTTGTGTACAGTTGCAAGCTTTTATGAATGCAGAAACTAAAGCTATATAGCTGCACTGTTGATAAAGTCTGTGGGGATTTAGCGATGAGGCCTTTGGGTGGGTATGGAAATTTGGCCTTTGTCTGCTTTGTGTGTGCTGCTGCTACTTCCATCTGCGTATCTGCTGACAGAAAACAGCATTTAAATTCCCAGATTTGCTTGGGAAAAGAAATAGCATTAGATGGTTGTTTGGAGAAATACTGCATCTTCTAACTAAACAAATGTATTGCGTCATCACTCCGTTTGCTCTTTTTTTTTTTTGCTTTGTCAGCAAACTTTCACATTGGTATCGTCACTAGTAGTTTGTTAGATAAGACTAATTGATCTCCACCTACCCTGGATATTAATGAATAGTTGTGATCCACTTCCACAGACTCTGTATAACTCTTCCAACCTCAGCAGAATCTGACCCTTGGAGGCAAAGCACGTCCCAAAAGAAATTATTTCATCATCTTTTCTCCCGCTATCTTTGTATGTTGCCTTTACACTCTCTTTCATCTGCAAAGCTAGTATGGTCTAATCTTACTCTTCCAAACAAGCCAGCTCTTCCTAAAGCAGTGGCAAATGTTACAGACCGAGCAACCCAAACACCTGACGCCAGCTCAGAGAAGTTGTGTGACAGAACTCTAGGTGAGCAAATATCTTTGCATCAGTATTGTTCATGTTGGAGCACTACCAGGGGGGATTTGGATGAGAAGTGTGAGCTCTGATTGTGCGACCCAGAGCTGGCCTAAGCATTGGATTAGCTCACCCTGATCGCCACCACCTCACAACAAGCTCCCTACTATTTCAAGATCTCTCCATTTATGCCCAGCCAAGCACATTGTGACCAGTAATCTATAGTTTTCTTCTCTCTAAAGGGGAAAGATAGACTGTTCAGCTTTTAACATCGCTCCCACCGCCCCTCCCTCACACTAGTTTATCCGCTCTTTTCTCTGTTTATTTTGCACTTGTTCTCTCTCTCTCCATCGCTCCTATTTCAGTGCCTCAGAACAAATTTCCTTCTCTCACCTCTCTGCTCTCACCATTCGTCTTTCCCCTACTCATTCCTCTCCCTCTAACTATCCCTCTCCTCTTCATTCCTTCACACTTTTCTAAAGGGGATCAGTAGAGCTTAGAATCCTTCCTGCCTGGTTCATTACTGAGCTGCTCTGACATGAGAAGCTTGTCTCCCTGCTTTGAAAAGAAAAAACGCTGCTGATGTTTAATACATCGACCGCTCTGTTGTCTTTTACAGCAGATAAATTCATTTTAAGAAACTGTGAATAGAACAGCAGCAGGATACGCAGCTCTGCTCTCTTAGTCTACACTTCCAACTGTTTGTGTGTGTTTTCTCTTTTTTTTCTTGTCCTTACTCCATCTAACTTATTACTTCTTTTCTTGGTTCTTTCCTCTCTTGTTCCGTCACATTTCAGTGATCTTGGCACAAATCTTTTTATTGTCCTTCAGTTCAAGTAAACATAAAAACACGATGCAACACTGCTACTAGGCCCACAACCCTAAACACACGGCTATTTAAAATAAAATTGACCAACCCGTTCAGCATATGTGCCTCCAACTACAGTACATAACCTACACCAAGCATGAGCACATGTGCTCCCATTATCATGTACATCCAACTTCTCACTGGGCGTGTGCTCGCCTGAGAGAGAAAGCAAGTGTGTGTGTCAGAGCTGAATGTACCGAATGTGTTTGCCTGTTTGTCCTCTCTGTGTGGGTGTGTGAGTGGGCGGCAGCCTGCCTTGAAAATGCCAGAGCCTGTTTCTAATCCAGGCCTCCTCAGTGGGCTGCAGCTCTGGCTGTGCCAAGCAGGCCTGCTGAAACACCAACAGAGCCCCAGCTGACACTTGGTCTGCTCCAAACTCTGCTTTCTAAACAATCTCTGAGCTAAAAACCCTAACAATAGGTTAAGCTGGAAAATAAGAGGAGCCAAGGAACACAAAAATGCAGCAATTGCACAAAAAACCATTTAGCTTGTCAGCAAGATGGGTCTTCGTAGATGAATTGGGATTGGGTAATGGAAATAGAAATTTGTATGCAATGATAGCTTGAACAAAAAAAAGAGAGAAACAAGATGAGGCAGGTAGTCACCGGGGTGTGTTAAAGGATTCGAAGGTTTTGTTAGCAGGTTGGGGACGAAATCAGAGTGGTTAAATTTAACTTATCCTCTGTGTGGATGCCATATTCTCTTAGGAGGCGCATAGCAGCCCTTCAAAAATGAAATATCAGCAGCAGTCACTGCCAGTCATCAGTGCCATGTGTGATGGAAAATCAATCTATTTCATATCAGAGACCTGTGAGGAGAAAATGAGAAAGACAGGTCCCTGCTGCCTCCTTGCTGCGCCTTTTTAAATGTCTTCCCAACAGAAACATCCCTGAATGGTCTGCGTCATGACTGGCTGAGACGTACGCCTTGCTGGTGGCTCAATGTGTAACGGCTGCTGTTCTGCTAGATTAGGTAGGTGATTGGCCATTAATATTCATTTCACACTGTGTCTTTGTTAGGCGGCAGCAGGAGCTGACATAGTGTTTGGATGGATTTACTCTACCGTGTATATTTCTTTTAATTCCTATAGAAAAGATAGTTTCCTCATAACATATTGGAGAACGAACGTAAACGTTATCTAACTGCTATAAAATCAATGCTTAAGCTCTTATCTTAAAATAGACCAAATTTTATTTGAGAAAACCTGTAACAAATTGGCAAAAAAAGGATAAATATATTGTGCTGTCCTCATGTTTGATGACAGATGCCACCTCTGTAACTTTAACCTCATGTCCTCCAATCTAGTTTGGTTTTAATAACAGCTGAGATTTCCTCCTAGAGGATTGTGAAAGTCTAGTCGGCATTAAAAAACAGTAACAGGTCTTTCCCTAATGAACAGCAACCTGGCAAAGGTGGTCTGAACTGTCCTCGCTGTAATGAGATTAAGAGACTAATTAGTCTGACTGTGTGTTGTTCTGTGACTGTGTTCACTCAGTAATATATGCCCTCTGTTGGACTAGAAGTGTGGCCCCAGAGAGATCAGACCAGACTGACTGTATCCCTTGTGTATCCCTCTCTGCTGTACTAAGAGGCTAATTAATATATATATATTTTGCATCTACTTTTTCTGCTTCTCTGCCCCGTGCTGAGTTTTAGTCCTGCAGTTATTGATTTAGGTTCTTGCAGCGCCGAGCAAAAAAGGATCAAAAACACAAAAAACTGGATATAAGCGTTTGCAACAGTTAAATATAAGAACAATTACAGGGCAAATAAGAATTACAATAAATAATGAGCTAGAGCTTGTTAAAGTAAGCACTGGAGGAGAAATAGCACCATATGACTTGTCAGTCAACAGTCCCATGAGCAGCAAAGGACGGATCAAGTTTAAAAAAAAAAAATCTGAGTCAAATTTGTCAGCAGTTGTCAAAAAAAAAGATTAAAAGCCTGTAAATAGAAGAAGAAATCATTTTAAAATGGCAATCAGGTGCATTTCCCTTTAGCGATCACCATATCTTTAGCTTTTCCATCTAGTTCCAAACCTGTTAAAGTCACGGCTGTGTTTGATTGCCCCTGTGGTGGTACTCTAACCTGTTCATTTAAGATGATGTGCAACTCTCAGGTCTGTTCCAACTCTCATTTGTTACTCAGCAGGGTCTCAGATGCTGGCCAGTAAGAGGATCCCATGCTGACCACTGTGCCAGGGGAGCTCTAAAACCGGCCACTCACATCCAAGTAAAGAGACAGCTGAGTGTCATTGTTAATGTGGACACACAGCACCACAATGGCAAAATCAATGGAGCTATAGGGGACATCAATCTTGACAGCAGAAGACCCTTTTGCTTGTCTCACCACTCCTCTAAAGCTTCAACTGAATAGCTGAGAGAAGGTGGGAGAATAAAGGGGAAGATCCAGAAGGCGAGAAAAATGGCAAAAAAAGAAACAAAGAATGAGGAAAACTAAAACCTCTGAAAAGGATCTTTGGTCCATTTACCTTAAAAGTTTTTACTGTATTTAAAAATGGTGTCTGTCTTACAGATGGTCAAGTGCTCAGCCATCTAAAGCCACCTAAAAACCAGGCAAAACTTAAAGTAGACAGCAGTTGCATGGATTTGGGATCATTTTTACATTTCCTCTGCCTCTGTTCTACACTTTGAAATCTCCAGTTTGTACAGGGATGACATGGACTGGAAACATCAGAGCTTCTTTAAATAACAAAAGGCCACTTGCTTTGTTACCGGGTGACACAGTTGATGTGCATTAGAGGGAAAAAACATGCCAGTAAGCTTCATTGTTTCTGCTGCTGACTTTGAAGGATGCCTTTTTCAGTGTATTTACATATATGCAGATAAGCAGAGAGTAAATGAAAACCTCCAAAAACAGAAAGAGATCAAAGATGACAGAATTAAGGCCAAGTAATAAGGATCTTGGCAACAGCCCCAGAAATCTATTGATTGTTTGGCAAGGCTTTTATGACCCTGCTCCATTTTCTGACTGCATAACATTCACTGTTGTGTTTCAGACACACAAAGATCAAGCATTGTGGTTTTTTAACAAGGTATTTGCATGGCTGTGAATCCAAAATGGATCTAATTTACAATAAACTAATAATGTACAAAAGGAAGAGTGGTGAGGTATGGCAGCTGGAAAGTCAGTCTCAGCTCAGAATATCTTCAATAAAACAATCTTTAATCAATTGCTGCCAGCATAAAAGCACATGGCAGGATAGGACTATGGCAGATTAATCCAAAAACAAAGAGGATTTGAACCAGTAACAAATGAAAAAAGCTCAAGTCAGATTACAGGCATGCACTTGAATCAAGATGACAGCAAATCTCCTTGTGTTTGATGTCACATGGTGTGTTAAACATGCACACAGACATAATTTGGACTGCCTGTAAAAAAGTTATATTACAAAAATAATTGCTGTGACAAGAAAATGGGGAAAATGAGGGCAAAAAAAATATATTGTGGGGAAATGTTTAATTTAGATCAACAACAAATGAAAAAACTCAACCTAGATAGAGCAGATAAAAAGGACAGTATAAAAATGATGGAAAAAAAGCAGACAGCTACCTCCACGGCTCTCGCTGTCAGCCGGTTTCACCTGGATGGGGCGAGTCATCTGGAGGAGAGAAGAAAAGAAGTTATTGTTGTGAGGAGTTAGTTATTACTATAACAAGACGCCACAAACCGAAGGTGTCAGATGATGCTCACATCTGCTGTGAAAAACGGATCAAAGTTCCCTGACTTGAGACAAAACCACCAGCCTGCCAAGCAGCAATGCTGAATCGGCACTGGAGTGCATTTGGTGTATCATCTAATGTGAACAAAACACTGTGCATTGACTTTTTCCACAAATTGTGAAATATGTGCTTGAATATGTGCTGCATGGGTTTTCGTGGCAGCTCCAACCTGCAAGCCTGTATATGTGTGTCTAAGTGAAAGAGGCCAAGGCAGTCCTAATAAAAGTGAATCCAGCCACAGGAGGCGAGAGATCAATGTGGGCCTATTGATCTAGGCCCTTGGGCTGTGGAGAGTGTCTGGCTGGGAAGGATTCTCTGGTTAGGAGGCTCACTCTAATCCACTGGACCCTGATAAGAATGGCATTGCCTGGATTAGATGCGTCTGTCATCACAGTCTTTGTGTCACGCTCTCCTCCTTCCCCAATATTACCTCTTTCTTTTTTCATTATTGTTGTTCGAGCTGAATGGTTTTACTGGACTTATGTCCTATTTGTTGGGAGTAAAAATGAGATAGATGGCATTGTTTTGTTTTTATTTTCTGTTATTTTTTTCAGTTCTTTATTTTTGTTTTTAATTATGCCCTTTTCATTTCTGATATTTTTCATAGGTTCCTACCATCTAAAAGTCATGTGTGGGCCTTTTATGAATGGTTTTAGCATGATTCAGCTGTTTTAAAAAAAAATCTTCCATCATTTCTGCCTTCCACCTACAGTACGTGACAACAAACAAGTGTCCGCTACAGTGATGAGGCAACTGACCACAGCCACGACACTTTTTTTTATTAAGCTCGTCTACCCTCATTCTCCTAGTGCTCCTCTGCTTCTTTAAGAGTTGACAATAATCTGTGTCAAATTTCAGAAGCAGACTTTGTAATTTCTTAGAACGGTCGAGGCATAAGCAATAGCTGGGCTTTTACAATTCCTGGTCTGTAATAAAGCTCTATAAATCGGTTAGACAAAATCATAATTATTGTGTACTAGATGTTCTGAAACCCCAAATTGTGCTTGTTTTCGTTCATAAGGCACAATGAGAAAAGTGTTATTTTGCATAAGATGGGACCTTTAGTACACCCACGTTTATCAACTTTGTGAAATTATGTTTGGCAGCAGAGGAGGAAGCTAACTAGATTATACATGTGCAGATAATTGATCAAGTGAAACCTTCTGTGCAAGTCACAAACAAAACATAAACTGTCTATTTGATGTTTAAAACCACATAATTTCAATTATATCTGACATTAAAGTTGCACTAAACTCGCTAAAAGGATTAACATAACAAAATAGCGGGCCATCCCCCATTTACAGCCATTCACTGAAAACCATGTAAGGACAATTCAATTGCTCTAACTGTTTGATGTTACAAGGCACCGCAGCCTAATCACCAAAAGTCACCCAAGGATGATATTTTTTTAGTCACCTATGTACATTTTGACCCATCTTCCCATCTCCTTTTTCCGTTCAATTTCAGAACAGGGATGAAAAGGTCAGATTTAAAGACAGGGCCGTCCAATAAAAGCATGACATGTTCAAGGAGAAACACCATAATGGGATTTTAAAATGTCTTAATAACATGCTGATATATGGGGGAGAGGCCCGAGCCCAATTCATTAAGTGCTAAATGTATCCATTTTCACCTTGAAGAACTGAGTAACCTTCCCTCACTGAAATTATTCCATAAATTTACCCACCGTAAATAATAACTAACACCACCTAACACTTTGTGGGAAAATGTGGAGGATGTTATGCTTGTGAAGGTTAAGGTTTCAGTTGCTTGTTTCTCAAGTAAGTCCTCACAACTGCTTTCTTTTATTTCTACATCATAAGCAAAAGAAACCGTACAACGTCATGTACACATACTCAACTGAGAAACTATGGCACACCAGCTATAAGAAGCCTCTAAAAGGAGAAATCTGCAGCACAAATCTACAAACATTGCTAGCTTCTTTTGCTTCCTCACAGAAACAAAGTAAGAATTTATATTTGCTTTTTTGTTATTTTAAATTTCTGAAAGAAACTTCAAAGCTGCCAAATGATTTGAGTTCAGACACATAATGGAGAAACCAGATCTACGGCTGTGGATTCTTGAACCATTTCACCATCTCAGCAGCACTACTGGGAGCCTGTGTGTGTGTGGGAGGAAACTCTCTACAGCTAGTTACTGTTCAGCCTCCAACATGCCAGCTTAATGGTCTATTTATTTGCCCGAAAGCAATGCATTATGGTCCAAAACCCTCACAGCTGATGGCTCACAGTTTGTTAAATGTTCCTTGAACACGAAAAGAAAATCCTCTAATTCCTGCTTAAATTAATCGTGTACTGAACACTTGTATATAATTTCTCGTAAAGGCACAGTCAAGGTGGATCTAAGCTAGTGTTGCCAAGGGAACCATTCAATAACTCTGATGCTATAGCGCTCCTTTTGTTTTAGAGAGTGAGGTTTTTGGTTTTCAAAGATACAGAAAAAGCCTGAGGGCAATAATTAAGACATGTTAATGGAAATATTTTGATCTGGAAAGGCAGTGACGTCTTAAAAGGGAATTATAATGGAAGAAAAGATAAAACAATGCTGGAAACTCTTAGATGCAATTGCTTCTTTGCAGAGTAGCATTTCAACTTCTCAACTGATTCCGCCTCTCTGTCTTCCTCATATAAACACACACTGCAAAAGGTGGAACAGCAGCACTGCAAACAGTATATATTTACAGTAGAAATTACATACCTGCCTTTCCACAGCATAGGCTGCTGAAAAATACAGTTTGGATTTTGTTAAACATCGATAATAAATTGGCCAAATAAGAAGAATGTGATTTGAATAAATTGTATGACAAAAACTTTCAACTGGTTTCCCTAATATTTTATTATCTCTGCCACATTCTCACCACACGAAAACTTTACAGTCCTGATTTATTTAGAGAGGCTTGAAAAAAAGAGTACCGATTCAATTCATACCTATATTATTCTAAACTACATAGTGAATATTCAAGGCTCTGTTTTGACTGAACTATTAGGAAGTAACTGGACATACAAAAAAGAGAAGCGTTTTTGTTATTGGTGTTGTTTTTATCTTATGTCAGTCTGAAGTATTTTTGTTGCAACTTTCATTCCTCATTTTAAAATCCTTTCAGCTAGTCCCAGTTGTGAAACTGAGCTGTTCTTAACTTATCTAATAGCAGGCGGTTCCATTAACGTCTAAAAACTACTTACCAGTCTCACAACCTTTAAATTGCTACACTTTATCTTCATCCTTAAAATTACAGTTTTTGTTTTCTCAGAGTGAGACCCGTTCTGCTTTTATTTCCCACTCCACAAGCTGTGCGTTCCAAGAGCTCTGACAAATCTAGACTTCCATATGCTTTTATTGAGCTGCCTCATTTGCCCAGTTAAGCCCCAAGTCAGCTGAATTAAAGCTCTTAGCAGTAGCATGCTGCTGTTTCATATGTTGGGTCAGAAAGAAACCCTAGAGTCAACGGTACATAATGTGCTGTGCAAAAGGCCTGGAAATATCCAGCTGCTTTGTCCTTGTTCATTAATCTTTGGGGGCTCGTGGTTAGCTATATTGTTACTTATCCTAGCTATGGATGATGTGTCATTAACTTGTGCTCTCATTTATGAGGGATGATGTGTTTTTATCTTTTGCAAGAAAGTTGCAAAAGATTCCAAAACCCTTCGTCTGGTCATTGTGAATACTGTCAGGCCGAGCAGAATTTCTGGTATTATTTACTACAATCTATACACACATAAGGTTGACGCAGACACTTCTAAGGTAATGTGGGAGGCAAAGCTAATACATTGCTATTAGGTAGAGCCGGTGACTCTATATCTACACCTTGGTGGTGGGTGTGTTTCTGTGTGAGTGAGGTGCACAACTGCAGTGATGGAAGGAGTATTTGTACGAGGTTGTCATGGTGATCTGTGGTGGTAGTCATATTTTTTGTTTATTCACACATTTTTCAAAGGACGTTCATCATAGTATACATGCTTTAACAGATCATAAGATTTGGGATTGTTGACATATTGGCATGTTTTATTTTTTACTCACATGCAGATTCTTTTTGATTTATGAATATTGAATCATGGATATATTAGACATACCACTGCAAACGACTAAACTATTTCAGTTCAATGGAACTGCAAGATTCCCACAAATTGACTTTTAATGTTATTGGTTTGCCGTTGAAATTTCTGTCAACAAAACTTGTGTTTTTAGTTATGAGGGATGGTGTGGGTTGAGTAAGTTACACAACTTTACCAAAACCTTTTTTCAGGTAGTTGTAACTGTTACCAGACGAAGTATTCTGCTACTATTTTATAACCATCTTTGCAAACAACTGATTGGCATAGATGGTCCCAATCTAGTGTTAGCACAATCTAACGCTAATACCGCGCTTGGTTCATTTACTCAATTCATCCCTTTAGTAATAATTAGGACGAGGTTTCTAACTGCTTGGACCCCAGAGAGAGCAACTGGCAAAGCAGCAGTTTTGCTTTCAAATTCCTGGTGTAATTCCAATTTTCTAACTTCACCAGTCTTCGACTTTCCTATCATCTAAACAGAGAGACTCCCATTACAGGAATAAGAAGTAAATTGATATAAAATTGCTGTGAATCTCGTCCTGGTTTTTAAGCAGCTCATTCCTCAAGAGAGGAAGTCCTTAAAAAACAGCTGCGCTACATCACTTACTTACAGTACTGCAATAAAAGGACGCTAATAGGCATACAATATGTGTGATGTCTCCTGGCTTTCCTTCTGGTTTAATATAGAGTAATGTTTGTCCTGGGATCATTAATACACATTAGTGGGCCATCAAAGCTCATATTGCTGCACTGCTCTGTGAAAGGAGGATAAACAGTCCACATCTGACTAGAGCATTTCAGCTGATATAATTAATATTTCCAATTATTGATCTGAGGGAGTGCTGAGTGGTCACTGTCCAGGGGCCCCAGATTCAGTTAATAAATCTGTACTGTATACAGTAGGAAGAAGTGCTGAGAAAAAGAAGAACAGTAATAGGTATGACCTGCCTTTAGTGGTTTACAACCTTGTAAGACATTGCTGAAAACATTGTAGCAATTAAAATACAATTAAACTGTAAATAAAGACCAGATATGACACTGGGTAATACCACTACCATGAGTGATCATGTGAACTTTTTACAATAATTTACAAAAACAAAAAAAAAAAATAGTTTTGGAAGTTTCAGTTAGAAAGTTGTTAAACATTTTAAAAATCCCCTGACAAAGCTAAGCGCACTGTATGACCAAAATCAGCTTTTAAATGTGTTTTGTTGCTTGAGGGTTGTTTTATGCGCCCAGAAGCATCTTGGTAAATGTAACATGCAATCACAGGTCAACAGTATGTAAAACCATGTGCATTTCTGAGTGGCACTTCTGAATTAAGTATGACCGATGTACTTATGTTGTGGCTGTTGCTCTGCCCATGAGTGAAAATAAGGATTGGGAACATGTTCATATATGATTTTTAAATGCATGTGGGATAATGTTTGTGCAACTGATTTATAATTTAACCATATGTAGAAATGTGCTGGCAGCAGCAGTGTGTTGGTCCTGATAAGAAGCATCAGTCAGTTCTGAGGAGATGGCAGCCGCTATAAGCTTTGGGATTCCTATCAGAACCAACAGGATTTGGAGCTTGAGGCACTGACATGGACTACAAAAACACCAGCAGACCTCAGCAAGTCATTATCAGATTCGAAAGCACAAGTAGTTCTGCCATGATTTCAAAAACAAACTATAAAGTGTGAAGAGGATGCAGTGTGTGAAAATGTTCTTAATGTGGCGCATTTAGCAAAGAGACACTTTTTCTGCTATCGAGTTATTACGGACAAGCAAGTGTTACTTTTTATTTGTTTATCTTTTTTTTCTATAAAGACTAAATAGCTCTTTTTGGAACAAAACTGTTGATATCCATCTGTTACCCTAACTGTTTCTTGTAATATACTAATTAGCAATGGAAGTACAGCTAACTCACAAACATGTGCAATCTGTAGCGCCATAACTACTAGCACCACTAGAACATCTCTGATTAAGACCATTAGACCTTCTGTTGTCGAACGCCATCCAAGTTCCTGTTTATCTCTTCCCCCAAAGCACACGCTGCCCAGAAACTGCCTGAAGTCCATCTACCAAATGCTTTCCAAAAGACTCCCCTACCCTCTCTATTATGATAGCTTTACTGGTTGGAGTGTTTGGCCAGCTGTCTGAGTGCCACAGCCCTCATTACACAGACAGCAGACCTCAGCTCTCATCAAGATTTCATGAAGGTGAATGTCACACAGCAAAACCAGCTCATTGTGGCCACTCATGACTCAGCAGACATACTTATGTGGTATGGGTGTGTTGGTACTCGCCAAACTCTGAATAATACAGAACACCATATAACACTCATCCCATCCACCACTGAGGGTTTTTTTTTTATCGTTATTATATTCCATTGTGCAGACATTGTGACTTTTTCTCAAGACATCTTGTCTCTACAGTTGATTGTCTTGTAGAATATAAGCTCTTTACTTATATCTGCTGAAACTATTGTGGGTTCTGCTAGAATTTTACAGTGGATAGTGTGTATGGATGATGGAAACAGTGTGCAATCATGAGAGGTTGCAGATAGGGGATTGAGCTAATACCCAAATCCTGTCCTACTCAGCTCTGAGCACGGAATACAAAAGATGAAGAGAAATATAAGTGCTATAAGTTGATGAAATTCTCAAACTCATAAGAAGCAATGTTAAAGTATAAGAAAAACCTACAAAAAGACAGTTGTGGAGATGTGAAGAGTCAGTAGGAGGAGAAACAAAAAAAACATCACTTTTTGGTGTTGAACCCCTCCGATTCCCAGAGCTTTCTGACTTGTGAGCCACACTTTGGTTATCAAAGGAAGGGCATCGCTTCCAGACATCTTTGGCATGACTGGTTTTCAAGCCCAGAGAGCTATTGACATGGCGTGTTACTGTAATGCGTGAAGTACTGGGAGACTCATTGTAAATCTGTGTCAACAAATGCTGGAGCAGCAGCAAGCTCAATCTCACACCCCCACTTTGTGTGCCTCTGTCTTGCATTTACAAACCTATCTAATGAATCTTATCTGCACAGCACAGTGGAGGCTTAAGCTTTTGGTGGGCTAACATCTCTCCCACACACAGACACACTGTCTGTTTCAAATTCTGCTTACTGTTTCATGTGGTTTACACTCTTCAGTTCATTTTGAGGAACTGTCCTTATAAAGATAAGATTGTGTCAACAGAACAAAACTCAGTGCTTCACAAGGGCAAACTTGTGCCAATCCCCCGCGTGTGCCACAGTGAGGGTCCGGTGTGAGCAAGAAGAAACGAAATGGTAAAATTCTGTCATGTTCCGTGACAGAATTACAAACCTGAGTTGTTCGAGTCTTTAATACTTAAAGGTGCCCTTATGCACTCACGTCATGTTTTCTGGGTGCCTTTGATATTTGCTTTGAAGAATAAGCCTTGCCTGACCATCGATGGGTTACATCTAAATTGGTGATGTACAGCTACATGCAAGAACAAGACTTCTACAAACTAAAGACAAGGTTTTTTTTTTTTAAAAGCCTTTAGTCCATATCATTTAATAGAACAAAAGTACATGAGTTAATGTTGAAAAAAGATGCATTTTCTTTATATTTTGTATATTTAATTTTTTTTACATCTCTTTGATTCACATTCTGATAAAAAAAAAACCTCTTTTACAGTTTTTGACACATTTATACTTCTTCCAGACTTCTTCAACTTTTTTGTATCACTTTGTTGGAAAACTAGTGCACCAAACAAATCTAACTAAGGTTGGGTGTGATGTGTAACAGAAGAACTAAAAAATAAGTTGACAGATTTAGAAAACCTGAAATGAAATTTTCAGTGCAATTTTTTTACATGTGTGAAGAGCAAGATTCATCATTTTTATTCAGATTTCTTCTTTTCATTGCAAATGTTTGAACAAACAGTTACCTAATAAAATATTTTTTAAAAGACTATTTAACACAGAGCTTTTTATTTTACATAAAATACAATTGGGCAACACAGAATTAATTTCTCATTTTCAAAGTCTTAAAAACAACCATGTGCACTGACTGAAATGTGTTTGACATTTATCTTTGAAGTCATTACTACATTCTGAAAGTATTTAGCTTTGTTTCTTTTTGTGTGATTTTTCCTAAAGCTGAAATGTGCCCACACAAATGATACGGCATCTGTTTTATTCTGTGCTTCTCTTGCATCAGCACCAACTGTTTCTCCAACATGTGAGTAATTCTCTGTAACAGCTAAGCTGTGCATGCATGAATGATGAAGTTGCTTAAAACTCGTCGCTGAAACAATATATATTTAGTTTTTGCAGTTTTGATTACACTGACATAAATCACAAACGCGCAGTGATTAGCTATTTGTACTTAGCTTTAGAGTGATTTATTGTTTTACTTTCAGGAGCATTAACTTCGCTCTGCTGCACCTGACAGCTACTGCCTGATGGAATCAGTTTCCTGAACAAACCAACCTGATTGAAACTTACAGGAGATTCATAATGAATCAGGTTTGTTGAAATTTCTACTTGTTTTGCAACCCTGTATAAAAATTCAACATTGCACCGATACACATAAAACCCACACACACCCTTAGCTGCATGTTTCTTTTACCCTCTGTGTTGAGCCCAGAATGCTCTTGCTGCTGTCACAGCAACTCCAGGATTGTGACAGATTACGGCCTGCTGCCACGACCAATAGGAGCCAAGAAGTGTTGCCTGCCCACTGACTCATAATTCTTGGCATACCTATGCCGAGTTGACGTTTCTTTAATGGTCCCCGGACCTCCAGAAGGAATCTATGTCCTGAGCACTATGATTGCCTATTAGAAATTCACCATCACTTGCATTCACTACCTCCTTATACTATTGTCATTGGAGAAGAAAGAATAGAAAAGAGAACAACGGATGAAGGGAGCAAAAGAGGAACAAAGCCACACTTTTGGCTATGGTTGATATAAAATTGTGATAAGAGCCAAAAAAAAATACAAAAAAAAAAGTCTGAATGAAAGACACATTTATAACACAAAATATTGTAAGTAAGTTTTCTATATAAGAACTTCTTTGGTCTCATTTTGCGTAAAGCTGCATCCACTAAATCTATTGATCAAAATACTTATTGATGGGAAAATAGGATAATACTTATTGTAGGAAAATTAACTACTATCATATAACCTTGTTATAAAGTTAGTAAAATCTGGGTTGGACACACATGCAAGGGATGAGTGTCCATGTTTGTGTCCATCAAAGGAAGATGGAGCCAGAACTCAGAGGATCGACAGAGGACCAGCCTGTTCTGTCCATCTGCTCCAAGCTTCATTCCCAGCATATCAATACCCCATGTCTCACACACACCACACACACAAAACAGACAGCATTCTGTCACCTGCAACTTCTCCAAGTTCCATCACTTTTACACCTTTCCACCCCTTGGCTGTAAAACCTGCGAATGCTTCATCCAGACAGGCAGAGAATATCCAGACTTGTCTATCTGGATTCAGAGTGACACAAAAAGGACAGGTCTGTTTTCAAACTCCAATCATCTTCACCTCTTCCTCCTCTAAGGTCTATTGCTGCAACATGGGGAAATTGCTTGTTAAATAAATACAAAACTCTTTTCTTGGATTCTTTGCTTCAACCTTGAACCACACTAAACCTGAGGGCCAGGCATGTTGCACATTGGCCTGACCTCGCAAACATTTTGCCAAATCTGCAGCAAACACACTCTGACGAAGTGAGAACAAGAAGCACTAGAGCAGAAAACACATTGGAGGTGTCTTTGCCTCACTGCATCCCAAGGCCTTGTGCAGCTTATTTCATTGGTAAGGTTTGAAGTGGGTGACTGAATGTGGTTTAGGGCACTTTGTGTCTAAAACCGGTCGACAGTCCAACTGCAGAGGCAATAAAAACAAGTTCCTGTCACTTAGTGAGAGATTTTTTTTTTAAAAGCTGGAAAGTTTTAGGAACATTCAGGCTTACTCTTCATTAAGCTACGTAGTGTTTTGAAAAAGAACAAGTGGACATCATCAATATTCATTTATTGGACAATATTCATATGTCCTTCTCCTTTTTTTATTTATTTATAAGTTACTTACTTTCTTAAAATAAGCAATTGTTCATTATAACAACAACTTAATCTGTTTTGTTGTATCGCTGCATCTATCTCTTTTGGATTCATTGACGTCCCATTCAGTGGTACTTACTTTTAACATCTTGCTTTTCATAAATACTAAGTAAATTGGAGGAGAAGGGTGGATAATTCTAAAATGTAGATGTTTGTAAACAAGCAGTTCTTTTAGAAAGTGATTATAAGTTAATGGCTTCTTTGGGGCAATGTTTAACGATCTTTGCCCCCTTTTGCTTCCTCCCCACTTCGAACTGTTCACTTATGTAGTGCGTGGTGACCTATGAATGAAGAGGGTTAGTTTTTACAAGTATGTATTCAGAGAATGCACCACTGTACATCATAACTGAGATTACTAATTGCATCATTCGAAAACTCTGCTCATTTTGCGGAAATTAAATATGTAACAAGACCATTTTAAAATTTGCTGCCTGAAAACTGAGGGACGGTTAAAGAAATATCTAATCCGTGTAATCCCTCATTCCTCCAGGAGCAATCCATCATGAAAAAGGCTTCGAAGCTGTCTTGTAGACAGTATATTTTCTGATTGAGACGTTTTGACTTCAAAGTCAAAACGTCTGAAAGTCTCGATCAGAAAATCGAGACGTTAAAGCAGTATCATTGCTCACTATAACGTTATTCTTCATACAGTTCTGTGTACAGCAATCAGACAGCGTCCCCTATATTGAAATAATTTCTAAAACCCAAAAAAATGCCAAAATTATTTTTTCCAAACAACCAAACCTAATGGAATCGACTATTTCCAGTTGTACTCCATTCAAAGTTCTGATACAGTTCGTGAACCATAACGTAAATAATTTTAATGCCCAAATTACAAATCTATGTTCAAATGACAAAAAAACATTTTCCGACTCATTCTAATAACAATATCTATAAGGCAGAAATTTTTTTTTTACATGGTCAGAATTCTATAGTTGGGAACACAACAGTTTTTCTCTTAACTATTTCTCTTTACATTTCTGCTTTACTTTACATCCAAATAACACGAGATGTAATGAAAGTGAACTCTGAGGAGGACTCAATGCTGTTCATACCACAAACTTCATGACTAAACTTATTTATGTCCTTCTCCATCTTTGTAGGAATATTTCTGTCAGCTTATGACCCCACTTGCACCATACACCTCCCATCTCCCAGATACATTTGTATGGATGCATGTATTCATGAGCAGGTATAAAATTTAAATATGTTTTTTTAGCCTGTGAAAACTCACTGATACGCAGTTAATGGAAGCTGAGAAATCAGTAGTGAGGCACAGAAGAGAGAGGGAGGGGTTAGCGGGGCATTTGGTGCCCTCCATATGAACCCTCGCTAATTTACACTAAGGCCACCAACACTTCTGTTTCTCCCTATCTTACCTTTTATCATGCATTAATTTAAACATTTCCATCATGTCTGTAAGAGTAAATTTAGCATGGTGCAATGAAATGTTGATATTCTATCTGATAAAAAGAGGTGCCTATTTTCAGTTTCTTTTTCTAGCAATGTTGCAAGACTTGTTGTGTCATTCAGTAAGGTCAGGGCAGTCCTGAGAGCTTTAATGGCTGCTTTACACACCCTGTTCTTTATTATTTCCAAACTGAAAATACCAAGGGGCCATGTCACACAGAGAGCAAAACTAAAGCACTTAGCAGTGAAACCCAAATACACTCATGCATGGGCAGACAAACGCATGAAGACACTAATACATGTACGTAAAGCACACACACATACACATCAAGACTTCAATAACAATACACATGGGAGAGGGGTCATGCAGCGGACACTTTATTTGCTCTCAGACTACATCACCCATAGACCTCAGCCTGTAAAGTGCACAGTACTTATTCTAAAGTAAAGAGAGGAGAGAGAAAGAGGGAAATAAGTGAGAAGAGGGTGCAGAAAATGGAAAGAAGCAAAGAAAGTGATTTTGCCTCATAGTTCATCTTCATCTTGGTGCCCTGTCCCAGCCCCCAGTTCATGAAATAAGTCCTGCTGAAAATCAATGGCAGTCGGAGCCGTGTAAAGGTCAGCCATTCAGCAGAGCTGGCCTTGGTGGACCAGTCAAGCCCAGGCTTGTACTGTGAAGCTCAACTAAGTAGAATTAATGGAGTGATCGATTATTCTGCACACAACTTAAATTGAACTAAGCAGAGAATCATTTTAAGGCAGGAACTGTACCATGACGTAGAATAAGATGCATTTGCTTTGTAGCCAACCCCAGAACTCAGTTAGCAGGCACAGAATAAAAAGGTGGGAATAATAAAAAGAGATTTTTGAATAAAATATCTCACACTCTCTTCATCTCTGCACTCACTGGCTACCCGTCTGCTCCTTCCTTTGGAGCGAAGCAACCTCCCGATAACACCCAGGAACCACTTGGGAACCCGGTCATAGATTTGATACTCAGAGCCACTTTCATTTGTGTCTCTTCTTTCACATGTCACTCGCCTTTCCCTAACCTCTTTTCTTCTTTTTATGTCACCCCCAGCACCTCATTCTTTCTGTATTTTTCCTTTGTTTAAAACAAAATCAATATGGCACCGGAGGAGACAAATCAACGTGTGGTGGCATTGCAGGGAAAACCCCGGCTGGCTCACTCCTCTATATTCACATGTTCTCTTCTAACTTACTCCTACTATGTTATGGAAAAAAGGGTGGATGAGTGTAAGTAAAGATGTAAGGTTTGACTTAGGGAGGGACGGGATGATAAGACACCAAAGGCCTGGAGAGGGATGAAAGGGAGCTGGTGAGGGATGAAACAGAGCTCCAATGGGAAGGCATATGGAGGGAAAAATGAAAAGAGAGAGGGCTGAGCAAAAAAAAAAAAAGGGAAGATGGGAGTGGGCAGCAGTAGGGGTGGTGCTGGTAGGGGTGCTTATCATGGAAAATTCTGTTCCAGTGACTTGAGTGCAAAATGGGAGCCCTCATCTATAATGTATATCATGGATCTGTGAAAGATTTTCATACATATAAAATGGAGCGGCACCAGGAAGTGTCTCGCTGCTAGAGTACAGCAGAGTATCGCCGTAGGAACAGTCACAATATACTGTTTTGTTTGTACATCTGTATAGTTAATATAAATACACTTCCTGTGCTACGCTGTTTCACCTTGAGTAAGTGAAAAACAGTTGAAAGACTTCATGACTGTTTGGAATAAATAAATAAATCCTTTTCCCCACAGCTAGTAGTTTGCAAAAGTGTCAATACTTAATAAAATTTGAGTTTTTATTGAAAAAAAAAAAGTAAGAAAAAACAATGAAACGGTTTAAATTTTCAATCTTTCCCATATTATTTCAGTGACTAACATTCATGTTTAGTTTGAGTCCCGTGTGACACGAGGAGTGTGGAGTTTGTATGTTTTCCCCGTGTATGCATGGGATTCCTTCGTGTACTCCAGTTTCCTCCCATCCTTCAAAAAACATGCATGTTAGATACTGAGAAAATTCCCCCTAAGAATGACTGTATGTGTGGATGGTTGTGCGTGTGTGGCCCCGCAGCAGACTGGCAACCTGTTCGGGATATATTTTGCATCTCACCTAAAATCAGCCAGGATAGGCTCTGGCACCCCCCCCCCCCCACGACCCAACTAGGTATAAGTGGTTCAGAAGACGAAAGGAAACATTCATGTATATAATTTGTTACTATGTTAATAATCTGTAATAGTCTAACTTGAAGTCTTATTTCAAAGAAGTTGAACAATAAAACTCCTGAAACAACAAAAATGTGATCGTTTGCATCTGGGGTATAGGCTATATTTAACATATGTGTCCATCAATAGTCCCTATCTTCCCCTCTGGTGTTGCATTTCTTCTAAACAGTTTGGACAGCAAACACAAGCATCATGTGGCTATCTGGAAAAATGAAATAAATAAACCTGACAAGTGGCCATTTAGCCACAGCCGCCCTCATTGAAACCTGATGAGGGCCGTGTCTGGGCTAACTTCAACAAACACTAAGTGACATGCTTAAGTGGGTTCAGGTTGCGCATCCGGGGTAATTCAGTAAAAATACAAATGAGGCTGGCTGAGGAAAACAGATCACCAGGCACTCATCGAAAATAGAAAGATGGAGACTTAGCCACAGAAAGAGAGAAAGACTTTAATTTCTTCCTCTGTCCTTCAGAGGATTCTCTCCACCTCAGATAATCAGCTGCAAACGCAGAAACTCTCTCACACAAACACACAGCAGCCTTTGCCCAACCATAAACAGCATTTTATAGACCCAGTGATTCCCCTTATTGGGAATCAATAACAAATAACCTCACTTTTCGCTGGCTATTATGGTCAGTGTCAACCAGACCCACTTGTCTTTATCTGTCACGCCCGACCTTGAGTTCTCACTGCTCTCTGCTCTCCAGGTAGATATTCAGCAGAGGGTTTGCTCATGGTTTTTGGGAAGGTTCAAATTGAGCCCTATGGGAGGGAGGACTGGGGAGCTGCCATCTCCCATGACAGATCAATGGCAGGTGTCACCACAGGGCAGGGGGCCAGTGCCTTGTACAACCTGCTAATAGAAGCCCAATGTCACCGCTGACTTTACAACCCAGGGCTGACTGGAGGTTATCACAAATCAAGGCAGTACTATATGCATTAAATTTCAACCATTTCATATTTCTCTACCATCATGAAGCATATGTGTAAAAGTATAAACAAAAAACTTATCTGAGTGTATTAGGTCAAAGTTCATAGATGTGTTTTTATGGAATGCATTGCGCATTAGAAAAAGTCAAATGCACAAAATATATATGGCTCCGTGTTATTTTTCTTTAACTTTCCTCAAAACACTTTGGTCCCTTGAAGTGTATGCCTTCCTCTTGAACTCCATTCAAGCCTATGCCTTCCCTCCTTTTGCATTTTTAAAAAATCTCTTCCTCCTCCCTCTCAGTTCAAAGATCCAGCAGCAATTTAAGGCCCTCATTACCATCCTGTACATCCAAGCACAGCATGGAGCATGACTCACTTTACAAATCATCCAGTGTGTTCCACTCAGAAGACAGGCGGCAGTAGTTGTTAAGGTTCGACAAACACCTATATTCACACGCATGCACATGCATGTGTGAATGATGACTGCACAGGAAACTTGGTCACCAGAAGCAACATGTCTAATAGGGTTTTAAGGGCTTCTGATGAAGATAGAGAGAGGTCTAATACTTGTGCATATTTTATTCCTAGTTTTACCCACCAGCTGTTAAACTGTATCGTATATATGAGGGGAGATGGTGGCTAAGTGGTTAGAGCATTCGCCTGCCAACCGGAAGTTTGCAGGTTTGGATCCCACTGAGTGCACATCTAGGGTCCTTGGAGAAGACACCTAAACCCTTGTTTCTCCCACCATTGGTGCCTTCATACTGTAGGTGGCAGCCTGCTGCGGTGAAATGCAGCACATAAATTTCCCAGTGAGGGATTAATAAAATATATTAAAATGAATATATATATATGCCGTCCCTTTTTTGTTACGTTTACATATTGCTGATTTTTTTTGGAACTCTATAACTGCAAATGTGGAATAAAAAAATTATGTTAGGCTCGTGCAATTTATTAATTGACATTTTTAATAAAGCTAGAATGTAAAAATGTAAAAATTACACAAGTATGTACATTTTTTTTGTTTATTGTTCATTCCAAAAAAAACAAACGCATCAACTCATTAAGAAAAGGAGTTGCGACATTGGCTGTTATCCATAGCATGACAATTTATACATAGCATGACCATTTGCACAGTAGCCTCACAGCAAAAAGGTCGTAGAGTTTGCATGTTCTCCCCACGTATGCGTGGGTTTCCTCCAGGTACTCCGATTTCCTCCCACTCTCCAAATACATGCAGGTTAGGTTGATTGGCTGCAATAAAATGGGCCCTAGGTATGAGTGCATGTACTGATGGTTACGTGTGCGCGACCCCGTGCCAGGCTGATGGCTTGTTCGGGGTGTATCCTGCCTCTCCCCTTAAATTAGGCACCCCGGGATAGGCTCCAGCACCTCCCACAATCCCCAGCAGTTATGAAGACGAAACAAAACGACTGTTTCTCACACCAGGTTGGAGATTTTCAGCAAATAGTTAATGCATGTAAATTAATTAAAAATATACAAGTTCAGCTTGCTATTTTCATTTAACTCTGTCCTCCATTTAGACTCTGTCCTCCAAATAGACTTGTGCAAACAGAAAGTGAGGGTATTTTATTGTAAAAATTTTACTTTTTTTTTCTGCCAGAGCATAAAGATACTAATAAGGCACTGATAGATGACAGAAAAAGAAACGTACATTTTTTAAAACACTGTGTTTAAGATTTCTCGTTATTATTTTACAAATACCGTGGTTGTATTTATGTCAGGTCATCAGATGTCCTCATTAGTGAGCTTTAAGCTTTTTATAACAGTTTTAGTAGGGCGAGTTCAGACGTATACGCTTTGATTTTGAATTTGCCCTGCCAGTAATAATTTGAAACATAAGCTGTACATTTGTTCAATAAAAGTACCAAATAGACCACATTCTTGACATACGTATCTACAAAGTACGTCCTGTACCAATCTTGTAAAAGCACCTATTACACGCAGTAGCTGCTGAATGTGAATAAAAAGTTTGCTAATTTCAATTTTTAATGATGTGAAGAGTCTTAAACATGAGCTTCATAAACAGTCACATTCATTGAAAAACAAACACACAGTGACACTTCTTTTCAGACCCGGCGAGCGGATTGGAACTGTAAGCATTTCTGCTGGCATTAATGCTGTTAATGATCACAGTGGGTCAGCCTGCCTGTGATCCCCGTCCTACCATTAAACAAATAAAAACAACACTGATTACCAGGATGTTCACTAGATGCATCAATCTCAAGTAATTAGAGCGAGCGCCGTTTTGACTCTCTTTATTCTTCCTGTCCTCTTTTTTTCTTTCCTTTGCTTATGCCAAAGTCAGGCAGCAGCGGCAGCTTCATTTTAATGAACTAATAAGGATATGTGCTTGGTTAGCCAAGAATGAGACAGGAAAGGGACAAATAAGAGGGAGAAAATGCTGCTTTACCAGCTAAATAATGCAACTACAACACAAGCTTTGCTGCCTTTCCAAAGATAGGTCCATCATTCTTTTTTTTAAAATCAAACTACAAAATAGATACTGAGCCTGTGAGCAGAAGTAAGGTGAAACCTGGAAAAGAACACCACTGTCACATTAAGATTTTGCAGGTCTATAACATTAATCTGTATTATGCAACCTTGAGACCTAGAGCACCACAGTACTTGGAAGCCTCTGTGTATGTGTGTATGTGTAGAAACATGTGAGTGGGTGAGCATATAAGGAAGGAATGAGATAAGAATGATCATAGGTTACATGGTTCAGAATCCACATCCAGATGCTCCCACAAACTGATGGCATGGTAATGCATTATGGAAAGACAGTGTAAAGGAGAAAGATGAGAATAGATGAGGAACGAATCAAAAATTGAATTTTACACCAGAAACAGATTTTAAAAGAAAGAGAATAATGAGAAAAGAAGGTGACAGATGAGCAAGGCGCAGGTGCTACATCCCACACATGCCTGTGCTTGATGATGAGTTGACTTGTTGCACACATTGTGTGCTATTGTGTGATGGTGAACAGTGTTGTTTGATGTCTAAAGTTTGCTGAATTTTTTTTCTGGTATGCTAACCCGGTTTTGCTTTTTATGTGCAATGCTGCTCAATATTGTAGCACATTGCGATACACCGGGTGTGTTGTTTTCTTGCTGTGCTGTCCTGGGGTGGTGACAACCTCAGCCACTGACAGGTCCTTTAAATTCACCACTGCCAATTAGAGTCACTCCAGACCTGGTGGTGGTGCTGAAAGAGCTGGAGGAAGAAAAAAAAAGAAAAGGAAAAAAAAAACTACAGGGACGATAGTTGCAGGTCTGACAGGCCTGATGCTGAGATGGAAATGCAGTAATTTGGAGTAATTCGGCAACTCGCTGGCGCTTGCCCTGCCTGCTCGTCTGTCTGTCCGCTGAAATAAATGGGGTCAGCAGCGTGTGAGCGGCAACTTTCATTTATATGTAAATGACCCCGTCGTTGCTGCAGCAGCTGCTGAGAAAGTCTGTACGTACAGCCAAATGTTGGAGCGAACAGTCAGAAAGCACAGCAGCCTGACAAACTTCTGTCTCTACTTCTGACTTCTTTTAGTTTCATGTACTCTTTCTCACCCTCACTCAGTCGTTGCCTCCTTCTTTTCCTGTCAGTCTTCCTATGACAAAGTTACACAAATCTACACAAAAATACTCCAAGAATACTCTACAACCATTAGTAACCTATTTATATTCATCAAATACCCCTTATTAACCAATGACAACATGTAATATTTTAACAGGTTATAACCCAATTATTTGTGCTATTGAAAGTTGTGGAAATATATTTGAGATTCCATCACTAAAGGTGTGGCATGTTCTTTTCGATTTGGTGTGCAATTAGAAAAAAATATATAGCAAGAACAAATATAGAAACACCCAAGCAAATTAAACAGTATAGTATTCAGAGGTGAGTTTGCTTCAGTGCAAAGCTTGATATTTTGCTGATGCAGAACTAGGTCCTGTGCATTTCTGTCTGCTTCTGAAACCACTGTTAATTACATCTTCATAAATAATGACGTGTGCCTGCTCACTTTCCAAAAAAATTCTTTGGATTAAACCAACACAAAAATGAGCTGAGAACAAATGCTTTATACAGAAAATACCCCATTTTTTTCTCCTTCTTCTTCTAAATTTTTTTTCGTTTTTTTAAATACCCTGCCCTGTTCAGAATCAGAATCAGAATCAGAATCAGAATGCTTTTATTGCCATGTCAGTGAAAAACATCAGAGACTAGGAACTTGTTCTGGTACTGGTGTGCAAACATATAAAATAAAAATAATAAAAATAAAATAAATAAAAATAATAATAATTTTTACAAAACTAAGAGTGCTCAGAAGAAAAAGAAAAGTAGTGCAATGTCATAGAAAATAATAGAAAATAATAAAGATAGTGAAGTGACAAGAGGGAGGTGACTAAGAGATGTGGGGATCCAGGTTATAAAGAGTTCATAAGTCCAACGGCAGAAGGGAAGAAGCTGTTTTTGTGGCGGGACGTTCTGGTCCGAATGGACCGGAGCCTCCTGCCCGAGGGGAGTCGCTCAAAAAGTCCATGTCCAGGGTGGGAAGGGTCAGCTACTATCCGACCTGCACGCCCCCGAGTCCTGGAGACGTACAGGTCTTCGAGAGATGGAAGGCTGCAGCCGATCAACTTCTCTGCGGAGCGCACAATGCGCTGCAGTCTGTGTTTGTTCCTGACTGTGGCTCCAGCGTACCACACGGTGATGGAGGAGGTGAGGACAGACTCGATGATGGCTCTGTAAAACTGCACCAACATCTGGGCGGGCAGCTTGGCTTTCTTCAACTGCCGCAGAAAGTACATCCTCTGCTGGGCCTTTTTGATCAGGGAGCTGATGGATGGCTCCCACTTTAGGTCCTGTGTGATGGTAGTGCCGAGGAAGCGGAAAGAGTCTACAGTGGTGATGGAGAAGTCTGTCAGTGCAAGGGGGGTAATGGGAGCTATGACTTTCCTAAAGTCCACGATCATCTCCACTGTCTTCTGAGCGTTGAGCTCCAGGCTGTTGTTGCTGCACCAGGACACCAGCCGGTCTACCTCCATCCTGTAGGCCGACTCATCGCCATCAGAGATGAGCCCAATGAGTGTGGTGTCATCTGCAAACTTGATCAGTTTGACAGAGTCATGGCTGGAAGTGCAGGAGTTGGTGTACAGGGAGAAGAGCAGGGGAGAGAGGACACAGCCCTGTGGAGATCCTGTGTTGATAGTCCGAGAGGTGGAGACATTCTTCCCCAGCCGCACGCACTGCCTCCGGTCTGTTAGGAAGTCAGTAATCCACCTGCAAGTGGAGTCAGGCACGTTGAGCTGAGAGAGCTTGTCCTGAAGCAGGGTAGGGAGGATGGTGTTGAATGCAGAGCTGAAGTCCACAAACAGGATCCTGGCATAGGTTCCCAAGCAGAATAGTGATCTGTGTATCAAGTTTTGCTGGACAGATTTGCTTCAACAAGGTCAACACCAGCCTCACAGCGAGAAGGTTGGGGGTTTGAGTCTCAAGTGGGACGAGGCTTGAAACACTAGCCTCTTTGTGTGGAGTTTGCATGTTCTCCCCAAGTATTCATGGGTTTTCTCCATGTACCCCCTTGCATGTTTGGTTGATTGGACACTATGAAATTGGCCCTATAAATGAGTGTGCGTGCGTGCGTGCGTGCGTGCGTGTGTGTGTGTGGCCCCGCAACAGGCTGACGACCTTTATGTGGTGTACCCTGCCTCTCGCCTTAAATCAGCCGGGATAGGCTGATTTAAGGCGTCATGCAAGTCCCTACATGATCCCTGTAGGGACTAAGCGGTTCAGAACACGAAACGAAAGTTCAACACCATATACTTGGCAAGTGTGAAAATATTTTTGTTTTTATTTGAAATTCTAAATTTCTATGTATTTGATTTAATAATAATAATGTATACTTTATTGATCCATCACTGGGAAAATTTGTGTGCTGCATTACATCACAGCAGGCTGCCACGACGGCGCCAGTGGTGGGAGAAAACAGGGGGTCACGTGTCTTCTCCAAGGACCCTAGACGTGAACTCAGTGGGATGCGAATCCGCGAACTTCCGGTTGACTTCCAGTCTGAGGGCAACACTCTACCAACGAGCCAACGCCTTCCCCTTCAGTTTCTTAGCAGAACTTGACAGGGATGCCAGAGGAGGGAGAGAAAAGGTAAAACAGAGATGTGGAAGCATTAAAAGGAAAGCAAAAAAAAGGCGATAAGGATTCTAAACTGCAATAATCTGTAGTAGTTGAAATGTTGAACATCACAACATTCAGTACATGCTGGATCAACTATGAAAGAAAATGTTTTAACTCGAGATAAAACTGAAACACACAAACAGAACATTCAATACCTGACCTAACAATCTGATTGTTCTATAGCAACATACTGGATTGGGAGCAAGGAACATAGCAGACAAGAAGCAGTGTAACCCCATGTCCATGTGGAAATGTGGGTGCACGCAAAGGCACTCTACCAAAGTATACCTTGTGCACATTAAAGTTACTAGATCTGTTTCGCCCTACTGAGTTAGAGGAGAAAAGTAGACATCTCAGGCCACCGTGCACACAAGGTGTAGGGGTCAACGAACCCTGAGCATGAGGGGACCATCCAACCACCCATCAAAGCACAAAGGACTCAATGAAGTAATTAATCTAAAAAAGCTATATAGCCCTATCAATATTGTCTTGTCCAATTGTAAAGTAACTCAGTCACATTGAAGAAACAAGAAAGTCAATGTCAACGCGTCAAACAATATACTGTATAAACAAAAAATGGTTGAGGTCTATGTTATAACTAGGTTGAAGTATGTTTACATTTTTTGCGATCATTTTATCCAAATTTATCATGCGACCTTATAGTATACATTTCATAAACAGATCAGTTGGTGATCTGATCTGGTCAGGGTTCAAAAGGCTGTAGTTTACATGCCATTGGTGGTAGAAAGATAAAACAACTTGGAGGTAATCCCTTGAGTTCATCCATAGGTCATATTGATTAATTGTGGCAGTTTCATTAAAAACGATTCTCTGGTTTAGGATTCGCAAGAATTTTTTACCTCAACCTTTGTGACGCATCTAGGTTCAGGACTAACTGAAAACCTAATACGTTTCTCTATAGATGGTACTGAGTAACTGTTAGCAGTTTCTTTAAAAGCACTTCACTGGTTGGAGAAATATTGTGTTCAAAAAAGCATCACGAAAGCAAGGACGCACTGATCTACGGACAGCTGAAGCGTTTCTCCTCCACATTCTGCATGCAGAGACATAAAAACAATACTCATTCCTTGTATTCTATAAAAACGAGGTAAGCAAGCAATTTAGTTCACGAAAAACTGACTCTTAAGCAGCTAAAGCAAAAGTAAAAGCTTTGCTCTCAAAAGTCTTCATCAAAATTTTATCACTGTGATCCTACTCATTGGATTACTCTATCGGCACAGTTAAAGTGGTTTACAAATCAAGTCACAGTAAAAGTTCAACCTGTTCATCAGATTACACCACCGCCCCTTTTACCAATTTAAAACCAAGTTATTGAGTACAGTCAAATTTACTTTGATTTATTTTTAAACACATAGACATGTTGAAACAATTTCTAACGTAATGATATCAAAGCGGTAGCCAACAGCAGTTTACTACAAGCATGTCCAGCTTGCTTTCTATCAAAGAAAAGAAATAAAACATAACGACATGCTACAGCCATAAAACCATGTATTACTTTTCAAGCTTTTTCAAAATATACGAGGTTAGCAGTTTTGTACCACATTGAAAGTTGAAAATGCATCAATCTCACTCTCTTTGTAAAAATATATTTCAGTATACGTGAGTGACGAGTCCAACCTTTTTGTAAAAATGAAAGTTTCTTTTTTTATTCAAGTCTATTGATTATTTTTCTTTCATCTCAGCTCCACCTGACCATCTACTCGAATTAATCCTTCATTGTTCTGATCTTTGAAACTCCTTTTTCAATCAGCTTTTTGCCTAGCAAAAGAGAGGTTTTTTTTATGTGTTGCTTCACTACTTTTACATATTTCAGCGCCTTTGACTTTGATGTTTATTTTCCATTATTAATTCATAAATGAGATGCTTTGGATGATGCACTGATTTTATTATCAGAATCTTTATGTTAGCTTTCATCTAGCATGCGCCTTTTATTTACGTCTGGTGTTCAAAGTTAAAAGGGTAAAGCTCTAATTTGGTTCTCTGGACCCAACAGTTATAGATTAAAGTTGGCTTAATAATTTATGTCTTCAAATAGTTCCATCTGCAACTCATAAAGAGTAAGGAAAAGCCGCAGACATTTCTCTGGAATAGAGGAGTAAACACCTTCTTAATAAACATGTTCCTTCTTTTTTCTGTCCATCCTCTCACAGAAGATCTTAACTTGATCCAAAATCAAAATTGCTTTTGTTTGAATAAAAGGTATCCAAGACAATTTTAAAAACGGTGTTATTCAGTACCAGATCTACTGTATAATGGAGTTCCTCCCTTCTGGTGAGCTGGACCATTAAGTGGCAAATCCTAAAGTAATGCGAGTAGTATAAATATATATTTTAAAATTTCCATTCCAAACATTTTTGTTACATTCATTGTTCAGTTCCTTTATACTAGTAAGGAGTTAAGTTTATAGCGTGCTAAGTGGTTTATAAATGGAAGTGGTTAGTGGTTCAGAGTGTGCTCTCGTGCTGGTATTTTGAGAAACTATTACTTAATAAAAAATAATGTGAATCCAGAGGTCTTTGTATTCTTTGCTCTCTGGAAAATACATGCAAAATGAATTTGACAAGTTTTTTTTTTTTTTTTAACTACTCAAAATGTATTTTTTAACAAGTGACACTCCTCCGAAACACAACACACTATGATAAAGAAACTGAGTCATGATCGCTATAAGCCCAAAGAGTAAAGAAGATCTTATAAACTTTGAATAAATTTTCAGCTGAAAACTTAACTCTGTTGAGATGAGAAAGAGAAATAAAGAAAAGGTGTATTTAAAATCTCACAGATACTGGGTGTCTGATTTGTTTCCATTCCCAGTGTCCTAATGTCTAGATTGAGACACACTCACCTTGATTTCTTCATTTATTAACCTTGACTGAAGCAAATGTGCATCCCTGTTCACTCTGCCACAAAGCATGGATAATGGGAAGAGTGTGCAAACGTTCAGTAAATGCGATGCAGACACACTTTATGTACATACACATTTCCACACACATCCCGCAGTCTTACTGATGCACCTGTGCACACAGGCTCTCACACTTATACACACACCCCGCAGGCCCAGACAAGGCCGTCTTTTAATGAACGGCTTAATGAGCAAAAGAAGATACAACAAAGCCGTCTGGGAGGACTGTTTGTAGTGAAGTGATCAAATACTCTCAGATATGATATCCTTAGCATGAATGGTTGCAATGATAATGAAGACGGAATAGAAATTTAGCTTAATTTGATCAAATTTAGCATAATTTTGACAGTTGGGAAGAAGGCAGTTTTATAATGCCTTGTAATTTATCTCTTTAAACGGAAATTTGCAAGTATTTCTGGATTTTAGAGTCACTTGGCTATTTGAATTCAGTTTGTGCCTGTCTGGCTTTTTTACACATTTTCTGCAGAAATTCTGAGACTTTTAGTTAAAACTGCAACAATGATCCAGAAGTTGATGCATCTGTATGTTCATGCATGTGTTGGTAAAGGCTTACATGTGTGTTCCCCCTAGACTTTCTGAATTGATGGCCACATCTCCATTTGGCCAGCTGGATGGCGACCTTGCAGCCCTGTCTCTGTGTGCTTTGTGACTGCGTAATGAAGACTTCAGGGCCAGGCAAACAAATTGTAATAAATTGCCGTGCAGTGACTGAAAATTAAGTGTTTTACTGCACACACACACACGTACAAATGCACGTAAATGTGTGTGCAAAGACAGAAAGAAATCCATTAAACTTACACATGGTTTCCACACACTGACTTTTTAAGAAACATTGACAAAAAAAGTCAAATTTTTTCCCCATCAAAAACCTGAGGTTAACTGATTGTGACAGAGTGACATGTGAAAATCCTAATTTTAGTAATTTTCAATTCAATTCAATTCAATTTTATTTGTATAGCCCAAAATCACAGAATGTCCGTCTCAATGGGCTTCACAAGAAAAAGAGGAATGTATTAACACAAATACACAACAAGAATTTGAAATTTAACAATTTAACAATTAAAAACAATTTGAAATCTAGTAAAACTTTAAATTTAAAAGTTTTCCAAAAGTTTACATTTAGATCATCTCAAAATATTGTTAAAAAAGATAAATCAAAAAGGTGGTCTTATGCTAAGTTAACTTTTTGGAGATTTTACCAGGTTTGAACATTAATCCCACGTCAAAAAGATTTTTCCCTTGGCTTCATACTTGATTGTTTTAAAATTTTATCTCACATTGAGTATTCAAATATTCACCTGATTCTACTTGCCCATGGATTTTGTTTTCGCCCACATAAGCAGAAAGTAGATTTGGATCAGCAGTGCTCATAGATGTAAAGTTATACATGTATGAGGGGAAAGAGAGGCATTTTTATATAAACGCACCTCAATAAGAATATAATAAAACAGATAGCTGTGCTAACTTGATGCGCCTGTGATGAACACTGTATTTGCAGCATCAAACAAAATTTATGCTGTGTTGTGAATGCATCTAGGTTCGGCACTAAATGGGGGATGGCAGCAGAAGCAAAATGAAAGCAACAGGATGGAAGTTTTAGGGAAGGGCATAGGATGTTGGCAAATATTGCATTTCTGAACTGACAAAAGGTAAGCCCTTTACATACTGTACATACGTATATCCTTTGAGATAAGAATTAATACCTCACAAAATTACAATACCCATTCAAAGAAGAGAGGGTCAAAAGAAGTTAAAGTTTGAAGTTGAATCTTTGTTTTTCAGCATAGTGCAGGAATTTTCTGTGTGTTCTGGCCGTGGTGAGCACGGTGATGTTTGATCTTTTCACACTGTTCTAAAGTTAGGTGAGGTTGTCTTTCCTCCCCACTTAAAGTGGAGTGACATATAATAGTGTCCAGAGGTCAGAAAGGGTAACAAATACCAGATAAAGGCTGCCAGATGCCTAAAACAAGACAAATATCTCTATGTGTGAGTGATTAAGGAAGGTTTAGTGTATAAGTCTTTGTGTGGAACACTAATTGGCAATTTAAATAAAAGTGCTGACCTTGCTTAAGTTATTTTCTCTGTCATATTTTCCCTCTTTTTTGTTACTTTTGATCAACATACATGGTGCCACTCCACTGCAAACTATTGTCACTTTGTTTCGTGGCAGTTACACCATAGAGATGTTAAAATGGAAGGGGAAGAGAAAGGAGCAATGGCCTGAGGTATGCCATGCAATTCAACACAGAGACCCTATTGCTATTGGCCACTGTAACAGATCCCCGTCTCTGGAGTTTTAAATCATTCAAACATTTGTCCTTCACTGTTCCTGTGGTGAGCAAAGATGTTCCTCTCCAACTCCCACTCCTCACCCCTGTTCTTTCTCTCCTCTATTGTTTCCCTGCTTTGCAAGACTTTCCACTGGCACATTGTAGCCACTTCTCACTATCGTCTCATGTATGTAGAAATTTTGTCTAATAATCTGGTGAATAATGGAGGTTCTTAAATATTTCTTGTGGTTGGTGTTTTTAATATGAGGCCTATGGGATGTTTTTTTTTTTTTAAACTTCCTTTGTTCTCGTCCACAAAGTTAATTGAACCCATGACTCTCATTTTTGGTAGTGGTGAGTTCTTATAAACAACCCCTCATTTGCATATGCATGTTAACAAACCTCATTGTAGACAGCTTACTAAATGGTTAATGCTATTTGAATTGCAAAAAAGGGGAATGCTAACAGGAGATCATGAAAATGTGAATAAATAATTAAATAGAGACATAAGGCAGAATAAACATAGAACAAAAGCAACCCAAATTTTTAACCCAAGGCCCAACAAAATGCATTTGAATGCAAATGGCCGACTTTTCTCAGCACAGTTGCTGCTCACAGTTACCAGAGCTCTAGAGAGATGTGTGTGGTTTGTTCTTGAGAACTAAGCATCAAACAGTGCGCGGATGAGGTGGAAACATGGGTCCACATGGGAAGGTGCAGACAGCAAAACAGAAACCCAACAGTACTCCAAAGACCTCATAACTGACAGGTGAGAGTACGGAAGCTTGCAATAAATACATTAATTACACAGAGCAAGGTCAAACGGAGCTACACCACAGTCTAGCTGAGCTGGGCCAACTTGTCTCCTGCTATGCTGAGTTAGGCCTCTGTGCTGGGCCAGTGGAATATGCTGGATCTCTGCTGAGCAGGCTTTGCAATCCCCAGGCCTCATTAGGGATGCACAGAGGTTCTGACTCCCATCACCTGTGAGCTTTTTATATCAGACATAATCTCTTAGTAGATATTTCTTACATCCAATAATGAGCAAGTTATTACACCTTACGACAGTGAGTGTGTGCAAAGGGGGAAGCAAGAGTAAAAGAAGAACAGGGGCTTAGGAAGGATAGATGTAGATTGAGCTTAAATATAGACTGAAATGGTAAATCCAATGAATTTTGAACCACAGAGGGGAGCAGGCACCCAAATTTAGTTTGGTTATAATCAGCTGTTCTCTGTATTGTGACATAAATAACTTGGATGTTGGAGGTGGAGGAGATGGAAATGGTAACACTGTAGGGAAACAGCGCGGCCTAATAAATACATAAATGGGTGCATAAGTAAACAGGGTATCAAACTGACAAGTGAGAGAGAGCAGCTAAAGCGCAGAGAGACAAGTCACTCCTCTCTTTCCTATTTCTCTTCTCTGTGCTGTCTGCATTGATTGATGTGTGGGAGGAGGATCAAAGGCTTCTGAATGGTAGCGCTCACGAAGATGGAGAGATAGATAGGGAGGGTGGCAAAAGTGTGGAAGTGATCGAAGGATGGAGGACAGAGGGGCAAAGTGGAAACAGATTGAGAAGTTCAGGCCCCCGCTGCCTGCCAGTCGGTCCTGTGAAATGACCCACTAACTATAGGGCTGAGTCAGACATTAGGGCCTCCAGAGTCAAAGAGGATTCGCTCCTTCTCATTTCTCCGTTTCTGTTCACCTCTCTCTTCTAATCTTTTTCTCTCACTTTCTCCTGTTTCTTTTCGCCTATGCCTCATCCTGAAGAGGAGGAGTAGGGCCAAGCACCATTAATCTCCCATCTAATAACACTGGTAATGTTACACATTATTGGAAAGAGATGGGCAAAATGAACCAATAAGTTATCTGATATGGGGCCTCCCTTCTCTACGTGCACTCCAATCCCAAGGACATTTAAGCAAAAGAAGAGACACAGATGTAATGACAGAACAAGATAGAGAGGAAGGGTGGCGAAGAAGGAGAGAAAAGGAGAATTAGTGATGGAAAAAAGGGTGGACAGTGTGAAATATTTCCTGCTATCGACCTCTTTGCCTGGGACATGCATAGATTTCTGTATGTGGAAGATAAGTGTCTTTGATAAAGTAGGTTAGCATTGATTAATCCATGAAATCTTGGGGTTGTGGACTTGAAGTTAATGAGTAAGGTTTTCTATTTTCCCTGCAATCTCCCACAACAAGCGTGCTCTGCACAGTCAGGGGGACCCTATACTCACAGTGTGCCGGCCTTACGCATTTTAGATGCCTGTTATTTTGGGCGAAGATGGCCAATCAATGAAGTTGACATTTGTTACAATGAAGGATTCACAATGCAATCATGGAATAAGAGCGGTAAGCACCTGCTGGATGCATATATAAAGGGTGAAAAGGTCACAGCTAATCTAAGGGGAACAGGAGTTATTTATCTATACACACCAGAATAAAAAGAAGATGAGAGACACAATCTATATATACAGCCCCTGTGGGGTTATGAAAGCATTGCACACACATGTACACACACACACAAACAAAGTGTTCTATATGTGCTGCAAAAGTAATTTCTCTCCTATTTCAATTGGTAATAAACACTGTGCATCTGGTGACCTATCTATCTTGCAACCTATAACTGAGTTTTGTGGCAGCATGCACAAACTCAAGGATGAGAAAATCTGAATATGCCATTAAACAGTCACCATGGTATAAGGTTAGGCTGGGGACAGCACCGTTTCAAACATCTATCTGCATCGTTCGAGCTGTACATTCATGTGGCACATTTAATATAGTGTGACAGTCTTTTTGCATGCAGCTGCGGTGAAGGAAAGCAAAGCAAACACATCAGTCACATTTAGAACAACCTTGAAACAAATAGCACCGTGGACGCATCCTCAGGCACAGAGTGCTCGGAGAAAGAAATCAAGAGAGACAGACAGTTGGGCATTTTAGGCGGCCAAACATGCGGCTTTCTCTTATTCCCTCTTACTGACTGTACATCAACTCCTCCGTAGCCCACGCTCCTTTCACATTCCAGTCTTTCCCCCCTTGCTCACATTAATCCATCTCTCTCTCTTTCTCCCTCTCTCTTTTTTTTTCTCTGCCGTAAATCATCCCTCTCTCCCTCAACCTCAGCAGCAGCTGTGCGGAGGAGGTAGAGTGGATGTCAAAATATTTGGCAGCCATCTCTTGTGCCAGTGTAGCATTTTAACCTCTGTGGTTATTACACATATACAGGTTTGTCTGACATCCCCCCAGGCATTAGCCTTGAAATCCCCCCTTTCTCTTCCTCCCCTTGCTCCCTCTCTCCATTCATCACATCATTATCCTTACAGCAAGGATACACAAACAACAACCTCACCGCCCCTCACTTCCCCACCCTCATTGTTCAGCGCTCAGTGAATAGTTGAAGCTTTGGTCTAATTTCAACATGCCCGTAATCCACCCGAGTGAAGTACAGGGCTCACCTTTTCAACTTTCTAAGGCTAATAAAACATAAGGTCGGACATGCTGTGCAAATACACTTATTTTATTTTAGCCCCACATCCTCAACGCTATATACATATACAAATAAACAACTCTCTTTTTCTCTCCTTGCTTGTCTTTGCTCATCTTCATCTCTCACTCACACACACACAGACACAGATATTTTAGTAGCTAATTATCCGACATCGTCCCTTAGCATCGGCTTGTGAGTAAATCACGAGTGCTGAAAAATTTTGCTCAGCCCCAGGCTCTACAATCCAATCACACAGCGCATTTGCACCCTCAGGTCTCAGTTTTGATGCCTTTTTTTCCAGGAGAGGTGTAGGTTATTCCAGGAAGAGAGGATGGTCCCATGGGACTCTTGACAGGTTGTGTAAATCAGATGTCATTGAAAGATATAATAGTATTGCATGGACATGATGTACAAGTGGAGTGACAGATGCACGTGGCGTGTTCAAAAAGAGTCAATCGAGATGTGACGAAACTAATAGTTTAAGCATGAGCTCTGTGAACACACACTGACACACAAATTTGCTATTATTATTTTTATAAATCACATCCAAAATAACCAAAAGAGATAACAGGAACATTTTGCTTAGATATTTATCAGTCATCTGTATATCTGCAAGCTACAATGAAAGCTATGAAAAACTGGCCACTGCTGCCAAAGGCAAAGTCATTGGACTGTGGCTGATGGGTCATACTGGCACAAGCATAAACAGCATTCATATGCAAATGCTCACTGTAGCTGAAAGTCGCCTTGCTTAGTCAGGAGCACATGGATATTATTACTATTTTGTATTTTTTTAAGGCTACAACCTCATTTCAAATATGAGGAAAAACTTTTCCCATTCATTAAAATAAATGGGAGAGTAAAATAAATACTGTTAGTAATCTTTTTCAAAGAGAAAGAACAACTTTACCCAGGATGCAAGTATGAGTTGGTTTTCAAAACCTTTAGAGACAAGAATTATTGATGTGTAAACATACAGTTTAGCATAATCAAGGTGACGATGTAGGCAAATCATTTAAGACCAGCAACTTATTTATTGCACAGTATTGAATGAAAATAATAACTTGTTAGAAACACAATACATCTACAATAGTCTCTTGAAACATTGTACTTTGTCCCAATATTCACAGAGCATCTATACGCACACACTCCATTAAAAAACAATTAATCCCAAATGTTTTCCGTATTTAATTCTGCAAAAGTAGATTTTAAAAGTGTGAAAGGATTTCAACCAGTGTTCTTGCGATACCTAAAACTGGCTAAGGAATAAATCTTCTTTCTGCCCCATTAAAACGCACTCACCTCACTTGTGACCTATTATTGCTAATCCTATTTATTTTTAATTTCAAAAGTCATTTCTACTATCCAGTGCAGTGTGAAAAACTACTAGCTAAACAGAGAAATATAATAGATAAAGAACAGTGTGATATTAATTGTTGACATTTTGTGAGTTGTTTGCGTAGGGTTAAATCTAAACAAAGACTCGTTGAAAATTATATTGAGCACTCGACCATTTTTGAGCTCTTAAGTTTTTATTATGGCCATTTACATTTTTAAAAAATGTCTCAATTTTTTTTAGTTTATTCCCTTTGAATTCTGTATCAATTATTCTCTATTGCATGCTAATCAGTATAACATTTTTAAAAGAGTGCGGACAGCATTTCCATCGGGTATGTGATCTGTTCAATCAAAAATGATAACAATAGAGGCTTTGGCAGAAGTTAGCCACAGAGACTTCTGAGACACACAAGTTCAAAAGTGCATGGATGTAGCTGTCTGAGTTAAATTTATAATTTCCCCATCTGCCTGATGCATACTTATGCACGTCATGCTTCTGTCTGACAATTGATTTGACAGAGGAACCAAGCGCAGAACACGGTGTCCTGTAGGCTCACCACCCCAGGCATCAATATTTATAGGATAGCCAGGAGGCCAAGGAGAATCAGGATAACCTTGTATGGACCTTACCAAAGCATTCTCAAGTCAGAAGTCTTATTTCTCTTCATCACAATCACAACAGCTGCTGCTGCATTTGTAGCATTGGATTGAAAGCAACAGTTAAAGATATAGAGGAATGCTTTCGGTCGAGACCGATAACTTTTGGTTTTGGAAAGGGGACCAAACCCCACTAAACAGTCAAAGTTGGAAGTGCAATAAATGATGTCTGGGGTAAAGGAATTGGGACACGTAAGGATGATAACAAAGTGTGAGTTCATGGTCTGAGAGACAGAGCTGGATGCAGAAAGAAGCTTACTCACAGTGGTGGTGAATCATTGTGTCCTGCCTGATAAGCTCTGACTCACAGAGAGAAGTGTAAAACAGAGAACAGGCGCATGGCGTAGGTGGAAAACAAGCTGAATGTGTGTGTGCGCCCATGTGTCCATTGCATGTAGTTTGAGCTGCATGTGAGTGCACGTGTATCTGTGAGGCTGTGTACATTTGCTGCAGTACTGACAGTGAAGGTCAGTGGGGTGGGTGTGTCTCAGGCCTCCTAGCTGTGGCCCGAGGCTATGGAGCCATCACTGTCACATCTCTGTCTCACTGCTGTGTGTGTTGCTGCCCCTCCAGCATCCCAGCACACACCACTGACTCACACACATGCACACAACCCTCTGGCTCATACACATGCAAATACAAAAAAAAAAATCCTACTCAGACACAAGGTATATAAGCAACCTCTCAGCACAATGCACATAAAAATTCAAAACTATGAATGTCATGAATTACACTTTACCTGTGGTAACAACATACACACAAACACCCACCCACCCGTGAAACAATCTATTTATATTCCGGAGATGGAAAGCATAATGTCCCTTCTCTAATATGTAAACTTGATGACCTTGTCCACACATATTCAATCACCAGTGGAGAGAATGCAATTAATCCAGCAGTCTGCTTCGTAGTCTCAGCTGTATCATCTCAGCCTTGCTCTCTGCTGTATTCAGCAAATATGTACAAAGAGTCTTGTGTGGAAGTTTTGTGCTTCTACAAGCACAAAGTGGAGCTCATTGAAAGTTTAGAGGTGAATACGACCTGCCTGACATGATTTCCTGTAATCTCCAGGTTCAGGTTGATGTGGCAACAACCACAAAGTTTGTGTTTGGATTGGCTTTAAAAGTAAAGCTATTTTTATCAGCGGTGCGCTTCAGCATATTAATTCATGTTAATTGAAAAAAGAAACACTTTAGACTATCTCATTTTATATATTTATTGACACGGATGTTAATGTGACACCATAAATGTAAAGTACAAAGATAAAATTACTGAAACATGGTGAGTAGGATGTCTTCCACAGCGATAAAACACATTAGTCAGCAAGAGAGGCTGCCTATCTTTCGCTCACCAACACACTTATACTCAAACATACACACACACACTAAACACACAAACACACACACACAATCCAGTTGTATCCAAACAAATGAATACAATTGTAAGTAGTTTTGTTGCTGAGAAATAAAGAAAAAAAAGATGCTGGATGGCTCTCTCTCACTGTCTTTTTTTACTCTGGCCTCTTTATGGCTCAACGCATGGCACATAAAAAGAGAGCACATTGCACGATTACTGCGTAATTAACTGGCTGATATTTTATGTGGTCGAAGGAGTCACAGACAGACTCCAGATTATGTGCCAGGATATTAGAGGATATGCACTTTACAAGATGGTACTGAGGTTTATTTCTGACCTCCATTGCTGATTTATGTGCATCGAGACATGTGCGTTTATTTTCATGTGAATTTAGCTGGAAACAAAGAAAAGCTCACATCAGTATAAAAATATGTATATACTCTACCTCTAATCCTGTCTTTAAAAGAGGTTATCTGTTTGATTGCTCTGAGTCATGCTTTATCTCATGCACTGCTTTCCATGCTTTTCTGCCTTCCGTCTCTTCATCCCTCCCTCAGCCCTAAGCAGCAGCAGGTTAGCATTGGGATTTGAGGTGTAATTAAATTCAATAAATAGGCGAAGGTGAAGAAATAAATCAAGTGGAAACTGATGAACAACAGGAGATTAAATGCCACTGAGCCATGCAAACAAATATTTCAACAGCATTTTTAACAGAGGGCATTCGTTGCTGCACTGCAAATATCAAAAACTTTTTAAACTTAATGAAAGCTCCTGAGCATTGTTGGGTTTGACAGCAATCCTTGGCATTATAAAACCAAATATGATGAGAAAATAAATAATCATTTGAAGGACACAGACGATAGGAGATGACAGTGTGTGGCTTTTGCCCTTTGTCTATTAGACATCTCATCATCCTCTTGCATTATTGCTTATTTAGAGGCCAGCTAGCTCTTTATTAATGACTACTGAAATAGCAATTAATGTTGCATAATACATGAACTACAGCTGTGCAAATCTGAATAAAATGTGATTAGGTGCTAAAGAGGGTGGAGGCAACACCGCTGATGCATATCAATGCTTCTACTTCAAATAGAGGAGGGGTCTCTGATGGGAATGCTCCTTGTGCCACACCTGCCAGACAAATGTGATTAACACAACAAATGAGTTACGTGGATGGTCTTAAAAGTCACCCCCAAAGTCAGTAAGAGAGACCTCGGCAACTCGCAAAGCCACGCTCCTGATCAGTTTTTAAAGAGAAAGTCAAAGTGATTTCACTCAGTGATTTGCTTGGTTTACCTCTTTAGCACCTCGCTGGCCTCCTGGGCATAACATAGCTAAGTACTTAAAGTCCCCTGGATAGAAACAAGGCCCTTTTTAAAGTTGTCATTTAAGGCCACACCTGGTGCACTGAAAGCAACCAGGTGCACACTCTTTTAATAAAAGATGGTCCCCAACATACAGTAACAGAGGTCTGCACGTGTTCACTCAACAAGAAACATTGATATTGCATCAGTCTACATAACTGGGGTTGTTTACTCAGTCCACTGTTAGACTAACATAAGCTATTAAAATGAATAAAATCTGCCCATGTTTGTTTTTGGTGATGATCACCTTATTTTCAATATTTATTTTTGATTCACTCTTTTTCTTCAATTCTGGGATTTTTTTATTTCATAAAAACAAACTAAATGAGTACTTTGTAAAAGTCTTGCGATGTCTTAGTCCCTCTCTTTCTGCTCCCATATTCCGCTTTGTCCTCGCTCTCATCCCCTTTTTGAACAGCTGCACAGCCTTTATTATGTTGCACACTCTCTTTGCCTCTCTGGCCTTTTACTTTAATCCTCCTACGGCCTTTCACGTGCACAATATCCCCCACTGAGCCCCTGTTCCTCTTGACAGATTTTCACATAGACTATTAGATAAGGCTTAGCTGTGTTAACATATTTATTTATTTAGTCAAGACTTTTGTCGAAGAAACTTTCGGCAACTCAAATTCCCCCCACACACTTTTCTACTGCAATCTCCAGCTTGTTTCTTTTCTTGGCAACATATCAATCTAACTCTTGTTCTCTACAGTAGTCACTCTTTGAGGATATTTGTTGGCAGTGAACATGGCAGCACCCACAGATCATATTAGAACAGGTTGTCTGATGTAGGCTGACATATAGCAGGATAGAAATACACAATAAAAAAAAAAGTCGGTCTATAAAACTTTGAACTAACCACCAGCACCTCAGCCTAATTGAGGTAATGAAGTTCAGTGTGATCCTGTGATGCAAGAGCTGTCATTCTGATGTTTTTATAGATCTGACCTGAGCTATGACCTTCTCTCAGATATGCTATTGAAGACAAAGATGAAGGTAGTAGAAAGGAAGAGAAAATAAAACAGAATACAGGAGCACAAGAGAGAGGAATTGATAGCTAAAAATCAAGGCTATGGATGGGGAGAGAGCATCGGGTCTTCAGTAGAATATTCCAATGAAATGAATAATTTATTTATAGGATGACGTAGCCTCAAGCAACTGTTTTTGAGGAACTATGCTGGCACGGCTCTACCCTTTCAGCCTTCCCCTTTGGCCCATTAGCCCTGGGGCAGGCCTTCCATCTCTTTCTCCATCTCTCTAACCTCTCCAGTGAGCAGGCCCAATAAGGAATCAATAGCCATGTCACTGCAAACCTACGCTACTTTGACACTGGTAGATACGACAAAAAAGTCTATTACACGGTAGTTATCTCCATTACTGCTGAGCCACTTGGTCCTGAGGAGACATAGAATGGAGAACGGCAGGCCGAGGAAATCTGTGGGAACGAAGGTAGTGACAGGTTGTGAAACTCTAATTTACTGCAACATGTCTGATTAACCTGCATCTCTCCTTTGGGATATGAAGTGTGTGCTGGGCAGAAGACCAAACAAAAAGACACACATGCTCCAAAATTGAAAAACAATATGCTCTCTGCCTTCATTTATACAGCTAACAAAATCTAATTCTGCACTCATGCAGTCTTCTTCTCATGCATGTCCTTATATTTTCTATTTTACATGTATGTTTTACTTCTTTAAAAAAATCAATTTGGTGGTATTTGAAGACTTCACTGGCATAAGTTACAACTTTTTAAAGAAACTAATGATACTTTTAGTAGTAATATGAGTGTTTCTTGCTACTTTGCAACTTTACATCCCCCTATTATACTTAAGTAGGTCACTTGTCAGCATCTGAATGTGTCACAGCCGTAAGAACTCTTTCTGATCTGTCACATCTAACCTTGAAGCAGTGCTAAGACTTATAAAAACATTATAGAAAACAGAAAAAAAAGTTTTTTATAGATTTTCTTCGCTTAAGGCACATTTACCCACTTCCAGCCCTCAACATCATCCAAGCATACGTAATGAACAGAACTGAGTTTTAAAATGCCACTTTGGGTTATTATGTCTTAAGGATGCACTACTTCACTGTAATAATTTAGTTGTTTTTTTTTTGTTACAAAAAATGATAATTGTGTCAGTTGTGATTATTTTTCATGACAACAGGCCATGTGCACATTAGACACATTTACTATTTTAAGCAAAATAACAGCGACACTTCACTGGTTGGCGTAGTTTCAGTTCATTGTGCATTAGAGCTGTGTGGTCTCCCATACAAGGAGACCTATGGGACAGGAACCATAAAGCAACATGACAGTGCTCATTGGGCTTCCCCTTGACCCAATAACCTTGATCAGTCAAGACATCAGTCAATTTTTAATTGCTAAAAAGTCCTGTGCGGGACATCAGTTGCGTGAATTTCCGTATTTCCTGGAGGTAGGACACTTGATTCATTGGGTTTCACCATGTAGCCTCTGGCTTGCTTTATGACGATCATTTTCCTGATTAGCTAAATAAATGCCAAAAGCTGCCTCTCTCACCTCTAGAAAGACCAAAACATGGTCCTTATTTTTCTACTCACTGCCAGTGCAGAACTACATTCTCACATAAACACCCGAGTGGTATGAATAATTCCTGTGTGCTATACCTCACAATAAACAATGTGTATGCAAAAATTATCAGCAGTAAAAGCCTACATAAATCAGAGCAAAGTCAGAATCAGCAAACAGTAGCATTAGGCAGTGGTTTTAATAAAGATATGTACAATTAATGCAACCTATTCGTCTTCTTTTTAAATGTGGGCACTAAGCATACTGTACAGGCTTTAAGCTTTTTAACGTCTAATGGGTCGAGAATGAACCAAAAGAAATCCACTGATATTTCCATCTTGTGTTTCATGAGTGCGCCAAGCGTGTTTACGATATGCAAATGAGCTTATAGACCCTTTCACCATTGAAGAATCAAGACATAACATTTGTCTAAGTAAAATATAGCCTTTGAAGTACACAGCCACAGTGGTAATGAAAACAATAGGTCTCTGTGAGTGGAGATTGCTTTTCCAGAGCTTCATTTTACAGCCTTCTGTTGAGCACACTATTCTGGCAACTCCTCCTGAATGTTTCATCACAGACTAGATCCCTTGGGTGGCTACAAGCCCCTCATCACACATACGCACTCACTACAAGAAACCTTCACGTCATGCATGCGGATATGAGAGTCAACTCGATGCCGTTTCATCTGTTGGGGAAGCGATTTGATTGCATATTCAATGTGGTACCGTACAAACACGAAAGAATGTCATGGCAGGTGGTTATAGTCACACTGGTGTGTTGGAGAAGTTTTTGTGTCAAATCGTGCTTTTTTATCTATTGGTGAAAAATCCTCACGAAGCATTTCAGCTGGTCACACACACAAGGTATAACATGCCACTGGGAGACTTTATTGGCTTTAGATTTATTACATTCCAATGTTTCACTTGTGACTTTTTAAAATGTTTCAAACTATAAAACAAGATTTCTATACAACATAATAAATTTAACTACATTCTAACATATGATAGTGTGATTAGTTTTCTATTAATGTGAAAATGCCCATGACAAATACAAGAACGTCAGGGTTAATTTAAGAATAGTTTCTGTGAATTTTAACCCTGAAAAAAGTGCTCGGTATGAGAAAGTAGTTCCACAAAATTTAGTTTGTAAAGCTGAATTCCAAACAATAAATTCAACTTAGTTTTTATGAGAGGCTAAAACTAGTAATGATTGAGTCCGACATTCCAGGTAATGTTGATTGTGAGTTTCCTCATGTGTCTCTTTATGCTTTACGGCTTAAAAACTTTTACTTTCTGTCGACATTAATAGTACTTAATGTGCATTTTTCCTCCTAAACGCCTGCCTGTGAGTCAATGCCAGGTAGACAATTTACTTGTAAGAGTTAAAAGCCTATATTTGCTCCACTGCTTCCCAACTAGGCATGGCAAGACAATGAGCGGAAATGCTTTTGTTCATCAGATTTAGATAAATGCACATACTCTTGATACAATGAGCCAATATTCAGTAAGTTTGCCCATTTCCACCAAATGAACCATGAACACAGAGAACATGGATAAAGGGCTAAATGTTTCTTGTAGTGTTTGGTAGCAGAATGTTAGCAATAGATCCCTTGGGATTTGTGTGTAATGAGTGGATTGGGCTTGATTCTAAACATACCTCTCATTAGAGTTGCCTATTAGGAATATGCAGTTCAACATATGGAAATATGGTGGGACCTTATTGAGCGAGACAGGAATAGAATAAAGCAAAGGGTTTGGCTTCAAACGTAAGCATGCAATAAGGGCTGAAGCAATCCATTTTAATTAATATTCTCCATATCAGCATAGAGTAATTTGAATTTGTCTCTAAGACCATTGAGAAAGAAGACAGACTTTAAACCATTAAGCTAAACTGATAAACCAGTTATACCGGTGGAGTCCCTATCTTTTGCTCTAATTTGATGTCTTTCACTTTGTGTTTTGCTTCTTTTTTTAGAATCAAATGGTACTTTCCTTACTAGCCTATTTTCTCCCTCCCCCTTATTCTTTTGATCCAGCTTCTTTCTCTTTTCACACTTCTTTTCCTTCAAGCTCCATCTTCTTTTTTTTTCTAAATTCCTTTTTTTCCATGTTCTTTATTGCTTCTTGCTCTCAGCTTTTCTCTGGCTTTTATCTCCACTTCATACAGAATATGTGTGGCTTGCTGAGTATAATGAGGCTGTTCCTCTATGACTTCAAACCTTTCCCTTCACCCGTTCGTCGGGGTTCTAAAACAAACTCGGAACAAATATTTTGACATGCAGACACAAGGGAAGACGTGAGCGATGTTTCAGTGCATCTGATTTAACTTCTGCAAAAACAGAAAAATAATTCATAAAAGAAAGTATGAAAAAACTTAATAACCTAAATGGGAAAGAGAAGCTAATAATAACATTTACTTGTTTACTTATTTACGCATATGTGTTACTCATAACTATAGTAATTACTTTGATCTTGATATTAGCTGGTCAGCGGGGAATTAGTAAGCGTGATATTGAGCCTCGGTTAGATTGGGTGTAATTAAAGCTCAGAACCAGTGCTATATGTTACCCTGTAAATGATTTAGCAGACCAGCAGTGTACCACATTGTCATGGATCACAGTAAATTGGCCAGAGCAGCTTATTGTGCAGATTCACAGTCACTGTAGCACATTTACAACAGTAATTGCTATGAATGAAATGCCCATGGTACTTCATACCATGCCACTCTACAATAAACTTGATTATTATGGTAATTGTATAAGTATAAAACATTTAACTTGAGTGCCTAGATCTATCATCACAATTGCTCTAAGTGCATTTACAGCGTTGGGAATTGGAACTCCGACTATTCAAAGGCCAAACAATTGACTTCATAGGAGTTTCTATCTGTTGAAAAAAGTAACTTCCTTACCCTTTCAATTAAAATCATTTTTAGTTTTCTTCTGTTAATGTAGTGTGAGATGCTTTGTTCTGTTGCTGCTATTAGGGATGGTAAAGAAAAAGGAGTGGTTAAAGCAAGATGAACAGATAGAAGGGCGGTGGGATAAGGGAGTGGAAAAGGAGCGTCAGAGATGAGCCGTGAGCCACCCAGAGCAGTAATGAGAAAGCAGTAAAAATGAGATGGCATTGTGTTGTACTTTAAGGTAGTTCATCTTTAAAATGAATAGTCCCTGAAGGGCCAGGTAGTTAATGCCATTTATTAATAGACAGACAGGGCCGGCAGTTTGGGCTGTGGCCCTCTGAGAGCCCTTAGTTAGGATGGAGAGAGAAAGAGTGTGAGTGAACACAGCAAAAAGAATGGGTTCAGAGTGGGGAGTTGAAGGACAGTAAAGATGGATAGGGATGGTCCAAAGCCTGCCAGGTGATTGCAAGGATAAGCTCCAAGAGGAGTTAGGGTGTTTTAAGGTATCTGTAAAGAAAAATAGTTCAAAATTGTAAGCAAAGATTTTGTATAGTCATCTTCCTCTGTGTACTGATAATATCCAGAATAAATTGCCCATTGCTTATCAAATTGCAAAATTAAATACATTTTTGTCAAGCTTGTTTATGGTAGCAATTACAGCAACGTGCAGGGTATTACAAATTCCTGGTAAGTGCATTTATTGATCAAATTCTATATGTGGTACGGTGTTTACTTTTCACCTCTTACTTATCAAGGGTAATTATAATGAGAAGGAAGATATGCTGTTCAGACATTTTTGTAAAAGTTAGTCATTTTGTTTGAGAACCCTGACAACATGTCACAAAATACTGAATTCATTTGTATTTCTTTTTCTGTAAAGTTAATATTCGGACAGAGAGAAAACAGATTATTATAACAAATTTCTGTAGTTAGCATCACACTTGCAGTCAGTGTTGCTCACAGCAATTCCCAAAAATGCACAGCTTGCCATTTCATTCACAACAAATCTTTTTGAAAAAATGTGGTCTTTTCATACAGTATATTACAAACATTTACAATGTATATCATGGGGATTTATTTAGTAGAATGCTTTACGTTTATGGTACTGAAACTTAAGTGAACAGGTTTAGACTTAAACCACTTATTGCTATGTTTCTGTGTCAAAACTGTGCACTCAATAATAGAAGTGGGGAGATGATAGCACATTAGATCTGTAATTATTTATATATATATTTGTCCATTTACACTTAAAATAAGCAGTAAACAGTGCAAGGCTGGCCAAAGCCCACAGTGACCTGGCTTGCTAATGAACCAACAGGCATTACCTCCCTGTTAGCCCGCTCTGAGCCCCACCATTTGTCATAAACTGTGGGGAGCTGTCAAAGAACTGCTGAGGACTATGGGGACACAGCACATAACAGCAGCAGTATAGCAGCCCCTAAGCTTAGCCTGAGCATCAGTTCTTCCCTCCCAGAACACTACAAAGTGACAGCTCTTGCCAAATAGCTTTCATTACATGGGATGTATCAGTCTTGATAAAAGAGCCAAACAAAGAAGAAAAGGGGAATTTATTGTGCAGCTCTACCAGGGCTTAGGTAATAATATTGGTGTCTGGAGTGGAAAAAAAAGCTACTGCCATTTGCACACATCTAAATCCACAACTGTAGATAGTGTTGATGTGTAGCTAGCTATGGGCCATATTACTATTGATTGGTAGAATGATAAAACAATTTCTTACCTGGTGTTGGAGATGCACCACAGGCGATGACATAAAGGAGAGAAAGAGAAAAAATTTGATTAGATGTGGCCTTGTACTGTATATAGTGCCTGGTCAATATGGAAGTATTGAGGGAGCTGAGTATGCTCCATTATTACACTAGCGCAATCAAAGCCCACAAAGTCCTTTGTGGTTTTAACATATTAAGAGCTTAAAACACCTTGAGTGCATTTGACACATTTATTACAAGATCCTAAAGAGGTATTTTACTTCCTCTAAATGAAGAGTGACATCACAGCATTAATCCCCAGGTGACACTTATTTTCAGTCAGCACGTTTAAAGGCTTATTTTCTTCCCTCAGTTTGCAACCTGTAACTTCGTAGCTACATTATGATTTCTAATTAGAAGTAAGAATTGCATGTTAATATTTTGTAACATTTCATAAGGGCTTGCATTGACATAGACGATAACTTCATAAACAGTAATAAGTCAAACAAAAGGCTGCTGCCTGCTCCATATTAAAAACTGTATGAATAATGAACGGTTGAAGTTTATGTGAAAACTATGTTGAAGCAATCAAACGCGTCGTTTTTACATTTTTTGCTATCATGTATCAAAATTGATCATGATCTCATTTTCACAAACAGATCATTTCGTCTTCTGAACTGCTCATCCCTAATGAGGTTGCGGGGGGGTGCTGAAGTCTATCCCAACTGATTTCAGGCAAGAGACGGGGTACAATCAAAGTGTGTGTGAGTGTGTGCAGGGCCACACACTCACACACACACACACTCATTCTTAGGGGAAATTTTATAGTGGCCAATCAACCTAACATACAGTACATGTTTTTTGGAGCGTGGGAGGAAACAGGAGTATCTGGAGAAAGCCCAAAGAGAACTTGCAAAATCCACACAGTAGGGCTAATGTTTCAAGCCACACGCTATCTCCAGGTTTCGCTGCCCAACATTCTTGCTGTGAGGCCACTATGCTAACCAAAATGTGATGTATATCTTGTTATACAGTAGTAAAATGACTTTGTTGTTAGAACTGAGTAAAGCACAGTATCCATGTGCTTTAGTGGAGCAAACATACTTTGAAGATTATTCTTAACAAAAACAGAACTTTTTTTTTTTTTAATCTTTTTGCCATGAAAAAAATAGGATCTTTCTATTTGATGTAGTATTGTAAACATGAATATGGGACATTTTTAGGATATTGATCTGTTTGAACAAAAGGAGCACTGGTCCCATTAACGAAATGTATGCATTGTGCAATCATGTTAAAATCCCAGTGATAAAATTGATGTCATTTCAAGCTATTATGCCAGATGAACGGGAATCCCATGTAGCCAATGTCCCTTGAAAAACCCCTGGCACTCACTTAGGCTCAGAGTCGAACTACTGTTCTGAAATCCACGGGAGCCTCCTGCCACAAATGTGCTTTAAACACATAAATATGCATTGGCCTTGCACATAAACTCTGTACTCCAGAAAAAAAATAGCCATCTGCATTTACAGGGTTCAAGCTGTGAGCTCGGCTCTATCCACTAACCTCTTTCATATGGATAAATATCAGTGGGAGCTGAGGTGAAGCCAAATCACAACAACCAGTTTTATTGCAACCTACACTTGGCAGGTGAAGTGATAAAAAGTCCAACTTGGCTACTGATGGTGCAGAGGTCCCCTGTTAAATGTGGTCCTAGTTTGGAGTGGGTGGGTGACTGTTGTTTTTGTCAAACACTTCCCCACACAAAATTCCACTTTTAGAAATAAAATGTTTATATTTGAGTGTTTGCCTCCTATTTGACGTTAAAAAAAAAATATAGTTTTAAGCTTTCTTCCTCACCCCACGCAGTATAAATAAAGAAATCTTTGTGACTCTTTATTTGGTGCATCTTTCACAGACGCAACTGAATCAAGTTTAAGTCTTCATTTCCAATATTTCGGTAAACAATGGAAAGAGGAGTTAAACACCAGTGCTGCCCATCACACAAAAGCTTTAAAAAACCATACCATTTTTGCAGGTAAGACTGAGCCTGAGTGAAAACCTAACCTCAGATCTGCCTTAACTCCTAAGTAAGGCTCATCCTCCTTTTTCCAGACCTTGCCACTCAGATAGCGCTCAGCTGACAGATTCCCTTTTAAGATAAAGCCTGGGGATCTCCGGCCAGATACTATGTCACTAGAAAGCCGTTTTTCCCACAGATTACATCAGCCTTGGTTTTAACACGGAGAGCCAAACAGACTCATAGACACGCATGATGATCGCACCTTTGCTCGTCGGCAGCCAGCTTTATAAACCGCTGTGCACGAAAGGGGTTAAGTTTTATTGAGCCTTAGCTTTCTATTCAGCTGCTCTGGTGGATTTCTATATGTAATTATTTAAAGGCCTAGAATTACAGTGTACAACAGGAGCAAGCGGCGAGCGGGAGGAAGGGATGGGTGGATGGATAGATGAAGGGATCAGGCTCCTGCTGTAAGAGAGTAAAGCCTTTTAAGTTGGTCTCATGCGCAAAGCAGATAGGGTGAATGTGTAACCTTCGTGTTACCATGCTGTGAGGTTGCAATAGTCTGCAGCTGGCTTCAGAGATGAGCCCCAAAAAAGAAAAATTCCTTCTAAAATCAGAAATGAACTAACGGCACCCCCACGCATGCATGAACACATTAATACCAGTCAGGCTGCTAATTCTGACGCAACAACCTGGAGCATAAATGCTTCAATGATGATAAGCAAACAACGTTTTGGGTGGGGGGGACAAATAGAGGGCTGGATCGAGCAGAGAAGTGGAGAGAAAGGAGAGTGTGGCGGTACTGGGCAAATAAGACTCAGGGGCTTTTTCTTTTTTTTTTTAAAGCATGAGATGATTTTGGTTCTTTTAAATGTAGGTTTGAAGTTGGGGCTCAGCTGAACACAAGCTGTTTGAAAAAGACTGACGCAAGAGTGAAGCAGAAGATGAGAGAGCAGCAGCGAGAGGGAGAAGGCCAGGGTGGGGGAGGAGAGTCGAGTACAGGATTCATGAGGAAAACATGCACAGAGAGAGAAATGTACGGAAAGAACATGAGGTTAGAGTGAGGGATGAGAAAACATGCAGAAAAAGAAGTGGAAAGAAAATAGAAAGGTGGCCTCCAGTGGTTCAAATTAGATGCTGCAGTGACAATTTTATACACACCTCAAAAAAAAAAAAAAAAAAAAGAGATAAAATTTTATGGAAGGAATAAAAGGAAATGTCAAAGCTGCGTTATTTAAAGAGACAGAATAAAATACATGAACAAAGAAGATAAAAATACCAAAAACAATTACATAAAATAACATTTAAAAAGATCTCAAATATTGTGTTTTTATAAGGCGATAATTTATATGTTTTAGGATATTTAGATAAACATGCTTAAAGACCTCTTTAGAGCAAAAAAAAAAGAGGAAGTAGCTTATCAAGTGTAACTTGTTTGAGGCCACAAATAGAGTGTAAAGTGTTTTTAGTTTGCAAAGTTAACATATGTTCTTTTATGTCCTCATTTTGGTTTATTTACATTAAAATTACACTATCTGTTGTACAGCCTTACATGTATGACCGCTGCTGCTGCAAAAGCATTGATAATGTTAGAATGTGGGCGTGATGAAGAACAAAAGGCATGACCATGAACAGCCTGGTGTTCAAATACAGAACGGAATACTTCCCAAATTTTTCAAAGATGCATGGATAAAATAGAAATAATTTTAGTTTTTGATGTAGGAAAAATATTGAAACATGGTCGAAAAACTCCAAAAAGTTTATTTTGCATAAAATCTCTCCTTGAACTTTTTGTCAGAGAAGCTTCTAATACAGCAAGGTCAAAGATGACAAAGTGTTCTTTTTTTTGTCTTTAATACCTACCATTCAAACTCTAGTCAGTGCTTCACACACACAAATGCTGAATAGGACACACACTCCTACACATTTCTGTGACACTTTAATCAGAGCGTAGTGTGCTCTTGGTCCAGACAAAGCTCAATCAGGGCGGCGATAATTTGGCCTCTCCTTCAATCAGCAGTAACGTAATTGCATCAGTCACAATCTCCATTTCATCTTTCATCTCTGTGTCAGGATGGCGGACAGGAGGCAGAAGGACACGCTGAGGCTCAGACCTATCATTACAACAGACAAGCAGCAAATCCTGAAGAGCAGCCAAGGAGAGGAAAACAACAAATTATTGTCGTCTTTAAAAAAAAAAAAGACCTCCTTCAACTATCAATCAGTCTAAATGCAGATCCAAATATTCTTTAGTGAGTATTTTTTTAACTTTGTTGAAGTAGTTTGATGAAATGACAAAAAAGCTTTTTAAAAACTTTTTTTTTTTTTTAATTGATTAAAATTTAATAATTAAGTGAAGCGGACAAAGTGAGGTGGGGGTTTTAGGTGATCGGCGACAGATTTTTATAACCTTTTCTAAATTAGTTATGTATATGTTTTTAATGTTCTATAATGCATATGTCATGTCAGTGAAATTAGCCTGTAAATGATTAATGGGACAGTTGAAATTTTCATAGGGAACACAGGGCAGGATTGAGAGGAATCCTATTATATATTAAAGATTATGCCAGACCAGCAGATGAGGACTCACGCAAGGATCCACAGCTATTACCACACAGCGTAAACACACAGCTACAGTGAATTAGTGCAAAATGCATATCATTAATATTGGGAATTGCCTCAAGTAGAAAGTTAAATGAGATTTCTCCTTTGCTTTGTTTGAAGTAGATGAGCTGATTTGTCAGCAGGGGTGTCGTGCAGGTGATCAGCGATGCACAAAGCGGAGTTAAAGTGCTGCCAAACATCTTTTAAAAAGGAAAGCTGAGTAGATTGATGCATGAGTAATAATCCCTGATAAAGTGCTACATCTGCGATAACATACACACTGAACTAACACACAAACGCACAAACAGACACACGTACTAATACATCTGTTCTCTCTTGTCTATTTGTAACCGAATGCATGAAAAGCTTGACTCTCACTCCCAACTGATGTATCCACGTTGAGCAGCACAGATAAAGGAAGACAGAAGGATCAATTTAGATGATCTATGAAAGTTATTAGTAATGACATTTATGAATATTTTATGGAAGGTAGAGAATGTCATCATAAATTTTTATATAGGGAAATGAGGCAGGAATATAAAACAAACAGCATTAAACATTCAACGTGGACCCCATGTCAAAAAGATTGTGTCCAGAATAATGGCTAAGTTAACAAGATGGAGGAGATGGAATATAAAGAGACGACAGCCGGTTGTCTTGGTTCCCTCCGCCGCTTTGTGAGGATGGAAAGGTCAAACCAGTGTGTGCCGAACCAGGGAGCGTCTTATTGGATTGTTTTGTGGATATTCAGGGGTTTCTAGAAAGTTAAGAGTCCCCATCATTCAGTCATTTATTGATTCCATCGGTCCCCAACAGTTATGTTGTTCCCACTAATGGCCAGTGTTCAAAGTAAAGACCCTTTCCAGTGTTGTAATCACCATATTCTTTACCCCAGCAGTACCCTTAAGTCACAGAAATTTCATGATCTAGAGAGAAAAGGGAAGTTAAACGTAACACTTTATCTCAAATAACTCAACCACATGGCAACAAGAGACATCTTATCTGCCAATTCAGACTACACACTCACTTTGCAACTATTGATTTTTCAGTATGTTCTACATATGTACTGTAACTGTGTAAGTGGAGGCTGATTTTTTTTTTTTCTGAAAAGGCAGCCCTGCCACTGCCTTGGGCTTCTTGGATTTTTCATATCTACTTTTTTCTCTTGCTCACCCTGTTCTGCCATATTTACACAACAGTGTGCCAATGAGAGTGTATCCCTCTGTCTTTCTGTCATGTCAGGTGAGACCTATATAAAAATTTGAAAAGTTTATCCCAACTGGCCAGGTAAAAGTAGAAATAAAGAGATATTGCTCATTTTCATTGGGATGGCACTCAAGCAAAGACAGTGAAATGCACCATAAATACAGGCATAGTAGCTGACATTTTTACTCAAGACCATAGTCACTGTGCAGCAGCTGAGGTAGTACATACTGATGTCCTTGCCTCAGTTAGTGTACATCACTTTAAAGAGGCTATATTTTGCCATTTAGGGCTGACGTGAGCAGATTTTGCAGGGACAGGAGTGGCATGGAACATCTGGATGGCATTTAGGCTGTTTATAAAGACAGGAAGTCCTCTCTGACCTGTTTTTCACACTTCATTTAATGCTACGGAACCACGTCAAATCTGCGCATGTGTCTGCACGTGCGTTTCTGCCGCCTCCAGAACACACATTAGCACAAGGAAGGAAGAAGGCCAAGTCATACTTCACACATAGACCTCCCCATTTTATTAAACATGTTAAACAAAAGCAGTGCTTTCATATCCTACTTGACATCAAACTATTGGTGGCAGGCTAATTATTGTCCACATGTATGGAACTCTGAAGGACTACACGGCTTTGGAGAATTTCTTTCTGCCAGTGACAGTTGGTTTGTCAGAGGCCAGGCAGAAGAATAGCATGTGGCCAAAGGGAGGGGATTAGCATTCACATGGCACCTGTTGCCAACCAGTGTGCCCATGCGGGCTTCAGAATAATTACAGTTATTTTGAGGAGAACAGAAGTGCAGGGGTAATTGTAGTTTTGGCAAAAGCAAAAAGGGGGGAGAGAAAGGAGGACAACACATCCGCTATCTCACAACCACAGAGCTCTGTGAATATGCACGTGTTTCCATAAAAACTAATATAAAACGGACTGAAAACAAAGAACATACAATTTCACATAAGATAGTTGTAGTAAAATTCAATTTGAAAAATTAAGCTTTTGTTACCATGGAGACATTATGTATAAATTATATTTCGACAAAAAAAAATTGGACAGATATTTTGGAGGGAAATAAAAATATGCAAACCCAACAGGACTCCCAGCTCTCTCTTTTTTTGTCCCATTTTCATAAACAAAAAGAGAAAAAGCGAGAGAGAGAGAGAGGAGGGAGAAAACTGAGCCATGAAGCAGTTGCCTCTGCTCACTCACTTAGCAAGCCTGTTGTGCCATCACTTCAGCCATTACAAATTATTTTATTTAGTAAACGTCTGCTCCTGCACCCGAGGGATGGCAGTGAGGGTGTGAGTAGGGATAGATGAAGGGAACATATAATATTACACAAAGCGTTACCATGGTGTAAAGCTTCCATGATTGGTGTTAAGGTTTTCATTACACAAAATGAGTAATTGCTTGTCATTTGGAGCTGGCATATCCCACAATCATCCTCACTTCAGTGCCATCAATCAAGCGTTTAAGTGCTGATGACTCCGCTCACATTTAAAGCAGGGCAGCCGAGCCACAATGCACTGGGGAAACTCATTGTTTGCTTCGTTACTCCTCAGAGCTCGGCTACCGTGTGTGTACGTGTACTTGTATTTGCACTTTTTATCTGTGTGTGCAGTTAAGTGTGCTTATAGAGGAGAAACAAGATCAGGATGTGGTCTTGCTTCTCTAAGCAGCACTTCATTCCTCAGTCCATCACATGTCAGAGGATGCAGTGAAGGAGCTCACAGAGTTTACCTGTGGGCAAAGACAATAAAGTCCTCCGTGGAAAAGTAGTGCAACATTTATATTTTTGTGTGTATGTGTGTGTAGGTTTATTTTTATCAGTGTGGTTTGTACATTAAAAAAAAGCATGGAAAACTTACCGGTGCTACCTTTAAAATTTCATAAGTGCCTTGTTGACTGTACTAAGGTAAAACAATTTCCACCCAGATGCTGCAACATTTACAGATACAGTGTGGTGGTAGAACAGGAGGAAAGAAAGCACACAAATTTATCTCATCCACACACACGCACATGCACTCACAGGTAGCGCAGTAATATTTAAAGTGCTGTGAGCGATCATTCCTAATTATTCTTGAGAAACATAAAGCAAGCAATTGTTTACATTCCAAATAACAAAATTTGTACTTCTTACAAAGATTAAAGAGGAGGTTTTATACAAAGTTAACTTTTTGAACTGTGCCGACATACTTTTCTTATTCTTTTATGCATGTTTGAGACATTTCTAAGCTCTCCCATCCAGTGTTTGGGTACTATTCAAATGCACGTTTGTTTGTGGCTATGGATTTTGTTCCACACTTCGTCCACGTTATAACGTAAGTAGGCAGTATTTTTCCAGGAGCAGTGCACACACTCTTTGTATACTTGCACAATTGGGAGTGCCATTCTTTTAAACTGCACTAAAATAAGAATATAAAAGAATACGCACTAGTTTCGCTCATTTGATGCATTTTATTCTCTTTTCGAGGCTTTAAATAAGATTTACGTTGCACCGTGCATGTGCCAAGGAACTGGGACTAAGCTGGGAGCGAGAGGACGGGGAATTCACAATGTAAACAATTGAAGTGAAGCGACATTTATGTCTCTATAAGCCTTTTTTTTTAGGCAAAAATCACATTTCTGAGCTAACAAAAGGTACCACATACCATTTCATAAATTAAGAATTGTCACCCCACAAGAACACAATTCCTCCTCTTTAAGAAAATTGACAAAAGCAAGAATGGAATCCAGATGAGGACAGCAAGTGAAGAGGTCAGAGAACGCCATGCCTATCAACCAAATGATTTACTCAGTAAAGTGAAATTTCAGTGAAACAACAGCTAAGTCTCCAGTCAAGCCTGAGCCATCATATCTATCTCTCCCCATCTCTCATCTTTGCTCTAGATTCCTACCAAATCTCAAGCTTGGTTTCACACCAAGAAAGTGCATTGCTCAAACATGAAAAGCGAGTAATATAACTTTTTTTTTTTCTAACAAATCCATATCTTTTTTTTTTTTTTTGCCAGAAGGCAGATAAAATATACAGGGCACAAAACGAGGGCGATGAAGATGCTGAAAACTACATAAGAAGAAAAAAAGATATGGTCAACGGAGACTTCTACAACAACTAAAGAAATATTTTACAGTGTGACTTTATTTTGTTGGAAGCTTCGAACTTTCATTTAGTTGTTTGTACTACAGGGAGTGAATAATTTTCATTCAAATCACACGTTCTCATATCAGAACTGCAGCTACTTTGCAGTTACCAGCTGTCAGCATCTCGGTTTCATAGTGCGGTGTGCAAGCTGCTTCTCTTTGTTTATCCACTATGCGCTAACCCCATGTTGAGATGTCTGAAAAGTTATCCTCCCTGCTGTAAGAACGCTGGATAGATGGGCAGACGGACAGGCAGCATGAAATAGAGAGAGAGCCCAGGGCCAGGGCAAAGTAAAGAGGTATTTATAGCCAGCACAGGGCCAAAACCGAGGCAGCGAGAGATCAATAGCTTAATGGAATTAGCCTGGCTTTGAAACATGGCTGCCAATCATATTTACTGAAGGCTGTTTATGTTTGCTGTGGAGCTGCACTCAATATTTAAAAAGTAATGCTGAGAAACAGAGAGAGAACAGGAAGAACTAAATTTTTCCCAGTGCTTTCACACCATAGTAGCTATCTGCAGTCACAAGCCAAAGGTATAATCATATCATATTAGATCATATAAAGCCTTCATGCAAGATGTTTTATTTGGATCTCTGTGTCCCCGTGCACTATCTTCATTTTTCATACCATAGCAGCAAAGAACATCATATTAAATCTACATCTGCAAGTCCCAGATGTTTTACCCCGCTGTAACATCATTATTAGCAAATGTGTCCTGGTTAGTGCAGAGAGCAAAAGCAGAAGATTTAACCATTCCTGTGAGAGTCGGCCACACATGCTGACCTATATCTGTACACATTCATGTGTTTACTGATAAATCTCTGTTGCATCAAAGGAGTGTGTTGAACATTGATAGCCTTAGGCATGATTGTTCAATACACAAGTCACACTTTATCATTGTTCATTAATGTAAAAGATCCAAATACACATAGAAAACTTCTCAAAGATAAATTTAAAAAACTGTAACTACAAGGGTAATAAAAAAAAACATTTGGCAGGGAGTTTAAAATATTTTCCAAAATATATTCCCGCATGTCTAAATTATTTTATTTCACATTTTTTTTTCCTTTTTAGATTGTGTTTGGTTACATTTGGTATTATGTCATACTAGGAATAGTGGTTTAGAAATGAAAGACATGGTTAATATTTACGACCGTATCATTCCTAATACTCATGCATGTGCGGCCAAACTGATGGGGAGCGCGTCTATAACTAAGCTACTTGCAAAAAAAAAAAAAATCTGCAGGTAAAAAAAAAATGGCTCAGTACAGTACCGGTACTAGCACAAGTTGCACATGCGCAGTAGTGTTATTTAAAGCACCATTTCGCGCTAAATGAAAGGACAAGGACATGTCAGACTTGAGCTAAAGTTGCATATACAAGACTTATTTTTGTCGGACTTAAGCTTGGTGTTTTCAAGTTTCAGAAAAAACGGATGTGCTACTATTAGAGAGTGTGCATCTATTGGAACTACACTCAACAAAAATATAAACGCAACACTTTTGTTTTTGCTCCCATTTTTCATGAGATGGACTTGAAGATCTAAAATTCATTCCAGATACACAATATTACCATTTCTCTCAAACATTGTTCACAAATCTGTCTAATTGTGTGATAGTGAGCACTTCTGCTTTGCTGAGATAATCCATCCCACCTCACAAGTGTGCCACATCAAGATGCTGATCTGACATCATGATTAGTGCACAGGTGTTCCTTATACTGCCCACAATAAAAGGCCACCCTGAAATGTGCAGTTTTGTCTCACAGCAAAATGCCACAGATGCCACAAGCATTGAGGGAGCGTGCAATTGGCATGCTGACAGCAGGAATGTCAACCAGATCTGTTGCTTGTGCATTGAATGTTCATTTCTCCACCATAAGCCTTCTCCAAAGGCATCTCAGAGAATATGGCAGTACATCCAACAGGCCTCACAACCGCAGACCACGAGTAACGACACCAGCCCAGGACCTCCACATCCAGCAGGTTCACCTCCGAGATTGTCTGAGACCAGCCACTCAGACAGCTGCTGAAACAATTGGTTTGCATAACCAAACAATTTCTGCACAAACTGTCAGAAACCGTCTCAGAGAAGCTCAACTGCATGCTCGTCGTCCTCATCGGGGTCTTAACCTGACTCCAGATCGTCGCCGTAACAGACTTGAGTGGGCAAATGCTCACATTCGATGGCGTCTAGAACGTTGGAGAGGTGTTCTCTTCACGGATGAATCTCGGTTTACGTTGTTCAGGGCAGATGCCAGACAGCATGTGTGGCGTCGTGTGGGTGAGCACTTTGCTGATGTCAATGTTGTGGATCGAGTGGCCCATGGTGGTGGTGGGATTATGGTATGGGCAGGCATCTGTTATGGACGAAGAACACAGGTGCATTTTATTGATGGCATTTTGAATGCACAGAAATACCGTGATGAGATCCTGAGGCCCATTGTTGTGCCATACATCCATGAACATCACGTCATGTTTCAGCAAGATAATGCACGGCCCCATGTAGCAAGGATCTGTACACAATTCTTGGAAGCTGAAAATGTCCCAATTCTTGCATGGCCAGCATATTCACCGGACATGTCACCAATTGAACATGTTTGGGATGTGCTTGACCGGCGTATACGACAGCGTGCACCAGTTCCCACTAATATCCAGCAACTTCGCTCAGCCATTGAAGAGGAGTGGACCAACATTCCACAGGCCACAATAGACAATCTGATAAACTCTATGCGAAGATGTGTTGCACTGCATGAGGCAAATGGTGGTCACACCAGATACTGACTGGTTCTGAGTCCCCAGACCGTCAATAAAGAAAAAACAAAATGCACATTTCAGGGTGGCCTTTTATTGTGGGCAGTATAAGGGACACCTGTGCACTAATCATGATGTCAGATCAGCATCTTGATGTGGCACACTTGTGAGGTGGGATGGATTATCTCAGCAAAGCAGAAGTGCTCACTATCACACATTTAGACAGATTTGTGAACAATGTTTGAGAGAAATGGTAATATTGTGTATCTGGAATGAATTTTAGATCTTCAAGTCCATCTCGTGAAAAATGGGAGCAAAAACAAAAGTGTTGCGTTTATATTTTTGTTGAGTGTAATATAGTAATATTAATGTTTCAATAATTCAAACAAGCCTGTTAGGGTTAAGTGGACTTTATATTTTAGTCTAGAGATGTGTGTATGTGTGGTTGTCTGCCTTTGTCTAGCCATAGACTACTGAGCAGCCAATCGTGTAGCCTGCCTCTTGCTTGCTCAGCTGATGAGATCATTTTCAGACCTTTAGACAAATAGGTTTAGAAAGTGGATTCATGGAGTTTTGAATGTTTAGAACATTCAATATAAGATTCCCTAAACCTTTCAAGTTAAAAGCCAAACTTTTTATTCTTAGAGATCAAGTAATGGTGTAAATTTTAGATGATTCAAGCTTTTATGGGTCAGACTGACTAACCTGCTTATTGTGTGAGAAGGATGTGTAATGCACTGAATCGTAAACAGTTGCAAAAGAACATAAGGATGTGAGTCTATATGTTTCTTTTAACCAACCTGTTTATGACCAACCTTTTGTTTACCTTTGTTTCACTATGTATTTTCAACCTTGCTTTTAAATCGTGTCTCCAGCAAAAAAAAAAAAAAAAGGCTGCAGGGTATTCCGATATTGTCTTTTTTTTCTGTAACCGTGCATTTCTAGTTGTGCAGGCTTAAAATGAGGAAGATGAAATTAAATGAAATATTCTGTTGCTTGTTATTGCATAACACTTACACCTCACTGGATTTTTTATGACAAACTCCAAAGACCTTTTCCCTAAACTTAAAGAACAAAACTTAGATGATCAAACCAAACTAAGTTGTTCTGTTACTTAACTGAATGGCAAATGAAAAATTAAAATTCAACATAAGTGGCACAGAAAATTACAATCACAGCCCACAAACGTGTGGGTACAAGCCAAACCCTTCATTATGTCTGCACTCTAAATTAACATTTGCATCTTTTTGCATCAGTGTACTTTTTGCATCTGCAGCTTATAACATGATCCTGACACATCTTCTTGTGTTGGATTGTCAGGTTTAATACCTGTTTTACAATGATAATTGGTTGTCCAGAGAGCTAATCCCCTCACTACTTACTGAAGGCAGTGGAGAGGTGACACACTAAGATGTGCATCCCGAACGTAGATATAAATACTTCCTTCGGCACATCCACACACTAGCAAACACAAAAAAGCCTGGCACTACAGGGATGGCGGGTGTGGCAAGCGATTAAGGTCAGGGAACAGATGCCCACCTGCTCCCCATGAACCTGGCCATGCCTCAGCTATGCCAGGGTGCTCGGGGTTGCCCCCGGGTGCCTTAATACACCGTTTCCATCTGTTACATGGAAAGTGAAGGGCAGAGATGTCCAAATGTGTGAGCATTGCTGTCCAATCCTACCTTACCTCCAATGCTCCACGCTTTCTTCCATCCACTCTCTTCCTCAATGCCATCTATGTAGCATCCACCTACCAATCTGCTGTGATGGGAAAATTGTACATTAATGGAATCACACAATGTCAGACTCTTCCTTTCAAACCATCAAACCAACAAAGCAGAATCTCCTGCTTTCAGCTGACAGACCAGCTCTGTACATTTAGCATAATGATGGCCCAGAGGGAAGAGATGAAGAAAGCTGCCCAGCATGTCTTCTTTGATTTAGCTCAATCTCATCCACTTATCAAAGAAAAGGCTGTATTTGCACACAGAACAAAACAGCAGCAAGATTAAAAAAGGTCAGCTCCTGTCTACAGTGCAGTGTATTTACAGAGAGGACAAAACATTAATAAGCACATATAGTGTGCTGAAGAGCCGGTCTGTCAAATAATAAGGATTTAGGATTTATATTCTGTCCCTGACTGCAGTCTTAAATGATTATTATCAGAACAAAGCCTGCCTTTATTCTAATTACCTTGTAAATAAACTTGCTTGTCATTACTTTTCAAACCAATTACAGGCTGCCTAATGGAAGTGCTTAATTAGTATATACTCCAGCAGGAAAAAAAGGGGGGATGATGAAAAAGAAATGAAAAGGGGAAAAAAGCAAAATGCAGCAGGGGGAGGGACTGCATTCACTGTGTAATTATACAGTCATCAGATGTTTTTTTTTTTCATCTGCTGTGCTGTTTTGCAGCAGTGCCACAATAGAGGTTGAACCTTTCTCACCCCTCTCTGTCTGTTAAGCAGGCAGCTGACAATGGAGCACTCGGCAGGCGGTGACCCAGACCCCCTAATAGTGCTGTGGCAGCCGTGAACCTCGCAGCTGGAGGACAGGAAACAGCAGAATACCGCATGATGGCCAGCCCACCCATCCCCACGACTACCACTCCACATTTTGTCCACATTAAACCCCCACTCTGTCCGCCCCAAATAACTCTGTCACAGCCTCCTTGGCAGACAAATCATTAGCCCAACTCACACTGATGCTATCTCAGCAACTAGAGACATCTTCTTCCTGCATAATAATGTCATCAATGTCATCTTGACTAGTTGGGATTTGTGTGATTTTTTTTGTTAACCCATTTGTTTTCTTTTTTCACTAACTTTTTTTTTCTACCATGTAAGAAAAAAATTGGATTTGTATATTTATTTAAACATGTTTCAAAAGTCTTTTAAAAAACAGAAATCAAACAAGCAAAGTACATTGAACCCATTTGGGATCTGACAAGGACACCAACGTGTTTTGGATAATGGCAGGCCTCTCTGGTGACTGTCAGGATTTGTCACCAATTATAAAAGACAACCATTTAATTTAAAAGCTAGGTCTGAGTGCTTTGTCATTCGCAATAAAAAACAAAACAAAACAACAACAACAAACTATTCTCACAGTTTTCTGCATTTTCAAAGTATTTCTTCATACTCACCTGACAAGATAGTCAACAGTGAAAAAAAAGGACTTATAATGGGTACATATGCTTATGTGGTTTCACACTCAACAATCTAGGAAATAGAAAACACAAAAAAACTATGGCTTACCTGTTAAAACTTGACATGTTTTCCGGGTATTACAAAAATATCCAGAGTAAGTGTGAGATACATTAAGTAAAGAAGCTGAAAACAGTTGTTACCATCTCCAAGCTGACATCAGTGTTGGCCTATTCGAAGCAGGAAGGGGGAAAAAAAAAAGTTTCTTCAACACCATCGCTATCAGCTATCACTTCATCTCACTGGGGAAGATGGGGTAAGGAGAGGAGGGGTTGGGGTCGGAGAGTGATTACAGCCATGTTAAGACCTGAGAGAGAGATCTGGGCCTTCAGAGATTAGACGCTCGTCATTCACAGTTTGGTGGGGATGGGAGGATAGAGGGGTGACAGGTGGAGGAATGCTAGAGGAAGAAGAAGTGATATACTGGTGTTTTGGGTTTAATATAAGAATTCTGCCAGCATAATTGCATTTTAGTTCTTATCCTCGGCTACATCAGGCCTAGTTTTGGCGACAGTTTCAGGTGTCTTATCTGCTGTCATTCTGTCCCTATCCAGCCCCAATCAAATTTGCTTTTGCTAGCTAGGTAAAGAGGAGGGGAAAATACAGCAACGATAAGAACTCAGACTTGTATTTGTTTGTTTGTTTCTTTTTTTAAGTATGAAATTTCTTCTTTCCTTCCTTTATTTTTGAAATGGACAGTTTGCTTGGCGTGCTTATCTCGCTTTCATTAGTGGGCTGTCATACTGTGTAGGCAGCCACCGACTAAAGCAGAAGTGAAACAGGCAGACAGGCTGTTAGAGAAGTAGTCAGACAGGTAAGATAGGAAAGGAAAAATGGGTAGAGAGAAGAAGTGCATTCAGACATTGAGATATAGCCATGGTCCGAAAAACCTGAAAATTTCACCCAATGTGAACAAGTCTTAAAAAGGTTGGAAGTTTTTTATGCAAAATCAACTTTTCAGAGTTTTCTACCATGTTGATTCCCACATCAAAAGCATACCTGATGTGTTTTTCTTTTTCAGCCATACACATTTGAGTCATTTGCAAGCCCTCCTGTTCAGTAGATGCACCAAAATAAGAATTTAAAAGAATATGCATGTTTTTTGGGTTTTTTTTTTCATTTTTAACTTGGTGGACTTTACTCTACATTGCAACACAAATATATGTTGTGTCATGCAGTTGGCAAGGGGGCAGGACAAATAGGGAACAAGAGGAAGGTGGAATTCACAGTGTAGAAAATCAAAGTGAAACTGGATAAACACATTCTTACGGTTTTTCAGATATTATGAGATTTCTAAGCTAACAAAAGGTAACATGCAAATCCATTCATGCCATGAGATAAGAATTATTGCCACACAAAAGCACAGTAAAAGCAACTATTTTCAAGAGAAATTTGAGCTAAGTTTGTGAGGATTTGAAAAATCGACATGATTTCCACTAGTAGGATTTAGAACACATGAGGCACTGCTCCAAAAATACACAAGCACAATTATGAGTTAATAACATTTCAATGAACAGCCACTGAACTAGAAGACGGTGCACGTAGCTCCAGAGTTGGGGCAGGAATCCAGCCAGAAATCTCCTATTGGTACTTTTAAAACAAATTAAATCTTTTATAGGTACAATTGTTGTCTACTCTGTTTTTTGCAGCCTACTCTTTTAGTTTACCTAGGAATAGATACAAAGACTAGAAAGCCTATAAAAGCCTAGAAAGAAACTGCAGTCCCCAATTAAAAAAAAAAACAAAAAAACGATTAAATGATCAGTCAACTTATGTTGATGCTACACTCTTAAAAAACAGGACATATTTGGTGGGTCAAAACTCTCAGTTGCTCAGTCCTAGTCCCAGTTCTTCTATTCCTCTTCTAACATTCTATGTTTTATCTTCATTTTAGTTTGTTTAAAGTTTATGCAGCATGTCTTACTAAAACCAGTGCCCATCCAGTAGTGATTTCAAGTACAGGATGGGTCTCTTTCTATGCATCCACATAGGAAATGTGCCTAACATGGCTATGGTGATATGTAGGAGGTAGGTGTACGAACTGCAAAGTTTCTACTTTAAAACGTATTCCTCTTTGGACCATAAAAAATGTCCTCAAAATATTCTTGCCATTTCCCTGGCATTAGTCACGGCCCTGTCTAAAAAGGAAAACGGCTGTCCTTCCCTGTAAAATGTTCCATGTGCTCCAAGATTATACAATTCCACAGCAAAGCAGTGAGAGAATGAAATACTTATTTAAGCTCATGTGCACACATTTGTGTGACTTGTGATTTAATCTTGAGTATTTAACAAAATAATTACTTTTAAAAAACAACCCTTTGAAACAAAAGATAAAAAAAGTACACTGATAAACTCTAAAATGACAAAAAAAAAAGCCCTAAGGGCACTAAACTAGATTCAAATTTTAAGGTTAATTTGTGCAAATGGAGAAAAAAAAACTTTTAATTACACTAGCCTGGAAGAAAGTTTGTGCTTTAAGATTTATATCAATTTAGTTAATGAAGACATTTTGGTAATGAAAACATGATCCTATCAACTCAGTAGGATGCAAATGACAATGTTGTGCGAAGAGATGCTCATACAACAAGCCATAAGTATTTTTGTTTGTACTAATATGCTAACATTACAAATACGCAGCTATTTTGTGTTGCACGACACATCCTACAGAGTCTAACTCAAGTTTAAAAATAATTTAACATGCTGCAATGCTATTTGCATTTTTACCTTGAAGTGCAACTTGCGCTGCTGTCGGTGACTTTTAAGTCTTTGCAAGGTTGTCAACGGTAATTGTGATTGCCAAAGAACGTCTTAATTTGTTAGTTTTCCAAGTAAAATTGTGTAGAAGTTGATGCAAGAGCTGTAAATAAGAAGGAGTAGGAGGATGGGAGTGTGCGTGGCACATTATCAACAGCATGTCAGGGGGCAAATGCAGCATAGATTACAAAACGAATTGAAATGAGCTGAAATGAGCATGGAGTACATTTTTGTTTCTAGCCTGCAGTTTTTCTATATTTGAGCATGAGAACATTTAATAATGCAATCACGTTACGCAGTTGCACTTCAAAGTATTTACTGAATCATTGCCTGGGGTTAGAATTTAAATTCTGAATAAATGTGTTTATGGATGAGGCAGGTAGCGACGAAGTTAATCTGACAGATTGGAACAGAAGAGCTGGATGTATACTCGACCCAGGTGAAGGTTAGCATAGCCCCAAAAGGTATCAATCTTCAAGACACAACACGACAGACAGATGGAAAGCAAGTGCAAGCCAGTTTGGAAAAAGCGACCAAAGAGAGATGGATAGCAGAGGGAAAGTGTGCGCGAAGTGAAAGTGAAGGGGTGTGTAAAAAGAGATGAGAGCTGTTAGATCAATAGAGAAGGGTTGCTATGGCAACAGGTCATTGAGAGCTATCATTGTTCCTTTTTTTGTTTTTTGTTTTTGCTTTTTTGCAAAGTCTATGCGTAAATGTTTCAAATGTTTTGCCACATGCTCACAAAGGTTCCACAAGTCTCAAAGACAGGGAGAAAAAAAACAAACATGACAGACTTGTGTTTGAGTATGCTTGATTGTAGGAGCAGAAACCATTTTCTGGTGACATTGTGTTGAGGCTTAAAGTGAGATTGCTCCAGGTAAAAGAAAAGGTGGATGGATTAGAGTGAACAATGTCCAATCAGACTTAAGAGGCCTCAACTGTGGGTTTAAAGGGGAAACCCGTAGGCGGTAATCACACCTCAGACACGGCTGGTTACATCGCGTCCAACACAAACACAAGTCTTACTCTTCTATCACACAACTTGTTTCACATATAGACAGAAAAAATAATACGAACATTCTCCACATAAAATCCCACTTGGGATTTTGGCCGTTTAAAAATAACCATTCAGTTTATTAGTTGTTAAAATTTCTTTTGGGCTTTGATTTTTTACAGCTGACACTCTAATCGCTCCAGATCTATGCTATCCATTTTTCAGCTGCAGAGAAGCTGCTGTCTTCACCGCGTCCAGATGGTGTCATTACTCTAGTAAGACTGAGTGATTATACACTGCTCACATTGGGTGAGACAATAGTTGGGGATTCTGTAGGTATCTTTTAAAGCACAAGTTTCCCGTTTGCGTTTATTTCTCCATTTTTCTTTTTAGCTTTATGATTTTGTTTTCTTTAGTTTCTTTTGTTCAAGTTAAGTTTCCATACCACACCTTTATTTGACAGAAACAGAATATTAATTCAGAACAAACTAAAAAGTTGTTTGCTCCTACACATTTAAAGATGAGCTTGCCCACACACATTCACACTGCCAGCTCAGTTCAATGTCTGCAGCAGGATGAGATGGGGTCAGCTAAGTGGAAGTCGGCGGGGTAGCGTGGTCACAGCACATCAGCTGCAGCTTTGGTCGCAATGCAATCTTGTCAATTCTCACCAGCAAGAGCAGAAGCGTGAGAGGAGTAGTCTTCAAGACAAAGGTCAACAAGTTGGGAGAGTGATGAAGAGAGCCGTGACACACCTGTCACACCTGTGACAAACCTAGAGCCAAGATGGAGGGAAGGAGAGGACAGACAAGGAAGCAGAAAGGAAAGCAGGAGAATGGCAGTGAAAGCAGTGAAGGGAAACATTAAAAAGGCTAGACCGACTCCATCCAAAAAAAAAAAATGAAGAGAAATAAAAGATAAAGGGAAGCAAAGGGAGTCAGTGGTTTGAAACACAAAAGGAATGGAGTGAAGATTGGGCTGGAGCTGCAGCCTGCTATCCAGTGGGAATTGGGGAGTAGGGAATGAAGGAGAGAGGGAGGGGGGTCATATTTTGTTATTTTTCTTTTTCATGGTCTATTTGGTTTCCAAGACCATACAGCTTAAATTCTCACCGTCTTTTCAACACTGTAAATGTAGTTTTGAGCCCAAAACATGAACGCACTTATAGTAGACACTGCTTTTATATGAGTGCAAACACACTCTGATGGGTAAAAAAAAAACTATAGTTAAAAACACATCAAGAGCTCAGTGTCATGTCGGACCTAAATTATATATATACATGTATAGTATATATATATATATATATACTGTATGTATATAAATATACTGTATATACACATATACCGTATATAGTGCAGCTCAAAATGCAATGTACAAAGTATGTGTATATGTAAGGAAAGAAAGAGCGTGGATACTAAAAATAAAAACAGATAGCATAGTAAAAATTTGTAACACAATATACTACAATTTAGGCATATTTACGTTTATTATCTGAAAAGTTTGACAAAGTTGTTTTTTGTTTCCTTTTCTCCAGTTTTATTTTTAAGTGTAATTTAACTGAACTGTCAAATAAAAAACACACTTTAGTACAAATAAATACATCAAATCCATCAGCTCTGACAGGGGTGGAGTAGGATTGCAGATTTATTCCAAATGAATTGTCAAAAAAACCCAACCAAATTTTAGCATGTTTTTGGTAAAAGGGTTTCTTTTTGGTGTGCCTACGCACTCGTTCATCTGTCGCAACTATCTGCATGGAATTTCAACTTGTTGGTCGTTCATTGGTTGGCACTACTGTACAAAGTTAAGTGATGCAAAGCAGGTAGCAAACCAGCGTGACAATTAATTTGATGTAAAGCAGCATTGTGTTGTAAAACCACAACACAAAAAATATGTTTGCAAATATCTTGCAAAAAAATAGCTCGTTATTTACTGACATAATATTAGAGTTTGCTTGGTGTCAAGACACTAATCCCAAATACAATCATAGCTGTATTTAATGATTTCTTTGCTGTAATAGTTCATAAAAATTAGCGTACAAACAATAGAAATATTCAAAATGGCACAATAGACAGTTATTACTTTGTATATATGTTTGCTGGATATGGGATTTGTGAGCGGTATAATCCCCGTTTCCCACCAAATCTACCTTTGGATTTTAGCAACTCTATTTTTCTCCTGATGGTTTTCATGTCTGATTTTTTTTTTTTTTGTACTGAAGCAAAACATACTCTCTATCATGGCTCCTTTGAAAGCTTCTCAGGAACTTCTTGTCTCTCCAGACCCTCTTATACACACTGCCTTTTTATTTTTTTTGTCTTTGCCTTTCACAATATTTTGTGTTACTTTTTATATGTCTCATTTATCTTCACTCTTTCCTTTGATGACAGAAAGGTTTCTTTGTCTCCAGAAGAAATCCTTGGTTCCTTTGCAGCAGCATCTGCTTATGTAACTCAGTTAGCTTGTGTATTTCAGATTCTGTTTCGCTCCTTATATCCCTCATTTCTCTTCTTTGTTGTTCTGTCATATCTTCCCATCTCAGCTGTTCTACACGTGTGCTTCTATCTGCACATTTCCTCCTTTTAATGTCACTTTGTGTTATAACAGTCCTTTTCTCCCTCTGTCCACCTCATTTCTCAGCTTCGCTCCTTTTGCCATCCGCCCTCCACCCATTTGCTGTCTGTGCTGATTTTCATTCTCCCTTCTTCATCTCCAATCTCGCTTTCCTTCCTTGTCACACTTACTCTTTTTCCCTTCCTTTTCTCTGTCTTTTTCATTCCTCTGTCGCTCACATGCTCTGCTCTCTCACACTTCTTTCAGCACGATGAGATGGGAATTGCGAAATGCCAGTAAGGAGAGAAGGAGGGTGGGGTGCCATCTCAACATAGTACTCACACTTCCTACAGTGAAGATGTGAGACTGCATTGCAATGATTGAAAAAGAGAGAATTTGTGGTTATATATCACACAAAACCCGAGGTTTTCCAGCCAATTGTTTCAAACTGTTTCATAGCTTACGCGTGAAGAGCTAATAAATTTAAACTAGTTAGATAGATTCTACTTAAAGGCAGTATGGATCATTTCAAGCCTTGACAGCCCAGCAACTCTGTTTGAATACTAGTGAAGTGTTAAGAACCGTCTTGGTTTTTTCTGGCCTCTTCTGAGTTATAACTAAGAAAGTATTTATCACAAATAGAAATAATTGCCACTAAAATCTAGAAGTCACAATGATCGACAGCCTGTGGGCTACGGTTTTTGTTCTCTGTACAAAATGATTGGCTGAGATTTTCAATCTCTAATTGAGTCTGTAGTTTATTATTTTATCTTCTGTTTTATTATTGTTTGAGCACCTATTCATGAGCATGAGTCCAACTAGTAAAATCAGATTTAAGTGGGATTCTAAAAAAATGAATTTATAAAGATCTTCAATCCCACCTTTAACATGTTAAAGTTTCACTTATTAAGCCTTACCCAAAGCTGTAATTTGGTGTCGTCCATGTCGCAAAATGGAGTAGAGCTGCTGTCTCTACACGCAAACATGGCAAAGTGCCTAGACTTCTCATAAGGATGTGAGGACTGAGGAACAGTGTAAAGAGAGAGGGGGAGAAGGGAAGAGAATTGGTAATGCTCTCCCCCAGCATACAGCGAACCGCATGGAAGAGCCAGATAAGACACCCTGGCCCTTGCTCTGACTGCTGAAGTAAAGCCTCTCCACCAACGCGAGCAATGACTGGAAGGCTTTGGCCGACACTTCGCTCCATCCATCTATCGCCCAGTGATGCCTCTATTACAATGGCTGCCCCACAGCTACGTGGGCCCACGCCAGTTGCACAGGATTATAATTAGAAGAGCCATAAAGTGCCCTGGACACTGGCAATTGATCTGACTGACAGTCCAATATTTCCACCAGGGAAATAAACCTTGGTTTGCCACAGAGGCAAAAGTAGGAATGGGGGCAGGGTGTGTGGAAGTTATGGGAGCAGTTTGAAAAAAGGTAGAAACTGAAAACTACAGGATGTTTTTTAAAAAAAATAAATTAGTTTAGCTTCCAATTAGAAATTAAGTGTTGCTTCAAATGCAAGCAAGACTGTCTTTTCAGAACGGCATCACAGAGTACATTTTTGTGTGAATATGAGGGTGGACAAACACACACACAAACCTCGGTTTGTTTCTTCAATTCAAGCTGGCACCTGCTCATTTCTTTAGTCAGGAAAATCTTATTTTTTAAATTATCCTTGCTTGTAATCATCTCTAACAGTCAGGGGTGTCTGAGTAGAGATGCTAGCAGACGCAGCTGCAACTGAGGAGGAGTAGAAAGACTGTCAAATCCATCTGGCTTTTTTTAATATTTCAAAAAGCAATATGTTGTGTGGTGACAGTTAGACTGAGAGCTGTTTTAAGTATATCCAGGTCAGCCTGACAAATACACTGGTTTGTGTCGACATTTGGGGGTTGATCTAATGTTTCCTTCTGTTGTTTCTACTGAGACCCAGGGGAGGCTCTCAACTTGACAGCATCACTACAGTTCCCACAAGTCTGCAGCTAGGTCACATGCCCAGAGAGAGATGGAGTGAGACAGCTGGGGAGTGAAATCAGAGCAAGAGAGCAGCAAGTCAGAACAAAAATGAAGGAGGATAACTTTTTTTATGAGGACACATGGTGGAGTCTCAATATGTACCAAGTATGGTTTTTCCTTCTGCTGTGTGCTGCTTCTTGTCTCCTAATCAGTGTTCACACAACTATCAAAGCAATTAGCATTATCTACATTTCACCTTTATTATGGCAGATGGTATGGTTGGAGGAAAACCACATAAACCAAAAAAATTTCTTTAATTAGTCTACTATTATTAATTTATAACAGGAACGTATCATTTCTAAAACATGGCTTTAGAAATCTAATACAAAATACAAATTGAGCAAAAATGAATACGAGAAATTACTTTTGACCAGAATTCAGTTTTTGCAATGCAGATTCAGTGAAATATTTTACACATAAAATAAAGTAAATCAGTAATCAATTACTGGTATCAAGTCATTTTGGACTTTATTTTTATGTTGGACAGCAGTTTTTAAGAAATCGGCCAGCTAGCGACCAACTGAGTCATTCTGCTGTTGACGTGCATGTTGGCATGTACGACCAGCTGCTGGCTTTTGGAGCCACATCCGTTGTGGCTAGAGGAGTTGGTTTGGTCCAGGCAGAGCCAGGTTGGACACAGTGCAACCGGACTGGCACACCGCTGGATAGGGGCGAGGAGGCATCGAGGTCTTTGCACTGCAGCACTCAAATTTACCTTCGGGGATGAACAAAGTTTTTTCAATCCAATTTCTGTTAATATTTTGAATGTAAAACAACTATTTATTTTAGATTTTCATCTTTTATAAATGCAAGCATGGAGTTTTTGTTCGGTAACGTAGAGTATGTTGTTACTTTTCAGTCACTATTTTTTTCCTTTGCTATAAACTTTTACATAATTATCCAATCATTTCACACAAAATATGTTGCTTTCCCTAAACCAGTGATATACCTTTATCCTCTCTCTACCACATCACTTTCTACTCCTGTTTTTCTTCATAGTAGCAGGGCAATTCAAAGCAGGCAACCAGTGAGAGCTTCATATGTCATATTCCAGGGTGACAGTAATGCACTATTTCTTTTCATCTTCAAGCAATGCCTGCATTATCAGTGTATAAGATGAATGGCAAGACAAAATTAATAGCCTTTTTCTCCTGAGTGAAATAAAAGGGGCTTCAGCAAAACAAACAATCTGCTATTTCTTCTCAAGGCAACTCAGTTGGTATATCAAAGTCGAGTAAAAAATGACCACTACGTTAGCTTCTTGTCTCTGGATCATGAGAAGCAGGGTTTTCTTGCATTGGAGCAAAGAAACTAAATCTGTTCAGATCCACAGCTTTATTTCACATGTGAATACACTTTTGGATTGTGGCTATGCTGCATGGAGCATTCAATGACTGCTGACATTATATAAGATGATAAAGCTCAGAACAGTGCTTAGCAAGTATTAAAATTTTCAGGCAAAGTAATATTTGATGCTGACGAAGCAGAATATTAATAAGATAAGTAATAAAATCAATTGAATCTTAAGATTTTGTGTTACTGTGCATTGAATCATCCTATAGAATATAACCAGTGTCAGCTAAATGGAAGAAATCTATATCCAGTTAGAGAAAGTCTCTGGTGGTGTAATAAAAGAAGTTGATGTTGGTAAAAGTTGTCACCACAAAGCTTATACTGTATGTATCGCAACTTGCTGCTGATGTTGGGCTGTGTTTGTCAGGAATAAAGCGTGAATGAAGGCTTAAAACGATACGATAAGACAGACCCTTTTCATTGATTTCATTGTTTTTTTTATTCTTTAACATTGTAATTGTGAATTTGTTTACAATGTTAAACACTACCAATCAAGAATGAGTAGGTTAAGCATATGAGGCTTGTATAATGCCTTCTGTTCCGTCGTCTTCCGCTCATCCAGGGCCGGGTTGCGGGGGCAACAGCCTCAGACGGGAAGCCCAGACTTCTCTCACCCAGCTGCATCCTCCAGCTCACCCTGCAGGATGCCGAGACGTTCCCCAGCTGGGAGGCATAGTCTCTCCAGTGGGTCCGGGGTCTGCCTCTTGGTGTCCACCCAGTGGGACGTGCCCGAAACACCTCACCAGCGAGGCGCTCGGGGGCCATCCTGACCAAATGCCCAAACCACCCCATCTGGCTCCTCTCGGCCAGGAGGAGGAGCGGCTCGACACCTCCAAGATGACAGAGCTCCTCACCCAATTTCTGAGTGAGAGCCCTGCGGAGGAAGCTCATTTCGGCCGCTTGTATCTGCGATCTCATTCTTTCGCTCACCAGAGGGTTGAAATGTAGATTTACTTGTAAATTGAATTTTGTAAAGAAAAAATAAAGTTAAAAGAAAATACCGATCAGTTTGGCAAAGATATGTTAAACAACAAATCTGTTCACCTTAACTGTCTTTTTACATGTTTTTATTTGAACTATTGAAACAAATCACTTTCTCTTAAGGGATTACAACAGTCAATCCCATCTTGTCTTATAAACAACTTCTAAAACTTTGAAATGAACAATGGTTTTTAGTTGGATTTTTTTTTTTAAGTTGGCTCAAGAAACCCAAATGTGTTAACTATCTTTGTTGCTTTTTTTTTGTTTGCAGTTTAACCAAACTAGTTTTTTTAAGGTACTATTTTGATCCCTCAAATGAGGAAATTCCTTTTGTTGCATTGCACTGCAGCAGCTAGCCAGGACAGCACCATTGGTGGGAGAAACTAGGGGGTTAGGTGTTGGCATTAGGAACACTTAGGCATGGACCCAGTGGGAATCGACGCGGCTTCTCCCAGTTTAAGAGCGGACATTCTAAACCAGAAGTAACACCTCCCCTTAAATGTCTAATCCTTTTGTCAAAAATCGGAACACTATTAAAGTAAAGGAACAACTAAAAGACAGAAAATAATAAATCAACTCTTTGCTGTGATCCCCTTGCCTGCTCCCAGTGGGAGCCCTGGATGCTCCACATCACCCTGATAAGGGACACCTGAAATTGATTCCTGATACCACACATCTGTGGACTCTGCCATTTATTTAAGGGCAATCACCCCAGCATTCCACGTCGGGTGATACCCGCCCTTCCAGCCAGGTCACCCTGGTATCCTGACCATGTTTGAACTCTGTTATTATTTGAACTTTTGAAATCCTGAATTAATCCCATGCCCTTTGCTTTACAGACTTACTCGAATTGTGTTAATAAACCTTATTTTGATGTCCTGCCTTTGGGTCCTCCTCCTTACACATCACAACACTCTTTTTGTCAAATGCATCTCATGTTTTACACTAGTTGCCAAATGATGTAGGAATTTTGTGTTTTATATTTACTGTATGTGAGGTTTTCAGGGCAATTAAATAAATAAATGAATAAAGAAATAACAATAAAAAGAATTCATTTACAAAAGAAGGAAAACCCCCAGGAGAGAAATGGGAACAAAAACAAACTAAGATAGAATTTAATACGTTAGATTTTTTTTTTTTTTGCCGACCATGAACAGTCAGCCGATACAAAAAAGATAAAATGTAGATATGACTTAGATTTTAACAAGCTCCCTATTTGAAATGATGAACAAAAAGCATACTACCTGATAGAAAAAGTGCATTCACAAAATACCTTCCCTGTCTGTGTTCATCCTTTTCAGGACCTACTTTATTTCAGCTGAATGTGTGCTTTCATTCCAGCTCAAAATAACATCCACACATGGCAGTGCAGCAGATTAAATCCCTTTCTATTTATTAAACTTTGGATGTTTTAATAATGCCAGTTTATTGGAAAGCTAACGCTGTATTCAGCTGTTTATAATGCTCTCACATCTCTGGGAATGTATGGAGGGGTTATCTGCTTCTGAGGAGATACAGTATATTACAGCAGGAGATACCTCCCAAGCAAGTTATTAAAAACCCTGAGCCATTAGCTGGTGGAGATGGGGCTCACTCCTCTTTCATTCTCCTGATCTCCTTACTGCCCTCCTCTCCAGAGAATCTAAAATTAGATAAAATATCCCTGACACAAAAACAAATAGACACGCTACTAACTGCACAAAAAACACACAAAGATGGCTATTTATGGCACATTACTATAACAGTGACCCATTTGTTTAGTTCTAAATTGCCTATGCTACACATTTAAGCATTACATGGTGGAAAATTGAAGATTAGACAGATTAGCCTTAAGAAAACTGTGAGAAACAAGAACATGGCTGCACAACCACAGGGTTGAGATACAGATGAATGTTTTACAGGTTGCATTCTTGGTCCGCATTAACATCAATTACTTCCTCAAATGCTCAGTCATACAGTATCCAGATACAGAATGACCGTGCTTTATTTAAGCTGGGCTAATACAAAAGAGTCCTGTCTGGTCTTAGACAGAATGTTTGTAGGCTACGTTTTGGCTTCAGGGGACCCTGCGGCGTTCTAGCACCAAGCGTCTCGAGAGGAGTGCCACCACTGCTGAGTGAGGAGAAAAATGGCTTTGAGACACAGCGATAGAAACGTGGAAAGAAGAGATATAAAGGGAGGAATGCACTGTGAGGGGAAAAAGAGAAGGTGAGAAAGAGCCAGAGCGGAAAAAAAGACAAAAATAATACAGACAGAACAGGAATGTGCACTCAGGTGGAGCTCTGAAAATCTCTCCATCCCAAGCATGAAGACAGTATGCGGAGGGCCAAGTGCAGAGGCAATGCCACCGTGATTTATGGTTTAAAGAATGAGACGTAATTTAATGTACACATCAGTGTTACACTGATCAATTAGTTCAACAAAGCAAAGTAAAAATTATTAAATAAATAATCGGTTTAATCTGTCAACAGCTTAGCGAGTCCGAAAAATACTCTCCTAGCCAGCCTCACATGGGTTCAGGTAATTCAAAGGAGTTCAGCAGCATGACAAAAGACATAAATCACAGGTATGCATTTTGGTTTATACAAAGGCTGAGCTAAAATTACAGGTCAGAAAAGCAATTACTCTTTTCTGAGGCTGTCAAATCGAATAAGAAATGTGTTTTGGTCAAAAGACGGAAAGCAGTATGCTAGATGGGTGTCATAACACGCTGCAGTTTTGCCTTGAGGAGGTTAGAATTGTTTTGCTTTGCAAAAAGTATTTTCTTTAATGTGCATTTTTCATTGCAAACAGTCCACAGCTCATGTGACACGCTCACATTTCATTCAGCTCGCATGCACTGTTGTGAAATGTGGTCCACTCTGCTACTGCTGCTCCTACAGTGAGTGTTTCTTTCTAGTACAGACTGAGAGGGAATGCAGTCAAGTTAATGTCATCGAGAATGAAACACATTCATTATTCAAGCTAAAGAGAAACGGATGAATTTGTAGTGAAAAGAAATCAGAGCCTCCTCCTCCTGCTGACAGTTTCAGCACCTTGGACAGTGCTACAGGCAGCTGACTGTGTGCGTCTCTCTCTCTCTCTGTTTCTCTCTGCGTGGAGTTATTCTGCTGTACTATGCGATTGAAGGTTTGTGTCGTGCTTACACCTGCCAAAAAATTCTGTTTATGACCTGCTGCAACATCAAAATAGGCTGACCCAAGAATATTGTGTCAGATGGCACAGATTGTTGATGTGTTCAGCAACGTGACAGCATAATTGCAACGCCACTATTGTCTGCAGACGCTGTGATTACCCCACCGAAGAAAAACACACAAGCAAACAGACAATTCAGGCAAACAAACAAATTAAAATAGAAGGCAACAAAAACACATAACCCCGATTCTGGAAGCCAGCACTCTAGTTAAAGCCTCCATCTGTTGAAACGCATTCCCAAGGTGCTCCTGGAAACTGTGAACGCCCACGCAGAAAAAAACTCTGCCAGGAGAACAAAGACAAACATTTCCGAACCCTCATGCACCTCTCACACCACGATGCGTGGAGAAGAGAAAAAATAACGCTTCCTCCTGCTAAATATACTAGTTTGACGTGGGAGCGCGTGGGTTGGTGAAAGCTAAAGATGCAACACTTTACTTCAGCTCTGCTCCTCAGTATTAAGACAACCTTCTTTCTTCATTTCTTCTTACTCTGAGCAGAACTTACAGTCCCAAAACACGCAGCCTAGTTTAGTGGGATGTGTTCATCTCATAATATTTTGAGAAGAACAGGGAGAATGCGCTCTCATGAATGATATTCTCGCATTAATTTTCTAATAGTTTTTCCAAAGCAGAATAAAAAATTATTTATGTATATTGAAGGATGGGGTTGGTTGTATGTACCTAAATCTCTCGGTGATGCCTGGTCCCATGCTGTCAGAGTTTCTTTCCATAAACATTTGCAAATGACTCCGAAAAAAGATTTCTATACAACCACAACCCCCAAGTCCATTCATATTTATAGTCAACATCAAAGGAAAGAGGCAACACATTAGAGCCCGTTTTGGCTCAAGGGGGGAAGCCATTTCCACAATTACTCATCGGCAGAGCTGCCGTCTTTCCATAACCCATGGCAGTTCTTATAAACCCCCATCCTGTGCTTGCAGTCAAATTTGTTTAAACTATGTTAATTTGGTTGTCTGACATTAAAAAAGGCAAAAGGGGGTGCCAAATGACCACAGGAGTCTGACCATACGGTTCCGAACACTGATTTACACATTACGTAATGTCTAAAATTACTAAAGCGAGATAGGCAAATTATCTTAACTTAAAAAAAAAAAAAGAGTGATCAGATCTCCGTGGTAACTGGATCTACATTATAATTTTTATTCTTGACCTCAAGGCTCTGTGAGATTTATTATTTGACTAGACTGCAACCACATGAATGATTTCTGTTTCAACATGTTTAGGATTACAACACAGCAAAGAATCAAAGAAAAATATCTACCTTTTTTAACCTCTTTTCATCACTGCGAGTGTACCAGAATAAAAATAATTCTTTTCTCGTAAAAGAATGATGGTCAGCTAAAAGAAAACTCTGGGACATCCATTTTGTTCTTTGTGTTTGCAATACTCATCCAATCCACTCCCCTGTCAGAAGAAATCCATTAGTCAAAGCAAACACTGACACTTTGAACGCCAAACAAACAGGTAGCATATCATTTGTTTCACAACACACTGATAAATGTTGGGAAGTAGAGAGCGAAGGGGGTTTCACCGGGAGGGATTTTAATATTTGTGTCCTTTTAAATTTTGGGAACAGTTTATGCCTTTGGTGATGATTACCACGTACATAAGCCTCTGTGGGTTTGTGTGAGTAAGATTGCAGCAACAAATCTTAATCATGTCTTACTCAGTGAGGAGTCATTCTTTTCTATTTCAGGCTTCAAAAATGTTTTAACAGCACGCACTACTTATAAAAAGCAAAAATATGCTTGTGTTTAGGGTGTCTGAATTATATTCACATGCTACTGACAGGCTGTGCAAGCTACGTGAGCTAATCTGGACACTGTCACATCAGCACCACCTGATCATCTCAGGTGTTATGTAGATAAGGTTTGTACAAATTTAATCCTTCAAGATCTCTCTGGACCACCGCTCTAGCCATTTGATTAGTTTGCAAGCAAAAAGATAGAACATCTTCAAAGCCCTCGGTGCCTCAGTATTGACCGTGCTCCTCTGCTGATTGCAACGCTTCTTATTAGAAAATATTTTTCATACAGACTCTTTGTGTTGCCACTCTAAAATAAATAAAAAGGGTAAAAAACTAAGCTTGGCTATGCTTTTCATTGCTTCACTCCTTTTGCTTTGATATACTTTGATCTTATTTCTAGTTTCACACCAACCCTTAACAGGTCTGCTAGCAGCCACTACATCCAGAACAGTGTGTTTGAAATCATTGCACATCCTTGGTAATGCTACATCTGGATGTTCCTGCACATGCTAAACTATAATATATGGCATTACATTTAAGTTGAAGAACTTCATATTCAATGTGAGAAGTAAATTATTGGTCAATTAAGCTCATCAATATCTTAGAATTGAAGGGTATAAGTTACAAAAGGCAGATGGTTCAACAGAGTAAAGTGAGTGTGGGATGGGGAGAGCTAAGGCTGGAAGAGGGAGAGAAAGAAAAGGCTTTTATGTTCTCTTTGCACCAAGCTGAAGTATGCTAAAGCAGTAGAACTATGCCGGCCAAGCTATACCCACAGGGCTCCCTCAATGCACGGACTGTACAATAAATCTGGTATTATCAGATCCCAGTCATTCTGCAGACACAGCCTAAGTGCTTTTAGATGTGTCAGAGGACATGACAGACTTTCACTGCCCCACTGATGACTTGCCATTCATTCTTTGGAAAGTTACTTAACAGTTCCCTGTAGAGCTTTAAACATACACTATCATTGTTTTGTTTATATACAACATTTTTCAATTAAATAGACGAGCAAGCTGGTAGAATGCCTTTTTCACTTCATGCAACATTGAAACCAAGTTGTATTTTGAAGCCCCCTTTGTTATCCTTCTGATTGGTTGATGGTGGACATTTACTTCTGAAAATGATCATAAGTTGTGTGTCCATTTAAGTCAGAGACTCCTGATTTGAGACATTATTGGCTGTTCAATATTGGTGAAAAAAAGAGATTGGTCCCTTAAAAAGGGAAGTGTGTTTCTACTGATGCCAGTAAGAAAACATTGGGAGCCAAACATCCCAAAAACCCATCCTAATGCTGACTTGTTGCCACACAAAATGCTAATTTAGTGGCATTGTTTGATAGAGCAATTAAGACCACGAACAGAGAAAAAATAAATTGTATCTAAATCCTCAAGGCCAGTAATTAAACGGTCATAAAAAGAGGTCAAATTTAAAAGTTACTGCTACAAAAAGCAAGAAAATATTATTCTTGACATATTTGATCAGTTTTATAAAAGTGTCACTAGCCTTCTGTCTTATTTGAATATCTTAAAAGGAGTCCCATCTGACTTGGAACCCAAGTAGCCACAAACTGCACCTATAATATTCATCTGATATGAATCCACAGTGTTCCAGAAAGGAAGAAGAGGATCTAAAATTGAAAAATTTCAGACAAAGATGCATGATGAAAGGAGAAATAGAAAAAAAGCTGGGAAAAGAGGAAAAAGAAGAGAGCTTGCATAGCTTATACACTGTATGTTGATGGATCTATACAAGCTGGCAGATGGGATAATAGAACGAAAGCAGCGAGTCAAACTCTATATGCTGCTGCGGTGTCACGCAGACTGATGGATTCATAAATAATGAATCAAGAAAAAAACAGGTAAAATAAACTGTAAATAAATGTCCCCTGCTCTGGAGCCTAATGGATTTTGCTTGTGCAGGTCTTTGCCTTGGTCTATATTTATGTGTCACTGTGTATGTAACTGTGCGTGTGTGTGCGTGCTTGCGTATTTGTGGAATTTTGTTATTGGAGGTGTGGAATGATCATGAGGGAAACAGGGTGATGATTTTTTTCTATTTTACACACATACATGCACAATCATGTCCATTTGCACGCTGTATGGCAGAAACATGTTACACGCCATTACATTATTCAGCATAACTAATGAAGTAATGCATCAAATTAGAAAAACAGGTCATATGTTTTTGGCTCATAAAAATCCAGCAGACATTCATCTGTTCATTTATTTATCCATCAACTTTTCCTGGAGGTTCAACAAGTCAGGTACTTTCCATTGCAAGCCTTAAAGATTGTCCATGTAGCATGACCTGGTGGGAATCTCACGCAGATTTCCAAGCAATTTCATCTGAATCCCCTTGATGCAGGGACCCTAAATCGAGGTAAATTCTTTTCTTCTTTATGGACACATAATTGAAATCTGCAAGTCATTTTTTAGCTTTTGTGAATTTAAATTAGTTAAGAATCATAAATCATTGTTATGTTAGCTCTTTTTTTTAAATTATTATCTCTATGACGTCTTTTATTAATTGTTTTTGTGTCCTTTTTATGGTTTTTTATGCTATAATGTTTTCAATGTGAGGGTATTGTGCTTCGATGGAATTATAATTCTTATCTCTGGGCTAAAAAGATAAACTACAATATCTTTTATTATTTTTTAAGTTATTAAAAAGGCAAATATGTGCTCTTTTGTCATTTCAAAAATACAAATTTAATTAATAAAACCAAATTTAAAACCAGATTTAATTCCTACTTTTGTTAGAATGTGGATATGTGCTGAGTATATAGAGAACAAAAGAAGTGGCAAAGAACAACGGGTCATTCAAACAGTATGCCGATACCAAATGCAACGACTCACAAACTACTTCAAAATGCACAAATGAAAAAGGCAACCCCTTCAGGTATGTGTGGGTTGTGAGAATAGAATTTCAACATGTTAAAAAATTTCTAAAGTTAGTTTTGCAGCTAATAAAAATAATAGTAATACATTTTAAATAATAAATACTTTATTGATCCCTCACTGGGAAAATTTGTGTGCTGCATTACACCGCAGCAGGCTGCCATGACGATGCCAATGGTGGGAGAGATGGGGGGTAAGGTATCTTCTCCAAGGATCTGAGATGTGACCTCAGTGGGATGCAAACCCGCGAACTTCCAGTTAACTTCCAGTCCGCAGGCGAACGTTCTACCACTGAGCCACCACCTCCTATATTTTATTCATAACACGCCTTACATTTTAAGACAAAAATCCCAAAGCACCACATAAAAAAGTAAATAAGGTAAAAACAATTTAACAACCAAAATCTACATTTAGAAAACAAAAAACCATAAAGTAAAAAATTAAAAGCCTTATTAAAAAGGAATGTCTTTAGGCCTTTTTTAAAATGTTTTCACACTTTGTGGGGCCCTGAGGAGTTCTGGGAGCTCATTCCAGAGTTGTGGGTAAACGGCCTTTAAGGCTCTGTCCCTATTATGGTCAGCCAAGTGCTGGGTTGGTGGAGGCAGTGGGTAGAATCAGTGCAAAGCCTATATACAATAGGCCGTAAATTTAAACAAGTCTTAAACTAGTCTGCTGAAATCTTTTTTTTTTTTTTTTTTTTTTTTTTTTTTTTTATGAATTATCAAGCTCTCCTTCAGAGATAGTCTGAGAAACATGGTCCTGTCACAGGGTCTCAAGTCAAAACTGCAAAACTTGTAATGTTCCGTTCCGTTACATGTTACTCTTGGTGCAAATTTGCTCAATAAATACAACTGATTATGCATTTTGTTTAGTCTTCTGAACTGCTTACCCTAACAGGGTCATGTGGATGCCACAGCCGATCTCAGCTGATTTCAGGTGAGAGGCAGGGTACACCCCAAACATGTCGCTAGTCTGTTGCGTTGGTACACACACACATCCATCCACACACACACATTCATTCCTAGTGGCAACTTTCATAGTAGCCACACTGGTTATAATCAAACAAAAAAATGACAATATGTTCATAGCTTCACTTGAATCTCTTAAATCTCATTGTTTTTTACTGAGATTGGTACAAATAACATTAAATGTGGGGCGATGTATATTCAACAGGATGGAACAGTCTAACAGTTTTAATTCTAGTATAGATAACTTCACAATGGCAGTATGCTTTGTATTGATGAATATTCTTGTAAAGGCTTTCATATAATATCAAGGCAGTTCAGTAATAGCATGAGTACGCATTATTAGTCCATTCTCTAGTCCCAGAACAATGTGATGAGCAGAAATATACATTGCAGAAAATATTCAAGTTCAGTTAATAGTACTAACTTTACTATTAAGAAATATAGTTTCCCTCGTGGTTTTTTATTTGTAAAATCCATTATATTTTCTTTTACATGTGCTTTTGGTCTCTATTTCAGATACAATAGGGAAAGGACTATTACAGCACAAAGAGTTGAAAGTTAAGGTTTCTGATTGCCTGTTGGAGGTTTTTAGACTTCACTATGGTGTCCAACAAAAGATAAAATGCTGTGCTATTTTCTTCCTGATTGACATAAAGCAGGTTCAACCAAGAGTGATCATTACGCAGTAAGTTCCTCCATCAGGGCTTTTTATTCACCGTTTTTCTCACCCCTCTGTCTCATTTCTTAGTCTTTCAACTCAGAGATTAAAATTTATTTCTCCCAACCTCTTACCCCATTTTAAATCCTCTCTTCTTTTCGACCCACTTTCCTTCTTTCGAACAAATTTGTTTCTTTCTGCTACAATTCTGACATTCTGCCTGAAAACAAGATAAAAGATCCACAATGGCTAAACCTGTGGAGCATTGTGCAGGACACATAGCATCTGAGAATTGTGTAAGAGAACTCAGTCTCTTTTCACACATGCTCATTATCTTTAAATCACACACCTAAAGGTAAAGCTCTTTGCAGTGACAACATGCTCTTGAAACATCTGATCTATGTACCTGCAAGTCTAGGTTTCTGAAACAGTCTAGCTTTGATTTTTGGGCTGTGTAGGCACTGAGGGGTAGAAAAGACTTTGGTGTTTCACCTAAATGCGAGCTTGCAGCCTGGAGGACATCAAGTGTACTGCTTTACTCTGAATTATTAAAAGCCAGCTCTTATTGGAACTGGGACTGAAATAGTTCAGAGGCCTCAAACTATAACTGCTGGTACAAAACTCTATAATTTATACCTCTCCTACTCTCCATCCATCCAACTTATTGTTATCACTATATGAAACGCTTTAAGGCTGGTTTGACAGACAAAACAGAGCCAGTTAAGGTATTTGTCAAGAAAAACTAAGTTTAATAAAAACTACTCAATAAATGATTGCAGAATCATAACAGGAAGAAACAGTGAATGTGCAGACGAGTTTAATCTTGCCAGTGCTAGCTCAGCGTTCGGGTGCTCTGTGAGGCAGACGACAGAAGCCTTCTCTGTCAGTGATCACCCTGACACTGGCTCCCTGAGCGAACCCTACTGCCAACCCTCCTCTGCAATGCAAATACCTCTTCCACATGAGCAGACCCATCACTAGCACTCCCTGTGCACTTGTATTCTGTGTCATTACCCCTAGGGACCCTCACACATGCTGCTTCTTTCCTCCTTGCTTCATGCTGCTGCCCTTAACAGAGAGGGAAGAAAGAGGGGTAGAAAGGGTGGGCAGGCCTTTAAAACAAATCCGTTTGGCTAGTAAATGCATTCATATGCATGATGGAGGGCTGACATGGGCTGTCCCTGCTTATATCTGCTGTTACACTATTCTCCTTGCCTTCCAGCCATGTCTATTCTATTAGTCCAAATTTTTGCTGACAAATGCTGCCTCTCTCAGTCCAGCTCACTTACCCTCTCTGTGGACACCAGTGGACACCAAAGCATGGGCAGAACTGCTTTACAAATGATCTCTCCCTGCTTTCACCACAGGCATGTGTCCCATTTCAGACAAGAGGAGATGCATGAGCTGTTTACACAAGCATACGCACACACATAACTACACTCAAAAAGGCAATACATTAGATATTTAAATAGATGACTTCAACTTCTCATATGGATTACACCACTCCACTTTTCCTCATTTTGCAATATTTTAACTTATCTACCACTCCTCCTCTTCTGTAATCTTTCACACGCTCTTTTATCACTCCCAAACGATCCAAACATCAAATCCTAAGTACTGTGTTTTAAGTATATTGTTCATTATTAAAAATCCGTCTTTACTGTCATCTGGTTTGAACAACAAGATTTTGTAATCTAATATTGACTTCCCTCTCTTTCATCACTCATACACGAAAGCACAAAACCTATCTATTTGAGGCCATATAGTTTATCATCCATGCACACTCCCCTTTTGCTCACTTCCTTTCGTTTTCTTTGTGTCTGCAGGCAATAGCACACCTGTACAAGCTCGTACAAGGACCTGCAGATGGATTGTCACTCAGTATCTGGGCCTTTCCTCTTGCACAGCTTTGCACACCCATGCCTGCTGGCCAGAAATAAAACCAGACTCATCTGGTTTGGCCCCACTGGTACAGGTGATGCATCAAAGAACTAAACTGACAGACATTAGATCGCTTGAGTTCCGAAGCACCAGAATGGACCAAAATGGCACATGTCAATCTGTTGCACAAGCAGTGACATTTCACGGCTGAAAACAAATCATACAGAAAACACACACGCTATTTTCCCCATTACACACCGAGCCCAGCTCTCTAACCCAGATCACAGTTGTGTCACATGACTGCATCTCACAGACTGGCGGGCGAGCAGTCTCCAGCCACAACCAGAAATAGGTTAAACATGCTAAAAATATCAAAACATTAATAATTCAGCTTTTTTGCAAACCTGCACCTCTGGAAAAAAAATAGCACACTTCTCTCTGTGAAGTAGCTTAATGGCTGAAACGTGCAGAAGATTATTTCTGTATTTTGTGTTGTGTCTCCCCTGGAGACGGAGATGTTTTCAAACCAGTGGGAGGAGAAGGGTAACACTGTAATGTCACCAGAGCTAATGCCACAGATGGGGGTCACAATACAGTCATCTGTTACTGCAGGCAAGTTCATGAACTTTTCTAAAATCGGCAAGAAGTTTGCTTCATATTTGATGCTGATCGTGTTGTATTTCAGACAAAAAAGATTAAGACGGACATATCTAATTTACTGTTGTTTGCTGGTTTCCCAAAAGGATTACTAAATACAAGAAGATATCTCCTGGCAATTTTTGACAACGTAAAAGAGTTTTTTTTTTTTTTAATTGACTTGTCTTTTATTATTCAAAGTTTTGTGATAAAATGGGTTTTTGGTCTTTCAGGAATTGTTTTATTCTCCAAAGATAGGTGCAGAGTGAAACCCCTGCCCTTTTTTGTTGTTTTCTTCTCTCTTTTTGTTTTTGTTTTTTAAATACTCTCAAAAGTCAAGTCCCTGAGGAAAGAAAGGCTCCTCTAAATATATGGCTAATCCACCCCATAGAAAAGCCAGCTGAACAAAGCAAAGGTGTTCTTGCATCTGTGTGTTTGTGCTAAAGAGGCACCAGAGGACCAGCACTGAGGAAGAAGGCGAATAAAAGCAGAAGGGGGAAAACAAGCAACCGGGTGACAGCTACTCTCTGTGTTCAAGTGTATTTGCAGCACCCCTGTATAAGTGGTTGCTATTCTTGTGTGTGTGTATGTACGTGCGTGTTTGTGTGTGTGCATGCGCGTGTGTGCATGTAGTCATATTTTTAATGATGCGTCTTCCAGCTTTTTTCTCAAGCATTCTTGCACAACGCCTTTTTACTGTGCACACAAACTAACAATGCACATAAATACCTAACATTACATTCATATTCAACAAAAACTAGCTGCTCACACTGAGATAACACTACACGTACAACTAACAACAGGGACAATCAAAGTGAAAATTCTTGCTTACATACTCACAACATCTTGTTCAGGAGGCCATTAGTTCCTTTCTTTCATCAATGTTAGCGGGACAAAAAGGTGGTAGGGGTCGGGGTTTACGTCATACCTAAGCTCAAACTATCTTCCGAACACAAAATATCTCAAGAAGAATTTTTATGCTTGTTTCAATGCTGTTTTTTTATTTACATCCTCCTCTCATTAAAAATCTAGGTGCACAAAAACACACAAGTCCTTGTTACCAAATGGCTACACTAGTGAGTCCCCTCTCCTTGTCTGCAAGGCCCCCAATCCTGCCAGTACCGATTGGCTTCACGCTGACCGCTCTGCTCCACTCCAGTCTCTACTCTTGCCCACTCAACACAGGCACATACAATTCGCACACAATCATACAGTACACTGCATTCATACACTGCCAACCTTCATAGAGTGTAGCATTGAATTATTCAGTTTTTGCAGCAGCACGGACAGGGAAGCTTAGCAAAAGATGATAAAAACAGGTGGATAGTGTGCACTTAGAAATATGAGAGAATTTGTGTCCTTGTACACGTACAGACAACAGCTAAGCTGTTTGTGATTGGCTGTTGAATACTTCTGACACTCTGTTGTGATCGCCTTATTGTATCTTGCACATCCTGTTTTTGATTCAGCAGAGCCACTCTCAAATTTATACAATTACACAAAGACATAAATACAAACCTGCACCTGCACATGTGCAGAAATGTTGAGGCATCCACGTGCACTCGTATAGAAGACTAACAGTGCAGGTATGTGCAGGAAAGGGCACAGCGGAACAGTGAACAAGATAGAAACGGAGACGGAGGCATGCGAGAGGGAGGGTATCTACTTTGTGTGTTGACATTGTAGGAGCCCACATATGTGCGCTGGAGCATAATCTTCTTCCTGCTCTCATTGGGTTTTTAATGCTGGTGCTATTTCCATAAAGCTGCCTTCTGAATCCCTGCCAGCCGCTTACACTCCCCTCAGGTCGAGAAGTACTAATGCTAGGAGGGAATGCAAACAGCAAACACGTTTCCACCAATTCCTCTCCAAGACAATCACTGTTGTACACAATGCTAGCATGGCAGAAAGGAGAGGGAGGCATGTTTTTCGGTGCCCCGGCAAATAGACTTGCTGCGGTGGCTGAGATTATTTATTGGACGTGCCGGATTTGAGAACAGGTGACTGTTGGAGAGAGGAAAGAGTTTGAGGAGAGAGTGGGATTGAAAGTGTGGGGAGGGGTTGGACGGGTGGGTGGTTGCATGGATAGTGTGAAGGAAGCAGGATTTTGTCATGATGCTAAGCTGGGTGGAGTAAATCTCCTGTGGACTTGTGCAGGGAGCCATGACACTCGCAAGCAACACCAGATGCTAGAGGAAAAACCACCGTGGCTATCGACTATTCAAGGAAGCTTTTTCTACAAACAAAAGCATTTTAAATCAGAAAATTATGTTTTTATTTTTTGTAAAAGGCAAGCCAATTAGGTATGAAAACATGCATGCGAAAACACACTTTAACAGGGGCTAACTAAAATGAAACAACGTCCAAATAATTTATTCACAGCTCAGTGTCGTGGGTGGCCTGTGATCACGACAAGCTGTCATGTGCACATGTTGTTTGTCCCACCTTTATACATTACTATGTCTGTCCACATGGAATGTGAAACCTGCTTACTGCATGCACACAAACACACATGACTAATAGAGCCGAGTAGCAAGCACCTGGTAACGTGTCAGAGCTTTTCCTATTTTGTGGCCAAACTTATGTCAGGTAGTCTTGTCCCTGAGGTTTCCATCACACTTCACTGCAGGAATCTATATTACAGTCCAGTACACTTCCATTAGGCCATACTCTTCCTTTCAGTTGCTAATGTACAACAAGGGGCCGTGGATTATGATGTCCAAGAACACCAGCAGATTGCGCTAATAGTTCTGCGTAATTGTGTGCATTTGTGTGAAACAAAAATGTCTTCATGATAGCATCAAAATTAAGAAATGTAATTTGCAGGACTATAAATTCAAGAGAGTCAAAACTCTTTTTTTGTAGATTTGAATAAAATACATGGTCATTTAAGCGTTAAAATGAAGAAAAGTGCCATATCTTTCAGGTAAAAGACCCACAGGAGGTTTGGGGAGAGTAATTGCCAAAGATGTAAGGAAAGAAGTTATAATCAAGGTCAACTGTAAAATTCACCCCTGAATGAGCATTTTTAACCAGATGAAATTCTCATGTAATTTTTTATGTTGTTTTTTTTTAATCATTTTCAGAGCTAAATATTCTTAATGTAGAAAAATCTTTGATAAATATGTCTCTTAAATTGTTTAGAAAAAAGGAACATTTACATTTTCAATGAACATATTTTATTGTGGTTTTAAAGTCTTGGTATCCTATTTTTAACTGTCAAAATGCATTCTGCTCTGCACATCAAGTGTTGAAGCACTTTTGCGAACTAACATAGCAAGACAAAAAAGGGAAAACTTGTCTTTGAATGGCTCATTGGTACAGTAATGATGATAAAATGTGTTTTTATTTAAAAATGCAATTTTATCACAACAAACCTATAAAAAAGTTGCACGCCTCTGTCAATAGCTCACCTTAGGGGCGATAACATTGTTTCCAATGTCTAACCGGCTTTAGAAAATACCCAACGACATGCATAAAAGACATGACCATAAAGTTCCAGTGATGGGGTCAAACCCAACCCTGGATCAGATGTAGTTTAAAAAAAAGTTAAAATTATAAAAAATACTTCAGTTCATCTTCAACTAAATAAATGTTTATGCTATAAGTATTTTGACCAGGTGTTCCCTGTTTAGCCATAATGGACTACTGGGTTGCTGTTTGGGTCTTCAGTGAGCACCAAATAACATTTTTAGATGCTCCTCTGCTTTTGGACAAAAAAATATGTGCACCCCTGTAAATATGTGTGGATAAATATTCTCAAAGTATTGCTTAAAGTTCAATCCATATTTTAGTATGAGCTTTGATTTTTGAGCTCCAAAATGACGCAACTACCTGTTAAAACAAGTAATGTTTAAACAGCGCATGTGAAAGGCACTACCAAAGTTTGAGAAATCCTCCATTCTGCTGCTCATGCCTAATAATAAGAAAAAAACAACAAGAAAAGAAAACAACCAATTCAGTCCTTAAGGACATTTTTTCAAATGTCAGTTTTGAAGACAAATGAGTAACTTGCCGACAAGTAACCACTGTGCTTGAAACCCTTTTTTAAAAAAAATCTAAATATGTGGTGGTAAATTTAGCAAAATGCAGACATTAATAACTTAAACCCATCTCTGGAGGATTTCTAGTTTACATTAATTAAATCGTAGCCTCTGGCAAACTGCATTTCAAGCAGTATTTTGAAACAAACACACAGAATATCTACTCACCATCAAGCAGAGAAGCAACAGGGGGTCACATACAATTCAAGAGCACAGGGGTTCAAGTGAAGAGAACGAGGGGACGATCCCAAACACACGCATCTAATGTAGGAGTTCTTAGCTAAAACAAAGTTCTTAACTAAAACAAAGTTCTTTAAACTATTACTACCATCCTTTTAAAAACTCAGAATTTATGATTTGGTATGACTATGTGTGGTTAACTAATAAGGACATAGAGATGCTGACATTTGATAAAATGTAACTAAGAGCAGACATAGCAAACAACACACGCTATATTACTGGGGATTGCTGGTGTGTGTGAGTTTAGGAGAGTAAAGCTGAAGGGAACTGAGCAGCACAGCGGCGTCAGCCTGACACCCATCAAAGTTTGCCTGTTATATTTCTATGACACACTGAGTCTCAGGAGAGGCAGCAGTTGTGAAGCTGTGGGAGGTGGGCTAGAAGATTTAGGATGGACAGGAGCCGGTTGAGCAATGGGTAAAGTCATCACGATTACTAAAGTTAGACTGTAAAGTACAAGGTGGGTCTTATTTCGGCTTCTGACTTTTAAAAATAAGTATGCTCACATCAAGAAAGGTAAAACAAAATAAAAAAAGAATTGAGCTGATTTGGTTCAGTTTATACGTAATCTATCAATTTTAATAGCGTGAGGCAATCAGTTTGTGCTTTTTCTAAATGTACTTTTAACTATTTAAATCCCTCCTTGCTGTAGAAAGTATTTATTGAGCTGCTTTTACTTTATTTCTCAAGAATTTGGACTATTTTAGCCCATTTAAACCTCAAAAGTTGCAGTTTTATTTCAAGTGCCTCACAGAAAAACCTCAACCATGTCAAACTGTTGATAAAACTATTGAACAATACCTGTTGAGCTGCAAAGAGCAAATTAGAATTCTGAAGTTTAAAAATCTATAATTTCAAACTATTAGTGCAATCGTTACAAGCATCAGTAAATTCAGAAAAGAGGCATTGGCTCAGTCACAGAGTGTTCGCCCTTGAGCAGGGAGTAGGTTCAATTCCCACTGGGCCCATGCCTATTCCCCATTTGAGGAATGAATATTTGCATTTAAAAAAAATACTGGCCAAATTTGTTCCAGATGTTATTTCAAATACAAACAAGTGGATTGTGTGAAGTGAAGCCATTAAAAGAAAGTTTATTGTAATCTGCTCTAACAACAATCAAACAAAGCTTGTAATGCATGTTTCAATATCAATCGAAACATAAGTTTTTTTTTTAAATATTGTGGATGTTTCTGATTTTGGCTTTCCCTTTACTATAAGATTTTGCTAAAACGAATCCATTGCTTTCTTTGCTGCTCAGAGTTCAATGTGACCACAAAAACTAGTCAGATGTCCATTTAATTGTTAAGTGTATTTTAATATACAACTAACACGCTCTCTAAAAAGCCAGAGTTTAGCTAATGGTGCCTGACTGGCTTTAGAAAAAGGACGTATTGATTTAATATTTCAAATGAGAAATCAGCATTTTTAATAAGGTTCTTTTGCAGGCAGAGATGTAATGAAAACAGCATCTATGATTGTTCTGACGATTTAATGCACTCCTGCATTTGTTTCCATTTTGATAGCAATGATTATGCCCATTTTTTTACCCATAAACACACTTCATCTTTACATTTACGTCATTGTTTGTGATAACCTCCAATAAACAATCAAATTGGCTACATGAAGATATGTTTACAGTAACTCCTCTTAAACACTCTTTGTTTGGAAAATTTTTATAGTTTTTATCATCTTTGTTTCACTGGATTATCTCTCATTATTCAAAATGTAGATCAAAAGAGCTCAGCAAGGCCCTAAAGCCTCACGCTCGGCTAATTTGCAGAAATAAATGAAACAACTTGTTTTCTAAGGAAGCCACTGGAAAAATGTTCAAAGTTGGAAGCCATATTTGCATGAGTAATCTCAAACATGTGCCTTTTGGCTTGGTTTGTCAGGCTCTTTTGTCTTCTATCAGAGAAAATCTGGAGGTGGTGAGATGTGTGTATTATCTTTGGTGATGTCTCTTCTTGGTGCAGCTTGGTCTGATCATATTCAACCACTTTGCTTTTGTGCAGTTGCTGGTTCCCCTTCCACTCTCCCATCTGTCTTTCTGTTTCTAACAGTAATTACTCTTTTATTCTTTAAAAAAAAGTATGTCTAGCAAACATAGTGCATGAAAAGAACGTGCATGAACAGTCCCTCACAGGGTACGCTGAACTCTGCTCTCTGACATTTTTCCTTTCAGTTTTTACAAGAACTGCAGAGCTTTCTATGTCATCCTAAGCTTTTAGTTAAAGGGTATGAGGCAGAGTGGGTCTGATCAATGCTTTAGAATATCCCCTTGAGAACAGACACATGAAAAAGTTAAAACCTGGATTTCAAAAAGCTGTGCTTATTGATTGAAAAGCTTTCCAAAGTGTTTTTCATCTCAGGGACTGTGTGAGGAAAATACTGGCTGGTGTGCGGCTGGGTGCAGATGGCCTGGCTGACCACCATTGGAGCAAAAGAGGGGAAAAAAAAAAAAAAAAGAGTCAGACACTTACCCCTGGCAGTGTTTTTTGTTCATGAAGGGCGTTCTGGGCCTTGATGGCTGACTCACGTGCGCAGTAGGTGAGAAATGCACAACCTGCAACAGAAGCACAGTAAATACGATCATGATTAGAGAGGAGTAGACATGCAAACAAAACCTAAGCAGAAAAATTAAAGCGATAATGAAGAAGGTCTCCAGATGAAGAGGAAGAGAAGCAACCAGATATAATTGCAACCAAAAATTGTGACGATTTTTTTTTCAGGAAAATTTTAGACCCTGTGAACTTCTTTAACCCTAAAACCACACCGAAGCTTCTAAGTCTTGCCAGGATACATAACCCTGATTTACAATGACAACAATATGAAAGTAGCAGGATATAGTGTTGCGAGGGGCAGAAAAGATTAAAAGATTAATCTCTGGATTTAAACACACCAGGATAGCGTTAGAAACCTCTGAGTGATATGTAATTAGAGATGTGGTGCCACGTACACATCAGTATGTGCACAATCACATGCAAATATTTAACAAACTTAAAGAGGATGTATTGGGTTTTTCAGGGACTTTTAATATGTTTGTTCAGTTTCATTTCTGTTTTTGACACACCCCGAGGTGTGTATATGACACACCTTGAATCTATTTTGAAACTAGAAATACAGCGTAGAGCTCATCAAGTAGGCAAAGCTGGTGTATATGCTTTTATGTTCTTATTTTAGGCGGGGTTTATAAAAATGTCACTCCTCGTGACACAGCTTTACACATACAATTCATCATCCATCAAATAGCGCACGCACAACTGATGCAAAAACATTTTACATTACTTTAATTTTTCCTCAATATCCTTTTTTTGAGTAAAATATATTTGGTTGGGTAAAATATCCAAATAAAACGAATGACTGAAAAAAAAATCCAATGGATGACAGTATTTCCACACTTTTTAAAAAATGTTCCAGAACAAAAAAGAAAAAAAAAAACTTCTAGGAGCTTACACAAATTCATCTTTTAATCCACAACCTCACAAGGTGAAAGCTAAAGATTTATTCACCACCTGCCAAACACAGGAGTAGATGTACAGAAAGACTTTAAACAGGCAGTAGATGCAGAACAGCAGGCAAACTCTCTTCAGCTGAAATAGATTTATCTGACAGCAAAAATAAAAAAATTCCAAGAGTTTTGAAGTGTACTTTTTAAAGAAATTGCAGTAAACAAATTTTATCTAAAGCCACTTCCTTTTTTTCCCAAAGCATTTGTTTCTTTTACTTCACTACCACGTCAATAAAGACTCACGACACCAATGGTCGTTTATTAAAGAGAGGTGAAGAGAAGAGGGCGGGGAAAAAGAAGGGATGAGAAAGAGATAAAGGGAGAAGAAAGGGAGGAGATGTAGGAAACCAGATGGAGTATTGAGGCAATCATTTTCTCCCTGACTATCTAGATAAATAGATTTGCTTGTGTTCTGTTAATGAGGTTCATATGGGTTAGCATGCATCATATTTCTGCCACTCTGACGATAGTTTATTAGCAGCCGCTGCGTTCAGAATCTCATTTCATCAACCAAATGCATTCAGTGGATAGTGATATAGTTTTTTACACATAATATTCCAACCTATTTTTCTCGTCTTTTCCAAGATCCCCATTATTTATTGGTATACTGTATTTTCATACCTGAGCACACAACAGCTACATTTCTGTTCAAGGACTGAATACTAATGTCATCAGTTTATTACTCACTAAATATGTGTGTAAGTGTGTGTGTTTGACTTATTACTGGTATCTAAATTGCATTAAATTGGGTTTGTTGTTTAATAAGAATAGTTCTTTTCAGTCTTGGACCTTGCCATTCATTTCAGCCTGAGAAAGACAGGTAGTAATGGAGTCTGTCCAGGGTCAGGACCTTTGAGGTTGCTGACTATGGAACTGATCTCATCCTGCAGCCCTCCTCATAACCTCTTGTGTCCTGGCACCCCTAACCTAATGATTTCCAATTGTCACCAAGTAAATCACTCAATCACTCACACTGCTGTCTAACTCACAATCTCTCCTCAGCATAAAAAACCCCCAAACCAGAATCCTGTTTTTGTTTGTTTAATAGCTGAGGGTAATAAGATGCAATGGCTTCATTTTGTTGTTAGTTTTATTTTTTTTCTTCTCTCCCTTGGTTTCTTGTCGTTGGTTTACCATACAAATACCCCCTCTCTCTGAATAAGAAGCAAGTATTTTGCATTACAATCACAAAGACGATTTATTTGTTAATGTGTAATGCATAGGGCATCGAGAATAAATTAATAACAACCCCAACTGTGGGAAACAAAAGAGAAACATGAACTCCATTTAAATGTGATTCTGTGCTCTTTAATGTATGGCTTAATAAGAATTTGCAGGCCACGGGCGAAAAAGCTTTAACAAGTCCATAATTGGAATCCAAACATGTACAAATTGCCAGTGCTGCATTGCATACCAAGAGCGAAAGTGCATGTGTGTGTGTGTGTGTGTGTGTGTGTGTTTGTGTGGGTGTGTGTGTGCGAGAAAGAAAGGATGATGAAATTATTTGAAACACAACAAAAAGCCACGGTAATCAAAGCCTGCTGACACAGCAACAGGGAAAGCCTTCCCACAGTGAGCAATGATTCTCTGCATCATCTGACAAATACGTAAAACAGCTTCATCTTCCACAAATATCCTAGCCAAAAAACTTAAACTCTATTCCTCCTTGCATTTATACCCTTTTCCTTCTTGCTATACTTGTTACTTAAAAAATGTATTTTTTGGACACTTAATTCCCAATGAGATATGTTTATAGTAGACAATGTTTGCACATGGACATAAAGGCTTAGTATTTAAATCTCATCCAATGAATTGGCATGTAATTAAAGAGAGTTTCATTTTTTAAGGCAGACCGTGTGTTTTGCCAAAATTATTTTAAATTAATTTTACAGCTCAAAATAGTACCACTATAGACAAAAATACAGCCCAATGCATTTTCTTTTCTAATATTTTTTTCAGTCAGATGTGAACATTTTCTGACAGATGGAGCTTGAAAGTTAAATAACATATTTGGACAGCAATGAGTTTACTCTTTTTTATAAGCTTTTTCTTTTAAGTGAGACATTGTTTCCAAAATGACTACTTAGATACAAATTAGAATTTAGATAATTGGATCTTTTTTCTTTTCAAGACAAAGGTCAGTCATAAATGGGTCGGTGCTACTACCATTTTTAAGCAGTGTTTTTGATTGAAAAAAAAATAGCTGCCCCAGTCTGTATTTCTACTGTTTAGGCTTATGAGCCAAATTTGATTCATTTTATCTAAACACTGCTAAAAGAAAAGTTGCTTGAAGGATTATGACATCATATTTGCTGTCACCAATCCCCAAGAAAAAAAAAGAGCACCAGCGTGATTAGATTAAGATGTGACAACCATCATGATGTTTGACTGCAGCAACTCAACATGATCGTCCTCATTCTCTCCTGGCATTGAACACAAATTGTGTACTGCAGACTTGTCAAAATGTCAATGCAAGTCCCAGATGCCTAAACCAGTTTAATCCACATTCTCTTTCTTTCCCTTCCACCTTTCATATCCTCTTTACCGTTTTCTCCACCTCATTGTCCCAAAGGAGCCAAGCAACCCCAGTGTAATAAAAAGTGTGAACTTGCTCTCACTGTGGCATTTCCTTGGTCAGAAAGTGTGAAGGTAGCAGAAACTGAGCCAGTCCTGGCACCGGTTTAGCCTGTTACCTCACACATCATTTGCACTTTTTGGAAAATGCTATCACTGTGAGTAGATTACTTGTTTACTTCATTTACTGCTATGTAGGGCTCTGGGGGCGAATGATGGGCTTTCAGAGGGCTGGAAAACCGAACACAGATTACTTGCAGAGATACAACGTGATGATGACCTGAATCATTGCCTGGCTGAGAGGCAGGAAGCACAATGGCACAAATTGGCTATAAGAGACATAACCAGCTTTATCTCCGAGAAAATTTTAACTCATATAATCATTTTTCAGCTTTGATTTGTTTAGTAGACAGACAATATTGTTTGTCTTTAGAGTGATAAAGGACAGACAAAGAAGTTTAATAAGAAGGAACAGCTGAAGGCAAATATTTCCCACAATGATCATTATCATTGCTCTAAGAAGAATAGTTTTCGGCCTACGCCAAGCAGGCTTATAATAATTGTATAATAAAAGCAGTAGCCTAGCAGAACTTGTAAACCTTAATTAAACTAGACAGTTATGTTAAAAGATGCCAGCGGTGCGCTCGCTTTACATCTGCTTAAATCCAACCACACTTTTCCATCATGCCTTAATCAATCACTTCCTTCTTTCATCTCTGCTGCATCAAATCCCAAAATATCTGCCACCTCTACTCTTGCAATAGCACTCCTGTCATTATACCATCACCTTGAGCAATAAGCCGGGGAATATGAACGCTTCAGAGTGCTAAGGGGCATCAGTGTCTGTCATGAGGGCAAAAAATAGTCCACATAAGTCACTAGTATCTTTCCTGACCCCTGAGTAGGAGACCTCAGCCATTGATTTGTTTCTACTTGCCCACATAGACTACACTAGCTTCCAGGAATCAGTCAAACAAATCCATAGGCAGCCCATTCATGGGAAGTATGTGCACATTGTCGACATTTATGCATCTCTGTACTAAAATGTGTTTGTGCACATATTTGTTGCAAATTTCAGAATAAACAACTGTGATAAAAAGTTATAAATTCATTCTAAATGTATCGGCCATCGTTATGTATTGACAATGGGACAAAGACATAACTTTACATTTAGACAAGCTTTAACACCTTCACATTTTCAAACTACCTCATGTAATTGCAGTTAAGTAATATTGATGCTTCTTGGAACATCTAACTTAAGAGCATATCTCAAAAATGGTCATGTGTATTTATGACTCTTTTCCTACTTTAGGTTAGTTTGTTCGGCACAAGATGAAGGAACAGACAAGATGAACTGCCTCTGGCTTTCCATCCCAAAATTTGCCTTGATTTCCTTTGGCGTTTGATTTTGTAACATTTTATGAGGCAGCACTATGCCACCTTTGGCTGTCCTGCAGCATTTTAAAGCTTCTACTTCGTAGACTATCTCAGTGTTTCCTTTCTCTTTTGCTATTAAAGCAATGACCTGATCTATACAGACATCTACTAGTGCTCTGCATCCCTGATGAGCAGGCTAATTGACACTGTTAATGGATGGAGTTTCACAGGGCTGTAAATAATGTGTAGGTTCACACTTACTGCCTCCTGCTGTGTTACTTCTGGGAGGTCAACAAGAGTTTACCTGCCAAGTGCTGTCTTTCCAACCGGCCATTCCTCCCTCCCTCCAAGTCTGCCTCGGCCAAGGGATTTACAGAAATCAATAAAAGTTTCTCTGAGCCCCCCACCTGACTCAAAGTCAGAAAACTGCATCTCTGCTTCTTCATGGGCTAGAACAAGCACTTACAAAAACAAACAGGATTACAAAAGGAAATGATCTAATCACCTCCACCTGGTTCTCACTATTTGGTTCTTCCTGTTCACAGTGTAGCACCGGACGGTGCAATCTGTCAGGCTCACAGCCAGTCTTCATCGCATGTATCCAATTGGTGTTTTTGATCAAATTTACCAAACAATATCTGTCTCAAGGATAGTGGAAAGCATCTCAAACTTCAAAACAGATTGAAAGATCACACCTAAAACATCTTAGATGACTGGCAGCTGCAAACTGACTGTGGTTGGAGACAAGAATCAGGATCTCAGCCACTTTGATTTAGCAAATTGAAGGTTACCTTTAAAGATACCACTTCAAAGCCCCTAGAAGCTGCTTAGATGAATTGGTAGGAGGAAAAGAAAAGTAAAGAGTTGGTGAGGAGAAATAAAATAATGCCATAATAACTAAATATGTTTCAAATAAACTTTCAGAAACCAAATTTTTAATTCCATGAAATGATGTGGCAGATATTTTGTATCTATGTTTGGGGAGGCGATAGCTCAGTGGTAGAATGTTCACCCATAGACCGGAAGTTCACAGGATCGAATCCCACTGAGCTCATGTCTAGGAGTCCTTGGGGAAGACACCTAATCCCCTGTTTCTCCCACCATTGGCGCAGTTGCGGCTGCCTGCTGTGGTGTAATGCGGCACAGAAATCTCCCTGTTGAGGATTGAATAAAGTACAAATAAAGTTCTATTTTTACCCTGCATGCCAGAAAATAAGTTTGTGTCCTTTTTCCTGCTTTTGGCCTTTATTCATATATCTCACGTCACCACTGGAGATGGAGAAGACAAATAATTATCAGACATGGTGTGACTAACAAGCAGGCAGCAGGGTGTTAATTGCATTGATGTATACTTCCGAGTAACCACATTCAGCCCGGAGGAAACCAGAAATACTGCTCTGCTAGCAAAGAGGTAAGGATGGATGGATGGATAAATAAATAAATACTGTCTAACAATGAACCACATAAAATTTCTTAAATTCATTTTATCAGTTTCTCAATTCAAACTAACTTTTTAATTATTAGAAAATTCAATTGCTCGTTATTCTCTGCTCTGCAGACTGTGGCAAACCCTTTGCTCTTATCACACTAGGAAAAAAATGTGGATGTGACATCTCCGGTACAAAGCATCTAGCAAGTTTGTGTCAGTGGCTCTATAGCATAGAGAACATCAACCCCAGCATCAATCCATCAGAGTAAAAAAAAGGAAGAAGTGATTGAAGAAAGGAGGAAAAGAAGACAAACATACAGAAGGGATAAGGAAGAGAAGGAAAAGGAAGCAGCAGGGACACAGCTCTGAAGCCACCCACAGATGCTCCCTCCACATCTCCCCGCCTTCGTTTTGAGCACAGAGTGGGAGCATTTTTTGGGGGGGAGGCTGGCAGGCAATCAGTGATGTCATGCCAGCAGTGCAGTGATGGCAGCTTAACCTATTTTCGGAAATACCACAGAAATTCTATTTATAACCACGCGGAGCAGAATGTATTTTCACACATCTCATACACTTTGGGAGTCAGAGACATTTTTAAATTTAAAATATGTCTTCCTTATATTCAAACAGACATGTGATATCCAAAAGTAAGCATAGGACAATATTATAAATGTAACTTCAACTCAGACTAAAACTGTTTTCTTAAGGTACAACAATATTGAAAAATAAAATTCTATTCTTTGTATGTAGCCATTTTAAAAAAATTATTACAAGATTATAGCAAAACCGTACAATAAAATAGCATATTAAAGACACCAAATTAGCAATGGCAGTTGCTGTAACAGCATTTAAATTATGTATAACTACTTTTACCGAAGGGCTTTTCCCATGTCAACAGTTCTCAGGTGCTCCTCCCTTTCAACCTTCATCCTGCCCCGCAGTGCCAAAATGCCCCTTGGTCTGTCAGACTCATCCCCCATGTCCCAAAGCTGAGTTATCACTCCACTCAACCCATGCCTCCGGATAAAAGCTAGTATTTTTTCTGCATCTCTGGCAAACACTTAATCAATTCTTTCCAACTTATCTATCTATCCATACGTCCATTGTTTTTGTGCCGTTTGTCTGTCTGTCATTCCAGCTTGTATGCTACGCTGCATACATCTGCCATCCACCCTGTCCAATTCTTCATCGTCACATTGAGCTATATGACAGAGAATGATCGGGTGACAATGCTGAGGCAAATCCACAAAGCTCTGCACTCTCAGGCAGATAGACACATGAATGACATTTATGCATTGTTCATTCGCACCATCATCAAGGGCTCAACCATTTGGCAATCAGAGAGATGGGACAGCTTGACTAATCTGTGATTGTTTTTTGGAAAAAACAGGGGGGTTAGCAAGCCCTCCAAGGGCACAGCAGTATAAGGCAAGACAAATAACTTATTATTTTCTAGGCTTGTACAAGGCTTTAGCGCATGAGTTCTCCTGAACCATTCCAAAATGGAGAGGGATTATCACAAAACATTGCATTAAAATCTTCCCTTCTTCCTTGTTATTTCGTTTTCTTTCTAAAATGAATCCGTGCCCAGTCAGGCTCAAACACAACATTAAAGAGCTCATGCTATTCTAACAAAAACCACCACCACCCCTCCCACCGTGCCCCTTCCCTTTTTATCCCCCCTCTGTGCCTTTATAACCCCTGTCATAAGAGTACACTCTGCTCTGTAGGCAACGGCACTCTATGCAAAGCTACCCTTTCAAAACAGATATGCTTCTATCAGTCTATTTAGAGTAAGAAAATAGCTGTGACATTTGTCATGGGAAGAGACAGGGCTGTGCCTCTGTCATCTCTACCTTTAGCAGAGAAGCGTGGCAAACAACTCAATGCAAAAGATTACATTTACATAATAGGAAAAGTCCGAAATAGATAAAAAGTTCATTAAACTTACTGAAAAGTTTAGAATTATTTCCATTTAAATATACTTTTAATTTCTATGTTCCCACTATTCCAACCAAAAAGAAAACATTTAACAATGGTACTTTCTTTTTTGATTTGGTAGAGCGGTCAGCACATTCTCTTTCTGGAAAGTTGTCATGAGTAAGACAACCACAAAGGGTACTGTTCATCTAGTCCTACATATGACTTCTCAGTTCAAATGAACACTCCTTTGTAGATTATTTTACACTATTCAATATTTGCATAAAACAGGTATTTGCTTTGTCACGACATTTTCTCAAGTAAAGAACATCTGTGTTGCTAAGCAACATTGATTCCCCAACTTAGAGCACACTATCTGCTGTTTATAGCAAAGAAGACACTGAGTAGTTCCCTTAGCCTAAATTAGACGTATATGTCTTTTGGGAGAAGAAAGCAGCTAAAGGAATTTGTGATTTAAAGTGACACACTTTTTAGGTTAGCATAAAATGATTCCAAAGACCGTTAAATATGCAAATAAATAAGAAGCATTAGAAATGTAAATTTCCCTAAAACCACCTTCCTTTTACATGTTGTCCCTGCTATGGTTGCACATCAAGAGAAAATATATTCCACAAAAGTTGTGAAATAACCGCACTTACAACATAGAAAGTCTTATATACTGCAAGCAATAATAAATGTTGCATCGAAGCAGGAAATCAATCCATCTGAAAGGTCCTCCCAAGCAGGGATTAGCGGGGAAAGACGGTAGCAGAGATGCAATAAAAGTCGGTTGTGTCTGGTGATGCTAACCTCCAGCAGAGCGCTACCTTGTCGGTATCCAAGATTACCAATCTCCTTGGGAAAGCAACAGAAGTGAGCAGAGGGAAAAGGGAGGCAGCTCTCCTCATCCTGAAGTCAAGGCCCACAGCGCCTGTCAGTACCAGTTGAACTACTGCATCTTTTATGAGGAAAGCCCTGTTGCTTATTACAATATTTACAGACGCTAAAAGATTGCAAAGTGAGTGTTTTTACTGCATTAGCTTGGCCCGATGGCCTGCACACACAAGGTCTTCTGAATTTTTTTTCATGTGCAATAGTGAATGAGATCATGGCATAAAACTGAAATTAGTCCAAGATTAGGCTAAAGATTGAAGGCTAATTTTGTATTTCTGTTCCCCTCCAAATGTGTTGTATTAGTAAAAACTTTATTGAATCATTCCATTTTAATAACAATGAAAGCTGTTCGAAAGGTTACTGCTGGGTATTCAATTTGTCCAGTGGTGTGTGTGCCATCCATGTTACATATACAGCTTTGTTTACGGTCTTTAAGTGAGTTTATCCCATCTGTTTCCTCGTGGGGGATAATGTCCTACAGCAGTGCTGTGATCTTTGACACTTCCCATAAGGCGCATTAAACACAAAGACATGTAAAAGTATGCATACTTTCTATTAAAGAAGAGACAACCATTTCAATGAACCAGAGATTTATGTAATCAATGCTACAACCTTTAAGCTACATTGCTTATTTGAGAAAAATTTGGTCTAATAATAGTAAATCATTTTGCTTTTGGCTGTTATTGTGTGTTTGCGAGTACGGTTTCCTCTTCTATAAGAACACAACGCGTAAGGAAACTCTTTCCATCAAACTGCTTCTGTGGGGGGAAAAGAAATAAAAACTGGAATAAATATTTTATCAGATTATTCTATGATTTAATGTGCTTCTGCTTGACTGGGGCAATATTTCCATTTATAAATGTATTACCACAATGATATCTGACACAAGCTTAATATTGATATGGGGGCTGTTCCGGCCAGCAGATTGGAGAGAAAAGAGATTGTTTGACTGTCTGTCCGCTGTGTTAAATCACTTTTTTTTTATCCGTCTTTCATTTAGAAGTGTGTTCTGCATGTACTGTAAGCATGAGGTAATTAAACCGAAAGGGAGAAGTTTTCACAGTCTGAGCTAAATTCAACATCAGGAAATCCTCTACCAATTAATACCAGTTCGGCGACAATAATTGGCAGGCCATCGACGGCGTGGGCAGAATTAATCATTTGAAGAGGCAGACTAGACTGAATTTTTAATTGGGAGAGGCAGCCACTGTTTAGGGAAGCAACCAGCTGATCACCCAAGAGACTGCTGCTTCAGACAATGTGCATTTGCTAATCCTCTTGAGTCAAGTTATTATGGCCATGCATTATTATCACGCTTTACAAACTAATTCCATGTTTTCCCTCGTGGATTACCAAGAGGAAAGAAAACAGTCGCAAAGAAACAAGAAAATAAAAAAAACACACACAACACAATGAGAACAAAAATCAAAATGACAAAATGGAAAATATTTAGTGTCATGGTGTTTCGTCCTGCCTGAAATGGACGTGAATGCCTTTGCATATCAGTATTTGTATCGAGGAGAATATGCTTCTGCAAGTAAGCTGGCCCGGCATTTCCGTCCGGATGCATACCCACAATCCTCTTGTGTTTAATAACATGATTAACTAGGAAAGATTGTTGACATATTAGAGTTTGATTAGGTATTGTTCATTGTGGAATCAGGCATAATTACATTCTAAGACAGTTCATTTGACTAAACTCTGCTAATTAGTTGTTTGTTAATGAATGAGGGTAAATAAGGTCTTTGAGAAAAACATCCAAACTAATTTTGGTTTTGATTTGGTTTAAATCAGAAAAAGAATATTTTATTTATAATAGTCCAATTAAAATAAAAGAAAAAGAAATACTCAGCCACTTCGGCATAACTATTAGATTATGATTATGTGACACAAAGTAGCCTGAAAACTATACATAATAAACAAATAAATTTATAATGCGAGTAGTGTAGAATTGTGTGAGTCTGAACAGTTTTCTTTTTGTTTTATTTTCCCAAGGATAGCAATCACTCAGGAGTGAAATATTGCAATCATCATGCAACTCGGTGCAATGGCATTGTTATAGACTCTGTGCAAGGCACACAATAGCCATAAAAATGAAAAAATACCATTAAAAAAAAGGAAATTATGCCTTAAATAAACAAATAAATAGGTCCCTTCTTTCTATTATACAGTACATAATGGCACTAGTTAAATGGAAAGAAAGAGCAAGTTCACACTCTTTAACTTCCTCTGACAAAATTAGGACACATATTGTAGACAAAGCACTTTTGTGGCAGTGAAATTCTTGTGTAGGAACAAAAGTCATAATCGCTATTTGCAACATACACAGCATGGAAGGTTTGCTGTGTTTGCAAACAGCATTAGTGCATTAGTGTCATATCTCTTTAGATGTCTTGTGGGGAAAAAATCTCACTCATCTTTCAAACATATCCTTCTTCAAAGAGACGTCAGGAAAAAATTGTGAATTCTTTTTTTATAATGGTAGTTTTTTACTTTTAGCTTCGTTGTACTGTCGAGGTTTGGAATCACAGATGTTAAAGCTAATATTTAAGTAAATATGTTCATAATTTTTTGTGTATATTATAAACTGGACTGTTGACAATGCTCGGTGTATATAATTCTTGCCAAAATAGCAAGTTCCTGAGAGCCGTAACCATTATAACAAACCAATTTCACTGATTATTTTAATCACAATCACCTTCAACATGGGTTTCACTGAAGTGTGACTGGACGACAAGAAAATTAAAGAAGTCTGACCTTTAAAAGTGTTGATGAGTGATGAATAGGACAATAATGATGATGGTAATGTTTACTTGTGTCAGGGTGGGGGCATCACAAGGAGAGGGCAGGGGGTATGTATGCCTTTACTGTAAAGTAGGTTTTACACCCACACAGAGATCTGAGCATCACATATCTCTCTTACCAACTTCATTAGGTCTATGGAAGATGGAAGTTGTCACTGTGGCCTATATATAGTGAATTGAGCGGATTTACACCCTCTGCTTCCCTCAGCCTTCTATTTCAACAGAGGCAGCGCAGCATCACCGTCTCCTTGGCGACGTCCGTCATCTTGTGACAGCTCGCTCTCCCCTTTGGAGACATTGTGGAATGAACAGATTTCACTCTGCTGCCTTTTTCTTTCCTTTATATTTTATTTTATCGCCACCCGCTCCATTCCCAAACTAAGGGGTGTAAAAGAAAGCATGTGAATGAATAAATGATGCTCAAAAAAAAAAAAAAGATGGGACTGGGAAGGGAGAGCTCTTTAAAAATGCATCCCTCCTCTGTCCCACTTAGGAGCATGTTAAGGAAATAATCTTAGATTACAATAAAAACAAAGAGAATGGACACAGAATTGGAAGGAAAATGATTGATTCTCTTATTTCCAGCCTATTGTAATTGATCTTCTTTAATCAGAAGCAAACGTTTATTAGTTCATTTTCTTGCAAATGAAGTTCAAATTTTTGTAAATTATAATAAATTAAAAATAAAAAGGTGGTTTTGATGAGAGGGAAACAGTTTGGATGTAAAGGGGATGTTTAATTAAAAGTGTAACAGATTAATAAGAGATGCTTTATAATTATTCTCGTTACCTTTGTGCATGCCGGTGTATCGGTCCTTGAGAACTGTCAGTTCGTGGATTTTCCCAAACTGTTCAAACAGGGGTTTCAGGTCTTTTTCTTCCAAGTTCCGAGGAATCTGCCCGATAAAAAGCTTAATAGCATCTTGATCTTTCATGGTGCCGTTCTCCGGATGAATTGAAATGGGTTCTGACCCGTTCATGGGTTTCGGAAATGTGATCGGGGGGTATTGGTGCTGATGTGGGATTAGTAGTAGTGGTTGTTGGGTCGGTAGTGCCCCTGGTCCGGTGAAAACCAGGCTGGAGTGAGCGGGTTGGGGCTGCTGAGGATGCTGCTGCCTTCTTGTTTCAGTCTGAGTGAATCTGGCCATTCTGAGCTGGGAGCAGAGTGGATAATAATGACAACACACACACACGCGCGCGCTGTGAGAGAGCAAGCACTCAGCTGGAAACCAGGCTGACTTTCTATCCGACACACAACGTACCCGCACACACACTAAGAGCAAAAAAAGGGGGATTTTGTTGAGAAAAAAAACACAGTGGTGATATCAGACGCTCTAAAGCGACACCCAGTGGTTACGAAAAAATAAAAAAAATAAAAAACAGCAACTGATAGAAAAACAAACCTCCCAAAAAAACAAGTTTTAAGTCTCGATGTTCTCATTTTGAACTTGTAAGACTATTATTATTTTTTTTCGATATTCTTAGCCGTTTATCTCGAAAAGGGTCATGAGGGGTGCTGGAGCCCATCCCGGCTGTTTTCAAGTAAGAGGTAGGTTACTACACCCCAAACAGTTCGCCAGTCTGTTGTGGGGCCACACTCATTCCTAGAGGCAATTTTGTAGCGGCTAATTAACCTGACATGCATGTTTTGGAGAGTGGGACAAAATCAAAGTATGGAAAAAAAACAGAGGTGTCAAGTAGCGAAGTAGAACTACTTCGTTACCTTACTCAAGTAGAAAATCTCGTTATCTTTACTTTAACGAAGTAATTATTTTTTTGTCTACTTTTTACTTTTACTCACTACTTTTTTATGCAATTATCTGTACTTTTACTTCGTTGATTTTATTAAAAGTAGTCGCTACTTTCTCCATTTTGTCACCGTTAAAAAGCCGCGACTGTCGGATTTTTTTTTTTTTATGAACCCTGAATGCATCAAACAAAGGAACGGATGAATGATTGGCTGAAAGGTCCAGTCAACCATTACTTTGGGGCGAGTAGCACCGCCCACAAACTTTTAAAGAGCAGGAATTGAGACTTGTTGCGGGCTCGGAAATCAAAGTGTTTCTGATGCTGCAACACTTAACTTTGATTGAAATATCAGTTTTTTTTAAAAAAAAAAAAAAAACAACAGCAAAGAAATGTTTTATTATTATTATTATTTTCAGTCTGCGGTTATTGTAAACGTCTTTGCTGAAAATGTTGTAGATGGTATTTTTATAAAAATAACTTTGATCTGTGACGCACTATTTTATCTTTAGAAACAAAGCTAATTGAACTAATTAATCCATAAATAGTAGTGGATGAAGTATTTGTGCTTAAAAGCACCCAAAATGTTATTGATTAGTTTATAAAGACTGACTGAGGAGATTAAAACTACACATCGCTTAGATTTTGTATAATGTAGATGTTTGAGTTAACATTAAAAAACCTTATATGTACACATATATATGTAGATATGTATATATATAAATTTACATATACCGTCTCCTAAGTCCCGCCCCTACTGGTTTCTTTCTGGGTTTCTTAAAATCTTATTTCCCTGGTTATTTTTTCATTTTTACAGTTCTTAAAATTTTAGAAAAAGAATTTAAGGATTTTGCCTCCTGTGTGTTTCCTTCACTCCCACTGCCTTACGAGTGCAGGTAAAGGGTGTTATTTTTTCAATGGGCGTGGTTTTACTGGGTGTACGACATTTTTTGTAAAATACGATAATTTTACGTCATTAGTACGATAATCCAGCACCTCCCACCTGGCAACGCTGGTCCCAGGTGTCACGCAGGCTGTATGTGGCACTCCCATACTTACCAACTTGTTAAAGACTATTCATTATTGCCTCAAAGAACTTTGAAAACTAGCTGCCTTCAAGGCTTGAAAAAGTCTTTTGGTCATTTTTTTTTCATTTATTTATTTTTTTTAACGTTGAGCGTGTTTGTATTTTTTTTACATTGAGTGTGTTTGTGTCTTGAAGTTGGTTAAATTAGGTGATGCAGAGTGAAGCTTGGTAGCTGAAGGGACGTTACATGATGCCCTGCTTATGATAATACATTTGATTGTGTTCATTAATCGATTTCCAATAAAGATTATTAAGAAATAAATGTTTCTGATTCATAAAGTTTCACCAAAACACTTTCATTTATTATCATATTTTCTGCTCCTTAAAGCATGTGATAATAGTTAAAAAATATGTTCATTCGCTTTTGTTAACAATATTCCTTTTTTTCTGAAAATTACTTTTACTTTTTTTACTTGAAGTAGTTTTAAAAAAGGTTACTTTTTACTTTTACTTAAGTAGAAAACTTGAGCTGATACTTCTACTTTTACTAAAGTAGTTTTTTAACTCGGTATTTATACTTCTACTTGAGTAGAAAATGTTGGTACTTTTGACACCTATGAAAAAAACCCACACAAACATAGGGAGAACATGCAAACTACACACAGAAAGACAAATGTTTCAAGCCCTGTCATCATTTTTTATGTCAACTGATTACATTCTCAATTACTGTAAAAAAAACTAACAAAAAAACCAATATGATCAGGTGTTATTTGTATCAATTTCATGTTACATTCTTTACAGTGGCGCAGTGGTTGGCATGGTGGCCTCGCAGCAAGAAGGTCAAGGGTTCGAGTCACACAGTGGGGACAAGCATTGAAACACTGGCCTATCTGTGTGGAGTTTGCATGTTCTCCCCATGTATATGTGGGTTTTCTCCAGGTACTCTGGTTTCCTCCCATGCATGCATATTATTTGGCCACCAAAATATTTGCTCCTAGCAGTGAGTATATGAGAGGATTGTTGTGTGTGGCCACGCAACAGACTGGTGACCTGTTCAGGGTGTACCCTGATTCTCACCTTAAATCAGCTGGGATAGGTTCAGTCCTATGCAGAGGGGCCTTTCTGCATGGGCCCCTCTGCAGATAGGGGCAGCCCCTGATGAGATGCTTAAATGACCGCATCTCATCATTTAAGTGGTTTAAATGATGAGATGTTAAATTCTTTCCATTTACTAGCACAAATTTGAGGATCAAAACGAACATCAAGACATCTTAGGTGTGTTAATGTTGACATGTTGACAGCAGTTTTTATATGTGAATGTACTGGATTTTTAAGTGATGTCAAAAATGATCAAACAAAATTAAATCAATTAGTATTTGCAGTAATTTCATACATGCTTTCAATTGCTTAGATAAATGAACACAAAAGTGGAATTTTAAAAAAGTAACACAAATATGTAATCAAAGATTTGTTCATTCTCTCTCTCTGTCTCTCTCTCACACACACACACACACACACACACACACACACACACATACACACACATACACACACACACACACACACACACACATACAGACACACACTTCTTGTACCTTACTGTATAACCCTTATTTCCTATTTCCTCTTTTACCACTATCTGTTATCTATTTAATTGTATTTTAAGATAATTAAACAGTGCAAACTCCTGCTGGGAAGGCAATAAAAAAACAGGCGACCACCCAGATCTAGACTGGACGGGGTTTGCATTAATACCACATGTCTAAAAAGCAAGACCCCCAAAGTAATGACCCAGATGACCCAAAAGTAACTGCTGTCTGCAATCAGATCCACATCAACACGGGACTGCAAAAAGTTGAACAAACTAAGCAAGATTTAAAAAAAAAAAAAAAAAAACATATAGAACAAAGAATAAGTTTAAAAATATTCTTAAGTAGATGTTTTGTTTACAGATTTTAAAAACGTAAAAATATGGTGATTTTGTAATTACAGACAACGAACATACACTGATGAAATTTTAATCTTTGAGTTCTGACATTGAAGAAAATGGGCTTGAAATTTTTAGTTTTGAGATTTGATCAAAAAGATCATGAGCTCATTTTCTTTTCTGAGTCTCAAAGAGTCACTTCTATCTATTCAATGGAGTTACATTTGCAAGAGCAACTTAACCATCTTTAGAAATTCTTCCTGGAGAATACAAAAAAATTTCCATGCCAGCAGGAAAAGTCACTCCTGTTACATCCTAGGTTCTTTTTGTTTGACGTGGTTTCAAGTTTGTTTCATAAGTGCATCCAGAGTGTATCATGGCCAGGCACCTTGGCAAACTCATCTGGCTGCGTAATTAAGAGGAGCAGCATTTGTACTCTGAACTCCTCCCAGATGTCAGAAAATTTCACCATGTGTCTGAGCGAGAGCATTGAATCCTTGCAGAGAAAACGTATTTTGTTCACTCATAGTGTTCTGCTTTTGGTCTCTATCCAGAGCTTTTGACCATCAGTGGGTGTAGGAACAAAGGCTACTTTGAAAAGGTTAAAATCTTTTACAAACCAGTTTTATGCAGCAAAAGTCAAAGTTTGGACATGCATGCTCATTGTATCTATCTGTTTACCAATGTGTATTAAACTTACTGTAAATAATTCCCAATTAACATGCTAGTGCATTCTGAAAAAAAAAATGTCAAAAGATTTTTTAGCACATTAAAACTCCTAAAACATATAAAATACTGGGCTGAGACTAACTCCAATAAAGTCAATGTAAAGCAGGGCAGACTCAAACTTAACTGGAAAGCATCTTTAAATAAACCACCTCTAAGACAGATTTCTAATTACAGCCTATTTAACAGTGGATTAAATGAAGTGATATACTGCCCCTGACAGCAGGCTCAAGGCTGCAAGGTGAATCAATACAGCAGGCTGCTCTTCTCTGACTGTGGAGGAGCAACACCACAGGAGGGCCCACTCACAAATCTGACTTCACAATATCTGCATCGCTGTGTGAGTGCTTTGCCTTTAGCCACGTGTGCTGCTTTGAGTTCAGTTTTATACCTAAAGAGCCAAAAAAAAAAAAAAAAAAAGCTGAATTTCCAACTGACTTGGTAGAAAGAAATCGGTGAAGAAAGTTCATACTTTAGAAGTTTAGCGAACACATAAAAGAGACGGTTGTCCTCATTGTGTAGGAAGCAGAGATTATTGCAGATCATTGAATTCTGCTCATATTTATTTTTGCAAGTTCAATAAGCGTAGCGTCAAGGAAAAGTCAGGTCAAACATTGACTTTGAAAGTCAATTAAACAGTGGGTGGTAGCTATACAGAAAACGGGCAATTTTATTGTAAATTTGTTCTTTTGAAACGTGAATAAAATTCTTTAAAGCGAACCAAAGCACAACCCAGAAGGCATTTGTTCAAACACTCTTTGTTTTCAAAGTAAAAGTGTTATTTATGCTCTGCCCATTGTGCTATAAATTTATTGATGAGAAGAGGCAGGGTTCTTGTTGAATGTGGCTTGCTATTTGAATTGGAACTGACTGGGACGGTGGTCGAAGTCTGCATCCGATGGCTCAGTGTGTTAGCCCACTTACATCTGTGGTGAGGAAACAAACAGAGGCACAGCGCAGCTCATATTGAGTAAGAGTGTTGAGCTGTCATGGCACTGGTTCAACAGCCTCTGAGGGAGGCCAAGTGGCTATTTTTAGGGATGTGGTCAACGCAGGAGGAGGGGTATTGAGAACTTCCACTTCATTGATTTTTATTGACCGAAGCCATTAGTGTTTCACCAAGCTAAAGGCAGGGACATGAAATCAATAAAGGTCACACTATTAGTGCAAACTAAAAAGTTACATACAATTTAACTTGCTGACGTTTATTCTGTTGCTTGTTAACCAGCCGAGGCACCGAAAACAAGGCTTGGAAAGTCAAGTCAAGCAGGCGATGGGAATTATTTTGCATTCTCAGTGGTTTCTACACAAAGTACAGACAGACAGACATAACCACACATATATTAATTGCCTAAATGCAGCAATGCAAAAAAAAAAAAAGAATAGGCTTACAGTAGACATAAGCATTTTACTGGTATTTTCTAAAAAGGAAGCGTCGCTAAAAAAAAAAAAAAAAGGAAACTCTTTTAAAAAAGAAGAAAGCTCCTCTCTGCTTCGGCTGACATGCTGAAGTTCACAAAGTGTAGTGGACTGATAAGCAAAATGAGTTTCAGATGTCCCTTGGTGCCTAATTCACCATCACACTGGTTGTACAATTCATAGCACGCTTGTTCGACTGTGAGGTGTTGTTCAGGAAAATTAAGGTGTGACGTGATGATGGAATATCACACCGAAGGGACATTTTCATGGACCAGTGACTTAACAAAGTGATGAGATGAGATGTGATAAGACCAGGCTGAAATGTGAAGTTGTCTCACTAGACTATCTTCTGCCATCCTTTGGTCCCTGGACAAAAAGCTGCATTAAGCCTCTGGATATTGATAAGAGCTTCCTTTTTTTACAGGAAAGATACAACAGAGGAAGTCTTTCATGATGTTGAAAAAGCAAAAGAATGCAATGATGTAGTTTTAGTTCATGCTTATATTAGTATTTAGTAAATACTTTTCTGTGTGTTTTATATTTACATACTTTTTTTCTGTATATGGGAAAGCTGAAAGGCATCAAGGATGGCATAGCTTTATGTAGATACATTTTTTTTATTTAAAAAATGCAAAAATTGAAAATCTTTCTGGTTTATGTGACTTTTCTGCTGCTCGTTGTTTCTTGCTACGTGCTAGATGACTCAGAGTCACAGTTACACATGTGACATCGGCACTTCCTCACTGATGACAAAAAAAAATCTTTTGTGTTTTCATCTTCTTGGAAGTTTCCTTTGCAGATTATCTCCAACTTGACAGTTACATTGTAGATGATAGTCAAGGTATTTCCTAATTAAGTTGCATCTAGCTTTAACCAAACACCTCAAAGTTGTTTGACTCTACAAGTCTTTTCCAAATCAGTTGGAAATTAAATACTTAGAATAGACATATCATAATCTTTGTATTAGTTTCTTGCTTTTGCAAGTTTTGTTAATTGTAAATTTGTCACGCTAGAAGCTTAAGATTCAAGATTTAAAACTCAGTAAAAATGTGTTTCCCTGTGCAATAATATCCTTACTTTGCAACCAAAGAATATAGCATGTAATAAATAAATATTATGGGTGAAGAAATGTGCAAAATATTTAAAAATGTAATTATTTGTAAAAATAAATGCAGAAGTACAAGATCTGCTATTCACACCACAAAAATGTTTTACTCATGTTGCACAATAAAACAGTCTATCTGTGGGCTGGAAATTATCGTTACAATAAGAAAAGAAACTTGTTAAAGTTGATTTGGTTTCTGAAATAAAGTACATTGGTAGTAAAAACTGTCATATATTCTGCACAACTTATCCCTAACAAGGACGTGCAGGGGATATGCTGGCACCTACGTTTATTGGCTGATTGGCTGAAAGAGGCACCGAGAATCAGCCTAAAAACATAAAGAGGAAGAGAATCCATGGCTAGATCAAGAGGCTGACCTCGCAGGGAGGCGTGGAGGTGATCCTGTGACGAATGCTGAAGGGACGTAAATCTCTGACTCACTGACAAGCTGACATGCACATGACCAGTAGGAAATTACTGCTTTGATTCTGTTTTCATTTCAGATGTCTAATGTCTAATTTAAGGTGAAAGGCAGGGTTCACCCTGAACAGGTCGCCAGACACAGACGCACAACCATCCACACACTCATTCATAGGGGCAATTTTATAGTGGCCAATTAACCTGACATGCATGTTTTTGGAGAGTGGGAGGAAGCTGGAGAACCCATGCAGACATGGAGAGAACATGCAAACTCCATACAGAAACATTTAATCTGTTCATATAATCTGTATGATACTAGTGATGTAGACATTTTCTTAAACATTCTTTTGAAGTGATTTTAGATACATAATAGTCTTGTCTGAGTTTGAAGTTACAGCGTTAAGCTTGAGAAGTAGAGCAACTAAGAAACAAAATACTAGCAACTGTTTACCTCAAAGTTTTTCTGGCAAATTCCATCACATTCTTCTGTGGGCCAATCTTAACATTTCATGAGAGTGCTTTGATACAAAAGGGTAGCTGACTTAATCTCGAAGGCAGGCAACAAGACGAGATGAAGAAGAAAACAAAAGCAGCTGTCAAGATCAAGAAAAACTTTCTCAGGCAATAAATGCCCAACAATTTGTATAAAATCCCAAGGACGCCAGTCTCCTTCACTTCTGTGACTTCAACAAAGCCTTGTTTTGTAAAGCTTCAGACAATAAAATTATACAACAGGGACGCATAGAGGGCACTGTCAATTACATGACGAAAGAAAGTCTGAAAACTAAATCACAGTTTAAAACTTAACAAAATCCAGAAAAACAAGACAATTTCTTTTTTTAAAATTCTGTTCAGAGAGGTATTGTGGAGGTACAATACTGATCAACCAAGAGGTCCTACCTAACCATAGGAAAGAGGAGAGAAATGATCAATTCCTCCAGAGAAATCAAAGGATGAGTCTTTTGGTGTAATCATTTTTGTAAGACATTATGGTGTCAACTTAAAGTGTTATTTGGGCTCTTAATTATCCTAAATAAAATAAGTGATATAATTTATTGGGAATAGTAAAATATCTCTTTTTTAAAAAAGTTGTTAGACAAACAACTAAATAAATTAAAATCACAGTTCACTTACATGTAAATAATAAAAAGTTTTCTTTTAATCAATAACCAATTCATTTTCTTTTACATCTATAAGTGCCCTACCTCTTGCGTATTCCACTCAGTTTGTTTCCAATTTTGTGGTGCAGTTGTGTTTTAAAGACATTAAATTCTTTAACAATTTATTTTTCAGAACTCGTCTTATTTTATTCTGGTGACTTTTGAAACAAGCAAGCACCGATGACTCTTCCAGGTGACGAAGACATTCTCTGTTTATACATTTTTGATCCAAGAAATTCTTTTGCTTGTAAATAGTGCAAATATTTGCAGACGGGATAGAGATTCCATCAGACAAAATTGATGTTATATAGCTAAATTTACTTGTCATTTAAAAAAAAAAAGAATTATAACAGTTGTAGATCAGACGTGTAATAAGGAAAAGAAATACTATTCACGATAACTAACATTTAAACAGTATCAAAAGCACGGTCATGACTAGGTATTGCTAACTAAAGCCAAATGTCAGCACAGTGAATACGTTTTACTGAAGGCTATTAAGTGTGTCTGGGAGTTGTGATATCATCCAGGAACAGTGTCAGCATAAATAAAAACCATGAACCTAAACAGATCAGAGGCAGACCAGGGACCCTCAAGCACACCAGGACACCCACCTGAATGGCAGAAGCCGCAGTCGTCAGAAAGTAGATCAAGGGCAGCAATCTCAGGCCCCAATACTATGCAGTTGTTCTGAGCTGATGGGTTTGTGGTGATTATTGTGAGGAGTTGAGTAAGTGTTCAACCAAACTCAAAAGCAGACTTGTCAGAAAGAGCTATCAAGGAGCCACTAGATAATCCTCACACTAAAATCTTCTTCGACAAACATGCTTCTCGTTGCCATAGGAGTATAAAAAATTGAGAAGAAGGAAACATGTATATACTCCAGCGAGACGGTCTGACATGACAATGTAGGACTGGAAGGAAAAGTTCTATTTGGACAATGTGACTTTTTAATGGCTTTTCCAGATTCATAGCTTGTGAAATTTATGTACACACAAATCATCCAATCAATGTAAGCCTTAACTACTGAACTCCACAAAGTAGAGATAACTGTGGATTAAAAACCAATTTTAAATAAAATGGAAGCAAGTGAAGAAAAGTTTATAAAAAGTGTGAAAGTGTTGTTTGCCTGGTCACACATTTGCTTGTTTTTTCCACTGTAACCGTGACTTTGCGAAAACATTACTTTTGGAAGGAGTTTCGCAGACTTAGATGCTGCAGTACTCCCACGGTGTGTTCGGGTCCATGGGGAAGCACCAGGGCCTGTGGCCTCCAACTGGATTTCTTCAGAATACTTCAGAAACCATAGTTTCTGAAGTATTATACATAGACGTGCATTGCATCAGAACAAAATATTGTATGGGCGTAGTATTACACACAAGTTACTGAATTTAATGATCGTAGAGCACATCAAAGCCAATTTGTCTCCCACACTTGACCCCCTTCAGGTTGCATACAGACCGCACAGATCCACCCAGCGCTGAGTTACCTGGATCAGAAATGTGTTCCTTGCAAGGTGGTGTACTGAGTCCTCTGCTATACACTGTCCACACACAACTGCACTCTCACCTATCTCTTTAACTTTATCATCAATTTTGCAGATGATACCACCGTGGTTGGGCCCATTTAAAAATAAATGAGTTTGCCTCGAGGAACAAGGTTCAGAGACCGTCAAGTTGGTGTTCAGAAACTACATTACAAAAGTAAAAGTACTCATACTGGACTTGCATAAACACAGCAATGACACGCATGGCTTCCACTCTGTCAAAAGAGACATCAGTAACTAAAACTTATAGATGTCTACATCTTAGAGGACTTCTTTTGGATTGTCCACACCCCAACAATGATAAAAAATATGCAGTAGCAACACCACCTCCCGGGAATCCTCTGTTAAAGGTGATCTTCTACAGAGGTCCCACAGAGTACATCATGTTGTATGGCATCTCCATGTAATACATTAGGCTAACCGTCGGCCAACAAAAGAAGTAATCACTGTCCAAAAGTCCACAGGCTGCTCTCTGCATATCCCACATGACATCACCAGTTCTTACTACCAAAGTTATCACCATGGACATCACATGATCAAACTATTGTCCTTTAGTCGATGCTGAACGTTTCACAAAACCTGAAGACTGAAGAACAGTCTTCCTCTCAGTTATAAATGCTCTAAACAGCAAAAATGTGAACACCGTAAAGTAAGAGTGTTAAAATCAGTTTGACACTCATCACTTTAACCACTTTGTTTTGAAACATCAACCAAGTGATACAAGGGGTAAAGAGGAAAATCACAAATTTCTGCAGAGAGGATGTATCTTTTTCAGAAATGTATTGAACAGTTGGTGGGAAAAAAAATTAAGTCAATTTGATATGCATTCATTTATTCACTTTGTTTTGAAACATCAACCAAGAGTTACACTGCAGTATTAAGGCAGATGTTTAAAAAAATCTGCTAAGTAGCTCTGACAAACTTACTTACCACTTAAAGAAACTTATTGTATCTTTATGTTTCTTCATTCAATTTCATTCCAGTGTTTACATGCATGTTTTCATAGTTCTTTCCTGTTACACCTTGCATAGCAGCATTCCTAAATTTATTGGACAACCAATAGAGACTTTATATTTTAGTCTATTAGTTAGATCATCTCCATTTCCTGTTGAAACAGAGTCCCGGCATTACATTACATTTTATTACTTGAAGTGAATAACACTTTTACAAGAATTGTTATGTGGATTAAATGGTAATACAGAGGTTTTTTTATCATTATTTTTTATTCTAAATGCCTGTTGTTCTGGTCAATCTGTGTTGCACCTACACACTTAACCACTAGATGGTAGCAATGTTTTTCTTTGAGATCCATTCTGGTCATGTTGAAAGTTAAATGAAATGGGACTGAGTTTTTGCCAAAGGCTGGAAAGCTGTTTTCTAAGCCTTTCAGTTGACTGGAAAACCACTGTCAACCCAACAAGTACAGCTGAGTTATCTCCATTTTCAGTCTGATTGGATGCTTGCACATCACATTCCTTAAGGACTTCTGAGTATTGTCAAGCAGAGATGTTCAAGTCATGCATGCAATTCAGAGATGTATTTAAATGAATATGATTTTGAATAAACAAGGCTTTTCATTTCTGAAAGGAATGCATGTGAAGTCAATGTTGGAGTGGTAGTTGGACACGTTTCCATCAATTTGCCCCAAGGCAGTTTTCACTAGATTTGTAGCTTGCCATCATGAAGTGTGAAAGAGGAATACATTTTCCACCCTTTTCTCTCCCACATGTTATTGGGTTACATGACTTACAGTACAAGTAAACTGGACCAATATAAATATATACAAAAGAATTTTTTTTTCAACAACTGAAAAAAACATCAGTGAAAAAAAAAAAGACAAAGGTTGTCTTTTTTAACATGTAAAAAAAAAAAGACAAACTGTTGTGTAATTTTATTAAACAAGAACAAAACCAGTTAATGACATTGCATTAAACGAATAAACTATGAGGAATATATACAATTTTGATCCAAAAAGTTTAATTTAAAAAGAATGCCTTTTTTCTCTCTCTCTTTTTTTAGATTTTAAGAGATTGAGATTGTCTGAAAATCTGCCACATCATCTGATCCACACAATAGTCAAACATGCTCAGAAATAAAAATCTATCATAGAAACAGAATGATGGCAAGCAGTGGTTTTGTTTTTATTGTTGATAAGATTTTGTACATCAAAAAGCCAAGATGATTAAAAAATTAAATAGTCTAGACTAAAACAAAAAAAAAATGAAAGTTTAATCTTTCTTCAAATCCTGCATAAATGACTGAAGCATGTCTGGAAATGTGAGATTTTTCAGACTGAGGTTTGATATTCGAAGCTTAAACAACTGTACAAGGTTGATGAAAAAGAGAGGAAAGAGCTAATGCAAGGACAGAGTGAAGGGCATGAGAAGGAGGATTTGATGAGGAGAATACAGTGATAAAGAGATGTAAGAGAGGGAGGAACTCTAATAGGCGGAAAGAGATACTGAGAGACAAGGCCACATGCAGAGCTCACAGTGAAAAGAGATTTTCTTCCTCCATCACCCCATATGTCTCTTGTGGAGCTGGCTCACAAGCTTCAGAAACTGCTTCGTAAGTAACAAGTAAATAACAACAAAAGAAATATCTAAAACAGTCATTTGGTCAATTTATGTCCATGTGGGTGTTTATGCTGACAAACTCCAAATTTAGTATTAAGTAACAACATTTTTATACTCATTTTAGTTATTTGCTTGTCCTTTCATTTATGAATCGAGGGCACAGCACAGATCATACACAAGTATCAATTCAGGACCTCCCAAGACGTAAGAGGAAGAGCTAACTTAAGACTTAAAACACTTTGAAAAAGAAAAACATACATAAACGGCTTCATTCAAGCTTTCCGTTCCTTCTGTTGTCTTCCACTTATCTGGGGCCAAGTGAGCTTTGATCACCCCAGTTGCATCCTCCAGCTCACCCGGAAGGATCCTGGGTTGTTCCCCGGCCAGCTGAGAAATATAGTCTCTCCAGCGGGTCTGAGGATGCCTCCTTGTCTCCTCCCAGTGGGACGTGCCTGAAACACCTCACCAGTGAGGCATTCGGGAGGCATCCTGACCAGATGACCGAACCACCCCATCTGGCTTCACTCAACCTGAGGGAGGAGCGATTCTACTCCGAGCTCCTCCCGGATTGCAGAGCTCCTCGCCCTCATTCAAGCAAACCAGAAAAGTAAATTGAGAATTGGACTAAGAAACAAGACTGTTCATTTCACGGTTGGAAATAAACTCTACCCTGGCAGGCGCTCTATACAGGCAAGTAAATGACAATGTCAATAACTCAAAAAGAAATACCTGGCATCATCATCTCCCTAAAAGAAGAGAAAAATCCTTTTATTCAATGATAGCTCAAAGAAAAGTAAACTAGAAATTCTTAGTCTAAAAGATTCTGATGAGATTGTTGAATGTCAACATAATGCTTGTAGGTTTGCATGAAAACGCAAACACACCGTTAAGCTCATTCGCATGTAATTTAGTAAGAAAAAAAAAGAAATTGGCTAAAAATTGTAGTGATTGAGAGCCAAGCAATCTTACAGCCAAATATTCAGCCACTCTGAGGCACTATTATCGAGCTCCTAATTGTCACATAAAAATGCAATAATTCATTAAAAAAAAAACCCATCAATCTCTTAGCTACTTATAGTATGTGAAACATAAACTATTATTTTGTTCAAATGTCAAATGAAGCGTGGTGTTGGTGAGACCAGAGTGAGAAATAAAATATTTGAAGATATGCAAAGTAATTTTTGGCATTGGCTTTAAACAAACAAGACATGTGGGTCAACCTGAAAAAATGCACCACATTTCAACAGGAAGAGGGTGGGGTTGCTTTTGTCTTTTCCCTACGGGTACCAAATAATTCAGTAGATTGCAGACCAGCTGGCTCTTTTACTTCTAACAGCCTCTGTCAGCTCTTCAGAAAACAATCGGGTTGCTTGCTCTAACTTCATCAAACCCACTGAGAAAGACATACAATCTAAAGCTCCTGACAACTTCACATTGACTGGCAAAGAATAATTTCTCAGCATACTCAGCAGTCATAGTCGTTTGCTTTAGACAGAAATAAAGTCAAAACTTGTAGAGAGAAATGTCTCTGAAAGAGAGAGTGTACAGCTTAGATCACAAAGTGCTGCTGGCAAAATCTTAGATTTGTTAAACAATCCACGAGATATGGGGAATGGAAAAGATTTAAAATGATCATGAGACCTGGAACAAGAATTATAAATTGGTTCCCACTTTGTGAATGCAAAAAATGTGTTATACACGTAGGAAGAGTAATGTCAATTAATTCCTGTTTGAATTTTTATAAAATGTGTCTGTGAAACGATATGATCAAAGAAATGCACTTGCTATGCAGAATTTTTGCATGAGAACGGCACTTTTTTTAGCATGCCCTAAAATAGAAGTGGGTCACAGAATACGTGCAATTTTAAAACAAATAAAATTGTTTTTATTTACATTGGTTCATATGCATTAAAGGTTTACAGCTGTTTGGCAGTTTGCTGACTCTCTGTGTGCGCTTTTGTAAAATTTTGTCAAAAATGTGAACATGTACAAATTTGCAGAAGAATCCAAATTGTATATTGAATTCCAAGAAAAGGACAAATTAACTCTGCAACATTAAACTGCATACAGTATATAACAAGTTTATATATCAATTTTATTTTTTCTTACTTCCAGGTAATGTGTTTGAGTTATGTGTTGAAAATATTTCATTGAGCTGTTCAAATGGTTCTGGAGAAAATAAAAACAACTGTAATGTGCAAAATTTAATATAAATGGTTTAAATTGTTTTACATCAGACAACTGTATCATACAACTGACATCATTAAAATCACAATTAGGTTCATATGAAGATCTACAGCTAAAGTTAATATATATTGTAGTACTTGCATCATTCACCATAAGTGACATGGTGGTTCAGTGGTTAGCACAGTGGGCTCACAGCAAGAAGGTTGGGGTTCAAATCCCGGGGTAAGGCTTGAAACACTGGCCTTTCTGTGTGGTGTTTGCATGTTCTCTCTGTGTATGTGTAGGTTTCCTAGAGGTACTCTGGTTTCCTCCCACCCTATAAAAACTTGCATGTCAGGTTCATTGGCTGGTACCAAATTCCTCCTATGAGTGTGTAGGTGAATGGTTGTGTGTGTGGTCCCGTGGTAGACTGACAAATTGTTCAGGGTGTACTCTGCCTCTCGCTTTAAATCAGGTGGGATAGGCTCCAGTGGACCCTGAAGACTAAACATCTTTTGTCTTTAGAGCATTTCATTTAAAAAAAAAAAACTACAAACATGTGAAGTCTCATTTGGAAATATTTTCCAATATTGCAGAATTCTACGGTCAAAGAAAATCTACATCATGATCGTCATATACACTGTCCAGAAGAACACTTTGAAGCTTTTCCACGATGGATCACTTCCTGGGCGAATGAGGGATTACACAGACTTATGTATCAAATAGAATTTTTACCTCTGCTACACAATTTTATTTTTACAATGTTGTAATAATCTGGAACATTCTTTTTTCCATAATTCAGTCTTGTAACACAGAGTGTTAAACTGATATGTTTAAAACTCCACAAATTTTGGTTGCATTCCTAGGTGGATTGAGGCACTATGCACACTGCACATTTAATGATGCCAAAGTGATAACTTTCAATTATTACTATATGACGTGAAGTGACTTGAAAAATTTTAAAAACTATTATAAATATTGCAAATTTTGACAATGTTGGTAATTCTGTGATCAGCAGCTCCATCATCAGTGCTTTAGAAAGTGAGAAAGTTAGGACGGTTTTGGAGAGGAGTTGTGAGGCTAAACACTTAGCACATGTGTGGCAGCTATTCCCTCATCAGATATAAGTTTTTATTGAGTCTTACGGCCCCTAGCACTTGCAGTGCTAAGTTGCTTTCTTCTGTCTACAGCAAATACAAAATATTAAGTAAAAAACTGGTCAGCAACGCAGGGAATATCCTATTTCCACAGACAGACACACCAGAATAACTTCAATTTGGTTATAATCTGTTGAATGAAAGTCATCTTGTGCTGGATATAGACAAAGAACATTGTGCATCAAATATGGTTTTTCTTGAAATAAATCATGCCCATTTCTGCCTGAATGAATCCAGTGATTGTCTCACTTTCTCCCTGCAGTTCTATAATATGCACAGACATGACCACTTCTACTCTACTTTCCTATTAAACACCATTTAAAATGTGTCCATTTTAAAGACCAGAGAGTCTGATTGCACTTTTTTTCCCTCAAACAAGCATGCTTTTATAATTTATAAAAAATGTGTGTTATTGAAACATAATTTTACTCATATGTGTACATGTGTGGATGTTTATGATAGGGAGGAAGTACTATTAGATAAGTTTCAGAGGTGTTAATGTCTTGCCAGCATTAATGTCAACCCTCCTGAGGTCAGAGAGTCAGTCACCTTCTTAACAGTCTATCCCTTTCGTGGGTTGCGGGGGGTGCCGGAGCCCATCCCAGCTAATTCAAGGCAAGGGGCTGGATTCACCCCGAACAGGTTGCCAGTCTGTTGCGGGGCCACACACATACAACTATACACAGACACTCACTCCTCGGGGAAAATTTGGTACCGGCCAACCAACCTAACATGCATGTTTTTGGAGGGCGGAAGGAAACCAGAGTATCTGGAGAAAATACGCAGACACAGGGAGAGCATGCAAACTCCACACAGAAAGGCCAGTGTTCCAAGCCTTGCCCCCACCCGGGATTTGAACCTATGACCTTCTTGCTGTGAGACCACTGTGCTACCCACTGCACCACCGTGCCGCCCAGGTCAGACAGTACTTTGCAAAAAAAAATGAAAAATGAAAATTGATTCACTTTTATACCCACGAGTAAATACGGAGTATTGTAATCAGAATATTAGCAAAAGAAAACCAACTTTCCTGTTTGTGGTTCTAAATTTGGAAACAACAGTCACATGTATATTTTTAACAGATTGTGAGAATTAATTTTACAAAAAGTTTAGGAGGATTTTTTTAGTGAGCAGCATATCATTCTGTTTCTCTTTTTCTTTCAGATAGTTTGAGCAAATCTGAAATTAATATTGCAAAAGTAACAAAGCAATTCAATTCTATTTTAGCATCTGTTCTGGAACTTCTATCAAGGTGTTTTTGAGGAAAAGCAAAGTATTTTGATAAGTGGTTCAAAGATTCTGATGTTCCTCTTACTAATCTGCTTCAAAAAGCTGAGTTTTGGGATTGCGCTATGCTGTGCTGATTTTGCTGTGCTATAAACTGGTTCAGAAAACTTTCTAAAATGTTTTTTAAAAAGTCAGTTTAAACTTATTGGAAATTCTTTAACAAGTCACAGAACTTTCAGGGCAATATCCTAATACTCTGTCAACTTTTGACCTTTTGATTTAATACTGGATTATGCGAGAACAAGCAAAAATTGATCAAATAATTTTCAATCCCAACTGCTAGAATACATCTCAGGCAGAGGTATTGCTAGGGGCTTAGCCAGACAAAACAATATCAGCAATAAATAAGATTTCAGATTGAATTCTGAATCTTAAAAAGAAGCAAGAAGTTACGATGGTGTTATGGCTTCAAAAGGTTTTTGTCAAAAGTCTAGGTGGAAAACTATGTAGGAATAGATGTTTATTTCTACTGGGGTAAAAACTGATCATACGTCATAAGCATATGTCCTATGCTTAACTTATAGAAACATGAACAAACAAGATAATTGGCTTATTGCTCCAGACACACATTTGGACCAAAACAACCCTGTATTTTCTCCCCAAATTTACCCCAAGAAACAGATATTTACTAAATTATTATTAGATTTAGGTCAAAGTATTTTGAGGGATTGAAGAAATATGTAACTGAGTATCATCCCTGTAAAACTAACATGACACGTGTTGAAAAATTCTAAAATTACTCTATACATATTTGTATAAAGCAAATAGCAAGAAGCCTAAAGTCAAACCCCTAGAATAATCTGAATAAAATGTCCCAGTGGAGGATGACAAACTGTCAACATTGACTTTAAGTATCCATCAGAATCCATAGAAGCTTTTAGCAGCCATTCTTGCTATTTTGACCAGGTGTCTGAGACTCTCATTCATCTTTTTATGATAAACTGTGCTAGGTGCAGAGCTGAAATCAAATTTTCGCAGAACAGAGTCATCACATTGCTTTTTAAAAAAATCATTGCTAATTTTAAACAGAGCTGTTTCAGATCAGAGCAAAGGATAGAAGCCAAACTGAAGTATGTCAAAGACATTGTGCTCCCCAGGATATCAATAAGCCGCTTAGCAACTAGTCTTTCCAAAATCTTGAAAAAAGACTCTTTAGAAATGTGTCTGTTTTTCTGTGGCAGATTGAGATCCAAGATTTTTTTTAAGAACAGGTTGAACAGCAGCATATTAATATGACGTGTGGCAGCATATCCTGATCTGAGTTAACCATTCTCTTGAGGACATGTACATACTGTAAGTTGACATTAAAGTTAATTTTCTGTTATTCTAGCAAAGAAAATAGAGCAGAAAATAATGTTCTTTCCACCAAAGAAACTGAAAAAGAGGTAATTTAGAAAAACAAAAAGATAGGATAAAATATTTATTTGAACTAACATCGACACAAAGCAGGGTGTTGGATGTTCTTTAATCTAAAATTCCTGTAATTATTCAGCATGAGGTCCAGTTTTTCTTATATGGCCAGAAGCATATTGACCTGCTATTGTTGAGACGTTTCCATGTACAATCAAGGCGAGCAACTGCTGGTAAGGTAACAAGGATTTAACAATAATTCAAGCCCTTACCTGTCGAGGACAGTAGTAAAACTTTAAGTTGAATGTTGAAAATTTAAACAAAGAGCAAATTAAAGAAACTGTTAAATTGCCATTTTCAATCATTTGAAGGCACTTTAATGGTCAACTTTTTACCCAAAGTGTTACTCAAGTTTTCTTCTACAAAAAGGATTGTTTGAAATTTTGTTCAATAACAGTGAACAATAATGACCGAAGAGGATGCAGCAGATAGGGTTAGATGGAAGAAACTGACTTGCTGTGGCGACCCCTGAAGGGAAATGCCGAAAGGAGAAGAAGAAGAAGAACAGTGAACAATAATTAAAACCAAAAGTTTTTTTTTTTTTACAGGAAACAAATGTTAATGCATGTCATTGACAGCCAGTGCACGAACTAAGCTCTACCTGATTAAGGTTGATTTAAACTCGCACAATGTCTCTTGGTATTCACAGATGGTAGAGCCAATGTTTCTATCTGATGCTGACAAGAGTTGCAGACCGGAGAAGAGGACTGTAGTGTAGTCTTAAAAATTCCGTTCTGAAGATAAGAAACTTAAATCGGCTTGAAAAACTAATTGGTGTTATATTTGTTAAATTTGTTCAAATATGGGCAGATAATTTTTGTTTTTCTATTTTACGAGCTATCAGGAGTACACCCAAAACAGGAGAGTACAACAGAACACATATATCTGACAAGATAATACAGAAATCCAAATAGCTGTGTTTTTGATCAGCAATTACGCAGAACCTAAAAGTTGCACAATACTAAATGATGTTAGCTCGGGTGTGGATACTTGACATTTTGAAGCAACCACACTCCATTGAACACCAATTGGTGTGAAATTTTAAATGCTTTTTGTCTGCCAATAGAACATGGACAGATCTGAGAAGAGTATCCAAATGTTAAATGACCAAAATAACTACCTAACATTTACCATGAACAAAGATGATTAATTTGAGCTTCTGAACTCAAAAGCAAAAAATATTTTTCTAAAAATGGCAGAAAGTTAATGCTGTTGATGATTATTTTGACAGTTGACCTTCTAAATGCATACCATTATCTGGAAATATTTTTTTTTTAATGAATTTTAAAAAATCATTTTTTATAAATTCTTAGTGTGATTGAGTCTTGAATTTCAGAAATAATTGGTGCATGGCAGATTTTCGCTGATGTTTATACTGCTTCCCTTATTTCTTGTTTCCGAAAGCTACATTTGGATTTACTTCCCTTTCCTTAAGATTAAATATTCTCTGCAGGAAACTTGAAAATTATTCAGCGTGTTTAAATTCTTGATCTTGAGTTCATGGAATTAGTTTTTATTGAATGAATGCTAATTTAAAATCCTTTTCCGAAAAGATGGATGATATTAGTTTTAGGTAAGATGTATTTGTCAAAATATTCAGGACAAAAGAAATAAATCTATTTAAAGACTTAGTGGTTCTGCCCAACAGAACGTGTCAGATGATCTTCAACATAGAATGTCCAGTTTCAGCTTGTCACAACTTCCAAATAATAAAACATCAACAGAGTAAACAGAACAGAGCTTTGTACAAAGCCCTGCGTTGTGCCAATGCTGATGGTGATGGTAGAGACCTAATTCTCGAGAAAGATATTCAGACTGAGTCTGGGGATTGTTGGGGTTATTGTGATGAAGGCTAAATAAATATAGGAAGTTCATGATGTTTGTGTTTATGCTTCAGAAAAGTGAACTTTTGTGGACTACAGGGGAGCAGTTCCCCTGGAGGCATACCGGAGAGGATCCACAGTGGTATCAATTAAGTCTGTGATTTGATTCCCAGCCTTACGAAGCACATCATGACTGCCAGGGTTACTGAAATGGTTCAGTAGTCATTCGGGCATGTCAGCGTGAGCTTTTCTGGACTGAGAAAATTGTGGATGTCTTTAGGCAAGTGGTGAAGGATGCCTGTGTCAGTGAAGTGTTAAATATGTCCGTCAGCACCTCAGACAGCTGGAGTGCAGAGTCTCTCAGCACCCGGGATGTTGTTGGGGCTCGCAGCTTTACAAGGATTGACTCTTTCACATCAGCTGGTGTAACACTGAGGAGGATGTCTGCGTGGTAAAGGTTAGAAAAACAATATGGTAACATCAATAAAATACAAAGTGAAAGTTTTTATATTTCTATGATACCATTGTGATGCAACGTTTGCTTAAAGGGGCTCATCTGGACTTTTTAGTTCTGTCTGAGTAAGAAAAGACAAACTAAGTGAGGGGCAAGAAAATATAAATGTCAATTTTAGGTCAGTAATTTTTTCACACTCATTAGTAATTTTGAATTTAAATATATACGGTATATATATATATATATGAATCTAAGCATTTTTTCCATGGTTTGGCCTTTTGTAGGACTTATAATTCAGAGTGATTTGTAGTCCAATTGATACAATCGTTAAATTTAAAATGTAAAAAATGAAAATATGACCTCTAAAAAGATCAGCTTTCAATATTTTTTCACTACCACAATTTTCATATAGCGCTTTGAAATTTTCAAGTTAAACTCAACATCTTAATACCTTTAATGAGTAACCTTGACAGATCAAATTTCAACATTATTTTAGACAAGTGATAGCTAACTATACTCTGTGCTGCATTTAAGACCATGCCCCACTTTTATTTTTTTATTATTTACTTCATCATTCAAATTTTTGAAAATCAACATGCTTATTTTTCTGGACGTCATGCTGGGTTTGGATCAGTTTTTCATGCAACAGTCATGCCAATGTTAAGTGATGCCAAAGAATGAATGCAAATGAGTTTATTGTCATGTTGCTGGGTCTGATATGCTAATTATCTCAGTCAGACCTTGAGGAGTTTTGTTATTGAAAGAAAAGTATGCCTTTATTTCTCCTGTGTTTACTACATTTTTTAAAACTATCCAACCAACCAAATAAACCCACAGTTTTATAATGTCGTGTTTGTTTTAGTTGAAGGATGAAAAACGCAATTTTTGGGTTTTGACACCACTCACTGGTTAACCGTGCACTGATAAACCAATTACAATATTCATAGACACACATGTTTACATTAGCGGAAGGAACAAATGCCAAATCAGTCAGCCAAGCTTTTGTGCCACATCATAGCATAATTATGTTTTTCTGTCCATGGGAAATCAGTGTTTTATGGATGTCTAGTCCAGACTACAGCTGTCACCTGGGAGGTCCAGTGATGGTTTTCTGTAAGCCTGACATTTACAGTAATGACTGGTGTTTGGTCCTTTGCATAAAAGTTTCAATAGATTTTGTTTATAGAGCCTGCTTCTCGTGTTGTTTTTTGCCATCTTTGAGTTAAGAATATGTTGTCGTCTGACCCTTATTTTGGATTTCCGGGATACTATGTGAAAGTAGGCCAATCAAGTGGGGAATTTAATAAGGCTTTGCCAGAATGTCAAATCTTCTAATCAACATCAAACACTGCACAGTTTATTCACTGTGCATCAGGACAGTGACAGTCCCTACCTCTGATTTGCAAAAGACATACTTTTGTATAAATTTGATACAGCAAGCGTTTAAATTAATCTGCCAAAAAAAAAAACAAAACTCATTTCTCATTGCAATGTAAGGACGTCTTTATGCAGAAGTTTAATGATTTTAACTTCTTCAAGCTGCAGGGTACTTTGTACCTTCTTGTCGATACTTGATATATTGTATTTCATGTCAGGTTGGTTGTCCAGCTGAACTGAAGTTACTTGTATTTCTACACCCCCTCTTCTCCAAGAAAGTAAACAGCTTATTATTACTGTTGCTTCTCCTGAAGTCAACAACCATATCTTTCGTTTTGTTTGCGTTTAAGATGATGTGATTAGTTAATAAGCGCTATCTCACAAACAGATTGAACGGTTCCCAGTACTCAACTTCTTGTTCTTGACTGATAAACCCTACAACTGCTGAGTAATCAAAGATGTATGCAGATGGAGGCGCTCAGAGTTACAAGTAATGAAAGTTGGTTCTTAACAAGTAGAGACAAGTAGATAAAGTTGTTTTTAACCCAGGCACACCACAAAGTGCAAACTGTCATGGATACTCACTTGCTTTTTTGAGGTGAAGCAAGGACTTTCATAATGTGAAATGTAAAGCTAATGGTCTTGTAGTCATGTTGTAAACATGATTGGTGTTTTCAGGCAGTAAAAGGGGCACCCATATCATTAATATCGCAAGAAAAACAGGCTCATCTCAAATAAACAGATCAACTGACAATTGCTTTGTCTTCTGATTAATGCATCAAAACAAAATTGCAAATGCTAGAAGGTGAACTGATATTTTCCAAAGTATAATTGATGAAGAACCTCTTAGATGATGTTGGCACTGACATACCACCTCAATCTCATCAGAGAAACATCAAGTCATTGCTTAATCCAGGCCAAAAGATGGCAAAGATTTTTTTTTTAAAGTTGTTTTGTTTTGTTTCTTGGCATGATTTTGAACATATCAGTAAATTCCACTCATTCGCAGACTGTCTCTTTAATAATGTTTCATTTTGGTACTCCTAACCTAACACTTTTAAACATCTAAGTCTAACCATGTACTTTCTCTCTAATCCTCATACTGTGCTTTTAACTCCTAACCTCGATAAGTGGATTAAAGCTAAGTGGAAAAGTAAATAATCACAGTAGTGCAGCAGGAGAGGTGAAGTAAAAGGGCTGTGAAGGAGATTTTATATAACAAGATTTGTACATGCAACTTCTTACATTGAAGCTTGCGTTCTAAACACCACCCACCAATTTTATAGTGTGTACTTAACCGACCTGCCTGCTCTTCTTATCTGTCCTAAATCTTGTAAGTGTAATCATCTAAGTCTGAAATCATTTAATTTAATCTGTATCTATTTCTTTGTTCCAAGGGACAATTTTTTTTCTTAAAATGATCTCTTTTTTACTATGTGCAGAGGAAATCTTACTTGTTGAAAAGTGTGTGCTTAAATTAACGGGCTTTTAAAAAGACAAACAACTTTAAGGATAAGAAAATATGGCAAACATCCTTTGTTTTTTTTCAAATAAAACGTATTTCCCTTTGGTATTGGATAAACCCAACTTTAGATTGTTACCATGACAATAGTAAATAATACATCTACACTATTTGCTTTACCCTCACTCTGCTTTTAAGTTGAACCTCTTGCAGAACATTTTATAAAGCTGACGGCTTCTAAATCTGAAAGAGCTATTGTAAGGTTTTTGCCCTTTAGAACTTTTGTAAATCAGATAACAAAGCAATAACCATTATGTAATGTCATTTTTATTCAATCTGACTGCACTGTATGACAGCCTTCACGCCTGCAGTCCAGCAGTTTCTGCTCCTTCATAAATCCTTCTCGTTGAAGCTTCTACTAACTCACCCTTTCCTGTTTGACAGCTGAGGTTGTTTGCCACTTAGTGATGAGAAAATTGTTTGTTTTGCCACCTAAAGGTTATTTATCATTTATATTTTGCATGGTTGAAGTTGAACGCTTTGACTCCAGACTGCCAGTTTGAGACATAGTCACATGTGATCCTCCAGATAAAGAGCATGACATCAGAAACTGATAAATTGACGGCTTCTGACTCATTGTATTTTTTCTTTATTGTAGATGAGGCATTGGTGCAATGGTACAAAACATTTCTCTCAGGAGATTTTATAGAATACTAATTTAGGCCAATACGTCATTACACTCTCTAGAGGCTTTAAGAAAAGAAAAGTGCATGGCACTCTTACAAATGTATTGAAAACTAGGTTGGATAGAGGGCTGAAAACACGAGTCGTTCCTGGTGTGGAACAACTAACATACAGTATATGTTGCAGCACATTAAAATATCACGTCAGCAATTATTCTTTTGAATCAAAAGACTGCAACCCTTTTTCTGCCAATTTACTTTCCACATTAATGTAAATGCAAATTGAAAACAAGGCTAACCAATTATCTCAAAATAAAGAATTTAACTTAATCAACCTCCTGCTCTCATCAAATTTGATTTCTGTTTTTCCATTTTTGTCACCTGTTCTTTTTTTAATGGCATTTCGCTTGACATTTTTATTTGTTAGTGAAATGTGAAGTTTGTGATGATTACTTTGGATGATCATTTATGATAATAGAAATGTATTCCTAGTCATTGAACTTAATGTGTGGGCATTATGTCTGAGTTTGTTCCATTTTACCTCCAATGTATGCAACTTTATCCTGTTGACTTTCTCTCTGTAAACAATGATTTCATCAAGGTTTTATCAGTCAATTTAAAAAAAGTTGTGAATATATAAATACTTTATTTATTTCCGGTGAATTTATTTCTCTGCCATTAAACTCAAATGAAATCACATTTATTTCTTTAACATTAAACAATATATATATATATATATACAGAAATTTAATCATGGTTTCTTCCAATTATTAAACTAACCTTAATAATTAATTTAAGTAACTAAATTAGGGTGTTGTGAATATGTGCCAAACATCTGAGCTGTCCTCCAGTCAATACACTATCAAAAAAACAGTAAAAACAATAAGAAGCTCCAGACTTTGCCCTTTTTGGATGTCTCTCATCTTACAAGAGATTTTATGTCTACTGGCTCCAGACAGACCAACTAATGAGGTTAGATAGCTGTGTACTCTTTGCTGCCCACTAGATTACTGGTATCTTCTCGTTTTAGCCAATAATAACAAAGCGAGCAGGTCAGCTGGGTGTGTGGTGTTGGAGTTTAAACTTTGGACCCAAGAAAAGAACAGGAAAGATACAGTAGAGAGTTGCTAAAGGTAACAAAGAAACTATTCTACAACATAGAATATCTGTTTCCATTTTTTGGACAAATCTCAATTGTTCTGAGGGCTTCAACTACACAAGAAAACTATGGAGCGCTACCCAAACCAGGTATAATTTCACATTTTGGATTTTAATTTACAGTGAATGTATTTTTAGAAAAAATAGAGCAAAGTTCAAACTTGTCTATGAATGATACTCTACATTTTAATCTTAATTATCAAAGATAAATTTTAAGAATCTCAGTTTTTAGCATTGGAAAATCACAGGACAAGATTTTTATATTTTGATCAAGTTTAGTGAGAAGGGAATCTCAAATTTAGCTTCTAAAAGTAGAACTATACAAATTTAAAATATACATTGATTTTACCTTTGACATTTTGTTTTAGGGTTGTGATTGCACTGAATTGCTTGACTGGCTGTTCGACAAAAACGACGGAATTCTCCGTCATGAGGAAACAGGACATTGTGGCAACCACCACAGCTGGCCGTATGGGGAGGCTAATGTGCGTGACAAAGTCTCCAAAACCAAAAATCATAGCTTAGTTCCTTTTTCAAATGTTATTTGCCAGAGTTTTAGACAGGCCAAGCTCTTTTTCGCAGTAGGTCAAAGTTTCAAAGATGGACTATCATTAGCACTGTTTTCATCCAACAGATGCAGCAGACAGCTGAACAGGCAGACGATGACTTTCTTAATGCCCTTTTAAGTGGAAATGATTCGGTGTCAGCCTCACCACTGTGGCCCCCATCTCCCAGTGATAGTGGGATCAGCGAAGATCCTCCATCAGACCAGATGGACAGTCCTCAGCGCTCTGAAAGCCCCCCAAGGGACACTCACTACTTCGGTAAAAGATCTCCAACCAAGGCATCCTTGGAAGCCATTGTTGAGCACAGTAAGTGACATATATTCAGGACGTGGCAGAGGAACACCAAAGTTGTAATTAAAAAATAATAATTTGATGTGGAGACGTTTTCCATTCCAATTTAAAACTAAAAATACTAGTGATAATATATAATGAAAAAAACAAGGGGATTTACGTGTTTAATATCTGCCTTTTGTTTATAATTCAGCACTAGATCCTTTCTTCCTCCTAAATTCTCCTTCATTTAACCAAAATCAGCATTGTGATTTTTTTTTTGTCTGCAATTTTTCGTATTTATTATGTTTACCATTGTGCGTGTGTGAATGCAGATGGCTGGGAACTCGGCTTCCCGATGGACAAGCCAAAGATTGCACAGTATCCTTCAGATGTACACAGAGCACAGCTGTCCTCTGGCTTCCCGCTAACAGTCAAAGATCTGCTTCTCTCTGGTACACCGGAGCCAGTAAGTCTATTTGGGTTGTGTTTGGCAAAGTCAGTTGGGATTGTTCAGGTGATGAGGGAGAAAAACAGCTGTGCCTCATGGGTGCTTGATTTATATTCAGAAACGGTTCAGTTTAGTTTGTGCACGATTGTGACTGAGTAGTTTGGCAATAACAAGTGAATGACTGCACTCTGTGAAAATTACCCCGTGGAAAAGTTTTTGCGAATTGCAAATGGGAAATTTCTATTAATAAACCCTCTCCTTTGAGAGATGGACTGAGAATGCAGCAAATCAAATCCGAAAGGAAGAATACACAAAAAAGTGACATAAATTATTTCCAAGACTTGTCCATCATCTGTTCTCTATTTTTAGAAATGTCTTTGCGGTTATGTGAGACCAATGAATTTGAATTTTTTGAGCATAGAGTTTCTTGTTCCAACAAATTAAATTGTTCTAATAATCATTTGATTCACACAGAAAAAGGGGTTGTTATCAGGGCGGAATAATGTGTTAGTGCTTGTAAAAGCTGCAGGGAAATGGATTTTAACTCAAGATAAGAATTGATCTTATCTCCTCGGTGTACTTTAATAAAATAGAGGGGGAGAGTAGTGAAATGCTGCATACATTATCACAGCATAATTGCAAATAAGTGGCCGTGAAATGAAAGTGATGAATGTGGCTCAATAGTCTATACTTATTTAACCACTTCCTGTGAGACCAGAGAAAGAAAGAATGGGGATTAGACAATGAGAAGAAACCAAAATGTAATCCAATTGAGATTGTGTGCTTTTCAAAATTAGTATTCACATGTCATCAACAGCCCCCGCAGCCATCACAAAAGTCAATTCAAGAATTGATTCTCAATGAGGATGAGAAGAAGCTTTTAGCAAAAGAGGGGGTCATGCTACCCAGCCAGCTACCTCTCACTAAGGTAAATTGCTATGAATGCCTAAATACTAAAAAAAAAAAAATGCCAGGAAGCCCCATTCATTTTCCACTCACAAACTGAAAATATCATATTTTTTTGCATATTTTGTTAGTATGAAGAAAGGATCTTAAAGAAAATTCGCAGAAAGATTCGCAACAAACAATCTGCACAGGAGAGCAGGAAGAAGAAAAAGGAGTATATTGATGGGCTGGAGAGCAGGTAAGGTCTTTATTTAAAAATGATGTTATTGAAATAACATTGTCTAAATCATTAGGCATGTTCCTAATTACATTCCCACTCCATCCTAAAGGCACCCCGTAGCACTTTATTTCAGCTCAGTATGAATGTCGCTTTGACACATACAGCGACATTCAGCTACAGTGATTTTATTCTGACCCTCATCATATATAATACATGCATTCTTTCCCTATGTTAAACCTTGGATGTGCACTAATTGCCTTGCAGCACTGTGTGAAACATTCATAATAACCTTTTGGCTTATTGTAATTCAAGTAGTATGAGAGTGGAAAATACCTCACCTTCACCTCCCGCAGGCTAAATTTTCAGGCTTTAGATAATGTAACCTTGCACATTTACAGGGCATTGCTGACCAAATTATGAAAGCAACACGTGTCTGCTAAATAGTGAAACACAAGATTTGAGTTTTGTTAAATGTGAGATTCAATTTTCTTCGTGGAGAAGTTGAATTCAGAAAAGGGAAACAATAGACTTCAAGTTCAATAAAACATTTTGAGTAAAAAAAAAAAAATCACCTCTTGACATTTGTATGTGTTTATATATGCTCAAAATAAGAAGTTTTTATCTATCACCCATTTCATTTTTTTCCACATTAACAAAAGGGATGTGCAAATCTGTGCACAGCATTATTATTTAAAATTAGGTGGAAACTATTCGCATTAAACCAGTTTTGCTTTGGAAAATAAACTACTGGAATATGATAGAAAAATCCACCCCAAAAAATGATAAATAATAGAAAATAAATACGTCCCCGTACAAAATAGTACTGCTATACTAGAAGAGACAAAATATATACACAAGTGTGATAGTGCCGTAATTGTTTCATGTTTAATACACAGAGAACATACATAGGCTTCTGGGCTTAATATTTTAATGCATGAACTTTAGTAAAAAAAAAAAAACTCTGTAAGGCTTTCAACTTGATTTCCATTTGCTCTGCATCTTCCAGGATGGCTGCTTGCAGTGCACACAATCAGGAGCTCCAGAGAAAAGTGTCCCAGCTGGAGAAATGCAACATGTCAGTGATTTAAAAATGTTTTCTCTTTCTTTATCCTTCAATCTTGTGCCAATTTGTTATGACATTTCTCTCAGCGTAGAAACTGTGCTACCCTGTGTTGCCTTTCTTTTACTTCAAACCATTTTAATCCAATTATTTCTGATTCTCTGTTTTTCGCGCCTTCTTCCACTCTTCTTTGCAGGTCACTAATGGAACAGCTGCGAAGGCTGCAGGCACTAGTCATGAATTCATCAAACAAGCCAGCTCAGACTGGAACATGTGTACTGGTATGTGTAGTAGTAGGCTGTGAATCTGGACCAAATGACTTGCTGTGACTCATCTTTTCGCTGGCTGAAATGGCAAAAAGTTATTTTACTCATTAAGTGAAGGTGTTAGTAAGGTTCAATAATGGCTAAAAATCACACAAAAAGAAGCATGTCTGCTTAACATGTCTGCATGATGTCTGCTTAACATTAAAAACTAGCAGAAAAATCCTGTTTCATTTATTTGTTCCGTTAAACATTTGTGTATATTCCTCTTTAAATTGGTGTTCTGTTCATTTTATCTTTAGGTCCTCTTGCTGTCCTTCTCTCTAATCCTGTTCCCAAGTCTTAAGCCTTTCTCTGACAGTAAGGTCAGCCAAGGAGACTTCAGTCCAGTCAGAAGTAAGTAACCTTCAGCACCATAAAGCTCAGTGCGGCCACCAGCCAAGCTATCCAACTCATCTGTGTCACTGGAATGAAGGTTGTTCGAACTGAATTCACACCCACAGCCAGAGGAGCAACATCACAGAGAATCACAACCTGTTACACACATCTAAAAGTTTGTTCCATTTCGTCGTCTTCCTTTTATCCGGGCCCAGGTCATGGGGGCAACAGCGTCAGATGGATAAACCAGGCTTTATTGACCCCAGTTGCATCTTCCAGCTCACCTGGGAGGATGCCGAAGTGTTCCCTGCCAGCTGTGAAACATAGTCTCACTAGCAGGTCCAGGTTGCACTGCTAGGTCTCCTCCCGGTGGTACATGCCCAAAACACCTCACCAGCAAGGCGTGTGAAAGGCATTCTAACCAAATGCCCGAACCACTCTATCTGGCTTTTCTCCACCCAGAGGAGAAAAGGCTCAACTATGAGCTCCTCCCGGATGGCAGAGCTACTCAATCTATCTCCGAGCAAGAGCCAACCCCCTGTAGAGGAAGCCCATTTTTGGCCAAAAAGTTCATAAAGTTGGGTTTGAGTGGAGGTTTTAGCTCTGGAATAGTAGAAGTGGAAAGTGATTAAAGGTAGTACTTTACTTGGAATCTCTTAGTGAGTAAAAAGATGAGAAAAAATATCCCCGATGGAAAGCATAAACTTATTCGTTTCTTGGTGCTCATGCTCCCTTAGAGGAAGATAAATCTTTTAAACATGGGGTTAGGCTGTTTTACATAAAGGCTACTTTGCAAGTTTAAAAAGTTTCATAAGTCTTTAATGTCCTCTGGTGTTTATGGTAAATGCTCAGAAATGTATGTAAGAATGCACACACACTCACACACACATATCCAAACTTATCATCCATATAGCCAGCTTCTATGATAAAATAAAAAGCAGAGATACATGTCCAAAGAGGTTTGACCTTATTTTTCTTTTTCTGTATTCTTGTTTCTTCAGTCCAGTCACGGTCCTTGCAGAACCTTCAAGCTTCGCGTGTGCTGCATGTCATCGATGCTCCGTTTTCTACTGAGGATGAATACGAGCCTCTGCAGCGGCATTTCTCTGGAGAGCAAGAACTAGAAGAAATGACAACACAGATGGAGAAACTTGAAGTAAAACAAGAACAGTCCAGTGCGGAGTCCACACCTGTAAACTGTAGTCATGAAGACAGTGTCAGTCATTTCCAGGTAGACCCGATTACTGGTCGCATAACTAGTGTGACTTTAATCCCGCAGCACTCTGCCACTCTGCGACCTCATGCAGATATGTAGGAAATGCGAAAATGTTAACCCCACACAAATGAATCCTGCTAAGAGTAAAGAATTATCAGGGGTGTTGTTTACACAGACAGGATAATTAAGCTTTGGTTATTCCTGTTTTATCTTCAAGTCTTCACTACAGAGGTTCAGAGCAGCCACACTTGACTATAATTAATTTTTTATCATTGTCTTGCCATAATGAGTTCATTTTTGTCTTATCACAAGGTAACAAGTTCTTTTTCTGGAAAAAAAAACTGTCTTTTCATTATCTCAAAAAGGAAATGTAATTTTCTCAAGATAATGAGATGTTTAGGGTGGGCTCAAATTTTACTCTTCATCAGATTTCATTTATCTAAACAGGTCCCTTGATATCTGTGAGGGAAAAGTGTGGGATCATCTACAACTCTATGAATAGTTGACTAGTGAAATTTGTAGAACTTGCCACCAAGTTTAAATTTTTGTCAAGAGTAGTGATAATTGAGATTTTTCTCAAATCTGGCCATTGGCAGCTGGACTGTATTCAAGCACGTATAGTGAAATCCAGTGCACTCACTGTTTATGGTGTGGTTGTGGAAATTGATTGCAAAATGCTCATTCATAAAGAAGCTCTCACTGGTTTTATTTACTACGACTCCCAATTGACCACAAACATACTGAATGTAAGCCCATTTTTTTTTCTATTTTGTGTCCTTTAGAATTCTTGTGTTTTTGCATTAAAAAGCAAGCATTGATGTAGAACTTGAGAGAACTTGGATGCTCTCCATTGAGACCAAGTTGTCTCCCCATTTCCCCCAGAGTCTGAACATGATGCTCGACTGTTTAAGTTTTAGTTTGATTGTGATTGGATCTTTCTCATTATTGGATTTCTTATTGATATTGAACAGCTTCAACCACTTAAACCATATTAAATACCCGTTACCACAATAAAACGGTTATGAAATACTATGCTGAAACATTCGCTCCTTGCTTGTCTGTTATAATATTTTTCTGTTTGTTTTGTATTAGAAGATTGATTTGTGTCTCACGCTGAAAAGCTTACTATTAAAGCAAAGTGTTTGTGTTCTTCTGTTTTTCTTAAAAAAGATCTCAATGTCAACTGGCAATTGAACATGTTCAACTTCAGGAAATAGAATTGTGATGGTTTGTACAATTTTAATTCAAATGGGTGATTTTAAGGTGTATTTAGAAAAAAATAAATATGTTTCTGGTGTAAGATTCCTTTTCATCAATAAAAATTTTTCTATGAATAAGATCACACCAAATAAAAGGTGTCATAAAATTATTTGTAATACTGTGAAGTTGAAAATGTTTCTGTTAATAAAAAGCTGCTCTAAATGCCTGAGGCTACAACTCTTGACTATTCTTTTTTCCTATTTTTTTCATCCTGTCCACCATGATAACAAGCAGAACGGTGGTCTGTTTGCCCTGACATGCTCACCATCCTTTGCCTTGCCTCCAGCAGCCTCATGTGTGAGGTGATAGTCTATATTATTAAATATATCAGTTGCTAAATTTGCATATTATTGCTTCATCCAACAAGGAGAAAGGTGGAGGGAAAAGGAGAGAGAGCTGAATTAAGTTTTTAAAAGGAATAAAAAAAAAGTAAACAAGGATTCATCAGAGAGAAAACAACAGCTTCAGCTGAAGAGGAAAACTAGACAACCAGCTGGTACACCTGAAAGAAAGCACAAAACCACCTGCAACATTATGAAGAAAAACAAAGCAGATAATCAGACAAGCTGAGGGGAAATATGAACCACAACAAAAAATCCATCAGCAGCACAAATAACCCAAGACAGCTGTTACTGGCAGCTAAAAATCAATTGAAAAAACACTTAGGTTATCAAATAAACGTGTGTTTTTGAATGTGTGTTGACTGTACTACCATTCATTGGGGTATTCTTGGGTACTCCTGCTTCCTTCCACAAAACCTCAACCAAAGACTGATTACTTACCTTATATATCAGGAGTGTATAAAAATATGTTAAGCTCAAAAACAAATACGTTTGTTTCCGATTTAGCTTAAGTCGCATGTCTCCATTTTTAGTTTGAAAAACTATATCGATTTTGACCACGCAATTGTTTTAATCAAATTCCAAAAAGCTACAGGTGTACATAAATTGGTTGTCTGTCTCTATGTGGCCCTGCAACAAATTGGTGACCTGTGCATGCCTCTATCCCGCCAGGGGATGCCCCTTCTTTTTTAAACAAGGGACATCTTTTAAAACAAGAGACGCATATACCTTTTTTGTTGTTTTTTTAAACAAAAATAACATTGTATAGTTGGCCTGTCACTTTTATACATATCCAGTAATACAATCGAGCAGAAAGTAAAAATAGAGGCAAAACCAAAACACTGAACGATCCTCTACTTGCTTTTGACAGAAATGCATTTTGTTGTCAGCACCTTGGAGTAATCCAAGAAATACTTGCATATGCTAAACTATTTATTGTGCTTGCGTCTAAAAATGTTGTTATGGTTTTTATTGCAGTGTACTCGGGAAGCTTTAAGCTACAGTGACCTGTCCATTGTGTCATTGTTCCATTCTGTTCCATTGTCTTCCGCTTATCCAGAGCCAGGTCGCGGGAGCAACAGCCTCAGACGGGAAGCCCAGGCTTCTCTCACCCCAGCTGCATCCTTCAGCTCACCTGGAAAGATACTGAGATGTTCCCCAGCCAGCTGTGAGACATAACCTCTCCAGCGAGTCCGGGGACTGCCTTTTGGTCTCCCCCCGGTGGTACGTGCCCAAAACACCTCACCAGTGAGGTGCTCGGCAGGCATCTTGACCAGATGCCCAAACCACCCTCTGGCTTTTCTCGACCTGGAGGAGAAGCGGCTCTACTCCGAGCAGAACTCCTCACCTGATCTTTGAGTGAGAAGCCAGCCATCCTGTGGATAAAGCTCATTTCAGGTGCTTGTATCCGTGATCTCGTTCTTTCACTCACCACCTGCGGCTGGTGACCATAGGTGAAAGTGGGAACGTAGATCAACTTGTAAATCGAGAGTTTTGCTTTTCGGCTCAACTCTTTCTTTACCACGGACTAACGGATCAGTGCAATATCCTTGTTATTGGTGACGCTGCACCAATCTGTCTGTTGATCTCCCGTGCCATCCTTCCTCCATTCGTGAACAAGACCTCGAGATACTTAAAGTCCTCCACTTGGGGGAGTGAATTCCCAAAACAAACCGTGGGAATCTGCCTACGGCACAATTCACCTCAAATTTACCCTCCCTCTTGTTTCCTTTCCCCAATAAACCGACTTAAACTTTTTCACCCTCTCACCACTTTCCACTGAGGCATTTCTGCAGTCTTTTTGGAAGGAAAGTCTGTTTTGCTGTTTGTTTGACCTTTAAAGGGCATTGTAGATACCACATACTGTATATCAACACTTTCATTTCACATAATTGAAGCCTGATATTGTATAACACAAACTTGCCTTTTAAATATTTAAAAATATTTTCGGTGCTAGTTGTTAAGGGTGTTGGTCTTAAATATATTTTTACAGTAAAAAAACACAAAAAATAGAAAACTACTAGATTTTTAATGGATAAAAGACATTTTTAGAGATGCAGCTTCTCAAAGGGCAACTGCAATAAGTTTTTATGTCAGTCCGGATGGGATTCACCGGGAAGAGAAAATTGGGGCAAAGGTGGGACAGATGACCTCTTATCTCATGAGTCAGACTTCGCACTCAGTGACTGACATGTTGACATATTCACTTGTTGAGGAAAACTTGTTTACAGGCCACTCACACACATATGTGGCTTGTCGACTGACCACACAGCGAGGAGATGAAAGCGTTCTTAGCCTAGCGACTCAGTTAGACTAGATCTACTCAGGTTGACATTTTCATAGACTGTACTGTCTTGACTTTAAAGATAGACTAGAGATTTTTCTCCTGCAAAAAAAATATGCATTATATGAACCCTTGTCATATTAATTTTTAATTTTTTTACAGTTTCAATGTATATACTGGAAGTGTCAATGGGAAATGTAGGTTTGAAGACAAGTAAAACATATTTCATTTAAAAGGTGAGATATTGTGTCAGAAAAGTAGAATCAAATTTATTGTCTTGTGTTCAATTACAATGACTATTTTGAATACTTTATATTGCAGTTCAAATTTCAATATGCAAATAAAATCCTAATCTAATGGGGCTGCACAAAAAATTATATAAACATCCCCTCTGAAAAGTAGAATGGAATTTTTGGTTCACAATTTTTTGTTTTTCTGGTAAAAGTCCAAAGTAAAATAGTGCAGACATGATGGGGAACTCAATGTTACTTTTTTTCCCACAGGAAAAAAAAAATCATCATTGCCCTTCATTAGCTTTTTATGTTTTTAATGAGTAATCTATAAAGCCTTAGGCGTCCATTCTGATCATCCTCAAAACTGACTGTCATTTTTAAAATATTGCTTTGCTGTGGGCATGTTCTCCTCATTAATCAATTTCAATTGTCCACATTATCTCAACTGCTTTTATAAAGTAAAGATTTTTCTTCTTAAACTGCAGTTAAAAGGAATGACATCCTAATTTTGCAGACTTGTAAACAAAATAAGTTTGCATCCATTGGCCTACCTGTCTTTTGTTTCATATCTGATCTCCAAAAGTCTCTTCTTTGTTTGACTCTGCTCTGTCTTTAATCAGGCTGAAAGTCCCTCCACCACCAGCTTTTCTAATCAGAACCTTAACCCACCTCTTTGATTAACTAGATCCCAGAGGAGGGGGGATCTACACACCAGCCCCACTCAGTTTGGTTAGTGTCAATCAAAGTCACCCCTCACCTTCTTTTTTAATCTACAAATGAGCTTTTTTTTTTTTTTCTTTCAAGATACAACACTCACCCAAATGGCATGTTATTTTGTTTGGTCCCATGTTTCTGAGGCACACAAAACTTTCATATTAACAAAATTGCAGAAGATCTCAGAAGATGAAGCAGGAAGCGAAGCCATCCTCCATCCATTCAAGTACAGTTATGATTCAAGCTGTATGTCACAAATTAGTTGATTGGATAAGTGATTAAACTTCTGCAACGTTTCTTTTCCCTTTGAACTTAGAGATAAAATAACTTTTCTCTGGACTAATGTTAACAAAAGCAGTATAACAATATAATATTTCAGCATAAAAGATATTGTTCCTTATCCCGGCTGATTCGAGTCCCTCGCCTTGAATCAATTGAATCTCAATTGAATCAATTGAATTTTCAAATCTACTGCATAAAAACAGAAATGGACTGTTGTGAGCGCATTTGGTTTTTGGCTAAGATTACAAGTTGGTTAAATTATTATTTACTCCAGGACACATTAGTCAATACCACCAGATATTGTTTTTCTAGTTTGTAAAGATACCATTTCCCTGCCTAGAATGCATTTTTGATAGATACTTATTAGGACTGAATGTGATCAAACCTATGAGGTTTCTTTTGTGTTTTTGTCACTTTACACACTGCAAAAGTAAAATGTGTTTTTGAGAGTTTAAATGTTTTAAGATACGGTTTAGCCTTTATTTTTGTTCATTTGTAGTTTTACCCAACTCTCAGGCTAAGCCTGTAGCATTCTAGGCCAGTTCAGCAAGGACTGAGCATGTGGACATTGATGCGTGAAAACAGATCAAAGTAGTCTAATTAAACCCTCAGGTTGATACGACCGCAGTCTGAGCCAGGGAATAGCCAGGAACAACACGTTTGTTTGGAATCAAACAGGATTCGGTAGAGTACTCATGAACTCTTTTATGTCTGGCATTGCCCTAAGTATAAACTCCACCTCAATGTTCATGTGGTTTGGTGTATAAGTCTAAAGATAAATGAGCATGACGACTATGATCAGAACTTAAATTTCCTTACTCGTAAAAAAGCTGTGTATGAGTTTTTTTTTATTCCAGACTACAAGGACATTTTAGCACAGGAAATTACCAATGACATTGCCGTGACACGAGGCACAGACGGGTCTGCTGGAATTTAATCAGTATTTGCTAAGTAACAGACCCACACATTTCATAACAGATTAGCTAAACTGGTGATGGATAGTATTCACATTTCAAGCTTAAATGAACTCATTGGAATCATCCCTAGTCCATCCAACACCAAGGCTTTTGCAGAAAACAGAATATCCTTACATGGCAGTCAACTGAGCAGCACATTGGTTCATCATTTCTCTGCTCATCAGCACCTGCAAAGATTTGCTTTGTTGCCACAGAAAATCCCTACAGATTAACTATTTATAGTAGTTTTGTGTTCATCTCTATACCTGTCTCCCAGCTCGTTACAGGCTAGTGGAGACAATTTGTGCAATCATCCATCTTGTTGTTTTGTTGTTTGTTTTAAAATGACTGTGGTCCCATTTTGTAAACAGCAAGAGCAGCTGTTTGTAGTCAGAATAGCTCTGAAGTTTAATTTGACAGACTAGAAATCACTTCGACTTATAATACAGATGTATGTGAGGTGCAAAATAATTATCAGAGTGATTTATGAAAAAGAAGACAGAAAACTTTCTGCTTTCAATGGGTAGTATAATTGTGGGGTGTATATTGTGGAACCGTTAGATTTCCCCTGACAGTTCATTTCACCAACATTTGGTTTATGGAGGCACCAATACTGGCAATGTCTAGATGTCACTACAATTTCTGCAGCCTCTGATCACCTTGTCAGAACTGTAAGCTGGGAGAATACTGCCAAATTTTAGCAAGGAAGAGAACTCACAGTGAGTGGGAAGCATTTTAAATCAGCTTTGAATTCAGTCACCTCAAGATGATGCCTTCATTTTAAATCTAATGCTTATGAGGTGCCTCTTGACTTAAATAGTTACATTGATCAATAATTAGAAGATCCAGAAATATAGATTTGTCCATGAGACATGTTGGAAGGTTTCTCTTTTATTCAGCTTTAATTTGATAAATATTCTGTTTTATGTCAAGATCACCTACTACCCAGCTTTGGCAGCTGAGGAATCAGAGTGGCTGTCTTCCAGTTGGAAGACTTTTACATTGATCCGTAGCTCCTCTATGGTTGGATCTTTTTTTTTTTGGCAGGACAGTAAATTTCTTTTTTATGAAGCTCATTTATATTTACAATAAGCTCCATGAAAATGTAATGGAGAGCTTAGTGAATAAATAACAGATTGTGAAGCTCTTTACAAAGCCCAGAAGATGTTTATGGGTGCAATAAGCATGGATCATTTACTTTTATTGCTCTCTGTGAGATGAGGTGTTACAGTATGTTGATCGGCCACATATCAGATTTCACCTCTTTCACAGAGAGGTAAAACACTACAATCAAACCAAGTAACCTCTGAGTTTATTCAGCCAGATGAAAGTACATTTAGATGGAAATGTGTTAGGCATTGGTGCAGAAGAGTCAACACAGATATACACAAGTACACACTGTGCAAACAAGAAGAGATCTTTCTAACCAGGCATTGTGTCACATCGAAGTTCGACGTGGCACTGAACACCAAAGCTGGAAAAATGTGTTTTGCTTTACTTTCATCACTTTTTAAACACTAAAAAAGACAATTTGCCCTAGACCTCAACCTGAAAGTCTAAAATTATCTGTTTTATTTTATAAAAGACTCTATTACCGGTGACGTTAAGGTTGATGTTTGATTGCTAACTTGCATACTCAGAGGTAACATCAAATAGCTCAGATGACACTGAAAGTTTTCTTGATGCGGATCAGAATACCAATCATTCACAAGGTTATCCTAAGTGTTTGTCGACAACCAGCTGTGCAAGCAGACTCTCTCCAGCAAGTGATTTATTTTCCATCAGTATTCAGTAAGTATGATCTATTGGCCCACATGACAAAACAGTAAACATTTAGTTTGTTTAAGCAGACAGATTGAAACTCAGGAACATTGAGATAAAATATCCTCATAATGACATCTTATCTCTCTTCTTGTAAACAATGTTATCAAAAGATGGATAAAACAGATTTCAAATGTGAAAATGCCATTTTCATATTTGATTTTTAACAGCGTCACTTATTTATTACACTATGCATTACTAAAACAATTTTTTTACTTAATTTTGAGGTGAAACTCTTTGAATTAAAACTAAACCAGAACATTTTCTTAAGAGTCTCGTGGCACAAGCTTCATTTGAGAGCAATTTTTTTTTTAGATCCGTAAAATTTTCTTAGTCAAATGAAGTTTAAAATAATCTTGGTGCACTGGTCTACCTTACGACACCTACTGTAGGTCTTTCGACACCTAGGATCCCCGGTAACTCTATCCCTTGTAAATCAATTACACACTCATTTGTTCATTATATCTAAAAGGAGAAACAAAAATGTATTTACATTGGCTTGACTGTCCCCTCTTTTTACTTCCACCAATTTTTATTTCCATCATTATAACTCTAGTGACCCCAGTGAAACCCACTGAGTTAAAGTGAACCACCCTGTGACTTCTGGAGGCCTTTCTGAATTTCCAACTTGTGGATGCTTGTGTTAGCCTGGCTACCGACCATTGACTGTGGAAGCAGTGGAACTAGGGAAATGTTTGTGTTAACCTGACTACCAACTATGACTGTTGAAGCGGAGGACCTAGTGAGTGTGACGCCACTCATAGCATTTGGATCCATCGAAATTAAACCAATTTCGTTGCCATTGTTTCCCTTACGTTTAACGCCATGTCAATTTTTTTTGAGAAGGAAGTATGCATTCTTTGGGCTTGTCTGCTTTCGCATGGTGAACACATCGCCAACCAGGAGCAAGCTTTTTGCAGGTCGCTCCTGGTTGGCCACTCTGCTGCTGGAGAGTGGTAAACTGCCAATCCGTCTGACTTACAGTCTGGTTTCCTAATGAGTTCTGTTAATCAAACTTGTCAAAAGATACCGGGTGGAGGGAACAGCCGGTGCATTTTTTAATCAGTGCATCTGGTTGGCCAGTGATTAACCTGAATAACTTGGGCTGTGTGACAAATAACAAAAGAAACAAAAAAAATCATAACTATGGAGAGTGCAATACCATTAAGGTTAGTCACTATAGTTACTATGATAACAATAGCGATTGAGTAAAAACTGCCAATTTTTCAATAGAATTCTATGGGTGCTGAGGTATTTTGGAGCCAGCAGCTTCTCCACAATTGGCACGGTGGCTGAAGTGATCTGCCATGACCATTTCATATACAGTCTTTGGTACAGATGGAGATGATAAAGATGGCTCGTTCCAATGATGATAGCAAAATTGTGCTCGATCAAACTTTCCCTTGGCATAAATAAACTGATTTCACATTAAATTTTAATTATTCTTAGTCATTAAAATTTCATTTTCATTGCTGAAAAGCTAAATTATTCCATAGCCATTTCTTTCTCGTGCAGATTGACAGGAGGCTTTGCATTTTGGCACTCAGCATAGTCACTGTGGGAATCGGGTTATTATAGAAAAAGGAGAAGTTTCGAAATGCAGGTGAGGTGAGTTTGCAGTTGAAAGAGCAATTACAAATTACTTTATTTGCATTTCTATTTCACTGAGGGACACTTAAAGCATAACTATTAACTTTTTAGATAACAATGACACGGTATCCAACCAGTTAAATATTGCTTTATAAGCACAGTAACTCATCAACAAAAATTTTTATGGTAGAAACATTTAAGCTGATGAGCTACCATGCACTTGCTGCACCTTTAGTGTTGGGAACCACTGGGACGACAGAAAGTGGGTTGCGATAAATTAAAAGTAGCAGATTGTGTTCCACCTCTTTCATCTGGTGATTTTTTTTTTTTAGTTCTTAAGCATTTTTTATGTGCAGAAATGATCAAAGAAAATCCGGCAGCAGAAACATTATTGGTGGTGGTTTTTAAATAACCTATAATTATAGCTCGCTAATCAAGAAGAAGCTCATTGTTGCAAGCAATAATAACTAAGAACAGACGGAGTAGCACATTCCTTTACTTGATGACAGCTGGCAGTCTGATGGGCTGAAGAAAAGCCCATTTTGATTACAGTTGTTTGCCATTGACATTGTGTGACTGAGGAGGCGAATAACTAAATAAACATCAAAAATCCTTACCTTTACAGAAGGTTGCCAATAAAATAGAAACAAGAACTTTTTTGTCAGGAATTTATATCGTGGAAAATCTCCAGCTTAAAAAAAAGTGGTTGAGAAAATAAAAAAAAAAGATGACACAATAGTTCATTTTCCAACCAGTTAAACAAACCAGGTACAAATTAACTTGTTTCCATCCACTCTTTCTGCCATCCACCCACTTATTCATCCTTTTATAAAGTTATTTTCACAAATTGAAGATTTGAGAACTAAGCTTTCTGCATAAATATCTACACATTTTGCCTCCATAAATTTGAGATGCATTGTCCTTGTTTTATTCTTCAGGAAAGACCAAATCTTTACAACCCATGTCATTGAACTTGTTTATGTATTGTTTTATACAAACATATAGATATACACACGTACTTACCAATGACTTATTTAGGTATGCTTTGCTAATGCCGTGTTAGACCCACCTTTGACTTCAGAACTGCCTTGAACAGTCTTTAGAGAGTTTTGCCCATATTGACATAACAGCATCAAGCGGTTGCTGCAGATTTGATGACTGCACACCCATGATTTGAATCTCCCATTCCACTAAATTCCAAAGGTGTTTTTTTGGATTGAGATCTGGTGACTGCTGTGGGTGCCATTTGAGTATTTTGAGCAGTGAATTTATTGTCATGTTCAAGAAACAAGTCTGAAATGACTCAAGCTTTATGACATGTTTTCCTGCTGGAAGTAGCCATCTGAAGATGGGTACTTTGTGGTCATGAATGAAGGGAGATGGTCAGAAACAATCTTCAGGGTAGCTGTGGTGTTACAAAGATGATCATTGGGTAAAAAGGGACCCCAAGTATGCTAGGAAAATATACCCCACACCATTGCACTACCACCACCATCCTGCATTGTTGATACAAGCCAGAATGGTTTCGTCCTTTCATGTTGTTGACACCATATTCTGACCCTACCATCTGAATGTCAATGCGGATAGTGAGACTCATCAGACCAATGGATATACATATATTATAATACAGAGAGAGAGGCACAAATAGTCGAGTTTAAAAAGTTTAGCCAAATTTTTCAATGAATAAATAGAACCAAATGCAATTGCAACAAAATATGCATTATGTGGATGTGAGATAATGAGGAATATTTATTTAACTTTTCTTAACATTTTTAACTTCTCTGATCTGTTTAACTTTAATTAAAAGCAATCGGTCTGAAATCCTTCTCAGAGTTTCATATCTTCCAGAAAGTCATCACAGGAAAGATATTTCATCCACATGCAAAATCCTCTCCTATTGTTTGAATTCAGTTCGTGGTTTCTTACATTTGAATATTTTAGTAGCACTTCTATCTCCACGTCACCAAACGCTGCAGATTGTTCACTTCTTTCGTTTTAAAGCGTTTTTCTCATCCAGATAAGGTTAGATGCTTTTGGATCGCGGACACACTCTCTTCCAATCATCGCGCTCCTGAGCCGAGACCAGCGTGTGCGAGCATTGCGCGTTCACACACACGCTATAAATGGGATGTTGCGCGCTGAAACAGAGTACATTCGTGGACAAATGAGATGAGGATAATCTAGGGATGGCATCAATGTCATATTAGAAGAGAAGCTGCCACAGATGCAACAGGAATGATGAAACTCAGATCAAGAAGAACTTTTTTCTCTGTTTTCCACTTAATTTTTGCAACTAAATGTGATGTGTGAGAGGGAGCATCCATCATGCAGCTGAATGAGACTGAAGTTCAAACACTGGCTCCAGAGCCATGTGAACAACAAATACTACAGGAGGACAACTCTGCAGGTGGAAACAGGGGTTCCACCAGCAACCTGTCCCTGCACTGCTGGCTACAGCTTCTCACCAGGGAATCCATCATGGAATTTCAAGCAGACAGTTCAAGTATGGTGGTGCGTGTGATGATAGCCTGTGTGTACTCCATAGTTTGTGCGCTGGGATTGGTGGGAAACTCACTGGCTCTCTACCTGCTCCACTCTCGTCACAGGCAGAAGCAATCATCCATTAACTGCTTTGTGATGGGACTAGCTATCACAGATCTGCAGTTTGTCTTGACTTTACCTTTCTGGGCAGTTGACACAGCCTTGGACTTCCGTTGGCCGTTTGGCCGAGTTATGTGTAAAATCATTAGTTCTGTCACCACAATGAATATGTATGCCAGTGTTTACTTCCTCACAGCGATGAGCGTAGCACGTTACTATTCCATCTCCTCTGCCTTGAAGATGCACTGCCGGAGGGCAGCAGCCACAAGGGCCAAGTGGACAAGTCTTTGCATCTGGGCAATCTCCCTGCTGGCAACTCTACCTCATGCAATCTACTCCACTAGCGCTGAGGTGTCAGATGAGGAACTTTGCCTGGTGCGCTTTCCAGACTCAGGCACCTGGGATCCACAGCTTCTTTTGGGTTTATACCAGCTACAAAAGGTTCTACTTGGTTTCTTCATTCCTCTGATCATCATCACAGTCTGTTATTTACTTCTTCTACGTGTTGTCCTTACTAGACGTGTCGCAGGTGCAGCAGACCCAGAAATTCAGCAAGGCCGTCAAAGCCGCCGTTCCAAAGTCACAAAGTCCATTGTAATTGTGGTTTTGTCATTCTTTTTGTGTTGGCTTCCTAATCAGGCGTTGACTCTGTGGGGCGTGCTCATAAAGTTTGACCTTGTACCTTTCAGCAAGGCTTTCTACAATGTGCAGGCGTATGCTTTCCCACTTACTGTGTGCCTGGCGCACACCAATAGCTGCCTCAACCCTGTACTCTACTGCCTAATTCGAAGGGAGTTTCGGGCAGGCCTCAAAGAGCTTCTTATTAACTCCACCCCATCTTTTAGGAGTTTGACTCACCTCCTGAGAAGGAAAACTAAAGTAGCTGAAGCACCTCCTGTTTTGGTGCTTGTTCAAATGGATGTCTAAATGGGGTGACTAAGGACTTGATGGAGAAATAAAAAACTCACAAAAAGTATTGATTGAATTGATCTGGGACTTTGCTTTTAGAGTAGAGCCATTTCTACATCACCAGGACACAAAACATTTGACAACACTGTGGGATTTGTCCTCATTTCACAGCATTCTTCAAGATTCACTGTGGCAAATCTTTTTGTTCTCACAATGGCACTTTGCTTACTTCTCTTTGTGTGTGATGGTCATTACAAATCTCCGACTATCTTCAACATGCAAAAACAAAATGCTCAAAAAGTGACGTGTTATTTTGCTTTTTTTGGCCATGTTCTTTGTATTGCTACGGTCTACAAATATATAAAAATATAAATAGGAGCTAAAGGAAATGTGTAGAAATGTAAGGTATTTTGAAAATGACAGTTTAGAAAAAGTATATGTGCACATGTGTTTGTGTAAAAACTGGGACAATGACGTGCACTCAAGTTTTTGTTACATAAAAATATGTGTCGCTCTTCAAGTTACTTGTCATGAGGGAAAAAATCTTCCCTCAATAAAAAAAAAAATGAAGCCTTGTATTTTTTTTTTTTTTTGAGTAGACCGGAGAAAAGATTCTATAAAATAGGCAAAACTCACTCAAATAAAATCCATTCTTGAGGAAACCTTGGAAGACTGAAGGAGAATTATTAAAAATGTTGGTCTCTGTACGGTGAATTTGTGTTCGCTATGTTGCTCACACTTGGTCTCACTAAAGGTGCCGTGTTTCTCTCAGCTGCAGATGGTTAGATTGGACGTGAATAATTTACGTTTCTAGATTTTTTTTTCAAACCAGTTCATTCAGACATGGAAATGTGTTAGATTTCATGAGAAACTCTCAGACCGTCAAATTAGACGTGTACTACATTACCGATAAAAATAGTGTGAAAAGGTGCTTTTCTGTGTTTAATCTGTTTTTCTGACTTTTTAATAACCAGTTACCTCAATACAAAAATTAGTTGTTTTTTTTTTATTAAAAAAAGATCAATTTACTCACATTATGCAAATTTGATGGTGATTAAATTTCAAGCTCTTAACCTGATTTGGAAGAAATGGGCCAGATGAAGTTAGAATTCAGAGCACACACATGTTGAGATAAATAAAGCTCCAGTGTTGTTGTTAGACAGCTCTGGTACGAGGGCGTCAGACCGAAACTCAATGATTTTAATAATGAGACTAAATGTTCTAAATCTGTAGTTACACATCACCTTTTCACTCAATAGCAGCCTTGGTGTAATGCAAATAAGCTAAGAACAAAGTCACTCTGAGAATTGGAGTTAACAAGAGCTGCAGGCATAGAGGCAGGAATACTTTTCTTACCCTAGCTGGTTGAGTTGAAAATATATACAGTATCTACATATATATTCTTTCTTCTGCAAAACTCTGAGGACAGAGTGCTCAAAATCTTAACACGTAAAACATATAAATGTAAAAACAAAGGAACGAAAATGATCAATTACATTCAACAGGTCTTTTTTGTAACAACAGCTATTCTCCAATTGAGATGTGAGGGACCAACAGAATGTCTGTAGATTCAATTTGATTGTTGATTTATCACAACAAAATACATGTGAAGGTCACATGAAAATGACCCACATTCTGCTTCAATATGGGTCATATACAGAAATAAAATGCTTAGATACATGCATGTGCCCTTTATAGTTGTTTTGTAGCGGGGTGGGAGGGTTCGGTTATTTTGCACATATTTTAGGAAAATCCAATTTTTTCTAATCCAAAAAACTAGATCAGAAATAAGAGATAACAACTGAAGCTGAATGCAATTGTTTGATTTTTTTAATCACAATTTTCAGTGAGTATTTTGGTATGTAGTGTCCTTGAAGGTGACCTGCTGCATGGGATTTACAGCATGCAGGTAGAAAGGCTTAACTGAGGCTGCACCTCATTTCTGCCCCTTAGTGGGTTACCACAACCCAGCCTTGTGGTGCAGAATTGCTTTCTGTGAAACAGCAGAATTGAGTTAGCACAGCCAGTAAACATGCAAGCTATTTTTTATCTCCCTGAAAATTCTGAAAGTGCACTTCAATTCTTTCCACTGTTCTGTTCAAGGAACTCTAAACAAATAGTAGGCAGATTCTCTAAACAAGTTGTAAGGAAAAAAATAGCAATAAAATTGTTTTGTTTTGTTTATTACACGTTTGCTTTGGTAAAAACGCACATTTTTGTCCTTAACTCAACTCTATTCATTTAAATGAATGTTTTTTCCCTTTTTTTTTACTACTGTTCAATTTTAAAATGACACAGAAACACATGTCACAGCAGTTCATGAAATAGTCATGATACAGTCGTTGTATCACATTTAGCAGCCGGCAAATCTGCATTTCCAAGTCAAAGAGGGTTGAGTGGTGGTTGACGACTGTCGTGCCAAAACTCATCCAAATCATTCATTCATCTTCCATCTCTGCTTTATCCTGTTGGAAGCTGAAATCTATCTCAGCGCCTGTCAGGTAGGGCATGCCCTCCCAGGAGGGGGTGTGGTAGCATGATAGAAATAAGGGCACATGAGATTGGAGAAATGTTGAAGGGGAACCAATATTATGACAATGGGGTCTTGAAAGGTTCTGATCCACAAACTAGACCAGAGGAGAAGTAAAAATGACACTTTTTTTTACTTTACACCTTTAAAGATGATAATCACAAACAGGGTGAAAACAAAAGAATGATACTAGATAAAAATAAATAAATCAATAATTGATTTCATACTTTTAATGGTTTTGTTCTAGATTTGTATTTCTTGTCAAGCAGAAATAATTTTTTACTCCATGTATAATGTCACAGAAAATTTGAAGTGAAAAATGTCCGAAATAGATTGCCTTTGATTATTAAATCCTCCCACAAACCCATTATAGCATTACTTTTAACCTAAAAGGCAAGGCAGCATCTCGAGTTTTTTTTTTATTCCAGAGAGACTAAAGAACTGAGCAAGGTTGATGGAGGAGATGGGGAAAGAAAAAAGGAACAGACATGTGACAGTGAGATAATGCAAGACCAAGGTGATGAGGGGCAGAAGGAAGAAGAGGAGGTAGAACACCACAGGAGTAAAGAGATGAAAGAAGGAGAGTATCTGCAAGAGGAGGAAGGAGAAAATGAGTGACACAACGACATGCAGGGCTCAGACAGAAAAAATCAGATCCATCACCAAAACAACTCCAGTGTAGCTGGTCCACATGTCCAGGATCTATACACTAAGTTGCAACTGAATGAGATCATGGTAAAAGCGACACCTTGACCCTCAAAGCTTTAAAGGAATAATTCATCTTCTATTATTAGAAATATTCCTATTTATCTAATTAATTATATTTAATTCAGTTTGAATGAGAAGGACACTGAATGCGGAAACAGTTTCTTTTCTGTTTTACTGTTTGATTAAATTATTATTTAATCAGATTTTAATCAAGTTGCTGACTAATATTTTCATTGCCCAGTAAGAATATTATGTCTCTTTATCTCTGTTTATTGAAACTATTTAGCAATGAACACAGAGAAAGAATACAGAATAAATAGCATTTTGCTGCCCTGTTGCAATAAAATATTCATTTCCACAAAATGCATTCATGGTCACAGTACATCTTAGTTTGTAGAGTTTCACTGGATGGTTTCTTTCCACTTGATCAGTTATTTATGGATGCTTGCTGTGCTGTTGCTCTACAGTGAAAAGTATTTTTTTCTGTTGACCTTTTATTTATCAAACTATAACACACATGGACACACACGCCTTTCAAATGTGCCCCTTACCCAAAATACATAAATAAATAAAAAATTATGCCTAACCCTTGGGGTTTCACCAAAGCGTCCCATATCGATCTGATGGTGGAAACAGGGCGTAAAGTAACGGTTGGACTCTCTGTGTGCTACAAACGACAAACTAGGCTCCAACTGTGATGAGACAGAGACAGACAAGGTGGAAAGAGAAAAGAAAAAAGATGTGGAAACAAGACCACAGATCAAAGAAGATGGATGGCATACTTTTGGTTTGACAGTAAATGTGTTGAAGTAGTTCTTTTTTTCACACACATCACTTCAACTTTTTGTAAACCTCTTCAGTTTTTTAAGATAACCCTTTTAAAATAAGATTTTAAAACTTTCTTGGTTACCACACAATAATGCCGCTACTGTAAATGAAAAAAAAAAAACAAGCTTGAAAGGAGTATAAGTACTGTAAAACTGCTCCATTTCAGCCATGTAGTTGGTATGCTGAATGAGTTAAATTTTCATCTGCACACAGAGTTCTGCACAGGACCTGCCACCAGCACCCGTCATAATAATTACCATACAATCTGTTAGCCTCAGATAGCTCCCAGCCTAATCTGGACCCGACCTGTTGATATATAACCCATAATCTAAGCTGTGATATGCGTAGTAATGATCTTTGGGGGTGGTTTATTTTCAGTTGAACTTGCTCTTAACCCATAAATAATGCAGCTTGCATCATATTCTGCTGAATTGTAAAATCTCTCTGAAATGTTACAGCTCAAAGGAACATTATTTTGAACTAAGTTTACTTTGAAAGAACAAACGCATCCACGGGCTCTGGCTTTGCATTCTTTATTCCTATAGCTAACTCGAGCTCATACCCTATGGAAGATATACTCATAACACAGCAGTTATTTATTTGTATAAAAAGACAAAAAAATACCTTTCTTCTTAATGGTATCCAAGAAATTTCAATTATGTATTTATTTATTTTTTCATTTTAAAATATGAAGCAATTCTCCTGCAGGTAATCAATGTCCCAGAGGGTAGCTGTGTGTTTTGAGAAGGGCAGTCAGTAAATCTTATAGCTAGAGTTTGTTTTAGATTAAATTTAATCATTTCTCTTAACCTCGTTGGTTTTCAGTTGGGTGTGAATCAACCTGAGCTTAATCGATCTCAAATTTTGTTAATGGAGTTTTGAAAGTTTTAAATATTTCTTTGCTCCAACATTTTAGATTAGAAGGAAAATATTAAATAAATGAGCCAGGGATTCACTTTAAGACATTATGTAAGTGAGATGTACTTATTTCTAAAAACATCTTGAACCCAAATGAGAACCAGAGTTAAAGATTTTATGTTAGTTGGCTACTTTATTTGTTGATCAGCCAGATAAGTTCGGCACATATCAAGGTTGGTTTCTACAGATTTAGAATGTCATGTTTAAACTTCACACATAAAACGATGAACAAGTAACATTTTTCTTCTTTAATTGTTTTGGCGCTCCAGTTGTACATGGGGAAACACATACAAAACAAATATCATTCCAATTTCTTTTGACCAAAAACAAGCAATTAGAATTGGCAATAAAGCCCCCTGCAGGGCACATACAAACCAACTTTTCATCCAAAGAAACACAATGAAATTCAAAGACTTAGTAGATTATAAAACTGCACAATTCATGTCTAAAATTAAGAACAAATAAGTACCAAATCAGATTCAAATTTTCTTTCAAAATCGAGAGAGTACTCATCTCAGTGAATACAATGTTTTCAAAAAGCCTTAAGCCTTAAGTTAGAACAAATGTAAAACAACACTGTATTTCTGCTGTTGGAGTAAATCTATGGAACAGGTTAGACCAAGACATCAAAGACTGTAGACGACTGAGTCGCTTTAAAAGTTTGTATAAAAAGAAAATTGTGAAATCACCCAGTGAAATAAACTGTTGAACTATACTGTAAAGATAGCAGCGCTTTATGTTCAGAGTAAAAGGGATAGGCGCTATAAGCGCTTGCTTCTGCCTATTCCTTTTCAGACTTTGTGTATTTTATTTGTAGTTATTTTTTGTTGTTCTTGTGTTCACAAATGTCTGAATAAAGAAATTGAATAGAGGTTGATAAATTTACTGACTTCTCTTGAATAGTACATGGTATTAACAAAAGAAACCATCAAGTTTTAAATGCACAAATTTAATTTTATGCTCAAATCCTATTTTTGTGTATCTTTTTACGGCGATCCTGATGTGAACAACCGACTTCCTTAAAATACCACGGTACACGGAAATAAAAGACAGTACAACATCTTTTCCTCTTCCAGGTCAGAACGGTGTCATCTCCCTCACTTAAGAAGAAGAAGAACAAAACCTTTATTTGTCCTACAATGGGGGTAATCATTTTAATTTTCTGCAAAAAAAAAACCCCTCTGATTACTCCAGTCACTGTAAAAAAAAAAACATTGGATTTATTTTCCATTTACGACCACACATAAAACTGGGCAGGAACGAATATTGTTTTGAAAATCATATTTATGTGGCAAACTGTGAGAATAAAAACAATCTTGGGTCTCATATGGACAAATGTTGGATTTGGACCAACATTAGTCAGAGGTACGAATCTCACTTCAGTCGCCGATTTCCACACCCACTCTTGTGTTATTTACTGGTTCTTTAGTGTACCGTCTGCTGTGTTTATCCTTTTTTCTCCCTGAGTTTGTTTTAAACCACTTTTTCACAGCGTTGTTTGCCCGTAGGAAAAAATTTAAGGAACTGCTTGGCTAAACTTTAGCATTCAGATCTCCTCAGAGAAAACTGGAAACAAATCAAAACACACACAAAACAAATCACTCAAAATATTCTATGGAATTTTTATGTCATTTTTATTCCACCTGTTATTTGTGCCTGTTTGAGCAATTTTTCATAACAAAAGCTGTTATAAGAGGAATTGTGATTCTTCATGATTTATTTGAAAATACTGCTGAATAAAATAAGGGTTTAAATATCCTTACGTTTTCTCAGGAATGAGGGTCACATTTCTGTCCTTACCTGTAGAGATGTTTCAGAAGACATGCCTTCCTTCAGTTGATGCTTCCTGTTTTCACTATCTTTTATAATCTTTATCAAACTCTATTCCATTTTGCTTCCCAAATAAGTCACTACTAATTAGCTTTATTTAAATGTTTTAATAACACAGCAAGAAAAATTATATGAATGACTGGTGATTTATTTCATGCGCCTCCCCTTTCAATCTAGAAACCACGATGAGAGGCAGGGTACACCCAGAAGAGGTTACCAGTCCACTTAAAAGCTTATTGTCTATTTTGTCATAGGCTAAAATGTGTGTTATGAATATCTCAAACGTTGACTCGTTTTCAATCATTTTGTGCTTGTTTGTTGGAGATCTTCCTGTGCATCAGGTTTTTCTGTTTCACACAAATTCTCTGCCACGTTTACTTTCATTTTAACTAAAACAGTTTGAGAACCATTTTGCATATTTGAACAAAAGTTATTCTTCTAAAATTTAAATTCAACAGAACATTTGCCATGCTTATCATAATGTTTTGAAACTATATTAACAATCAATCAAAAAGCTCACATAATCACAGTTGTATCAAAAATTGTCTCATCTCATCATTTTTTTCCAATCACACCTGTTTGATTGAGATTTGTTCTCTCGGCGTGTGGCCCCTGCAGGACAGAGAAATGATTCAGGGTCAGCTTCATTTTCACAGCCTCACAGCAAAATCACCCGAAAGGAATTCAAAACATGCAAACTTCATAAACTAATTCAAACAAGTGTCACGTAACTTAGAATTGGTGTGCATTCAGAAGAAAATTTAAATAGTTCTGTCATTGCATCTGATCTGTCACACCCAAATTATGGTCAATCATTGCAAAAAATTAGTGCAGTCAACATTTAAATACAATCATTTAGCATATCTTTTCTTGTCTAAAGGAAATTTAAATAACAGAACAAAGTATATAGTAAATGAAGATTGGGCAAGTAAAATTAAATGTTTTGAATGACTGAGTCTTTCAAACACAAAACAATTTATTCAAATTTAATGAGAAACATTTATTCTTTAAATGATTCTGAACACAATTTTGGGGGGGAAGAAAAAAGAAATTCTGGACAGTTTTTGTGAAAACTTAGAAAATAAAGTGATTCAGAAACGAGCACCAACTTCGAGAGTTTATAGGTGAATGGTCAAATAGATGGACCTAGGTCTGAAAATCCCTGCTTCATCTTTATAAACTGAGTCAAACCTCTGTAAATTCTTGGGAAAGGCCCTTAATCCCACCAAACGGTTCCCTTGACAACCAAACATGTTAAGGGGAATGGAAGGAATTTCAAACTTTAACAACAAATGAACACAAAAATCAGACTTTACTGTTGCGGTGAACACAAAGGACTCTGGAGGACTCTAGAGGACTAGGAAGAAGAAAGAACTTGAGCTTTTGAGCTATTTTTTATATAATTAAAGAATTGCACTTTGCTATCATTGCAAAGGAACTGGAATTTTTCTAGCGTCTCATCGGAGTTTCAAAGGATCTGTTTCATATAAGTTTCCCTCTGTGGGCAAAATACATGGAAGGTGGGAGATACCACAGGAGTTATCACATTTTAACCAAAAGCTGGTAGACTTATCAGCATGCACTTACTGTAACTGCAATTCATGTTTCGTGTTTGATCAATATTCATCTAAATTCTCTCTGGGAAAGGAAGTAATAGTAGAAGGTTGCATGACACCCTTGGTGATGACCTTTCTCATAGGACTAATGATGGCCTAACAACACTTGCATCTCTCACATAGATAATTGAATCTCATTAGCAGCACCCTGGAATAGACGTGGACAGAGTTTACGTTGTCAAATATGGTATTTTTGAAGAGCTTCAGACAAATAGCATATTCACAAAACTCTAATCCATTTAGATTAGAAAGTGTACAAATTTTGCCACAAAATCTTGTGAAATTATACAATTTAATTTAAACGTTTCCAATGTGACAAGGTCTGTTTTGCTAAATGTATGCTCAATATCACAAACTGTCTCAATGGAATTTTTATTGTAGATAAAAAAAAGTACAAAAACACACAAAGAACAAAAATGGTTTTGTTTTGTCTTCCGAACCGCTTATTCCTAAAAATACAGAAAAACAAAACAATTTCAGCGCATTTGTGCCCTTTAGATCCTTCTTTTTGGTGAGGAAAACCTCTAAAACAAAACAACAACAAAAAACAGCAGTGGGGAAAATAAAAGAAACTTAACGCATTTTGTCGTAAAAAAAAAAAATTGAACGTGTTTGAGTTCTAAATTAAAAAAAAAAAAAAAAGAAGTATTCCTTAAGTGTAAATGTCTCCCTGTCACTTCGGAGCTTGTCCAACTTCTCAAGGATTAGATAAACATCTGGATGAAAGAGATGGGTCTTTAATTTTTAGTTTGTGATGAAAAAGTCCACTAACGAGAGCTCTCTTTAAAATTTCACTGTACAAACCAATTTGATCTAATCTCCAGAAGTCTGAAGCATGTCACTATCAGAGAATCAGAATCAGAATCAGAATGTACTTTATTGATCCCACAAAGGGGAAATTTGTGAACTAAACTCTTAAATGGTGTTCACTAAATTCACTAAACTAAATTCACTAAACTAAATTAAATAAACTAAACTAAATTCACTAAATTCACTAAACTCCTAAATGGTGACATATTGATCAAGAATTAAAACTGTCCAGAAGACTTTTTTGAAACTTTTCCTACTTCCTAAATGGTGACTTTCAACCAACATGGCTGACTGTTTTCATTGCTCCAGGAATAGTTTTGCCTGCCCTGCTTCACAACATGATTATTACATTTTCTCGGCAGTTCTTTCACAATTGAAAGTTTTTGAAGAGACTATTTCTCCCAAGCATATCCAGGCCCCTGGTAATGTGTAAATGTATTTAAAACTTATTGGTGTTTGTTAAACTGTGGAACTTTGTTAAATTTTGGTGTATCACTAGGCATCAGAAAAGGAAAGAAAACTGAAAAGCTTCTTACATATTTATGAGGTTTTGCTTTGTCTTTGATTGCCAGACCAAGCTCCAACAATTGAACAAAAATTCTAATATGATTTTGAAGTTTCACATGTTTCCTACATTCACATCTGGCAATTTTTTAATATAAATAAATGTCCACAACTGCATCAGGTCAGAATTCACTCTGGTCATCATAAATCAATTATGATAACCTAAAGCTTACTCTTTTTTGGAACTCTTTTCAATTCCCACTGTTGCATTTTGCCTCACTTCTGTGCAGTTATCTTTGAGTGCCACATCTTATTCTGGTCAAAACCCTTTCACAGTTGCACACACACAATCACAAGTCCATCAATGAATTCAATTTGTTCTCCTAAAACAATAGATTGGGCTTACTTGGCTATTGAAGATATAACAAGGCTGAACTTCTTTGCACTTTTCAGTTTTATTCTAATAGTCTCTCATTCATTTTACAGTTTCTTTGTACTGTCGATTTTTGCTTCAGGAACACGATGTCCACAATGTGCTATGGTCTAACTATTATTTGGGTGAAAAGAAATACCTCTTGCAATGTTTTAATCAAGCAAACTTCTTTTTCTCTTTCTCAGAAAACGAAGGTGAGCAATTATTCTCACATGCGTGGATAAAGCTAGTTCCTCTTCTGTTCAAGTCATTGGAGAGTCTTGTCAGTTTTCCACCATTGTCCTCAAATGCAAAAACCATGCAGAGATAAAACTCAACAATCCTCCTCACTTTTATTGTCCCTAAGGGGAAAACAAGCCATAGTAAAGCAACTTCCCTTTGAACTTAAAATCCCTGCAGATTACCGAGGAAGGTCGGGGTACAGTGTTGTTCAGTGAGCATCCTGAAAATAGATCAGAAAATTTTCCAGGTGAGCCAGCGGTTACATTCTGCAGAACATCTTAGGTTGAAGCATCAAAGTCACTACGTGAAACAAACGGATGAAAATTCCATTTGCATTCGGAGACACAATTTTTATCTGATTTAAAATAAAAGCAATGACAAAATTGTCAAACTCTTTTAAAATATTTGAGAAAGTGGAAGTAAAGCTCTAACCAATCCCAAAAAATAAAGCTATTTTTACTATGTTTTTAATCACAATGTTAATTCGTGATGTGATCCCGAGAAGATTTGTGCTCATAATAGTTTTCCAACCACCTAAATGGAAACTATTCGGACACAAATCATGTCATCTCCTACTCTGATTTTACATTTGTCTATTAGTATCCGTGTTTGCATTTTGTCAAATCATATTTCTGGTTTCTGTTGTCTTTTTTGTCTTAATAGTCTTCCAAGTGAAGCTGTTTCTTGGCGTTCATTTGCTGTTCTACAAACGGAGTTATAACATTTATGCATACTTATGTGGGTTTATGCATTTATTATTCTCTGCCAACTGGAGGTAATCTCATTTTACATTTACAGTCTTCATCTTAAAGCAATCCGTGTGGAGCAGCGCAACTCTGACATAAGCTCACTTTGATCCAGAACTGATATCTGGTATGTTAATGTGCATGACAATACTTCAACATATCACAATCATTACGGTCCTTAATATTTATTTGGCGGAATCACTGCTTGAGTTATATCATGACTATGTTTCAAAACAACTCAAAGTTTTTTGCAGATCACCTGCTGGTTTGGAGTCTGAAGCGAAACAGCTATTTAAAAGTAGAAGGTGAGGTTCAAACAAGCTTATTAAAAACTTGAAGTGAAGATGGTGCAAGCAGGTAGAAAGACTAGAAATCCAGTTGAGAACTTAGGTCTGAAATACCTAATAAACAAGCTTCCCTGAGCAGATGGGTGCAGAGATGGTAGTGTTCCTGAGCCAGATTTCTCCCTTGAGAATGAGGGAGAACAAGCAGAAGAGGATAAAGCATGAGCTTCTGTAATTATGTGACCTATGCTGACTGCCTAATGATTAACTGGAATGAGAAAAGTTGTGAGCAGAGAATTTCCCAGAGGAAGAGGAGACAACTAACTTAACCCACACCCAATACAGACACTAAGGAAGGCAAAAAGTTAAACTAGCTGTTAAACTAACTCCTTGCCTGCTCTGGAACACTGTGTGTGTTAAAACTCAAGTATTTTAAACTTCAATTGTGAAAAATAACATTTTTTTTTAGAATTGTGACACATTCTAAACAGACTGTAAAGGAAACATTTTTCTGACAAGGTTAGCAGAAAGTAAACCTTAGATCTCATCTGTGTCACTTGCTCAGTCTCATTATAACTCTCACTTGTAGTATTGAGAACCAAAACTGCCAATTACACATAGAGATAAATGTGCCTATTTATACATGACAAAGGAAATAAATGCACTCATTGTTAGAATTATGAATATACACATGCCTGGGAACGGCCAAGGACAAGCAGCACAGAAAATAAATGAATGAACATACACAAGAATAAAAGTTTAAGAAAATACATAAATGGTTGTTTTTCCAGAAATTCAAACATTATTCTTAAAGTAATTTCAATAGTTATCATTTCTAATGCACTAATATATGTTTACAGATTTTTATATTTGTCAACAGAAAGTTTTATGGATTGAGCGTTTCTTTTGTCAAATAATTTTTTCTTTTTGCAAAATGTGCACAAATGAGTGGATGGGTCTTAATTAATTGTATTTATAGTTGAAAAGGGGCAAATTTGTTTCCTTAGTCATTTATGAATGGGGACTTTTTATTTCCTCTAACTGTGTTTGTAGTAGGCCGTACTGGTTCTCTATACATTCGGGAGGTATTAGATATGCCTTGCTTTACCCATGTTGTTTCATGAATTCACAATTGAAAATGCCACCCTTGTATTGATTTACATAGAAAGAGAAATTATCAAAACTTGCTCAGACATGTTATTAGTCCCCAATCAATGTCTTGCCAAAAGTTACAATTTTGTACTCATCTCCCCAGTAGCATGTATTCAGGATGACACAGTATGGGCACAAAATGATGTGACAGCAAAATTTGTACTTTGCACACAAAACTTTTCTTTTGACAAAATTTGTTCTTCGTGGTTACTATGGAGACAGAATATTTTAGATGTACAAAGGTGTGTCAGATTGTGGGAGAAATCATCGTGTCAAAAATGATCATTTCATTAAATATCAATTATAGAGAAGTCTGCCTCTTTCAGCAGACATGTGCCGTCTCCCCAAACCAACTTGTACTGGATATTTTTTCCCAGTGCCCTTTAGAGTTAGTAGAGCCCACCAATATTTTAATTCCTTCTAAGTAGTTCTACTTAAACTAAATATTCAGTGATTGGGCAAATGATTTTAACTTTTATTTTGATGCAGACAGTGTTTTTTCTTCATGTTTTTTTTTCTCTCTGATTAGCAAAAGCAGCATGGTTCCATTTTTTCCAAACATTATTGTCATGCCCGTTTGTTTTGATGAGAAATTGCTTTTTCAATTGCCAAGAAGAACTTTTATAATCCACAAAGTTTTAGTTCATTTCTTTGTTCACCAGGATTTTCTTTTAAGTTTTTATCATTTCAGTCATGTCTGCTGTTATGATGTTTAATTTTTGCATTTCATCTGTCCGCACCCTACACACATCATGACAAACAACAGTTTTGGCAATGTTTGCTTTTTATAAAGGCTCTGCAGTAAAAAATAATCAGCCTATGATTGATGAAAGTAATTTTAGTTTTAGACACAGTATTAACAAGATTTCTTTTAAAAAATAATATCCATTCACTGAATCAAGTCTCAAAGAGTTACCACCTGCGGGTGTTAAAAGTATCCCTGCATCGAGCTATTGTCCAGAACCTCACAAGCTTTCAGATAAATTTTATATTAGTCAAAATCATTGGAGCAGGAACACATATGACAGTTGTCTTCTTGAGGACCAAAATAAGAAATTCTGCTGCAGAAACATAACATCCCATTAAAGAAAAAAGTAGCGAGAATACTAAACCACCAAGTAGAAATAAGTCTCATCACCAACACAAATGTGTTTCTAGTGCTGCAACAAGATTATCTCCTTCTGTCATGCTGGAAAAAGTTTTTTTTTACAGTAGTCTAATAATTTTTGTACAAAAGTCAAATGAGTTATTGTCTTTTCACCAGCAGTGTTTAGTCACCTGCAACAGTGATGATGAACGGAGCCGACCTGGCTGCTGCCGTTTCTTTGACCTTTCCATGCAAATGATGATCTCGCCAAGCCTTGAGAAACAATAGATCAACTAAAATACCAGCCAGCGGTTTGAACTTTATCTTTTCTTCCTTGCTATGTAATAAAGCCCAAGTCAAGGCACAAAAAGCTGTAGATGTATCAAGCCAAAATTGGATACGTATCTAGTGACCCATGTCTGAGACTGTGGTTATCTCCTTTTCCAGACCAGAATGAAAAAAAGGGTACCGGTAGTTGAAATTGTACAAATCCATCCCGTAGAGCTGAACATGATGGTCAGGCATTAAACACAAATCCCTGACATCTCATCAACTCATTTGGACAGATTATGGGTTGTGGGAAATATGATTATATTGACTCTAATCACTACAAGCGAAGACAATCTTACCTCTGATCCAATTTGGCACAGCTTATTTAGGAGGAGAAAAAGAATCCATGTTGGTTTCTTGTCACAAGTCACAAGTTTAAATCAGGTCACAGAGTTCTTTGTTGTGTTCAATATTCTACCTACTCATGCAAGAAAGCACATCATGGTTATAAATCAATACAGTCATAGTAACCTGATAGTGTTGTGATTCTTTAGTTGCTAGATACTTTGCTCAGAGGCTGCTGTAAATAATTTAACTCTTCATCTAATTCCAAAGTGTGAGACATGTTTTGTGTAGTGTGTCCTTTTGCAACGAGATGTGTCTGGAATACTTGTGCAACAAAGCGTCCTAACTAGTTGTCCAAGTCACCTTCTGTGACACCTTGAAACGCAGGAGCAGAAGTTCAAATTGAGCTCATCAATCAAGAGAACCTGACCACCATATTGTGAAAACCAATTAGGGTTCTTTTTGTGTTGTTTAGATGGTCATCACCTTTGTGACCACAGAAAAAGTTGAAATGTTGATTAACTTGTAAATCAAGAACATTAGTCTGCAGCTCTGACAGGACTCGTCTCCTTTCTGCATTATTGTTCATTGTCTTTCAAACTAGGCTATTAAGAATCTTTTCTGTGGTAATAAATAGAATAAACAAAAATGAATAATGAATTAATAATAATAATTGTTTTCTCTCCATCGATCATGAGCATTTGTCATTGTGACAAAAATGGCCATCCCATATCTGAGATGGAGCTCTAAAGATTTCTGGTTGTCACTTTCAAAAAAGATCTCAGGAACAATAAAACTTTACCAATGCACAATTAACATGCCAACGTTGTATTTCTTAACCAAAATGACTGTACTTTGATTCCGCTTTCTGCTGATAGATAGACAAAAACTTTATCAATCTCCCACAGGAGAAATTCTGGTGTCTAGCAGCAACAGAAATCACACAAGCTGTACACACAAAATAAATAAAAACAACATACTGTACATACAGTAATAAAATGGGACTCAGTTCCTTCCAGAAAAATCTGATTCATTAAATTGCCTGAGGGCTGAAGGGATGAACGACCTCCTGAAGCACGCAGTCCTGCAGCACAGTGAGAGGAATCTGTTACTCTTCTGGGTCGTAATAACATCTTGTAGAGCGTGATGGGGGTTATTCAGGAAAACCTGCATTAGAGCCCTCATCCTCCCCTCCAAAACAGCTCACACAGAGTCAACATTTCTCCCCAGCACAGATGCACATTTTCTTATCAGTCTGTCCAGCCTATGGCTGTCACTTGCGGTCAAGCTACCTCCCCAGCAGACGACTGCAAAGAAAACTGCAGTTGCCACGACAGGCTGATAACAGATGGTAACATTATGTATCATCTTCATGTTTCTTGCCCTTTAGAAACAAGATATCTGGAAAAAAAAATTTTTTAAAAAAAATGAATTAGGAACAGGGTGATGTTGCCTTGGCAAGAAAATTCTTCTTAATCAATTGTGTGTAAAATCACACATATTAGAGAAGTTGTATCCAACTCACATGCATAGTACATCATAAAAACAAAAACATTCAAATTAATACAAATTTGTTTTAAAAATTGTTTATATGTGGAAAAATTTTGAAAAAAAAAAACAACTTAAGAACTAAACAAAAAGAGCAACAAAAGAAAGGAAGGGACTTCCTGCTAGTATTGACTTCCTGCAACTATTTACTTATGGTTGCATCACTTGCAAGTCAACAGTCTGCAAAAAAAAAACAGTTGTTCTAAGTTGGAGTGTCTTTTAAAAATGCTCTAAAATGATCAAACTTCAGGAAACTCTCAAAACTCTTCAATGCAAAGATTATAAAAGTTATATTAGCGACTTTGTTTTTACAGCAAAGTACCAATGCATCGTAATCAGAGCTTGATAAACAGTGCTCATGAAAAAAAATGATTCCACTAGTCTTACTCAGTCCGCTATTCTTAATCATTCTGCCAGTCTTACGGGGTTCCCAAACATTAACAATCACAGTGTATACTTGCATTTTAGGTGTTTGACAATTAATTCAATTCAGTTCAAGGTACTTTAATGATCCTTCTTCTTCTTTCGGCATTTCCCTTCAGGGGTCGCCACAGCAAGTCAGTTTCTTCCATCTAACCCTATCTGCTGTATCCTCTTTGATCACACCAACTATCTTTTTGTCTTCCTTCACTGTATCCATGAACCTCCTCTTTGGTCTTCCTCTAGTCCTCTTTCCTGGTGGTTCCAAATCCAGCATCCTTCTTCCGATGTACTCTCGCTCTCTCCTCTGCACATGTCCAAACCATCTCAGTCTGGCCTCTCTGACTTTACCCCCAAAACCTCTAACATATGCTGTTCCTCTGATATACTCATTTCTAATCCTGCCCATCCTGCTCACTCCCAGAGAGATCCTCAGCATCTTCATCTCTGCTACCTCCATCTCTTTTACCTGTCTTTTCCTCAGTGCCACTGTCTCTAGACCAAACAGCATGGCCGGTCTCACCACGGTTTTGTACACTTTCCCTTTCATTTTGGCTAAAACTCTTTTGTCACACATCACACCTGATACTTTTCTCCATCCATTCCAGCCTGCCTTCACACGCCTCTTCACCTCTTTTCCACTCTCTCCATTGCTCTGGACTGTTGGTCCTAAGTACTTAAAATCCCGTATAGAGAAAATTTGAGTGTCCGGTCCCACTTCAAATAGTCCAAGGAGAGTGGTGTTGGGTGACATTTCCTGTTTACTTATCTTTTTATTTTTTTTTTTATCTATTTCATTTAAAAAAAATGTTATTGTTTGAAAAGTTATATTTCCTCAAAATTTTAAACTAATGGACTTATTTGTAAAGCAGAGAAGAAACAAACAAAAAAGATTTTTAATGGCAGCTGAAATTGTTTCTTCAAACCTGCTTTAGAAAAATGAGAATATTTTTTCCATATCTGATTTCAAAGCTAAAGTTTTGAAAAATATCTATAAAAAACAAACATTTATAACAATTTCTAAAATGGCCCATTTTTTTAATGATTACTGTTTGACAAAGAAAACAATCTATTTGTTCATCTAGCTATCTATCCATCATTTATCTATTGATCAACGTTCATTTGTCCGTCTTTAAAAGACTATCCAAAAATGCATCTGAACATCTGGTTTTGCTGTGATCGGACACAGTCTGCATAGAAAATCCAATTACTCACTCGTGTCATTATCAGCAAACTGAAAGCAGATGTCTGAACAAATCAAAATGAGAAAAATATTCTGTTCCACTTTGTTGGCCAAATTAAATGTGATTTGCACACGTGCAGGCAGCACTCTTTATTTAGAGAGAATAACATGGCCATTGACATGAAGAAAATTAGTCAATGAAAAGAAACACATTTTTGGGGATAAAAATAAATGTAGGGCATATAAGCACGGCATGTTTATTCCTGGGAATATGTTTCTTATCTCTCTTCCAGGCTGCGCATGATCGCACTGTGCTGCTTCATGTTCAGACACTGAGAAGAACCAGATAAACCAGCTGCTGTGCAACAAATACTGCTGTGTGACAACTGTGGAGATCCTAAGTCTCCCCGCTCCTACTGGAGACATGAAACAAGAGGAAATCAATTTGATATGAAGCAGGATTAAGTACAGGTTGATGCCTTTTTTTTCTTTTTTACAGAAATCTTGTTTTTTTCCACACAATGCTCCCATGACTTACCACAATGTGTTGTACATTTTCAAAATACTCTGCTGTATTGAAAGCCCAACAAGTATACTCATTAGAAAACTGATCAAGTATTTTCTATTTCTGAGCAATTGTTTAAGATAAATAAAGTAAATAATGAGAATTTTTGCTGTAAATTCTGCAATTTGATACAAAATTTCACTGTACACCTGTACATGTAACTGTCTCTAGTTGCTCTGCAGAATATTAAAGGAGATCTTGAACTGAGGGCTGCGTCCCAGGATATCTTAAATCTGCTGGCATGCTACCACCCATTTTAAATTTCTGTCACGACCCATCAAAAGGCAGCAATTACAGACCGAGTTCAAAGTGACCTTTTGTTTGAAAACTCCTGGAGGAGTCTGTGTCCCTACAACTTCTTCATCTATCTAGTCAACATCATACAATTTTAATCCTATCTGCACCTTTTTTTTTTTTTTTTATAAATGAACAAGTACTCAAATATTCTACTAGACCAGCTGCAGCTCTCGCCTGTCATTGCCTGAGACAGTGCTGGTACAGTTTTGCAGTTGATTCAGTTGGAGAGAAATTTCCAGCATTCTGATTATGTCTCCGCTGTAAACCAGAAAGGATTTTCAGAGAATTTTCTCACTACGCCTCGGCTGAGTAGTATAATACTGATTAAATGAAAAAACCTTAGACATGACCAGTTTTACAACCAATATCAAACATTTTTTATATCCATTGGACTTTAAAAACAAAATCTTATTATCAAGATTAATTCATCAGGCAATGATTTTCTTTTGGCAAAAATGATCTACAATGTATGATTGTACATTATTTCTTGAATATAGAATATAAATTAGCTTTGTTTTTAGTTGTTATATGTACTTTTTGAAAAAAAAAAACCTGCTGTCAATTTCTGTTTCTCTAGTTTTTCTTCTGTTTACACATTTAGGAAATGGTGCCAAGACCCAAGTACTTACATGCATTGTTGTCTGATTCAAACATGTCATTAGCTCCACAATATTACAGACTCAAAAATTGTCTCCATAGGTTAAACAGGACAACAAGTGACTACGTACGTTACAAAATATCGAATCACTCTTTTCTGATTTAAGTATGATGCTATTTCTAACTGCGTTCCCATTTAACTTTTCCTTATGACTTTTCCAGTTTTTTATTTGCAATGATTATGCATTTAATGTCATTTTTGAGTGTAAAAAAAAAAAGACTATTTTAAATCATTTTCTGGTGACTTGTGCTACATTTTTAATTGCATATAAAAAATTGTTTTTTGGTCTTGTTTTACTATTTATTTACAGTATTCAATTATTCACCTATTGCGCTCTCACAATGAACTGAACATGTTTTGTGTTTTTATCAAATGATTTGCATATCCACTATGATCTGTGATGTTGGCACAAGATTTTTCAGAACTTTGTGCCAAAACTGTAGCTTCTAAAACAGTTTAGCAAGATTCTTGCATTAAAAAAGATAACACAATGCACTTCTGATGATTCTCCTCATATTACTTTTGCAAAAAAAGTCAATCTGCATACAAAGTACATTTTTTTCTAATTACGTCCTTTATTACTTCACATTTCCCAAATATACTCTTTTGGAAGGCGGGACGAGACTTAAAACACTGATCTTTCTGTGTGAAATTTGCATGTTCTCCCTATGTACGGTATGTGTGGGTTTTCTCCGGGTACTTTGTTTCCTCCCAGTCTCTGAAAGCATGCATGTTAGGTTGATTGGCTGCTACAAAATTGCCCCCAGAAATGAATGTGTGTGTGTGGATGGTTGTGCGTGAGTGTGGCCCTGCAACAGACTGGTGACCTGTTTGGGTTGTACCCTGCCTCTTGCCTGGAATTGGCCAAGATAGGCTCTGGCACTCCTGTAATCCTGAAAGAGATAAGCAGTTCAGAAGATTAAACAAAATTCTCTTGGAAAAAACATTGAAGTAATTGCAGTTCAACAATGAATCAGTTCCCAGTTTTCTCATATTTTTATAACATGGGCAGAAGGTTTAGAATTTATAATATTGAGCTGGAAAACAACAGTCTTTAAATTATGAACAACCTCACTTTAAATTCTAAATATTCTATTCTGTACAGGAATTCACAAAGAGATCCGCCTTGGCGGCAAGAGTTTCACTGAAAGGCTGAGATATTTTTCTGTATTTAATGTTACAAAAAATAAAAATTGTTTGAACTACTCATAGATTTATTTCCCCCCAATGCAGCGCTTACTTAACAAGTTTTATTGATGTTGTATGTACTACTTCCAATGGTGACAAATATACACAAGTATAATTTTATGTGTACACACATACTGCATGTTTGTGTATGCATATACAGTATTGAATCTGTATGTATTGATCTATAGTCATCCAGATAGATATATAGATAAATACACATATGTGTTTGATTTATGGGTTGGTTCAAATTACTCATAGATGACAGTGTCATTGTTTGTCTGCCTTCTATGTGGCCCAGTGAAAAACTGGTAACCTGCACAGGTTGTTCCTATCCTCTCACCGAACTCACCAAAATTCCTCACTACCAGGGACTAAACAAAGAAGCATAAAAAAGGATGAAAATATAGATTTGTGCATACATATGTGTACTCCATCCCACATTGTACAAAAGAAAAAACATTTTCGGACAATTATCCTTCAACAAACAACATCTGTCAACAAATCAGCCCGAGCTATTTGCTATTCAATGAATGTTAGAATCTGTCAGCCATTGGTTATTTATAAAGATCGTCTGTAGAATTAGAGCTTTGGAGTGGCTGTCAGAATGCAAGGACAATTTTAGAGAGGGAACAATTTCCTGTAGAAGTTTTTTTTTTTTTTTAAGCATGCAGACATAAATTCAGCTGGGAAAGCAATTAGACTGAAAGACATACTCAAAATGTTTCTAAAAAGAATTCTCACTACACACAGGGGGGAAGACTGAGATATGATGGTGAAATAATTAATAGAACCATATTTCCTGCTGGGTTCTGACAACCCAGAGGATGAGGTGAACGTAGGTACACAATGTCCCAACAGCAATCTTCTGTTCATAAAATTACATGTCTCATTGCATATCATTAACATAATAAATGTTCCTCATCTTTCAGTTGAAAAACGACACTCATGGTGAAAGATTCACGGAAAATGATCACATTCCTCTCAATCCCATGCTTCATTCATGAAACAAAATCCAGGAAGTACTGTATGTCTTTGCCTGCAGAAAGTAAAATGAAGAAATTAATCTATTCAAAGAAACAGTTTCTGAAATCTGATGTTGTCCTGCTGCCAGGTTTCAATTTGGTCTGCTCAATGTATTTGGCAAATCAACAAGTCAGTGGAAATATTTTAGTGGGCAAGGAATTGCTTTTTGTAAATGAAAAACTTCGGGAAGAATACCTTCTTTTTACTCCACAAACAAAACACGACTGTTAATTTTCTTTTTCCCCATTATATAGTCAAACAATTGTTGAATTTCCATTGTATAATTTCCGTCTATATGTTCCATGAGTTTTTATCCTTATGTTGTCTTTTTTACAACATCCAATTGCTGCATTCCATACAGTTTCCAAGAAAGTATTGACGCTCAGGCAAATTTATTATTTTAGGACTTCATCCATAGATGGATATTCAAGTCTCTTAGTCTCATCAGATTGTTTTCATGTTTATCTAATATTCTGTTAGTAGAAACACTTAATCAGTGTTGGTAATCATGTCCAGGATAAGAAGAATTATCATTTATCAGTTGAACTGCTGTGCAGTTTATTTGAGTCCACTTCTAGCTTGGCACACCACCTGACAATTTAATCTGAAGAGGTTTCCGTGAATATTAAATTCACTCTCCAGAAGAAAAAAAAATGAAAGACTCGAGCTATTACTTTAATCAAGAATATCTCATTTATCCAGGTTCTAATAAGTTTCATTATCTGAAGAGAAGCATAGGTGTAAAGTGGAAGCATGTCAAGCTAGGTGTTGAGTGATTTAATTTCCCAGAGTTCCATTGAGTAAGAGACAATTGAATTTCTGCACAAGTATTGCCTTGTTCTGAATGCCATTTGCAATTCATGGAAATGCCGAGCCTTGGCAAGTCTTTATTAGAATAGCTCTAGTTTGTCAAGGATGCCACTTGCACAGATGCTGACTGCTCGGCTGTATAAAATGTTATCTGTGGCCAAGATAATAATTGCAATTCATTATAGAAGACATTCTTTCTTCTGAAGCACAGAAATGGTTTGTGTAAAATTGTGTTTGCCAGAACAAAGAGATTTTTCAACACGTAAAACTACAAAGTATATTGTCAAAAAAAAAAACCTTAAAACTTTTTTAAAAAGAAGTTTGATACAAATACAAAGGGTTTGGCCAGAAGAGGACACCTTACAAAATATAAAAATGTACTGTTGACTGACATGACACTCAAGAAAAAACTCTGTTTTTAGCTATTTTTTTTTTAACTTTGGTAAAAGAAAAAAGAGAGCGGTGCTGAAAAAGAAAATTGAAAACAGTTGTCAATCCCTGGAGAATGTTTCAAGGAGTATTTTAAACTATTTCTTCAATTGGTTAAATTAAATAAAAAATTTGTATGATCCTTTGTTTGTCAGGTTCACATCCACATAACCAGAAAAAAATGATTGGAAATTGGTTTTACTTTGACCAACCAATTGAGGTTTGTTGTATGAATGTCTATTTCATCCAGACAAATGCATTCCTTTGCCTTTGTGTAAAGACCGAGGACAAATTACTCACTGCCAGACATGAGAATATTAACAACTATTCAATGGAAATGCACTTTGAAAAAAACAAGCTGATCCTATTTTCATAAGGAAAAGAGTCACATTAAAATTCTTACGGCAAAATGTGTAATTGGAACACATCTAATTTAGCTTGTCTTTTTCTCTCTTGACCTCACCATGTGAATTTTATTTTTTTTAGTTTTGTGAGTCATATTATGAAAGCACAATAATGTTCAGTTACCTCAGAGGTGGATGGTAAATGGACACCACTCCATAGCCCTTTTTTAACTCTGATGCCACTCAAAGCACTTTACAGTGCTACATTCGCCCATTCTCTCACACACATATACAGTATAACTGATAGTGGAAGCTGCAAACCACCATCAGGAACAGTTAGAGGTTTGGTGTCTTGCTACACGGATTCTAGGATACTTAAAATGCTTTCTCTAGCTTAACAGAGAACAAAGCTTAATTTAATCTCTTATTTAAGAATTGTCTTTCAATATTGGTTTATAATTCTCCAGCAAACAGTGAATCCCATTCTTGGCCTGTTTGTGAGGAAAAAAAGGCAAATACATTGAAAACAATAAAGTGATTCCAATTGTTCAGATGAAAAGCAAAGTCTCATCTTTTTCTTTGGAAACATGATTCTTTATTTGATGGCTCAGGCTTTCAGCATACATGGCTTAGTAAACAGTCCGTGACAAAACCAAAATGAAAAAGGCAACACAGCCGTAAGAAGCACAGGCCATCCATTGAAATGAGGGAGTTAAAATGAGCAGAGTGTAATCATCACCACAGGGACAAATCTCTCAGTAAAATGGGAGCTGACTTAATGAGGCCTTTTTAGGCAGATTTCTTCCTATGAAAACACATCACAGACTTTTTTGTTTTAAAAATACACCCCAAAAAGCAAGATAACTACCAAGGATCGAGAAACCAGAGTAAAAAAACACATTTACTTTTGACATTTTCATTTCGTCCCCTGAACCACGAGAGGTGCCAGAGCCTATTCCAGCTGACCACCCCGAACAGGTCACCAGTCTGTTGCAGACAACCATCCACACATACTGTCATTCCTAGGAACAATTTCACAGAGGACAATAAACCCAATACTCTAGAGAGTGGGAGGAAACCGGACCACCAGGAAAAAACCCACGTATACACAGGAAGAACGTGCAAACTCCACACAGAAATACCAATGTTTCACACCTCGCCCCCACTCCAGGATTTGCACCCTGACCTTCTTGCTGTGAGCTCACCATGCAGCCTTAATCTTGAAATAAAAAAAATAATAATAATAAAAATTTAACATGTTTAAAAAACTCTATATATCTATTAATGGATGATATTTTGAAATATGCATCACTTCTAAAAGTTTATAATCATTCATGACAACTTGCAAACAAATTTATGATTGAAATTGTTTTATTCAACCAAGAATTAGATTTAACTAAGAAGAAGACAACTATTGCCTCTATATGCAATTTTTAGCTTTCATCCCAGAGATTTTGTTTTCTTTGAAATACTCTTCAGGAATTTATAAAAGCTTCACTTTGACTTTGGGTTCATTCAGAAGTTTTTTATGTAGCTGACAACATGCAGCACTTTGGACAACAGCAATTTAAAATGCAATTTTTACTCTCAAAAGCGTATGTTTAAACTTTTAGGAATATGTCATGTCAGCCTGAGAAAATGCACAATGAGCATGGGTAGTAATTAATAATTGAGCTTAATAATTTATGACATCATATGTTGCTCTCTGGTCAAGCAAGGTCAAAACAACTTTATTATCCCTAAGGGGGCATTTGCAGATGAAGGAAGAGGTGCAGCTCTACCATCAAAGGCCTGACTTCAAAATGTTTATGAAAAGAACTGTGAAGAGCCTTGCTTTTCTGTGTTCAGTTTTTTTTAAAAGCCAAATTTAATAAAATCATTTGTCATGTACATAGAACTCTAAATGCATAGCTCGGATGGTGAATCAACAGAGAATCACAGCGGATGACAATTATGACTCATAACTTTTGATTCTCATTATTGCTGACATAAAGTTGCTGAGGCCAAAGAGATTTCAATTATGTAGCAAAGCAAAAGCAAAACTTTTCCTTCCATGTGAGAACATTAAATGTAAGAGCTAAGGAACCTTTAACCTGCATTTCCATTAAACTGAATCAATGAATAACTCAACTCATTCACACAAGTAAACGCCACAGGGCAAATACAGCACATCTACAACAGCACCTTTGTTAATAATGTGTAAAGTCATCGTACATGTGTTACACAGTAGATTGGGTCAAATATTTTATATTCATTTCACATAAATACTATTTTCAAACACTATAACCTTCAACCAAAGCCAATGATTATCTGGTTTTAAAAGATGTTGTGAATCTGCATTAAACTTAATGGATGTTTGCATTTGTATTCACATTTATGACTATTTAAACATGGTATCCCATTGGGCGGGAAAAGGATGGAGATATTTTATCTAATCTGGTTTATGTTTGACTTTAATTTCTAATCATTTTTATTGTTGATTTTGTTGCTAAAGACAATCAAGAGACTATATCTCTAAAGTGTTGACCAAAATTCATATTGAAGTATTGTCCCATATTGAAGTATCGCAGCATCTAGTTGGGGTTACAAACTCAATCTACCTTACGCCATAAAGTACACATCCTTATGATTGTTATTAGCTAAAAATGTACCAGAGCTTCTGCATACTAGCTGGAAATATTTTTGAGTAGTTTGATGTGCTTTGTGATTGACTGGCATTCTTTAATGTGGATCTCGCCAGAGAGCTTTAGATTTAAAGCCTCCTGTGGCTTTAAGTTGGAGAATAAATGGATACAAATATCCAATTCTATTGTGATTTTTTTTTTCAACGTTATCGTCTGAACTAAAAAAGAACATATGTTGAAAGGATTTGACGCCCGTTTAATGGCTACTTTCCAACTAATTTTTATGGGTAGAAGAATTTATGCTTTTATAAAAACACACTCTATTACAGACCGCAAAAGAAGCACCATGAGTTACACCAATACACACATATGGCAACAAAATATTTGAAAAGAAAAAAACGTTTGAGAGTTGAAAGACATAGAAAAAGGAACAGTGTCAGAAAATTTTTAATCCCAAATATTATTAGATTGACTACACCAGCAAAATACCAACTGGTAAATGTTTGAGTCACAGAGACAATGTTAAATTCAACACTTCAACAAACCACTTCTTTCCTAAAATCAAATATCTAAAAAGATTACTCTAACACAAAAAATGTAAAAAAAAAAAAAAAAATTACATTACTTCTTAAGAAAGAGCTGAGCCGAAAAGCAAAGCTCTCCATTTACAAGTGGATCTACGTTCCTATCTTCACTTACGAAAAGAACGAGATCGTGGACACAAGCGGCCGAAATGAGCTTCCTCTGCAGGGTGGCTGGGCTCTCACTCAGAGAAGAGCTCTGCCATTCGGGAGGAGCTAGGAGTAAAGCCGTTGCTCCTCTGGGTCAAGAAAAGCCAGATGGAGTGGTTCGAGCATCTGGTTAGTGGCTCGCTGATTAAGTGTTTCAGACAAGTCCACCGGTAGAAGACCCAGAGGCAGGCCCCAAACCCTCTGGAGAGACCATGTCTCGCAGCGGGTTGGGGAATACCTTGGGATCCTCCCGGGTAAGCTGGAGGATGCAGCTGGGGTGGGTGAAGCCTAGGCTACCCATCTGAAGCTGTTGTCCCTGCGGCCCTGTCCCGGTTATGCAGAATCAATATCAATCAATTAATAATAACTTTATTTATCCGTGAGGAACTTCATTTTCAGACAGAGCGCCGGGACAAACACAGACCATTGCATAAAAACCACATTCATTAAACAAATCATAAAACAATAAAATATAAGATGACGGAACTTGTGAAAGTAGGCGATGTTTGATGAGATTAACAAAAGTATTGTGTACATAAATAAGTAAGCACTATGAATATACAAGTCAAGCTGAATGTGATTGCAGCAGGTGGTATGTGTTGAAATAGTTGCCTGCAGGCGACAGTGAGAGGAGAGGATTTAAAAAAAAGAGAAAAATTCCACCCCCTGCCTTCACCTCTCACTAGTATGTTGTTAAGCAGTCTGATGGCTGTGGGTAGGAAAGATTATCTGTCTGTCTGCAGCGCAGTTCAGTGACAGCTTGCTGCTGAAAAGGCTCCTCTGTGCTGTGATTGTTGCATGCAGAGGGTAGTTGGCATGATCAGCAGTGACCAACAGCCGGACCGATGTCCTCTTTTCTGCAGCTGCAATGGCAAACTCCAGCTACCTTCCAACTACTGCTGGCAGACATCATCAGTATTTCCCACTAAAACTCCATTACATTAATTGATTTTGAAAGCATTTGTGTTTTAATAATTTTTTTAAAAGAATTTAAGCTAAATATTCTTGTCAAATTGCTTTTGTTGGATCAAAGGTTGCTATCTTTGCAATGTCAACTTACATGCTCTTGGATATTCCTATTCAACCTGATTAGGAACACCTGGGATGATTCCACTCATCTGTGCACTCTGCTATCTATTTAAGTAGAACCACCCCAGACTTCCTTGTAGGGTCTTACTATCCCTTCCAGCCAGGTCACCATGGTTGACTGGCCATGTTTGAACTTTGTTATTATTCGGACTTTTGAAACCTTGAGTTAATCCTGTGCTTCTTGTTTTACAGACTTTCCTGAATTGAGTTAATGAACCTTGTTTGAAGTCCTGCATTTGGGTCCTCCTCCTCCCATCATCCCTCAAAAACCTGACAAATTTAACTTTGCTGGGAAGTTGATGCCTGTTGCAGGTGATTGTTGGCATCTTGGACAGGTCATAAGTACAAACAATGGCACAGACATATAATCAAATATACAACAGTGAATTTTTTAAAAGTATTTTCAGGTGTATCAATCAACCAGTACTTTAGTTGAAAATTGTCTAGATAGAATAGGGTTTCAAAAAGTAGGGGGAAAGGTTTTTTTCTTCTGATCAATGGAAGAAAGCTAAAATGTGAGTCTTAACGAAGGAAATCATATAAGTATGTACATCATCTCAATAAAGTGTTATATTCTATCAAGCATATTATTTTGTTGTGGGTTTTTTTTTTTTTTTTTTTAACCAAAGAGACATCGAGTTTGTTTCACTTTAACCAGTTTGATTCCAAATATCTTTGGGAAACTAGTGAATGACAGTATTCATTAAATAAATTGAGAATAAAAAAGTGTATTTTTCCTGTCTGCTTCCTGCCAGAAACATGAGAAACAAAGTATTGAGTGAAAACAATCCTGCAATATTAATTAAGTTGGAAATTAAAACCCTCCAAGGCTTGAAGAAAGAAAACAGAATGCATGGGATGCAGCGTGAATAACACTGGCAAACTGATTCCAAGCAGTTGATCCATTCAGAAATCAGGTCAGTGAAATGAGATGGTCATGTCAGGTTTGATGCCAACTGGCACAGTCTCACATCAAAGACTGCTTTATTTTTCAATATAAGCCAGCTTAAAGTCAGCACGTCAGTGGCTTTCAGTTTATTGTGAAAAGTTAACTCTGCTGCAACACTAAGTTTTTTTCAGTCTATAAGATTCCATTCAAATTTTTTTAGTTTTGAAAAAGTTCTTAAAGTATTTTACTGTACACAGTAAATATTTTGAATGTACATCAATTGTTTCCATACCATTCACATAAAATTTATGTTAAAATTTTACTTGTGGTTTAACAAACTTATATAAGAATAGTTAATGGGTGCAAAGATTATTTGATTGTGGTATTTTTTTATTTATTGGGGTTTTTTGTTTTTTAAATCTGTAACCTCATAGAGATACAGTGCTTATAGACAGATGCATGCAGATGAAAAAAATACCAATGGCGTCATTGTCCAAGATAATTATTACTTTGTCAATCATGCTTGTGTCAAGCATAACTCTTTATGAATATGTGACGCAATGAGAATGAACTGCCTCTGTGAATGTAATGATGGCCAGATGAAGCTTTCTAAACAGTGTGTTTTAAAACTTCATTGGTTCATCTGAATGCTCATTACCTGAAAGTCTAAACTTAGATGTACTTATTTATTTCACATTGGAAATTTTGAATTTTCTTTAAAAAGATTCATATAAAAGATTTTTAAACAGAAGAAATATAAAATGGATCATAATTCAGATTCTGAGAACAAATTAATTTATTAGAATATTCTGAGGAAAGAAAATTACATTTTGGATCCAGTGTTGTGCATCAAATATGCAGAGTCAAAAGCCTGTTACAGGCCAGACCAGATGACCTTCCGATTTGCACATGTAAATTTTTAACCTAAAACTGCCTGATTCACTGCACAATAATCTTTTTCAATAATTTTAAACCACTCATCCGAACCCTGATTTTATTTTTCCAGAAGTTTTGCATTTTGTATTATTCACCGATCACTCAACTTGTTTGAAAAAAGCCAAAAATCCATGGATTACGCACCATCCCACTCCTGTGACCTTGAAACAGACGATGATACAAGATAAATGAATAAATGCTTGCAATTGATTTTAATAAAAGCCATTATCCAAGTACCCAAAGAGCCCAAGCTAAAACAATAAGACTATAAAAATGAACTACCATGATCACAAACCAAAAATCGCTGGTGGTTGAAATGTATTTATTTAAAACTACTTGACATGAGCCTTAAACACATTTCCAAAACTAAACGTGATTCATTGAACTAAAACTGTCATTTCAAGTAAATCTTTAAATATAGTCTGTACAAGACTCAATCCCAAATGGGAGACACCAATTTCAAACTATATCAACAATTGATCAATGAAACCTGCATGATGTGTTAAATTCAAAAGGAGGGACAAAGAAATGTCAAAATATTGCTTACAGGTGCTGTAGCAAAATGTACACTTGCTCCTATTCTATCTTCCGTAGGCAGCCCAATGTTTTTGTTTTATTAGGTGGCTAAGCCCATTGAGATGCGACATCTCGTTTTCGAGGAGATCCTCAACCTAACACGCATGTTTTAGAGGGTGGGAGAAAACCGGAGTACCCAGAGGAAAACCACACATACACAGGGAGAACATGAAAACACCACACAGAGAGGCCAGTGTTTCCAAACCTTGCCCCCCTCCCAGGGTTTGAACCTACGACCTTCTTCATGGGGGGCCGCTGTGCTAACCACTATGCCACAGTGCTGCAATGTTGTAACAATTCTGTTTTGGGGGGAGTAACAAATAATAAAAGTTTTAAATAGTTTCTAATTAAATGTAAAGTAAAGAGTTTAGCAGCTTAGAATTTGAGAGCTTGAGATGTCTGATTAGGTTTCTTTATAAAAATTTGAGTTAAGTTTTTATGATTGTGCTAGTATTTTTGCAAAATAACAAAAATGGCACATGGCACCTTTTTAATATTGATCAAAACTAAACTTATTGTATCTTTTTGTTGTGTTAGACGTAGTCATAAATTTAAACATTAACATTCTTAAAAGGGTGGGTTGTACTGAATGTTCACTTTGTGAATTACTTCCTGTGCTGAGCAATGGCTGGATTTTAACAGTCTGTTGATCTTCGTAAGGATAGATAACAGCTCGTCTCAAGTTTTGTCCCACACTTTGAGAAAATGTATCACCCTCAGGAACTTGAATGAAAATATGTGTGCATTTTTACAGTAGAAGCCAGTGGTATGGATTTCTGTGAAATTTAATTACGTATGTTTATGTTTGCATTACTTAAGTAAGAATAACTTTCTTTTGGGAATCACTTGATTAATTCAAGAATTCTCGAATATTCCATGAACACAGTCAAAAATGCAACCACAGATGGATGTCAAAGCTTAATCACGCTGTGCTGTGTAAACACTCAATATATGCAAGCTTCTCTTAAACTGCCATTCTATGTAACTATGTGTTATCAAAAGTTAATAAATGCCTTTTTTTATTAAATTTTCTTTAGCATTGAGGGTAAATATGGAATGGTGCTGATGGCTGAACCCAAAATACAACAGAAACACCTCCATATTAGGTCCAAAAGTTCTTTATTATTAAAAAAAAAAACAGAATGAGCCAGATGATAGTGCTCAGGCCTCGTCTGCTAGACCTTCAGATGGCTTGTAGAAATGGCAATCATGAAGCAGGAGAGAAGATTGAGGAGATGCCAAAAACCATTCACACAAAAAATAAAATTTACAGTTTGTTCAGAATTCAGAAGTGTTGTGCAAAACCGGTCTAGAATCCGAAATTACAGGAGTTAAAAGACTTGAGGCAGGCAGGCTCAAAAATGCAAAAATAACTTTAGGACAAATAACAAAAAAATAATAAAAAAATATTATAAAATGCACTAATAAGAAACTCTAAAATGATCTGCTGGGAAGCAGCAGGTTTAATAGAGTTGTACCTGATGCATTTTGGAACAGCTCTAAAAAAAAAAGCAACAGCCAGAGAACATGACAGAATTACTGTTCTCTTATTACTTAACCTAGAACGGAAAGAAAGTGAAACAATTAGTGATGTAAATCATGGGCATACAGCAGTAAACATTCAAGTCTATATTGTAGAATAAAGATGTATGCACCTTTAAGAAGATGCATACATCCCAATAAATACAGCATTTATGATTATAATGTTCGACCAATTTAAAATGAAGTGGAAAAAAAAGCATGAATGAATTTGTGGTGGTAACTGAGTGACATGGCAAAGCTATTTGAGTTAGACCACCTTATGAAACAACTTATTGTGAGTCTTGCTCCCCAAAACTCTTCATTCTCTCTGTACAATACCTACTGTATTTATTTCCTTTGACTATCAAACACTTAAAAAACATGCTATATCTTTTTTTATTATTTTTATTTTTTTCTAAAAAACTGTGCAATAGCCCTCTTTAAAATGCATTTTTTTCATCTATTTTACCTATTTTTAACTATGCATATGCTAATATTTGATCTATTTTAACTCTTCTTTTTGTATTTATGTAGTTGCATATTGCAATTTTCCCACTGATGGACTAATAAAGGTTTTCTTGATTATTTGTACAAGTCCTTGTTAATTATTTGTTTGATTTTCTATTAAATGTTCCATGCACTGGTTCTAATTTAATTGGATGGTAGGACAGTTTTTTCTTGTGGACCACAGTTTTGAAAAGCCCTGAACCAGTGAATGAAGAAAATATTTTTGGATGAAGTTATACTGACTTTGATTGACTGTTTGAAAAATGGTCCATTTAATGGTTGAAAAAGAAGACTGACTCACCATCAGCCTTTTTATGATAACTGCTGGGCTCATGGAAACCTATAAAAAAGGATGTTCCCTCATGAGAGGATTTTGCATCTGACTGAAGCAAGACTATTGTCTGGTTTGTTTGGACCTTTTCTGCATTCATATGAAAGCAAAATCAAGTGCTGAATTCCAAAATACAGCCAAGTCTTATGGAAGTTTATCTAAAGCATTCTGAATTTGTGGCTCTGTACATAGGATCAACACACTTTTACTTCCCATTCCTTCTTTTATTGTCTCAGAAACTTGAATTAAAAACTGTACCAAGATTATTAATTATAACTTTTTGAAATTAAAAACAGAGTTGCAGGAACTACGTGCATGAAGACAGTTTTTCTCCATTTTTCTTGTGTCTGCAACTGTCTTCATTCAGTTGTTTTACAAATTAAAAACAACTTTTTATGTGTAATGCATCGTTTGTAGCAAGTGTGATTACACCTATGGCAATCGGCTCAAAATTAAAGCAATTCATTCACCATCTTCAGCAATATGAACAGCGCCATGTTGAAATTTTGGAGCCCAGTTCTGCCATTGTTAGTCTGATCTATGTCATATGGCAACTAACTTCCCAACAGAGAGCGAACTTTTTGAGGATATACGGCCCTGCCACACACTACCAGGCTGTCTGGGTTCCTGATGTAATTCACTAAGTAAAATCTGTTCATCAAACCTGTCAAAATATTTTCATGAGGAGTTGACAGTCGCTGTATTTTCCGATGGGTTCTTCTGGCTGGCCAGTTTTTAACATGGCTAATCTGTGCTGCAGGGCAAATAACAATAAAAAAAACTGAACAATGAGGAATACATTACAACAAAGATTATAAAGTGTTAGTGGTTATTGTGACCGAATACAGTAATAGCAGACAATTTTTCATTAACTGCCTATGAGTGCAGAGGCTTTTGGGGGCCAGAAGCTACTTCTTATTTGGCACAGACAGTAACATTGGTGGAAATTGAGGACAAAAACAAAAAGACAGAATGACATAGACTGAAATATCCTCTCTAATGTTGTTCATCATAACACGCTGTAGCAAGATCATTTTCTGTCACGAAGCACAGTATGACGACCCCAGAAGAAATATCAGAAGACATACAGATAAAAATGGAGGTGGCCACACTCAATTGCAATCCTCCTATCTAGATCTTTGTGTAAGGAGATCCCAATATAATCCTACCAGAGCCCTGGGAAAATAATATCCACAAGACCAATGAGACAAGTTTTTGCAAGAAGATGGAACCAGAAATGCAAAAAATACAACCTACCAACCAGAGAAAGGACAGCTGAAATAAAAAATCTTATTTATAATATACCTTGCACCATGTTTTTTAAAAAAATCTAATTTCTTATTTTGGTGAGTTGTAATTAAATTTAAGAACCTAAACTAGCAAATTGATAGATTGGAAAAGTAATTTGTCTCAAGTTATAGCTCCAATCTTCAATTTTCTAACCAAACATTTGGGAGAGCAGATACTTCCCTCCGACTTGAGAAATTGATTTTTAGGAATATTCAATGTTCTTTTAATTTGAACAAATTCTTGGAGAAATTTCTATCTATTTCATCAAGAGTTTCAGGTTGTCAATAACTCCCATGTAATCATCTACATCAGATTTTTTATTGTAAGAAAAAAAGTGAAAGCAAGTTGACAATCAAAATCAGTAGGCATGACACATCGTGTGTGCTAGATAAAAACACTTTTTGTTTTAGGGCTTCACACTGTGACATTGACAGAAGAAAGGCTTACCCAAAGGAGATGTAATAGTTGTTGACAAATCTGCGAACAAACGCTTCTGTTTGAAATCAAACTGTGATATGTAACACTTGTGAAATGTATCCATGCAAACAAAAGTGATCAGAATGCACCCCTGCTGGTTACCATCGTCGTATGATAAGATGTGAAAAACCCTGCTGGCAACTTCAAAAGACTGTTTTGATGACTTTAATCCATCAAGAAATAAAAAAATATATATATAAAATTTATTAATCAATCGCATTTAATCTCTTTGTTTGTTGGTTTATTAAAAACAAATAAGTGCTGATTATTTACTTTGACTTATTTGCAGCAACTCCAAAGTGCAGCAAAGAAACTCCATCGATTCATTATTCTTATTTTAAAAAAGTTTGTTTGATCTTATTTTAATTAGTAAAATATCCAAATAAAAAAGTCAACTTGTTGAAATCAAAAAGTATGATGTTTGAAGAAATCGTTAGAAATACAATTGTATTTCTATTGAAATCTTTCATTCTAAAATTTTGAATTGTTTTTGTTTAAGATTATGCAAATTCTCAAATGAAAATTGAAACTTCATACTGGAGAAGTTTTAATTTAGAAATAATAATAATAATGCAAAGGCTAATGGTAAAAATTATAATGTCGTTGCTGCTGGGGTCAAGAAGATTGGCTTTCTGCAAGAAAGCGTTCACGAGTAAAATATCTTTTTAAAAATCTTTTTGAGCAGAAACAAATGCTTGTACTCAATGGATTATTATTTCACATTTGTCAGGATTTGCCTGACAAATGTGAAATAATCTCCAAGTAAGTAATAGCTGTGAAAATTTGGCTTTCTTACAGTTAAATGACTCATGTCTGACTGATGACTGGAAATCAATTTCCTCAAATTAGTGAAGAAGTTTTGGACTGCTCGAATCCGGGTCAATGATTTTAATAAACCAGAGAAGACCAAAAGACGGAGAAATTACCAATCATTTTTTACAAAACATGTGACTTTATATTTTCTACCATTATTACACAAGATGAAGCAAATGAATTACTGATGACTGATAAATCCACTCATGCATGGTAGGAAGACGCTTTCACTGTAGTCACAGGTGAGGGTTCCGGTCAGGTATCACAGACTTAACGTGACAATAGAAGAAAAAAAAACAGATGGAAAATCAAAAACAAGAAAGAGTCTCTTTGGCTCTTAGTAAGAAAAACATCACTTGGAACATTGCCTACACATAAAAAAAGAAATCAATAACAACATGAAATATTAAAATGAATATATATTGGTTTTCCTGGATGGTGAAATTGTGTGCCAATGAGTGGGGTTTCTGTGTTATCATTTCTGTGTAACTCCTCGAGTGTGGAGGTCTGTGAATAGCAGTTTGGGGGAAATTGTTTATTCCGCTTCCTTATCTTTTAATTTGGAAAGGTTTCTTTTTATGTTCGGTAACAAGTTAATTTTCACATGGATGACTTGAAGGTTTTGGAGGATTTTTTTGTATGTTTGCTGACTTTTAAAGACCTTAGCTTCTTCACCTGGTAAGAGCAATACGAATCTTGGTTTCTATTTTGGTCTCTAAATTTATGACAGACCCACAAATCCCGTCACATACAGTATAATATAAATAAAGATATATATACAGTACGTGTATATATATGGATAAATGATATATATGTATATATCATATATATGTTATATATACTACTTAAAAACACATATACTGTATATGTTTTTAAGTAGCAGTAGTTGTAAGTAGTAAAAACATATACACTCACTGGCCACTTTATTAGGTACACCTGTCCAACTGCTTGTTAACACTTAAATCCTAATCAGCCAATCACATGGCGGCAACTCAGTGCATTTAGGCATGTAGACATGGTCAAGACAATCTCCAGCAGTTCAAACCGAGCATCAGTATGGGGAAGAAAGGTGATTTGAGTGACTTTGAACGTGGCATGGTTGTTGGTGCCAGAAGAGCTGGTCTGAGTATTTCAGAAACTGCTGATCTACTGGGATTTTCACGCACAACCATCTCTAGGGTTTACCGAGAATGGTCCGAAAAAGAAAAAATATCCAGTGAGCGGCAGTTCTGTGGGCGGAAATGCCTTGTTGATGCCAGAGGTCAGAGGAGAATGGCCAGACTGGTTCGGGCTGATAGAAAGGCAACAGTGACTCAAATAAGCACCCGTTACAACCAAGGTAGGCAGGAGAGCATCTCTGAACGCACAGTACGTCGAACTTTGAGGCGGATGGGCTTTAGCAGCAGAAGACCACACTGGGTGCCACTCCTTTCAGCTAAGAACAGGAAACTGAGGCTTCAATTTGCACAAGCTCATCGAAATTGGACAATAGAAGATTGGAAAAACGTTGCCTGGTCTGATGAGTCTCGATTTCTGCTGCGACATTCGGATGGTAGGGTCAGAATTTGGCGTCAACAACATGAAAGCATGGATCCATCCTGCCTTGTATCAACGGTTCAGGCTGGTGGTGGTGGTGTAATGGTGTGGGGAATATTTTCTTGGCACTCTTTGGGCCCCTTGGTGCCAATTGAGCATCGTTACAACGCCACAGCCTACCTGAGTATTGTTGCTGACCATGTCCATCCTTTTATGACCACAATGTACCCAACTTCTAATGGCTACTTTCAGCAGGATAATGCACCATGTCATAAAGCTGGAATCATCTCAGACTGGTTTCTTGAACATGACAGTGAGTTCACTGTACTCAAATGGCCTCCACAGTCACCAGATCTCAATCCAATAGAGCATCTTTGGGATGTGGTGGAACGGGAGATTCGCAACATGGATGTGCAGCCGACAAATCTGCGGCAACTGTGTGATGCCATCATGTCAATATGGACCAAACTCTCTGAGGAATGCTTCCAGCACCTTGTTGAATCTATGCCACGAAGAATTGAGGCAGTTCTGAAGGCAAAAGGGGGTCCAACCCGTTACTAGCATGGTGTACCTAATAAAGTGGCCGGTGAGTGTATATATATATATATATATATATATATATGTTTTTAAGTAGCAAAAACTTAAAACTTCCCTAGCAAGCAGTTTAAAAGCCCTGAGTTTACTTAGAGTACTTACAGTATTCTCTTGTGACTGCAGGACAACTGTCCTCCCAAGAAAGGAAGGACAGTTCCGGCTTTGATCATAGACCTTATGTTTGGTTATGATGGGGACAGTGAAATCATGTTCACAAATTGACTTTGACTTCAAAGCACAGGACTTGTTTTTCCTACAAAATCAATTTTTGGTCCTCTTGGCCATTTGTTTTTGTTCACGACCTTGACTATGAAAAGAAACCTCATCTTCATCTGATTAGACTTTAGCTCCTTAGTTAGGTTTTGCTTTGTGCTATCCCATATTTTGTTTGAAGTTTCATGTGAGGACTTACAGTTAGAAAAGTATGGGCACACTTTTTGTCCAGTATATTGTGAGACAAATTTTGCTGAGTCAAGACTCACAGCTTGTATGTATTCTAATCATTTCCTACCAGATTGAAAATGACTTTCGGATGAGAGTCAAAACATCTCAGTCTTCAAATACACTGTCCAGAAGACAACTTTGAAACCTTTCTGCGGCGTTCTAAGCATTTTGCAAACACATGTCAGTACCAGCTAAGTGCAAACTGTTTTTAGTGCTACTCAACTCCAAACAGAAGACACTTAGAAAGTTAACTTTGGTAGAAATTTCTTCAGAGCATTATGTGAACAAATAATAGTTATTTCCTTGTGATTTCAACCTCTCTTTTCAGTTCTTTGTTCATTCTACATCTGTGTTTGGTAACCTCTACCCTTTCCTTTTAATGCCACATTCAGAGAAGTGCATTCCATGGACTTTTTACATTTGTGCTGTTTAAGAAAAACCAAAAGGAAAATATGTTTATTGTTTTCCTTTTCACAGAAAAAAAGGCTTCAATAAAGTACAAGTCATTATTCATCATGTACCAAGGAGCCAGGCTTTTGGTTTAATCTTGTTAAGATGTGTCAGGCTTTCAGATGATCTTCCAAGGATATTGTTTTGTCCTTTTCAAGATTCATTTTTTTATCAGCTTCTTTTTTTTTCTTTTTTCAATTCTGTCTGTATTTTATTATTTTAAAAAGTATGCAAGTTTAATAGTGAATTTTCTGTTGCTGAAGAGAGACATTAGCTGTGAATTTTTTTAAATGACTTTGACTTAGGCTTTGCCATAAACAGAATTTTATTGTTTTGGTTGGTTTTAATGGTGGCTAACTATCAGACAATATTCTACAGTTGTCTGTAATTGAATTTTTTTTATCCAAAAACTATACACCCTGGGGTTTTTTGTTGGGGTTTTTCACACAATTTGCTCTCACAAATATTTATCTCTTTGTCACTGTTCCCGACATTGCCTCATGTGTACTCCAAGCTATTAAAATCTCCAGATTTCTTACACCTTCAAATAGCAACATGTCATTTACAAATTTACACATCATACAAACACTGTGAAACTGGATTTGAATCAAATAGATCTTTTTTTTCTATATTTAACTAACCTTTTTTTTTATGATATCAATATGAATTCAATTTTCCATACCTAGTAGGGTTGCCCCGTCTGTGTTCTGATTGCTTGAATGACAAGCACTTAAAGCAGTTTGGAATTGTGTTGAATGCATATTGTTGATGGTGATTGTAATACATAATATTGACTACATTTTAATATTAAAATCTGTCCCTTTACCCTGCTAAAAGCTTTTTTAAAAAGTACTTGTACATGAACTTGTTTACGACCATTCTTAATCCTTCTCAGCCTCTGTTTTACCATCCTTCTCTGAACTACCAGGTCATATAAATTCTTTAAGACTTGGCTGAAACAAATCCATTTCACTCACTGCTCAGGATGAGTTTCTAAGAAGTTTTCCACATGTTTGAAAATTGAAAATTTAAAAATAATGTTCTCTGGACTTTGTTAAACTTTCCAAAGCAAGTATTGTTTTTACATACTTAATTCCAACTTTCTCATATGCAGAGCAATTTAAACTTAATTTTGATTAAGAAAACACTTTGTTTAAACAGGAAAAACAGAATTGTTGCATGAACGCTTGTGTTAGTCTGCAAAAAAGTGTACAATTTTTGTGTGGTATCTCTTGAGCTTTCAAATAATCTAACTATTATTTATTTTGTAAGGTTAAGTTAAATGCAGGATGCACACTTAAACTTGGTTTGGGTAAAAAAAAAAAAAAAAAGTGTGCAAGTTGCTTTATTTATTATTGATGGATTCTGCATGTTGCTAGTTATATAGATGATACCTTTAAGACTCTGGGGGCCTGAGTGCATGTGATCTTTGTGGACGATGTACCAAATGCATTCTAAATTTTTAATGTGAGTGGTCCCAAAGTACAACATTTTACGTCTATTTCTTCACGTTTTCATCAGATCTGAGAAGTATCATTGCAATATATTAAAATGCTGCAATGCATAAATTAAATGGTACTTTCTAGAAGCAATATTACAGTATATTGAACATGTTAATAAGTTGATCACATTGATTTACCGGAAAACACTTTACTTTGTAGGTTAAGATTTAAAAAAGATGTTAAAAGACTACTGATGTCTGTGCTTGATCTTCAGGCTGTCTGGCAGGGAGGATCAAGGGATGAAAGTAAAAGGGCAGCACATATTGATGAATGGCTGAGGAAAGACTTTTACAGCTTCGCTGCATTTTGAGGATTAGACCAAAGTAAATATGCATGATATGATATATGCCAAATAGATGCTTGCCTCGTTCCATCACATTTGTGTTGTTATTGTAAAGTGTAACAATGACTAGTTTCCAACAAACATGGAGCCAGAGACAGCAGCTGCATGAGAACTCCGACTTTGCTGTCATTTCCATCCACAGTCAATTAATCAGGCAGAGCTTCCTGCCATTTTCCCTGTCAGTCATGTTGTGTGAGCGCTTCTGATAATGAGAGCAGCAGCACAAGAGTAGGCCGGCAAATGAAAAATTTTACACACATTACTTCCTGTCCTCAAAGCTAATTAACACTGTCAAATTTGCTCTGTTTACTATGACTGTGAGCTTTGTGCCTTCGTGTCTGTTCAGATCCAATTCGTTTTTAATACTGTTCTGTGTGCTTCACCCCATCTCTTCTCCATTTCACCCCCCACAAACACACTCACACATTTACCCTTCACTACAGTCTTCGTCCCTTCCAGAGAATAAATAGCAAAAACATTTCCAGTTTTCTAAACAACACTTGTGTGAAAATGAGTCCCAGGGCATGGTTTCTTTTCAGAGTAGGAGTGATGTTGATTGTGAATCCCCTTGTGACTTGATGTTTTTGCGCATTTTTTTTACAGAACACATGTTACAATGAGATTCCACAATAGGGATCATTTGTTAGAAAATGTGATAAACGAGCGAAGGAAAAAGAGGTCTCTACAGCACAATTATCCGTTAAGTCTGAACTTTCATCCAGAACTTATGTTACACCAACATTGATCTTTTTTCAACTTATATGTTGAACATTTTGATTTTCTGTCAACTTTTTAAATATTTTGAATTTTATTTGCATTATGTTCTATTCTCTCACGAACACCTTAGAAATAACTTAATCATATGCAAGTCAATGGTTATACAAAGTAAAATAAATTGTAAAAATAATTTCATTTTAATCTATCATCTTTTTTTATTTACACTGACTTATCAAATGGAGGGGTTTTTTTATTCATCAAATATAAGTTAGCGATGATAGTTTTTAAGCATGACATTCAGTATTCATCTTTAAATGGCAACTTTTCAGTTTTTATTTAATATTTTTACAGAAGTTTTAAGAGGGATTGTGACTTCCATGTGGCCAGTCATTGGTTTAATTAATGTTGTTGATCATTGAAATGATACTGAATGTGCCTGATGTTACCAAATAGCATTAACTAAACGAAATAATATACTTTTCAAATATTGAGAAGTTTCAAAGACTCCCTTTAGATGTCTAATGTTAACTTTTCAGTTATCTTTGATTCATTTCTGTCTTTCTGGAGATCTACCACCATCTACTGCTCATTTCTGTAATAAAACCTCTCAGTACAGTGAATGGAAAAACAATTCAACATATTCTGATGTTTTTATTGAGAAAAGTTATCAGAAAATGTAGAAATCTCATTAAATTAATTTCCAAAGAATACAAATTCATTTATTTTCATTAGTAACTGCTAAAAATTTCCTTCTTGCACTTCTGCGGGTGGTCTTCCACACTCTCCAAGCGTGGGTCTTCTACCAAAGGGCCAGGGAGCTTGGGGGTTCTGCACAGTTTCTTTGCTGTTCCTAGGACTACACTCTTATAGACTAAGATATATGATGTCTCTCCAGGGATCTCTAGTTTGGGGGGTCACTGTCCCAAGTGCCTCAATCACTACGGGTATCACTGTTTCCTTCACTTTCCAGGCCTTCCCTAGCTCTTCCCTGAGGCCTTAGTACTTCTCTTGTTACTCATGCTCCTTCCTCCTGATGTTACCATCACTTGGTATTGCCATATTGACCACCACTGCTTTCCTTTGCTGCTTGTCTACGACCGTGATGTCTGGTTGGTTTACCATCACCATTCAGTCAGTCTGGATCCAGGTGTCCAACAGGACATATAGAAAGCTTGGAAAATGAAGACTTGTATTTTGATGCGGACACAGACCCATGGACAGTAAATATACAGAGTAATCCCTCATTCATCCAGGAATGATCCATCATAGAAGAATATATATACTGTAGAACCAGTTCTCAGACCATTTTATCAGATGGAAAATTATTTCCGGATGGATGTTGAAACGTCTTGATCAGAAAAAAACTCCCCCGAAGACAACTTTGAAGCCTTTTCTATGATTAGTAAATGTACATGTCCCCTTCTCGCTTTATGGTGGTCTTCCATATACATGTTTTTACTATGTGTATATATTTAGTAATGTCTCTGGGTCAGTGTTTGCATCAAAATACAGGTCTTCATTTTTCAAACTGTCTCTGGCTTTTCTTTTAAAGCTTGTGATTTTTTTTCTCTCTTGATGCCACCATCATAGTCAAGAATCAAGAACTTTTATAAGATATTTAAAATGTAGTGACTTAAAAAAAATCCTGGTGTTTGAATTTGTATACTATATTGATACCCAATATTGCTCCCTCACCGAGGAAATTTGTGAATTATTTTTTTAATTTGCTTGCTAGATTTAAAAAAGATCCAGATTAAAATGTGCAATTGATTTATTGACCTAAATAAATGATGTATGTTTTTGTGTAGGAAGTGTGTGTTTGGGAATGTGTGGTGATTAGTGGACTAGTGATCTGAGTTCTATGGTATTGGGATATTTATTACTATGGCTTTCTTGTTCTTTAATCACCACAATGTCATGTTGGTTCACAATCAGCATTCCCACAGGATCTTGACTCTAGTATTCTCCACCACATTTGTAGGTGTTCCCCACTTTGACCTTTGGGTTTCCAGTTCACACTCCTTGTCAATGTTTTCCAATAATGATTCTCTTTCACCTCCAACATAGGTTAATACTATCTGCTGCAACCTTGAACTCAAGGATCATAGCTGTTTCATTCTTCATAGTGACTAACTGGTAGTTTTTTCTTCTTCTTTGTAGATTGATATGTTAAGTGCATAATCCAAAGCATGATCTTAAAAATCTTTATGCTTATCAAGATATTTAAATGCTCCATGATGTCATAAAAATCCAGATGATTGTTTCTATGCTACTTCTTCTTTCAGCATTTCCCTTCAGGGGTCACCATAGCAAGTCAGTTTCTTCCCTCTAACCCTATCTGCTGCATCCTCTTCGGCCACGCCAACTATCTTCATGTCTTTCTTCACTGTATCCATGAACCTCCTCTTTGGTCTTCCTCTAGTCCTCTTTCCTGGTGGTTCCAAATCCAGCATCCTTCTTCCGATGTACTCTCGCTCTCTCCTCTGCACATGTCCAAACCATCTCAGTCTGGCCTCTCTGACTTTATCTCCAAAACCTCTAACATGTGCTGTTCCTCTGATATAATCATTCCTGATTCTGTCGATCCTGGTCACTCCCAGAGAGATCCTCAGCATCTTCATCTCTGCTACCTCCACCTCTGTTTCCTGTCTTTCTCTCAGTGAAACTGTCTCTAAACCAATCAGCATGGCCGGTCTCACTGCGGTTTGTACACTTTCCCTTTCATTTTAGCTGAAACTCTTCTATCACACCTGATACTTTTCTCCACCCGTTCCAGCCTGCCTGCACACGCTTCTTCACCTCTTTTGCACACTCTCCATTTCTCTGTACTGTTGATCCTGGTACATAAAATCTTCTTTATCTCTTCTCCCTATAACCTCACTTTTCCTTGGGTCCTTCTATGCTACTGACATGTTAAAGTTCATGGAAAGACACAAAGATGTGAAAAAAATCTAACTAATATTATGTACCAAAAATCCTTTCAAAACAAAAAAATACAACCATGTGAATATGATCTTTCATCTCTACAGATGTATGGTAGTAACATAAATAGCTAAGGATGATGCACGAGTTTAACAAAAAAATGTTTTTTTTTAAACGTTTGAAAAACGTTTTGTTTTTTCTCTCAGCTGTATCCTAGCAGCTTCTTCAAACAAAGCATCATTTTAAAATATCATATTTCATATTCGATCGTTTGTTTGGTCTATTATAATCACATTGTTCTTCACATGTTGTTCTGACTAACTTTTACACAAAGTTTAAGATCTAATCTTTACGTAACTACGTAGAAATCTTACGCAGGGAATATAAAAGCCGGCATGCTGACGTCAGCGGTCTCTTCCCTGCCTGTGACCTCGTGAGGTGGGCAGTGTAAAATTTCTTGTCTCTTCTCCATCAAGAAAATCCAAAACAATCCGACAAAATGGTGAGTATTTATCAGTTGTCAGTAACATAATTGAAACTTTAAATAGGTAAGTTTAGCGAAGTGACATGAATCACTTAGTGTTGTGAGTGTTAAAGAATAGAATAGGTTTCTGTTGTATCATACGATATGTTCATTCTCAAAATGGCATCCATCTTGTTATCTACGCCGCTAACCGGAAAGGGCCAAGTTGTTACATAAAACGCCCTTGTTCATTTTGTTACGACTTATTTGGGGAATAAAACTAACTTTTGTAACTAGAACCATGGGATTGTAGTAAAAACTGAACATGGTTTGGTTGTGTTCACTCCTGATCTCGTTGCATTGTTGTAGTATTGTACTGCTTCTCATGCTAATGTTGGCCAACTAAAAAATGCTTCCTATTTGTGTAATTCAAGCATCGGCTTATGTAAACGAGTTTGTCAACTGAGCTTATTTTTATTTCTGTGATTAACCGAGTTTGTAAAGTTGAATTTAAACGCTGTATATGTGTTTGATTTCAACTTGCCGGTATTGTGGTTTTGCTGATGTTAGCATTAGCATAGTTTCAAAGTCTGTACACGTGGCCTATTCATGTGGACATATGCTACTTGTTGGTGGCCGATCGGGAATTTTTAGTAGATAAAAACTGTTTTAAGGTGATCTGGTTGATGAAGTATTAAGATAAAGCGTTTATATTTAACATTCTAGAGGTTGGTGTTCTTCCTACTCATATTAACCAGTATGACAAGCTAAAGCTAATCAGCAGTGATGGCGGATGCCCAACGCCCAGGGTGAAACAGTTGGAACAATAAATGTACCATGAGTCAGCATTAATGACTGAAAGCTTTATGTAAATGTTTTCAAACTGTAGACAAACAAAAATTCAATTATGTACACTGAAACATCTAACTCATTATCAGTAGATCTCCCTTTCTATGTCTTTATGGACGTCCATAGATCAATGTTTTTCATGTCAAGGTACTTTTTTTCATTGTAAAAAAAATCTTGAAGAACACAACCAAACAAAACTGGTAAACTATTCTCTACAGCCATCTTTAATAACATTGGTACCAAAGGGTCCTAAATAGGAATCAAATAAAAACATCAAAACCTATTTTATCATCTTTTAAAAGTACAGTTACTTTTCCTCTTGAATGTCTTGTAGAAAATGTGAGCTTTCATTAGAAATGAGCATTTTTCTGCATTAAAAGTAACCAAAATTATCTCATTATATTGCAAAAACATGTGGAAAACACAACTTACTGCTGTCTGGAGTGGCTTTTGTTTTGGGAGGTATGGACAGCAACCTGCGATTTAAAAAAAAAAAAAAAAAAAAAGCAGAAGAGTGGGTTGCTATGGTTACAGTTAACAATCTATGGCAGGACAGCCCTACCTGTCTCTAAATAAAATGACAGGATTTCCTTCTGGTGAACATAAATGAATACCCTCTAACCCTATTTTTATGTAAACGCTGTGATCAACCAAACCAATCTTTGGGAGGTAGAATGGGATAATTTCCCACAGAACATTTGGCCTTCTCTCACAACCCACCAGTGTGCCGCAAAACACGGGTTGATCACCTAGGACATAATAATCTGATGCCATTAAATTTCCGTTTGAGTAATCATGTAAAGATCACATTGTGACACTGTGTCCATCATCACTGTTTAAGGTCTGGGGATTTAAATTTTGTTTTTTTCTTAGGTGAATTTTACAGTGGACCAGATCCGTGTTATCATGGACAAAAAGGCAAACATTCGTAATATGTCCGTAATCGCTCATGTTGACCATGGAAAATCGACTTTAACGGATTCCTTGGTGTCCAAAGCTGGCATCATCGCATCAGCTCGTGCTGGAGAGACACGTTTCACGGACACGCGCAAAGATGAACAGGAACGTTGCATCACTATCAAATCCACGTAAGTTTAATGTAATGTACATTATAATGCATGCAAGTGTAAATTTTTCAGGTGTCTCATTTGCCAATCATTTCCACTGATGTTCAGTCAAATATGGCTGTTGATTATAAACTTGTTTGGTTTTTAATCAATTTTACTTTGGTTATTCTTTTACATCTTGAATTTTCAAAACATGCAAGTTAGTTATCACATTGAGGAATTAAAGCAACCCTTCGAAACGCATCACAAACTTTTGAAAGAACTTTTGCTTAAAACAAATCAATTTAATTCAGGTTGCCATCTGTTTTAACCTGGGTATATGTAAGAATGTATGTGCTCTTTGGACATAGGCGTTAGGCACAGGGTAAAATTACTTTTCACAGACAAACAGTAGCTTTATACCCAAATTTTAAATTTTATTACATAACTTTGAATAGTTTTGTTTAGTTGTAAAAGTGCCTAGACAATTTAATACAAGATAAACGGTCAATTTTCTTTTAGTTTGTCATATCACAGGTTCCAAATGGATCATCAGCTTGTTACACCTTTTTTCTTTTCTGTCTTCCAGAGCAATTTCCATGTACTACGAGCTGAGTGAAAATGACATGGCCTTCATCAAACAAAGCAAAGATGGCTGCGGGTTTTTGATCAACCTCATTGATTCTCCGGGGCACGTTGACTTTTCGTCTGAGGTCACTGCTGCTCTCCGTGTCACTGACGGAGCCCTGGTTGTGGTTGACTGCGTTTCTGGTAAGAACGCACTGGAGTCTATTTCTTGATTCCTTAAGTCAGTCAATATCTGAATAATCTGAGTTTACAAACTTCAGTGTGTGGAAATGACGGATGCATCACCTCAGTCTGTCAACAGTATAAAGTTTGATATGAAATAAAAATTCCCATTTTTCACTGTTAAATACATAAGGCTAAGTTTGTCTTGTCCAACTTTTATAGAATGTTCAGGTTGAAATGGGCTTACTTGTATAAGTAAGCTTCTTAGAAATAGTGAAATTTAATTTGTTTTAAAGCGTAATAAGGTGACATTAGTAAATTTGTAGGATGCATTCATTTTATCTGGATGCTACTTTTGTACTATTGCAGGAATTGGTTTTCCAACTCGTTTCAATTGACACTTAACCAGTACTTTCAAAGATATTATTGTTAACATTGACGTTTGTTACACGTGTACCAGTTGCATTCTTATAAAATGTTTTGTTATGTTGCAGGCGTGTGTGTGCAAACTGAGACCGTGCTCCGTCAGGCCATCTGTGAGCGCATCAAGCCGGTCCTCATGATGAACAAGATGGACCGTGCGTTGCTGGAGTTGCAGCTGGAACCCGAAGATCTGTACCAGACATTCCAACGTATTGTTGAATCTGTCAATGTAATCATTTCCACCTACGGAGAAGATGAGAATGGACCAATGGGAAACATCATGGTGAGCATTTTTATTAAATAAAACATGCTTACAAGTATGTATTTTACAGGCCTCTCATTTAAAAAAAAAAAAAAGTTGCTTCGCTGCATCTTTCACTACAACATTGTGACCAGTTTGCTATTGTTTTTTAAAACGTCTTTTCTGGGTGAAATATCTTTCCAGAAACTCAAGAAAACCTTAAGAACACTGGCTCTAAAGGTTAACTGGAATGTGTTAATTTAGTCAATTTTGCAACAGTATTTAAATGTGTTAAAAGTGGAGACAAAAGGAACTATGTCTGATAAGAATCTATAAGAAGCTCCTCGGGTTTGTGCTTATTTAAAAAAACACAAGTTTTACTGGATTAAAAAAAAAACAGTCTGGCTCAACTTGCTGCAGTGTTGAAGACTAGCATCTCTGGCAAACTTCAAAACTTTTAATAAATTGTATGAACAAAATTGTTTAAACATTTAGTGGCATTTTTTGCTTAATTGTTTCAACACTCAAATCTGGGGCTCAAAATTCAGCTTAATCAGTTATGGTAATATTTACACTGATTCTGTATCAACACTTTGTTAATTCCTATTGCTCTACACAATTCCATCAGAAGTCCATGGTGGATAAGTAACATTTCAACAAATTAAATGTTCTCTTGTTTGTTGATCTGGCAATAGATGACCAAAGCTTCAGGCTCCAAACTATTGTATTACAATATAATTAAGGGTTTTTCTCACAAAGACGACTAAAGCCGACATTGTCTTTAATTGAACTTTTTGTTTTTAAGGTTGATCCAGTCATCGGTACTGTTGGTTTCGGCTCTGGGCTCCACGGCTGGGCTTTCACCCTGAAGCAGTTTGCAGAGATGTATGCAGCCAAGTTCGCTGCCAAAGGAAACACCCAGATGACCCCAGCTGAGCGTTGCAAGAAAGTGGAGGACATGATGAAGAAGCTGTGGGGTGACAGGTGCGTCGAGATAACTAGAGTACAGCGACAGATTTTTTTTTTTTAAAAAACTTCAAAAATGGCATACTGGATTCTTATAATGCATATTAGGTGATATAATTGCTACTTTTCGTTTAGGTACTATGACACAGAGAATGGAAAGTTTGTCAAGACTGCAGTAAGTGCTGATGGCAAGAAGTTCCCTCGCACCTTCTGTGCCCTTGTGCTGGATCCCATCTTCAAGGTGAAAATATGTCTTTTCATTGCTCAATACAATTTAATGACTTCAATCATCAATTTAAGAAATAACAATTTCAATGCCTGCAAGTGATGAGTTAATTATTCTTCACTTTGACCTGACTAACTAGTGATGACCAACTTGACCCTGAGCAGGTGCAAAGCCTAGTTTAATCTAGGCCGTCCTCGTGTTGGGACTATATTAACTTCTTTTACCTTTCCCGAAGGTGTTTGATGCCATCATGAACTTCAAAAAAGATGAAGCTGCCAAACTGATCCAGAAGATGGACATCAAGCTGGACACTGAAGACAAGGACAAAGAGGGCAAACCTCTCCTGAAAGCTGTGATGCGTCGCTGGTTGCCTGCCGGAGAAGCTCTTCTGCAAATGATCACCATTCACCTGCCTTCCCCTGTCACCGCTCAGAAATACCGTTGTGAGCTTCTTTACGAAGGACCTGGAGATGATGAAGCTGCTATGGGTATGAAGTTTATTTTTCCATGCTTGATTTTATTTTTTGTGTGGACGAAAAGCTTTTTATGATTGTAATTGAACTTTTTTATAATTAGTTTTTTTTTAATGTGCAATTTGTTGGTCATTGGCATTCCAGGTATTAAGAACTGTGACCCCAAGGCTCCACTCATGATGTACATCTCAAAGATGGTACCCACCAGCGACAAGGGGCGTTTCTATGCTTTTGGACGTGTCTTTTCTGGTATTGTGTCCACTGGGCTGAAAGTGCGTATCATGGGACCAAACTTTGTCCCTGGAAAAAAGGACGATCTCTACTTGAAACCTATTCAGAGGTTAGTTTAGTTGCTTTATATTGCTTTAAAAAGTGTAATTGAATCTGAAATTGCTGGTTCTTACCTTTTCTTTTTTTTTTTTTTCCTTCTTTTTGGTTTATTTAGGACCATTTTAATGATGGGGCGTTACGTTGAGCCCATTGAGGATGTGCCTTGCGGTAACATCGTGGGTCTCGTTGGAGTGGACCAGTTCCTTGTCAAAACTGGAACAATCACCACCTTTGAGCAGGCACACAACATGAGGGTGATGAAGTTCAGTGTCAGCCCTGTGGTGAGAGTTGCTGTGGAGGCAAAGAACCCTGCAGACCTGCCTAAGCTCGTGGAAGGTCTGAAACGTCTGTCGAAGTCTGATCCTATGGTGCAGTGCATCATCGAAGAATCTGGAGAGCACATTGTTGCTGGAGCTGGTGAGCTGCATCTGGAGATCTGTCTGAAGGATTTGGAAGAGGATCATGCTTGCATTCCTATCAAGGTAATTCATTTAAATGTTTTAAGGCATCTCAAACTTAAATTAAATCATTCCCACCTTGCATGCCAACTTGGTTAAAGTCACTAATTAAAGCTGTTTTTTGTCTTTTACCAGAAATCTGATCCAGTAGTGTCCTACAGAGAGACCGTTAGTGCAGAATCAAACATGATGTGCCTGTCAAAGTCACCAAACAAGCACAACCGTCTGTTCATGAAGGCCCGTCCTTGCGAAGAGGGTCTGCCAGAAGACATCGACAAGGGTGATGTTACTTCTCGACAGGAGCTCAAGGCACGTGCCCGCTACCTCGCTGACAAGTATGAGTGGGATGTTGGTGAGGCCAGAAAGATTTGGTGCTTCGGACCTGATGGAAATGGCCCCAATCTGCTGGTCGACGTTACCAAGGGAGTGCAGTACCTTAATGAGATCAAGGACAGTGTTGTGGCTGGATTCCAGTGGGCAGCCAAGGAAGTAAGGACTCATTTCGCACAAGAAAATGTCACTACTTCCATGAGATTTGAACGTTTTGTAATCATATATTTTTGTTTTTCCTAGGGTGTCTTGTGTGAAGAGAACATGCGTGGCATCCGCTTTGACATCCACGATGTGACCCTGCATACAGATGCCATCCACCGTGGTGGTGGTCAGATCATTCCAACAGCCCGCAGAGTCCTGTATGCCTGTGAGCTCACAGCAGATCCCAGAATGATGGAGCCAGTTTACCTGGTCGAGATCCAGGTGGGTATTGCAATTTTACACAAGAATTTTATTGATGAACTGTAGATGACTACTAGTCACATCTAAAGAAATGATTAAACCTTGTGGGTTTTTTCTGTTTGTTTTTATGTTATTTGAACCCCAATAATTTAGCTTATTTCATATTTTCTCTGCAGTGCCCTGAAACTGCTATGGGTGGAATCTATGGTGTGTTGACCAGGAGACGTGGGCATGTGTTTGAGGAATCAAGGGTCATGGGAACACCCATGTATGTCATCAAGGCCTATTTGCCTGTCATGGAATCTTTTGGTAAGTCAATTATTCAAGAAGTTAATTGTTGTTTTTCTTTGTTAAATCTCAGATATGGAAATATGTCTCTAGATTATGATCATCTCTTTAAGGAACTGCTCCTTTTTTGCTTGGAACAAAAAAGGTTGGAACCTGTAAGACAGGTTTGACCAAATTCTTGTTTGTTTTTCAGGCTTCACTGCTGATCTGCGTTCCAACACTGGTGGTCAGGCTTTCCCACAGTGTGTGTTTGACCATTGGCAAATCCTTCCTGGAAACCCATTGGAGCCCACAAGCAAGCCTGGTGTCGTGGTCCTTGAGACACGTAAACGCAAGGGTCTCAAAGAAGGCGTTCCTGCCTTGGATAACTACCTGGACAAATTGTAAAAGCTTGGCCCTCACCATAATCTTCTCTCATTCCTCCCTGCTCTGCAAATTTAAGTTTTATCATGTGGGGACCGGACTGTACAGAACAGTGAGCACTAATGTTTGCCAAAAGGATCGACAATAATAAAGAAATGACCACAAAAATTGTAAACGTTAAATAAAACAAAATAAAAAGTTAATTTTTTCTTTGTCCTTTTTTTAAGTAACTGCTTGTCTAATCAAATTGTTCTGGGACTGTATTGTCACCAATCTAAAAAGGTTTATTTTCAAATTATTGGCGTATATGCAAAATAAACTTGAGCAACCTCTTGTTATACGAGACATAGATTGGTAGTTAATGAGATGTTATTTTTTTTCCTCTGTTTTAACAATCCTTGAAAATTATTAGAGGTTACTATGATAATAGAAACCTATCAATATAAAGTGTAGCATTTCAAGTATGCAGGAATTGAGGGTCTTGTTTTAGGGGGGATTTTCTCTGCTTTGTTCGTGTGGTCCATGTTGCAAAAACTTCCATCACCATAGGAAACTCTGATCTTTTAAATTTCACCATAAGAAACATCTACGAAACAAGTTGCCCTTTGGATGTTTTACCACTGTAAAAGGTATTGTTTCATAGGAGAGTAGGTCATGCAATTGTATTACAACATATTACTTGGTTAAATTTAGTATTCTAGGTTGCAACAATTTAAACAAGCTAATGAAATTACAACATGTGTATAAATATTGCCATACATTAGGGTTGCTGTTTACTAGATATTAAAACCTTCAGATCAAGTGTTTTGACTTTTTTTAAAGATCCATGATTGTCCAAAGGAAGCAGTATGAATGTTCTAGTGTGTGAAATTGATGCCCAAAAAGTTAAGTGACAATATTAGACATAAAAGAACCTTGGGATGAATCGCTTCTTTGTTTGACTCAGTAAACTATTTAACTTTCTCTTTAAGTTCCAATGAATAATCTGCAATAATTAACATAGAAATAAAACACGCTCACGCTTAGTCAAAAAAAACTGAAGTATTTATGTAGCGGTAGGCGGGGATTATTAAGCAAACCAATCGCAAGTCTCTTTATTAACCAATGAAAAGCTCGGAAAGATTTCTCTTCCTGTTTGGAGGAACGACTCATCGGGTGAGAAATAAACCTTTATTCCTAAAATGTTATTCTTTAAATATTCTACATCTGCTACTTATGGCAAAAACACATAACATTGCGTATGAGTAGCTTATTAGTAATAGAATGTGGTTTTAGTTAACTTTTTTTATTTAATTTGTCCGTTACATCGGTGAAAGTATGTGTGCGTGTATATCAGTGACGCCAAGCAGTTAAATATTAGCCTCATCGAAGTGTTAGCAATTATGTTAGCTTTGAAATCAGGTAAGTGATCCGATATTTAATATTTTCCCCACATTTTCTCTGTAATTATTCCCACAGATTTCACCTAGTTGGGACTTAATCTCAGATGATCTCGCAAATAATTAGTTTAAGGTGAAAGATGATGGGGGGAATAAAACAAGAGCAGAGTGATGCATCCCAACAAACCCATCCCAAACCTACACATTCAGTTGATCAACCACAAGATGAGGTGGGTACAACTAAAAATAACTCCTTTTCTGAACAATATACATTTGTCAGACTCATTTTAGTAAAGATAAAAATAATTAGCCGTTGTCTGGTTACTATGTTTCTAAGAATAATATCATGTTGCTAAAAAAAAAAAAACATATTTATGATGTGTTCATTGAGCTTCATAATGAAAATACTTATTTTATTTCAGCCGATCAGGCATTCTTATATTTATAGCAAAAAGTATGATCAAAGTATTTTAGCAGAGTACAAATTAGAGACACGTTACATCGGAGGTGCCCAACCAGTCGATCGCGGTCCACTGGTAGCCCGCGGACTTATTTCAAGTCGAGCGCCAGGTGTGTTGAGAAAAAAAAACTATGAAATGAAGACAGCATTGTAAACTCAGCGACTTTGATGCCCTATTTAGCGAGTATTCAGACCCTCTGGCCCCTAGAGTCATTAAAATTTGGCGACTTTTGTTTTGTTTTTTTCCACACAAAAAAAGCGCCAATCTGGCGACTTTTTCTAGTGATATATTAAAAAATTTGAGTCTGTGACGTGTAAATACGTTGTTAAACGAGAAATCAATGACCAGCGCCTGTTATCTTGTGGCCCCTCCCGCTCCCAAAGCGCACGCGGAAAAAAGTCTGTGTGTCTTTGTTAGAGAGAAAAAAGGGAGCAAGTAAAAGAGAGGAATTTGTCTGTGTGTGTATTTGAGAGAGAAAGATATAGGGTCTTGTCTCTGTGTGCATGTGTGTTTGAGAGGGAGAGACAGGAATTTGTCTGTGTGTGTTTGAGGGAGAGGAATTTGTCCCTTTGCGTGTTTGAGAAAGGGTGTGTGTGATGCCATGCCTAATGGTGTGTAACTACAACAAAATTTGTTGTGAGGGTGGTATCACTGCAGGTTGGAAACCATCGCCGGGGGTTTGCAATGGTAACGCCGGACTGGTAGATCTCAGGAGGTTTGAAAAGTAGATCTTTGAGCACTCGTGTATTAGATCTTTGTAACAAAAGTTAAGCCGTGTAAATATCAAGGCTGCATTGTATCGTACAGACACACAAATTATGTTAAAAAATCAAATAATTTTTATATAAATAAAATAACATTAGTCAAAAAAGGCATTGGTTCTAATCTCACCTATGGTCACAAGCTGTGGGTGGGGATCATAGCCATGGGTAGTTTCTCTTTCGGGTCGAGAGAAGCCAGGTGGGGTAGTATGGGTATCTGGTTAGGATGCCTCCCAAATGCCTCTTGGTCAGGTATTTTGGGCACGTCCCGCCAGGAGACCCAGATGCAGGTCAAGGATCCACTGGAGAGACTATATCTCACAGCTGGGCGGGGAACACCTTGGGATCTCGGATGCAGCCGGGGTGAGAGAAACCTGGGTTTCCCGTCGGAGGCGACCCAGCCCTGGATAAGTGAAAGACAATGGAACAGAATTGTTAAAAAAAACTTAGAAATCCTCATTTACTGATTTATGTTTCCCTATTACTGCTGTGTAACTGGCACAACTGACTCTTAATGTTGTCAAATTATTCTTTAATTTCTGTGCAGCCAAAGAAAAAAGGATAGCCAAAGGGGAAAAAAAAGAAAAAAGGTTCTACCAAATGGTCCATTGGCAAGACTGACTCCTACTGTTGTCAAATTGTTTTTTTATATCTGTGCAGCCAAAGAAAAGAGGATGGCCAAAAGGGAAAAAAAGAAAAAAGGTTCTACCAAATGGTCCGAAAGCACCAGTAACAGGATACGTCCGCTTTCTCAATGAACGGCGAGAACTTATGAGGGCACGATATCCAGATTTACCATTTCCAGAAATCACCAAGAGACTTGGAGCAGAGTGGACACGATTAGCTCCAAATGATAAACAGGTTCATTATTATTTTGTATGTTGTTGGGGTTTCCTTTCAGATTTAGCTAATTACAAAACCAGAAACCAAGTTTTAATTGCATACTGCTGCAATTGGGAATTAATTGGGGGTTTACCAACCCATGTAAAGCAAGTAATAATAAACTTGTCATAAAACACGTAATAATAGTCACTATGTAATGAATCTGTCGTTCCTTGACTTGAATTTTGCACAATCTAGTATTTCTCTGTGTCACAGCATTGTGTTTTATATTGACAGCGTTATCTTGATGAAGCTGAGCGAGAAAAAATGCTGTACGCCCAGGAACTGAAAGAATATCAGCAAACGGAAGCCTATCAGATCAGCAGCGCCAAAATACAGGACAAAAGGATTAAAAAAGGTAGCTACTGTCCTCCTTTCAAGATTGGTTTGTTCTCCATTTTTATCTATTTTACATCTTTTAACTCCAAGCAAAGTATTATTCAAATCACTGAAAATTTATTAATATTTTAATTAGTTGATGTTTTCTCAATCACTTTTAGAAGACACTCCATCAGTAATTGTCAGCTCAAACTCAGGGTCATCTTTCACAAAGGTTTGTGACATTTTCTTCTACAATACAACGGGTATTTCAGGAGTTTTTAAAAGTCTGGTTTCAAATGTCGTTTCTGTCTCTGTGTTTTAGATTGTTGATCTCCCCAGTAGATTTGACATCCCAATTTTCACTGAGGAATTTCTTGATCAGAACAAAGGTAGATAAAACAAAAAAAAAAAAACCTAATGCCTAACCTCAAATGTATGCACATTATTTTATTCATTATAGATACAAACCGGATTCCGAAAAAGTTGGGACACTTTAGAAATTGTGAATAAAAACTGAATGCAATGATGTGGAGGTGCCAACTTCTAATATTTTATTCAGAATACAACATAAATCACAGGTCAATAGTTTAAACTGAGAAATTGTATGATATTAAGGAAAAATATGCTCATTCAAAATTTCATGGTGTCAACAAATCCCAAAAAAGTTGGGACAAGAACCTATTAGAGGCTGGAAAAAGTCATTTGAGCATACAACAAACACCTGGAAGACCAATCAGCACTAATCAGGTCAATTGGCAATATGATGGGTATAAAAAGTGCTTCTCAGATTGGCAGTGTCTCTCAGAAGCCAAGATGGGTAGAGGATCACCAACTCCCACAATGTTGCGTAAAAAGATAGTGGAACAGTATCAGAGAGGTGTTACCCAGCGAAAAATTGCAAAGAGTTTGCAGTTGTCATCATCAACTGTGAATAATATCATCAGAAGATTCAGAGAATCTGGAAAAATCTCTGTGCGTAAAGGTCAAGGCCGGAGAACCATACTGAATGCCCGTGATCTCCGGGCCCTTAAACGACACTGCATCAAAAACAGGAGTGCTACTGTGAAGGAAATCACAGCATGGGCTCAGGAGTACTTCCAGAAACCATTGTCAGTGAACACAATCCACCGTGCCATCCGCCGTTGCCAGCTGAAACTCTATTCTGCAAAGAAGAAGCCATTTCTAACAAAGATCCTCAAGCGAAGACGTTTTCACTGGGCCAGGAGTCATTTAAAATGGAGTGTGGCAAAATGGAAGACTGTTCTGTGGTCAGACGAATCACGTTTTGAGGTTCTTTTTGGAAATCTGGGGCGCCATGTCATCAGGACCAAAGAGGACAGTGACAACCCAAGTTGCTATCAACGCTCTGTTCAGAAGCCTGCATCTCTGATGGTATGGGGTTGCATGAATGCGTGTGGCATGGGCAGCTTGCACATCTGGAAAGGCACCATCAATGCAGAAAAATATATTCAGGTTCTAGAGCAACATATGCTCCCATCCAAACGTCGTCTCTTTCATGAAAGACCCTGCATTTTTCAACAAGATAATGCCAGACCACATTCTGCATCAATCACAACATCATGGCTGCGTGGGAGAAGGATTCGGGTACTGACCTGGCCAGCCAACAGTCCAGATCTTTCACCTATAGAAAACATTTGGCGCATCATTAAGAGGAAGGTCAGACAAAGAAGACCCAAGACGATTGAACACTTAGAGGCCTGTATTAGACAAGAATGGGAGAACATTCCTATGTCTACACTTGAGAAGCTGGTCTCCTCAATGCCCAGACGTCTGTTGAGTGTTCTAAGAAGAAGGGGGGGGTGTCACACAGTGGTGAAAATGGCCTTGTCCCAACTTTTTTGGGATTTGTTGACACCATGAAATTTTGAATGAGCATATTTTTCCTTAATATCATACAATTTCTCAGTTTAAACTATTGACCTGTGATTTATGTTGTATTCTGAATAAAATATTAGAAGTTGGCACCTCCACATCATTGCATTCAGTTTTTATTCACAATTTCTAAAGTGTCCCAACTTTTTTGGAATCCGGTTGTACATGTAATTGAATGTAATTATGCTGTAATTTGTTTTCTGTGCTTCAAGCTCGAGAGGCTGAGCTGCGGCGGCTTCGAAAGGCCAACACAGAATTTGAAGAGCAAAATGCAGCTCTGCAGCGGCACATTAGGGATATGAACAATGCTAAGGAACGTTTGGAGGCTGAACTGGGGCAAGATGAGAAGCGCACTCAAGCTCTTCACCAGCACCTTCAGGCCATAAAACACACATTGGTCAACAGTTTGTCATCAGTCTCTCTACCAGGTTAGAATGAACTACTATGAATGCAGAAAAATAGATAATTTTTCTCAATGTCTAGGTCCTTTTTTACTGCATTTTCTTCAAGTTGAGGTTCTGGTGTTGTTATTTAAATAGTGTACTTTGTTCATACAAAATAATGTTTGTCTGCTTAAATGATATGATTACTACTGATATCATGGTAGTAATCATGATATCATTACTACCATATCATGATTATTACTACATGGTAGTACATGATTACTACATGGTAGTAATCATGTACTACCATGTAGTATCATTACTGGAACTTAGTAATCGACTGGAACTTAGTCGATTACTAAGTTCCAGTAATTATTACTTAGTAAGTATTACTTACTGGAACATTAGTCACACATTAAATTGGTTGCATATTTCCAAGAGCACATCTCGATATTGAATCTACTTGCTATAAATTTTGTTTTTCTACTTTCCTTGACAGGTACAGGTGAGACAGCTTGTCTTGGAAACCTCGACTCGTACTTGAGTCGGCTCAGTGGAGTGCTGGAAGGAAACCCTCATAAACATCGCGCCCTGCTCAGCCAACTGCACGAGATCCTTTCTCACATTGACAGGTAACTTTTACTCCGGTGACATCTTACAGAAGTAGAATTAAATTTTAACAAAGAACATCTGAAATGTTTACCAAGATTGTTAATATTTTCTCTAAACTTAAAAGTAGTTTTAAAAAGTTGTACATTGCAATTTATTGTGTTCTCATTTTGGACAGTGCTTTTTAAAAAATAAAATTTAATATAATTTGTGAAACCATTCTTCTCACAGTTGTTCTTTCTACTTTTGTTCAGATTTAGAAATGGTCGCTGAAATCTTTCTGAATTTTGAAAACTGTGTGTTACATAACTGTTATTACAAAAAAGTGTTCCTTTTCTCTAATTATCTCTTTTATGTTGTTGCCAGTGAGAAGCTATAAAGAGACTCCAGCAAAGTTACACGTCATAGGAACGCCTGACATAATTTTTGTTTTTACGAAAGTATGTGGGTGTTAAGATCGACTAAGAGGATACAACCAACTTCACAGTCCATGCTCACATATTTTTTATGTGTAATCTGTAGAATGTTTACACTCTTTTAGATCTTTTGTAGTAAAATTTTCTTTTATTGTTTAATGTGAATCGATTTATTTGCATGAATTTCTTAAAATATAGGAACGCTGTCAATTTAATTAGGCTTTCTTTACTGAGCTGAAGGAGCTAAGAAAATTCTAGATTACAAATCCGTGTGAACATGTTTTGTCTTTTTTTTTTTTTTTTTTTTTTTTAACATGTGGATGACTGCTAGGTACATGAATGCACTTCGTGTGAGTAGCTTTGAATTATGATACAACTTGTCATGTTTACAAGGAATAAGAAAAATAATTTTTAAGGAGGTTAGAATGAAATGTCAGGGGGAAAAAACGAATTATCATGAATGTTGCTAAAAAGGTTATGAAAAGTTTCACATTTTCAGAACAATATTTGTTGTTTAGTGGACCTATGATTTTTTTTTACAAGTGATTATTCGACCATGTTGAACAAATAGTTCCCAACAATACTGGAGCAATATTTTTTGTCTTAATGTTCTTTGTCAGAAACATTTGTAAAAGTTTGCATTAATTTCTTCTTAACATTGAATAAGTGATACAACCTTGGTTGTAGTGTGAAGATGATGATGGGTCATTTTGTGAGATATATTGAATAACAAGAGAGGGAGCTATTGCCCTACTTGTATAAAATATAATTTTTCATTCTTAACCACTCTGTTTGCCACACTTTTTTTTAAGTTTCTATCTTAGCTGTACATTTGGTAACCCAGATAGTCAGAGAAATGCAGTATTTAAATCAATTACTTTTTGATTTCTCAAAGTCTTGAAAAGTTTAGGGAATTCTGTCCAAACAAACAAGGAGACATATTTAGACATCATTCTAGTAAGTAAATAAAACTTTGTTAATATAACACCTTTCCAAATAAAAAAAATACAAGGTGGTGTATAATAAAATCACAGGAGAAACACAACATGTAAAAACAATGAAAAAGAAGAGTGAATTACCATAATCTATGTGATGAAACAAGCATAAATGATCGTTTTCATGTCAGAACATAACACAATTAGCCTGTTCCATTAGACTGTTTTATTCATTCATGGGAAACAGTCTGACCTCGCAAAATTGGGATTCGCTCAGCCTACAGAGGACGGGTATTTTTTGGATTAACAAATCCTTCGTTAAAAGTGAAATTTCAAATGATCAAATATATTCTTTTTCAGTTAAATTAGAATAGTTGTATGCTCTAAACTGTGCTACAAGAGTTTTACATACATAGATAGTAACTGAGATATGAACATGTTAGAAAATCTGAGCGAACTGTGGCGCGCAGTCTGACGTCACTGACAGGCGCATGGTGCTGAAGCTGAACAAGATGGCTGTGTGGTGGGGACCAGAGAGCTGAGAGCAAAAATGAGGTAATAAAGTCTCAAATTTAATAAGACACACCACGTAATAAGGCGGTGGAAGATTCCGATAGTGGCGTTCACACAGAGAGTCAAAGCTGCCGGTTTGTCTTCTTTTTTTGTCGCCTGTCACGAATTCCGTTTGTCTCCTGTCTTGGTCACAAGCGACGGCAGGCTTCTCCCATCTCCTCCTCAGACATCAATTTCTGGATTGAATATTGTACAAAAAAAAATCTCAGCGAGTAAAGAAACTGGACACGGAACCAAAGAAGGAGGGAAGAAATGTCATTGCTGTGTGTTGGAGGTAAGAGAAAGCAAGTGTTTGTAGCGTAGACTTCATTTACTCACTGTGCTTGGTTGAACACTTAAAATAAATACATTCATTCTCTGTTAATACTTGAATATGGAATATATGAAATCACCCATTTCATTTCCCCCCTCCTTACACAACATTTTACTGCATTTTGTTGCAATACAACTGTGTGTGATGATGTTCAGACTTCCTTACACTAAAACCTGGCACTGCTACAATCACATTGATTTATGGAGGTGTGTGTATCCTGGCAGATCCACTTAGACATAGTAAAGCCAGATGAAAATTTTCTTTGCTATTTATGAGTAAAATGGGATTTTTTTTTTCATGGATATTTAAATATATTTATTGATTTATATCTAGAGAGGAGCTCTGCCATCCAGGAGGAACTCTGAGAACACCTGTTGCTCCTCAGGGTTGACAGAAGCCAGATGGGGTGGTTCGGGCATCTGGTTAGGATGCCTCCTGAGAGAAGCTAGATAGGGTGTTTCAGGCATCTAATTAGGATGCCTCCTGGATGCCACGTTGGGGAGGTGTTTTGGGTATGTCCCACCGGGAGGAGACCAAGAGGCAGACCCCGGACCTACTGGAGAGACTATGTCTCACAGCCGGCAGGAGAATGCTTGGGGATCCTCCTGGGTGAGCTACAGGATCCAGCTGGGGTGAGAGTAGTGTGGATTTCCCATCTGAGGTTGTTGTCCCCGCAACCCAGCTTCGGATAAGCGGAAGACAACGGAAAAGAACAGACATGGGTTGAAAGGTGAGGGAGGAAGTAGATTACTGGATAGATTCGAACTACCTCACTGTCATATTTCAACTGACTAGCAAATAAACTTGGTTGTTTCTGTCTCCTAATTGACTTGATTGTAGAATTATGATTTCTGTGTCATTAAATATTTGCATTAAGTTTTTCATATTGACAAAGAAAAAGGTCAAATCTGTATTCAAAAGGAGTTTTATCTTCTTCTAAATTTGGGGGTTTATTTGGGTTTTAATGGCCACTGAATGTCACTCTCATTTTCTATTTCCAAAAAGTGATTTACATAGAAAACTGTCTTTGTACAATTTCATTCTGATTAATTAGATTGAGCTATTATTGTAAGATAAAATTTTATTTGTGTCTAACAAAGTGGCATTAAGAGATGCCACTTTGAAAGTTATAATGTTAAATTAACTTCCTGGTATAAATAGTTGGAAAAATGTCCTAAATGTGGGTGAAACACTTATAAAAATGGATGGTCATTAACACGGTAAAGACTTGACTATTTTATCTTCTTTCAAAAACATCTTGTACAAGAAAGTTAAATTTCAGGTGGAAATGGGACATTTCATCATTAATTGATGCACATTATTTGATTTATTCTATGGATTTGCTTCGGTTGTGAACATCTGCAATTAGTGATTAATCTAATGGTGATATTAAATGTAATTATGGAACCCAATTAGGAAATGGGTTCAATATACTTTATTGTTCCTCCCACTCTCTAAAAAGATGCTTATTAGATTGATTCGCCGCTACAAAATTGCTCCTAGGAATGTGTGTGTGTGTGCGTGTGCCTCCACAACAAACTGGCAACCTGTTCGGGGTGTATCCTGCCTCTCACCTGAAATCAGCCAGGATAAGATCCAGCACCTCTCGTCGCCTCATTAGGGTTAAACAGTTCAGAAGACCAAAACGATCCCACGTTGGAATTTCATAAGACATTAGTCTTTTTATTTAAATGATTGTTAAAGTTTATTAAATAATCTGGAAGTCAGAGTGGTGACTTTAAGGGATTTGAAAACTCTTGATATTTGAAACTTAACATAACACAGCTAATTGACTTATTTTAAAAACTTGATCCTTATAGGTGCTGCTAGATCTGTCTAGATCGAAATAGGTTTTAATGCAGTTACATGAGAGAATTGTCTAGCCAAATCGTGTAATGATATGAACATTTTAATGGGCCCTGAAATGTGCCATATTGTTAATTCAATAGTCTTTCGGCAACTTGTGACATGAGGTGTTAAGGTACCTGGTCTCTGTCACTGTGGTTCCCATAGTTAAGAGTTTTTGTAGGTGGTAAAACAACATTTGAACCAGTTGTGTTTTTTCTTTTGGATATTCTGCAGTTATTTCTTCTTGAAATGAAGATGAAAGATATACCAGAGTAGGAGGCAGTGGAGATCTGCTCTGCTGAAGCTGTTTTAAGGTCCATAACTTAGCTGCAGAGTGACAGAGAGGTGGTGTGACAAAAAGCTTTGGGCTCTTGTGTGGTGTGAGTCTGTTGGGGTGGAAGCAAAGAAAGACAGTTGCTTCCAACATTAAATGACTCAGAGGATTTTTTTTGTCCATAGCAGAGTTAAAACAGGCCGGTATAAAAACAGTATGAATCTGAAAAAATATCCTAAAAGTTATTGTGCGTAGACTGAGACACATTGTCATATCATGTAAAGGACTGTGCCTTTCTTTACTTCAAGTTGATATGTGAGGCTGGTCTATCATAGTGAGTCTGCAGACAAAAGAGGGGGTACACCCTGCACAAGTGGCCAGTCTGTCGCAGAACCACAACCAATTGATGTTACCCAGTCAAACCAAACTCAAAGCAAATAGGCAATTTATATCTAAGTATTCAGAACTTTGCAGATGCTGGAGCTCTCGTACTGTACATTTTCCTTTTGACAAGTCTCCAACAAAACTTGTAATCACTATTCACCTAAATAATTTAGCATCTTGAATGTTTGACTCATTTGCATATTTCCCTGGTTTAAATAAACTGGTTTAGTAAATAATTAAATTCCCAGAAATGCTCTTCAAAGCCTGTTGGAAATTGTGATAATAATAGACCTTACCATGTTTTTATGTTGTCCGAGGTTGAGAACCAATGGGTGGAGTTTGGTGTCAAATATGCACACACTTATACTTACAGGCAATTTCAACCGACCTATTTGAATTTCTAGATAATTGGAACACTTTACCTCAACTTTCTGAGTTCTTTTATCTTTACTGTGTATTTTTAAACAAGTTTTGACTTTTCTCAATGACTCATTAACTGAGGAGAGTTTGTACAATTAACTAATAATAATTAAGACACCCAAAAGATTTTGAAAAATGATAAAAATTGGTCATTTTCTATGTGCGTGTGATTTTGGTCTGGTTATCATTTCTTTTCAATATCTCAATATCTTATTGAATATCTTCCACTTTTGTGGGTAAAATTGGGGTAATGGACGTAATTTTTCTAAAACCTCAAAATTAAAAAAAAATTGTAATGCTCAGAGATTTTATTAGACTTGTTGCGGGTGCTGATTGGACAAATGTCAGAATAGAGAATAAGTTTTTTTAAGCACTCCCTGTGTACACAGCAGGTTTGTTGACACAGCAATCCCAGCGGTGTATTAGGTCTCATCTGGCATTTTCTCATTGGTTTTGACACTACCTTTACATCAGTAACAATTTCTTTTTTAAAAAAAGGAGAGAAGTGGTAAACTACAAGGTTAAAATGCCAGGCTGTTCCCCCTTTGCAGCCGTTGCCATGTATTTGTTTGTATTCTGCTTCAATGTCTCGAGATGTTAGATGTAATGCATGAGTAAATGGACTGTGTCAATGAAGCTGAGTAAGCATCCTCCAATCTGGTGATCATTCTCACTGTCATCATGTTGTAAGATGTTAGTGCACACATTAGAGCTATTTATTATGAAGGTATGCTCTGTTTTTTAAGCATCTTATTCAACACTTCACATTCTTATTTTTGCTTAAAATAATTGAAAATGCAATACTGTGTTAGTTTTGCTACGATAAAAACTTAATGTAAATTATGCATGCATTCTTTAACATATTTTTACATTTGAGCACTTCTCCTTTATAAATGATTATTTTTCCTTCTTCCTTCTGCATGACTACGGTTTTGTTTTTACAAATCTGATTTATAGACTCAAACTTCAAACCATTAAAAATCCTCTTTAGCAGCTTTTTATCAAAACACGTATTTGCACCTGTTCCATTTTTTCCTGTAAAACAACAAAGAAAAATAAAACCTTGTAATTGCTGCGGCAATGGCTAAACATTTTCTGATGAGGGAGTTCATAAAAATATGCTAAATTTTCTGTTAGCTTTTTCTCCTTCACACTCTTCTCTGTGCTGTAGATGCCGCAATGTTGATTTAAGTCTTTTTTGCCTGTGAGCAAGAACCCCCTACACACACACAAACATGCACACACACCCTTTTCCCCTTATTCTAGCAACCCCTGTTCCCTCCCCTCCCCACTCCTGTCACACTGAAGTGGTTATTTTTAGTGTTGGGGATGCAGCTCGCTCTGCCTGCATCCGGCTCCACAGAGAGATTAATAGAGCACAAGTGAGATAGATAGAAAGGGAGCGCACGTGCATACTCGCCACATGGCAGGGGAAAGCATGTAGGAGTGAGTGATTGAGTGAGATGAAAAGTAAGGACTGATGACTAGACGAGGACAGAAAGTCATACTGTAAAAATCCCAGTCCTGACACTCCTCTTTAGAAGTGGGATTTTCAAATGGAAATAAATCCTCCTCACCCCACAGACAGACTGTTTTATCTGCACCCAAAACATCAGCATAGAAGATTTTACTTTGAAGTTATCGTTTAGAAAAACAAAACCATGCATTACCATGATTCACAGTGATATTTAAAAGATGGGCATCCTCTCAGGGGGATTTGTTGTTTTATGAAGCCAATTTGTCCACAATGATGATTATGCTGTCACTGACAAAGAGTATGACCCAGAACGTGTTTCTTTTCTACTGTCAGTTTTCTGTCACATTTTAAAAACCATTTTTACTGATTCAAGAATACTTTCTTTAGATCTTTAATTCTTAACAGTTGATGTATAGATTGTGTCTTTTGTCTTCACATTATCTCCACATCATTTCTCTAGGTGCATATTTTTTCATTCCTCTTTTCTTAGACGTTGTTGTGATGCTTTTACTAAATAAATAATATCAAACAAAAGGTAATGACTGGGATTGAAACAGCTGCCCCCTGAATATTAACACCTTACAGCTGAACATAGAGACAGAAATCATCAGGGTGCCAGGTATGAATAATGAATAAGCTCTAACATGTAGTGTAAAATCAGCCTGGTACCTTTAGCGGACTTTCTGTTGAGGGAATGGCAGTGACACTGAAGCATCACATTGTGTTAGATAAATGGAGGCACTATTTCATGTTTCATTTATTAGTTCCAGTTAATAATTTGGAGGGAAATAGGTAGGCATCACGTAGAGATGACAGTGAACATGATCTGTCTCTTCCCTTAAGTCACCTTTGGGATCCGAAAAGGTATTCAGAAACTCCCACACCTCCTACTAAACAGATTCATTTCTTTTATGATGAGACCTTGACATGCAGAGGATATCTCAGGATATCCACCCAATCCCCTTTTTCAAATGTCTTCTGTCAGTCACCAAGTTTACTATTAACATAATAACTGTCAAAAAAGGAAGTGGCTTTTATTTTATGCTTTGTGACACAGATTAAAATAACATTATTTCTAGCTTATGTTCTGTTTGCAGAGTCAAACTATTTTTTAAAAAAACTACTGGACCAAGTAGACTAACATTTTTTTTTTAATTATTTGCTTGCAGTGAAGAAAGCTAAGCTTGATGGACCCCAAGGTGAGTTGTGGTCATGTATGAACATGCTTTTGTGACCATGGATAGTTATTGTATCAATGAAATTAAGGGACGAAGGTTTTAAGTTTGCCTCTTTTTGCAGAAAAATTTAACACATACGTGACGCTGAAGGTGCAAAATGTTAAGAGCACCACCATTGCTGTGCGTGGTAGTCAGCCATGCTGGGAGCAGGACTTTATGTTGTGAGTTTTTTGTCTTTATTTGAACTCTGTACTCTTTCATTTCTGGTCAAATCTTAAGTAATTTGCATTATTCCAAAACAAAAAAATGTAACGCACTTTTTTGACTCAAGAGCATGCAATGACTCCCAACGAGAAATAATACAATATATGCATTGCCAGAACAAAAAAATCCATCTTTATTCACACAAGCATATAAGTCATTTAAAGTGTAAATCTGGCAAATGAAGCAGGAAAGCTGTTATTTTACATGAAGTGAAACATCCTCTCAGGTTCTTTGTTTTTATGTCCTCCTATCGGATGGGTCTGCTGAGACTTTAACATTCCATAATAGGACTTCTTTCTAGCATTTGCTTACTTACAGTTTCTATCTCTGTGTGCTTTAGAGGGATGATAGCATTTCTTTAAACTTTCTGCTGCTTAGTTTTAGATTTTTCCTTCTCACAACTCTAGATACTTAGTTTTAACAGTTCTTTTATTTCCTCATACATGCATATGAAATAACTGGTCACAAATATTTTTTGTCACTTGTTTGTTATATTTTTCAAATGACCAAACCTAATCAGCCCATAAAAGTTATTTGTTCAAATAACATATAGCAATATTTGCTCAGAAACTGAAGGTATTAGTTACATGTTTTGGTTTCTAAAAACCACTTTTCATTTCAATATGGTCTGTTATGGCTTGCCAGTGTTGCTGGTTGAAAATTACCTACTCTCTCTTCATGGTGAATGACTCATTTCCTTCAGCAGATTGAGTTATAGGACTGACAGTATTACCAATGAAAACTTCTAGTAGGCACTGATATTTTTCATCTGCTTCTCTAAGATTTATCTTTCCCTTATTTTACCATTTTTTCTTCTGCTATCCAGTGAGATAAACCGACTGGATTTAGGCCTTACAGTAGAGGTATGGAACAAAGGGCTGATCTGGGACACCATGGTGGGCACCGTATGGATACCCTTGCACAGCATACGGCAGTCAAATGAGGTACATCGGCTCACTCATTACTCCTCATTGGCTTTAGTTATTACACATCACAGATCAGTGATGCATAAATGCATTTTTGGAATAAATAAATAAGATCAGATAACATAGTTAATCAATAGATGGACCATTGCATGGGATTTTAAATGGTCCTTAAGTATAATGTTAAGTCTGTTAGGCAGCAGTGGATAAAGCTACACATACAGTATTTGCAGTGTTTCTTACTCAATTTCAATTATCTTACAATATGTGCTCTCAAAAATATCTACTTTTATTGTTCAGAGGCTAGGAACTATTGGGTTGAATGTTCAAAAATTACAACAAGCATATAAAACAAATGCATACAACAATTTCTATCAGCAGAAATGACCTATTTCTCTTCATGGTATAGAACATGAAGATAAAGTAGAGAAAGTTCCCAGAACACACTGGGAACATTAGTTGAAATTGTTTCATGTGTTGATTTTAAATGTTCATATGCTGATTCCGTTAAGGAAAATAAGGTGCTCTGGCTTTACCATAGTAAACAGTTGTGTGGGCTCACACATATACTAATGACCACTTTAAAAAGTCAAAGTAGAAACAAACATTTATCAAAGTTTTCAATTTTCTTAAGACATCAATTTGGCTCATAAAATAACCGTCACTTCTGCAAGAAAGATAAAAAATGTATTTAATTTTTTTTTTTAATTCAGCAGTTTGATAAACAATACATTTTTTTCTTTGTTCAAAGATAACATTTGAAATTAGTTTTAAATACACATAAATACAAACTAGGTCAAGAATTTTAGAAAGAATTTTATGTAACCATTTTTTCTTCTTTTAGAATTTTTAGTTGATAAATGATCTAAATTGGTCATACAAACACATGAAGTGAAATAATTTTTTTGAAGAAATACAAGTGTGGAGTTGATTTGTAATATTTTGCTCTTACCTTTTTATAGGAGGGTCCAGGTCAGTGGGTAACACTGGACTCCAATGTGATCATGACTGAAAATGAGATCTGCGGAACCAAAGACCCGACCTTTCACAGGCTGCTGTTGGACACACGCTTTGAACTGCCACTTGGTTGGGCTTTTTATTTAACATTTAATTTAAATTATAAGTTTAAATGGTTTCTAGCTTGAGGTTCATTGGAGCTTTAGAAACGTAAATTTAATTTTTAACACTTTTGTTATTTTTCTAAACCTAACTGTACAACTTATTGCACATTTATAGCAAAAAGTTCCCTCCTTAAAAACCAATTTGAACTTACCAAGCTAAGAAATAATAGGTATATCTATTATTTCTTAGACATAGGTTATCTATAAGAAAGTCTGTTTTCCTTCAATACTTTAAAGGTTATAACTTTCTGTACAAGTTTAACATCAGTGATCAATTTCTCTGGGTTAGGGGTGTTTACTGTCCTTAGGTTTTCTGTGTTACTCTAATGAAACATGCCTGATTCAAGATAAATCCATCCAATGAACGATCAAATTCTAGCACAATGACTCATTAATTCAACAGAGTGATTAATCAAATGTCTTTAGTCAATACCTTTTCAATTCACAGCTTCTTTTTTACACAGAAAGTTTGCTAATCTTGATGAAATGCTTCCAGATATATAAAAAACATATGCGATTGCATATAAATGAAAGCTGTTGCTGATAATCTTACATAATATTGTTTGTTCTTTCTTTTTAAAGCATGGTTTAAATATGCTTGTATCTTGAGTCTTTCATTCTGACCAGTTCATTTGGTAACTTTCTCCAATTGACTAATCTCAATACAGCAAAACCATGCATCAGCAATAATACAAACTATCTTCTTAAGAATAATGCATTATCTAAGTTTATATTGACTTCTGCATCTGGCCAAAACCTGTTGCCATGACACCATGTTTAATTTGTGTTTTAGATATACCAGAAGATGAAGCAAGATACTGGGCCAAGAAACTTGAACAACTGAATGCAATGAGAGATCAAGATGTAAGAACAATCTCTGCTTATAGATGTTTATTCATACAAAGTGCATTTCTTTCATTAATTCTTTCAAGTATGAATAGATGCATGCACAAACACAGTGTTTCCTTTGCCAAAATGTAAAAAAATCTGAGTTGACTAAAGTTTTCCTAAATTACTAAAACTTGATTGGAATCCTTTTCTGTGAAAATTAAAATCTGTATTATTTTTTTCCCAGTATGATTATCAGGAAGAGCAGGAGCGACCACTTCATGCACCATCCACACAGTGCTGTGAGTTCTATTAGCTTCTTTCTCTGGTTATTTGCTTTCTTCTTATTGTTTCTCTTTTTTTAGCATAGTGAGAAAGATTGTCAAAACTAGTTTCATATGGGTTGTTAGACATCTGCTCTCCCTAAATTGATGCATTATATTTATTTTGTGGTTTGGTGTTAACACAGACCAGTACATTCTAATACTCCTGTTTGTTGAAGAATAACAGCATGTTTGCATTTTCTACTTCAAGATACTTAGCAACATCAAGGACACTTGCCTTTAAAAAGTCCTTTTTAATCTCAGCTTTTAAAATGTTCACGTGTTTCATTTACTAATGCACTCAGCCACCTCGTTCGTGAGCTGCGGTTGCATAATTATCCTAATACTTTTTCAAGGATGTAAGACTTTATGTATTAGTTTAGCTGACTTTGTTCAAACAATTAGTAAATTATGAATTTTAATTGAACTCTAAATCCTTGTTGGTGCTTGTTAAATTAATTTTTGTCCAAATGTTTGTTTATCTGTAGGTAATTGGAGTTTATGGGGAGATCAACAAAGTAAGTTATTTTTATGCGGGTAACAAAGAATGACTTTAAACAAGATGACTTGAGTATCTTGTTCATATTGTCTGTTTTTTAATGTAATTTAATCTTCTTGTTCAGTTTTTTATGATAAAAAAAAACATTGGTTGTCTTTAAACTGTGTTTTCTTTCTACTTACACGTTTCTTTTTTGTAATAGCAAATAATAACCTTGAATGTGTTGTGTTTGAATAGTATTAGACATGTTAATTCCACATTTCCTTGCAGCAAGAGGGGCATTTGTTGCTACAAGTTGATATTTATCATCCACTTTTTAAAAGATTTACCATTTTTGGTTTAATAGAACAAAACTAGCAAAAAGATAGTTTAACTTCATACATGTCTGTAGCTAAGAATAATGGACACCTACCGAGTGATAAACAGGCATACAATCAACATTTTTGTTGTTTGAGATTTTTAATCTCTTAACCGTAGCTTTTTAAATATCAATTAGCAAGGCAGCATAAATTCTTATAAGCAGATGTGACTGTTGTATACAAAGTTTTTCTTCGATTGCCTTCATGTTTCACCTCCCACTGTGTTGTGCGAACAGACGAGGATCCAGACAGTGCTGTCGATGACAGGGACAGCGATTACCGCAGCGAGACCAGTAACAGCATCCCACCGCCCTATTACACCACCTCCCAACCCAATGCGTCCATGCACCAGTATCCCATGAGGCATCAACACTACAGACACTCTTACCACGACGACATCCATGAGTTGGACTATGATCAAAGAACCATGAGGTAACAAGCAGGCTACTGCTTCATCAGTCAGATTATGGTTTTCTTGAGTCTATTTGACAGTGTGTACATCCAAGGTTGTCATCATGGATATTCAAACATTTTTTTGTTTCAAACAAATATTCCTTTAATATTAGATCCCATTTCTATTCTTTCATAATTAAGCTCTTGTGCCCTCCTATGGTCCACTGTGTTGTGCATGGTAAGTTATCCCCTTGTGCTCTGGTACTCTAAAGAATAACCCCGGCCCAGGTGTATACAAGTTTGCTGTAACACAGGAGTTCTTGTATACAAGACATGTACGATATGGAGTGGGCCTTTGTGGTTATCAACATGTGAATATGTGTGTTTGAATTTTGTGCGCATGAGTGAGCATCTGAAATTCTTCATGGTTCTTACTTCTCATCTATAAAATAAATACATTTCTCAACATGATGGCCAACAGGCATATTTTTAGAGATACAGTACCATAAAAGAAACAGAAGATCAAATGCAAGTACTTCTCTGAAAAGCTGACCTTTTCTCTGATAGAAGATGGATAGAGAAACAACTCTTAGTGCTCAGTTGGAGTAAGAAAACTTTGTGATGGAGTTCACAACTTAGACAGACTTTGCTTCCTGCTTTAATACACACTGCCAAATACTGTATAACATGAAACTTTACTTAAGTATTCTTTCAGTATAAACGTGAGCTTTAAACAAGAGTTTAGAATTTTCTAAATTATTTGCTACAGTCTTGTAATGATTCAATTTTACAATTACAGTAAATACAAAGTGTTGTGTTTAGGAAGAAAACACAAACCATTCTGAATTATATCTTTCTCTAAACTCCAAGAGAATTTGTAACTAAACTACTCCTCAGTTTCCTTCATTGTAAGAACAATAAGAAAAAGGGTCCTAATGGTTATGGAAGCCATGATCTGGAAGTATTCTAGAAACTATACCGCTGTGCAGTGAGCTGTAAAAACAGCTCACTGTTTGTACACGGACTTGCCAGGAAGTCTTTGGTGATTTTCAGGCAAGTTTGTTTCAAGCTCTTTTTCAAAAGATTTACACTGAGTTCTACTGATGCTCCTCTCCCACCTTTCCATCTTCCCCACCTCCCTTCCTGCTCCTCTTACCAGACGCAATGATAGTTTAGACTCTGCTACCAACGGGCGCAGTGATAACGACTCAGGCTCAAGCCAGCGCACCAGTCGTCAATATTCTCTAGACAGTAGGCATTCACTGTCCGATAGGTGGGTCTCTGTGCCTCCTCTGCAGTTTTGCTCCTCTTCCTCTTCTTGCTCAGGCCTGTGACTCCGTCTCGCTGTGACGTCAGTGGTGGACTTGTCCCGTCCTCCTAGCTCACTGTGCTTGCATGCATGCGCTCTCTCACCCTATCTTTGTAAATGTTTATTTCAATTTTTATTTCAACTGAAAGTCCTAAACCTCTATCTATTGTGTCACTTGTGATGATTCGGAGAAGCAATAACAATGAACCACAAAATAGGGCGTCACACATGTCTTCAATACTAACACATCCTACGTGCCGGAAGTCATTTGTGTGTTAGTGATATATCGACAGGATGCACGTACGTGCGTGTTGTTCTGTAACAGCTGGAGATGGAGAGGTTGCTTGTTGGTGAATCCGCCTATGTGAGTCTGTGCACATTTGTTGTCATGGCAGCTTGTTATTATAGCCTCACCCTGAATGTGAGACGTTAAGAAGGGCCTTGTCTTTTTGGGTGCTACACACTTAGTAATTATTCCTCATTCTGGATACAACAGAGGGTTCTTAGCTCAAAGATGGTCAGACAGATTAAATTTTTAATCTTAATTCATCAAGTATTTTGTCATTACATTGTCAGAAAAATAAAAATTGCTTGTGTATGTACGTAGTCCCAAACATAATTTGTATCAGTGTCAGATAAGATTAACAGTCAGACAGGTGGCAAATTGATGAATTAAAAAGTGTGTATTGAGCAATTGAACATTTTTTGTGGAGGTGTGTTAACAGGTTGTTTTAGTGCAGGTTGTTTTAACTTTTTTACACCACAGACTTTACAATCATTTATAAAACTACTAACAGATTTTCACACTTTTGTTTACAAAATAAGGCTTGTATTGTCTTGACAGGCTGATAAATCCACCCAGTTTCTCTAGGTTTACATGTTTACATCTTGTACTGTAAAAGGTCTGAAAATAGCTTCAGTTTTGGTGAAATTTATTTTTTATTTTTCAATCAAGCATTAATGTGTGCTGCATCATCCTGTGTAAATTTCCTCTATTGCTTCTATAGAAATCTTTTCCTTTTACTAAAACAAAGATTTTCTTTTCTCTAAACGCATAACTAACCTAACTTGCCTCCTCTTAGTTTTTGAGTTTGACCTTGTTTATTAGCTGTATCTCCCCTGCACAAATTCCTTAACAGTGACACCTAAACTCACATTTATACAACCGTGGGTGTTTCCTATAATGTCTCTTTTTGATATAGTTAATGTAATATTTGACTATTCTTCTTTATTTTAGTCCCACCGACAGTCGTTATGCATCATCGGCCGAGCTGAGTCGAGGCAGCTCTCAGCTTAGTGAAGAGTTTCCTCCAGAAGATGGTGAAAGCTTGCGAGGTTCAGAATTCTACGATGAAAACGACTCGTACCACTCCTGCCACTCTTCCGTCAGCTATGGCAAAGAAGACTCCCCAGTTTGGGATGGTGAGGACCACCAAGGTGTCTACAGCGATGAAGGAGGCTATTTTAAAGACGGAGGGGAAGAGGGTGCACTGTACCATGAAGAGGGAGACACATACCCAGTGGTGGGCGAATACAGCTATGAGGATGATGATGAGATGCCATATGAGGAAGACGAAGACATGTATCCTCTGGACAGAATGCAAAGTGAAGAGCAGGAGCCTCCTTATACACCAACAACCTCAAGCATCGCACCCACTCTGATGCCCCCCTCCGATGGTCTCTCCTCCACTAGACCACCGTTGGAGAAGCAAACATCATTACATCAGCAGCAGCTTGGCCATGAGCAGTCTCAGTTCCCTGCCACAGCTCCTGATACACCTCCTGTGCCACCTGAAAGCTCACTGCCCTCTGTCGATGCAGATTCCACCATGCCTCCATTTACATCATCATGGCAAGACCTTTGTGCCACGACAACATCCATGCCCACAGCTACATCACAAGTTCCAGATGTGGACACAAAACTCCAGGAATCTGAGCAGAAACCTGAGGCACCTCTGACTGAGCCTCAACCTCCTGAGCCACCTCCAACAGCAACTACAGCCGCACCGGCTCCTGAGGAGAAAACAGAGCAACGTCCCATCCCAAGGTAAACATTGCGTGCTTATCAGATGGAAAAGCAAATGTGTCAAAATATCAAAACTTTGTTGTGTATACTACTTTTTATACTATGTACTTTGGCTGCTAAAAAAATTCTCAAGACTAACCATCTACTGTGCTATTTCACTTATTTTCTGTGAATTGCAGTAGCAAAAAGCTTCTAAGCAGAATTTAATCCATCTGCCAATGTTTGTATTCTGTTGACATGGAATTTCAATGACAATTGTATACTATAACATTGTTTATACTCTGGATTCATTCTTAACTTTATGCCAAAACAATTAATCTAAAACTATCTTTCAGCTTTCCAAAAAGGGAAATGATGGAGCCGGGTCACGCCAGAGCCAAAGCAAACTGGCTTAGACTTTTCAGCAGAGTTCGGCTACAACTACAAGAGGTATGAAGGGGGGTGTATGTTTTAGCTCTGTTGTGTCGCATCTGCTTGTAAATGTTTCGATAGTAGAGACAAAATATTTGACTTGGTACTACACAATCTCTATGAGAGGTTATGTCAATCCCTGCATGCTCTAGTGTTGATGTATTTTATTTAACTTGTCTTTCACTTTTCCTAGTTTGTAATTGCTGCTGTGGTGATGATATTGTCCCGTGTTTCTTATAGTCTATCCCGTGTTTTGTTTTTTGTCATTTCATTATTTTTTTCCAGTTGTTTGCCATCCTGGTAGCGATTTGCATGTTGTCCGTTCTGATTTCCTCTGGCCGGAGCAAAATCACAGGTGGGTGTGGACAGTAGTTTGTGAGTTTTAGTTTATAGAGTAGCCGTCCTGTAAAAATTGTAATAATAAAATCCCACTTTATGGTTAAAAGTAAATTCTGCCGTTGTTGTCAATCAGAAATTTATCTGAGCATCATTGTGATGTCAATTGATGATTGTGTGCCAACGAAAACAAGCAGACAAAGAGCGTGTCTCCATATAAAATTAAATATAGAATTAGGAGAGCAATTACACGGGTAGCCATCTGGTTCCAATTTGCTTTTCGTTCGTCACAAAAACTCTAAAAATGTCACTCCTAAGGTTGAGAATGAATTTATCACAAAAGACACAACTACAAAAAAACAGTTCTTCACTTTGACCCATTTGTTTAGTCCATAGACCGAGATGGAGGAGGAATGAAATGAGCTGGAAGGAATGTACAAATTTAACTTCAAGCAGGAGAATAAAAAACAACAACTTGTGGTGTAGCTTAGTATTTAAGTAAAGCATCAGCATTTATAGACGACAGTTAACATTTTTAAAATCATTCTGCATCTTCTTGCTCAATCCATTTACATGTTCCTCCACAGGCCCGGGGAGAAAGTGTCGGCATAGCTTCTCTACTTTTATCAGCAGGGTGAGTAACCATGAATTAAAAACACCAAAAAGTAATCCCTATAAAATTGTCAAACAAAATTGAAGCACTTATTGCAGCTCATATTTTGTTTGTTTGTTTTTTAATTATTGATGGTATCTGGGCTAAATGTAACAATGTGGAATTTTTCTGTGATTTTTGCTTTGTCTAGCATGGGTGGTGCTCTGTACAGTATCGACAGCATGCCAGACCTCAGGAAGAGGAAAGCTATGCCTCTGGTTAGAGATCTGGTGAGTTTCTGCTCTAATCTATTTATACTCTACTGAGTAAGTGTCTCACATCTCCCCAGCGTGCTGCTTACTCAGCAGTCAGGAAATAACGTACAAAGATACCCTTGATTGTGTCCATCATCTTTCCTTCCCTTTTTTCTTTCTTTTTTTATTGGGGAAGTGTAAAGTTTATGATGCAAAATTTGACAACAAAATACAAAAATTGAAGTACAACATATAAAAAATAAATCAAAATAAAGCATTATTTTTTTTAAAACAATTTTTCTCCTACTTTTCAAACTCCTAAGAAAAATTTTCTTGAAAAGATTGTAAATAACATATTTTTGTTTCCATTGAGTTATTTGGAAGCAACTCACTATATCTAGTTTGTGGAGATCCAAGAGCCCATCCCAACTTGCTAGCTACCTACATTCTCTTTAATAAAAGCGCACACACCTAATATTGTTATTGTGTGTTGAGTGTAAATTTAAACTTGAAGAAACAGTCGTTTTCAAGTATTAAGTTTGAGACTGTGTAAGTCACCCTCACTGTGGCTCCCACTTCTAAACTACTTTAGCCATATTTTATTTCATACAATAATTTAATCTTAATGTGTTTTCTAATATAAAAATTGTTGTTTTTTCTTCCTTCTTCACTGCAACAGGCAATGGTAAGTGTTACTGTTGAGGTAAACATTTTTTAGAAAAATGTTTTAAATATCTTATTGGATGTACTAAGACCAAGGGGTACAGTATCAGTAATGTGTAAATGTAATCAAAGTACTCACACACACATTATTATTTATAGTGCTCTTCTCTCTAATTATGTGATTGTTTGTGATTGCTATTGCATTGTTGATTATTAAACAATGAGTTAAGATGCAATAAATCTTTCTTCTCATTCAGTCATTGGTCCAGAACTCCAGGAAGGCGGGCATCACATCGGCTCTAACATCTAGCACTCTTCATAATGAAGAACTGGTCAGTCTTCATTTAATTTGTTTCAACAAAGTTTAGAAAAATCTTTTTATTTTTTATGTAAATTGTGAACAGGTCACAAACTGTTTTTTTTTCCTCCGTCTTTGCAGAAGAGTCATGTTTATAAGAAGACCCTTCAGGCCCTTATATATCCAATCTCCTGCACCACCCCACACAATTTTGAAGTGTGGACAGCCACGACACCCACTTACTGTTACGAGTGTGAAGGTTTGCTGTGGGGAATCGCCCGTCAGGGCATGCGCTGCACAGAATGTGGTGTCAAATGCCATGAAAAGTGCCAAGACCTGCTCAATGCAGATTGCCTCCAAAGTAAGAAAAATTCTGTTTGGTATTTGTTCATCCTTGTTTATTTTAATCTAATTGCTAGCCTTCAAAGAAAGGCATAAATTTTGAATCAACTCTATGTCTTGTTGCTTAGTCTTTATTCATATCACTTCTTTATATTAATTACTACAACCCAGCTCTTTGCTTTATTTATTTGAATTTTTAATTTAGTAACAGCAATGAAGCAAGTAAGGTTGTTGCTTAATTTAAACTCTGTATAAACTCTGATTAGTTTCAATTTGCTTTTGTTTGCAAGTGAACTCATAGCTTGTTTTCAGCTTTAACGTTTAGATCATACTTCTCTTAATTATTTCCATTACTTTGACATAATTAACTCCACACGTTGGAAAGTAAATACCAGACAAATTTAAAATATGCTTTCTGTTACTGTATGCCACAAATAATCTTATTCTACTACCCTTTGAATATAAAAAATGTAGACCTTTTCTAGTGGTGTGTCTCTTATACGTCTGTCTTTAGAGAAAAAAAATCTAGTAAATGAATGTCCTTTCATAGTTATTTGTCAGTTGAGTGCATATCTCCCACCTCCCTCTGAACTCATTCCGATTATATTACATTTTCTGTTTCTTTGGTGTGATATTAAAATTCTATTCTTGCCATTCTATGCCATTTGTCTTTTGTTGTGGTCTGCCTTTTGTCTGTATGTCTTACTTTTGTTCCATATTGTTTTACCCTGGAGTTCTGTTCATCTCTTTTTCACAGTAGATCAAAGGTATTCATCACACGCAGAGTCCTCTTTCACTTTTGGCCTGCACTTAAATGTATCAGTGGAATTATGTCATAAATACAAGAAAAGATGAAAAATAATAATGTCAACGGAAGCCCAGTACTGTAAAATACTTTTTCATATTGAAAATTTATGATAGAATTTCTGATCTTCATTGCTATTGTCTGTTTTTTTCTTGCTAATCAGGAGCAGCAGAGAAGAGCTCTAAACATGGGGCAGAAGACCGAACCCAGAACATCATAATGGTTCTTAAAGATCGGATGAAGATACGTGAGAGAAACAAACCTGAGATTTTTGAGCTTATTCAAGAGGTGTTTTCTGTAATCAAAGCCACTCATGTCACTCAAATGAAGCAAATCAAACAGAGCGTGCTTGATGGAACATCAAAATGGTCAGCCAAGATTAGCATTACTGGTGAGTGGGTAGATATGTATATGTGTGCAGAGGGTTAAAGAGTATCAGGGAAGTAACCAGCTTACTACATTAAGATTGTGGGTAACACGATTCATTTCAGTCCTTTTAATTAGGGGATTTCACAATCAGCTATATGCAAGTAAAAAAGTTTGTGTTTGTTCAGTTGCCCTTTAGAATAAGGTCAGGAAAGCGAAAGTCATGTCATAAAATCACTGTGTGTTACCAGTTTTCATTCACATTTTTTCTCTCGTTTTCAGTATTGTGTGCTCAGGGTCTTCAAGCCAAGGATAAAACTGGTTCCAGTGATCCTTATGTAACTGTTCAAGTAGGAAAGACCAAAAAAAGAACCAAAACTATCTATGGAAACCTCAACCCTGTTTGGGAGGAAACGTTTAATTTGTAAGTTGAAGTTGAAAATAAATACTAATAGTTGGCCATTCTTGTTTTTTTAAAAAATGGTTTAAATGATTAATTACCCACAATTTTTTTTACAAAATAAATCTCGTCAAACTGTATATTTACTGAATGTTATTTGTTGTTGACAAATCTCACTTGTTTCGTCCATGTAGTGAGTGCCATAACTCCTCAGATCGTATTAAGGTTCGAGTGTGGGATGAAGACGATGACATTAAGTCTCGTGTGAAGCAGAAATTTAAACGAGAGTCAGATGATTTTCTCGGTCAAACTATCATTGAAGTACGCACGCTGAGCGGAGAGATGGATGTTTGGTACAATCTAGGTGAGTCAATATATTAAACAATAATGATCCTTAAGCTTTTTGTGACCTTTCCATCTCAAAAATTGATGTGCCACTGTAGGAATAATGATTCTCTCAGAACTCTGTGATCTTGTTGCTAAATAGTTTTTGTTCTTCACAGATAAACGTACAGACAAGTCAGCTGTATCTGGGGCCATCCGCATGCATATTAGTGTAGAGATCAAAGGAGAAGAGACTGTTGCCCCGTATCACGTTCAGTACACATGTTTACATGAGGTAATCTAGCGTTTCAGTCTCAATAGTGATAATATTATTTATTAAAATGTTTAGTTCTTCTTTGACAAATCGGGCAGTGCAGTCAACAGAGTTATTAATATTTGTTTTTTTAAATACACTGAAAACTGCATGCAAAAAACAAAACCAATTTCAGCCAGCATTTAACTTCATAGATCAAATAGTATTATATATGCATACAACTGCTCTATTGCCTCTTGTTGGGAAAGCTTCCTTTATAACTGCCCCTCTATTCATATCTTTGCATTACTTTACTGGCTTAATGAGATGTGGTGAACAAGTTAATGTACTTCCTAACGGTTATTCCCATAACTGATTCATTCCAAGTTAATAATGTGCTTTATGCAAAAACAAGTCTAGCTTCCAAGCACAAAGACTTCAGCCAGGTATCTACTTTGGCTTTGTACCTCTGATTGATTGTAGACCAATTCCAGTTTTCTATGCAGCCATTATTCAGCACATTACTCAATGGAGCAAATTAGCTGGACCTTAAGTGAAAGAGGAGCTCTCTTTTTTCCACAGAAGTGCCTATAAAACCACAAAGTGTTTGATGGTAGTGTAAAGCTAATGTTTGAGGAAAACGCCTCATGCTGGCATCATAATGCAGTTTCATGGCACTTCCTGCAGCACACACAGCAGAAGCTGTGTGCTTTTTATGTGGTCCCTATGGGATATATAAAGTGGATTAAAACTCCACAAAAAAGTTACACCCTTGTCAGATTTAAGCATAATTTATCTCACTTTCCATGTCTCTTTTTTTTTTTTTTTTTTACTTCCGCAGAATCTCTTCCATTATGTGACTGACATTCAGAATAATGGTGTGGTAAAGATCCCTGATGCCAAAGGAGATGATGCCTGGAAGGTTTACTTTGAGGAAACCCCTCAGGAAATAGTGGATGAGTTTGCAATGCGCTACGGCGTAGAGTCCATCTATCAGGCTATGACGTATGTTCATCTACCCTTTAAAAGGGAACTTACGTGTTTCAGTTTATGGTTGAGTGGCTGCTTTCATAGTATTGTTATCTTCAGTGTTTGCTCATATAGTTATTCCTCTTTTGCAGCCACTTTGCCTGCTTGTCTTCAAAGTACATGTGCCCTGGTGTGCCTGCAGTGATGAGCACCCTGCTGGCCAACATCAATGCGTACTATGCTCACACCACACAGGCAACCAACAACGTGTCGGCGTCTGACCGCTTTGCTGCTTCGAATTTTGGGGTGAGTCATAGCACAGTCTATAGAAAATATAAAGGTGACTTTGTTCAGTTACTATTTTATATTGCTGCATCTATTGAGGTTGGCTTCTACGGACAGACTATAGTCTGACTTTGCCATGTTGGACATTACCAATATGTTTATGACTAGCAGGTTGGATCTCATTATTGCCTACAGTTTGGAGAAGTTTTTTCTGTTCCGTTGTCTTCACTTTCATCCGGGACCAGGTCACAGGAACAACAAACACACCTCGAAAGCCCGCGCTTCCCACGCCCCAGCCATATCCTCCAGCTTACCTGGAGGATTCCAAGGAGTTCCCTGGTCCTGGGTCTGCCCCTAGGTCTTTTACCGGTGGGATGTGCCCGAACACTTCACCAGCGACAGATTCAGGAGACATTCTAACCATATGCCAGAATCACTTCGTCTGGCATCTCTCGACCCGGAGGAGCAACGGCTTTGCTCCAAGCTCTTCCTGCATGGCAGCCTCCTCATCTATCTCAGAGCAAGAGCATTGCCACCCTACAAAGAAAGCTAATTTCAGCTTCTTGAATTTAGAATCTTGCTCTTTCAGTCATCATCCACAGGTGGTGACCATAGGTGAGGGTAGGACTGACTAGTAAATCAACTGGTAAATCAAGAGCTTCACTTTTTAGCTCTGCTCTTTCTTCACCATGGTGAATTGATGCAACTTCCTAATTATGGCAGACGCTGCACCGATACTTGTGTCAATCTCCCGCTCTATCCTTTCCCAACAAGACACCCCCTCCACTGTGGGCAGGATCTTGTCCCTGACCATCAGGAGCCACTCCAGTCTTTTCTGGTTGAGGACTGTGGTTTCGGATTTGAAGGCGGTGATTCCAATTTGGAGACGCTTAACACTCAGTGGCAACTTGTTCCAGTGAGAGTTGGAGATCACGGCCTGATGAAGCCAACAAGACCACATCATCTGTAAAAAGCAGAGATCTAATCTTGAGGTTCACCAGAGTAGTTCCCCCTACCACTTTGGTTGCACCTATAAATTCTGTCCATGAAAGTAATGAAAAAGACTCGTGACAAAAGGCTGCCTTGACAAAGCCTGAGTCTCATCAGAAAGGAAATTGACACACTGCCGGTAATACAGACTAAGCTTTGACACGCAGAGACCGGACAACCTGCAACAAGAAACAAAAAAATTAATTTAATATATGCTAAATAATTTTTTTTTTCAATAATTGATAGTATTGCATTCTGGAAATACTTCCAGCCTTAATAAAAATTGTCCCTCTTGTGTTTCCATGCAAACAGAAAGAGCGTTTTGTTAAGCTGCTCGACCAGTTACACAACTCTTTGAGGATCGACTTGTCCATGTACCGGGTAAGATTGGTCTTTGTCTTACTGTGCAATATCAAACTCTATTTTTTTTTGTAATAGCTTTTTCATTTTTTGTTCTCTTTTTGAGAACCAGTAAAATCAATAGCCACGGATGTGTTAATTAGAGTGACAGCTCTTGCAAAGGCTGCACAGACAGTTCAGGAAGCACTGCACTCCCACACAGTTGGATGTGAACAGTGTTGGCAGTGAGAAATGTGTGACCATGATGGATCTTGTCCATGAACACAAGGGACAAAGGCAGACGTGATGTGTCATAGCTCACAGTGTGTATTTTTCCTTATGTCCAAATGCAGAATAACTTCCCAGCCAGCAGTCCTGAAAGGTTGCAGGACCTAAAGTCCACAGTGGATCTTCTCACCAGTATTACTTTCTTCAGAATGAAGGTACAATTTCCTCCTTTTTCTAAAAAAATTTTCATCTTCTTTTGTTTTAATTTATTTTACCTACACCAGTAAAAATTAAGACAGATATCAGACTCTGGGAAATCCAAAAATGAACATATCAAAACAAGTCTTTTAAAAATTTAATGTGTTTCACAATTGTAAAAAATGATGTGTGGACAGTTCAAACAGTGTGTTTTTCTGATTGTGTGTTCAGGTTCAAGAGCTTCAGTCTCCACCCAGAGCCAGTCAAGTAGTGAAAGACTGTGTCAAAGCCTGCCTCAACTCCACCTACGAATACATCTTTAATAACTGTCATGAGCTCTATAGTCGCGAGTACCAAACAGACCCGGTACGTCACATTCGTGCAAAACAGCTGTGGACACATCTACTTATATTTCTGGGTTTTTTTTTTCACATAAATTTAAATTCTAATAAACTGAACCCAAGAATTTAATTTGGAAAGCAAAGTAATGCTTCCTCCGTGCAGGTGAGGGTGAGCCAACTACAGAGCCAGCTATTTAAATTAGTTTGCTTAGTCTGTTAGCTTCCTTGGTTTTTACACCACCTCTCCAGGAGATCACAGAGAAGAACAGGGCAATCGCCATAACGGTCTGGTAAAACATGGACGGACTTAAGCTAAAGGAATGCACTCAGGCCCTTCTTGTAGACAATGCTCGTGATGGTGGACTCGTTCAGTTAATTATTCATGTGATCGGCCAAAAATCTGTGCAATGAGACGGTCTCGACATCAGAGCCATTGATACAGACCGGAAATGGTTGGAACCCCTTCCTACTGAAACCCACCACCGTCTTCTTTGTTTTGGACATATTCAAGTGCAGACGATACTTCCTACACCACCTGACAAAATTCTCCACCAGGTCCCTGTTCCCATCCTCCCCTCTATTCCTTACACACCCAACCATGGCTGATTCATATAAGTATTTCTAAAGATGACAAGACCCACAAGAGAACATGTGGTCAGCTGTGTAGGTGGTAAAAAGGAAGCAGTACAGGACAGTTCATTGTGGAGCACTGGATTTGCTGGTCAGGACGCCAGATACACAAGTATCTCACACTGTACCACCTGAAACTGTAGTCGAGCAAGTAGTTGTTCAATCATTAGGTTTGTAGAAATAATAATGGTGTTATGATTGTCTGGAAGAACTACATCTGAAGGATCAGTTCACTCTGGGTCTTTCTTCAACCCAAAAGAAGATTTTTTTTCTTATATATTTCTATATAATGTTAAATCCATAGGGACTATTCTTTGTGTGCGTATGTTCTGATGCGTTCCTATCTTCTTCACAGTGTGTGCATGTCAGGCTCTTCCATCTATCTCTTCCTTAGCAATTTTAACAGGGATTTTCACAACGTGCATAGAGCTCAGATGAAAGCGCCTTTAGCTTTCTGACTCAATCTCAAATTAGCATTTTCCCTTTGAACTAAACATTTCTTCCTGAGAGACTTGATAAAATTTTGTTAAAATCTTAGCAGGATTCCTCTTCTTTCTTCCACCCATGGGACTTGCCCTTCTAACAGCACATCTGCTGATGTTTCAATTGACATTGAGTTTTTTAAGCAGTTTAAGCCATAAATGCTCAAACTTTATGTCATTTGATAATAGAACTTCCTCTAACACTACTTGGATGCATCAATGGGCCTTTAAACTACCAAAACTTGGGCAAAGAAATGAAAACTTTAGTTTGATCAAAAGAGATTCCCTTTGCCCCCCACAAACTCTGAAAATAAAATATGATATGGTTAAAATGACTGCGTTTAAAAACTATTTGGTTAAAGTTGGTTTTGTAGTTACAGTTCTTTTTTTTTTTTTACCATGTGCAGTAAATAAGACAGACATCTTGGAAAGGTATGAAGGGTAGGTCTGGTTGCCAAAAACATGTGAATAATTTTTTTCATGCCGTCTAAAACTGTCTTACTTTGCTCCTCACTATCAATAATATGAAAAAATTAGTCGTTTTGTTAGTATTCCTCTCCGGGTTATAAAATACCACAAGCCCCCACGAGACTTTTTAGTTGTGCTTTTTTACTTACTAACTCATAATTACTTGGTCTTTTCTTTCAGCATATGGAAGTTCTCTTTGATTTATTATGTTAATCATCAATACTGTATATAATATTATTGTGGGTTAGTTTTTTTTTTCAATTTGCGTTTGCTTAAGTTTATTAAAAAAAACTTCCACCCTAGAAAAAAAAGGATGAAGGGCTTGCAAAAGCTGCAAAAACAGGGTTAAAAATCCACAGACTGGCTTTTTTATATACAGTTTATACGTATATTTTAATATATAAATTAGTTTTTAAAGGTAGTAGAAATTAGCTAAGTATTTCCGCAAATTTTACAAAGGTCTAGTTTTATAGTGACAGTGTGTTTGTCTTTCCAGGCGAAACAGGGTGCTGTCCCTCCTGAGGAACAAGGACCCAGCATTAAGAATCTGGACTTCTGGTCCAAACTGATCACCCTGATTGTGTCCATTATTGAGGAGGACAAGAATTCTTACACCCCATGCTTGAATCAGTATGTGTGCATGTTTTCTTAATTTCTACTATATTTCCTTTTTCCTCAAACTAAGCAAAATGTTGCTGTATTTGTGGTTAAATCAAATTTCTTCAGCTCAAGATTTTTTGGAACAATATTAAGTGCAATAAAAGTATTTATTTTACTTTCTCAATCAATCCCAACACCTTTCCTGGCCTTATCATAGTGTGAGCTTCTAAGCTGATCTGTGATTGTTTAAAATAACTTAAAAGAACAGTGAAAAGAAATTGCACAACTGGTGCAAGTGACATGAAGCAGATCAGAAAATATCAAGATTTTTACACCTGCTCAAAAAGATCTTAGTGATCGGTTGACATAATCTGAATACAGAAATTAGCTGGGATTTTGTTTTATTTTTGAGCAGTACAAACTACAAGTTCACAAAATTTTACAAAAAGTATAGAATTTTCTCATGACCAAAATGTTCACAAATCCGTGCATGAAATAGCCTCTATTATATCACACTTACATTAAAAGAATGGTTAGATGATTATAAAGTAGAGCAAATATATTTATTTGAGGCAATATGCTTTATAAAAGCAGCAAATTACATTAAGATAATTAGATTGCTCATTTTCATTGACTTTTTCCATCTCTATAAAGATTTCCCCAGGAACTGAACGTGGGTAAAATCAGTGCTGAAGTGATGTGGAACTTGTTCGCTCAGGATATGAAGTACGCAATGGAAGGTGAATGAGTTATGACCATCTTGACTAAGGCCGTGTTCCACAGAAAACATTTAATGATATTACATTTTTTAGACTTTTTAAATGGTCACCGCTTCCATATTTAAGTTTCATTATTAACATTATTAATTCTGAAAAGAGAAAATGCTTGACTTTTGAGAGTTAAAAGTATAAAAAAAACTCAAATTTCTTAATTAAAGCATAAAATATGAATTGTTGTTACACTTTGCATATTTGACTGTTGTTTTTGTGTAAATAGCAATCATAACTTGTAAGGCAAATCATATCTGTGTATTGTGACTACATGCCAAAAAATGGTAAGACTAAATTTCTTTTTACCTTTTTGTGTTTTATTTTTTTGCAGAACATGAAAAAAATCGCTTATGCAAGAGTGCAGATTATATGAATCTCCACTTCAAGGTAAAGTGGCTGTACAATGAGTACTGCAAAGACCTGCCCTTCTTCAAGAGTAGGGTCCCTGAATATCCTGCGTGAGTACCATCTTATTTTGCTAAAACACAAACTGTTTTAAATTTGATAAAACCTATTCTGAAACAAGACATTACCTTGTCGTTTGGGTATGTATTACCGGTAAATATATGCATTGTCAACAGGTGGTTTGAGCCATTTGTCATCCAGTGGTTGGACGAAAACGAGGAAGTCTCTCGTGACTTTCTGCATGGTGCTTTGGAAAGAGACAAAAAAGACGGGGTAAAATATTTCTGGCTTTGCGTTTTTTTATCTCTCGCTCAGCCCCCTGCAAATGCTGAGTCACTGCTGGCGTTCAAGCAGAATGTCTGTGATCCATTCTTTGTACTTCCTCTGTCATGATCACAGTTATCAAAGTTTTGTGTTTCCTTTTATTTTTCTCCCCCACGTTTCCTCAAGCTCCCGTACTTTCTTTGAATCCAGAAGTACGCACCGCAGTAACACAGGTGGCACAAATGTGTCTTAGCTTACTGAGGAAGTTAACTATCATGGAGCTGGATTTGGAGTCTAATGGTCTCATTACAAAGTTTTGAAACAAGAAAGTTGTCCTTGCCTCATTATCCACCATCACCTACAGACTCACCGCTTCCCAAATAGATACCAAGAGTTGCCAATTACCAGAAGACAGACATCATCCCCCCATCTGTCACTAAATACTTCTCCACCTGTCTACTCTGGAAGATTTCCCACCTCTGGACAGGCTATGACTAACATCAAAGATCCAATTTAACAAAGATTTTAATGGTCTGTCTAGTAGATCGTTTTAGGATAGAAGTCGAACATTTATTAGCTCTAGTGAATCTCAGCCTTTTTCCTGCCATCAGATCTCATTCACGTCTGTTTATTAAACCTTTTTGTGGTTTATCCATTTTTTTTTTGTAGATTCTCTTTTTAGATATCTCTTTTTGTGTTTTCCGGCCTACAGTTCCAGGTCACATCCGAACATGCTCTTTTCTCTTGTTCGGTGGTGGATGTGTTCTCCCAGCTCAACCAGAGCTTTGAGATCATCAGGAAGTTAGAATGTCCGGATCCACAAATTGTAGGACACTACATGAAGCGATTTGCCAAGGTAGTTTTAATTTAATCGTAAAGAGCACAGATTTTAGTCAAAACACAAAATCTTCAAACACTCTCTTTTTTGCTTTCTTGCCCACAGACTATCAGCAATGTACTTCTGTCCTATGCTGATATTATTTCAAAGTTATTTGCCAACTATGTGACCATGGACAAAGTGGTGAGTGACCTTGTGAACAATTGGACTGTATGTGCTGACCCACTGTTAGCTTTGTCTACGATAGCAAGTGAATTAATTTATTTACTGACTGCTAATTATACACTGTTACTTGTTTGACCGAGGAGTGTTTTTATATATACATTTGTTGTTCTTCACAGCCGTGCATCCTGATTAACAACATCCAACAACTAAGGGTTCAGTTAGAGAAGATGTTTGAAGCAATGGGTGGAAAAGATGTGAGTTGTTCATTAGTTTGTTGGTATTTTATACTTGTGCAAATGGTTGCAATCTTTTCACTGCACATTTTATATAATGACAGATTTGTTCAATTTAAATAAAAATTTTTGTGCATTTTAATGGTTGTCATCTAGTTGTGTGTGGAGGCCAGTGACATCTTAAAAGATCTGCAGGTTAAACTCAACAATGTGATGGATGATCTGAGCAGGGTGTTTGCTGTCAGGTAGAGACGTACACACGCATAACCAGAAGTAGATACTAATTACATCTCTGCAATTTGTAAACGATAAAATGCTTTTTATCTTTCCCTGTGCAGTTTCCAGCCTCATATTGAGGAGAATGTGAAACAGATGGGAGACATTTTGGCTCAAGTGAAGGGAACGTCAAATGTTGGAAATGCCAGCAGTGTGGCTCAAGATGCCGACAATGTCCTGCAGCCAATCATGGAGTTCCTGGACAGCAAGTAAGAGAAAATTACCCTCCTGTATACTGTATAGATCTGCAGAGACAGACTGTTCATCCACACAAAATCACTGTTACACTTTTGAGACAAAGCATATGCTTGAAATCAGTGTATTACCTCACTATTAGCATTTAATAGTTTGATTTTCTTATGTCTCTAAATTTTCGCTCTGGTTTTTCCCTTCCTCCTCTTCTTTTTTCTCTCTCCTGCCACTAGCCTGACTCTGTTTGCAAAGATCTGTGAGAAAACAGTACTGAAACGTGTATTAAAGGAGCTGTGGAAGCTAGTGATGAATACCATGGAGAAGACCATCGTCCTGCCACCTTTAACAGACCAAACGGTGAGAAGATGAGCAAGCACAAAGTCACACAAATTTAAAATATTGTCAAATCAATCCTTCCATTTTTATAGACTCTATCAAAGATATCTAACAGTTGTTTATAGAAACACTGTATACACAAGCACACCAACATATTCTGTCCTACAACAAGTTTATTTTATCTATTATGAATCACAGTAAATTCATCTTCACAAAGGTGGAAATTCCTTTGTTTGCTTTCAAATGACAGCAGAGAGCAGACAGCAGAAAACTTATGTACAAAGCACATGTGAACCTACACATGCACAGACATGCTCACAGACCTCTGAATGGAAAGCAGGATAAGATGGAAGTGGATCAGGAGGTGAAGAGTGAGAAGAACTAGTATGACAGAAAACATTTTAATGCTGACTCCCATATAAACAAAAGTTCACTCCGCTTTAACTTCACATCAACATGCCATTCAGTCCACTCTTTTTAAGCCTTGTGCATCACATATTGTTCCCTGGTGATTTCAAACATTTAACAATGAAGATTAAATCCTTTGGACAAAAAAAAGTGAGTGAAAATAAAAGGATTGCACCATATCATTCTAACATCTGCGCGTGGCTGCTCTCCAACATGTCAGTTGACAATTCTCCAGTAGAAATTACAGTCTCATCAGTAACTAAAAACAAAGTGTTGAAGATTTTCTTGCCCCAAGGATCTGGCCTATTTTCAAAAAGTCTCATACATTATGGAAAGCAGCCTCTTTGTTTCTCTCTTTTTCTTTTTATGTACATGTTATCCATGTTTGGTTATGATCTAAAGAGCCTCATATCACTAATAATAAAGTTAAAATTGTTACAAAAATTACATTTCAACTTTTGTATTTGTCTATTTAAAGTGACAAAATATATACAGTATGTGTTTAAATAGTTTATCAGAATGTATTCTTTACTTTTAAAACTAAAGGAAAATCTCGAATACCTATTTGCAATGAAATGAGATTTTACCAAAGTAGAGGAGCTCCGTTGTGGCTCTATCAGGTTTTAAACAGAGGACAACTGGGCCACGTGACTCCAGGCCTGCGGCAAAAACTTGTGCTTTTGATTGATGTGGGGCTCTTTGCAGCTTGACTGACCCTTCTTTCTGGTTGTTGTGATTATTATTACATCCTGCTCCCACTGCTCTCCCTCCACAGATGATAGTAAGTACAGCACTTCCTGCGTGTCCGTCTGTCTGTCAATCCACAATGATCGGTTCTCTGCTGTATGTGGCTGCCCCTTCTTCTAACCTTGTTTTGTAAACTTCATCACACTGCTACCCTGATTTCTCAAGGTCACCTTTTTGATCTGTCCCATCTCTGTTTTTTTCTCCTCTGCCCCTCCTTTAAAGGGACAGGAGCATGGTGCATTCCTAACTTGATAGGTCCCACCCCTCATTCAATGCTCTTCACCAATCAATGCCTTCTTTTCTGCTGTCTCCTCTTCCTAAACTGTCCTTAAACAAACAGGAAGTGATACTCTGATATTGCTTTTTATTTTTATGCATTTTGTCCGGATACCGGGACTCCGGTGGTGTGACTCGGACTTCTGGGTGCCTTGGTCTCCGATGTTCTAACCCACCTGAAGTCCCTCTTTTTTCCCTTCCACAGACTTTTCCCTCCTATCCCACTTGTTTGAATTGTTTCCTGCCCTCCTACCCGTTACTGTGGGTCTGTTGCTTGCATCTGATCTGACCACAGTCTCCTCCCAGTACACTGTATAACACTGTACTGCACTGTGTGTCTCTGCAGACCCGTTCTGTTTGGTCTGTCCTGGTCTCATGTTCTGTTACCACATTGAAGTTTATGATTATATTATAACGAGTCATCAACACAAAATTTCTGACCTATAGTGTTATATGCATTTTACAGTTAAATAATAATACAGTAGTTCTCCATGGGAATTTTTTACTTTTATGTTTTACTAACTTCAAATTTTAGTTGTTAAGCATGTACTGTGTACCACATGTTGGGGTTAACCAAAAAGTACTTTGGAATGAAATGATTAGATTAAATTCTTTTCATATGTTGAAAGTCACAATTAATATCTGACAAAAGGTTTTCTCATGCAAAGCATCACAACATAGAATTTATCAGGTTCTTGGATGCACAGACCAAAGAAAACCAGACCAAAGAAAATACAGGCATACAGTATTACAGACCTTTTAACACATTTACGTACCCTGTAACTCCACAAGTGTTTTTGTGGTCTTGAAAGTAAAGAAAAATGTTATTTTTCTTGCACTGAAAAAGTGTCAAATCAACAATACAGCTAGGCTAGTTTTGATGTTGAGGTATGCAGAATATTTTTCTAACAAAGGACGTGTGTGTGTGCGTGCGTGCCTGCCTGCCTGCCTGCCTGCCTGCGTGACATGGTTCTTCTGAAAACATTACATTTCTGTTGCTAAAGTTGAGTTATTTTGTTTAATTTAATTTTGTTAGTAGAGCGTGAGATGTTTTAGAATAAGTTCAGATTCCTGGTGCCTTTTTTGCTTCTAATAGTTGTCAATGTACCAGTCAGGCCTCGTGTTACATATTGAAAGCTTTAAAATATTGTTTAATTCAGGGATGTTAAACTCCGGTTCTCTGAAAGGCCGGTGTCCTGAAGGTTTTCATGTATTCTTGCATCTACACACCTGAGACAGGTTGTGCCAAATTCTATTGGATGTTGATTTCTACTAATGTGCGTCAACTTTATTGAACCAGAAACATGTGGAAAACCCTCAGGACAGTGGCCTTCAGGACCAGAGTGGGAAACTCCTGGTTTAGTTGTTAAACATTATAAAACATGAGCTAAAGACAGAACATATTAAAACTGACAGTGTTGGAATTTCCAACATTACTTTAGTCACTAAATATATTAGAATTGAAAAGAAAGTATTTTATTGATCCTTTATGGTAGAAATGTATTTAGTTCAGCTGCACAGTGGGCATATAAATATAACATAAAAACTAGAAAAGATACACATTAAGACAACAACTAATAGCTATATGTGTGATATATTTAAATAAAATACAAAAGGAAATATTTAAACTGACTGTTCACATTTGTGTAGCCTCATTGTTTTTTGTATGCCCTTGATTTTGTTTGCTGGGTATGTGTCCTGGCGCTAGATTTGTAGAACTTAGTGACAGGGATGTATATTATTTTCAAATTTTATTAAGAAACAAGTACTTTTCAGAGCCCTCTCTCACCCCCCAGTGACTGCGTTCAGACAGCAGGCCGTCCATTGCTTTAAATATTAACCAAATGCTCTCTTTCCAGGGGAGACTGAAGAATGCTTCTCACAGTGATGTAAGGACTAAACACCTTTAGATCAATGTGTCTTGTCTCTTTTCTCAATGTCTTTTGTGTCCATGTCTCTTGACTTTTCTATTGGACAAAACAGTGGAAGTACAGCATTTCCCCTTTGCTCCACTTCTGTGTAATACTTTAACTCAATATGGTTTGCAAAATGTGAATTACTACCATTTGAGTATAAAACCTGAGCTTAGCCACTGCATGTAGACAAAATGCATCCTCAAATGGAGGACCTCAAGGTACCTGAAACCCAAAGATGAGGAGACCTCATTTGATGAAACTTGGATGAAAAGATTTATTTTAGTGTCTTTAAGTTAAAGACATCTAAATCAGGAAAAAATTAGTTTTACACAAATTTCAAAAGCAGTGATGAAATTGAAGTGTTAAGTATAGTTAAATGATTGAGTAATTTTATTCCTTAGAATAGAGTTGTAAAATATCCAATGTTAATTTTTCTGGTAGACTTTGTGATACTAATTCAATATTTAAGTTTTTTTGGTTACACAAGCTCTTCTGCAACAATTATAAAACGTTAACCATAGAAACTAAAAAAATAATCTGCTCTGCTAGTTTTAACTGTTAAACTATTGATAAAATTGGTACCTATGCAATAATTATTTTCAATTGAACATAATTATCTTAATCAATTGTAATTAGTAAAATTGTGGAATTTAAAAATGTCTTCTTCTTATCCACTTATCCCTAACAAGATCATGAGGGGTGCTGTAGACTATCTCGGCTAATTTCAGAAAAGAGGCAGGGTACACCACGAACAGGTTGCCAGTCACTTGCATGCCACACACACAAACAACCATACAAACACACTCTCATTCCTAGGGGTAATTTTGTTGCAGCCAATCAACCTAACTTACATGTTTTTGGAGGGTTGCAGGAAACCGGAGTACCTGGAGAAAACCCACACATACATGGGGAGAGCATGCAAACTCCACACAGAAATGCCAGTGTTTCAAGCCTCGTCCTACCCAGGACTCTTACCTCGACTTTCTTGCTGTAAGCCCACTGTGCTAACCACCGTGGAGCCCAAATTTTAAAGTTATAAAAAATATTGTTAAAGTTGTAACAAGAGCAGCGACACTTAAGAGGAAAATTTCTTTATTTTCTTTAAAATTAATCATTTATTTTTGTTTAGCTAATCGAAGGTGTTAAAATCCCAATATTAATTTGATATTGATATACCATGCAGCCTCAAAGTGGAAGCAGGAAAATTAATCAATAAAAGTTTTGTCTTTTGAAAAGTTAATTCAAGAATAAAAGAGAGTTACATCACTGCTTCAATGTCCAGACTCAATATTGTTCTCGTAAAATGGTAAAAAAAAAATGGGTTGGAATGTGTAAATGTAACACAGCTCGAAAAGTTACATTCCCTTCAAAATGCGCAGCTCTGAAAAATTACCAAACAAAAATACAATGTTTTATTTTCATTAAAGCAAACCCAAAATAATTTGTTGGGAATATATAGATCATATTAAATTAGTTCATCGTGTAAAGCAGAACTACTAAGTTTCTTCACATCTACGTGACTCTACTGCTGATGTGTCAATATGTGTGCGTGTGCGTGTGCGTGCCTGTGTTCTTGTATACACGGCAGCTTTTTACCTTTCTGAACTGAGCCACTTCCCTTCTTTTTTTTTGTTTAGTGTTTGTGTGTGTGTGTGTGCCGCAGAATGAGATGTGATGGAATGAGTAAAATACAGATATTTGTCATATTAATGATACACTTGAAGGACAAAATACTATTACATCTGTAGAGCGGCTTAGAACATTTTTTTGAGTATGTGTTTGTCTCCGGTGTCGCTGTCTTCAGTGTGAGACTAAGCCGTGTCACTCATGCCTTTTTTGTCATAATAATAATATTCTTTATTTTCTTGTCTTCCTCTTTCCTTCCTCCTTCTTTTGGTTTGGTCTGTTTCAGGGCACCCAACTCATCTTTAATGCTGCCAAAGAGCTTGGTCAGCTTTCCAAGTTAAAGGTACAGTATGTGTTTAAAAAATCCCCTTCAATTATTCCCTGATCTTCACATTAGCATGGTGATCACTTGATCCACTCTTTTTTCTCTTTCATCTTAGGAGCACATGGTTCGTGAGGAGGCCAAAGCCTTAACGCCCAAGCAGTGTGCAGTCATTGAGTTGGCTCTGGATACCATCAAGGTAGAAGATTGTTATCCTCAAATCACTTTATTGACAGAGAAAAATAAATGTGTCTCTCTAGAGTTTGTTCCTTAGTTGGATTTGTGTGTATGAAAATGTTTTAAACTAACAAGATTGAAAACAAAATGCTCTTAACTGCACAATGACAGAATTTAATTCCTGATATCTAGTTAATTCTGTTTCTCGGCTCTTTATTGACTCAAACCAAATCCACTTTTAAGAAATTTTCTGGAAGTTTTATTCCACTTTTGATAAAGGCAATGTTAATATTGTCTATTAAATTCACCAGTGATTTTGACAGCAACTAAAAATATTCTTTTTGGATTGAACAAAGATGGGTGGATGAGATGAATCATCCATTTATGAATGAATGAACAAAGGATGGATGGACTGTTGGATCACTTTCTTGCTCTCTCTCTCTACCTTTGATTTTATGTATTGTAGCAATACTTCCATGCTGGGGGAGTGGGTCTGAAGAAGACCTTCCTGGAGAAGAGTCCTGACCTCCTGTCGCTCCACTATGCGTTATCACTGTACACCCAGGCCACCGACAAACTCATTAAGACTTTTGTACAGTCTCAGAACGCACAAGGTAATTCATTTCCACACTTTCGCTTACATGGCTACCTTTCTCTGTGCTTTCTGTTCTTCTTTTCATTTACTTTGAGTGGGTTTGTTTCTTATGTTGTTTATTTCTTTATTGAAATGTCTAGTTTGGACTTTCAGCTGTCTGTTCTTGTTATTATTTCATAAAGGTGAGGGACAAAGTAGTTTCTCAAGTATTGCTTTTATGTTGTAAAAGTTCAAGAATGTGACAACAGATTTTCTCTATTTTCACTGAAAAGCTTACATTTACTGTACAAACAAACTTTGGTGTGTGTGATCCAACAGCTGCTTACTGTGATGGTTAAAAAAAACAAGCCACTGCCTCTTTCTTCTTGCTTTCTGGTATTATTTCTAAGCCTTCCTCACGCCATCAGATAGCAAAATGCAGCCTTCCTGATACCGACACGCCATCCTCTCTGCACACCCCTAGGAGGGGGATGCCATTTCACAAGAGGAATGTTTAAAATCTAGTAAGCCAAAATGTCATGTGGGTTTGAAGGATAAGAACATTTTCCAGCTTTAGATGCGCTGTGAGCAGAAAAAAAAGAAAGACAAAGAAAGGCCTCAGTTTCCCCCACACAACTGAGAAAATGTTTTTACATGTTGGTCTGTATTTCTACTTTGTAATTCTTAAATTCACCCTCTGTAAACCTCATATTTCTGCGTGTCTCTCCTTTTTCTGTCTACTTTCTTCTGCCCTGTCTGTGGGCCAGTGTTCAACGGCAAGGGGGTGAGGTTCACCACTAGTGAAGATGTTTACCCAGAAAAGGGTATGTGGCACTCAGGTCCAGAGACATCCCGGGCTTCCAGAAATGCTCCAGATCAAAGCCGAGCTCCTTCCACCTCCTAACCTCCCATATGCATCCTGACTCCCCCGTGCTGCCCTCCTCCCTGCTTGAATTCATCCCAACAAACAAATGCCATGCAGAAACTTAACATATAGATTTTTTTTCTGACTTTCTCTCTTTACTTCTGTCTCTTTGCAAGAACACACGCACATCTTAACAACTTTATGCATTCATGCATGAAATGTACTCACTGATGTCTGTATGCACAGAGCTGCATTAAATACATACGCTGCAGACGGTATGTATGAGCAGACACTAAAGCATGATGTGCGGACATCAGACAAGAATAATGAAAATGCATTAAAGTGTGACGGGATTTTGATGCAGCATGATGGGATCAAAAGGATCCAGGAGGCAAAATAAGTATGTGTGTGCATCCACGAGAGCCAATGGATGACTGAGCAGAATGATGTGACTGACTGTGACTTGTGTGAAGCTCAGAGTTTATCTGTCTCTTTTGAAGAATGCAGAGGAAATATCCTTTCTCTGCGATCCTTTCTTTTGTCTCAGAAAAGGGAAGAGTTGATAAAGATGTATAAGTGTATCATTAATATTTCAAAGATGAGGATTGTTGGTTCATTTTGTCTGGGAGGGCTTCCCGGTCTTGCCCAATCTGAAAAAAAACATACAGAGTTTCTTTCCTGAAGTGTTGAAGGGACTGAGAGTTTTTCTCATCCCCACTGGCTGAGCCAATCAGAACAAACATTTCAGGTCAGCTGGTTTGATCTGCAACAGTTAATTAGCATAAAAAGATTAGACTTTGCAAATATATTGTCACTCACATAAAACTATGCAAGTGATTTGATGATTTGGACGTTTTAGCTAAAATCTAAATCTAACAATCTCGTAAACTAGTAATTTGTGTTTATTTATTCAAAAAGTAAAACACATTTCTTAACATTTTTACGTACCCTTTTAAGTTAAATTATCTCAGATATTCAGTACTCACTATGAATAGTTTTTTTTTGTGCAGGACACTAAAACTAAAGAAAAGTGTTTTTAGTTTTTGCAAGGGAATCAAACTATTTGTCTTCTTTATTTTTTTCCCTAGATTTTTCCAAAATTAAATTTAAATACATTCTTTTTATTGTTCAATCTGTTTTATGTAATTGAATTTTACTACCAATAAACCAATCAAAACAGGAAAAAGAATCTTCAATACAACGAGAAGAAAAAACAATTTTTTAATATCAGTTCTGTGACCGTAGATTTTTTTAAATTGTACAGTAAAATTTACAGACGGAGCAGGAAAGCGGAAAAAAATAGGTCTTTTAAGCTTTCTTGGAAACAACTGTCCAAGAAACAAAATATAGTATAATACACTTGTATCTGTTCAAATGTAACTTTTTAGTTAATTTGTTTTTAAATTGCTAACTTTTTTCTAAATAAAATCCATTTTATGCAGCCTCATCTTTCTGATCTACCAGCAAAGTTTCTTTTTCATCTTCTGCTGACAACCTCCACATAAGAGATAGGGGCCAGATGGAGGACTGCTGCTCTCTTTGGTCCGATTGGCAGCAAAAATAAAATTCCCATAATGCCACTATAAGAGACTCGAGAAGGTGTGTGCCAGGAACACTCTGCCATCTAACTCCCACAGACACCTTGTCCAGTGGGTGGCTGGTTAAAAAACACACTGGTGAAGGTTGCCACAAAATACAGTTTATGAAGTATATACACTAATTAAAACATTAAAAATGAATACCCATCTGGTACTCTGTCCTTCAGGACTCTTCTGTGGATGTAAATCACTTGTTAATATGTGGCCTGAAACCACACAGAGGAAAGATTTCTCTCGTGTTTCCCTCCCAGACAAAAAATTAAACCATCAAAAATAGTCATATTCAGAACAAAACAAGGCCAATAAAGATCCCAAACTACTTCTCTTTCCTTACCTCAGTTAAACAAAAGAGTAAAAAGAAATTAGTAGGGTTGTTCTAAGATTAATTCTTGTCTACTTTTCTACTTCTTACTAACACCCAACATCCTAACAGACATCCTGCATCTATGAGTGGGCAGCAAATTCACACTGAGCTTTTTTTTCTCAGCGACTGAATGTGCACAAAGGCTTCTAGTTGGAGTCAAGGACTAATAATAATGAAAAATTAGCTTTTGAGAGGAATAAAAATGGCTTGTGCTGTAGGAGGTGTTTTGCCTCTCTTAAAGTTCCCATCTGTGAGCGTCTCACTGCAAAGCATGTTATCCACCTAACCCCACTCATAGGCGCTTGTCTGATTGTCCACTTTCAGATCAAAACGTGCACAAACAGATCACTGTGCTGTTACATTGCAAAATGTAACGGAACAGTGAAGAGGCAGACAAATTCCTTTTCAGTCTGAGAAACTTAAAAAGAATTAGTCTGTAAACTCATTTTTGGAAAATCTGGAAAGTTATTTAGTACAAAAGAGTTATTTGCTACAAAATTGTTTTTATAAATGGTGATTCATTCTCATTTTCTTTTCATAGGATCTGGTGTGGATGACGCAGTGGGAGAAGTGTCGATTCACGTGGAGATTTTCACCCATCCAAACACTGGAGAGCACAAAGTCACCGTAAAAGGTGAAGAAAAAAATATTTTTATTGGATCATCTGTTGAAATTAAACTGGGAACAAAACATCTCACAAACTACAACTTTACAATTCTACAAGCTTTCAGATTCTCCGTTGGTCACAAAATAAAGTAATAATTCAGTAATGATTTCTTGTCTTGATCTAGCTGAGAAGCTACAATTAATTATGAACACTGATCATTCTCATGTTCATTCTCTATATCTCATCACCCCAACCTGTCACACATTTTTCCATGTTCATCCACACCTCCCGACTCCTTTTTCTTTCCCTCCTGCCTGCAGTGGTTGCTGCCAACGACCTGAGGTGGCAGACACAAGGAATATTCCGTCCTTTTGTGGAGATCTTCATCATCGGTCCTCATCTAAGTGACAAAAAAAGAAAGTATGCCACTAAGTCGAAGAACAACAGCTGGGCCCCCAAATACAATGAAACCTTCTCCTTGTGAGTAATTATTGTCGATAAATGGCAGTAGTGAACCACTCATTTCACACCGAGACCTTCAGTAGTACCCTGCTTGCATCAGTCAGTCCCTCAACAACTACTTTATATTTATAGCACCATTTGTCATATTGAAATACCGTAAAAAAAAAAAAAAAAATACATTTGCTGCGTCACAGATAAATAACACCATGATAAATGCCTTTATTTATTAGCAAATCAGACACACAAAATTACCTTTGATGAGCTCAAAAACTTCGATATTATTCAGGAGTATTTTAATATTTGACTCATAGAATTTTGGATTATTTGAAGGTAAAAAAAAATCACTTTATGTTCTCTCCTCGCTGATGCTGAAATGTTTTGAATTTCTGGCATAAATTTTATGCATATGAGCAAACTATCCCATGCTTGTTTTATTTTATTACTTTGTTTACATTTTATAGTTGGTTTCCCAAAGCAAAAGTTTTATTACTGTTAACTTTGTGACTGATTCTGAAAGCCTTCAGGGAAGCTCTGCTAATTTTAGTTTTAGTTTCTCGATTTGCCAGTTGGTCAATGTTCTAACCCTCAACCTTCCTCGAAGGTGCTGGTGGTTCACCATTGATAAATGAGAGATTTGGTGGGAGATTGATGTGTCAGATAACACTCTGTTTCCTTTTCTTTTGCAGCACCTTGAGCAATGAGGTAGGTCCTGAGTGTTACGAGCTGCAGGCGTGTGTGAAGGATTACTGCTTTGCTCGAGAGGACCGCACGGTGGGCATGGCCGTTTTACAGCTGAAAGATGTGGCCTCTAAGGGCAGTGTGGCCTGCTGGCTGCCGCTGGGGAAACGCATCCACATGGATGAGACTGGCCTCACCGTCCTGCGGATCCTCTCCCAACGCAACAATGATGATGTGGCTAAAGAGTTTGTCAAGCTCAAGTCGGACCAGCGCTCCGCGGAGGAGGGGCGCAGTTAGGAGGATGTTCCGATCATGTCTACAATCCTCAAGCTCGTCTGAGCCACTGCCAATCATCGCCTAGATAATCCAGAGTTGTAAAAGCACACACATAACTACCCAAAACAAGATACAAGTTAAAGGAAAACCATCACTCTTTCTCAAATTGTTACAGATGGTATGAATGATCTTTTTCATCAACAATAGATTTTAACCAATTATAATTCAGATTTACATTTCTCTCTATTTGTAGAGGAATAAATAATTACTACAAGTTTAATTTGACAGAAACACGTGACCAAATCTTGAAGCCTTTAACAAATTGGCGTATTTTTCATTTTTTTCTACTTTCTAACTCCTCTCACTGCTTCATCCTTCCTGCTCACTTAGAGAACTTAGAGAAGGGACCATAAGTGCCAAAAATTAGTAAATTAAGCTACAAACAGACCCAAGCACAACAGGACAACATACTATCATATTAAAACATAAATAGTAGAAAATAGTAGAAAATATCTCACGTATCAAATTGGGGAAAAAATTGGGGATTACGTGCTGATTTTTTTGGGATTTTGAATTTGTTAACTTACTTAATCTAGATTCTATTAAATTATTTTGATATATTTTACTATAAATATCTATATAAATATATATGATTGATGATTACAGGATAATTATGGACATATGGTACTTGAGGGATTGTCCTCGTCTGTCTTTCTGTCCCTCTACCCTGTAACAGAGCACACTGCCTGACACCCACAATGCCTTTTGTCTTGTTGACCCTTGTACAATATGTGTGTGTAAAATATAGACTGTACAGAGAGCGTTGAGATTTATCAGAGTATAAACACTAATGTGAGGTTTGGCGTAAGAGTGGGATTGAGTTTGAACGCTGTGTGTGTGTGTGTGTGTGTGTGTGTGTGTGTGTGTGTGTGTGTGTGTGTGTGTGTGTGTGTGTGTGTGTGTGTGTGTGTGTGTGTGTGTGTGTGTGTGTGTGTGTGTGTGTGTGTGTGTGTTTACTATGTTCAAATGTTGACCTCATGTAGCCACCCATGTTGCCTGTTACCTGCCAATGTAATCACATAGAGAAGCCATCACTAGCCGGTTAGACTTGAGGATTTCTTGTTCTTTTAGACGGTTTTGTCTCGTTTTTTGTGGCCAAAATGCTTTGATAGTGATTATCACTTTTTGTTGGCCACTGTAAACATTCCTCGCAGCTTTTTAGATGGTGTAAAGCTGTGCACGATGGAGATAAGATTCACTGCCACCTCCTTTTTTAAAAATAATTGCCAAATGAAATGAAGGAATTGTTGTCATAGATCGGACACAGGTTAGCAACTCATACAGCCTGCACAAATCTCCACAGGTCCCCTAGGATCCAGCTACAGGTGCTGTGTTCTAAAATCCAGATTGCGATAGAAACCTCCGCTAAAGGGCTTCAGATCCAGACCGTTACAGGTCCGTCTCTAATGATTAAAAGAGGGAATCTCCTCTAATCCATGTAGATGAGATTTAGAAGCACAGGGTCTTTGCTGCACCCCTAATAACATTTTCATATGTTTATCTTTGTATTTCTGTTATTTTCTATGACATCCAAGGACTAACTACGTTGTATCAGGTCATCTATTGTAATATTTATCCTGCTGTCATGTTTCCACTTAGCATGTCTCTGGATGCTCCCTTCACTGATTCTGAGAGGTTCCTAAGCTAGGTCAGAAGAAGAAAGAGACAAAAGAGGTAGCTAAATAATAACAGGGTGATTTCTCAGTCGCTGCCTCCTTCTTGTCCATTATTTGAACAAAGTGTGAGAATCAAACTCTATGCATCTTATCTGAACAATTGTTTGTAGATGAGTCATTTTTGAAGCAGTCTTATAATGTTTACACGGTGGATTATTGTTCTAATTATATCAGCACAAGTGTTTGATATGTTTGCGAATGCCGTCTTTTGTTTTTTCGGGCCAAATATCAAATGTGTAATGGAGCCTGTTGCGGGTGGTGAAATGTTAAACCAGTTTGTGTAGAAGAAATGGATTGTTGTAAATAACTCAGATGTAACAAAAAAAGTCAAATTATGTCGAGTAAAGTTTGCTGCTCTTATGTGAACTTAAATTCTAAAACGCTGGGTAGGAGAGAATGATTACAAACTGGTACTCAAATGGGTCACGTAGCTACTGAAAGATGTAAGAGATCTTCCTGTACACCAGAGATGAATAACAAGCCATATATATCTGTTTAATTGGCCTGATTAGGAAATAACATGCATCTTATTACACAAAAAAGATTCAAATTGTGCAGTTTTAATGTTTTAAATAACTCTCTGATGTGTACAAGGTCTCTGATATGAAAGAGCTTACAATAACATACAATTGTCTCATAGCTGGACTGCCACAAAAAAATAGGTATTTATTGCCTTTGACAATGAAACAATAGTGAAAGAAGGTCTTAAAGCATGTTGGGCTATCAGGTTTCTGCTTTGAGCAGGAATGCACTAATAAGTTAAAGAAACAAGCAGATGGAAGCACAGAAAAAGACACACACACGTGTGATGTGCCCGCTCAGGCCAGAGCACCTAGTCGTGTACTTTCAGAAAAGGTGCATGATGGGAACAAAGAAAAAAAAGTTGTGTTGTGCCAGCACGCATAATTATTTGATGTTAAATGCCAATTGTTGTCTCTTTTTGATTTTCTATTTTATTGTTTACTATTTTTCAGATGTTTGTGAATATATAAATATGTACTACTAATGACGTGTAGTGATAAAAAGTATTCGCATGGAATTTTTTTATTTTATACTGAAAATGTTTCTAATTTTTTTTTCTAGTTGTTCTGATTGGGTTCGGAGGTTCCTGAGGCTGTGGTCTCACTGTGTTTCTGCTTCCAATAAAATAGGAAAAAAAGAAACTTCATGGGTCAACCTATTTGTCTAACAGCCTTTTCTCTGTGTTTAATGTCAAAATAACTGCATTTAAAACAAAAACAGAAAAAGTTGTTTCAATTTGAACGGTTTTCAATTCACTTCTTTGCACTTCTTTGTTTTTTAGGCTTTCCGCAAAAATGAGATCTTGAGAAAGTCTGGAATAACCAGCTCTTCTGCATTGAGGTCTGGAGGAGGCGAGTCAGGGAAGGTAACAGGAAACACTTTCCTCAGGTCCAGCATGAGTTGTGGAGGTGGACTGTCAGAGCGGCCTTTGAGGAGCCTCTGGAGACAGTCAGGACACAAATCAGTGAGATCTTGTTTAAATTATTTATCAGATCAGAGCTGTCTCTGCTAACATACCTGGACAGTTCGGATAAAATTCAGAGTGACTCTTTCATCGAGATCACCATATGGTGTGTAGAGAGTCAAAATCTTTACAATCTGTCAACAAAACAAGACCAGCAGGAGATTATATATACTGTAAATCTTCAAAAATTTAATTCCCAGTTTAACTGGGAACTGACTATTAGACCCACCTGCTGGCTGGAGAGAGCTGTGCAGGTCTGGAGAATGGCCTGTGCATCTGCCTCAGTCTTTTTCCCTACTTGCAGTAGCTGGACCGCCTGAATGAGAGGCTCCAATGTGGCCACGGCACCACCTGCCTGTAGATCTTGACTACGCAGCCACTCCTCTAAAAGGCTCACGTTGTAGCTGAAAGATAAGAAAAACAGCTCAAAATCAGACATAAAAAAAGAGAATGTTATTTCTTCGAAGAAACTAAATTGATTTTGCTATTTTATATTTCTGCATTTCAAACACCAAACAGTGCCACTAGACTGAGTTTTCCAAGTTGAAGTATTTAGAGGCAGTATGGAAGATCTAGGACTGACAGTCTAATACTGGCCTAACAGTAAGACCCATTTTGGTCTTTCTTGCTTCTACTGGGTTTGCGTCTCAAACGAAATAAAATACTTGTCACAAAAAACAAGAAGTTGGAGCGATTGACAGCCTGTGGGCCAATCATTTTTGCATTGGTTTTCAATGTCCCACAGAGAGTATAATCATATATAAAAATACATTTATTTCCAGTGCCTGAGTCCATCCAATGAAGCCAGATTTAAGTATTATTACAAAAATTATTTTTAAAAGATCTTCCATACAACTCTTTATGAATGCACATTTTCTACCGTATCTGTAATCCACGACTGCAGCTGCACATGTCTTTTCTCAGCAGCAGGCTGTTCAGAGCTGATGCACAGATGAGGTAGGTGAGCTGCCGGAAGGCCTGCTCCACCAAACTCTGGGGGAGAAGCTGCCGGGTCATGGCCGTGTGAAGAGCCCGAAGCTCCCGCAATAAAGACGCCATGGTTGGAGCATCTCCTCCCACTGGCCTGGGATCTGACCCTGTTCGCTTCCTTGACGCTCCTAACTTCACAGCTGAACCAGACAGAGCTGTGATGTTTTCACTCTCCAGCACAGCAGCCACTGAGAGGAAGAGAAGGAGGAGAGAAGTGAAAGAGTTGTAACAGTATGTGTGATGCAAATGCTGCTGGAGGTACCTGTAATGTTGTGCAAGCGGATCCCAGGGATAGTGAGCAGCTGCTGGTAGGCCTGGATGCAGAGGTCACTCAGCGTGCGGATCATATCACTCAGATCTACGGTCAGTGGGACAGGGTCACCCGGATCACGAGTCTGAGAAATAAAGAAATAACTTCCAGCTCCACACCCGCTTTTTGTTTTAGGATTTTCTAAAGACGGTGAAGAGAAGTTACCTGTTTCGGAGAGTGCTGGATCAGGAGGTCGTGCAATATACACAAGTTCTTCAGCCACAGAGCCGTCATGTCTATGTCGTTAGGATGTTTCTATGGAAACAAACCAGGTGAGAAAAAAACAACTTATGTGACAGATCTTCTTAGAAAAGAAAAGTATCTCCATGGTGATGTTCCCACATTGCCCCCATCTGAACCTGACTGTTCTACCTAACAACAAGCAGTATTTCAAATCTTTAAAAGTTGTGTAACCTTCAGCACGGCCTTCATGGTAGCAACAGCATTGCTGCAAAAAGAGCGAGCACGCGTCTGATCTCCACTGCAGTCTATGTGGCGGAGACACAGGAAGAGCACACTGGCGGGCAGACCAGGAGGCAGAGACAGCACGTCGTCGCCACGGAGATCTGATACAGAGACAGCCAACGAGGAGAAGTCAGAGAACAATCTGACATGAAACAGAACTTAAGATGTTTCACCCAAACCAGTATGTTTACAAGATTAGAGTAATCCTAACCTGTGATCAGGTTTTTGAGAAGTTTATTTTCATCTTTTTTCCGACATTCCAACAAACCAGAAACTGCTGCTGCTGGCTTTGCTTGTTGTGGACAGGATGCCTCTGAGGTCAAAGCTTAAAGAGAGAACAAAGAGAAGATGAACTGATACACACAAACAGTTCATACTGTACAGATGAAGGAGGGCGAACATCTCACCTTGTGTTAGCAGTCGTCTCAGTGACCAGGTGTTTCTAAGCTCTTTCAGCTCCCTCTTCAGCCGAACACACTCATGTTCTCTGGCTTCCAGCATCTCCTGCATCTCAGACCAAAACCAAATCTTTAGACTACTTTTAAGACTTATTTTAGAGTGTTTCTATGAATCTTTACCTGTGAGTGTGTAGCAGGAGAAGAGAAAGAGATTCCCTGATTGAGCTGCTTCCTCAAAGCCTCCAGCTCTTCCTGCTGTTTGCTGTGCTGCTCACATAGTTGGCTCTCCAGGAACCTGTTCCACAGAAGAACAGGAGAACTGATAAGGTTTTGTTTGTCTTAAACATTAATTACAACACAAAGGTTAAAGAGAATCAAAGAAAACTGATGGCGAATGTAGAGATGGACTGACTTGTTGGCCACTCGTACAGCATCGTATGCATGTTCCAGATCTTCTCTTTTCATCTTCACCACCGGGTCTCTGGCCACATTCATCTTCTCCATTAGTTGGTCCTGTCCATTCAAACACATCATTCAAGTTTACAGGGTTGTTGCTGTTGTTTATAACGCAGGTCTGTTATTTTCTCACCATTGCCGTGTCAGAGCTCCACATCTTCCTCTCAGGACTTGGAGATGTCACACTGACTCTCTGTACCTCCTCCGGAGAAGGAAAAGAAGGTGGAAAAGGTGATGTTGTGATTGGGCTGAGAGATTGAGGTGATAAGGGAGTGGGAGAAGGAGAAAGTGGTTCGAAGATCAGACTCTGGCTGGAGTCGTTCCTCCTGTGGCCTTTAGCATGCTGCGTGATGGAGAAGAGGAGAACGTGAGAGAAACCCTGATGTTGTACATAAATAAAATGTGTTTGCAGAGGCACCTCAGTGAGGAGACTCATCTCTTTGAGGTTGTCATATCTCTGCTCCAGTCTGGTGAACTCCCTCAAGAGACTCTGATACTTTGTCTTCTCCTCATCCACCTCTGCCTGGAGATTTGTACTTGCCTTCAACACAGCCTGATGCACACACTCTGCACTCACATGGATACACACATAAATGAAAACAAGTAAAACAAAGAAAAGATGAGGCACCTTTCTACTAGTGATAAACGCACCGTTCTGATTTTTTTCTTGATTAAGTAAACGAGCAGAAAGTTCTTCTTTCTCAGTGCAAAGACTTTCCTTTTCTTTCTGGAGTGTCTGCAGCTCCTTGGGAGAAAATAGGAAAACAGATTCACCTTAAAACAGGTTGGATGATTCACAGAAGATGCAAAGTGTGATTTTGGGTCCGTAGAGTTACTTGTGTGAGACGAAGGATCTCTTGGGCAGCTTTCTCCTCGGCTCTCTTTCTTTCCTCCACTTCTTTCTCACTGATAACTGGACCAGGTGGAGGTTTTTCCTGCTTCTCGTTCTCCAGCTTCTGTATAATCCCTCTCAGAGCTTCTAAGTCTGCACCGGCAGCAGCTCGCTCTGCATTGAGGCTCTCTCTCAAAGTGGCACTCTCTCTCACCTGGACCAACACAAAACAAACTTCATGTTTTAAATAAAATCTCATCTTATGTCAGAGTATGTAACAGAAAATGTATTCACTTGCCTCGTGATCTACTCGTAGCTGCAGCTGCATCAGTTTGACCTCCATGCCTTTGTTGAGCTTCCTGTACTTCTCCACTGAGCGGGCTTCCTTTTTCAGTTTCAGCAGCTCTCTCCGGGCGGCTTTGCGGCGTACGCAGCACTGCATAAAGATCACTGTGCTGCGCACCTGCTTGTAGACCCTCCTCGCCAACCAGCCACGCACCGCAGCCTGCAGCAGCACAGCAGACCTCTCTGCCACCAACTGATGATAAAAAAAAAAAAAAAATTAAAGAAACTTCTTCAGAGGTGAATGAAGAATTTTTTACTTTGTGTCTCTTGTATCATGTCAAGGAGGTAAAGCGAAATAAAAGACCTTTTTGTATGTGCGACGTGCCCGCGTGCCCCTGGTGAAGGCCTGGATGGTGATGGTGGCATGACGAATCATCAGAAACAACTGTCTAACCACCAGCATACGGTACGTCTTCTGGATGATCAGAGCAGCTCTAGTGTAGCGCAGCATTAGAACCAGTCTGAAATCCAACAGGAAGAAAATAAGAAGTTAATAAAGTGTTTAATTTGCCTCACCCCCACCTTCTTGCTGTGAGGTCACTGTGCTAACCACTGCACCACCATGCCTTCTGCATTTGCATATGTTTATGAAGAAAAAATGATTAAGAATAAAATCTATTCTCACCGTCTTCCGAGAGCTCCTCTGCAGTATCTCTGTATGGTAAGAGTCGCCCACATGATCCTGTGATATCTGATCCTTGCCAGCCAACCTCTGACCTGACTTTGGATGACCACGGCAGCCGTTCGCAGTTTCTCTGCTCGAAGCCTCTCCAGAAGAGCCACCTGACCTGCTCGGAAGAAAACTTTAGTCTTCCCAAAGCAGTACTGGTTTGGGTCTGGGATCAGTTGAGGTAGAGTCTGTCTGCACAGAGCCTGAGCCTGATTCTCGATCTGAGACCCTTTCAGTAGGATACGATACCGGCTGAAGAAATCCTCGTAAGTCCATCTGTAGATGAAGATTTGAGAAAAATCTCAGGAGAGAACAAACTATTTCAATAGAATTGGTGAAAACACCATTATTCCACTTAAATATCAGCTCTGAGGAGTTGGACGAGACATGGCTAAGAAGTTCTTGTACCTGGTTGGATAACCTGCTGCGCTGATACGAATGGTCTCCAGGACACCACAGGCTCTTAGCTGCTGGACTGTCCTTTTTGGGTCGAACCTTCAAGGAGTAAATTTTATTCATCAAGGGGACACATAACTTATTCCGTACCTCCAGGGCCACCATCCCACTGGTTTTAAATGTTTCTCTGCTTTCTCAAACTTATTTAGAACTTTTAAAATGATTGAAGGGAGACAGGTTCAGTCATTTGTTTGAAATCAGCCAAAGAACACCTAAAAACCAGCAGTGAAGTGACCTGTGGAGATGAAAATTTGAATTCCTACATCAAACCAAATGAAGATTTACATGAAGGATTCTTTCAAGTCATTGGGTTTAATACAGCGGACGTAATGAGGCGTGGTGTTGTTCAGAGTGTCCATCAACATCTGCAGGGACTGTCGAAACTAACAAAACAAACACAGTAAACATGAAGCAAAATCATCCTAAAAAACTATAAGAAAGATGTAAAGACAGACTAAATTTCACCTGGAATCCCACAGTCAGCTTATGTTCTCTGGTTCTTTTTCCAGAACAAATTGTCCCATTGGGTACAGAAGGTCCATTTCCCTGGTGCTGGAACAACTCAGCCACAAGCTCAGACTAAAGTACAACACACACATCAGTAACACACAGATTGCACAACCATATGTAAAAGCTTTTTGATTTACCTGACTGGCTTTGAGGATCTTTATGAGCTCCTCAAAAACTGTGTCTCGGTTTTTGTCTAGAAAGCCGTTACATTCATACTGCACCTGGTTTAAGAGATGAAGATTAATGAGAACAGAGCGTATGCAACAAAGCTAGAACTTGCTCACAACTCACAACGTCAGCAAAGTGCAAAATGATGAAGGCGCTGTTGGACATGCGAGGCTTCCTGAAGTGTGGATGGGGCTTACTGGTTAGATGTTGATCGTACAGCTTACGCACCCAGCTTTCATCTGAACCTTTGGGCATCTGTACTATCCACACACAAACGTAGAGCTATAAACACTCAACAAGACACAACCAAAAACACAAAGAAGGACTGACCCTGCATTCTTCATCTAACAGATCAAACATCCCCAAATTTCCTTCTATCAGATTAATACACAGCTGGTTGTCACTGAAGTCGATCCTGTCCCAGGCGAGCTCCTCCCGCACATACTCCTCCTGCTCCAAGTGGAAGACATGCTGTAAACAAACAAAAAACAAGCAATTGGATTTTTGTGCTTAAGACAGTATTGCAATGAGGAATCCTAATAAAAAAAAAACTACATTTCGCATGTAGAGCTCTGATTTAGACCTAAATGTTTTAATGTCACACAACAAGGCATCTGAGAACATTTTAGAAGACATTTCTCTCTATAAATAGTATAGCACATTTTGAAAAGGGGGAGGATAGAAGAGAGCTTAGCATGAAAATTTTAAATGACTGTTTGTCCATCTTAAGTTTATTACAAAAACACCTCAAACATGACCAACAATGTTTCATTCCGTTATCTCCCACTTATCTGGGGCCAGGTCACAGGGGCGACAGCCTCAGACTGGAAACCCAGGCTTCTTTCATCCCGCCTGCATCCTCCAGCTTACCTGGGAGAATCCTGAGGCGTTCCCCGGCCAGCTGTGAGACAGAGTCTCTCCATCAGGTCTGGGGTCTGCCTCTGAGTCTCCTCAGGTGGGACGTGCTCATAGCACTTCTTCAGTAGGCATCCTAACCAGATGCCCGAACCACTCCATCTGGTTTTTCTCAACCCAGAGGAGCAATGGCTCTACTCCGATCTCCTCCCGGATGGTAGAGCTCCTCACTCTATCTCTGAGTGAGGGCCCATCCTCCCTGCAGAGGAAACTCATTTCAGTCGCTTGTATCCGTCATCTCGTTCTTTCAGTCACCACCCACAGCTGGTGACCATAAGTGAGGGTAATAAGTGAGACCATAAGTGCTTTGCTTTTCAGCTCAGATCTTTCTTCACCGCAAAGGACTGATACAGCATCCTAATTATTGCGGACGCAATAATCTCACACTCCATCCTTCCCCCACTCGTAAACAAGACGCTGGGATACTTAAACCAACAATGTCTGGTTCTTAATCTTCCCGCTTTTTACTTTTAGGTTAAAAAAAGGAGTAGTTTTAATCAACATTTTAAGTTCTATAAGGAATGTCTGTATTTTCTTCTGCTGGCATCAAAGAAGATGTCTTAGGAAAAAGTTTAATAAAAGATTTCCTTGACTAATATTTGATTGGACAGAAAAAAACCATACCCTGGTGAACTGCTGCTGCAGCTTTTCATTTGCATAATTTATACAAAACTGCTCAAAACTGTTCCATTCAAACGTCTCAAATCTACAAAAAAAAAGAGTGACTTATCAGCAACAAATAAAATCAGATAAAACACAGTTTACATCTCATCTCGTACCCATAGATGTCCAACACTCCTATAAAAGATTTAGTCTTTCCTTTCTGTGTACGCAGGGCTGAGTTGAGCCTTTGGACCGTCCATGTGAACAGCTGACCGTAGATGTGTTTGGAAAGTGCATCTCTGGCTTCTAGAGCTTGTGATCCCGTCATGGGCTTCACCAGCATCTCTCCTCCTACTGTCAGTCTGCGATGGCACAGCCAATGTGCCATCTGACATCCTTCAACCCCTAACAGCTTAGAGAAGATAGCCAGAGAGGAGTCGTCTGCCTGGAGACCAAACAGATAATTACTTCTAATCTGTAGTCATTTACATGAATTACATTGATAGAATTACCTATTGTAATAATTATTTTATTATACTTTACATCAATATAACTTCGCTCAGAACTTCTCACACTGGCCTGAATGCTGACATTACCCAGGTGGAGAACAGCAGACAGAATTCTGAAAAGCTCCATTTGCTGGTCAGGTTGAACACCTAAAACATCAGCCAAAATACACAATTTCATTTACTCCTCTAGATCTTTATTAAATTATCTTTTTAATACAAACCCAGGATGGTGAAAGCATTGCGAGTTCGTTCCAGATCCAACAAATCGTCCGTATCTGGTATCTGCGTCTGTCCTCCCTGGTTAGTGTAGCGGAAATGTTCAGGTGCTTCTGGAATCGGCAAACACACATCATGTTGATACTCTGAGCAACATGGAGTGGATCAACGTGCTTTAATTTAGAAAAACAGTTGATGAAGTCTCACCCAGTCTGAGTGACCTCATTTCAGGCAGTTCTCTGGAGGCACAGAGCTGATAGAAGATGTGGTAGTTTCTCTCTGATGACGCCTTAAGAACATAATTATATTTGTAAAGAGAAAACCCGTCAACACGTATGTCACTTAAAGTATAGCAACTACATAGGTGATTTTAGCCTCACTTGAAAGACAACTCTGGATTTTTCCAGCAAATAAGTTCTCATGTTTGCTCCAATGATGTCCCCCCTCCTCCCGAAGCAGATCTCAATATACTTTCCAAAACGACTGCTGTTGTCATTGCGAGTAGTTTTGGCATTTCCTATGGACTGGAAATAGAAAGAGAATACGGTTTAATGAATCATTTAAAGTCCCATCTCATGCAAAATCAACTTTTCAGAGCTTTTTCACTTTCTAATAATGATGTTTGAGTCTTCTATTTGTGTTTTTCAGAATGACTCAGCCGCTCGCTGAGTTCATGTTCCTTTATGAACAGGGCACAGGATGGACAGTTTAGTCAGGACTCGTATCAAACGCTGTGCTTTCTCAGGATGAGGATCCAATGAGCAATAATCAAGCTTTCACACTTGTTGGTCTGTGATTAAGCTTAATAAATAAGTAAGATTATGTGATGGATGTTCCTAAACCCTAATTGTGGTTGATTATGTGCACGAAAAATAATAAAAAAATAGTTATTTTTGCATAAGAAAATCTCTTTAAAAACACAAGAAGAAAACCATAAATGACGTTTTATCTTTACCTCCATGATGGGGTTGGAGGCCAGAACTCTCTCCTCCACACTGGTCTGTTGTGCTGCTCCTCCAACCACGGCAAAAAATCTCATGATGAATTTGGCTGAGACGGTTTTTCCAGAGCCTGACTCCCCACTGATAATGATGGACTGGTTCCTTTCCTCCCTATTAAAACAGTTACAGTCACTCCATCTACTAAACAAGATCCTTAAATCCTGCTTACCTGCTCATGGTGCGGTAAGCTTCCTCTGCCACAGAAAAGATGTGAGGTTCCATGTCCGTCATGTCTTGACCACTGTAAGCATCGATCACTTCCTCTCCGTAAATAGGAAGCTGATCGTAGGGATTTATAGCAACCAACACAATACCTGGAGGGATATGACAACATCCAGTATTTTAAATACGTTTTGGTTTCTGCAGAGACAAACCGCCCATCGTTAACATCCAACTTAACAAATTCAAATTTGATCCTTTCGATGACAAAAACGCTCTAACAAAATCTTTTGAAAACCATCAACTTTCAGCCTAATTATTCACAGGAAAGTGCTGAAAATTTGTTTGACTTGACAACTTGGGATATTTCAGGAGCTGGTTGGAACATCAAATTGTTTTTAATCAGCTTGTAAAACCTCCAAGTCACTGCAGATATTAAAGAGGTTTTACTAAGATCAGCAGATAATACTGTAGCTAGCCTTCTTTTCAACCTTTGACCTTCTAGATTTATGCACAATTTCATGTGCACTATTCTGCAAACAGAAGCACAAATTTTCTACAAGATTCCAACACGGTCCTTCAGTCATCTCCTACTCTCAGCAGAAATGATCCATTCTGATCTGCTGTCATTTACTCATTCCTTACCACAGTATGTGTAGATGCAACTGTAGTCCAGAAACCGAACCCGAAGGTTGTGAAGCACAGCAGGCTCGTGGAGGAAGCTGAGAGCGGTCAGATCATTCTCACCCTCCAGAATTTCTGGATTTCCCAGGGGTGGAAGGTCAGAAGCAGAGTCCACAGTGTAGAGGACCTCCTATATATGGAAGATGATAATGGATTTACATCATCTTGTTTGGTAAGAAGTCAATTTTTTTATTTGCGCCATGACATAAATCTGAATAGAAGAAAACCAGCTGTCTCACATTTCCATTGGAGAGTTGGAGCTGCAGCTGTTTCTCTCCAGGTGTGTAGTCTTGCAGGAGCTGAGCTGAAACCCAGACTGCCTCTGGATCAGGAACCCATACTCTGGCCCCCTGGCAAAAAAAAAAAAAACAGATAAAAAAATATATAAAACATTATCAAAACACATTAGCATGACCTTTGTGGATGTGTAGAAAATTTTCAGAGCATAAGATTAAAAGGGCCTCACCCGGTCAGAGCATTTCTCACTGATCAGCAGAAAATGCTTTTTAACGATGTTAAAAATTAACACTAGTCATCCTCTATAAATTTGCTTCCTGTCTTAGACATTATTCACCAAAAGAAATTAACGTATAAAACTTTACCTAGAAAAGTTTGGTTTTAGAGCAGATTTACACATTGAATTTTACCAAATAGATTTGACATTATTTGACTTTAAGATGAACAAGTTTGTAAAATTTTTGCATCCAGGATGGACAGACTGAAAATCTGTATTTTAATACTGGAAAATAGTCTTTTATTATTTAAAAATCTATTTTATAAACAATAAACTCTTACCTTTGTGTACATTTCCACAGTTGACATTTTTCAGGTCAGGCCAGCTCCTCTCTTGAGGTCTGGAGGGAAGCCGGTGTTCTGTCCAAGTGACACTTTTCTGCACTTTGTCCAGACTCACATAAAGACTTGGTCAGGTTAACTGTTAATCTGCTGTGGATGCAGGGATTGGATGAGCGGATTATAAAGTTACACCCAGGTAGTGATGTTCTGTGCAAATGGATCTTCTTGGTACATCTTGAAGCAACTTTTAAATTACAAACCGAAACATTTAATTTTTACCAATATTTAAACATTTTTACCAGTATGTTATTACATGTTAATTATATAGTTGGTATCTATTGTGTTTTCTAACAGCATTAAATGTGTTGAAGATGGAAGATCTTCAGAAATGTCTTGGTTGGACTCATGCTCACAAACAGATGCACTGAAAATATTCATTACAGGTCGTTGAAAAGGTTTTTTTGGAGATAAAGTCAGAGAGGCCAGACTGAGATGGTTTGGACATGTGCAGAGGAGAAAGAGAGAATACATCGTCAGAAGGATGTTGGGTTTGGAACCACCAGGCAAGAGGTCCAGAGGAAGACCAAAGACAATGTTCATGGTTGTAGTGAAGGAGGACATGAAGATAGTTGGCGTAACCGAAGACGATGCTAGAGATAGGGTTAGATGGAAGAAACTGACTTCCTGTGGCAACCCCTAAAGGGAAATGCTGAAAGGCGAAGATTTAAAATAAGGTTAAACTTACAAGTGTCTATATGTAACATAAAAGGACTGAGGTTTACGATCCTCTCTTGTAACTTTTTGCAGTTTGAATTGCATTTATCAAGTAGTTGATAAACCACCACATTTGTTCTGTTCTTCAATCATATCTTAACCCAACTAGTATTACTGGGGTTGACATCTTGAACTATTCTTATCCAAATCGTAGGGACGCTCAGTTGTTGAACATTGTCAAACTTGGAGAATGGCACAGTCTGTAGATGTTGGGCAATCGTTGGCTTGAGAAACTAATTTGTTCGACACACCATTGCAGAAAAGCCCGACTTAGTTCGACGTTACTGACTTCACACTTTCTGATCAGTTAAAAAATAAAATAAAAACACAACAAACTTAGCAATTTATAATGAAATCTTTTAATAAGCAACACAACCAAATTTATTTCAGCAATTAGCTGCTAAAGAGAGAAAAGTTTTTTATATGGATGAGTAATTCCCTTTTAATCTGACGGATTGAAAAAAAAAAGTCATTTTTAGATGAATAAAACTAGCAATAGTTTGAGAGGCGGCAGTGTGTGTGTATAGCATTACACACACATAAGTTTTCTTATTTCACTAAACACCCTAAATGACACTGATAAAATCCAAATGGCAAAACTGGATCATTTAAAGAGGTTCTTAGTCTCTTTATCTCCCACTTCCTCTCAGTAACGTCGCACATTCCGGTTTCTCGTTTAAAGTGACAAGTCCTCTTTTTGGGTCATACTGAGCACAACCCAGACCATGTTAATGATAGAACATTATTAAAATTACAATAAAAATTTTATCCACATTTAACAGATACACAAATTGATCCTCTGTCTCGTACACTAGTAACGTCGGTCTCCCCCAGGGTGAGACCTTAAATTGGTTTGGTAAATTCACATCGGCTGTGTCGACATACTCATGGAGCACACAGCCAAACATTTCCAGTAAGAGATTCTAAAAGTACAAAACCTTCTCCCCCAAGTAGTAAACATGGTCACATCCTGCCGACAATGCAAAGTTCAAATGTCACATGATTGTCGAAAAGAATTTAAACCCATCCTTAAATTTCTGTAAAAAATACACTGGAGATGGAATTCGACAGTGTAAAGTATTTGTTTAAAAGGTGATTCTTTGTTATTTTCCAAGATTCATCATTAAAAAATTATCTGTACAGATAAATATAGAGAAAGAGTTCGATCCAGAGTTGATAAACAACGGCTGCAGTGAATCGAGTCGATGCGAACACCGGTGACTAGGTAGGGGTTCAGTTTGTCATGGCTTCACTTGAAAAGCGTTCCTTGTGTCCATGACCATGTGAGCCAAACTTATTTGGATTCTCAAAAACCTAAAAGAGAAAACAAAAGTAAAAAAGTACAATTAATTAATTTTTTCTGCATCATTCTGATACATTTTCTCACTAATTCTTAACCCACCCTGTGCTATACGGTCTCCATGTCCTCACTGGCGTCGGCCTCCTCTTTCACAGCTTCGCTACCTTCATTCGTAGCTTCCTCAACGTGAGCCAACATGTCAGCCATCAGCGCCTCCTCCAGCCTTTTCCTCACACTGAACACCAGCTCCTCCTGCTTCCTGTTTGCAGACGTGACAGGAAGTGGTTACGCACGGCAGCTGGTTCGAGCTTTCACCAGTAAATACGTGGTCCGCAGGAGTAAATGATGTTTGTACTCCAGAATAACCAAAGACACAAACACACAGAGTTACTGTTTTCAATGATGACCCACCTGATGTCCTCATCTGTGACTATGAAGGCTTTGCAGAGCGGTTGCGCAGCGTTCAGCCACACTCCAGGGTTTTTCTCTACAGCAGCAGACAGCTGGCCAGTGATGGGAGCAGCGCTGGTGTGGAGGGCACTCGCTATGGCCGAGAGAAGAGTTTTATCTGTGCAACCAGGTCCAACTCCTGCAGCAGAGAGGTCGTCGGTTATTACAAACAAATATCTCTACCAGGTCTTATTCTGCCCGGAAACATTTCAACTAGTTCACCTTGCAGGCCTTTGGGCAGGTCCATCGTTTTCACCAACTCCTCTGCAATGTCGTAAGCGTTCAGACCACTGAGCTTTTTCTCCCAAAACAACTGAAGAAAAAAATAATACGAGTTGGCGCCCCAGTTGTAGCAAACAAACCCGGATCTGGTTCGTCCAGTTTTACTTTTCATTAAATGCCCGAATGACTTTTACAATCCAAGGTCTGACGTTAGAAAACTAATCCCGCTGGTTTGTGTGACACCGCATTCGAGATCTTTACCTGCCGGGGCTGATCAACGGCTTTCTGAGGATCTGTTTTCACTTTGTTGTTGGGATGGTTGGTAACCTTGGTGACTGGCTGCTTGAAGATGGAGGCTGTCTGTCTCACGGGAAGTGATGTATTCAAATCAGGTTTGCCCTTGGGAGAAAATATTTAGGAAAAAATTGAGAAGACGACAGGGAACATTTTCTTTGAGAATTTCTTTATTAACAAACACTTCTGTACTATTTGTGAGTTTTAAAAGAACTTAAGAGAAATGAACGAATAATTAGGCTAATAATCATGGTGGCCTAACAGCAAGACGTTAGGGGTTTAAGTCCTGGAGTGGGGGCGAGGCATGAATCACTGTCCTTTCTGTGTGGAGTTAGCATGTTCTCCCCATGTATGCCTGAGTTTTTTCCAGGTACTCCAGTTTCCTCCCACTCTCCAAAAGCATGTGTTAAGTGAATTGTTCACTATGAAATTGCCTCTAGGAATGAGTGTGTGTAGCCATGGTTCTATGTGTGTGTGGCCCCATGACAGACTGGCGACCTGTTCGGAGTGTACCCTGCCTTAAATCAGCCAGGATATCCTCCGGCACCCCACGTGCCCTTTTAGGGACAAGCAGTTTAGAGGATGAAACAAAACATCTTGTGAATAAAAGCACATTATTAAATTTGAAAAGAAATTACAACAAATGATCAGAAACACTTGGTTTGTATCGTCTCATTTAAAAACCACATCATTTTCTCATTAGACCAAGTTAGTCTCACCTTGTTCTGATTATTGTTATCATATCGCAGTCTTTGACGGTTCTTATTGAGTTTGCTCATCAGCATCTTCCCTGTACGAAAATCGAAGGAGCTCAGGTCCATCTGGTTACCAAGGTAACGTGCCAGCTGAGGCTTGCTCCGAAACTTCTTCCCAGATGGACTGAAGAGAGGCAGGGGAGAAACAAATGATCAAGTCAACATTATAAACAATCAATAAATCAATATTTAAAAGATAGAAATGGACAAACAAGACGAGATGGATAAGTCACAAAGAAAAACATCTAGAAAAAAAAACATCACAGATGAACCACAACATGCGAAATGTCAAAAATCCAGAAACAGGACCCATTCAAATGAGAACCACATCAACAATACTTTGTGAAATGAATGCATGACAACCATTAAAACCTAGTTATTAAATGTTATCTCCTAAAAAAACAAAAAACAAAAAGCATCACAGTTTCTACATAAACATTAAAACTTTCCTTCACTAAAAAAACAGTCCAACTTTTTAACTTGGATCAAAATGTTTCAAGATCGAAACATTAAACTATCTTTGAACCTGATCGATGACCAACAAAGGCACAACTGTGGGTGGATTCGTGCTAGCAACTCATGCAAAGTCACCACACACACCATTAAGATGAATAGAGTCCAGTTAGCCTACCACAGACTAAACAACCGACCCGCCTCCCCCCTCTCTTCTTCCTCATCTTCTTCTTCTCTTCTGCTAAATAAAAACACAGCTGACGTTGTTGGATCGCTTCAGTTTCAAACAAAAAGATTTAAACTAGCATTTCAACTGATTTGATTCAGAATCGCGCCGCTACCGTTAGCCTGTAAAGATAGAGAAGAGGTGGCCTGGGTGGCCTTGCTGCCCCCCTTCCTAACAAACTTTCTACAAGCTTCATTTTTACGTCTCATTCCCTCGATGTAACGTGCGATCGGAGATGATTTTTCCCCCCCAAGTTTTCGGTGGTGTTTTACCTAAAATAATAGACGTCGCTCTTTCCGGCTGATAAACCCGACTTTCTGGTCACTTCTTCCATTTTCCAGCCTTTAGGGAGAGCAGTGCAATCCCACCGTTTCTTCTCCATTTTTAACGCTGTAATTTACAATATACTAAAAGTTTCCACTAATAAACAGATTCAGTTAAAATAAAAAAGTGTCCGTTTCTCTTTTTTTTAGTTTCTGTTAGAGGATTGAAGAGCTGTCGCTTCTTAAGCTTTTGTTTCGACCATTTTAAACGTGCGTCCCGTTTAATGCTTTTCATAGATCACTCCGCCATGGACCGAAGCCGCATCACTACATTGCGTGTCTGAACGGAAAACGACGTTTACATCCGCACAGAAAAGCAGGCTCAAGAGGTTACGTAAAGACGCTACGAGTGATGCGGAAGTGAACAGGAGGTTTAGAGGTTCCGACTTCAGAATAAAATCATGTCTATAACGTGATAAAAAAAACACCATTTAAATATACAAAATAAATAAATAAACAAAATTCATAAATAAAGGATTGTATAAAACTAAATACTTTACATAATGGATCAAGAAAATAAATTTTGAAAAATTATTTGTTAACTCAAATATATTTTTTCATATAATTTCTAATCCAACCAAATACTCTTTATATTTTACCATTAATGGGCTTATTTCTTGCAAAACAAAGTTCACATAAAACTTCACAAAAAATGATGACAAAAAAATTTATTGAAAAATTATAAACATTAAACTAGTCTATGCAGGGTCTGACCGCCAGGGTCCCAGCCGTCAGCTAACACCCATTTCCTCCTTCATCCATCTCCGCAAACTCCTGCAAGACGTAAACCCAGAAAAGGTTGGACTACCCAATACAAGTCAGGGACAGCGTCCTGCCCCAAGTGGAGGAGTTTAAGTATCTTGGGGCCTTGTTTACGATTAGGGGAAGGATGGAGAGAGAGATAGACAGACGGATTAGTGAGGCGTCCACAAAAATCAGGACACTGCATTGGTCCATTGTGGTGAAGAAAGTGTTGAGCCGTAAAGCAAAGCTCTCAGTTTACCAGTCGATCAGTGGCTACCCTCACCTATGGCCAGAAGGAGCTCGGAATAGAGTCATTGCTCCTCTGGGTCAAGAAAAGCCAGATGGGGTGGTTCGGGCATCTGGTTAGAATGCCTGCCCAACACCTTGCTGGTGAGATGTTACAGGCACGTCCCACCAGGAGGAGACCCAAGGCCCGCTGCGAAGACTATGTCTCTGAGATGTCGCGGGTGAGCTTGAGTATGTAGCCGGTGTGAGAAGCATAAGCTTCTTGTCTGAGGCTGTTACCCTGCAACCTGGACCTGGATAATCGGAAGACTGCAGAACAGAATTCTAAACATTGATTTAAAAATGCATTCTAAATTTTAAATTTAGTCATATGGAAGCAAAATGTCCCACAAATGTGTCGGTTAAAATATTACTAAAGACAGTTGGAATTACAAGCAACAAATACAATTATACTTTAGATTTCCCTTTGGAGATAAATAAGGTATTTTCAATTCAATTTAGATGAGCAAAGAGCATATTCTAAAATACAAAAGAATGTCAAATAAAATGTAAATTAATAATAATAAAGAATCTATTGCATTGTTTCAGATATTTTGCTACTATCAAAATAAATGACTTTTATCAATAAGTTTGTTTCGTTTTCTGAACTGTTTTTACCTGCTGGAGCCTATCCCTGTTGATTTCAACACCCCCAACAGGTCGCCAGTCTGTTGCAGGGCCAATCTACACGTTTTTGTAGAAAATGTGATATATCAAATGATTACATTTAGTTCAATATTCTTCCAACAATTCTGATATTGAAGTTGTTTGATTTTACACTTGGTTGGTGGAAACGATACATCATACAAAATGACCTGCTTTAAAGATTTTATTCTTATTTAAATGTCAGACAGTGTATGACTATTTTCCCTCAAACCTAATTTCATGCCCTCTTTTGGCACAGACCTTCCATTTATTACAGATAAGTGTCTCATTGTTTTGAGGGTCAAAGACGCATAGCTGTCGAGACATTCCTTCTGCCTCGCTTTCACATCGTACTGAGTACCTAAAACCGTATTCAGCTATCATTTTGAAAATCACAAAAGATTGCACATGCGCAGTCAATTTATAAAGAGCCAGAGTGACGTAAGGAGAGGTAACAAATTCAGTTCAGTAACCAGAAACTCTGTTTTTATTATCAATTATTTTTGGCTTACAAAATGCCAATACGCCCGTATTTGCCAAAAATCGCATTTCTCCGTATTAAAAAAACCGCGAAACCATATAAGTTGACAGGTACGAAGATGAGTCAATTAATAGGGTCAGTCATTAAACAAACAGAAGCTGAGTAAAAGGTTAAGTCAAAGGGGTTAAATGAGTTTGTAGGAGACGAATAAGAAGTATATAAATTAAACCGAATAGATAGAAACTTAATTATTAGAGCTTTATTGTATTACAACAGGAAACTGTACTTTATCTTTTGTTTGTGGAGGGATTCTATTAATAAAAAGGCCGTAATTACAGAGACTATGACAACTTCAAATAAAAGCAGAAAACAGTTTTACAGTCATTAGACCAGGTTTGGTTGATGTTCAGAAGCATTCATAAAGTTTTTACATGTGATTTGAGTAAGAGGAGAAGACCCTCTCACCGCCATTAACGACCCTCATTCAGAACCGGCGTTTACAGATCAACAAAGTAGTCCTTATCGATTAAATCTAATTGATGGGAAAATATTCCCACACTGCGACAAGCAGCTCTCTGTGCAACTAAAAAAACGCCAGAACAATAATTCCATCCATTTTGCATGTTTAGAATTCAGATCGCAGTATGAGACTATCGACGCAGCAGATACCGACCCGTACGGACATTGCAAGACATTTATGGAATAAAACATCATATTCTGCAAAATATAGAAAATATAAACGTGCGTTTAAGCTGGATTTTTTTTCTTTGCGCTATTTGCATTCACAAAGAATGCAGATCGCGTTTACCTAATCAATGACATACTTTAAAAAATGATAAAAATCAATATTTTCACGTTTTGAAAAGTCACGATTATTACGTAACGGTTTGTTATCGAGCAGATTCTCCATTAGAAGATTTACTTACTCGTTTTTCTCCATCCTGAGGTTTCTATCTGGATTTCTGCCTCTGTCTATGTTAAAGCCCCTCTCCCCTTTGCAGTCCCCTCCCCCTCCAATCAGAGAAATGAAAGACAATCCTCTCTCTGGTTATAGATTCTTCTCTAAAAACACTTGTTAAACCTTTAGAATCTGCTTATGAAAAACCAAGAAAAAACTTTCACCATACAGCTTCATTAAAATATTTTTATTTTTAGTGCATTTTATAAATAACTAGACAAATAAGGGAACAAGATTTATTCACATTTTACAGGGATTTATCAAAACAGCTTTTTTACAGCAAGCAGGTGAAAAATGGAAAGTCATGGCATTCGTTGAGCGATTCACCGCCAACATCTTCAACTTTTGGTCCTGGAAAGAGAAACAAGTTCAAATCTTTTTGTGCATGTGTATAAAAGCAGAAAAAAATATACTGTATATTAAACTTTGTATACATGTAAAAAAAAAATTGGCATATGGCTTCTTTGTACTCGTTTTTTCCCCATCTTCTGAATTGCTTATTGCTAATGGTGTCATGGTGGGTACTGGAGCCTATTCCAGCTGATTTCAGGAGAGAAGCGGGATACACCCCAAACAGGTTGCCAGTCTGTTGCGGGGCCACACACACAATCCTAGAGACAATTTCATAGTGGCCAATCAGCCTAACATGAATGTTTTTGGAGAGTGGGCCGAAACAGGAGTACCTGGAGAAATCCCACGTATATATGGGGAGAACATGCAAACTCCACAAAGAAAACCCAATGTTTTAAGCCTCGTCCCCACTCTGGAACTCAAACCCCTACCTTCTTGCTGTGAGGCCACTGTACTAAGTACTACACTACCAAGCAGCCCTACTTTTTACTGTATGTTAAAAATTGCAAAAAATAAATAAATTTTGCTTTGTTTTCTGTAAAAGTGGAATTTTGGTATCATCATTTTTTAAACTTTTTATTCTAGTAATAATTACTTCTTTAGAACGATAAAGAATAAACAATTCTTTATCGCAATATCTGCGATAAAGGTCCATTGTTTACGATTCTTTATCGTTCTAAAGAATTTACTCTGACCACAATTTTCATTTTGCAGGAAGATTGTATTTAATCAAAAGTGATCGTATCTGAAATCATTCTGGTGTTGAATGTTTAACCATAGGTTGATTAGACGCTATGGAATTGACCCCAGGAATGAGTGTGTGTCCCAGAGCAGACTGGCAAACTATTCAGAGAGTACCTTCCCTGCCTCTCACCGGAAATCAGTTAGGGAATAAGCGGTTCAGAAGACGAAACAAAACCTTTACAAAAAAGGATTGAATCACCACAAGTAAAGGACGTTTTGTCTTTTTATTTGGAAAGAAAATAAAAAGAAATGATCATTTCTTATTGAACTAAACTCAGATTAAAAGTTAGTACTTGTATTTGCACCACTAATCTGAAGAAGCAGAAGAACTTTGTGGGAAATACTTAAGTTTTTTAAAAGAATGATCAGAAACATAAATAGAGGAATAAGAAGATAGAAGTAAGAAGGCAGCAAACTCACATTAATTAGTCATCCTTCTTGAACTTTCCATTAATGTATGGAACATAATCTAGAATTAATCGCCAGTCAGTGAAATGAACAAGAGCCACTCCTCCGACTGTTCCCCATGCCACCATGTTTGGTACCCTGGATGGAAAACGGTGAGAACTCCGATCAGACAATCCAAAAAAAAAAATCTGCTTTACAGTAAAAACATGTATACTGTACATTGAAAAAAACCGCTTTGTTGAATAAGGTTAAAAATGTGAAAAATCTTGGCGTTTTTGAGTAAGTTCTAAAGTAAGGATGCAACATATTGATGGAGACGATCAGGAAAATAAAACCCTGTGCAATATAGTACGAAATGACATAAAAACCTTCTTCTATTTAGAAAAGAATCTTTTTCTTCTCCTTTGGGCATTTCGATCAGAGGTCGCCAAAGCAAATCAATTTCTTCCATCTAACCCCATCTGCTGCATCTTCTCGGATCACACCAACTATCTTAATGTCCTCCTTCATTCACTGCATCTATGAACCTCCTCTTTGGTCTTCCTCTAGGCCTCTTTCCTGGCAGTTCCAAACATATCCTGCCGATCTATTCCCTCTCTCCTATGTACATGTCCAAACCATCTCAGTCTAGTCTCTCTGATGTTACCTCCAAAACCTCCAACATGTGCTGTTCCACTGATCCTGTCCATCCTGGTCACTCACAGAGAGATCTTCAGCATTGTCATCTGGAACAGGTGGAGAAAAGTATCAGGTGTGATGTGTGATAGAAGAGATACAGCTAAAGGAAAAGTGTACAAAACCGTGGTGAGACTTGTTATGTTGTGGCAATGACAGACATTAAACAACATGACGAGTCCTCACCGCGGCTTTGTACATTTTTCCTTTAGCTGTATCTCTTCTATCACACATCACACCTGATACTTTTCTCCACCTGTTCCAGCCTGCCTGCACACGTTTCTTCACCTCTTTGCCACACTCTTTTTCCAATTATTAAGCCTTGGAAGGGTATGAATCACTAATTAAGATGCTTAGACAGTAAATGTTCTAGACAAGGAACATGCACATTGAAAAGTTTTTTAAAACGGTTTTTCAATCAGATTTGACTTAAGATGTGTTTCTTACATACAGTCTCGGCCTGATACCGTCCATCCATGAGCTTAAACAACCCATCGGCTACAAATCCGTGTAATCCTCATTTATCCAGGAGTGATCCTTCGTAGAAAAGGCTTCAAAGTTGTCCTTTGGACGTCTCGATCATCAAATAAAGAGTCCAGAAGAGAACTTTGAAGCTTTTTCTACAATTTACAAGCTAATAGTTGCAAACCTTAGAAGTTAAACATCTGACATTTATTGAGGATCTGTGATCTACGATCAAAACTAATGAACAAATAAAGCAATTATAATCTGATCAAAATTATTTAATGCATTTGATGAAGTATCAGAGAACATTTTCAGTTGTTTTGGCATGTTTAAGTGGTATAGCTTAGTTTCAGAATCACTAGGATTTAAATGTCAACTTAGCAAGAAAAAGGACGCAGAGTAAAATCTGAAAAAAATATTCTTGACAATCAATAAATGAGTAACTAATGATCAAATGTTTAGTTTCTTTCTGGTAGATTCTTTGATTGGATTAAAATCAAACCAATATAGTTTAGATGCTAAGCTAACATTAGCTTATAATTGTAACTGGTCATGTAGGACACAAGAAGTAAAACACGAGATGTCCTGAAAACATCACAGTTTAAATCAACCAAACTTTAACTTACCAAGTCTTCAAAATAGTGATATATTTGGGCCCGATGACTTTATTAATAATATTTTGAACCATGATGACCTTCTCACAGCTTCTCCTGCTGATGGCAGTGGAGGACACGTCATGGTGTCTCTCCTGATGCCTGCTGGAAATAGCAGCTGAGGTTTACTTCCGGGTTTGGTTACCAGGCAACGTCTAACAAATATTTTATTGTTCCAAGTACCTTTCCTATCTGATCTTAAATAGGCAATCAGAAACAAATTCATTTTCAGCACTACAATTTAACCCTTTATAACAATTGTTTCTTTTATTTTTGCTTTTAATGTATACAATATTCAAAAGCCAGACATTGGAAAAAGTATAATCTGTTATTAAAAATGGCACATTTATTGCTACATTACTGTTATGTACAAGACAGTTCTCAGCTCTAGAATATTTATATATGTTTATATATGAGAGATTGTGTGAGAAGTACTCCTGATCCTCACACACACACATGGCTGGATTTAAAACACTCAGTGGTCACATCTTTAGAATGAAACAAATCGATGGAAATAAAGAAAAAAGGTGAAAGCAAGATGTTGATCACTGCTTTCTGCTGAATGAATTCAGTCCAAATGACAATTCTACAAGCTCTTGTTTGTCTGTTTAGAGAGTAAATCATAAAAAGATGAAAATATGGCATTTATTATTGTACATTGTCCATAAAAGCTAAATTATGCTTCAGTCAATTTTTTTTCTTTCCACAAACCAGCACATGTTCGTACACTTATGGGTTTAAAAATAGATGAAAATTCAAATACAACTTCTTTTTTTTCAAATGATTGGATTTTCACAAAATGTCACTTTCGATGCCATCTAAAGAAAGGAAGCATGAAAGTATGAAGAAGAATGTCTGATCAGCACGTAGAAGAAGGTTTGTGTGCTGATCTTTACACAGAATTCTCCAATAAGTTCCAGTTGGAGTAAAAAATAACACTCCCATATGTTGGAATATATTCCTGTGCATTAAAAACAGTCAGAGCTGAACTCAGTCTCTTTGAAACAAAGTGTGGTGATTTAGCAGATTTAGCAATTTCATGGGAACTGGACCTAAATTAAAACAGCAATCTGGACAATGTGTTTAAAAAACAATAACAGGGAAAGGGGAGGTAAAGAACGTAACAAGATCTACGCAACATTTATTTATTTAACTAGATACACTGGAAAAAAATCTCTTTATCCCATTTAAACTTCCTCAAAATTGAAAAAAAAAGCAATAGGAGAAGAAGGGTAGGGGAATGAACAAGTACCTCTTTAATCTCCATGATAAATGAAATGATATGGTTCACAACAAAAAAAAAAAACTGTCATAAATGAAAAATACAAGTTCAGGCACTGATAAGGCATCACTCTCCCATCATGACATCTTAAGTCTTGAGAATGAAAAGGCCACACTATTGATTTGTATAACTCTTTTTTTCTTCATCTTTTTTTCCTTTTTTTTTTTGTAGAAATTAAACACACAAAATTCTCTACCTCTCACATGTTGGTTCAAAAGAAACCATTCACAATTTGAACTTGGGAATAACATCACAATAACACTGTTTTGTTCTCCGTTTTAGCCATCTTACACCCAAATACAGGCGTCTGCCACTGAAATGAGTGTGCAGGAAACCCACACTGTGAGCTGCACACTAAGGAGCAACATAAATGAGGGCAGACGTAGTTTTTTTTAAAAAAAAGAAATTAAACTTCTTACGTTGAGCTGACAGAAAACACAAGTTTGAAAATGAAGGCGATCCACGTTCGTATGGTAGCTACATTCAAAACCAGTTGCATAATTACTGTTGAGACCAAACAAAGACCCTCCCAAAGTTTATTTAAGTGCCTCTCTGCTGAAACTCCGGCACCAAAGTCTGCTTCCTCCCCTCACGGACACCTGATGGTGATCCTCGCCTCTAAAAAACTGGAATTTAAAAAAAGGATGTTTATTACTTGTCAATCCTTTTCATTTGTAATCCCAGTTTAATTCTGAATTAATTTTTTTAACATCATTTAAGTGTCAAAAACCCCTTATACAGCTCATCTACAATACACTCTAAACTTCAAACTAATATTGCCATTTATGTAAAAAATCTACAATGTATAGACTAACAAAAAATATATATTTTTATATATATTTAATTTTGAGAAGAAAAAAAAAAGAAACAGAATAATGTATGAAGTGAATTTACACATCACGCTTCTCTCGGATTGAAAGCTCCGGACGAAGGTGAGGGACTGTAATTCGATGGGAATGCTCGTTTAGGAAAAGAAAGCCTGCGTTAATTAAAAAGGCTCGTCTGTTTTTAACAACTACAGCTGATGAAATCCCTCTGGTAGAAAGGAAGTTGGTATTATTTTTTTGTCTTTCACAGAGCATCAAAAGGGGGAAAGACTTGAGCTGGTTAAGTTTGCTGGCACAGGTCAGTAAACCATTTCTAAACCAAACGGTGCTTCATCACTTCCACGTGATTCAAATGGCTTTTATACAAAAAAAAAAAACCTCATAAGTCCAGCCGAAATTTATACAACTGTGCTTTCTGTGTCTGTTTCAGTACATTAAGCTGTTTTTTAAAAAAATGAAGGTATAACAAGAAACTCCCGGAGTAACACTAGAATTCTTGGTCAACAAAAAGGAAGAACAATTTTGTTTTGTTGACAAACCACTTGGATAATCCTTAACTTTCAAGGAAGAAGTCTTTGATTCCAAGTCTCCAGATGTCTCGTGGGAAATGACCAAGCTCTGGGTCAAAGTTCCCATCCTTCAGGCAAGCTGCGTTGGAACTGTCAAAACTCAAATTGATCTTTTCCAAAGTTACTAAATTTTGACATTTCAACAGCGGGCCTGGTTACATAACATATGTAAGACTGTACCATCACGCTGGGAATGACAGACATTAAAAATTAATTGCTCATCCACATAAGCAATTCATCGCAAATGTTCCTCACATGTAAAGCAATTTGCTTAAATGTCAAAAAGAAAACATGTAACAATTAGGCACAAATCTCTGATTTCATTTGTGTTTGCTTAGGTCTCCTTTTTCTTTTTTTTTGTTTTTCTTCCCCTGCACCAGACCGCCTCTTGGCAGTGTGTGTAGTCCCAAAATATGGCGTCAATCTGGTGTTGAATCAAAAAAGGTGGAAACCAAAATGAAAATAAAAATATTACAGGTATAAAAAACCAAAGCGAAACTTTAACAAAAAAAAAAAAGTTCTTCACATTTGAGTTTGTAGTTGTGGTTGGGAGTGCGACAAACAGGCTGTGTCAGTTTTGGCAGTATGTGTGTTTGTGTGTACCAGTGTGTGAGTGCGCATCTTGAAACTCAAATGGACAATACACAGACATGTCCACATTTACACACACACACACTGAGAATAATGGGTGGAAGAAATCGGATAAGGCCACGCCCTCTGACAGCCGGGTAAACACCACAAACCTGAAAAAAAAAAAAGAAATTTAATGCAGATGTGATCGGATGTAAACTGAACATCTGTCAGGTTATGATTTCTATCCCACCTGGTGTTACATGTGACCAACTGGATTGTGGCCGTCGCCCCCCATGCTGGGATGGCCTCCTGAGAGCTGCATGGGCGTCTCCCCCACCACACCTGACACCTTCTCTTCCTCACGCCGTTTTAAACACGCCGCCTTGGGGTTCAGGTTGCGCTCTGACACAAAACAAACGAAGCAAATCAGAAACAAATCGAACGAATCCCACCAATCAGCAGCTTGTACACTCACCTCGGACTTGTTGTTCTAGATTGAGGATGACGTTGACCGCTTGGTGAAGGATGAGAAGTTTGGTCTGAGGTTTGTCGTGGCTGAGGTGCAGCTGACACATTCTCCCGAGCTCCTTGAACGCCTCGTTGATGTCCCGCACTCTGAGGCGTTCGCGGGCGTTGTTGGCGACTCGCCGCTCTCGCTCACGCTCCATCTTTACCTCGGGGGGAACGTCCTCGTCGTCCTCATTGTCCTGACTGCTGTAAAATGGAAAGAAAAAAAAACTGGAACGTTACACATACATAAGTTTGTAAAAACAACATGTAAAATTATTTGATTTCACAAGGAAACAAATCTAAAAATTGTGTAAAAATGATTTATTTAAAGTGAATTTTTTAGTGTTTTGAAGCATCCCACACTGTGTAGGACATATGTGTGTATGTGTGTGTGTGTGTGTGTGTATATGTGTGTGTGTGTGTGTGTGTGTGTGTGTATGTGTGTGAGATTTGGTTCATCTCTCATCTCAAACAAACTTGGATCTACTGTATGTCGTAATTAATTTTAATATTTGTGTTAATTACCTGCAAATGCCTTTAAATTTAACTTCTTACAGAAAGCATCCAAGATGTTTTATTTTCTATTAAAAACACACTTTAGAATATTTTTAGCCTCTTGTGAGCGATTTTAGACGTCCAAATCAATTTTCTAATGTTATGTCAAAACTTTAGCCACCAGCTCAAAGAAAACAGTTTGAGCTGCAGAAACTGGTTCCTGATTGGAGAAACTTACTCATCTTTCTGGTCTGATAGGCCAGAGAACATCGGGAGGGTCAACGCCTCCTTTCTGTAGGTGCGACATGAAAAGAGGAGGGGTGTGACATTGTTAAACACCTAGCACAGCCGGAACAAACATCTTCAGACTTAGAATATTAATTTTAATTAAATGCCTCTTTCTTATTTTCTTAGTAAAAGTACAATCCGCTCCGTAGTGGGATGAGGATTATTATTAAATTTATTTAACAAAGTAAACAAGAAAACTACGTCACCTTGTTCGATTGCGCGCTACTTTGGAGTCTTTCTTTTCTTCCTCTGACTTGTCAGCAATAGACGAGTTTTCATCGTCTTCTTTGTCTTCTCGTTTGATGTCCGAGCTGCTGGAGGAGTGTGTAGAGCGGGTCAGTCCTCCAGGGAGACCTACACATTTGTAAAACACAAAACATTTGAACTCCAAATTCACTTATACAGTACGTACAGGTGAACGGTTTGTTTTCATAATTTTATTACACAAATAGATGAAAACAGATTTACTTGTGAAGCCTTCAGGTTGACCGACGGTTGGCGAGGGTCCAGATGCATGATGGCCGTGCAGCAGCGTGCTGCTCGGAGGAAGTCCTGCAGCTTCCTCATGTTTACTGCCCTGCTGATCACACACACACACACAACATGAAGCTCACAGAAACAATGGCTCCACAAGATTTACATCTTAAAAACACGTTTAACTGAAAACTAGCAAAGTAAAAATATGAAGGTGAGAATCTTAAAAACATAAAAGTAGTGACATAAATGAAAATAAATTGCAAATTTAAATATTTTAAAACCTATTTTCAACCAAAAGCGTCTGAATTGTTCTGCAGTCATTTTAACCAGCAGGTGGCGATAAAGACTTAACAGTCAGAATTTAACCCTTTAACGAGCACACGTTTTTCACCTTTTTTTTTTTAACTCTGAACAAGCACGCACACTTTCAAACTAACAGGAAACCAGAAGTGGACAACTGGAAGCCTCAAATATTTTTGTCTTCCAATGCAAGTTGCAACGAACACTTTCGGCAGTTTTGCCCAACGACTACTGCAGCCGCTTTCTGCTGCTACGCCCAATAAAGGGTTAAAATAAAAGATCAAATTAACCGGCTTCCAGTAACATGTTTTTTTGTTTTTTTTTTTTAATTCCAAACTATAAAAAACGTATTTAGATTACCATTTGATTCAAATGTACCAATTTGTTTGAGTCATTAACAGATTTATTAATTCGTGACGTCAATACAAACCGATCTAATCCAATGAAACTTTGGGTTTTTAAGTTTTGATATTTTTAATTTAGAGCACAAACGTAATCATTTAAAAAAAACTTAAATTGTGTGACATTTAAAAGGTCTTAAGTGACAAAACACAGAAAGACTTTTACAAAAACTTAAGACTTAGAAAGTGTGAATGACCATGGCAGGATGTCTGTTGCTGAGAGGAAGGCTGGAGTTTGGAAAAGCCGGCGAAAGGCCTCCCAGGCTGCCGTTGTGTACTGATGACAGCAGGTTGTGCATTTCGGAGTGAGCACCCTCTAAGGCGGGGCTCTGACCCACAGCGTGGTTACGCAGCACATGAATGGCCTCTTCCAAGCGGTCCTCCATTTTCCCCTGCTTTATAAAAACACAAAAATATATGAAATTTATGTCCGAGCACAATATTTATCATAGATTTTATTTAATTATAAATTCTTTTTGGGATTTGCAAATTTAAAAGACATAAGATGAGTAAATTGTTATTGAGCTTTATTAAACTTTTATAATTGAGCTTTAAAAAAATAATCCCAGATGCAACAGGAAAATCTCCACCTACCAGTGTGTGTGGTTGTCCTTCGTAGGTGGGTGTGCCGGGTCTTTGCCACTGAGACGGAGCTCCTGCAGGATATAAAAATACTTTAATAAATTTGGTTTTGTGACTGCTGATGGAGGTAGAGACTAAATTTGTGTTGATAAGCAAGACAAAAATGTTTATTTCCACTAATTACTTGGTTTTTTTTTGGTTTTTTTTTATTGCTTCATACTAAAAATATTAATGTCGTTTTTGAACAGTACCTGAGATGGTCTGAGGAGATCCAGGAGTGGAAGGAGCTGAAGGGAAATTGTTACTGTTGTGGTCCGATGGGTAAATCTGAAATTAGAATGAAAAATAAATTATAGACAGAAAAGCCTTTTGATGAGAAAAGAAGAAAAAAGTAAAAGAGTCAGAGGAACTTACTGAGGCAAGAGCTTTTCCGATCTCGTCTCCTGAGCTGCTCGCTGTGGTGCCTCGAGTGGCTGCAAAAGCAAAATGTTCCTCATGAAGCAAACAAACTCAGAAAATAACAGGAAATATTTACAAAAGTTACATTACGAATGCTAACAAATACTAGAGGGTAGTTTAAAAAGATTTTTACCCATGATGCCTTCTCCATTGATAGTGGGTGTGTGGCTGTAGGTTGTGGAGGCCGAGTGGAAGCCGTTCACTTCGCTGCCGTGCAGAGGATAGTTCTGTGAGGGAGGAGGAAAAAAAATGAAAAGAAATCCTTCAAGAAAAAGAAAACAACTTGCTGTAAAAAAGTTGCAGCAAAGAAACTAATTTGACACAAATCTTCAAAAAAGAAACTAGTCTCAAACTTTCAACTCCCATTTCCTCATCCGGGTCGACCAGTTTCATCTGAGCACCATCATCTTGTCCTCAACTACATTCAGTAATTTTTTTTATATTTATTTCTCATCTCATCAATGTGTCTGAAACATTTTCTACATCTGATGTCATCATTTCTCACTCTGAAAATTAGTTTTAAAGACACCTTTATGTTTGTCACAATCGGCACAAAATAATAATAAAAAGAAAATATTGAAAGTATACTTTTAAAGTAAATGAGGTCCTCAGACCTCCATGATAATCATAAATATCACTTATTAGATCAAACAGTAAATTAAACTGACCATTCTGTCCTGCGGGTTGATGGCAGGAAACGAACCCGGTTGTCCGATATGAGGAGAGTTACCGAGCATGGTCGAGTAGCCAGAAGATGACCATGGGTCTTCTAAAAAGATTTAAAAGAAGAAGACCATTGTTTAAAGAATATTTAGAGAAGAATTATGGGAAATAAGAATTTAAATCGTTTTCTGTGAGTTTACCTTGCATGTAGAAGGAACCAGGGTAAACCGCTCCTGGTTTTGCACCCGGGTACCCTCCGTTATCTCTGGTAAACTCATCACCAGATGTGGAAGCATAAACCTGTACAAACACACACACATTTTATAACACATTAACGGACAAAAGCATGCCTTTAGACAATGAGACTGAAATAAAACAGAAAATGGGCTGAATGGAAATGAATCTCCAAATTATTCACATTTTAATAAAACCATTTGCAAGTTTCTTCAAAGTGTGTCAAGTTTGCCCGACGAAACGTCTGAAAAGAGGCACCTGACGAGATTTTAAAGTCTTTATGAAATTAATTGGATGATTGTATGAGTTACAGGAAGGAATTTATTTTAACAGTCCCAGTTTGTGGTAGATCGTTATGAGGTTTAAAATGCCCGGTACGTAAAATACAAAAGCTAATTTATCTGCTATATTTGAGTTCTTTATACTAAACCCTGAAATGACACTGGCTGTATGTGCCCAGAAGGTGGCAGTATGGAATCTGGAGGAGGCCCAGCTTCTCGCCAGCAGAGAAGAACACAGTGGCCATGGCCTGCTGGGCACAGCGACGGCTCCAATCCCAGAGCACAGTGAGCATTTCCTCTAGCTCCTAGGACCCCGGTGACATGGCGCTGCCTAGCCTACAGCCCCTCCCTGGAACATGCTCGGTATCAGCACGCACACATACCGCGCATACAGAGAGCCAACACACCCCATTTGTGCACAATCTAAAAGCAATGTCCTTAAACAAGCAGCATCACATTGGATCAACAAAAGATGAAAAGCTCTGATTAAACACATAAAAAAACAGTCAAGAAACTTGCAAAAAAAAAAAAAAATCACCACCAGAGAAACTAGAATAAGTGGCCTTAAAATCTTGGGCTTTTGAAGATGGACATAAACCTACCACCACCCTCCACTCACTCTGTCTTTTACTCCTGACAGAGAGGAAGTGAGAGAACGAAGACTATGCTGCAAAGAATGCTAATCCAGAAAAGGGATTTTTCTGTAATTTGATTTAACAGGGAGAAGTGGAAAGGGAATGGAGAGATGCACTTCTAATTACAGAGCCATCTGCCTGTTCCTGGACCGCATCCAACTCCACAGGCAGCTGGGCTGAGGAGAGGGAGAGAGATGGGGGCTGGGATCCAGTCAGCAAGAGAGACGGAAAGAGGGGCAGAGAGAGGGAGAGATTGGAGTGGGTAGGGGGTAGTAAAGGGGCATGAGGGGAGGAGGGAGAGGATGAAGACCCTGATGATATATGAAATGGGTAGAGAGATAAGGGGTGTTGAGGGGGGACAGGAGAAGGTAATCTAAATGACTTAAACAAAGCTTGATACGACCAGGGGAGTGTGGAGGAAACGAGGGATTTAAACTGATGGCGGTTAATTCAGGAGAAAACATGATGGAGACGGCTTCATTTAACAAAAGGCTTTAAGTTGTTCTTTCACAGGGAACAATGTCGCTCTGCTCAGGATGGGAACACAGAAGCACACAGTGACTAGTGTATTCTCAGGGAATAAAAAAAAAGGATTTCTAGGCTAAAATCCCCGACTAATAGGGGTTTAATGTAATTCAGGTTATGACCGTGTAAAGGTTCCTATGCCGGAAAAAACATGCTGTAGAGGCAGTGAGAGAGGGAACAGATTTACATTAACATCAAACTAACCTCCACACACTTGTATTCAACCACAAGGGTTTGTGGCTAGTGTACGGGATGACTAAGGGACAGAGAACATGAGCATGTTCTCCAGTAAGTAAAGGTGACGGTTCACATGGCAACGCCGGTATGCACAGGTATCACACTCATCAGACAAGAAAAAACAGAAAATTAAGTTGAGATTTTTTATTTGTTTCCTATTTCAGAGCTTCATGGGCAGAGTAACAAAAGAAGATAAGAATGATAACTGAGCAGGAATGGAGAAGAAAAGCACCAGATCATCGCTGGCAGTTTATTAATCTGGGCTCAGACACCAGGACTGAGAGGCCTCACAAGCACTGTGCCTCACAACTGGGTCACTCACAGGGGGAGGCCCACCCAGGCCATCATGTGGTGAAGCGTAGGCGGAGGAGCGGGTGAGGTGGGGGAGGGGGTTCACGCAGACGTCTCATTGCTAAAAACCACACAGGCATCATTCACACAGCAGAGAGCGACCAGGGTCGAGACGGTCCTCCACCGCACTGAGACCAGACTCCCAACAGTTACACACACACACAGCAATTCAACAACACCAGTGGTGTCACGCAATGACCAGTTCTTTTTTTTTATAAAAACAAAACTCAATAAGTGGTAAAAGTTTTAAACAAGATTTGCTGTAATCTGACTCAGTAAAAAATATACTGATCACACAGGTTAGGGCTGAAGGAGATTCATCACCTATGTTACATAACAAAAAAAAACTAATACAGCTGAAGCAAACATTTAGTCAGTACACTTAGATTACATCTATAGATCATGAGTTATTTCATTCATTAAAACTGAAAATAAACTAGAAGTGCCAAACCCACAAAAAGTTTAGTTCTAATGTGGGACTCAGCATGACTCCCCTGCAGACCATTACAGGTCAACCAACAAACATTTTAATGTGAATGTCACTCTAACCACCTCACATCGCACCCCTGTAGTTCAACTTTTTCCTACTACAAGTTTCTCTCTTCCCAAAGATGCTAACTGGTTATAATATAAGGGTTTTATTTATTTATTGCCTTTATTAAAGTAAAAATCACTGGCATGAAATAGTTGCACATTTATTCATTTGAGCAACATGAATCATGCTGCAGTGCATTCAGGCAACAAACGTACTGAAAGAAATCTGCTAATAAATACCTAAATATTTTTTTTAAGAGTAATAACCACTTTTAAAGTATTGGTTTTTTTAGATAAAGTCTAATATTAAATAAAGCTTTTTAGGCCAATAAATGAAGTTAAAAATAAAAAACAACATGTGAACTCCTCAACTGCTGGAAAACAAAACAAAATTTCACCAAAATAAAACCAGTTTGAGACCATCTGAGGGAAAAACTATATGAACATTATCATTCCCACCTTGCCAAAGTTGTGTTCTAATAACAATGATGTTTTAAAGTAGCAGTGAATACCAATTTGGAAGGACAGTCTTTATTACACACGCATGTTGTTTGACAAGCAGAGGAGGATTCTCACTCGCTGATTCTCACCAAAAAAAATGGATAGAATCAGCGTTTTTATAAAACATGTAACTATGGTTTCTTCCAGCTGGGTTCTGTCTCTTTCACTCTGACTGTGAACGTGCACTGCGCTCTCTGAGTGAATTTCAATTTATAAATAAATTTAAAAAAGGAGATCATTTCTAGAAGTTTTTTTTCCCCCAACATTCATATTTCAGTCCTCAGAACAGTATTGTTTTTTTGTTTGTTTTTTTTAAACGAAGGCTTAGCATTGCACCTCCTGCTAATTTACAAAACCTAAAAGTGATCCCAGGAAGAAAAAAATGGAAAAGAATGACAACAATTTTTATTTTAAAAAAATGTTACAACAGAATAATCGGACGTTCTGATCTTCCCTCATAACCGGTCTAATAATAAAATGTGGTTTGTTCATAAATCCACCCAGAGTGATAATATTTGATGTGTATTTTGTTTTTATGGGGAACACATCTCATAAACACATTCTGGGGGCTGTGAGTTTTCTAAAACCCACACTGGAAAGTTATGGTACCTTCAATGATTTGATCAAACACATAAGCATGTGCTTCCATTTGGTGTTTAATATAAAACCAAGTTTCAAAAGCTCAGAAAAAAAGATTTTCCTCCAGCAAACTTGAAATTAAAGAAATCGCACCAAAACCACATTTCTGCTCTTTATCATTTGAAAAACAATCGGTTAGGTAATTATTTCTTGGAGGGATAGCAAAAGAAACCGAAATTGCTGGGACTCTTAGTGTTAAGAATGGCAAGAAATTATGCTTTTATTTTGTTGGGATTTCCTGGACAACCTACAGAGATGCAACAAGTGTGAAGATGGATAGTTTTTGTAGTTCGTTAATCCATAAGGTCACTCTGCACAACTGTTTGTACCACGGCAATGTTTCAGTGGTGGTTACAGCATCACATCTGCTTCTGATGCCAGAAAATCAAATTTTAAATCTGTCTCTGAATGAGCACCACAAATACAAGAAACTACTCGATAGTCTCATAAATTTGAAATGTCATGTTTGCCATCTTCCAAACAGGGTTTTTGGCAAATGGCTGCAGTCATTTGAATCCGAAAATATCAAGATGTGTTTGGATTGCTTTAACACTGCCAACATTAACAGCCAACTGAGATAAATGGTACTGAAACCATTTCCGAGAAGCAGCTGATAGATTCAAGTGGTTTCATCATACAAGATTTAAGGTGGGATTATAATGAATTGGACCTTAGTTCATGAATTTATGAGTTGTTTATGAATTGAAACTATTTTGATTCACTAAATCTCTTTAAAGATTTCCGGACTGAGCTAAACATCCAAAAGCACAACAGTGACTAACCCAATCAGGTATGTGTAGATGTCATCAAGCTCACATCAGCTACTGGACCAGTGACTTCAAACCAGCTACTGATTTACTAGTAATTGGTCCAGTGAAATGAAACCAAAAAAAGTAAGTATCACCATATCTAATGAAAATGATGATGTTAGCCTCAGCCTGCTCCACCATACAGAAACTACATCCCAAACACTATTACTGAAACAATATAAAGTAACATAGGAATGACTATAAAAAAATGAACTAACAAATAAATGAATAATTCCATTTGATTGTTAATTACATCATTTAATGTAATACTAACATTTAACATTAGTGATACAAAAATTACATGTTTAAGTTATGCAACCACACTATTGATGTACAAATCCACTTGTTTCTTGAGGAGTTCACTTTACGGTTCCAGCTGTGTGAAAATGTCTCAACACTGTACCAAAGTCTTCTTTTTTCACTTATGGTCGTACCAACTCTCGAGCTATACGTATAACCTTACTCCACCTTTGTTCTATTCTCTACCTCAGAGCATCCTTTTTCTGCACTGACATCATATTCATAAACTTTATGAAACATCTCTAAATATAAGTTAAAACATAAAATCTCCATGAGTGAAACTGAAAATTCATCCACACAAATGCGCTATTGAAAATTAAATTTACAACTTTAAATATTAAATGATTTCATTGTTTAATCTCAATAATATATATTAGTTTGTTGCATTTTTTTAATGACCGTATTTAAACTGATACGCTGCTATTTTTAAACACCGCTAGTAGAAGGTATTAGCGTGATACTGTCCAAACCTAACCTGGGTTTAATTAATCCACCTGAAGATGATATATTAAAGAATTTTATTGCAAAGTGAAAATGCTTTAATGTCATTACTCACTGACTCTGTTTGTGTCTTTATAATAAATAATCACTGCATTTTTACTCTAAAATTGATTTAAGAAGAAATTCACATTAGCTTTTCTCTCCATGACCTCCATCCATGTTTTATGATGAGCACGTTCTTTGAAAATATGCTGAACAATATAAAATTCAAAAATGGGTCAATAAAACAAGATATGTTCACTAGCCTGACATCATACAAACTAAAATCAAATTAAATTGGTTGTCTACATGACAGTCAACCCCATACATCGCTTGAGACCACTTGACTGTAGCGACAACTACAGTGATGATGTTTATTGGGGGCCTGAATCGCCCAACTGTCAACTCCCTCAGTGTCTCACTGAGCAGTGGGTCTTTACCCCTGTCTGTCACAGAGCTGCTCAAGCAGAGTGGAGAAAGCAGTGTGCATGAAAGAGAGAGACGCAGTGGCAGAAAGGGGACTGGCTGTGAGCTGTGAAGATGAGCAGAAATAAGCTCTTACCGAGGACGGCAGGCCGGGGGGTTTCCGAATCTTCTTTGGCTGGGTGTCTACGTACAGGTGAAAGAAACATAAGAAAAAGGGTCTTTTAGTCTTTAGACTTAAGAATGTAAACAAGTAGATGTGTTTGATGATTAAAAATTATGATGCATTTTACAACTCTGTAATTTAGATTACATACATTTATGAATATAGAAAACAATCAGAAAATGAAGACATTTAAAGTCTCTTACCTATCCCTCCCTCTGGCGGCCTTCTCCGGGGATTGTTTGGGTAAGAAGGATAAAACTGAGAACCAGATTTCAGACCAGAGGGGGACATGGCATCTGGGCTGGGTATCGCTATGTCACTGGGAAGAAAACCAGGCTAAACAGACAGAAACAGGAAGTTAGCAATTTTATGAATGAGGCAAAATACAGCATTGAATCAGTAGATATTAAATAAAAACTGAGAAGAAAGTAGAGTAATAAAATGTGGAGAATGAGGACATGCCTGCATACCTGGTTTACAAAGGAAGTGTACGGTGGCCTCTCGTTTTTACCTGTAAAGTAAAAGGGATGTTTTTGGAATTTCTGAAACTAAACCTTCCTATTTGACCAGAAAAGCTCAGAAAAAAAAATTCACTGTTTAGAAATTAATCAAATCATGCATGAGCATAAACCAATAGCACCATCATACAGTTTTTTTATTATTTAACCACTAACAGCTTTTTGCCTTAAAATGCTGTTACAGCAAGTTATAGCATACTGAGTTTGCTATAAGTTGCAGATAGCTCATTGAACAACATTTTTGGAGTGGAAAAAAAAATGTAAATAATACAAATGACTTAGAAAACAATTAAAATGGTTTAGTTTTGTTTTACACTTTACATAATACCAGAAAATAAGGTAGGCTGGTAAAAACAAAAATAATTCATCTTCACAATATATCTGTTGACTCAACAAAAAAAACAATTCACTGCTGCTTCTGCCAAGTGAAGTGTGCTTATTGTTAGCTTTAAAGTTGTCCGTAGCAGAGGAAAGCTTTTTGTTAATACGGGCAACACAAATGTTTTTTTAATAACACATCACGCATTGCCAATTTGAACATGATATTGCCGTTATGGCTTTTACAACTTTACACATGCCGGACATGCCTGCGAAGAGGAATGAAATCGCTATTCCTACTAGACTGTCCAGCTATTATTAGAAATCAGTAGCTCAACGTTTATCTTAACATTAGCAGTTAACTAACCAATTAGCTTAACAACATGACTGAACATTAGAAACTGAATTGGTCAAAGACAAATTCATATCACCATAAAAACTGATTTTTAATTGTACAAGAATGCTTGGGTTTTAATAAATGTTCCACTATGTTGTCGGCTCTATGGCTCACTATAAAATAAAATATGTTCACTTGTTTTTTAGCTCATTTTCTCTCACCAATAGTTGTGAATTACAAATCCTTTTGATATATCAGGCCCATTTTATTCAACACGAAAATGTCCATGTTTTTTTTATAAATGCTAAAAACAGTGTGTGAAAGAAAAAAATAAAAAAATAAATGAAGCAAAAACTTGATTTGAAAAAAAAAAATACATCCATTTTTAAACAGTACAAATGCACATGTGAGAAACTTCTGAGAAAGCAGAAATAAAGTTCAAGCTACTTTGCATCATCACATACAGTTCTTTTCTCTTGTGTTGTAATGATGATTCAGACACTTCCAAAGTGGGCATCTTCTCTAAAAGATTCGCCTTTTCAATTAAGGGTGTGTTTCGTGTGCGTGTGTATGAATGAGTGGGGACAGGAAAGTAACTTAGGGTGACTTTTGGCACAAATAGGAAGGAAGGAGGAGGAGTAGATAAGCCAGGAAGTTTATCAACTTTTCAGAGGAGATGTTGCTGGAAAGTCTGTCGTATCATTTGCCCCTTAATGAAACTATAAATATCTTATTATTTACAACATCAAACATTATTTTCAAAGACACAAAAGATTAAGAAAAAAAGTAAAAAACCCTCCAAAACTTCAAAGCCTCAAAGAGATGCGTAGCGTCTATACTCATTTTAACCTTGGCAAATGGATCAATTTTGAAGGGTTTAAAATAAATAAAATACATTGATTGTTATATTACAAACTGACTACTATACGTTCAGTGTGTATAGAGTGCATAAATCAGCCCGTGCAGTGACACACATTGAGAAGTATTGATGTGTTTTACAAATGAAAACTGGATTTTCTAAAGTACAGAAAGTCCAGAGATGCCCTCCCCTTTTTGTCGTATGCTCAGCTGCATAAAGCGCGCCGCCAGGGTAAACCCAGGGGAGAGTTTCTGCTTCACTGGCCTAACATCCCAACATTTAACGAATGAACACATGCGCATGCATGTAGCCACATATATTTTTCAATTCAAAAAACAATTATGAAGTCATGCCGACACCAAGCATACACATTTTCTTAAACTTGTAGAAAAACATTAAATATGAAAAATTATTTTAGGTAGGCTTGTTTAGGCTAGTAAAAATATATATTTATAGGTGTTTCTTTTTTAAAAAAAAAATTAGAGGGACATACCAGTGATCCCTGAACTGATGAATGGAGAAGATAAACCTTCATGTTCGTTGAAGTGGGATCCTTCTCCGTAGCCCTATAGAAGCACCAGGAGAAAACAAATCATATTCAACCTTAATAATCCATAAAAATGTAAAAATGCTGAAATAGGCACAAAGTACACTGCACCTGCACACATAACGATACACATCTCATCTCCATCCTATTTGCTTTCCTACCAGGCTTAGTGGTTACATTTGCTCTGCTTTTTTTTTTTTTTTTTTTTTAATTTACAGGATCTATGCCAAAAAAATCTGCATCAGTTTAGGGGATTCAAAATGACTTTCTTAATTATCAACTTGCGGTAATCAAAGCATTTTGCATCGTTTTCACCCCCGTTCCTTGTATTTACTCAGAGTTGTGCCAAGACAGTTACGATGGATGTGAAGCTGCAATTACTGTCGGGCTTCAGCAGAGGTTCTGAGCTACGGGAGAGCTTGCCAATTCAGGATTCTGGGCCAAACCTATTTGGTAGAAAGTTAAAAACTACCACTTCAAGTCAAATGTGGTTTACGGCAAGAAAAAAAAGCCTAGAGTTGTTGTGACATTTGGAGGAGAAGAGGATATGTTTTCAGCTCAGGCAAAAAAAATAGTGTGTGACAATATCGAGGCATCTGGTGTTAGTTCTTAGATTTATAAACGTAAACTTAAGTGGAACTAAAGAGCCTCAATCTTACCCGTCCCTGGCTGAATGAAGGGCCATTCTGTTCTGTTGAGCCCCAAGACCCAGAGCCACTGCGCTCATCTATTGCTGTAAAGACAAAAAAAAAAAACACAAACGAATGAAGATAAAATAACAACGATCTACAGAAGTTCATGACATGTAAGATTTAATATAAACTTGAAATCCTGAGAAATAACATGCATGGTTGCATAAATGTAATAAAATATTTTAATACACTTTAGTCAAAGAAACGGTCATTACGTCCGTTTTTTTAAAAGCCAAACTTCTTAACAAACCTAAATGAACTAGGAGAGTTGTCATTGATCAAAGATGTTTCTCTTCGAGCCACATTGCGATGTAAAACCCTTAATGGGGAAAACATGTATGAAATGCTGTGCGATGTTCCCATTAGAGTTCATTATGACCACTGAATAGCAGAAAATTCACCATTCCCTTCCTAATGTAATCCATGAGCTAAAAAGCTCAGACTAAACCGGGTTTAGATTACATTCAATGAACCTGACGCAGACAAACCCAGACAAAATGTGTTAAGACAAACAACCTGAACATCTAAAGCTTTAGGTAGAGGAAGGAGTGATGGCATAGCACAAAGAGAACACAGCCAAAGACTGGTGGAGCAGAAAACTCCAAAATACCCCCATCATCCCCTTCTCCCCGTCTAATGCACTAATGCTATCCAGGCTCTCTGGAGACACAAGGCTTAATTGCATGGTGATTTGCATAATTGTGCATATTAATGTGGCCTCCTTATGAATATTCATATTCTGTCTTTGATTTTTGCCTAATTAAAAAAATGTGTGTGAGAAAGCAAAAGAGTGAGCGAGTGAGAAGGAGAAAGCAAGGAGACAAGAGAGAGGGGAACGGCAGTGAGAGGGGTCTGGGTGAGATCAGCCGCCTGGCTGACGAGTGAGAATGAGCGATGAGACTAACAGAGCAGTGTAAGCACCTACACACGCTGCGACAGTCGTGATCTATGAAACCGATGCCATTAGCATCGAAAAATCAGACAAATGGGAAGAAGAGAAGACCTAGAACAATCAGCCGTACCCACTATCACATCCTTCCTGAAACAAGTTGGAACCAACAAAACTCTGCTCCACAGTTAACTAAATCCAGTGACACGAGCCTTCTGGTAATAAATAATAAGGACAGACTTTGTGTACACATGTGTTTATATAAACAGAGAATATTTCTAATTATTTGGTCACCAAAACACATAATCACACCTAAAACCTGCTATAAGCTGACCAACGAGCCGAACAAATCATTCCATCTTCAAAGCCCACCCATCCACCTATGATGCTTCCATTTGGCCATCAGGGGTGCAGAGAGAATAGGAGTGGAAGCATGGCAGAGCAGGGGAAGTCTGACAACATTGTTTCACACTTACTGGAGTAATTAACTCAAAGGCAATTAAAACAAGGTGAAGAGCTGTGGAGGTGCCGCTGACGCCTACTAGAACTCCAGCTAAGCGAGATCTTCCTATTATTGTTAATCTCTTGTCACATGTCAGATTGAACTCATGCTCATTGTCGATCAAACCTCACAAAATATTTCAAATACCATTTACCCATTCATGTGAACATCACACATGCAAGTATTTTAAAAATAAATCAATTATCCTTTTTTTGAGTCAACATTTTAGCCAGAAATATTTCAATCACCTTTTTTATTGATCCATTATTCCAACAATTTCTGATTCAGATTTTGAAGACAAATACAACTTAATCTAGATTTAATGAGTTTATCACCATGTTCTCCGCCCAACGTGAATTTAAAAATTTCAAAGCAGTTCATTTTTAAATATATCAGGCTGACTTTTCTGAGATGTGCTACGATAACAGGAGGTGAGACTTGCGTTGCAGTGCTAACACACCTTCTTTAAGTGCTTTGAAAGATTAACGGTTTTTCTGCTGTGTTTATTAATTCAGGCAGAAAATTAAGTTTTCCAGAGATTTAGATGTATTATTGTAACAGATTAGTAACAGATTTAAACTATTGTTTATATTAACAGGTAGCTTTTGTAGAAAAACAATTCAACTACATGTAATATTATATCATAGTTTATAGAAAAAAAAAGTTAATAGAACAATATATGTGAAACCTATAAAGTCATGAGTCAAATTTAACAATGAATGTTACTTATTTTGGTATTTCTATTTAAAAAACAAAAAAAATCATTTTTGTTGGATTCTTAAAACTCGCAATCAACATCCAAAACTTTGAGAGAGTAATCACAACATATAAACTGTAAAACACTACAAATATTTAATGATCACACATTAACATATTATTGTATAAAATTGTGGGATTAGCTTTGATGCAATGCATTCTCTGTATCCTTCTTTATTTCAGTTTGGCTTGTGTGGCTGTCTGAGCACTACAATACAAACACCGCTTTTCCATCTAAGCCCAGAAAAATATTTATTTTCTGAGCAACAAAGCTTTTTTTCATTGCTGCAGGCTCTGAATTTTTCTAATTTAGTTTTAGAAGGAAGCCACTTGCTTTTCAGATTTCTTCTTTTAGATGATTTGGTTTATTCTAAGACTGCTCACCCGCACAAAAAACCATGACAGGGTGATAATGCAAACTTTATGTGTCCAAATATTTAAAGAATAGCTTTAAAGTTAGCCACCATGTGCTAATTCAGTGTTTGTTGGGATCGATGGGAAATAAGCCTGTCACATTCCATGTATTGGTGTGTTTGTGTGTGTAACGGGGGTTGAAGACGTTGCCAGCAGCTGCAGAGGTGACAGAGGGGACGCCTGCCTGAAGGCTTGTGGGCTCGGCCAACTCTCAGCGCACACCGTCACACTCTGCCTCCCATACTTCTCAGACATCCCACACTCTTTGCCAATCCTCTTTTCCCCTTCATTCTTCGTGACACACTCTTCCGCGCGCATGCGCACACAAACGCGTACACACTTTAGCCATAGAGGAAGGGAGAGGGACACCTAATGCAATTAGCACCCCTCTGAGCACTTTTGTGTTGATGAATAGAGGTGGTCTGGTGGGCCACTAGGTTGCTCAGTATCGTTCCCGCGCTGCTGACTGCCTGAATATACATGCCTGAAAGACCCCAGAAATAGGACAATGCTCTTTAATTGACATCACTTCTAGTTTAAAGTTCTCACCTGTAGCAACAATCTCAATAGTGAAAAAGTTTTGGTTCTAATTTTTTGTTTTCTGATAAAAAAAAAAATCCAAACATTTGTTCTCATCTAATCAAAAGAAATCCATCCAACGTTTCTTTATATATATATATACATACACACGGTAGGATTCAATTTAATGTTAGCATTGTGACATTAGACAAATCTCACAGAGACTTTTAAACTAGCTCCTCCATGTGTTTCCACTTCAACTCTGGAGCGATTAAAGAGTACCTGCAGGATCTCCCGAAGTTAAAGCTGACAGCTCCAAGTATCGCTCCATAATGGGTGTCAATGACCAAGGGCCACACTTTCGGACACGAGGAGGGGGAGGAATTAACTCCTCACTGCTTAGTAATTGCCTGCTGTAATAGAAACAAACAAAATCCAGCCTTCCACAGACTGATCCCTCTATTCAACGAACCCTTTCTCCCATTTTGGCCACTCACTGCATGCTGGGCTGGTATAAGAGCCTGCAAGCTCAGAGTGAGGGACATTGTCTCAGACTCGAGCCATTTCCTGCGGATCAGTGGGGGTAAGAGTTCTGTGCAGCGTTGGGGGAGGAGTGTTTTACACTTCAGGGTGGGGGAGTCGTTTCAAGTCCATAAGCCCCTTCTTGCCTTTGTTCCTCAGTGGCCAAGTTCTCACTCTGGGGAACGCTGGGGAGTGTGACTCAATTTCACACACCAGGTTGGCAGGGTGACAGAGGAACGAAAGTGGCACGGCTTACTAATAACCTTCAGGAAGAGAGAAACGCTCACTCAGAGCCTTCAGGTGCTGGAGTGTGTTAACTGCAGCTATTTTACACTTTAAAACGAGAAGTTTAAATAACTTAGAAACTGCAGATGGTTCAATAGTACAAAATGTTTTCTTAAGTCACTAAGCCTTTCAGAACAAACTTTTCCAAATCTCTTTAGCAGTTTGTGGTCAATCTGGGGAAAAAACTACAGCCACCAAGCTCCTAACCTCTTATAGAGACACAAATATATTTCACATCTGTCGTTACAACTGAGGTAGAAACACGAAATGACATATAAATACTTTACAATCTCAAAGAGTAGAAAATCCATTTTCCTAGTTTGGCAACTCAACTTCTGACATACGTGTATTTTGTTTTAATTTTGTTAATATGCCGCCACACTTCTGTCCATTAAATATCACACGAATAAGCCGCTAACACAAATATTAGAACTTTTCTTATAGATAAACAAAGTTGTGAAAATGCTTAAGATGAAGATCCTACCTGTTCCACCAAAATGAGTGCTGGCCAGGGTCATTGTCCTGTTTTTCCCGTTGGCTACTGGAGGTGCAAACATCTACAAGACAAAAACAGAAGGACGCGATAAGTAACAAAGCAAAGCACTTCACACCTCCATTACAACGTAATTAAAATAACAAAATACACATTATTTAGGAGTGCGTGGGCTAGTTTTTTCTGAAGTTCAAGATAAAAAAACAAACAAAAAAAAATTTAAACAATCTGATTAAAAATAATGAAGAAAACAATTGACACCAACATTGACAACTTTCAACATTGCTTTGACACAGAATAATATAAAGTATGTTACAAATTATTTATTTAAAAAGACACAAAGAATTCAGAACTAGAGGCAGGTACTTTCGCAACTAAACCACAGACACGTATCTCACTCATCTAGACGCTTTACCTAACAGTGAAAATCCAGAGCCACTGTGGGCTTTACCACATCACTACGGTATGGTCTCCATGTCTGCTACATACAGTCTTCCAACACTTATCAAAAACTCAACCTTACCTTGCATTTCACTCTAACCAGGGGATTGTAAATAATCCAATGGTAGCAAATAAAAACATATTTGACAGCATCAACTAGAAACATCTTTGATAGGATGTTTCTATGTCTAACAGAGAGATGCTGTGGGACCACCAAACTTATTTAGATGAGAAAAGACACCTCTTTCAAAACTATCAGTCTGCTGACTCGAATTGGCAGCTGATCAATAAGAGCTCTTTTAACAGAAACTCAGATGTGCTGATAAACTGTCAAACACCCTCCACCCAAACTACAGCAGGAGGATCTTTTGCTCTCAATAGGATTTTTGTTAAAGAAAACCCTAAACAGTGTAATTCTGTAAGTTATTTGACTGTCTTTGTGAAAAATACAGCAATCACGAAGGAAGTTTTTGTCAATTAGTCCACATATTCCTAAATTTGTCATCTTAAAAAGTTTAATCTAGTGGTGATATTAGTATTTAAGAACTGCGAGGTAATGCCACAAATAAAAAGCCAATGCTGGAAATGAAACCATGGCTACTCCACAGCTTCTTGGAGATAAAGGACAGATTTTAACTGGAACTACAAGATGTTTATGTCAGCAAAAGCTTCAAAATGAAACACGAGTAAATAAAAACTAAACACCCCTATATGCTTTGTAGAAAATGTTAAGAGGAGAAAGCACTTCTAAAATAAGTGTTTCTGAAAAATAAAAATGTGACAAAACAAAGGTTGTCTAAGCAGCCTCGTTCATTTTGTGTAACTTGCTTTAAGAGGTTGTTAAAGAGACAAACTGCTGGCATCATTCCTACAATCTCCTCGTTCACAAACTATATTTTATTAGATTTTAGTTTACTGAATATACCCAGGCGTTGAGAAAGCAGATATCTTTATGCTGTGTGCATAATTGAGTTACTTTTATTTATTTGAAGCCTAAATTCATTTCCACCTGTCACCGACAAGTAAAACAATATTTTTACAAGCACAACCTCTGCAGTCTTGAATTTTAACATTACAACGTATTATTAATTTAAAAAAACGTTCCCCAATCTCCTCTCCTCATCACTTCTCTGCCTTATTCCTGTGTGGACCTCCAGCTCTACGCTGGAGATACATGAACCTGTATTGCATTCTGCCTTTCTCCCAGTCCACCCAAAAGCACCCAGACTGCTCTTACCGCACTGAAATCCAGGAGGTCGCTGAGTTCCTTGTCAGTTCCCACTGCAGCCATTCTTTGCTGCTGTTCGTTCATACCCTTCAGTCTCTAATAAACCCTACGAGAGAGATTTGCAACAACAGGATTTTAATTGCACTAGTAAGAACAACGAGAAGTTTAATGTGTCCTTTGGATAAAAATAAATAAAGAAATGTGATGATTGAAGTCAAAGCTATTTAGACTGAATCACAACTCTTATTTCAACCCATGACAAGAGTGAAAGTAGCTTCTTTCCCGTTACAAATCAATCCAGAAAAGGTGTCTATGTTTTCACCTATTCACCTATGTGAATAGGTGTTATTACTGTCTCGTGGACAATTAACGCAATTTTCCTAGTTGTTTATGATGATAGAAACAATAAATAAGTGGTTTTAAGAAAAGATGAAAACCTGTCAGCTGGCTACGACATACAGCTCGCATTCCTGTCATGCTGAATTAAAGACAAATGGCAGGAAGAAAACAAAAGACGGAATGCAGCAAAGAAAAAAAAAACACACTGAAATTAGCTTATTAAAAAAAATACCATGTCTTCCCATCAGACACTTCCTTGTGATCCAACCAAAGAAAAGCACGTCGTAAATAGATGAAAACTGCACGTTTAGTCACTTACAAGTGAAAAAAAAATTTGCCTTTTATTTTACACAACCACGGCAACTAACGCAACTACACGTCAATCACTGCAACATAAAAGGGAATGTAATACACTTACAATTACAGACATAATTGGGACTATTGTTAGCCCAAGGAAATGGAGGTGAAAAGCAGAGCTAATGACTGTATGCAAACACGTCATTAACAAATTACCATATGTCAACTCAGAAAAGAAGCTTGTCAAAAGACACAGAGAGCATGAACGCAGGATTTAAAGAGTATTTTGCGTTCCAGCGAAAGCCCAGGGCCGACTCTCTGATGCTAAAGCAGTGAGGGAGCTGGTGGTGAGGGGAGCCAGGAGAAGAATAGAGGCACTTGGACACCAACAGGTGGTGTGCTTTTACAGCCTCTTTTGTAATTCAGAGCTAACATAGGAAACAAAAAAGGAAAAAAATGGATTCACATCTTAAGTGAGCATGGCTGGTTTAAAACTTAACAAAAAGCCAAAACATTCATATCCAGAAAAAAAAACCTCCCAATTTGAGATAGTTTTATAATAATGAAGTAAATCAAATAGAAAAAAAACATTGTATTTTATGTCAACTAATGAGTTAAACACTGATAACTTGTGAAAATAACAAAAATGACACATTCATTCCGATTCCACTTGACCTCAAACATCAACTCAAACTTTAAAACAACTAGTTAAAACACAACAAAATACAATCAATCCATAAGATTTTATACACAAGAGTTAAGTGGAGTATTCAGAGAAATACTCCATTACTTCAGCTAGTAATGGATCAATATTTCTAAGAAGGAGATTATGGGGGTCTTTGTCACCCAAACATAGTCTATCCACAAAAATAGTTTTAAGAAAATAATTCTCAAAGTAATGACACATGTTTAATAAATAACAACAACTAGTTCCAAACACTTATATACCAGATAAACTAAAACTAATTGTAAAATAGCTTTGAAATATATGATCAAATCTAGTTGTAGTTGATCTAAAATCTAATCTAAAAAAAAGATTTTTAAAAAGTTAGAAAAGTAAATGTGTTGATCTTGAGCTTTAGTGTCAAAATTACACTCATTTGTGTGATCAACAAAATACATCTAGAAAAAAAAACTAATAAAACATTTTTTTAAAAAGCACACATTAGTTGGACATTTCCAACATCCCCCCTTCTTTATGGATCAAAAACTACTACTACTAGGCCACATCCAGATCCAACTTCATGCTAACAACTAACCTATTCTTCAGTTCTTTGCAGCTCTGTTGACATTCATCTCAAGGATGGTCAAAACTCATTTGGAGTTTCCGTTTAACAAAAAATTGCCACTGATCGTGGGGAAAATGGGGATCTGGAGTCAAAACTTGAAGTAAAACTCTCAAGAGTTTAGAGATTATTAGGGTTCATAATGAGGGAGTTATGTGGAGGTGGGGGTTGGAACAAGAGGAATTTCCTGCCAAATGTGCAATAAAATAACTCTAACTAGTGATCAAATAATGATAAAAAAGATTTTTAAACTAAGTTTACAAACCGATCGGATGTGAGGGAGAAAACTTTAAGATGTAAATCTTCGTTTTATCTGAAATCCACACCAACATTTTATCATGTTAACATTTAATATTCCATTTAAAAAAAACTGAGGCGGACTAATAGTTTTTACATTAATGGGGTCTCTTTTTAAAGCAGAACAAAGGAGTAATTTTCTACTCAGAGTGGTCGATGCTGAGACCATCACACACTCTGATCACCTCCTCAAAGCAGACAAAAAACACACAATCCAAAAAACTTTTCAACAAATGCAGGCGTCAAAAAAATGGGTGTCAATGAAATCAAACTCAAATCCAACTTTACCCCAAACTGTGAAGTGGAAACATGTGTTTTTACCTCTCCTTTCCAAGTGTCCGATATCCAAGAGTAAGAAAAAAAACGAAGGCTTGTGAAGAGAAGAAAAAAACATAAACTTCAAGAGAATTTCGACCTCAGCGCCTGAAATGCATTGGAGCAGTAATGTTCTTCCTTTTGTCCCGAGAAACCTGCTTTTTTCCACGCAGCGCACACGTGTTTGCTTCAATGTAACAAGTCTGTATGCAAACAAATCTATTCTAGTAACTAATCTCTCGTCTTCCGTTTTTGTTGTTACAACTGAGATGATTTCATTCTTCTCGCAGACATCTTCACCACCTCCGTCCACATTGTCAGACGCAACAACCGATCCCTCCGCACTCAAACTGAGGCCCTTCAAACGCCAGCGGTGTCCGATTTCAAACGCCTTTCACAACCAGCTTTTTTTCTTCACGAAAAAAATTACGCTTTAACGCTGACGGATAGTAAAAGTAACGGGAATGTTTACTTACGACATTCAATATTGATTACTGACTCTATAATCCTCGAAATGCATGCGCTCCAGCAGTACTATATCATCTTGCGGAAGGCTACAGTCAGAAAGTTACCTGCTATTACACAGCAGCAGCTTGGCGAGATGGCACGATAAATGCGAAACATCCCAGCCTATAGCAAGATGGAAATGTTTGATTGACAGCAAGACAATCCAATAAGAAGCAGGAACATCCATTTAAACCCGCCTTTGTGATGACGCTGTCTTTCCCTGTGTGCTCTGGGCTCCAACATGCCCGCTGACATCATTTTAATTTCTAACTTACTGTGCGCGCCTGTCTTTTATTCGCAAAGAGCAAAATTTGTGTCTAAAAAATATATTTAGAGCTTTTTTTTTAATAAAAAAAAAAACCTAACTATTTCATTAATGATTGATCAAATTGTTTAGTAAATATCTATATAGGTTTTGTTTAACCTATATTACATGCGAATTTGCATGTTATAGTTATTACATATGAAAACACTAATTTTTATAACAAATTAAAGTTTTCTATAACAAATTGTCGCTGATCTAAAAGGATATGTGATATAAAAAGGTATTTTTGTATATGTGCATGTTAAATATAAATATATATACATATAAACACATATTTATGTGCGTAAAAAAATACTGTACATTCATAAATAAATATATGTATACATACACACGTGGCGCAGTGGTTAGCACAGCATCAAGGTTTGGGTTTGAGTCCCAGGTGGGACAAGGTTTGGGACACTGGCTTTCTGTGTGAAGTTTGCATGTTCTTCCCGTGTAAGCATAGGTTTTCTTTGGGTACTCCGGTTTTCTCCCACCTTCCAAAAACATGCATATTAGGTTGATTCACCACGATGAAATTGCCCCTAAGAATATGTGTGTGGCCCCGCAACAGACTGGTGACCTGTTCGGGGTGTACCCCGCCTCTCGCCATGAATCAGCCAGGATAGGCTCCGCCCCCCCCCCCCCCCACACACACACACACACAACCATGTTTGGGATAAGTGGTTTAGAAGACAAAACTAATATATCTAATTGCATATATACAAATATATACACATATATATATGTGTGTGTGTATTTAAATACACACACATATATATGTGTATATATATATATATATATATATATATATATATATACGTGGCCTATATATTTATTTATGTGGCCGATATTTATATGAATATACAGTATATACTTTGTATATATATCTAAAAAATGTTTTTTTATATGTGTGTGTGTATATACACATACTGTACACATATCTGTATATAGGCATATACACACTTATGTGCATGTGTACTGCTTTTCTAAACGGTATGGCAAACATAAGACCAACACTCCACTGGTAACTGCCTTCTCTGAAGCAGAATGGAGGAGGGAGGGCAGAGTGTAGGATCACACAGAAAGGGGCCAAAAGAAATAGTTCAGGGAAAACAGTTTGAGCAGAGAGGAAGCACTGCATGAATCTACCCTCAACATTAAACTTCTCTATTTAAAAGTAAATTAAATAAATGATAGCGGTTACCTTCCATTCAATCGTCCAGAATTCTATCTAAAAATGGAAAAGAATTTAGATTGCATGTTGGTGCATTCATTCAGCCTGAGTAAAATACCTTCCATGTTATTCTACAGACCTGAAAAGAGAAAATAACCTTGCATTTTAAAAGTGTACTTAGGTGTTGGACAGCTGTTGTATTTACCCTAAGGGCGAATTTTCTTAGCGAGGAGGAAAGCTGAGATGACCCCTCTTTGTTTCCTGTCCAGTAACCATGACATATACACATACCTTCTTTGCAAACAGTCAAAACAACAGTTACAAAGACTTTGAAATACATACCCAAAAAGACGATGTACATATACATATGTGTACGCAGATGTAAATACACACATATAATATGTACTTGTGTATATCTAGTAAGACCGAAGCACATTATTGGAGTCACTGTATGCGCGGAACATCCATACTCTTGGTCTAAGCGACAACAATAAAGGACAGATAAATGCAAATTATACACAGCTTTTTAGTGTTATTATCCACCCGAAGCCTCAAAGCATGGAAAGGAGGATTTGCTGTCAATAGGACATATAGGTAAATAATCCATTGAGTGTCCCCTGGGTAAAAGAAAAGCTTTGGCACAGAACGTTAATTAGTTTTGTTGACCGTCTTAGGAATGTAATGGGGTTATAGCAAGGAACAAACTCACATATGGGCCGTAAATATCTTCACAAACATTTCAGACACACATATGGGTTGTTCATTTCACATACACAGGTAAGCCAGACGCATTCACACACAGCACAAACAATCATAGCATCAGAAAGTCCTTAGTGATCAACAGATGGCCATCTTAAGTTATTTGTCTACTAAGACCTATTTAGATCCTTGCTTTCCAGACTGTATTTGCCAAAAAATCGAATAGACCAAAACATCTGTTTAGGGGAAATAAACATCAAGTGAAGTCAGAAAAAAAATCCTCATATTTCTGCTTTTCCAATATACATCATGCTCTGAATAAGAATGCTGCTGTTGTCAGTATTCGCAATGAGGCTTGTAAGCTCTCCAAGTAGTTTGTAGTAACAGCTGGGTCTGACATGGAGAGCATGTATGAGGGCAGCCAGTCTGAAGAAAAGGAGGGGGCGAAAGAAAAAGACCTGAAAAAACATACAAAGATCTTCACCTTAGTGAAGGCACAGTGCATCTTAGGATGACACACCATTGAGATGTCTCACCAACTGCTAGATATCCATCAAATCTGAGTGTGAAATGAGTTTCTACATGTTATTTCCTTCCTGGACATACGTATTTAATTTACAAGTGGAGTGAAACTAGTTTTGAGTCAGTGCTAAAAACAATATATTTTTTTATGTTGATAAATTCAATATCTGAAAAAAAAAGGCAACTTTTGGTGTGAAATAAGTCAATAACGAAGCACTGCTGTCTTTCATTTCATTTGCTTTTACAATCAACGTGGACAAATCAGAAAAAAAAACAGAATTGGGGTTTATTAAACACATACAAAGTGGGTGATCCACCACATGGGAACTGGGAAACATGTGGCAAAAATTCATAAAGAAATAAAATAAAAGCACAAGTATGTTATTGATATTACATTCTGAGCACAATAGATGGTTAAAGGCTGAATAGGGACAAGATGGTGTCACACAGGCCCTTGACAATTCCTTTGAGCCATTCCCAGTTTTATATATATGTAATTAACAACAGATGCCCATGGAAAATTAGCATATGCTTGGCACATTGGTGCTAATCGGTCATATATTTCTGCGTATTAATAAAACATTTTGTTTGCTTCCATACAGGTTTGAAAGGCATTGATTTCTCACAGGAAACAATTTATAATAATCTGTATCAATATAGGATAACTGCCTAATCTTTTTTGGATCATATTCTTTCTGTCTTTATCTAACAATGCTTTGGTAAGAACAAACAAAGGAGTGTATCCTGCATCATGGCTTAGTAATATGACATGTACAGCCTTTGAATGTGGTAGATTACGCCAACTCTCAAACGACAATCTCATAGTTGGTGTAGCACGAAGAAAACCACTCATGCAGACTAGACCACATCACCAGGTTATATCACACACAAGGGTAAGCTTGTAAATGTGCTATATAGGTGGCAAGCATAACACACACAGAGCTTGGCGGAGAGGCAAGCTGCTCACCTCGCTCCACACAGAGCCCCTCTCAGCTTGTAATAGTAGAGGCTTAGGTTTGGGTGGGGGAAGGGCAGAGGTGCACAGGTTTCTGATCAGACAAGAAAACTAGGCCAAGACCAACAATCCCTCTCCCAGTAGAGGCTCAGCCCCTCCTAAATGTTATAACTTTGTTTCAGGGCTGCGACAATCACTTGTCATTAATGGCGAGTGATTTTCTACCACAGCACGTGTATTTAGAAGTATAACAGCTTCTCATAGCCGGGCCATGATTCATGCTTTCTTGCCCCTTTGGAAGCCATCCTCCAATAAGAGTTAGAGTCTGAGGGTAGGAGCGGATAGATTGATAGTGTTGGCTGAGTGCCCATGCTCTGAGTCTATCTGAGCTGAAGGGGAGGAGACAGAGGGGAATCTATCTGTTGTGTTCTCTGTGCTCATGATAAACTGACTCCCGTCAAGCTTTTTCTTCCAATTACCGCTCACCTGGCAGAAAAACACCCAAACTCACACTCACACACTTCCACCATGTTAAACAACAATGAGATTTGGGGAGGATGATTTAAAGAGGGCAATAATCCTCAAGGTTATGCTCTTCCCATTCACTGATAGTTAGAAAACAGAAGTCAACCAGCACCAATTGTTTTGGGACAAGTTAGAACAGCGTATCTCTGAAATCAAACAAGGAGCAGAATAAAACCCGTATTTCTCTTCATCACAAATAGGACCATTGTCTGTGGAAAATATAGTGTCCTTCCCTCTTATCCTCAAACTGTAATTCCCAGCAAGCTCCACAGTTAGAAAGAAAATGAGTTTGAGGGATTGTCTGTGACATTAATCCTCCCGTACACCACAGTACCACACAGGATCCAATACAGATAGACAAACACAAAAGTAAATCAACAATCTATTTACTCAAGGAAAAACTGAACCAACATTGTTCTGGCTTCTGTCTGCTCTGATTTTACAATAGCTTCTCTGCCTTCCTCTGTCTTCTCTGCTGAGTTTATGAAACCCCCTCCCAACCATCTTAGATTCCAATTTTGTGCATTTGCATGGGCACCCCTGTTCTACCACCCACACTTCAGGTACACCAAACACAACGCTAGCTTTATGTTTACTAAGCTGGACAATTGAGACGCCCACTTACTTCCACAACCATGCATCTGAGCAAAAAGTAGATAGACTTTGGTGCTGGCTCATTTCTAGACAGAGGTTCGAGAAGAGAATTGGACAGTGGAAAAGACAAATAGTGTGACTAAGAAAAGTAGGCCTGTTTCAGTCAATATGTAGAAAAAATTCACTTTTTTTTTTTTTTTTTAATGTATTCCCACGTTTAGACGCCATCTCTCAGTACACATAACTATTTCCTCTCTGAAAATAATACAGTATATATTGAGGAGGTGTGTAAAAAGTCACATGATAACAATCAGATCAGAGGTTGAATTGACTCTAAATCAATTGAAGTAGGCATGTCAGAGCTGCCCAGGACAGGAGGGGGGAGAGAGGGAGTGAAAGGGAGATAGATGTGAGCCTGTGTGGGGGAGGGAAGAGGAGATTGTTGGTGCCGTGGGAGCACTGCAACAACAATAACAGCAGTGTGTGCATGCGTGTGTGTGTTTGAGAGAGTGACAGGATGAATGAGTTAGAGTGGAAGTGGGGATGTGTTATGGCTCACAAAAGTGATGAAATGACATCTCCTTTACTTCAGCTCACAGCTGCTATTGCAGCAAAGAACACACTGTTGAGATATCTGACCTTCTATTTTCTTTGATAGCCGCTGGTCAGAAGTGTCTGCCTGTCTGTCATGTTCTTCTCTAATTAGCTGGATCTGCACACAGACTCCAGTGTGTCCACTGAAAACAGATTTCTGCTTATTGATATTCATGTCATCAGTTGTAATCTTCTTTTCCTGGGGGTTTAATGGACAAAAACATATGCACAAATACCTCTCGTAACCACATTTTTGTCAAAATATTCGTCACATATTTCAATTTTCTTTAATATCCTTAAAGTGTGAAGAAATCAGTGTATCACTTTGTTACCTGAGTCACTCAGCACAATGACAATAAGCTGGTGATTAAAAAAACTGGCATTAAAAATTATGATTATGAATAAATTTGGGTTAAAGCTTATCTTTTCGTTGTTTTCTCCATTTCTTTCATCTCTTTTTCTCCTCCCCTTCCCCCTTTCTTTGCAGATTAGAATTCATTAGCAATCAAAGAGCCTCCAGAGAGCTCCAGCTCTTAATTACCTACTCATTTGCATTTTTGCATATTAATGACTGCGGGGTTTTGGTGGGGTTTTTGCCGCAGTGGTTTAAAGGCACCTCAGTCCTCTGTTCTCTAGAGAGGAGAGATGGCCAGAGGCAAAACTCAGAGTCTGTCCAATCCCCCCCAATCTTTCCTAATGGGAGCTGGATGGGGGGAGTTGGGATTTGGTTGTGTTGGCTGGGGGCGTATGGGACAACTGGGGTGTGGTGGTGAGGGGGTCCAGCAGAGGGTTCACAGGTTAAAGGTCAATGTCCCTTATCAACATAAGAAAGAACACATGTCCTCGATACTCCCTAATTATTCTCATATTGAGCAATTTAAACACCTGAACTGAACAAAATACACCCTGAGAGAATCTGGAAAGCTATACTGCAGACATTGCTCATGTGTGTATTTACTGGAGACAGCAGCTAGTTTGGATAAAACTCGTGTCCCTTAGTGTACCGAGGCGGGAATATTTTACATCCCAAGAGAAAGATGTGTGTTGGTGAAAATGAGGTTGAAATGTGTGTGTGTTGCCGTTTTCTTTCACATAAGCCCATACTCATAACGGGGAGTGAGGGGCTCGTTTAATGTACACACTAATGATGATGCACAATCATTTGTGCCAGCAAAAAGATAAAATATTGGCGTATACGTACATGGTAAAACATCGAAGTAGGAAATGTGCACATGCATACACACACATTCTGGACATGTTTGCATGCATGGACTAGGGGAATGATATCACAAGAGACGTCAGACAACAGCTCCCAGGCATCTCCTGGCCCCTGAAGTGCTTCTGTTCCTCTTATCCAATATGTTTAGACTACAACAGTGATGTCTGAACATGGAAAATAACACATACCCCACTGCGTTTTTAGATACCCAACAAAACAATTAATGACCTGTCCCCTGTAGACATCTGGACAACAAGTTATACAATGCTGAAGAAACCATTTTCAACTCCACAGGGATTTATCTCAGAGCAACTTTTGAAAGTAATTTTGACTTGGATCATAAATATGAATACCTACACTCTATATATAAGAACTACAAGTAGGTTATGTGTTTTTTCCTCATACTACAGACTTGATAGCATGCTGCAACGTAGTGGGCTTACATCTACTTAAATGCTATTAGTGGAGTATTATAAAGTGTGTATGTGTGTGCACGTGTGTGTAGGCAGGGCCTGAGGACTGCAGCAATGTGTGAGCTGTTGGGGTGGGGTTAATGAGCTATTCTATGACCTCTGTCACCCCTTTGGATCCCCTCAGGGGAACAGGCTGAGACAAACAGGAAGACGGGGTGACAACAAGCCTGTGGTTGTGTGGTGCCTCTGGACTTCATCTGCAAATCAGATATTCAAAATTGAAACAATAAAAGTGCACTCCTTGCCATCTTTTCACCCAAACCTTAAATGCCCATTACATACCTGTTAGTTAGACCAACATCCAGTGTTGGAATTTCTTGTGTCTAATTAAAAATCAATCTGAATCAACTTTTTATTTTTTTTGTGCGAGGTTTGATTTGGATTGCAGTGTGTGTACATGCATAAAACAAAAAAATGCAAACATGGTTTTGTAAGGTTGTGCAAAAAGAGTTGGGAGTGGGTTTAAAAATGCTGTGGATGATCTTTTTCATAGCAGTGATATGACTGCCACCTTGTGGTGAAAACAGGGAACATAAAACGTAACAAACCACTCATGTCAAACTCTTTCAATGACCAAAACATGTCAAAATAATGTAATCTCACTTAACTATAGGATTAAATACATTTTGAAAAACCAATACATAATGGGTTTACTGGAATGTAAACTGTTAGCTATTTTGACCCTTCAGGAAACTGCAGTTTACAGAATGATCTCATATGTTTATGCACCATCATCCACTGTTATTTCTACAGTTATCCTTGAAAAGAAATCAAAATAACCACACAAAACGTTGCAACCACTGTTTTTAATAGAAAGTTTTTGTATTCTTTTAAACCAGACAACCAGATACCAGACATTTTTGAGTACATTTAAAAAAGAAAAAAAAAACAGAAAAGAACAAAAAATGGAATTATATGGTTTAGAATGTGTGAATTTAGTGGTCTCATATACAATTCTATTGATTTTCTTTGCCAAAAAAAGTGCAATTTTTCTGAAAACAAGAATCCCAGATGTACTTCCCTGTAGCTTCAAACAGATATGGACAGATAAAAAAAAAAAAACGAAAAAAAAAAAACTGAAAATAAAGGGTGTATGTTGAAAAAAAATTACACTGAATCACATTAGGAAAAATGATCTGCTGCCCTCTTCAGGCAGAAGCTGTCAATTTACAGTGTGTATTGTTGGGGTACTGTGTATTCTGATTTTTGGGAGAAATTTGTTATAAACAAAGTGGGGTCTGCATATTTAGGAAGAGCGAAACAAACAAAAAAAAAAATCAAACACGTGGGACATGATTTATTTTTACTTATGTGATTCAATGATATTTTTTTTATGTTTAGGCCAGAATTTTGTCATTTAAAAATGTCTGGACACCAAAAAAAAAAAAACCTAAACAAAACAAAACAACCCAGAACTTATACATTTGTGGAAATTGGTAATGATTGAGGAACAACTCAAACAATAAATAGAAGTCCATGTTATTTCTCCCAACTTAGATCATTTATTGAACTGCTGAATGCTTATTAGAATCAATATGTTTCATCCGCTCTGCTGCATGTGTTGCAGACTTTAAGGCCAAAAGACATTTCTGTGCTGATTTGCAAATGAAAGGGATGGTTGTTTCTTACATTTTTAGGCTTAAACAAATGCCAGATCCAGTCTTTGTCAGAAACAGTTATGATGTGGAAATTCGGTAGCAGATACCACACTGCATGTTTAACATTCAGGATATATTATTATAGCCTTCTCAGAAAGCTTTGCATCTGTTAATAAGGGGTTCTATTCAAATAAAAACTCTCCAGCAATGAAATCAACAGAAACTCTCAACAAGTTTGAGAACAACTGTGTGGCGGTCCATTCTATGCACTCCGACCTTCACAATTTTCTGGCTATGCAGCAAGATGCATAATAGGTTTGCTGGTGGGATAGCTGAGATGTATTTACGTCTGCATGAGGTGGCAAATTAAGCCATCTTCATCGTAGACACTAACTATTCAAGTTTTCTTGACATGTCATATGTGTGTAAGTATATATCTATATGTAGTCTATATATACATACACACACACACACATATTTAAATAATGATTTATATTTAGAAAGCTTTGAAAAATCAATCATTGACAGGGTGACATTTGACAAATAAAATACCCCAAGAATAAAGCAAATAATAGTGATACCCTTAATAGAAAAAGCGCCTTTCGCAAAGTGCTTTTGTTACAATCGCAGAAGCTGAAAAAAGGCAGTTACGTAGCGCTACATCGGGGCCTTTTCTGTCTCCATGTCTATTACACAGTACCAAGATCATGAGTCTGAACAGAAATCAACATGACTCACATCCTTTAAACTAACCTAAATAGAAACAAAACAAATGTAAATCACAGTTTGAAATCATGGAATGTCTCCTTAAATTGGTTTTAGGTGACTTAAAAGCATCTCATCCAATCCTCTCTCCCTCTTTTCAGTTCACCACAAGAGTGCATGATCTCAGATCAAAGACCAGTCTGCAGCAAAAAGATGGAGACTGACTCCAGAGATGAGGAGTAAAGTGAGCAGAGAGCATGCAGCTCTTTTCCCTTCTAAATCTAAGTCTGAGTAAGACATAATCCCAAATGGCTTTGTTTTCTAACAAACAATTCACTGGTTCAATATTAGATGAAGAAAAAGGTTTGGTCGCAGCCACTTCACAATAAAGAGACTCTTCCTGTTTTCATCTTGGTGGGGAGACTATTGTATTAAATATTGGTTTGAGCAAGACAGGAAAAGAAAAGTGTAGCACAAAGACAGTTTAAACACACAATAAAACTGAGCAGACACAAACCCCCGATGCATAGCAGTGTATTTTCCACCTGAGTAGTATTTGAAATCAAAGGATAAGCTCATCTGTGGCAACTTCTTTTTTGTTACAATTAGTTTTTGTGGTGATAAAATTTCTAATTTGGCGAATAAACATTGAAGCATTGCTCCACAAACAGGCCGACACCTGGACTGCTTAAATGCATCTCTGACAACAACGCTAAGCCTTTCCCAACCACCCAGGTTTAATCCTCTTCCCTGTATGCCAACCTTCGCATCCACAGAGACTGAGCAAGACTCAAAGTGCAAACTGTCCTCTCTTGGCTGAAAGCCTCTCAGAAGGACCCAGGGCTGTCTGTGGACGTGCCAGAGCCACACTGTGCATGGTGTCGTACTGCATATGCTTGTGCTCAGCTTGCTGTAGAACAACAGCCTGACGGAAAACGCCCAAAAATCAGGTGTGCAGCATAATGAAGAAGGAAAGCAAGCAGCTTCCTCCTGCTTCCCTTAATCCTCCATAATCAAATGAAGGATAGGACGGCCATTGGTATCATAATTATCATGCCATCTACGTTTTGTTTTGCGGCCTTCGTAGATAGTCAGTTAGAATATTTGATAGAGTCAGAAAAAAAGCACATCAAGGTCAATTTTTGGGATGAATTTTAAAGACTGGCTCAGCCTATTCTGTGTCAGCATAGCCTTGGTCTGGGGCTGAGGCTGGGGTTTCACCAGTTGTGGAGCCAGGGAGATTGATAAGACGCATAGTTTGAAACTGGCTGTACAAATACACTTTTAACACACAATTCAAAGAAAGTCACTTCAGTAATGAGCCAAATTTGGTTTGGAAAATTTTGAAAGAAAAAAAGGAGATGAATATCTTTCTGATGAATAATAATTTAACAAAAAGCTAAAAATTGACCATCGGTAAGGCACTCCGAGGCCTTTGATAATTTGCTGGGAGTGAACCTCAGCCCCACGCTGTACAATACAACAATCTGGAAACATAAAAGCACAACAAACTTAGTGTTGCCCAGACAAAGCCACAGTCTGTTTCAGCTCGAGATGATTTCAAACTAATTCAAACTTCTCAGAAAGTGAATTAAAATGACTCAAATTAGCAGAGATCTGGGTTATTAACAGTCTTTGAGAAGGTAATTAGTTTCCAACGTCATCGGTGAGAAAGTTGAATGCTTGATAATCTCCATCTTTAACATCAAGAAACCGCAGAGGAAAAAGTGACCTGTATTATCTCAGCTATCAGCTCACAAACAACACAATTGTTTTCAGAGAAGCTTCACTTTCTGTCCAGATAAAGTAGATTTATAGAATCTCACATTATGTGTGTATATAAATATATAAATGTTTTTATTGTGACATGGAGAATCTCTTTAAGAGCTTTGAGCTTAAAACATTAAAACTCTGGTATTCCAACATGAGATGCTAGCTTAAAACACCCAGTAATGTGAAAGAAAGCCATTCATTTCTGCTTTGGTATCTGTTGTTGCTGGACGAGTGTATATTTTTTAAATATACTATACATGATTACTTGTAAAAAGGGGTTGGATGGACTCTTTGAGAGACCGTTGAGTATTGACTAGACGGCTCTGTGTCTATGGAAACTCGCAGGTCTTTCCGAGGTCTCCAATCCTCCCACGAGCAGGACATTTAACATTAGTGCAAACTTTTGCTCTCTCAGCTCAAGCACCATTTCCAGTGCTATCAGGCTTTAATCCAGAACCCCACCCCAGCACCCTGTTACCCCACCCACCTGGCACAGCATCCCTACACCTTAACACCCCCCCCCCCCCATCTCCCAGAAACACATGCACACTTGCAAACACACAAGCACCCACAACCATGTGAAATTGGCTGCAGCACAAAATATTATAAGAAAAACAGGTGTCGACAGAACAAGCTCCACCTCCTTAAACTTCTATTGTCCACAAAAATAGAAAGAGTGAGAGGAAGCAAACTCAAGTAAAAATCTTTCCAGTCAGGAAGGCCCATACTGGAGAAATTATAGACATACTTTCAGAGTCTTTAATCTGCAATGGACTTAAAAGAAAAACATGATTAACCAACTAACAGTAAACTTGAGGCTAATTTAGGGTCCAATTAAAATGGCTGACAGCTCTCAAGATTACCATTTTCAGACATGGTGGGTTTAAGCAAATTATGTGAAGTACCACGACGCATAAAGATCACAAAGCAGACGTTAGATCACCTCGTTCAAACCGGTTTGCAAGTGGGAGTCAAACTGTGCAACCTCCCTTACTTGGATAGAATGAAAAATTATAAACCAAACCCTTTAAGACATTCCCAAACTCTGACACCAACTACTGGTAGTAAACAAAGACAAATGCAAACCTGCATAAGGAGAGACACTAAACACACAGAAGTGTGCAATCTTTTTATCCCAAAAGATTGGACCCTTAGAAACTCTGTTTCTACTGAGAACACACGTTTAAGAGTAGCTGGCAAACAGATGGAGTAGATGGAAAGTTTGTTTATCTAGGTCGGAGACCCTCCAGCTTCGCAGCCAATGGAGTGGCATGTTCATGTACACACAAAAAACATGCATGCATTCACATAAAATCTTTCTTCCAGATTTATTCTCTTCTCACCACTCATTTTAAGGGACTCTGTAAAAGCCAACATGAAGTGCATTTAGTTGCATAAATTAGTCTATTAAATCTCTAAATTCATTAAGAGTGAAAACTTGTCTGACGTTTTCATTAGCCAACTGGTACTAGACTACCAGTTTGATATTCATCTTGTTTTTTTGGATAATTGGAAATCAAAACATGAACAATGCACTCAATTTCACCAGTGAGGGGATTTATATATAAAAAAATGCATCTCATTTGTTAACTGATTTGTTTCAAAAGTACCCGTTTTGTTGCTCAAGGTCTCCCAAGTAACAAAGTGCAATCATAACCTGCCTCTTTCTAATTAGGGTGCAAATGGACGAGTAGTTCAACTACAGCACCGCAACAGAAAAAAAGTAGGTGAGGAGGGGGATCACATGTCTTGACTTAAAGGCTCATTGTGCTCGCATGATGGAAAACAACAACAAAAAAGTTGGATTTTGAGTAAGACAACTTGTTATTTTTAAGACTTAACACATCCAAACATATGGAATGAGACTATTTGGACAGCCATGTAAGCTCTGATGTTTTCTTTCTTTCATGAAGATAAATGGACCTCGTGAGCATGTTTGTGTTTGATTGAGACAGAGAAAGTGCACTGGGGGTGGCAAACCCAGGGTGCATGTTTGAACAGGCTGTAGCTGACTCACTCACACACTGATGATGTGGCCAGAGGGACCCTGAATGCCACACAAGCACATGCACACATGTACATGTAAACACACTCGTACAGTAAACTGCCAGCACCAGGCTATAATAAAATGATATCCTCTTCAGGCTGGTTTAGGGACATTAAGAGGAGTATGGGACAGAAAGAAAAGATCTGATTTGATCCCCGCCTGCTTGGAAACATAGCTGAGCTGGGGGAGATTATTTTTTTGGAATGCAACAGACATTGTGAGATCCCCCTCCTTTTCTCTCGTTCCCTTCCCCCACCAACCAGCTGCAGCTGTGCTCCTATTTGGCCTCTCAACTTGGACAGGTATTTATTGCTCTCTTCATCATACAGGTTGCCTAACGGTTGTGTGGTCCCTAGGGTAAAAAAAAAAAGAGAATGGAATAAGCATGAAAAATAAACCCCCTTTCACACCGTCCTTTGACAAAACCCCACTTTCTTTAAATATACCACTGTCCTGTTCTGTTGGATATCTTTAGTAAAGCTGTGCAAACATAGAAAAAAAAAGGTGCTCGTCTATCTCTTCTTCGTACTCTTTTTTTCATTCTCACTCCCTGCTAATTCTTTAACCTGTGGTTGGTTAAATGCTACCCGCGCCTTGTCACACAAGGACAGATTCCGAAACTGCACAAAGTTAAGCACATTCATTCATTCGACCTCCTAATCCTTTGGGCAGGAACTGTACATGTCAAGTGTTAAGTTTTTAGAACAAACAGGTGGCTAAATGTGTGTTTTTATATCCAACATTCACACAGTTCATCCACAAGCTTCACTCTGAGAAATATGACATCAAGCCAAAGAGGAAAAAACGTAATGGTCGGTACCCCTCAGCAAGAGGGGTCCAACCCCATATCACCGTCTGCTATATATACATATGTATACAATTATAAAGTGTCAAGTACCCAAAGCAGTCAACAAAAATAGAACAAAAAAATTAAGACAAATCAAAAAAGAAAATAAAATGCTGACGTTGCAAGGTTGTGAGGGGTAAGAGGCAACATAGTAAAGCCAACAAGTATTTTGACAATGGTAGTGCTTCAAAAACACACACCCTCACACCTTGTATTCCCTAGTCCTGCAATGGAGAGCCTCCATTAAAGTGGATTTGACTCAACGTGGATTTGTTTTTCAAATAGACAAATCATAAATTCTAAGTAACACTTCAATCAAACCCTTGTCTGATTCTTTCTGAAACATTTAGATTGGGAAAATTTCTTGCAATAAAATGTGGCGAGTTTTTCTTGCATATACCAAGTCGCGGTAATTTTGTTTCTATGGTAACTATACACTTTAGCCTTGCAAAAGAATAGAAAAAGAGTTGTTTTTGTTTTTTTACGTTGGGAGGATTTGTCCTCGCTTCACCCGTACAGCAGCCAGAAGGTGCACGACAGTCACCTTTCCTAGAGCTTGAAGGCTGTGAGGACAAAAACCAATAAAAATTTAAACCAACTGCATAGTTGCTCAAAGTTTCTTTGTATCTATCATACATTTGCTCAAGCACATACGCCAATGTATAAAACTTGTAATATTACGAAGAAAAAAATGGTCCAGAAAGTGGACATCATGGGTGCATGATCTGAAGCATTCTTTGCTCTTTAAAAAAATGAACCAACTCAAGTGCTTGAAAGTCTACTCTGTTTCCTAAAGTAAAAGAAGAGAAATAGAAAGATTAGATTTATGTGACACCCTGATTTGGTTTGTAGAGGAATAGTTAGTTGTTATGTCTATTTTTTTGTTGTTTTTTTTTTTCTTTTTAAATAGCCTTTGCATGTTTTCATTCTCTCTGTTCAGTAGCCTGTTTTACAGGCAGTGCAGAGTGGCGGTTGTGTCCAGCAGTGTCCTTGTTCCTCCTGTGGTTTCAGGGCCCTGTCTGACCTGGTAGCTCCTGCAGATGAGGACTATGTGCATGTGCTCTAAGAGCACCCTCCATTTCTGCTCCTGTGGGTGCATCAGAGCTCCTCCGTCCCTTGATGGCTTGTCCGGTGTCAAAGCTGGAGCTTAGAAGACCCTGAGGGACTTCAAGAAGCCCGGGCTCTCTAACTCTAGGTTTTCTGCCGCGGCGGGATGGGATGCCATTGCAGCCATCCTTCTTCAGGTGGCGATGGAGGTGATCAGAGCGCACAAAAGTCTTAAAGCAACTTGAACACTGGTAGGGACGCAGGCCGGTGTGCACACGCATGTGGTTCTTCAGGTCGTAGTTGTGGGCAAAGGCAGCTCCACATTGTGTGCACAGGTAAGGCTTCTCTCCTGTATGCTTTCGCATATGAACTTTGAGCTTGTCCTGTCTGAAATAAAAATAAAAATAGACAATTAAAATGGAAACTATAAAAAATGCGTCAGCTGGTGGATCACCTGTCTTCATGATTCCCTTAAAATGTTAAGTAAAATAACCAGTATACAATATGGGCAAAAAAATTTTGCTTGACTTTTTTTTTTTTTAATTTAATAGAATAAAACTGAGTTTATCTCCTATTTTTTCTGTGCCGCAATAACACACCCACTAAACATTATCAGACTGTCTTGGCCTTCATTTGACTCTGTACCTCTCTCCCTCTTTTTAATATCCGTCAAACTCCTACAGCAAAAAGTAAAAAGGCTCCGAAGCAAATCTGTAGTAAAGATAACTTTCGTTACACAAACATATAAGCATTCTAAGAGCTATGTAAGTGGATTAGCTGTCACACAAGCAAATTGAATGCACTGAAGGCCATAGACGTCTCACCAAATTTAATTCAAAACATATAGAAATCCATAGGTGTGTAGCAAAAAACCCCCCACACACATATTTACATGTGCGCACAGAAATGCTCACGCAGACTTGGAACAAAGTGTCACAGCGACACAGGTAAATTATTTAAAGGACGGGAGTGATTTATTACTGTGCAAGGCGAACCCTTAACCCCGATCAAACAGGATCAAGATTACAATGCCCCTTCCCACTGCCGGTCAAATTTAGCTAAAGGGTAAATTCAGATTGGTCTTTCCTACTTGTTATGCTGACCAGGGTTCTGGATATTCTAAGCTTCCAGCATCTATTTTCAGCAAAAGCCGGCTAATTAATTAATTAAAAGGAATTATTTCACGGAAAAGGAGAGACACCTGAATACAAGGAAATCATCTGCTATGAATTGCTTTGCTGCAGAAAGAGCTGAAAGTTTCTGAGGGGGCATGCAGTCAGTTTTATTAGAGAGGTGAAGGAGTAATAGAAAGAGGGGGAAGGGTGGTGTAAATACTCTACTGTGGGCAATAATCAACTTAAGCACAGATCAAAAGTTCACATTACTTTATTGGAGCACACATCCAGGGCCTGTAATCCCCCTCTATATCAGAGCCAGCACTTTATGGCAGTTGTCCACTAGATAACAGCACCGAGACTGTCTTCTTTTATAGGACCCCTACGCTCAAAATTCCAGGACTTTGCCATGAAGGTTGTCACCATAAAACAGACCTTTAAACATAACTCCCCTTTTGCCTCAGCATGCACAATCTACAGTAAATACTTGCCAAGAGTGGCATTTAAAGACAAGACATGATGCATACGTATATACAAGATAAGTATTTGGAACCAAATCGTTCTTTTTCTTTACTAAAAATTAAGACAAATCAAAATTAAGCTAAGGTGCTTAAGACTAACACTCTAGTTCTTAGCTTAGAGACATTTCCTATTGTAAAATAGTTTATTTACATAGTCGGATCCAAGATTATTAGTGGTGGTTGTAGTCCGTTCAATAATAGAGCTTACCTGGTAAAGCGTACTTTGCAGATGGCGCATTCATAGGGTTTCTCTCCCGTGTGCGTTCTAATGTGGCGGGGAAGCTTGCCTGCACCTTGAATGACCTTCGAGCATATGGGGCACTTCTGGAAGGCCTTAGAGCGCATCTTCCTCTCTCCGCCTGCTCCCCCTCCACTTCCGCTGCTTCTCTCTCCTGCTGCTCTGTTTTGGCCTGTGCTGCCTCGTGACAACCATAGCGACGGCACTCCCTGGGTTACAGCTGCGGAAGCTGTATCCTCATGTTGTGCGCTGCTAAAATAATTCAAGTAAAATTCCATGTCGGGGTCATCCCCATCTTCCTGTTCCTCTCCTTTCGTGGCACGCTCCTTCTGCCTCTCGATGGAGTCCATCATTTGCTGTAGGAGGGCACTGGCTGAACCTCTGTCTCTCACCTCCCTACAAACATCCTCTCCTACTGCCTCCTGGCCCTGTTGGGACTCAGGTGGGAGGTAGAAGTGACCGTTTTGAGATGAAGGGTAGTATGATGACCCTAGAAGAATTCCGTTGCCCTGCACAATCTCTCCATCATCATCTTCCTCGTCATCTTCATCTTCCTCATCTTGTTCTAGTGCAGGGGTTTGAGACAAGGCAAGGGCTAGGGGGGAGAAGTACTCGGTAGAGCCAGCGATTCCCCCGTTGCTGGGGGTACTCCCGTTACCGTGATTAAAGTGCAGTTGTGTGGGCAGGTCCCTGAGCTCTGGCGTACTGCAGCTACTGCTCCAGTGCGCCCCCCTCTGGAAGTATTCCAGGTACTCCCGGGCCCGTACCCGGTTTCCCTGCTCCTTGCCTCCTTTGCCATTTCCCTCATTGTCTTCGTCTCCATCTCTTCGCTCACTGCCCACCTAGCAAACATAATAGAAATTAGGGGAGTGCATAAAAGAATAGAAAAATTACAATTTATTTTTAGGCTACAATAGGAGATGAAAAAGAGAAACTGATAAACTACTGGTAAACTTCTTGTTGTTGATTAGAGTCTAACAAAAGATAAACTGGACAAAATGACCCAAACTGATATTAGAAACTGACATGCGATTGTCACATGATATCTAGAGTGGGAAATTCCAATGCAACGAATCACTGCAACAGATTATAATGTTGAATAAGTGCAGTAATGTGCTGTGTCTGTAGTCTGTGGAGGATCATATTGTCCCTTTTTGCTCAGTGTGAGTAAGTGTTGAACTAAACTTGAGATCTGGGTGTGTGTTTGACATAGTGAGAGACTCATAAAGGCCATGATGTAAGCCTCACTATGTTGAGTATTTAATGAGTTAGTATGATGACCCAATGATCAACTTGCCCAGTATTCACAAAGAGTTGCGAGGCTGTCAGCGCAAGAAGATCATCCATGCTGCCTTTAAGTGTTATAGTAGTAATAATAACTTCGTACCGGCGGCGAGAGCACTTTGGTGTCCAGCAGGTGTGTACAGACGTCCTGGATGGGTGGGATTTCCAGGAGGCATGCAGCAGCAAGGATGTCAGCCACGCTGCTGTGGCTAACAGTTAGCGTGGCTGTGTAGGCAAAGTCCAGCAAAGCTCCCAGAGCTTCTGCTGCCACAAAGTCAATGTGATAGATGTTTTGTTGGTTTGCGGCAGCTCCTGATGTAAAGAGCTTGTGGAAGTAGGAGCTGCAGGATGCCAGGACGGACCGGTGGGCCGGGAACTCCCGATCCTGGGTGACCAGTAGCACATCACACAGCAGCCCACTGAGCCGCTGCTTGTTCAGGTTGCCCAGGACATCGGCGCTGTGCTCAGGGAAAGGGATCCCCACAGGACCTTCCTCTGCTTCCCCTGCTCCACCCCTCCCGCCCCCAGCACCCGCTGTCCCTCTGAGCCGCCTTCCACCTCTCCCACCGGCTCCTGACGACATCTTCCACCAGCCTGCCGCCGAGCCGCCAAGCACAGCCCCCACCCGTGTATCCGTCCTGCCGTCTGTCAGTCTGCCTTTCTGCAGAGTGGAGAGATTAAAACAGATAAGAAATACAATGAGTTTGTATGTTAAATACACATAAAAGAAAAGCATGTGTGAATGAAAAATTCAAGTTAAATCAAATGCTTTGAATTTCATTGTTTGTCTCATCACACAATCCTGAATTGGTAGAGGAAGTGGCTTATAATATGAATGAGTTGATATATTTATACACAAATGACGGCAACAAACTGGCAACCTAACCAGAGTGTACCCAGACTCTCACTTCCTCATTTGCTCCAATGTCTTCTCAACCCCAGATTTGAAAAATGTAAGGATCAATAGATAGTTGACTTCCATCCAACTAAGGCTGCCATGTTTATGTGTTGGCAAGAAAATTTGACTCTCTAATTATTCAAAATGTACATTTTTAGTTCTCATAAAAGTGTTTACTTTCACACTTAAATCATCATTATGGAAACATGACATCATGACATGCTCTCTCAAAATAAAATTAATCTGAAAGAAATTACCTGTAGACTAAATTTATACTCTATTTATCTCTGACCCTCAACTGAACTTCAGTGAATATTTCACATTTCACTCCTTTCAGAAGCTGGACTCTACAGCCTTGAGACAAAGTCTTAGGTAAGTGGGAAGGAGCCATATGGTGGATTCAAAGCGCGGCACACCACAACTCCTCACAATTAATCCTAAAATAGATTTACTAGCACAACCAAGAAAGAGTTGCTGTTTGATTGTGAACCAAAAGTATGATATAGGCTAAGTAATTGTTTGTTTAACAATTTACTTCTTGCGGAATAATAAATTTTCCTAAAAAAGATAAGTGATTAAATAGCTATACAAAACGATCAACGCATTACGTGTGATTGCAGGTGTCTTTCACTTTGTATACACGAAGACATCTATGGGTGTGTGCGAGCACTCATGCAAGAAATCGAGTGAGAGGTCGTGGAGGACAGATAAGCAGAGGGCTGTGGGGATCAGAGTGCATGCTGGGAGTTGGGTTGAGCAGCCTAGGCACTCTGTGACAGTTGTGAGCCAGGGAAATGAGGGAGAAGGAAGAACAAGAAGGGAGGAGAAGAAGCAGGGGGGTGGAGAGCAGACCCTGTGGAAAAAAGCTCACCAGGAGGAAGAAGAGGACACGCAACAAGCTGTAAGGAAACGGTATTAAAACGGGAGTTTGTCAATCCGGTCTGAGCAGGTTACCCCACCCAGTCCTATGTGCCAAGTTTCAGAAAAGGCCTGTTCCCTTGCTCATGTGTGTGTGTGTGACGATGGGATTAAAATGATCGACTGAAGCCTATGCAGTAACAAGGGGGATTCCAGAGAAAAAAAATCTTCGATTGGTCTACTGGCACACTCGCACACAAACTAATACAGTAACATGAAAAAGACATTGATGATACACAAAAAACCTAAACACACATAAATACATATGGAGGATCCACTCAGTCCAACTCTCCTCCCCCTCCATCTGCCAGGCATACCCAGCAGGGGGCAACGCTACAGTATTGCAGGGCTGTGTTAAATGTTTCCGTCGACAAAATTCGAATTTTGCCTCTTCTGATTGGTTGTTCTGATATATTTTTACGCTGCATCCCCTTACCAAACTTGCTGAACGTTGTTGCCCTTCCTCTTTTTTTTTTTTAAGGAAAAAAGTTTGATGATGCTCGGCCATTCTTTTTTTCTCTCCACCTACCTGTTATAACATGTCAATGGTGAGTTTCCTTGGACTTTTATGTCTAGGGAGCAGATTTTTTATTCATCATTTTTAAATGAACAGATTAGTCAAAATGGTTTTTTTTTTGGAGGACAACAGTATTAATACAAACATCAAAACATAACCATACTACCTTTTTAATTAATCATGTGAATTAACACTACATTTGTCATCTTCACAAGTTTGTTTCTTTAACTCAATTTTGATGGAGAAAGCTGTGCCACATCCAACTTTCACAAAGCTGTCCAACATTGTGGGACCAAATTTATGAGACAAAAAAGCAGGTAAATATGAAGTAAAATAACAAAAGAGGCAAGGAGAAAAAATGAGATGTGAGGAAGTGCAGGAGAAAGGGCAACCACATAGCTACCGGTCATGTCCTTCACAGGTGGAAACAGATCTCTGTGAGGCCATCTAGACCAGAGCCAACCTGCTCTTCTTTAGTACAGCACCTGCACTGAAGTGAGCATTACTGCAAGCTTGCGAAGCACACCATCCCCATACGTACACAGCTGACCCTGGGTCACGGCTTTGTGGGGTAAAGACGCTGAGCTGAGAATAGATAAAACACACAAACACACATGGACACATATGCAACTTGATTCTATGCCAACAAAGAATGAAGAGGGACAGCTCTGCATAGAGACTGCCATGTGTCCCCAAATAAACCTGTGAAGAATGCTAAGAAAGAGGAAACAGTGGCACAAACCTGATCCTGACACCTCCTTGTGGCTTTAAACATTCCTTATCACTAATTCATGCCTGTGGGTGACAAGGCCTGCAGGCCAGCACAAAGCAACATTGCAGCTGTCCGTGTCTGTGGTGTTCTACTTTCAGGGAAGGGCCTTCTTTTTGTACTCTAGAAGCGCCCGGGCCAGCTTTGCAAGTCAAACAACCGCTTTAATACAGAGCCAACCCATCCCTTTTTCACCCTGATCACCTTCCTGTCATCCACAACGTCCTTCTGCCCCCTCACATAGATACACCCAGCAATTTAAAGCAAAATCTCTCCACATTATGATAAGACTGCAAAACATGCATCGACAAAACCATCACAAGCTTTGTCCATCTGGAACCACTTGATATCAGATTTGGGGTGAGAGTTGGAGAGGTTTTATTTTGTCTGACATGTTTCAGCTATGTAACGTCTGCAGAACTTACACTCTTTTTTTTTTTTTTTGGTAGACACATACCAGTCATTCCCAAATACAAAGGAAAAAACATAACCTGGAATAAACTCTGATGATTTCAGTCAGTCAGTCATCTTCTTATCCGTCTATCCCTTTCAGGGTTGCGGGGGTGCCGGAGCCCATCCCGGCCAATATAAAAAAAATAAAGGGTAGTTGTAACTTGTAGAAATACTGTAACTATTTTTTAACTGTTACTCTTTAGTTAAACTTGAAAAAAAATGCATGCAAATGATACAAGTGGGCATTCCAGGATAACAAACATAACTGAAATAATACAACAGTTAATAGACATTAGTGTTTACAAATTAATTTAAACAACTTGTGAAGTGTTAAAAGCTAATTAAAACAACACCTTCTATCAAACTGATTTTATACTTTGTGAAACTTAAAATGATAATTTAATCTGCTTGTGACTTCTTTCATCTCTCGCTCTCTTTTGTGTGCATCCCTCCAACTATCACAACCGTGTTTGCCCCCACAGCAACAAGCTCACAAGGGATTCAACTCACTCAGGTCAAGAAGGTTCAAGGTTGGACCAATGGGATATGTGAAGATAAGTAGAATGGGAGGGGTAGCAGTTCTTAGGAAAAGTGGATTTTGAGAGCCACAGCTCAGTGACTCATTACTGCCAGCAGTGTAAGGAAACCTGATTGGCCATATTGGAAACGAAGCAGGAAGAGGGCAACTGACTGATAAAACTGAAGTCTCAGCATAGCAGCTAACCAGGAAGTGCTGTTACATGCAGACAGAGAAAAGGTAGTGGGCGAGGCAGAGCACTCACAAGTTCACACATATCTCCTGAGCACGGGGCCTAAAATTCCAGCTCAAATGTCAATGATAAACTCAAGGCATCTGATTCATGTACCTGGTATAACCTGCTACAGTAAGACGAAGGCTAAATACCCCTGGGTTGGGCAATGTTTAATCTCAGATGTTTATGGTGGGTGGTTATGATGTTTTTCTAGGTATGCCTTGCGATTTCATTTAGCCTGTTTTTAGAAAGTAAAACATGCACAAAAATGCTAATAAATCAAACAAAACACACTCAACACAAAAATATCTTACGTGTGAGATATTTTTGGTATCATGAATTTATTATTCAGTATTTAGTTTTTTTTCTGCAAAAGCTGATGAACAGGTACGGGTTTTAACTGTTAACAAAAGTGGTTGCAGCACATTTTACAGCACAAAAACAACTTGTTATTCTAAATTATTTTATGTATTCAAGAACCTATGAGCATACTTTCTCTTCATGTAATGTTCAACATTTTCTTGCCATCATGTTTGCTGACCGAAGCACATCTCATGGTCAGGACATGTACAAAATAATTGGCTAAAAACATACGTGTCATTTTTTTAAAGTGAATAAACTTTTTTATTCTTATTTTGGCTTTTTTTTTTTTTTTTTGCAAATTTGAGGGTAAAACATGTTTACAGGTTGATCACTTTCTGGCAAACCATTAGTGTTGAAACAGAAAAAGACGTCCTGGTAAAAAGTGATCAGCCATTAAACACGTGTAACATTGTTCATAATATTCTTCTTATGTGCACACTTCGGTTCCTTCATGTCGTGGAATAAGCTTGCATACACCTAAAAGAGACAGGTACATTCTCCTTCATAAATGCCCTGCACACTCTGGCGTATTTTTTGTGCACACCTAAAATTTACACTATTTTGAGCGCAACTCTGATAAATGGAGGCCGCTGGGAGTATTTGACGCAAATTAAAAACTCACGTACCCTTTTTCTTTGACATTTGAGACATTTGCTTGAATTGGCTTGCAGATCTTGCCAACCAGGGAGTAAAACAAAACACATGACTTTCGAAACTCCACAGCAACTCCAGCCGGTCAGTTAGCCAGTAGCAATCTAGCATGTCCCGGCCGGACTGCTTTGTGAATGCGCAGTCTAACAGGGAAAGAGGATTTCCTGAGTCTGTGGCAGGCCTGTAACAGAACCCGCTCTGTTATCAGATGACCACCTCTCTGCTTGCTCGATCTCACTGTCCTTACTGTCTGACCCCTTCCCTCCTTGCCTCAACAGCTTCCCCCTCCTTTCCCCTTGCCTGTCACTCTCATCTCATCATTGCTCCATCTCTGTCTCAGACTCTGTACTGCATAGTATCCACCACATCGCCCACTTCCCCTTTCCACTGCTGAGGAGGCAAAGCTGCACTGACCCACCCACTCTCTTGTGTCTCACCATCCTTTAACGTAACCTGCCCAGAAATCTTCTACTACGAAAACCAAATAGTAAAGTTATACTTACATGCTTATTATTTTGTAAAAACAAATGTTCAGTAAAGCAAACTTTCTAAAAGTACTGATAATCCCTCAATGACCCTAAATTCAAGAAAGACATCTGCCCCTCTCAGAAAAACATCCTTGGTCTCACTCTTCTACTCTAATTTGATCAGGTTGTGTTGGCCTCTCCATAATAAATGTCCCAGATGAGAACAGAAGAAGCCCCTTTACTCCCCTAGTCTTCAGCAAAACAACAGAAAAACAACAGAGAGGGGTCTGTCTGTTTAGCCAGACTGTGGTAAGCTAAGCAGCTGACCAGGGGAACCAAACATTAGGGGGAAGTGAAGCTGCCTGTATTCATGAAGAAAGAAGCTGGTGAAACAATTCAAACTGTAAGAAAAGTGTCAAGCTCATACGAATGTGAGTAATACTCCAAGCAGGATGGCAGCCCAGAAATGAAGCTGTTTGTCATGAAATGTAACAGGATTACCACGGCCACAATGGATCATTTGACCACATAAATAAAACACAGAGTAAACTTATTCTGACAGCAACATGTAACTCAATGCATTGAGCCAACTTTTCACTCAAAAATGAGACTTCTACTGCCACGGCGACATCACAAAACCTGTCCTCCAGGCTGTCTGAACCTGCTAGTTTTGGGCCATAGTGGTGTAGGCACAAACATACAGGAATATCAAACTGTATTCAGTCTTACCACCAAATTGATGGGTGGTGTCTTGGACCTGCCCATAGCCACTGAAGTCCCCTGCAATTCCCCTGGAGTCTATTGTTGGTAACACAGATGCATACTCACACATACAAACACATATGGCGTCCTAGTTTAACCTCTTGTTGAAATTTACTCTAAGTAACTTCACGTTTCATTCATAGTAGCACCTAAGAATAGCCCAAACAGCATCAGGTTTAACAGATTAACTATAGTTTAAATAGGGTATTTTGTGACACTAGAATACATAAAACACACCACCATTTCAGTGTAATCTCTAAGCTTTTTAAGTGGTATTTCAAACACTTTCCCAGCATTTGGGCGTCTTCATGTACCTTCTTTCTTACCCTGTGTGTGCCCGCACGTTCAAAAAACAGGTTTAACAAGTATGCAAAGCCAGAAAAAATATGCATCTGGTAGTTGAGGGAGGCAGCCGGGGTTCCTGTTGAGTCTAAATCATGAGTCAAAACGCACGTTTTTTACATGTCAGGCAAGCAAGATTAAAATCTTCTAAAAAGGTACTGGTAAAGATGGGCCAGGGCAGATTGGGAAAAAATGGTTGACCATAAAAAAAACTGAAATCAATCTGCAAGAAAAGAGGCTCATCAGGATGGAGCACAGAGTTCCCAGAGCTTTAGTTTTCTTTCAATATTGCATGAACTTAGCTGAGGCAGCTTACCCTAACAGTGAACTTCAGCTGTCACAAGATGCGTCACATATTCTTCTCATTAAGAAGAGATGTCACCTAGCATAGTGTCTGAAACTATTACTGAACATCCCACCTATACCTTGCCAGACATCAGCATGGCTGCTCCACTGCAATCTAAAGACTATCCGATGCAGTGTTTGTTACTGAGCTACTTTACTGGGCCCGAAGAAGCTACAGCACAGAATGTGCAAATATCTTCACTAACTCCCTCCCCGGACAATAAGAAATTTTGCGATTTAATCACAGCAATAGTTTAAAGGCACAACCAGAAACACATTGTACCATAAATTCAGAGTTAATAAAAGTTAGCATGAACGGCTTAACAACAAAGGCTATTTGCTTAGCAGTTATTTTGTGCAGCACCTTACTCTTAGCACTGACCTATTTGTCATTCTTTTATTTGCAAGTGGGTCAAGAATTCTGAACCTTATCAAGCCCCTTGTGTCTCTCACTCCTTCCAAAACGGCCAGTGGTGTTGATTTTCCATACTCGCCTCACTTCTCTTTTAAATATCAGTCTTAAGGCATAATGTGCATTTGTGGATGTCTTTGTAGGGTTTCCCAAGAAGACAGTACGTGTTTTGCAAGGTCCTCAAAACCCTCCTCCTGTTCTCTTGTTTGCTGGCCAGTAGTGCTACATTCGTGTCTGTGCAGGGCCAGAGCATTACCAGGCACAAAACTTGTGAGTGACCCTAGTCACACAAGCAATCCCTGATCCCACAGAGACACCTAACCTCACCCAACCTAACCTGCCTTTCCTTCACCCCCCACCACCAATCCCATCACATCTACTCCCCTCCTCTATTTTCAGTTCACAACTCAGCTCTGCATCCCCTTGTCTCATTGGCTTGCCTGCAGCTCACTCACCACACCTCCTCTCTTGGATAGGCTGGAGCTGTTCCTTTTCCTGAATGGCCAAGGGCAAAGAACTCTGGGATGTGGAGTACTGAAACTCTCTTTGACCTGGTTTACAGCATCAATGTGAACTACAAGTTCCAACAGCTTCAGCCATCACCACTCCTACTGTATCCAAGCCTGCTGTAACGTAAGCACTGGGGGCTGAATTATACACTACAGTATGTTGCTAGCAGGCTGCCAGGTATTAAAGTACAGACCAGCCATCAAACAGGGTAGAGCTTTGTATGAAGGGGTGGGGAAGACACAAAACACATTTACTATAAACTCTCTCAGCAAAACTGAAACATCAACAGTAGATTCCTTCACCAGTGGATATTTTGAAACAACTGAGACATACTTGTACCTCCTGACCTAAATTGACTTAGGTGAACTATAAGATGCTCATGAAAACAGCACAACCTTCAATCCAATAAACATTTCAGTCATCTCTCTCCCTGAAAGTGGTTGTCATTGTTCTTGACTGTCAGATATTATTTTTGCTTCCTCCTTCTCTTCGTCCAGTATCTCCCCACCCTCTCTTAAGAACCTTTCCAACCCCCCCACCTCCTCCTCTAAGCACTTCCACCTGCCTAGAAAGTTAATGCCTTGTTCACATCTCACAAACTTTATGTTGACATCACCACAGGTAAGGATCTGCACAGATGAAGAACTTTGGAGATATTTAAGAAATCTAAACATAAAGAAATAAAAAAGAGGAACATTCACAGAGGAGTGCTGCTGCGACCCACCTCTCTTCTCTGACCAAACCCCCCCTCCCTCTCTCTTTCTCCTCTCCTCCTCTGCCCTGCTCCCCTGTGTTCGACAGGCCCAGGGCAGACAGAGAGGGGATGACAGGGTGTCTTTAGCTCACCTGCAATGTCTGTGGTGGTGCTGCTTGGAGTGGGTTAGCTCTCCTCCTCTCCGGAGCTCTCTATCTCCCTCTCACTGTTGTGCAGCTTAAAGCCCTGTATGCGCTAACCAAAGCAGCAGCAGATCAACTCAATTCCCTTCCTGGTTTCTGGAGGGCAAAGAGGTCCCTCCCTTTCTCTCTCTCTCCCTCTCTCTCTCTCTCACACACACTCTCTCTCTCTTAAAGAAACACATTCTCTCACCATTACCTTTCCCTCCTCCCTTTGTGAAACTAAAGTAGACATTTCTTTCCATAAAAAGTGGACAGTTGTTAAAGTCATAAAATAAATTATGTCTACAACTGATTATTAACCTTTAATTGCCAACTGTGCTTACACAGATACTGTCATGGCCCTTCCAAACACTACAACTTTAAAATAGTCCTATAACTCTTGTCTTTTCTCACCCTCCTCATCTCTCACTACTCCTTTCTTTTCTATGAAAGTTGCACCCACCCATCCTATTGCCTGAGGTCATGGTGTCCCACCCCAAAAGCAAGTCTTGGCACATTCCAGCACATGCAGTAGGGGCTGCCAGCAACCCCCTCAAACACATTCTGTCTTTTTTCACAATACCTGCCAAGCACCGACAGGTGAGCACATTACCATACCTGTCAAGTTATGTTTTGGTCGTATTTTAATACGGGATAGATGCCATTTTAGCAAATTTAGTTTATTGTCATTTCTATGCGGAAAAAAAAAAAAAAAAAGCTAAAAAAAGAAAAAAACGACCAAACATTTTTTTGTTGATGCGTGTCATACATTAAAGCACCTACAAAATAACTCGCTTTCAAGCTGATAATGGTACATTCAGGTTACTGAAATGAACTGGTTACCTCTCCTTACGTCACTCTGGCTCATTATAAATTGACCATGCATGCGCAATCTTTTGGGATTTTCAAAATGGCCGATAAATATACTTTTTACATACTCAGTACCGCATGATAGCCTCCCCCATACGGAAAGCAGGAGGAATGCCTTGACAGGTATGCATTACTCAGTTTAAAATGCCTATCCCACTGAATAAAAAAGCAAGATCCCATATGCTGTCTTACTTGAGGTTGCACCACCTGCCTTTCCACTGCCCTACCCTTACTGACAGTTACACAGTATTGTGAAATAGAGACTAATTCGACAGTTGAGTCAAATAAATGCTACATAATTAACATCATACTACCAAGAAGCAATAAAAAGTTTTGTTTGGTATTCTGAACCGCTTATGCCCAACAGAATCACAGGGGGTCGCCGGAGCCTATCCCGGCTGATTTAAGGCGAGAGGCAGGGTACACTTCAAACAGATCGCCAGTCTGTCGAGGAACACACACGCACACACTCTCATTTCGAGGAGCAATTTTAGGACAGTTTGCAGAGCTAGATGCCATAAACCCAAATTGGAAGATGCTCTTTGGAAAATGTATTAAATGATAAAATAACATTATGTAGAATGCAGGAGGCTCAGAGGAGAGCCACTTATCTGTGTTGAGTGGAGCCAGTTGGGGAGGTTTGGGCATTTAATTTAGGGGGGCTAAATACTTCCCTTGAGAGGGGTTTTGGGTACCAAGAGAAGTTTCCAAGAAGATTCATAACGAACCGAAAGGACTGTCTTAGAACTGGTCTTGAAGCGCTTAAGATTCCTCCGCATAAGCAGAAAGAAGAAGCTATGATAGGGTCAGGACTCGCTTAAAATTAGTCTGGACAAACAGAGGATGGAGTTATGTTGGAGTTTGAATAAACTCTCGGAAGTATTTTTCAGTATATTGAGCGAACACCTAGGAACACAAATTTTGCGAAATACAAATATTACGACTTACCTTTAGTTTCAGGTTTACCAATGTACAAAGAATATTTACCGGACAGCTTCTGGCCCAAAAGACTCTGAGGGACAAACAGGCAGTGACAATGTATTATTTGCCTTGATGTCATTTTTCAGCCTATGGTCTAAAATACACAGTTAAAATGTGATGATCTCATGGCCTGAAATACAAATTGATATATCTTTTTATTTGAACAGCAGTGAAGCTGGTTTCCAGTAGATAAAAAATGCGTTACAAAAAATGCTTTAAATTACATCTGATTTGGATTTTATTAACCGTCTAAGATCATTAACCACATCATCTTAAAAGGCTAAGTGTGGTTAAATAAAACTAGAAAAGTAAAAATGCACCTATAATTATTGACGTTTAGAGCGCTTTTACCCTCGTGACTAAAACCCGGAAGTCAGCCATTGTAAAGGCATAGATCAGGATGAAACTATCGACGCGGTAATGCACCCAGGTTGGTGCTTCATGCCGCAAACTAAAGAAGAAGAAAACTAAAGACGATGCAGTATCTTTTTTACTTTTGTCATCTTATGTTGCAATGCAGAGGTGCAATTGGTTTTTCACGTCATTAACGTCATATGGAAGAAAAATCGTCTGGATTTGGTGCGGAAAAAAGTGACAATATTTAGAAAGTTGATTGGTTTTTCACCTGACATCATCAGGCTATAAGTATGCCCCCAATCCGTTAAGGGCCATCAGATCTGCAACTGAGTAGCCATTTGGAGTGAAAAGAAAGTCATTCACAATGTATGAGTACGTATTTGCAGGTATCAAATCAGGATTGTTTGAAAATAAATTATTTGGAATTGTATGAGGATCTTTTCCACCGATCAACTGTAGTTTTTCTAAGTACTGTCTCTTTACTTTCGCTTCAAGAGCAGCCAATATTTTGCCATATCACTCTAATGACGTGGAAAACTAATTGCACATCTGTCTAACACCAAAAGATGGGAAAAAAAAATAATTAAAATTAAACATACTCCTTTGTCGATGGTTTCATACTGATCAATAGGGGTGGGCGGATCGATCCTAATATCGATAATATCGATACCAACGCTAGTATCGATATCGATCGATACTCCAACTACAATATCGATACTGGGATTGAAGTTTTACCCCTCGCACTTTGCTTCCGTTTTTTCTCTTTTTTTTTTTTTTTTTTTTTTTTTAAATTAACCTAACTGATTCGTCAGCAAAATATGCGTAAATGCTGTGTGTAGCACCTGTATACTAAAGCGAGGTGGCCCCGCCCCCTCCCTCCTCTCTTTCGCTTTGACTTGTCACATGGCTCAGCGACTCGGGTCCAAGAAACAAAAAAAAACCAAAAAAACAAACAAACAAACAAAAAAAAACGCAAGTCGGTAACAGTAGAGAGAGATGGTAAAAATAGAAGTAGCGTGTGGCTGTACTTTGCGGCACCATGTGCAGAAAGTCTGTTAAATATAGGGGTAACACTACAAATTAAAGAATCACCCCAAAGAAAAACTTCAGAAACGGAGGAGAAAACCCTGACCCCTTCTGTTTCCCAGAGACAGCGCTCATTAACAGAGATGTGAAAGAACAACATAATCATCTTTAACATTAGTTAACATTTGTTTGTAACTGGTCTCTTCTATGGATATACCTACTAACCTGTGTTTATACATATACTTGGTCATACTATATATATCACCCAAACCCATGATGCAAAAATAGTCATTTAAAAAATTTAAATATCGGTATCGATATCGGTATCGGCAATGTTGGTCTGGTATTTACTTGGTATCGGATCGATACCAAAACTTGCGGTATCGCACACCCCTACTGATCAATTCCTCCAAAATGGCCGACTTCCGGGTTGGTGACGTGACGCGAAATAACTAGCGGCTTTTTGAAATGTTAAGAAACCCTTTTCGTTTAACGCCGGATAAGAGTTGTAATTTATTCTAAAACGGGAAAAGATCTATGGGTTTGATCGGATACGGATTTATAACTTAAAACAAAGGATACATAGCTACAATAAGCAAACTTGTCATGTTTCCAGTTTAACGTTAAAAATAAGCAAAATTATATTGCAACGCTTTGTAAATGTTCTGAAACTCATCAATAAAATTACACATTTAATAAGTATTAGAAATGCTACATACCACTTTATTTTGCGAGGCCAATGCTCAGGATGCAGCTTTCTTGCCTTGTTTCTGAAGCTTTCTCCAAATTCAGCTAAATGTAGCGTTATTTGTTACCATAGTTACTTCCAATACATAAATATTATCCAATATTTGAAGCACATTTATTTAGCAGAAATTTTGTCATTTCAAAGCAAATTTGAAAGTTGCTCGAAAACGGAACGTAATTCAAAAACAATTTTTGAACTAATTTTAGCAAAACAAACAAAAAACCTTGAAATTATTTCCAACACTTTTTGGTATTTCTTAGTCTCCTAAAATTGTTTGTATTTTCAATAAACAAAAACAAAATTTCAAATTTTAACTTATTTAGAGCCATTCTAATTGCTTTGGGATTGTGCTGTACGTTGTATAAAAAACAGAGCTAAAAAAGACAATAGAATAAAAAAAATCCATCAGTACATTCACAAATAAGTTTTATTTTAATCTTTTTGTACATTATAACCATATCCAACACATTTTATATTATAATAAAATGATTTTCTCCTCGTCATTTACATAAATCAAAAATTTGTATTTTAAGACTGCAAAATAGTATTCCTGTCATTTTTGTATATAGCTTTGTACACATACAAGTGACAATGCATCCATTTGCTTCTAACGAATGCATATTTTAGGCGTAAGGGGTAAGAAAGGGCAGCCATAAGCAGAGAGAATACAAAAGATCTAGCAAGACAGCAGGCTAGCAGGTAACACCATCACCATGTGACCAACACCAACCTGGGTAATAATATTTTATTAGACCTTTTTTGTACCATTTGGCAGATCTAATGTTTCATTTGTCACCAAATGAATTGGGTAAAATCCCCCAAAAAAATCAAAACAATAACAAAAAGTATTTCACCCAAGTCTGTTATGCAAGCGAGCCACTAGGTTGTCTGTGTTTCACACAAAAGCTTGTGGTGCCATCTTTAGCGGAATAGTAAAAAATATAAACCATATACACATCTGGGGGAAAAATAACAGAACGTGAAAGAGAGAAAGAAAAGTCAAAACTGTCTATGATTGAAAATTTGTCCTAACATTGCAGAGATTTAGGCTTGATAAAAACACCAGCTTACTCCGATCAGGATTTTGAGAAAAAAAAATACACATACACAATTACAGAGATAAACCATGCTGTTTCTTCCCGCAAATGCATTTTGATCATTGTTTCCTCCATGTGAAAGACATTCTAGCACATTACGCCTCCACAAGATACTTTTCCTCTCATCAGATGTGAACTGAAATGTATTCATGAAAAACAAAAAAACATACAAACACTGTAGACACAATCAGTGTGTAGATCAATGAAAAGTGAGCACATTCAGCTGTACAATGACACTGCTCCGGATTAAAAAAAAAAAAAAGAAAGAAAGTCATCCATCAGACAACTTCAGTAGTCATGAGTACCCTCTTTGGTTTGTGACACTGTATAGAAGATGAGCCTCAAAGCAAAACATCATTATTACACTGGAGTTGTGTACAAGATTTTTGCTGAAAAGATGTAAGCATGATTACATAAAATAAAATGATTTTTGTTCTAACTAGCTAAATCCACTTCCCTTCCTATTTACCAATTTGGTTTGTTTGAGAATGAATGCTTTTAAAATTTCACTGTCGTTTTTGGCTCAACAAATCTCCGTAGAGCAGTAACAGAGCCCCACAAACCTCAAATGGTTGCCATAGAAAAGATTAATACAGAAAATTTAACAATACAAAGTAAGTTTCCCAAAGCATGTTGCTGACACAATGACAGCCCTTCAAGTGCTTTTTTTTTTTTACATCATCTGTAGCAGTGTGGAAATGTGGGATGTGGCTGCTCTTTACACTGCTGTTATGGTGAAACTGAGCTTACAGTACATTGACTCGGGCACTGCTGGGAAAGCCAAAACATTTTTACCAAAGACAAGATGACAAAAGAAGAAATGTTTGGTGGAGTGTGTACATGTATGCCCGGTAAATGTTTGTGTAAGTAGAAAGACCCAGAGATGTGTCAGGGGCAGTGCATTGAGGTGAAAGGAGTGATCACTCAGTGCCACGGGTGGGGGTACTGGGCTGATTCAGACCCATTGTTTTACACAACCATCCGGCAAAGTCCACTTCCTCAACTTCAGATCGCTTGATGAATGTGTGATTCTAAATGCAAAACGGAAATTTTTGTTTACAATGGTGTACTTATAAACAGAAAAACAAACACAAAAATAAATTGCCGAGAAGTCAGAAAGTGAAGTTCAGGTACCCACCATCAGCATTTTCAGATCGGCTCTTTCTGCGGGGTTTTTAATCAGACTACAAAAAAAAAAGACCCCAAAAACATTACTAACACAGTCATTTCTTAAATAAAAATGAAAATTAGCATTATACTCATTAATCCAGTCATTCTTAAAAACATGGTCATATTTTACTAAGTAAATAAAGTTAGACTGTTAACTGCAACTTTTACACTGGATGTGTAAGAATTCACAATCTTTTGATCCTGTGGCAACAAACAAACATCCAAACATTTGTCTGTTATTACTTACCATTTTGTAACGAAGTCCTGGAAATCATTGGTGAAAACACCATGTGGCAATTTGGGAGGCGGCTGAAAAAGATGCAAAAATCTCGTAAAAAAATAAAATTCTTAAAAGACATACATATGTTGCACAAACCAGGTATTTGTCAGACCTCGTTTACGATGTAATCCAAAAGTTCAAAGATAGCCATGGCGGGTCGACTGTCCATTCCATGTCCTACAGACAAAATGGTTTTTATATAATTATTATGTTTTTGTAACAATATTTCTTTGTATTTATTATGTTATATTGTGTGGGCAAGCTTTACTCAAGCAACTTTAAATAGAATTAAAACAAAAAGGGGTCACATCTGTAGGTGAGTTTTCTGTTTCATACCACTAACAGGCCTGCCAGGCGGTTTAGGCCTCTGCATGTTGATATGAGGTTCTCCCTCGGCCCCATCCATAACGACACGTCCAAAGATGGCTTCCAGCTCTTTAGCGTCTGGTGGAGGGATGGGGTAGCGGCCGATCGCCAGCTCTACTAAGGACAGCCCCATGCTCCAAACGTCAGACTGAACAGAGTAGTGAGTGCCCTGCAGTCTCTCCGGCTGTTTAAAAAACACAATTACGTCAGAGAGGAATGGGTAGAGCCAAGATTACCAGAGAGTAGCAGAGAAACATGGTTTTAGGAGGAGGTTGTGGGAACAGAAGGTAACAAAGGACAAGAATGGGGCGAGGTAGAGAGACTGTTGTGATGAGAAGATTTAAGATGTGGTCAAGACTGTGAATGGCAGGACCTGGCGGCCATCGAAACACAATTTCAAATCATTGAAGGTCACCAAGAATAGGTGCCCATTTTTCTTGGATGTACTTTCACAATAAAAAACAAAACAAGTCTCAACAACAGTGATGCTGTAGTAAATGAGGGACCTAAAAATCTCAAAAAATAAAAAGAGCCAGCTTGAAGCTCTGCAACAACCAGGTGCCTGAGATTGAGCAGGGAATAGAAGGACGAGAACGTGAGCGCAGTTGTCTTTTTAGTTGCCAAAAAGCCTTTTCCTGGGCACAGCCCTCACTTCATGGCAGGGGAGTGAAGGAAGGCTAGAGGAAAGGAAGGCGGGCCCAGTGAACAAGAGCAATGTCAGGAGAGCTGAGAAGGAAAGTGGGGATAGGGCCAGGGAAAGAGGGGTGGGGGCGCAGGCATGCGGAGCTGACTCACCGACATGTAGGAGCGCGTTCCAACAAAGGAGTTGGCCATGGAATCTATGAGCTGGCCACTCACACCAAAGTCGCACAGCTTGATCTCCCCGCGAGAGTTAACTAGAATGTTGGAGGGCTTGACATCTACACGAGGAAAAGGACAAACAAATACACAAATGTTTATGGCAATTTCTGAAAGACGACAACTCACACCTAATTCCTTCGCTATGAACAACAGAACTATGCCGTTTCTACTAAAAAGGGCATCGTACTTGCTTGGGTGGAAAAACTTTAAACAGTCGGGTAAAAACCAAATCCTTTACTAAAATGATAAGGACCATTGTAAATATAATGTAAATTGAGTCGAATCATCTCTTTAAGATGTGTAGAGTTTCCATTTAACTGCGTGGGTGGGTTATGGCAGTGTATGAAACTACTGGCTTCCCCTCAAAGCTGTGCAATCTCACATCTCATCATATCTGAAGTCAACATAAGGTTTTACATGACGGCTCTGCTATTCAGTGCATGACAACTTTTTTTCTGGTCTGGTAGACTCATTCTACTTCCGTTCTGAGAGCATCTAGAACAACCCAAGTTTCTTCTACAAATTTGTGACTTAATATCAAACTAAGAAACATTTTGCACAAAACTGTATGCCAGATAAAATTAATTATGTTTTAGCACAGCCACTCAAAAAATTGAGATCATCACTGTTGTTACATTACTTTGAACTCTTGCTTTTCAAGCTAGAACAGCGAAAATGGCAGTCAGAAGACAAAGATCGCATTGCTCTCGGAAGGAACATTTTGTCAGAAGCAGCAAAGTGGCTAAACTGGTTGAGCTGGTGACCCGAGTGCAAAGATTGTAAATTGCTACAGACCCAGGTTTAAGTCCTCGCCTGAAACCATTTGCCCCACACTATCTCCTATCACTATGTAATAAAAAAACAAAAAAAAACAAAGGCAATGGTATAATTTTTCTCTAAACTTTTCTAAAGTCCAACCAAAAAAAAAATTAAAGCAGGATTACAATCTGCTGTGATTACCACAACTAACAACCTCCTGTGAAACCTAGTTACATCCAAAATCAAAAAGTCCTCTACGTACCCAAATCATTATAAAAAAAAAAAAACTACAGAGAATTTTGGTGCGCGGCTAGGTCTTGCAAGCTGTGCGGTGTGTGACCCCTCCCCTGTACTGACCAAAGACATTCAAAGAGCAGCAGAAAAAGTAGTATGATTGAGGGAGGGGTCAGCAGGGTGCGGCTGCTCTATAATCACATCCGAGAGGCTGTAATTACTACTTGGGCTAGCAGACATCTCCCATCTTGGAGTACCACCGACCCTGCAGTAAAATGTTGCTGCCCTGCTTGAGGCATGTCTGACCGCTTCGTTCAAAAGTTCTCAAAACAGTAAACCCATGTCTCCTTAAAATTGCCCAGGTTTCTATTTTACTATGGTGTGGCTTGGAATTTTCACACAAAATAAATTAGAATATAAAGTACATTTCCAACAAGTGTATTTTTGCACACATTCCAAAACATCAGTTGTTGTTTATAAGAAACAGCTAAAAATTATATTTGACCATAAATAGAAACTTCAACCGTGACGTTATGTAAACAATTTTTCACAACCAAGAAGGGTCCTGTAAAAAACAAATCTATTGTATTTAAGCAACTTCAAAGGGAATATTTGAGAATTTGGGTTGTTATACAGACAGAAGAAACCCTCAGAAGATAGATTAATGACTAACGTGCAACTCTGTGTTATCATAAATAGTGACACAAAAAACAAATTCCTAAATTAATTTTTTTTTGTCAACTGAATCTTGTTACAGAAAGAATTTTGTTTACAATATTAGATGATAACTCTACTTTACATGATCTATTTGTCATACATATGTTCTATTGTTTACTGAGACTTACATTCTGTGGTCTTGTTTGATTAAAACGGTGATATTATCTAAAGTTAACATAAAAAAAAAAAAAAAAAAAAACCTACTTTTGTCTGAAAACAGACCATCATGCATCAGAACTTGGAGCAGACAGAGTTGACAAACTACCTGCAAGCCTGTACTCGTTTAAAAATAACTCAGTATGGCTTTCTATTTTGTCCAACTGCACTATTTGAGAAGGTCTATTAAAATAATAGGCATATTTCTTACTCAAATTTGAATAATGGTTACAAGTATTGTCAACATTGTGTCACTTCTCACTCTAAAAAGTAATGTGGAAATTGTACCTATTTTCCAAAATTCTAGCTCATCTTTTAAACTTACTGATGGTTCAAACATGTCATAATAAAAACCTTTACATATCAAAGACAACCATTAATTACCTCGGTGCATGATCTGGTGCTTTTCCCGCAGATACGCTAATCCTCTCAAAACCTGGAAAAAAAAAACAACATTACAATCAAACATTGCATAGGTCCACAGAAGGGTGCATGCACAACTAGAGTAAATGTTCCCAATTTTGAAAAAACTCAAAGAAGGATTTTTTTGGGCACTAAGTGGCATACATACAGCTATGCTAACTTTTCCCAAAATTTCTTCTGGAATTCTTCTAGCTTCCTTGAGAACTTGGTCCAAAGATCCACCATCCTGCAGAGAACAGAAAGTCATTTTGAGAATGATTCAGAAAAAAAAAAAAAAAACAAATATCACAAATAGAAACTTAAATAGGAAAAGACACTTGCTCCCTATGTAATCAGCGGGATGCCCTGCTGAATGTCTTAGAAACTCACCATGTGCTCCATACAGATGCTGATTTCTCCATCGCTATAAAAAGCTCCATAGAAACCCACAATGTAGGGCGAGTTGCATTCATGAAGCACCTGCAGCTCTCTGATGATTTGGTTTCTAATGGCAGGCTTGATTTCTAGATGGATCAACTGAATCAAGAAAAAAAAACCCATTGAAGCCTGTCTAAATGCAGTTGCAATACACAAAAATAACAGACAGATGATGTGCAACAGTTTTGCGAAAATAGTCATTGCATTCATTTAGATAACAAACTCATTGTAACCAAAAAACAAATTCTTCAACTGGATGCAATTAGTTTCTAGACATGTACTTTCTGAAGACATTAAAAACAATGTACTCCCAAAAACCTGTCTGTCAATCTAGAACCACATTGCAAGCTCATTAAAAAAGATTTATATTTGTTAAGCAACTGTTTGGTGGACAGATCACCGAAGATGAGTGAGTTTTTGAGCAATACTTGATTGCTGTTGAGTTGTTGATTCAAGTACGAATGTTAGTCTAGCAGCAACAAGCATCAACGCGAGAGTATGACTAAACCTAAGGCGCTCTTAAATTTCTTAAGTAATAATTGGGATGTTTTTACAGCCACCTCCCGCAGTCAGACATCAGTTTAAAAAAAAAAAAAAAAGGGAGGCGAGGAATAGCAAATTTAAAAGCTCACCTTGCGAGCCATGACCAGACCCGAGGGTTTGTGGCGGACCTTGTTGACCACACCTCCATTGCCAGCACCCAACTCACATATGGGGTCGAAATCTTCATCCTTCAACTCCCCAACTTGTGCTTTCTGGGTGAGGAAAGCTTCTAATCGTTTTCTTTGTTGTTCATCTAGGTCAAGTTCACCTAGTTTCTTCTGTAAGGCCTCCAAGTTGGCTCTGCAAGTGAGACATTAAGAAAGTAAAAAATAAAGACAAATCATGCATTTTTATTACATTTTTCTAAATAGTCAGAGGATACATCATAAATTAGAAGATTTTTTGCATAGATGCAAAAAAATTGATATATATATATATATATATATATATATATATATATATATACTTCAAATCAGTTTTTTTTTTTTACCATTCCAATCCGTCATTTTCCGCTTATTAAGACTCAAGAAAACCTTTATTTGTCCCACAATGGGGAAACTGCAATGTGCAACAGCATAGGTACAAGGAAAAAAGTTAAAAAGGGGGTCAAAGATAAGCACATGCAAATAAAAATAGGTAAAATAGATAAAAGGATAAAAATATTGCACGTTTATTTAGGTGGATTATCCGAGGCCGGGTCATGGAGGCAACAGCCTTAGACGGGAAACCCAGGATTGTCTCACCCCGGCTGTATCCTCCAGCTCACCCATGAGGATCCAACGGCGTTCCTCAGCTAGCTTTGAGACACAGTCTCTGCAGCGGGTCCAGGAACTGCCCCTGATTTCCTCTAGGTGCGATGTGCCTGAAACACCTCACCTGGGAGGCATCCTAACCATATGGCCAATTCACCCCAAACAACACTCCATCGACTCGGAGGAGCAACGGCTACAACTCTGAGCACCTCCCGGATGGCAGATCTCCTCTCCCCATCTCTGAGTAAGAGCCCAGCCACCCTGTGGAGGAAGCTCATTTGGGCCGCTTGTATCTGCGATCTCGTTTTTTCAGTCACCACCCACAGCGGGTGTCCATAGGTGAGGATAGGAACGTAGATCGACTGGTAAATCGAGAAGTTAGCTTTTCAGCTCTTTCTTCACCACAATGGGCCAATGCAGCATCCTGATTGTTGGAGACGCCGCATCGATCCTGTCGATCTCATGCTTCATCCTTCCTCCACTCATGAACAAGACCCCGAGATACTTAAACTTCTCCGCATGGAACAGGCTTTTTATTATTGCAGAATTTTACACACAAACACATTTCATTATATGCAAAGTGTTAAACTAGTTAGAATTTAAACTACTTACTCAGATGCCGCATCAATGGTGTTGGAAGTGGCCTGCCCCTCACCGATGGGCGTTATGTTCAGAGGAACGGGTCTTCTTTTAGGAGCCATTTAGCAATAATTATCCTCAATCACTTTCTGAATTACAAGTCTCTCCTGTAAATAACTAAACAAATACTAATTTGGACTTTTCTTGTTCGAAAAGCAACAGGATCTCCTCTGCACGGCTAGGAACTAGCTAACGTTAGCAAAGTTAATATACTTTCACAAACATGTCACTTTGCTAATTTAGCAAAAGGTATCATATCGCAATACCTTTTGAATGTAGAGCAATGGTAAAATTTATCTACAAGATTTGGAGAAGATTGGGTTTCTTTATCCGGGCTTTTTTTTGGGGTATTTTACCTGCTGCTACTACCCATTAGCAACTTAGCTGCTAGTAGCTAGCGTCAGTCCCTAGAAGAAGAAAAAAAATTCTGCGTCTTTCCGTCCTAGTGTGCAGCAGCAGTTAAAGCGACACCTTATTTAAATACGAGCTCCCCGAGCAGACTTCACTCTGCTGACTTTTGTGCAGGTTCTCTCCAAGGATCGGATTGTTACAGGTTTTGAAGCTTTGCTACTGACCGCTGAGGTGGTTTCTCAGTTCCAGGAAGCAGCCTGCAGCACATTCAGCATCAACCTGTGCAAGTCACGGAGAGACCTGCACAAAAATACCGCGAGACTTCAAAGTCTGCAAAGTTCAGGCGACACGTCTTCTTGATATAAAGAACATATATGTATTTATAATGCACAAATAATTACTTTACGTTCAATCTATGCATTTAGAAGTTTACACCATTTTTGCAATACTGATGCCTTATTTCTATTTAAAAAAATACCTTAAAATTTGTTTCTGCATGTTGACAAAGGACAAAATGTTTTAAAAGATTTCAAGTATTTTTTTTCTGTTTATTCTAATTTTATGATTGCTGTTTGATTTGTATATGGAACAATTGAAGCAAAAAGATGCCCATTCATTATTAATTTAAATTGCTCAGTAAATGTCTAAAAAGCAGAAAAAATACTACAATGCCACCTAGTGGTCGATCCATGAACTAAATGTGGAATTTTGACAATTTTGAATAATTTGAAAAAAAAAAGAGTTCCAGTTTTTCTTAAGTCACATTTGATCATAACTATATATTTCTGTCATATTATAAACAATAACATTTATTAAAACAGTTCACCAAGAAAACATGGAGATATTACTGACACAATAAAAATATTTGGTATCTTCTAACCAGATGTTAATCCAATACTATTGACATTTTTGTACATCAAGCAAATTTCCAATCTATTTAAATATTATGGCTCAAACATGAATTCACGCTAAGAGGAAACTTGTCTGGTACAGCATTAATGATGACCATCTGAAGAATTTTAAGGATTGAGTGACAATGAATTTTTATGCAAACAGAAAAGGTGGTACGAAATAACTCAACGCTACTAAACAATTTAAAAAAAGAAAACAAAATACTTTTGCGTTAAAGTCTGGTTAGTTTTGCACACAACTATACTCCAACTGAAAATTTTAAACCAGTATTTAATGTTAACTAGTTCTATGTAGTGTTTCCCAATTTACAAAACATTTTAGGATATTGTTGCAGCTATAAAACTGTATATGTAAGAAAAAATGGAAGATTGAAATGGAATGCTTAAAAAAATAGATGATGCACCCACATCAAGTGTATTTAAGTTCAACTATGCATTGAAATAAAAGAAAGAAAAGTTTTTAAGAATTCATTTTAATCATTTTAACACATCAATAACAGCTGTTAGAATACGATCATTTGAAATTTTACAGTTTTATCCTCAACAGGCATCAAACATGTCCCCAGATCCAAGCATTTGGTACAGGACGTGACAATCCACAGTTGTATCAGTCCTCAATTGTTGCACTCCCTCTACAGCTTCTGGTGTTCTGTTTGCTTTTAAAAACCACTGGAAGGAATTAAAGGCTTAATAAAATATTATTTAAATTTTATTGTCTGAACATATAAAAAAAAAAAACCAAACAAACATGTACGTTATGAATTGCAAGCGTCTGTCCATGCTACCATATTCTGAAAGAGATCCCGCCAAAGAAGAAGAAGAAAAAAAGAAAAGAACAAATCCTAGACTCTCTTTAGCTCCAAAACCTCCTTGCAAAGTAATCTGGCTCAGTTCAACAGAAGGGACCTGGATGATTCAGCATTAACCAAAGGGCAATAACATCTTTTAAACAAACAACAAATGAAAGTATCTTTGTATCTAAGACATATCAAATCTTTAAATTACTTAGAGGGAGTTATGGAATACTCTTCTCCATCCCTGCTCTCATCTTATATAGAACGTTTTGTATAAATGACAGACCAAACTTGTTTATTTTTTTAATCTTGTAAATCTTCAAAAGAATAAGATAAAACAGCATCGGCTGATTTAAAAAAAAATAAATGAACATGAAATAGCAATTTGCCATTTTTCTTTGTGCTTCGACGTGAAAGCTGAAATTTAACAAATTTGTCAAATTTTAAACAGTATGATGACCTTTCTATTATAAGTATAATGTGGGGGAAACCAAAACCTGACAACCTATTGGGGATATCTTTAAAAAAAACAAACATATTTACCAAGGTGGTGATGAACAATACTTTAAAATGAGCGTGTCCATACAGACTTATGAATAAATCTTTCATATATAATGCAATGTTTCAACTAAAATCGCTTTCCTCCCATTTATACACATTTTACCCAGTAATTTCTTTTTTAACCAACACTATTGCTGCACAGACACATAGATCCTTGGAAAAAAGAAAATAAACAGAAAATATTGTGGTGAAGCAATCTCCAGTGTAAAATTTGTTATGGAAAGTCTAGTCAATTCCTCTGCTCTCCACTTCTTTCAGAGCTACTGCATGGTTAACCTGTGGGATTTTGTGACTGAGGTAGGTTTTTTTTTCCCAAGGAGAAATTAAAGGTGAATAACACATTGACATCCATGTTCCGTCCTTTGTAAGAAAAAGGGTGAACGTCAGAAACAAAACGCCTGTGTTTGATAATAAAGTCTCTGAAAAAAACAAAACGTGTTTCACACTTTTCATCCCACTTAAGATATTGCTGCCTTCCTGCAAATCACTGAGCTTTTGTTTCTTTCACCGTCTAACACTTACAGCAGAGCTTCCATTTTCACCTCGCCTGTTCATCACAAGCTAGACAAAAATTACAATTAAATGCTTATGGCTAAATGAGCCTGTAGTTACCAAATCCTTACAAGGAGAGATTGGTAGGGGAGGGAGAGTTTGGAGAAGAGGAGCAGGAGTGGTGATGGTGCCAGTGGGATCATTAATCCATTCAGCCTGTTTAACAGGAGAAGCACAGTACAGATACACACTGCAAAGTGACATTTGGCAGAGAAGGCTCGCTCCCAGTGGTGTACAGGGATCCTCCTCAGTCTAAACTGCAGATGTATTGAGAGAGCGGATGTTAGAGTGTTCATTTAAATTTAAACCAGAGCTGCAAAAAGGCTCTGATATTTGGGCATGAGGAAAGGTTTGCATCTACTGAATTACTGTTTTCCTGCCCGCGAGTTTAAGCCCCCTTCCTCTCTGTCTGTGTGTGTCAGTCTCTGAGGGGACAGGGCTGCAGGGTCAGTACGCAGTGACCAGGTCCTTATCGTAGTTGTATCGGCCTCTTTTAGGGGCAGGACTGTCAGCACTGTCTTCTGTGTCATCAGTGTCCCCTGCCCCCCCTCCACCTTCTTCCTCGGAAGAGGAGTCGAGAGTCAGATCTACCACTGCGCCACCTGCGGGTGCTACCGGATTTCCTCCTGGGACTCCTGGGATGCCAACTGAGCCACTTCTGGATTTGCCTGTCAAGCTGGTGCTGCTGTGGGCCGGTGAATGACCATTTGCTTCCGGAATGCCTGCATAGAAACACAACTTTTTAGAGTAAACCAACAGTTTTCATGATGACTGAGCCTAATACTTACATATATCAACAAGTGAGTACTCAGGTGTGTGACTGCGTTCTCTTTCTTTGTCCCTCTCTTTTTCATCTCTGATAGGTCGCCAGGAGCCATCTGTCAAGTATTCAATCTCTTCAATCTCTTCACTTGTTTTTTTCAATATCTCCGATAAAAGCCTAAAAAACGCACGAAATGGGGGGAAAAAAACATATATTTAGTACTGTGAGACATGCAAGCTTTACAGTAACAACTTCCCACTAAGTTCTGTCCTTCCAAAATTTCACTTTGAAACATTGCACCTATTCTAACAGCATGGTTTAGTAATGGAAGAGTTCATACACTTTGCGTAGAGTTTTTTGGCTAATTTTGACCACATCATCCTTGTTATGCATGTTGTGGCTGTTTTGTTAACTGCATCTGTCCCGCAAAAAAATTCCTCACACATGCGTGAACCGGCGACTACAGAGCAGTTTGTAGTAATTTTAATGGAAAATTAGCAAACAAGCATGTCATGTCTATTTGTCTTTCTATCAATCAGGCGATTGATGACAACACAGATGAGGCAGTAACACTGTTCAAATGAGGTTGCTGTTTTGTTGTCAAAAAAATAGCGAGCATGTGAAAAAGTAGCCGTAAAACGGCTTGCAGTGAATTCAGAACGTAATCATTATTCGTTTCAATGGAATTTTTAACAGAAATAAATAGAGGAGTTTGCTTTTATGGAGAGAGCAGGTGCTGCACTTTGTCAAATATGCAATGATAAATTACATCTATGAAACGATCAAATAGAAAGCGGCACGTTGACACTTGAAACAAAAGGAAGAAAGCATGTCAAGAGCTACTACTAGAACTGCAAGCTTATCAGCAGCCAATCTGAAATTGAAACCAACGAGGTGACTGGAATTCAGCAGCTTTGCTTAAGTATTCATTCTTTATGTTATCAAAGAACTTTCGGAAGACTTTTTGAATAAAGTTGTTTAATGGATGGAAGTCTGAATGTCTCCTTAAAGCTTAACATCATCATGTATAAACCAGATAACAAAACTGTGCAGCACCAGAAGTAGCATTAATACTAAGAGATACTTATTGATTAGCAAGAGCATAACAATATTATTAAAAATAATTCAGAGACTCAATGCACTTTAAAAGTGCTGAAACTAAAGGACTATTCTCCACTTTGGATAAAGCATGTAAAAATAAATAAATAATTTAAAACAAACAGAAAAGTTCTGTACACTTTGTTTGAAACATATGTTTAAAACATTTATTTAAAACATTTGTTTTTGTTTGATTGTAGTGATTGTGTACTTTGTAAATTTAATTTTTGTTTGATTGTAGAAATGCTGTTCAGTTAAATGTACACAGATGAATAGGGATAGGCACATAAAAGCCATGCTTCAGCCTATTCCTTTTTTTTGGTCTGTTTGTTTCTTTGTTGCAATCTGTGTTATTGTTGTGATTTTATGTATGACCAAATGAATAAATCTAAATCTGAACTGAACATATTGTATCAGGGGCTCAATAACGTACAGTAGCTTACTGAAAATAATCAAATGTGTCCTCTCTTCTAGATCATTTAGAGTTTAGCTACACTTCAAGGAACTTCACAAAAAGGCTACTAAGAGTAAAAGAAAATAAAATAAATAATAAATTAATTACTCTATTCATCCCTCAGCGGGGAAATTTGTTTGCTGCACTCCTTACACCGCAGCAGGCTGCCCTTCAACGGCGCCAATGGTGGGAGAAGTGGGGGTTAGGTGTCTTCTCCAAGGACCCTAGATGTGCTCTGCGTGGGACGCAAACCCGCGACCTTCCGGTCCGCGGGCGAACGCTCTAACCACGCGGCCACCGTCTCCCTTCCAAAAGAACAAGGGAATATGGAAAACAAAGCGGTTTCCAGCGGTATACATTTGACTTAAACTGCTTTATAAGTTACTCTGGATTATGAGTTGCTTCAACGTCAATTTTTCTAAGCGGCTTTTTCTAGCTTCAGGTCCTGCTTATATCTGCCTATATCAGCAAGATATAGACAGCAAGCGGGTGGATTTTTGTATTTAAGAAAGCGTATGAAAGTATAGCAATGCAGTTTGGTAATTAAAACAAAATAAGAGAACAATAATAAAATACAATCTTTTAGCTTTGATACAATATTTTAACGATATTTACTACCACAGACAAGTGAAGCTTTCAGTTTTTGTTTAATTTTAATCAGATAAGTACAGGTACCTTTTGTAAAATCTTGCTACTTTTACTGTTTGCTATTACTCTGTGACACCAAATAGTAATTTTGTTGCAGTGTGTATGTGTCAATAAGTTTGTTGTTGATATTATAATGTCACTTAATAGATAATCCTGGTGAAATGGCAGGTAAAAAAATACTTTTGCCAGCAGGCAACTAAAAAATGGTATGTCCACTCTGATATGTACTTTAATTTTCGGTGTAGAAAAATGCAGCCTATTTATAGATTTTTTTTAACGGCCGCCAGGGAGTTCAATTAGAAAAGGTACAAGGAAGAGGCTAGCATAGCCGGTCGTTTGTATTCACACGGATGGATGGAAGCACGACAAATAAAAAGCAAAAATCCGCCATATAACTTTTTTTCTCATCGATTTTTGCAACACCACAACCATTACACTTCCGGTTCAAAACTTATCACAATAAAAAAACTGGAAATACAACTCAAATTCATCATAATAAAAGAGCCAACAATGCAACTAATCATTTCCTCATTTACACAAGTTTATCTTCAATATTTAATGTAATTTTGTGCCTCGTGAATGAAAAGTAATGCAAACTATATCATGGAAAATTCTAGAAGAAATGCTTACGGCACAGTTTTTAAATTAATAGTAATGGAGCTGGCTGATATACAAACAAGGGAACAAAACTGCTGCATGAAAACGTATTTAGAACGTGAGACGCTGCAATGGATATCATTTATGCTATCTCTTAAAATGCTACCATACTATACCAGGCGCCTTCTCAGTTTATAATGTTATTATACCGTTGATTAATTCAGCCCATTGTTCTCTATTTTATTCTTTTTTTAAATTGTCTTTCAAAATTACATGTCTGTTTTTGGTGTTGTTGGATTTTATCAAATAAATTTCCCCCAAAAATGCGACTTACACTCCAATGCGACTTGTGTTTTTTTTTCTTTTTGCTTCTTTATTATGCTTTTTTTGGCTGGAGCGACTTAATATTCTGAGCAATTTAAGATCTGAAAAGTACAGTAGGTGGGATCAGAAACAAGTAGATTGTTCATTGATATCTGGGAGGGAGCAGAAATTCTAATACAATTTCCGCAAAAAACACTGAATAATTCTAAAAAAAACACTTTGGTGACAAATACAAAGCTTACAAATCACTATTAAAAGGTAGACAGCACTGAAAGTTTAATTTTGCACGAGAGAATGGTAAGCCAGATTTGAGTTAGTAAATATTTACTCACCCATCAATAGTAAGTAACTCAAAAGGAGCAGGTTTGTCACAGACGGGACAAGTCCATGTTGGTTTTTTCTCATTCATCTGCAGAAAGAAGACCGCGTCGAAACACTGAAGATGGGCGCAGGTTAAAACTCGACATGGTACACCAATCCGCATCTTAACCAACTAGGAATGAAAAAACACAGATTGTGTTAAACATTTTAACTGTGAACAAGGCAACTTTTAATTTGTTGCAACTTACTGGACAGATGAGAGAAACTCTGAGGCCTGTGGTTGCAATTTCACTTTCTGGATCGAACCGAAGTTTGTCTTGAACTGCATCGAATTGAGAAAAACAGACATTTCGTTATCGAGTACACAGCCTGTTACAAAAATATTCACAGGTCTAAATGTTTCACTCACTGCGCTCACGACACCGTTCCGCGCTTTCCACAGAACAAACCTTGAGCTGACTGAAGAGTTCTGCAGCTGTGAAGACCCTCACCATATACACAGCCACAGAGTAGCGCTGAAAACAAGAGGACCGACATTGTGAGCTTTTGGCTTTAAAAGTTAGTTTCAAATGAATGAGCATAAAATCACACAATAAAACTCAGGATGCATAACCTACTTTGTGACGGCACATTATGAGGACATAGTAATGAATTGAATCAGTTGAAGCCTTTTTGTTCCAAGTTTAGTAAAAAGGACAGTTAATTTGGCACTAAGTGGGTAGTTTGGACAAGTACTCTGAAAATGCCTTACGAGTGGACATGTGAGTCCTGCAATTTACTGGATCTGAGTCCCATAAAACCATCATAAAACCTCTTAAACAAAGATGCTCACTGATGTTCCATAATTTACATAGCAGATTATTGGTACATAGAGCTGGCGATAATGCCGCCACCTACTGAACGTTAGTCTGCTGCACCGACTGAGCCGGTCAGATTCAGTAAATTGCAAGACCCGATTCCGACACTACAGGATCGGATTAAGGATGGTGGGATACAGGTCTTATTGGGTTTACAAACTTCATTTATATGCCATAAACAGTTACATATTAGTCAGATTTGGGTCAGAGATGGTAAATTGCAGGTCCCCCAGATACACCATTGTTAGGCAATATTCTGAATTCGCCACAGTATACAAAACTTTTTTGCCCCCCTCCTCTCTGACAACGGACGAATGCCTGCTCAGCAATGACACGAACCGCTACAGCTGTAATGCTTTTTATGTAAAAGGAATTATTTCACACATTCTATGGTGCACTGTACAATTTGTGGTTTAAAGCGCTGAATCAATCCACCATTTATCATTTTACTTAGCAATTTTATCCAGGAAGATATTGTAAAGGTTCAAAATATCCAGATTCAGGGAAATGCAAGTGATCAGGTGTGGACATATTCACATGTTACATATTTATAGTATGCCCCTAATGCCAATGATGGCATGTGTGAAAAATCAGGATAACAATGAGCTGCTTTACAACATGCACGTTTCACAGAAATATTTATGTATCACCACCTTGGTTTGCTGGTGTTTTTGATCCCTTTAGAAGATGCACAAAATTTGACTATATTTTGACAGACTACAATGAATCAAATTCTGACCTTGCCAAAATTTCCCCAGGTGATGGTGACTCTGTTGGTGATACTGGAGAGATGTAACCAGGGAGTGATATTCACAGGACGACAAGGACGACGAGGTTCAACACCAGGCTTATTAGATGGGTAGTATCCCTGTAAAAATGCAACCACATTGTCTCAAAAATCCCTTTCAAATCGTGTTTAAAAATAAAATGTAATCAAATGTACAATGCAAGATTTGGCCAATAAGAAGCAGCTATTGAATATAAAGCCCTCAAGAGAAATGTCTAATTTACTGCAGGGAATTGGCAAGTATAGAGTGTTTAGACATATTGGTACAGGGGGGAAAAATATGCACATTGTGGAATTTTTTATGTTTATTACATCACAAAACATAGTAGAAAAAGTTTCAAAGAAGTCTTCTGGACAGTTTAATTCTTGAACGAGACGTTTCGACTTCCATCCGGAAATCATTTTCAATCTGAATGAAATGGACTGAAACCTGGATCTATTTATACTAACCTGAGTAAAAGGTAAAAAAATAGTAAGGAGGGCTCAACCAATGAGCCTGTGTTATCTATGATGGCCGTGAACTGTCCAGAAGACTTTTTTGAAACTTTTTCTACTATGGATCACTCCTGGATGAATGAGGGATTACACGGACTACATGACAAAACAACTTCAAAACGAAAACACGTCAATCACAGTTCTCATTTTTTATTTGATTTAGTCTTTATATAATTATTACTATTTAGACAGCTGCTTTAAAAAGTTTAGTTTGAAAAGACTAACATCTGTTTAGTTACAAACATCAATTCAGCAAGGTAAGAGATACAGATTAATAGCCACCATCAGACATAATGATGTGATAATTTTAAGTCTGTAATTATGCCGCACAAAAGCTTTGTAAGTGAGCCCAAAATATTGAATGTGCATAGCTTAACAATATTTTTTAAAACAAAAAATATTTGTTTACATAATGGATCAAGTTTATATTACAACAAGCACCTCTGAAAAGATGTGAAAGCATTTCTATTGCTGTTCTTACATAAATTTTAACTACAATTTATGTAGATGATTCTGTTATACAAAATATTTTAATACGCGTTTTTTTTTTTTTTTTTTTTTAAATGCAAAAACCAGCTTGTAAGTCCCCAAAATTCAATAAAGTCTCAACAATTTATGTATTTTTAAAAAATGTGCCTCTGGCAGCATAAATCTGTGTAGCGCTCCACGTTTTTGTGAATTTTTTAAAATTGATTTTCATGAATGAGCTACGTCAGCTATACGCCGCGTCAGGGCAGATGTGTAGAGATGGTCCATGCTACAAAAAAGCATAAGGCAAGGGAGTACAGCTTAGTCCATTTTACAGACCTGGCTGAGCGAAATCAACGGTGATTCCTGTCTGAACTTTATTATAGTGAATAATATAATATAGTGACAAAGACATGAAAAAGTGCGGCGCTAAAGATGGGGAAGTTCTGATGTTTGAGAACAACAAATGATGTTGTAGTAGAGGGCGTAAACTCACACAGTAAAGGGCTTGAGTTGCTCTCAAGATGTGGAGCTTTTAGTGGACAGTTAAGAACTTATTATGATCCACGGGAGCTTTCAAACATCGTTGCAGCGGTTAACTACATTCCCCCTTCAGAACCAACTGTCATGTGTTCGGAACAGGCATAAATTTCCACAGTAAAGGATTGATAAAGTATGTTGTATCTCTTCAGCTTGATTGAATAAGATGTATAGGAGACTTCTTTTTATTTTCTTAAAAAATTCAACAGCAAAACACTATGTTCTGTATGCAAATTAACTCTCTAAGGATTCTGTGAAAACACAATTAAATTTTTATAAAACCATTTCTGATATTTCTTATTAAAAATAAGGGAAATAATAGGGTTTTACATGTTATTTAAGTTTGTAAGCAGATGGAAATAGTTTTAGGCCAGACAAGAAAAGATGGTGCAATACACAGACCTAATTAGATAACAACATTGCTAAAAGAAAACTTCAGCTCTTAAAAAAACAACACTCTCTTTAAAGTTTGAAGAATTTCAAAATAGTGGTACAAATTAGAGTAAAGTGACCCACCGGCACATGACAGTAGGACTGGTTAACTTTGACAGCAATGTTGGGAGGATACTGGTCCTCCTGGACACCAATTGAGTCGGAGTAACAGATTCTGCAACAACAGAGACAAAAAGCAAAGAATTATGAAGAGTTTAAAACAGACCTAATTTTTACAACATGTCAAATAAAAGTTTTCTTTCTTTGTCTTTAATAGAGACGATCTTCCTGACAGCACAGTCACAGACATATTCCAAATATTCCAGACAAGAGGACAAAGAAATATCTGAAATCTTACCTAAGAACCACTTGGATTGATCGGATTCCTGGCCGAATTTCACTGAAACAGAGAAAAAGTCACGAAGGAAAAGACAAGACAATCTCAATTTTCAAATCCAACTGCTGGTTAAGAAAAACTTTCAATTGGGATATTTTTGTATTTATTCACTTTGCATTTCTGATCTGGTCCGCTTGGTTTGGTGTCAATTCAAAGATGCATTGACTATCCTGCAGTTTGTCGTTGTTCTGGGCAACTGTGGAAAATAAAAGCAAATATAAAATCATTGCAACAGTGAAAAAAATTCTAAATATGATACAAAAAAAACCCCAAAAACTGAGACAGACAACAAACAACATGTGATTTGCACTTACTTAGCTCTGTTGGCGGCAGGAGCGTCTCTAGGGTTTGGTAAAAGGGAAGTGGGGCCAGTTTAACATCTGCTGCAGGTGTAGAGAGGGGTTTGGAAATGCCATTGAGGTAGTCTGTGCCCTGAGAAGTGGCATTGGGAGAGGAACTGAGGGACGAGTACGCCACTGGGACACCCTCTGGACGACGTGCAGCCAGCCAGCCCGATGTTTTGGGAAATCTTGACTCATAAAGTTGCCTGATATTCTTCAGTAATTCTGGGCTGTACTCTGTTTGCACCAGCCTTAATGCACGGCCCACCAGGTCCTGCTTCAGCCCACTTTTGCTGCGGCCCATTGAGGCCAGCAGCGTCTGCAGGTCTGAGACCCGGAAACTTTTCACCATGTTCTAGGAAGGAAGGAGAAGAAAATAAAAGAATTTTTCAATGCTCAGAATTTAAACAAAAATGACACAAAACAAGGACAAACCTTTTTTTCTTAAACTTTCACAATAGTTTTTTTAAATGATTTGCTGGCTGCATCGAACAGACAAGTTTTACCAACTGATAATCAGATTTCAGATTAGGTTCTGATTATCAGGCTGAAATTTTGTCGAATACAAGTAGCTGAAATGAGCTTCCTCCGCAGGGTGGCTGGGTCTCGCTCAAATATAGAGGAGCTCTGACATCTGGGAGAAGCTCGGAGAAGAGCCGTTGCTCCTCTAGGTTGAGAGAAGCCAAATGGGGTGGTTAGGGCATCTGCATAAGATGCCTATCGACTCTAGAACGACTAGCTGGTGAAGTGTTTCAGGCACATCCTACGGGGAGGAGACCCAGGGGCAGGCTTTGGACCCACAGGAGAGACTAGCGGGAACAGGCTCAGATTTCATTGGTGTTTAAATAAATAAATAAATGAATTACTCTATTCATCCCTCACCGGGGAAATTTGTTTGCTGCACTCCTTACACCGCAGCAGGCTGCCCTCCAACGGCGCCAATGGTGGGAGAAGCGGGGGTTAGGTGTCTTCTCCAAGGACCCTAGACGTGCTCTCCGTGGGACGCAATATGTATAGATTTACTATACAAATCTATCGTATTCTCCTCCTAATTCGATCCCACTAATACTCTTTTACTTTGTGGGACATAAATGTTTTAACTTTTTAAAATTTCATTTTGAATGGCTGCAAAACTTGACGCCACATGGAACAATATGAAGGAGGCTTGCAGATGACCAAAACATCAAAAATATTCACTAAGAAACAGACATGACAGAATGAAAAACTTGACCACAATCAGATCTAAAAAGATTACACAATTATTAATATTTTTTTTAAAAATGTCATTCTGTGCTACCCATTCAATATATCCACATATAGATTGTCAGTATCTTCATTGATAATCAAGTGATTTTTCTAGTTTAAATTAAGACTTAAAGATTATAGTAGTAAACAAATGGTATTAAATATATATTTAAAACAACACGTGTAGGATCAGTACTTTTATGACCAATTCTACTATAATTTTAAAGCATCTTAAAGATAAATTAAATATTTCACACAATTTACCCACGTTTGATCATCTTTCTTCATCACTAGATTATTACTAGATTCGTCCAAGCTAATGATGTACTGTAGCAGTAGCAAAAAAATAACAAGTAGAAAATCTAATCGACGCAATATTATTAGATTGTTTCTAGTTTATCTACAAAATAAAGTTGATCGGCTAAAAAAAGACCCAAATGTAGCACAATGTGAAAAAAGATCAGCTGGTTACTGCTTTGTATCTCATGCTATCAGAGAGCTAGCTTCTTTTTTTCTTCGAACGGTCGCTTTACAGTCGCAACAAAATAACAATATGACAGGTGCACAGTTTATTACATTAAACAGCAGTTCAAGAACACACATGTCAGTCTATCGGATTGTTTTCAGGGATGTAACCGTTAGAAACATGCCGGTACTCAGATGCTGGTGTAGTGGCATCATTCATTTCTCTATCTTCCTTCATGCCAGCATGATGCTAACTGGAACAACGCACTTGCCTGGTTACCAATACCTAGCAAGGTGGCTAATTAGCAATACGAGCTAGTTCGATCATTTTTAAACTAAATAATCTCTTTGTGCTAATGTAAACTCTTCACAATAAAAACACGTCATCACAGAACTGTTTGTGACTTATAGCCATCACTCCCGCTATCATTGCTATCAAATGAAAGCTTGCCCAGCTCTACCTACCATCGCTTCCACCAGTTCAGCCGCCATCTTCATGCAGCAATAACGCGAGAGTCACAATCGACGACTAGTCTTCCACCAATGAATCATTCAAGCTTTTTTGAATGACGGCAACTCCAACCAATCACAGAGGGATTCACAGAAGCAGCTCAAAAGCCACAATGAAAATAGGCGTGTCTACTACCAGTTAAAGATACAGTACACCTTTTAAAAAACTACTCAGAAACAGGTCTCCCTCCTAAAATAGGCCTCAATGGTTATAAAACAAAGTTTATTTGGAAATATCCTGATATTTATGAGGTTTTAGTTTGATAATGCAGGGATATTTAGAGTTGGCACATTGAAAATGAATTGGATTCAATGGGATCGTGAAGCATGCGGTGTCAATTGGATCAGATGGGTGGATTGTTGGAATCCTCTCCGAGCAAAATAATACACTTCGGGCTTTATGTCTGACAGTTAAAAAAAACACAAGGCTTTGTTTATGGCGGTTTTATTAATTATCATTAATCCAAAACAACTAATTAAATCAAACACTCCAGCTCAATTGAATAGGGTGACAAAATCAGTTCAAATTAATTATAACACACTGTCAGCATGGTCAAATACAAAGTGTGTTAAGTGTGCTGTAAAAAACACACAATCCCCCAAAAATCCAGTCCTGGTTTTCTAAAACCTACTTAGAAATGTGTAAGAAAAAAAAGGATAAATATTTTTTTCAGGGTTATTGCATCATGTCATAATTGAGAAATTTCTCAAGGATCACCATATACAAATTAGTAAAGCAATTAAATTTGTTTAAATAAATTATGTTTAATGAGCTGTTAAAAATAATATGCAAAGAATAATGCTTTGTTGGTTGTCCTCTTGTATTTTTTATGAACTAATAATAAAAAAAATTGTTCTACAATGAAATACTTTCATTTCCATATTATAAAATAGGGGTTAAATAATCAGAATCAATAGTATTTTATTGATCCCACACGTGGTAAATGTGTGTGTTACACCAGCACTGTAATCATGAAGAAAAAGAAATAGTAAGTAAATATACAAAACGGGGCGGCACTTGTTTTTCTGTGTGGAGTTTGCATGTTCTTCCCGTGTGTGTGTGGGGTTTTCTCCAGGTACACCGGTTTCCTCTCACCCTCCAAAACATGCATGTTAGGTTGAATAGGCATTATCAATTGTTCCTGGGAATGAGTGTGTGTGGCCCCTAGCAGACTGGCAACCTGTTCGGGGTGTACCCTACCTCTCGTCTGACATCAGCTACGATAGGCTCCGACACACCCCGAAACCACAGTGAGAATACTAGGTTCAGAGTCAGACGACAAAAAAAATGACGTGTGTGTGTGTCTGTGTGTCTGTGTGTCTGTGTGTATGTGTAAGTGTGTGTGCAAAGGAAATAATAGACAAATAAAAGGGTTATTGTAAAAGTAAGGATTTAAAAAGTTCTATAATTTAAAATTGATTTACAACAAGCAGGACAGAATGTGCATAAGAAGATCAAAAATGACTTAAATTGATGAATTGCATGATTATTCAATAGGATCTGAGAAAGATGTTAAGTACAAACCAGTGAGTACTTGTGTTAAACAGAAGAGGGCAATCTGGTCCACATTTGGACCCAAGCTGCTTAAACTCACATTTAGGAAACTAATCTAGATGTAATATGGTGTCTGATTTGAAGGTCCTTTTTCTCTTCTCTACAGTGCACACACAGTTAGTTGATCAGGAAATTAGTTAGTTATTCTATCAGTCAATCATTACAATTTCTTCAACAAAACATCTATAAAACCAAAAGGGAAAAAACACAAGAAAATGCCTCAGAGGATTTTTAAAAGTGAACTCTTATTTAAAGCCTAAATCCATTTTACATTTCTATTTAAAAGACACTACCCCTTTGAGTTTGTTAAAATTAAAGAAAAAAAGAAAACTTATGCTGACACTTAATTACATCAATCAAGCGCAACATTCTTCTGATACTACAAAAAAACAACCAAAAAAAGCTCTTCTGGTCCTGATCTTCACCAACAAACTTTTTTCCCTTCTTTTTCTTAATGTGCTGATTAACTTAATATTTCTAATGTATTATAAGCATTTATTATTTTGCTTTTTTTTTTTTTTTTTACTGTACTTCAAATATTTTTAAGGTGATTGAATTTTTTAGAGAATCCTCAGTCTCGATCAGGTATGGGCAAACTATGGCCAGCGGGCCACATGCGACCCTTTAAACGTTTTGATCCGGCCTGCCGAATGCTTTATTTCCCCTGCACTTCTAATGTTTAATCACTAGATGGCACACCCTCTCTATTTTTTTGTTTTTTGAAAAAACAATGACATTGCTTCCATTAAAATGTGTGTGTCTCTGAGATACGCACAATGTCAAAATAAACAGTGTGCGCAGATATGGAAAGCCATTGGTGCCAATACACGCACGTAAACAAGCGGGCTTGATTTCAAACCAACGTTTTAAACCTAGCGTAGATGCACTTCAATCAAGCCTGCTTAATTTGAAATTAATGCGCTTGATGTAACATCTAGCGCACTTGTCACTTGTCACACACACACATGTGCGTGTGTGGCCTCGATGGCTTTACATTTCCAGACAGAGTTTAACATGCTCCACAGACTGACTTACTGCAACTGGTTCGTCCTTGCACTGGTTGTTGTTGAGTTTTGGCTGCGGGAAACAAATTGAATAGAAGGAGCAGGACAAGTACATCTGCATTCTACCGTTTCAGAAAAAAAAAGACAATCAGGAGGAGAGTAATGGTGATATTCAGAAGGATTAAAGAACTTTTAGAGCTTTAAAATAAAAAAGTTATTTGTATGATTTTCAGTGTTTAAAGACTCATTTCAAAGTCAGAGATTTAGTTTAAATGCTTTTCCTCATTTTATTGGAAATTAAAGTAGAAAAAGGTGCTCTCCTAATCAACATAAAAATTCAATTCCAAAGTTCAGAAACAATAAAACAATCACCACAAAAATAAATTTTGTCAGTCCTTGTTACTTTGTTAAATAAAAATGCAAAATTCAAAACGAATGCTTTCTTAGCATAATTTTTAAATGGTATCTTAAAGGTGGAGAACATTAACACATTTTTACCATGCATATTTTAAAGAAAATTAAGAAAAACAAGATGAACCCATACAAAATAGTTTTCATTTGTCATTAAGTTATTGTAGATCAAATTTTATTTTTGCCAATCGAGTCACTTAACCTTTCACATACTATAAAAAGAAAATGGCAAAATAGTTCAAAGTCAGAATTACGGGTCATGTAATTATAAGTTTTTGTGGTCAACAGAAATTGGTTGCTTTTAACTAAAGCACAATTTTAAAAAATATTTTTTGAAAAATTGATTTAACTCCTGAACACATAAGCCATTAAGAAGTTTTAGAGAATAATTACAGATAAAGTTTTTTTTTTTACTTTGTTAGAATTAAAACAGGCTAAACAAGATAACTGCGGCATCTAAAATGTCTTTGATTCTCCCGAATTGGTCTTTTGCACACCATGGCCTTACTAAATCTTGAGTGTTTAATCTCCCATAATTACAAAGATTTGCTAAGGTTAATAAAAATAATCCGCCTCAATTCAGACCCCCTACCTGGACCTCTGCTGTGACTTCTTCTGTGAGGGATAAATTCACACTCATATAAAAGGGACACCTTCCCAACTTCTGGGTACCACACTATGATAAAGGAGAAGAAGGTGCTGCACCTGTTAGTTGAAGTTAGGGTCTCCTAATTAAAAGCAAAACAACTAACTCCAGCTTTAACAAAAAAAACAACTCAAACAACTTGGCCATTTTTAGCTCTGACGTCATTTCATTTGACGTCAGTTGTAATTGTGCCGTGAGTGTCAAGGTTAACAACAGTTGAGAGGCTCATCTTCAACATTGTCAACAGAAAGACATTAGCAAAAGAATCAAGACGCCAAGACCATTAGTTTTATTAGATGTCTTATTTTCCCTTTGAAAAGTGTCATGCTTTAAATTTGTGCCGCAACTTTTTGAAGGACACATTTTTTGGATTAAAACCAACCAAAGCTCTACGATGAGTGTACAATATCCTGATTCAGAAGTGACAACGACGAACAGAAGTAGCCGCAATGGGAGCAGAGATAGACTGGGACTGAGCTTCACCATCGACTACCTTTTGTTCAACAGAGGATTGAAATGTCCCAGGGAAGAAACAGCAGAAAGTGATGTAACACAGCAGATGAAGAGCGATAAGCTAAACCAACAAAATTCCAAACTCAAAAGTTTGGAGACACACTTTGAGAAACAGAAAAACAATCAACAGAAACCAACAACTGAGATTGAAAGAAGCGAAGCAGACGAAGATAAAGGTGTTGAAGAACAACATGAACAGGAGGAAGAGTTGACCACAGCCTTGACAAGCGGCAATGTCAAAATTTCCATGGACAAACCAAACCAATCATACATTGCACTCATCTCCAAAGCAATTCTGGGGTCAGAGGAGAAGAAACTGCTCCTATGTGAGATCTACCAGTGGATCATGGACAACTATCCTTATTTCAAGAATAAGGTATGTTAAAAGACTTGTTCTTGGAACATGGTTAGAAGAAATATACATGCGATACTAAAGCCACTATGTAAGTATGAAAAAAGTAAGCAAGTCATTAGGCAACTAATCAAATTGTTTGTCAGGAGCAAATTGCACTGTTTTTGTGAGTTTGTTAATACACATAAAGCAAATACAGTTGCCAGATAGAAAACAAGGTTGCTTTTTTGCGCAAAGTACTAAAGGTTGACTTAAATAATCATAACACAGTAATGATTTTCTCGCACAAAGTGACCTCGTTCGTACAGGTAATAGGTTTTGGCAATTAGAAGTTCACAGGGGCAATAGATGATCTCCTTGTTGGCAAAATCTCAAATAAAGTAATCTTGTTGCTAGGTTACATACGCTTCCGCCCATACCAGGTGCTTTGACAGATTGGATGTAACCTAGTGCATTAAGGTTAATTAGAAATGAATGCGCTTGAAAGGTAACACAAGGTGTGTCGTGTTACTGCGATCATCCATGCTCTTGACACATTATGTCGCATACCACCAACAACTAGGCGCAAATACACCCTGAAGAGGATCACTGACTTTTCGCAACCTTGTAAATTGATTTCAGCTGGAAAAGCCCTTTGTTAGCTCTAAGATCTTTGTCTTTACTTTTTCTAACAGGATAAAAACTGGAGGAACAGCGTTCGTCACAACTTGTCCCTCAATGATTGCTTCATAAAAGCAGGCCGGAGTGACAATGGCAAAGGCCACTTCTGGGCAATTCACCCAGCAAACTATCAAGATTTTTCAAAAGGAGACTACCAATGTCGGAGAGCACGCCGGAGGATACGTAAGGTGGTGGGACAGGTTCACTTTTCTTCCCTCACCTCTCCATACCATCCCACCGCCACTACCATCAACCCTCACAGAGCAGTCTGTTGGTGCTATCCCCAAAATCCGGTGATCCCTCTGCCTTGTATGGCACCCAGATTCTACTGGCCTTGTTCCACTTTACAACCACAAGTGGGGCTCAATCTGGGTCTAAGCACGTCTATTCCCTGAGTATGTTTATTGCGGATGTTTCACTCATAACCTGTAGCTTTGAGCGGAATCACTTTTGGAAACAAGGAGGTTTTCTAATCATACTTACATATGATTGTTTACTTAATTTTGGTTACAATTTAAATGGACTTGGCCAGACCAATTATTTGTTTGAGAACTTTCAATAACTGAATTTCATAGTGTGAATTTATAAATCTGCTTCATTTTTTATGTTTGGAACGTTTAATATATTTTGTCATAATTGTAATAAACATTGATTTCAAAATCAGATCTTCGTTGATATTTTTTTAGTTTTTATCTTGATTTTCAGACTGACTGAAACTACTCTACTGTAATAAATAAAGTAATAAAGACTAGTTCATTTGTATGAGGGAGCACATTTTACATTAGAAATGAATAAACTATCTTCTGATTGTTTATGAAACATATTGTCTGTTGGTCAAGTCCTCGCAAAGATTATTAGACAAATGTGTGTGTGTGTGTTGGATTTTTACTAAAAGTGAGCCCACTGCAAAGTTACCTCCTGGGGTTAGATGCTAATTACTCAAATCTGGCAGGATGCAAAATCTTTTGCCTTTAAGAGACTACATTTGGGCTTTAAAAAGACGACTCTGAAGAAAATAAGGCCAGATAATCTCTGCAATCCCAAATAGTATCAAGAAATAGGAAGCTTATCACACTGCGTAATCTTCAGCCGCTGCTGCTGAAAGACCGGGATCATGGGAGGTCTTGGATAGAGAAGCAAGGAAAGGAGAAGAACGAGAGATATTAAAAGGGAAGGAAACAGAAATGGGAAAAAGCCAAAGAAATATGAAGTAATTAGTTTCCATAAAACTGATTTAAACAAATTGCTGGGAATAAAATTGGTTAAGAATCATGAATAATACATTTTATTTTAAAGCGCATTTCAGGACACCAAAGGTCACAGTACAGTTCACAAAATATCAAATAAAACATAAATCAGAATTAAATTAACAATAAAACATAAATAAAACAACAATAACATAAAATTAGAAACAAATTAAAACAAAGCAAGGCAAAGCAGAGCGAAGCAAATCAAATATATAAAACTGGACTAACTGTATGATTCCCTGAAAATCATTAAGTCAATATCTAATGCTCACTCCCAGAAACCCTGCAAGGACATGAGGCTGGGTCTGCCAGTCTTCAAATACTATTACAGGGTGGCTAACACAGTGGAAAAGTCTACCAGCTCTCTTATTATCAAACTTTGTTTTAACACATAAATACAGTTTTATTTAAAAAAATTGTGGATTCTCAAGCAGATAAAAACTGCATGTCAGGCTCTCAGTGTCTCAATATGGACTCCAATTTGCATAAGTCATGCATTCCCCTGTAATTAATACAATACAGTGTTTACACTTGGTGGACAGAAGAATAATAGATGTTTCTCAGATCTGGCGTCTTGCGTTATTTACACCCCTCAGTTCCAAATACAGTCTTCCTAATTCCCCATTTTTTTCTCTACCTGCAAGCGTCCACAACTTGACCTCCGCACCGTACATCTGCTTTTTAAGAATCTGTTGTTACCATCTGACTCCAAACAGATTGAATCAAAATTTGTTTCCTAATTTCTCTTCAAGGCTTTCTTCAAACTCCCTCATAGAGACATGAGCTAGAGATTTGAACTGTAGGGTGTTTGTGGAATTTTGGAGTAAGTCTGTCTAAACTCTAACTTGAGCTCTTATCTCAGATTGATTCAGTATAAAGTCTTACATTATTGTAAAACAATGCCGAGCAAAATCCTCCCGACTTTGTCTCCCAACATTGAAAGGTTCAAAATATCTGAAGGCTCACTGGTACATCGACAATGGCTCTGTCCTTTGTTTGTACAAGTTCTGGTCTTCTAGAGCTTTTCAGATGCATGTGATAAAGACATTCTCCCCAATCCCAAATTGGCCCTTGTTAGATCTCTCTGAGGTTCCCTGACTTTGCCAGCATATGCAGACAGTTATATAGCTGTGTTGCTATTGGCCTAAAAGCTAAATTTCAGGCATGGAAATAGCCAAATAAGGGCCGGGGGTGTATCAAGCCTACCTTTATCTGTTTTAAGTAATTATCATAAATGGGTGATCATTCTTTTCATTTTCACCCTTATACTGTTTTGGGGGTGAAGGAGGAGCAGGGGGTGGGATATCATGGCCTGGCAAGCTTACCTTTATCTTTTTTTTTTTTTTAAAGTAATTGTTGTTATAAACCCTTTATACTGTTTGTTCGCTTAAAATTGTTAATTAAATCTCATTTTTTTAATAAAAGAATTATGATGTCAGACTAAATGTTTTTTTTTTTTTTTTTTAAAGGAATCAGATCCATAAATTAGGAGGTGTAACTGATTAATTACTTTATATGATTTACGTAAATGTCATGTTTTGAATAATCAGAATCAGAATAAGTGATGCACCAGACTTTCTCACCCTTCCGTACTATATACCGGTACGTACATTGGTCGGAAAAATTGTGATTTAACAGCCTCTACGTTTGTGCAAAAAATTCAGAATCTATAAACCAGCTAGAACAGCCATAAATATTTGTATTTTAGTAACTCACTTCTTCAAGAATAAGAATCTTGATCTACATAAATTTGTCAATGAAATCCAAAAATCTGCTATGGCCTCTAAAGTAGCTCCATGAGCTATGCTATGCACTAAAATTGCTTCTAATATATTGCAGAAAATATAGGATCAAGTCAATTTTAACCTATCAGGCTCGACATCAACAGTGAAATTCCTCTTTGACTACCAAAGGTTGGCATTTATATCCATTGGGCTACAGCCTAAGAGGATTAGATCATACATTGACTTTTCTGAAGTTTGTTTGTCTCAGCTCATGTGGGCTTATTATTTGCAAATTATTGAATATTTGAATAAGGGAGTATTTGACATTAATTTAGATTCTGAATAGACAAACACAATTCCAAAAGAATAAAACCAAAAAGGGTCAGAAAGTGGACGTGTTATTCATAACACTAATTTTGGTGATATTCATTAGAACAATGACAAATCCATCTAATTAATTTTTGTTCACCAAATCTTCCTATTCATTGTCAGCAGCTAATTGGAGGCCTAATTTGCTTAATTCCCATGAACAGGTCTTTGCATGAAATCCTCTTCAATTCGCCAGCTTTACGGCTTTAATTTGGTTGCATATGTTTGCTGCACACACACTTACGCACCAATGCCCCACTCAGTTTGTACATTTTTCATAAACAAACGAAACAAAATTAAAGACCCTTTAAATAAAAAGCAGAGTAAATGATACATTTTTCTTATGTAATGCTGTAATACTTATCACAACCGCTCCAAATTTTGATTAAACTCTGTTTTATTTTAAAGACAAGAAGATTGAGGTCATTAGTTGTGTCTGTGTGTGTGCATTCATACGTGTGTGTTATTTAGTTAATCTAATGAGATGCGTGGAAGGGTGCTGGGGGGCCGTAGATTAAAGCCCAAAGATTTTTTGCTGATTAGCAGAGAGTGAGCTAAGAAGATCAGTCCTGCTGAGACGGCGATGAAACATTATGTCCGTGCTTTAATGCACAAAGTTAACACCAGCATTCCAAAGCTGATTCCTTTAATATATGTACCACAGTGTGTCACAATAGATGGAACAGGCAGGGAATAACACATCCGCAACATGTCTGTAAAAGCAAACAAAAAAGAAAAAAAAAAATCAGGGAATTTACTTTGAGAGTAGGTTAAACATTTGTTTTAAGGATGACTATTGGACCTAGCAATCAAGTCTATCAATCCATCCATCATCTACTGTATCTATCAATCCATCGATTATCCATCTATCTATCTATCTATCTATCTATCTATCTATCTAGCTGCAGATAGATAGATCCATCTATCTATCTAGAGCTAGATAAATCTAGCTCTAGATGAATCTACTGATCAGTAGATTTATAAATCTACTGATTTCAGCACTTAAAAAATCCTGAGCATTTGGGTGAGCTCTTAAAGAATTTTTTTTTTTTACATGCATGCCTTCTCTCCATAGACATGCATGCTCGGTTGATAGATCTGTCTATCTATCCATCTATCTATCCATCCATCCATCCATCCATCCATCCATTCAATGTGTTTTGAAATAATTCAAATAGTCAAAGTTAAACCTCCTTCGTTAGCTATTCAGCTTAAAATTATCCAAATAATTTTAAAAAATAAATTCCATCAACACACTCTTTTTATCTTTCACCACTCAAATTTTTAAATCAATTTAGTTGATTTTTTATTTATTCGATGCTTGATTACAATTAAGTAATTTAAAATTGAATTATATCCAATTTTTTAAACTTAGTAAATCAAATAAAAAAACAACTTAAAATAAATTTTAAAAATCAGATTGTAAAATCTACAAAGGAACCGTTTCAATGAACAAGCAGTTTAATATATGAAAGGGCCAAAGAAATGAAAATAATGAATGTAAAATAGGTTCCAAGACTTTTTAGTTAATTATCTTAGAAGTTTTTTTTTTTTCCTGTTGTGGCTACAGCTGGAAAAAAAACACACCACAGTGGTCCTGAATCCTAAATTGCAGGTCTATTAGAAATCCTGATTGCATGGAAGCAAGTAGTATTTAAGGCTTAAGAAGAGCTGCAGATGAACCAAAAGCAGACTCTATTTTCTGGTTGGGTCCCAGTATGAACAATAGCCTGGCGTTACCTCGCCTTCAAAAGCTCCATAATAGTCAATCGATCAGAATACGAGGCGCTATTCTGCAGATTACTGTTAACAATAATTTGCCTCCCAGTGCACAGTTGCCATCTTCGAAGCAATGTTTTATTGCCTTTTTTTTCATCTGCATCTGTTATCCCCCAGGTCCACTGTTTGATCTCTCCCCACCAGTTCTATCCTCCCCGGGGTCGCGTTGACCTGTTGATTGGCAGCTGCGATCAGACATATGGTGGGACGAGGCATCGACCGGTGGTCCCCGGAGACAAAAGCAGACTAGTTTACCCCCCTTCTTCTTTTTCTTCTGCCAAGCCAAGTAACCCAGCACCAACATAGTTAGAGAGACAGAGAGAGCCCGATCTCACCACTAGATGTCACAAAGTGCAAACAAATATCTTCATCTATTACACAGTTACTATCAGATTACAAACTTGGTCATTGTTTTAATCACTCCATTTGATTAAATCATCAACATGTGCATGCCTTTAAATCTTAATGAACAGAAACAATCGGAAAATTGTATTTCTTAAAAGAAGTTTTAAAATTCAATTCAATTTGTGTAAACCAATATCATAACAATTGTCTCAATGCTTCACATTGTAGATTGGAAAAAAAAATAAGTTTACAAATGGCCTCACAGCGAGATGGTTGAGGTTTGAGTCCCAAAGTGGGTCTGAGCTTAAAACACTGGCCTTTCTGTGTGGAGTTTGCATGTTCTCCCTGTGTATGCGTGGGTTTTCTCCTGGTACTCCGGTTTCCTCGCACTCTCCATAGACATGCATGTTAGATTGATTGGCTGCTATGAAATTGGAGTTATGAAATGTGTGTGTGTGTGTGTGTGTGTGTGTGTGTGTGTGTGTGTGTGTGTGTGTGTGTGTGTGTGTGTGTGTGTGTGTGTGTGTGTGTGTGTGTGTGTGTGTGTGTGTGTGTGTGTGTGTGTGTGTGTGTGTGTGTGTGTGTGTGTCCATGTGTGGCCCTGCAACAAACAGGCAACCTGTTCGGGATGTACCCTGCTTCTCGCCTGAAATCAGCCTGGATACGTTCCTGCACTCCCACGACCGCATTAAGGATAAGTGGTTCAGAAGGCAAAATCAAAGCTTAAAGCTAACTAAACCACAGCTAGGTAAACAATTTCAGCACATTCCTGCCCTTAAATCCTTCTTCACATTGAGGAAAAACTCCAAAAATAACCAGCAGTAGGGGAAAAAAATAAGAAACCTCCTGGAGACCCACATAAAGGAGTATTCTCTCCCCTGTACAAGCAGCCAATGTGTCCGAACTTAAAATACACACATGCACTCAAACAAAACACAGAATACATAAAAAAAGGAAGAAACCTCATGGGGATCCACATGTAGGCGCATTCTCTCCCCCGGACGAGCAGTCAATGTGTCCAAGACTGTGAAATAAATATTTGCTTCTTCTTTACAGCTATACATCTGAATAAATCAGTAGATGGGCTTCATCCTGATGTAGACTGGATAGTAGATCAAACACCAAGGCCTCGTCATTCTGGCACTGCCCAGGACAGGAATACAGGGGATCCATCAGGAATCTAAAACACAGCTCTCCCGAGAAGGAGGAAGAGAGAGGAGGACAACATGTGAATCGTACTGTACCAACTGGTGGTGGAAAAAACTAAATGAAAAGGCATTATAAGAGGACAATGAATGAGAAGGGAAAGGGGCCTCAAAGAGAGAAAAGTCAGATCAGCGAAATGCTTTTAAAATCCACCTGAATAACAGTTCTCTGAGACAGATGTGGAGAAAATACTGTACATTCCCACTTTACTTTGAACCCTTCAATCATTGCAGTATTTCATAAAAGTTTTTTTTTTTTTTTTTTTAGTTGTAAAAGACAAGTCACTAAATTAACACTCAATGTGAGCATAAGTGGGCTGATTACAATTGAGGAATTTTTGATAGTTATCATATTTTTTGTTTTTCTTGCATTTGAAAATGTTCACTTAAGACAGTGAATATTGTCAATGTTATCAGACTCTCAGAAGACAAGAAGTCTTTGAAATGGTTTCAACTTGATTCATCTGAGATGACATTACAGTAAAATCTGACTCACAGCATATCCAGCCATACAAACAGTGCCAAATTTAGACATTTCTGTAAACAGACTCCTTTTGATTTGATGTTCAGGGATTCGAGGTGTAGATATGACAAACTGGTTAGTTCTTTCTCAGAGTTCCCTCCGGGCTTGATTGGATCTTATCCAAGTTTTGTCTTTGTGTAAAACAATACAAATGGCATCTACTACACATATAGGTGAGTTTCTGTGTGCATAATTTTAGCATAAAGAATGCATAACACCCCCATCTCTCCTCTTACGAGAAGCCAAGAGGAGAGATGGGGTGTTGCCATGGTGATGCATCCCTGACCAGAGTCTGGTAGTGATCCCCAATGACCCTCCCTAATGACCTCTGACATTTAGGCCTTGGATAGGTCCAAAAGGTCAGCGATGACCAGAGGGCAACAAGAGCACTTCCGTGATTGGCACTCAAACACGCTCACAGCTTTCATCTGCGGGGTTCACCTCCTTCTAGTTTGCATTTCTCATTTGCATTTGTAACAGAAGGAAAATCATCAGCTGCGTGAGCTCCATCCGCCCGCCTTACATTACCCTTCAGCAGGTAGCCCGCTTTGTGCTCACGGCTATGCAAGGCTCAATACTGTATAATTTGCCCTCAGTGCCACATATTCCGTGGGCTTTTCGCTCCCCACCTCAGCTTTTCTGCAACTCGTAATGATAAAATGCAATCAGAAGCGAGCTTACACCCTGTATCATGACTGTTATGATAGCAGTAATGATCATCGGTATTCCCATGACTCCTGCAATCCACTGTATCTGAGAAAATTTATAGTTCTTCATGTGATAGTGTGCGTGCATGTTGGTTTGTTTCTGAGGGGGAAGGGCAATGCACCACACCATGGTTCTTCTCATGGGGAATAATTACAGAATCGTGGGTACTAAAAGTCATGTGACCCTAGCCTTCTGCTCCCAAATAATTTATCCCCGCGGCTGATAGTTCGTCAATATCAATTTATTAATTTAACAGTTCTGGACTGATAAAAGGTAGTGCACACAGTTAGGTTGCTGAAGCGGAGAATAAGGATGAATTTTACAATGCAAGGGTGTTAAGGGAAGGAATAAGGGAAGAGTAGAGGACAAAGCGATGGGGGAGAGAAACAGCGCAGTGCTGATCAATGACAACTCAGAAGAGAGAGATGCATATTCACTGAGTAAAAAATGGACCACCATTTCTCATATTCCAAGATTATTGAACAAAAGTTATGAAAATTAATTCACTTATTATCACCTTATTAAAAATGAGGATTGAAGACATAACTCTCGTTGCATTGATATTCAAATTGTCTCCAATATATTGATCAGCACAACCCAGTTTTACCCTAAGCTCAGTGAATGAGCCTTGACCGTAACAACCCTTGAGAAAAAAGACCCGTTTTCCATGAGGATCATTTAAAACGGTTTCATTTTTACCCAAAGAAAAGTATCTCTTAGCTAAGCACCCTTAGAGATGATCTCAGGAAGATAGCTCTTCCATAGCATAAATACTCCAGAACACCTAAGTGTGACCCCTGCATGTGAGCCCTCTTGACCTTCCGGCACTTCCTCTGCATTCTGATTTTTTAAAAAGGGTAATGAATATACATCTGGCATAAAGCAGGATGCATATATCACTCAGCCTGTACCACAATACAGCCAACCAGGAGCCTAACCTATTCCCACAGCCATTACATAATATCCCTGAAGGAGGCTAAAAGGTATTTTAACAAGACCCACCGCTCTATAACCTTTGACCTTTTTTTCAGTTGACCTCTCGCTCCTAACCCCACTTACACTTGCAGAGACAACAACACTTCCAGGTATAAAGAAAATAGTAAGACGGTCTTATTAAAAATTGATGCACGTGAGCATTCGACATTTCTTTTATGCTTTTTATTTTGTTTGATGCGTTCTGACAGACAAGTTCAACTCATAGAGCTATCACTCTAGTTTTCTCTCTGGTCCATTGAGATCTTCAAAATAGAAGAGGCCAAACAGCTGCTAAATCCAACCACTTATTGTTCTGTATGTCCATGCTTTATATAATCCCTTCGAATTCTCTACAGGCTCCAAGGCTCCCCTCATACGGACAATCACTGTAGTGGATTCTCCTCGGGTCTTTGGAGAGCTGCAGGGTAGCGAGTGTCAATAGAAGTGGAGTGTGTGAATGTGAGAGATGATAGACTGAGGTTAAGAGGTGTCAACATAGAAAGAGAGAGGGCTCAAGGACTTTTCACTCTGACACTCTCCTCAACCTCTTCTCTGATTAGCTCCTCTAAAGACACTGCAGAGACACACAGATGCTCCACGCAGATTCACACACCTTGACAAGTCCTGGATACACCTTTTTTGCCCCGTTCACATATCTCTTCTCCTAAAGTCACACACTTTTGTGAGACACAACATTTCATTTGTGCATGTCTGTGTGTCAGACACACATCAGCTGTGAGGTGTGGAAACTTGAAGATGTGTTGTTCACAAGCTCAGAAGCTCTCTGAAAGGTTCTTGCAGTCGGGGATAGATTTGTTACACCTCTGATGTGCTGTGTATGTTCAGCCAAGTGTAAGACACAACAGTGCCATCCCATAGGGCTTTGCACCTGTCAGGTGCTGCAGTGCAACATATAAACTACAGAACACACACGGACATACATTGCGGCTCACATGAAGACATACATTAGCTAAGATACCTGGGCCTTCAAAGGGTTTGTGTCACTCACCTTTGGCATGAAGTTGAATTTTTAAAAAAAAAAATTGCCTGAAGTACTTAAACTTATGTTTTTTATGAGAAGAAAGAATGTGCAATTAGAATCAGAATTAGAATATACTTTAATGATCCCACACATGGGAAATTTGTGAATTAGTAACTTGATGGTATTATATTCCTTTCTAATGTAAATTAAACTGAAAGAAACTTTCATTTTCCCATGTGGCATGGTGGAAAATCTACGAATGTATTTGAATTTCATTCGAAAGGCTTGATCATAAATTGTGTTCCAGAGAAAATATAAATTGTGTTGATGGGTAAGATGTTGGGAAGTGTATTTTAATTTCCACCCGAAAGTCATACGGAAAAAAAATGTGAAATAATTTTTTAATGTCACCAGGATCTTGATGTTTCTCACTTCAAAATTACTGACAAGCTGAATGAGCAATCCGCTCGATATTTTTGTAGTTTTGTCTTTCTAATTTGGAACTCAAATGAGAAATCTGCTTTGTTTTGAATAGCTTATTAACATCTTAATTTGCTTTTTTCTAAATTAACAAGCTACATAAAAGAAATTGTGAAGGTCTAAGACTGTCTAGACTTTTTGGCTCTTGCAAAGTTTTTGCGTCAGCTCTTCATCCATTAATCTTTCACATAATTAATCCCACTCTGAATTGTCCTTCATGAACAAAAGGGACATTATTTCTCCTATTCTAATGTCATTTATTCTGATATTCAACTTTCAATTGCCAGAAACATATTGCTTTTTTTTCTTTCCCTTGTGAATTTAGTCTTAACCCTCACTAAGTATTTGTTTGCCTTTGTTGTAAGAAGTTGATAAATTGTCATTTAATCCCATTGATAGACAACTTTCCTCTAACAGTATTGTCAGCTGGTGGAAGTCTTGTACTCTTTATTTAGCTATTTCTGTATCTGTGATGAAGTTGTTTTTCTATCTCAGTAAACAAAGCTTGATGTATTGATCTTCTGATGGTGTGGTCGCTTTTGGTCTGCCGGATCGTGCTTTGGATACAACTGACCCAGTTTCTGCAGTGCTTTAGAGCTCCACGCTCTGCCTGTTTAGAAAGCTTCAGTCTACCCACAATTTGATGCTGAGGGAGCTCCTGTTTGTTTCAAATAAATGTTTAACAACCCACACTTTCACTGAGTTCTGATGTCGGGTTTCCTGCAATCACAAATTTGTTGCAATGGTCAGATGGAAACTACAAAAATAAAAACAAAAATTCAGCCAGTTTAATAAAAAATTAAAATCTTATGCAAGTTTATCATAATCAATAATTCTTTTCTGCCTAATCCTTTCTTGGCATTTATCTAAAACTAGTGCAGGAAATTGTACAAATTCTTGAAATTGTGATGCCAGCACAAGTTTTGAAAGAGTCAAGTCAGAAACATTTTTACCATTGTGTTGCATCACCTTAGTTTATCAAAAATCTATAATTATTTGGAAACCAAAAGACCTGAGAATGAAAGAAATGTCTCCCAGTCTTGCTTAATAGTTTTATTATCTACACTACAGTTAACAGCCTCAATTTGGAAAGCCCCAACTGGTTACGAGACTGCTGGGCAGACAGCATTTTTAACCTCAAAAAATAGATTTGTTCTATTCCTGAAAAATACTTTTTTTTTCTTTGTGTCTTTCTGCGACAAAAAGATCACCTTACTGGTATTTTTTTTTTCAAAGGCTCTATGCAAACTATTGCATAATTCTTTACTTTGTGCAAGTGGCATGTGCACAGTAAAGTAGTCTGTTTGCTTTAATTATCAAAACGGTGGGTGAGCTAACCATTTTTGGGGGCATTGCTCTGTACACCACTCATTTGAAAAATTGTAAATCAACTAGGAATGATATTCATTGATACAAAATTGCAATGAGTTTTTTTCTTCTTTTATTCTATCCCGTTCGGTGTTGTGACAAACATAGTGCTGATCTGTATGTCAAATATCGGTGGGCAGTTTTGCTCTGCCAGGGTCGGGACATGCTCTATTTCATTTGTTTATTTTAAATGCCTTAAATCCTAAATGTCTAAGCTTTCTGTGTATCTTTTTGCTGGACCTGACAAGGAATACCGAGAAAAGAGGGAGAGGGAAAGAAGTGAAAAAGGATAGGGAAGGGGTACAGAGAAAGAGATAGGGACAAAGTAAAGAAGTAATCTGTAGTTACAATATTCAGCATTTCAACTAACCTGGGGGTTTGGGGGAGTACAAACAAGAGTTTAAACCAGAGATAAAGCTGTCACACCCAACAAAACCTTCTATAACAAATTATGTAGAACACAAACCCACGTTACCAAAGCTCTAGTAATGTTGGTTGGAAGGTAGGAACATAGCGGACAGTAAACAGTGTGGCAAAGTGTGCGAGTGTGACTGAAAGTACATGCGTGCTGCTGATCTGAACCATGTGCTTATTAGGGCTGACGGATGTTCCGTGACTAAGCGTTTTATCTATCAATGTCAAATTGTGAAAATTCTAGAAAATCGCTCACAATAGGCAAACATTTAAACTTAACTGCATCAAGTAAGAATGAATTTAACACAAACAGACAGCTCAACAAGTGAGCTTAATACAAAAAAAACTATAGTTGAACGGGGGTTTCTGATAAGTTAGTTTATTTTTGTTAATTGTAAAAAGAGCTGTTGAATTGAGTGGAGAGAAAGAGTTAAGAATTAAGAGTTGTTCTGTGTCTACAGCAGATCAAGACAGATGAAGTTTCAGAAGGAGACATAAAAGTTCTAAACCAGTTTTTGATTAGGTGCAAAAACATATTTATATTTCAAAACTAAAATGTCGGTTATACATTTTAGGCCAGAGCAAGTGTGAAGCATATTCACTTGCACGGCCACTTGCTTGAACATAAAACATTAACAGCAACACATAAAAAAAAACATTTAAATGTACAATAAACTTTAAATTTATGCTTGCTGGACGAAGGCTATTTCAGAAGAAAATCAAACATCTTTCTAGCCAACAGTACTGTGGTTGCTGGTGTAAAATGAACATGTGGAATGACTGCCACCCGTGGCGTTGTTCTTTCCTTAAGCGAATTAAATAAACTGCATGGAGTGTCCTGAATACCATAAGTACGGGACAATTTACAAGTGTCAATACCCCAAATTTTAGAAAACCTGCTTTTTTTAGAGTCCCAAGCTTTTCAGTATTTGGTCCTTTGTGATGAATTTGGTTAAAACTCAGTTTTAAATCCTCTCTGTATTTTCACGGACGTACTATCACATATTGTTACAGTACCAGTCTTCTACAGGCTGGAAAAGACTAAACAGGCAAAGTTTAAAGTTTATTACTGTGATGTTGCTTATTTTTCATCAGCACTTTTCTGTGAAATTTCTTCTAAAATCATGTTGAAAATCAGAAACATGCAAACAGCAGACAAAATATATCTAGCATGTGACTCATAACAGAGACGTTTCAAATAATCAAAAGAACAAGTTTCCCAATAGTTGACAATCCTCACACTTAAAGTCCACCTGTATCTTCAGATATGATATGTTGTTTAATCTGAATCTATGTTTAGCCACAAACAAATATCTTGGAGCCTGACAATATGGATTTTTTTTTGTGATTATGATCTTGCAACTCTCACAAGAGTCCATCTACCCTCATCACCTCAGACAATTTCTCTCTGTTTTCAGTTTCATGTCATTCCTTCACCCCTCATTAGAATGCACTCTGGCTTGTTTGAGTCTACAGTACTTCATTTTGTCACCTCGGCACTATTAACACACTACATACTGAAAACCTGCCTGGAATTAGAGTGTGCTATTGATTTAAAGCAGAGAAGTGATTTGGCTTTATGAAAAATGTTCTATTTGAACTCTATTTGATTTTCTTGCATCGGTGCACTAGTTCTACACACTGACTGTGTTACAAGGTCATTTTATTTGGTGCTGCTGCTAAGTCCTCCTTTTTTGAGCCACTTAGTGCTCGGTGTTAAGCTAAAGGGGATATTGGTGACATACACTTTCTCCATCACTCTTTAACAATAGCTACTCCTAAATGGCCAAACAAAACTTGGCAGAAATAGAGATGTAATACACACACTGTCGGCTAAAGATTGCAGAATGTGAAAACATCACACGAGTCAATACCCAAATGAAGAAAAATGCCGATGTGCACACAGATATATGACTCATATCTGTAAGAGTTGACATGCAGGCAGGTTCATGAATCTTGATAATCATTGATGAGAATCAAGTAAGTTGAATGGTGTTACTGAGATATGCCAGCATAATGACACAGGAGCCTTTAAAATAGACCGTCCCATTGACAGGCATGGATGCTAGACTCTTGCCAATTGCTGCCAAAAGACTGTATTTCTCTCCTTTCACACCAGAAACCCTCTAAGGTAGAAAATAGGGAGATATGAAAAGGTGGGGATGGAGGGAGATAAGCGGAGATGGAGATAGAGACAGGTGAAAGAGGTAAGGGTCAGACCACATGCTCCTCTTGGCCTTCTCTCGCCAATGTTTTATTAGCCCTGTCAGATTGTAATGTGCCCAACAGTAAACATACAGAACGGGCTTAATTAAGAATTTTTCAACGGTGATATGGTCAAGTCCGGAAACATTAGCGAGATGCAACCGGGTGTCGTAAAGATTGATTGAGACACTGGATGGAGGGATGTGGATAGAGACAAAGGATGGAGGAAGGGGGGCAAGAGTGGTGTGTAAGCTACAACGAAGGGGTATTCTTGTGTTGCTCAGGGCAGTAGGGTGAGATAAGTTTGGAAAGATAGGGACAAACGATTTTTAATGCATTAACAACCTGGCTGTGTGAGGCAATAACAAGCACGAGATCCGCGTTAAAATGTTTGACATCCTGCTTTGAGATCAATTCATCCCGGACAGGACATACAGACATAGGTCGCATATTCACCTCTAGTACCGGCACAGATAATGCATGCTCCCACGCGCATACACAATGGTCTGAATTGGGTACAGAGCATGTGGGTGCATGAGTTAACAGCTTTTAAACCTCAGGGCGATATGTAGGAAATAAAAAACAATACCTATATCCATAACAATATCCGCAGGTAAAAGCATCTTTAAATCAAAACAGAGAGAGGGAGCATCTGGAGTCGATTGTTGAGAGCGGTGCGGACTGTGCAAAAGACCGGCGAACTAAAAGAGTAATGAGGCTATCCATATCTCCCCACGGGCCTTAAGTTTGCATTCAATACATTATTTACAACTGAATTTTTACTGAGGTATAGGTTCGTCTCAGGAGTGTTTACAGACTGGTGCTCTAACTGCTTTCCATTGCCTGCAGAATTGAACATTTAGAATTAATGCTTGTTTGCCCATGTTAACAAGCCTATGGACGTGGAACTTGCATACGCTCTACTGTTGCATGAAATCATGGAGCAAAAAGTTTCTTTCACTCTGTGAAAACAGATTGACCTCGCACCACTCGGGTTTTCATTTAATTGTTCTTTTCTGCTGTGGACCGAACGTGACATATACAGTATAATGCACCCAAACAGTCCGTGTAGTTCAGAAAGCAGAGTGTAATAACAATTTTTTTCCATGTGCAGCATGGCATCTTTCTCCTGAGTAAACTTTACAATCGCTGTCTTTAAATCATCAATCTTTGAAAATTTTTGCCAACACAGACTGTATAGCATGACTGACTTTCTTTGGTCAACTACCAAATTACAAACATGGCCAGAATGAACACTTTTTTTTATGTTACAGTGCCACCTGTGTTTGCTGATTGGGTGGATATTTTCTAATTGTTGCAATTTTAAGCTAATGCCTGCAATCCTTGAAGTAGATGTTTGAGTAAGATGCTGGCAGCAAGGCTGCCACTATCTTACTGTAAGTAAACTTGACAATCTGTCAGGTTAGGTAAAAAAGAAAGGGATCAAACTGAGACAAAGACACGATATAAGATTAAAATTGTAGCTGTTCACTCATATTGACGAGGAATTGTGCCTTGCATTAAAACTTGTGTTTGTTAAATGGTTCTCTTGTTTGAAGATATAATTTAAAGTTTGAAAACATTGGTAGTTTTAACCAGCAAAAAGGTGAAATGATGAATGCATAGCGTGCATGACTATACACTATTTAATTTTCCTAATAAAAAATTTTGAAAATTTGACAAATCCGAAAGAGATTTGTTATGAACAAATAAATATGGCAATCTTTTTATTTAAAAGGTAGGTGTTGAGAAGTAGTCCGAGATTTTGAGATATATTTTTTTAACATACGGTACATATTAATTTAAAACAGTTGGGGTATTCAGAGAGTAATTTTTTTGTTTGATAATTTAAAGCACTGTCTTCAAAACATAAGATTTTTATATAAAAATATAAAAAAATTTTTCCAAATACCACCCTATTTCTTCCTTTTTTCCAGCAAGAATACAAAAAATGCTGTAGCCTGATAAGTCCTGCTCCCTTTGTCTTTGTAGTTCACCATCCCTCGTCCAAACTACTGTAACTTCTGGGAAACCGGGAGGTCTCAGTTCACTTTCTCTGACTCCTTCTGATGATGCTCCCTGTTCTTCTCTCTTTGTCTCTACCTTTTCAAAGAGACTATTTGTCATCTCTGAAATAGAGCATTTTAAAAATTCAACCTGGAGCCAACCCCCACCCTGACTCCCCTCTATTCTCACTCTCAATTCCCCAGACTCTGGCCAGCAACGATCAATAGCCTATTGATCAACTCTCTCCATTCCCATTACACACCAGTGCCAAAAGAGCCAACCATTTTCCCTGAAAAGCTGATCTGGGCCATATTTGCAATGGTATGGTTTCTCTAATTTCAGTAAGTTATTATTAAATGCATACATTGAGTGGCTGTGTTGGGTCTCTGTGATGCTTGGGTTAGGGTTGGAATGGCTAACAGAGGACCTCACTGAAGACTTTTACCTTTTAATTGAAAGGTATTGCAGGGAGTAAAGTAGAGTATGGCTTTCCACTTATATCAAAATAGGAAAGGTGAGAGCATTACCACATACTTGGAAAGTAAATCTTTTCCCAGTTGTTTCTACTTCATTTCTCTCCCCCGCCTTGTGTCTTTCTCCTCTCTTTCTCTCCATAGACAATGCTACGGGCAAAATCAATACTGGAAAGGGAAAAAAAAGGAAGGCATATTTTTAGCCCGTTATTATATGAACTGTATGAAGAAAGAAGGGTTTGTGGGAATGACAGAAATGCCAAGGTGCTGATAAGAAAAGGATTTGTTACGAGAAACACAAAACGGACTGAAGGAGTGAGAATGATGATGGTCCTGGGCTATATAACAGAGAGTCTAATGGAGATGGATCAAATGGTAGTGGAGATAAGATGGGGGTAACAGTGAGAAAATGGTTGATTTCTTGACCAGCAATAGGACCTAACAGAGTTGGCAGAATAGAAATAATACATTTTTAAATCAAATCAGAAAAACATATCAAAAGCATCTTTCTCATGTACAGTTATTACACAATTATTTTACATTAAAGTTTGATTTTATTCGTTATGTCAATTTCTTATGCTAAATTGGTGCGTTGTAGCTTATTGTTGGAATGTAAAAAGGAATTTGTTTTTCTCATTGTCCAAAAGAACCATACATTTTATGCAGCTTTCCTCCTCATGTGTTAATACCTGGTCTCTGGATTACTGTATGCTCAACACATACAGCACAACAGCATGTATTTTCACTCCTGTTGCCAATGGCTTTCTGATGAACTCCCTCTCAGGCTCTTTCCTGTGCTTCTGTCAGTCAACTAGAGCCCTACTCCCATTGGCTCGAGATGCTATGTTGATCAAACGGCGGGCTGTCCAATTGGCCAGAGAGCTCACTTGGGGGAAGGAAAGGATTGATTTATCTGTGGTATTAGGAGATCAATTAATCCCTATTGTGTGTGCCAGCACAGATAGTCCAATGTGTCTTATTTGGAATGGCTTGTTTCTGCTCAGCCAAGATAAGAGTCTCTCCCATCACTTCGCTCTATGAGCAACAAATCAAATCAAATCGAAAAGGATGATGGCATGCAGAGGGTTCCTCCCCAGGCTGTGGCTGGCTGATCACAATAAGAAGCATCAATATTAAAAGAAGTCTGCAGAATAACCGTAGCTCATTCCAGGACTGAGACGTCCACCCTGTTGCCATGACAATGAAAGATGACATATTTACAAAACCTGTCTCATAACCTGTTTCTGATTGATTAATTGTGCTCAATTTAAGTTATTTTATAGTTTATTTCAAACTAAATAACCTACCGATATTTTAATACATTTTCAATAATTCTGTCCTAAAACTTTGTTGACTATATCCAAAAATTAGATTAATTTTCCGTCACAAACACTAACACAATGTAAAGACTGGTTCACTAAATATAGAAGCATGTACTTACAGTTTTAAGTAACCTTTGCCTCATATTGAACAGACTATCTTCATACTTTAGACTTTTGGTCAATAAGATAAAGCTGTCTCGAAGTTACAAATCTGAACCTGTGATTTTCTCACATTCACAGATCAAATTTTCAATAAAACTACATAAGACTGATTTGTCAGGACTAGAAACATGACATGCAGTGCTTCCGACTAGATCCTATTTGTGTGTGATGCATTAAAAAACATTGGGAACCCAAGAGAAATAGGAATTAAATGCTATAGAACACACTTCAGAGTGGGAAAGTAGGCAGAGCAAGGGGAGAAAGAGAGATGGGTCAATGGACCAATACTTGCCGATACTGACTCTGGGATGACGGTGAAAAGAAAAGGTAAGAGACTGGGCTAGAAGTGGGTGCTAATTCCTACTTTTCAGTTTAAATAAAGATTGGAGCTGGATAAAAGCCATTAAGGGAGAAATCAGACAGGGCATGCTATGTAGGACAAGAGCTGACTGCAGGGAGGTGAGTGGTGGGATCGATACTCAGTCAATGCGCTCAACACCCAGCTCCACACACACATACACGAACACACAGAGGGGCATGTGGTATTGCCGGGCATCTACATGTTTGTGTGTACTTGTGTATGCGTTCAGCAATGACTAATGGAGAAATAGAGGAAGCCCAGGGAGAAAGAGCACTTGCAATATACAATTAACTCTCTTTTGAGTGAGGGAATATTAAACACTGGCTGCTTGTGCAGACTGTAATTTGTGGTGATAAAAGTATTAAAGCAAAGCACTTGGACAAAGATGGAAGGGTGGACAGCTGCAGAGATGGATTTATTTTCAGAGCCACGATACAGTTAACAAAGATAGATGTTTCAAAAGAGAATGTTCAGCCTAAACTGGAGCCTCAATAGGACTGCAATCACTCTGCATTCTGCCCTCCTCTCCCTTTCTCTTCTTCATTTCTCCCTCTTTCTTTACTTCCCCCTCCCCGTTTCTGTCTCCCCTACCTCCCTTCCTCTCTCACCTCTCTCTGTAGAATTGATTGACTATGTCTCCTCAATCCATCTCTCTCCCTCTGTCGCTTAGCAACGGGTGCTCTATCGGGTGTGGAGGGTGGGAGTTTTACTAGAGGAGGGGTTGGTATAGGAGGAAGAGAAGTACTGAGGGGGTATGCATTCGTGGATGGAGGATTGGGGGCCTAGTTGAGAAAAAAAAAAAGAAAACATAGTACTTAATTTTACTTTTATGAGTTGAGGTTACATATTTTCTTTCCATACTTTGTGTAAGAGATTTTGCAACTTTGGTGAAATAGAAATACACACACTTATGTATGTATGTATACTTAAATATACATATTCACATAAAAATATGTGTGTATACATACATACTATATACTGTATGTAAAAATGTTTATTTTTAAGAGAAATGGAGATAAATATTCATGTTTCTATATCCATGTATTGAAACGTGTGGACAGAAAAGTATCTTAATATGGATATCTGTCTTCATAGTGTCTAAATATAAAAAGATAAAATAATACCGGGAATGGAACCAGTTATTCCATTTCTAAAAACAATTGCGCTGCAGTAGTAGCAAAGCAGAAAAAAAAAAACTGTTTGATGCTGGAGCCAGGATGACTAGGAGGTCATTTCTATTGTGTGCATCTGAATGTTGAAGATCCAGCCAAGCAGTCCATCACTTTCCCTCAAGCTGTGTCACTGTTTCATACAGTGAGCCGTCTCTGTAAAAATACAAAAGGAGAGTGAGCCGGCTCTCTAAATGGAGCTACGCCTTCGCTTTTCTCTCTACAAAAATACAACAAAAAAGAGAGCGAGAAAATATGCTATATTTTTCCTCATGATTACCAACATGTTAAGACCCTTTTAGGTCATCCACTTCTAGAGTATTAGTGTGAAAACTTTTCCATCGTTTGTGGCTACAAGATGATAAAATGCAGAAATTTCAATGACCTCTTTGTCCTCACGACAATACTCACTGAGCATTAACGTCTGAGCATGTGAAACACAAAATGGAAAGTAGTCTGATCTACAATCCTTGCTTTAACATGCATAAGGGAATAAGGAAAAGAGGTTCTGCAAGAAGTATTGTTCTGTTTTTAATACCTTATCCTTTTGATCTACACTTAATGTCTGATCCCCTTTGAGGAAGATGTGTCGGCTATTCTTTAAGCCTAATAAATCCAGCGTTAGCAGTACTTAAGAGGGGAAAAAAGCTGTGTGGTTTAATACCAGGAGGGTAGTAGGAGAAGAACAATGAATAATGCTCTTAACAAGCTTGTGAGATAATACATACACATTACAATCTATAATCATTCTAATCTGCAGCCTACAAACCAAAGTAAACATGTAGGTGTTTCAGCCTATGGGCTATTTACCCACAATACAGTCTATGATCTTTCTAATCCTCTGTATAATTGGATGTAAAATTGATTTTTTTTTTTTTAAAATGATACCAATGTAACATGCTAAATTTATATTGTATTAATTGCAATGAAGGTAAAAGAAAAAGAATGAATATTTTCCATTTGCTTAATATGGTGTTTTTTAATATCTGCAAACATACACTTCTGATCATATACAATAATTACTGTTGTAATATCAGGGGAGAAAAAAGAAGTTTTAGAAGATAAAGAATTAAAAAATAAAGCAGGCTCATTTAGATCTGGTCATTGTTACTTAGTTTATTTTTTAATAAATCTAATGATTAATTTTCTTACTTTACAAATTACATTGACATGTTGTAAACATGCTGAAACAATTATACATCCATATAAAAAATATCTTAAGTTGAGAATTTAAGAAAAATCTAATTTAAAACTCTGACTTGAAACTTGCATTTAGAGTGGACTTAAAATATAATCAATAAAATATCAAAATACAGCTTGTTTCATATATTGAAATTATTCATTTTAAAAAAAGTTGTTGATCTTTTTCTGTTTTTTTTTGTCTTGTTATTTTTTACAGTATTGAAAATGTGCTCAAATTTTGATCTGGCATTGTAAATTTTCAAAAAATATATAAGCTGTATTAAAATTCTTAAATAAGAATTTACAGTCTTTTTGTCACAGTAATTATTTTTAAAATGACATTTATTTCCCTCTTAAAACTTTCTGTTGCTAAGAGATACACACTCTCACCAAGACTTTTAGGCCTCTCAGAGGTCTGAAGTAGAAGGAGTAAGAAGTTAATCCGTATAACATTTAGTAATCCAGGCCAATCGGATTGATTGGTTATTGATCGTGTTTGTGATTAGTAGCTGTATTGATTGCGGTGACATCATGTGAACATACCTGAATGATGGCTCTGTCTCTAACAGATTGTCAGAATTAAAATAAATCTCTACAACTTTTATTATAACATGTATATATTTTTCCCAACGTCATCGTTTCAATTTTTTTTAGTAAATTACAGTGCACAATGATCAACAAGATCGTCTGTTTGAACGCATTTGTCTTTTTCCAATTTAGTCAAATGACAGATAATTAAATCTGGGTTGCTTATTGGATGATAAGAAATCCACAAGGAAATTGGAAGAACGAAAACAACTTGATAAATTGACTAAAAATAAGATAATCTACGGATTTATAAAAGTTTTATTCTTTTCAAGCACAATCACCTCAGAATTGTTTTCTGTGTGTATATGTGGTAAAATTCAAACATAAAATTTTCAGATTTTTTTTTTTTATTATTATATTGATTACTGATTTAACTTTAAGAGACCAAGGCCTGCTTAGGCACCTGTTGTCCTAAATATTCTCTGCGCCAATATTGAGAGGCCTGCTCCATGAAAGTGTCTATTTCTAAATAAGTTGATTTTCATTTTGAGTGAAACCAAGAGCAGAGAGGAAATGTGCGTCCAATTCTTCCTACCGATCGATCAGACTGCGGATAGATCGATGTGGCACCAGGGCTATTGATCACACATGGTCCTCCATTGCTGGGCGCTTTCAAATGCAAATGCGCCTAAATAATAATCTATGGCAACACACTAATTCCTTAACAAACTGCAGGCAAACGCTTTACAAACACAGCAATTCAGTGTACAAGTAAGTCTGCTGTTTTCTCCTCCTTTTAACATTTGAGTCTTTCATATCTGGTTGTAGCTCTGACTGTGCAACACACTGTTAAACAGTGGGCTGCCGTTTAAAGATTTAACAGGACAAACACACAACGTTCAAATTGCTGGGTGACATTGATTTGGCCTGCAGCCGATAGAAACTTTACAGAAAACGATAGATAAGTTAAAGGTGTGCACAACCTACTGCAATAAATAAAGAAAAACACTTTGGATACGTGACCAAAAATAGAAGTGAAAACCAGAACGTGCAACTTTCATCCAAGACGCATGAAAGTTTGGATTAATCCGGAAAGTTTTTAGGTTCTGGAGTTGATATAAAAATGAAAATTTAAGGTTTTTTTTTTGAAGATGTTGAACATCATAAATTTTGCAAATCTCTCTCATTGATGTGCTTACTTAAAGCAGAGCCACGGGTAAACAATTCAGATGTGGAGTTTTGTCTCCAGAAGGGAGACAGAATGTGTGTGTAAGTGTGTGTGTATTGGGATGAGAATAGCAGCTCCTCGTCCCGCTGATCAATGCGACATTACTAAACACTGCTACTTAACTTTTGCCGATAGCCAGATTCAAGTAAATATACTTTAGAATACATTAAGCGTGATGCATCAGCCGAGGAGTCTTTCAAGAAGTCATGAAAAGATTAGTGTGTCTGCATCGAGTGATTCCTGAGAAAATAGACAAGCTTACCAAAGAACAGCTCACAACAAAATTACTCATCAAAGTGGGAAAATTTAAAAAGGACTTTTTCAAAAATATAGAAACCAATAATTGTAAAATAAGTAAATTATTAACAAATATTTGTTAAAACTTTAAAGATTAAGTTTGGTAGAAATAATTTTATAAAGTTGAATTAAATGTTGAAATATTTCTTACATGAGATTTAAAGTCAAGAGATGCTCTTATAAAGGACACATACAAATTAAAATAAGAAATAGAAATTATAAATAGGAATGACTATCATAAAATAAACATTCTGTATGAACGGGTCTAAAAATAATTATTTCAAACGAGGGAAAAATATGTGAAAAAGATTTTTTAACGCAGTTCAATCACAATAAAAAAGCCTTAAAAGTTTGAATATTTAAGTTTAAGTTTTTTTTAGATACTTTGTGGACATGTTTAGAATAGATTAGTTAATCAAAAAAGGATATATGCACACATACATATAGAGGTTCAAAGGCCTTTATATATTCTTGTAGGTGTGTGCACTTACATATATGTGTGTGTGTGTGTGTGTGTGTTATAAAGCTTGTGGCATTTAAATGTGTGTGTGTGTGTGTGTGTGTGTGTGTGTGTGTGTGTGTGTGTGTGTGTGTGTGTGTGTGTGTGTGTGTGTGTGTGCATGAATGAGTGCATACGTGACAGCCTTCATTTTTCCATCAAAACGTGTGCAGTAAAAACTAAAGAATTGCCATACACTGCATTTTTTTCCTCAACTTTTGAAAAAAAAAAAAAAAAAACTAGTTACAAAACACCAACTTTGCCGAACAGTCTTTACTCTGTGTGTGTGTGTGGGGGGGGTTTAGTAAATATGTGAGGCATTCCCCCCTTCAACTTGTCTCTTTTGTTGGAGTGTGTGTGTGTAAAGTCGATGCCAACGTGGTGCTTAGGCCGCTGTTATTAATAAGAAATATCTGCAGCATCGCCCAGTCGCACCGCAGATATTGACACAGTTAATATTTTATATTGTATTTGCCACAGGATATGCTTATTTGAGTATTTGTGAACAGTACATTAAAACACAAATTAAAACCAAGCTCTAGGGGAAATCCTCCCTACTTCTATTTCTCATCCTTTTTTTCTACAAATAAAATATTTAGATATTTTACATGTAATTCTTTTTGCACTATAAAAGACAATAAAAGCTTTTGAGATTGATTACACAGGACTGATCGCAAGACTCAGACTCAGAAAGGAGGTTTCCTGACGCTCTGCCGTTACTTTGTGAAAGTTTTCAGCACATTGTTTTTGGTTGTAAAGCTGGTGAATTAGAAGCAAGAAGCCAAGTAATGAAAGTTAACATCCATCAACCAGCGGGTCCAATAAGCTGCTCTGGCCGACTGGCTGAGCACAGATGACGGATTCGCTGCTGTGCGGGCTTCAGTAATTCATTTTCGATAGTAGTGGTTGCTGGGATCAATACAGGGACATTAACCCAAGCGGACACTGCTGTTCTCCTGATGGCACAAGCCAAAAGCCACCATCCCCCTGGCAGACAGTGGAGACAGTTTTTAGGGTTACCCTCTATGTGCCAAGCCATCTACATAAGCATTCATCAGCTAGGTTGTAGATGACAGCAGATGAACACAAATCCAGATTATTTGATCCAATTTGCAAATAACTAATAATTGTACTTTTACAGTAGACTGAGTATTTTTCAGCTCATCGGTGTGTGTGTGTTTGTTGGAGGGGGGGGGGGGGTTAAAATATCAATGAACGTGTGCAGTGTTTTGTGAAAGTGTGTGATTTTTAATGTATATTTGATATTAATTTGTTATTGTTTAATGATTTAGATTTTAATTCTCGTTTGAGTTTTTTTTGTTCTGTTCAGCACTTTGTGTAACTTAATGTTAGAAAAATGATTCACAACTGATGTTTGATTTGAATGACTCAAACTTTTTTGTTTGAAAAGCAGCTGGAAACACACCCTCACAAAAAAGCGTCATAGTAAATTGAAATCCCTCTTTCCCAAACAACTACCTATACATATGATGATTTATACTAAATGTAATTTCTTTCATTTTAATAAGTTTCTATTCGATGTAATTTAATCGAGGGCGCCACAACATATCCCAGTATCAGAGGAAAGGCAGGGTACATCATGCACAGGTCGCCTTGGGTCAAATACACTCTTATTTTTATTGTTTATTTTTATTTATTTTAAAATGATTTATGCACAACACCGTCATATTTTATTTAATACCTGAGATGTTTTGTCCCAAAGGTAAAACTATCTGAAAACTGTCTGCAAACTGCTCTAAAGTTGCGTTTCTTACTTAATTCCCCAAAATAAACTTCCCAACAGACCATCCCCTCAGTCTGACCGTGTGAGCTGGGCTTCTCCATCCATTCTGCAAGCTCCTGCGTCGATGCATGCCTGATCCATACACGGTGTGTCATTGATGGATGGCTGAAACAGATTGACATCCACAAGCGGCGAGTTTCATGCAAGAACTTTGCAAGGCGTGAAAACATGAGCCCGAGTGTGAGAGCTCTTGTGCAGACAGTTTTGATTTTTTTGTGGTCGGAATCCGAGAAGCAAAGATGCGAAAGGGGTCAAAGCCTAAAGGCATGATGAAATAAAATTGGACAGATTTTGTTAGACGAAAAAAAACGAGGTGTAATATATTCAGTTGTTTGTTTAAAATTTGGAAACTTTATGCAAGAAATGCTGGTAAAAATGAAATTATTGCAAGATACTTTTTGGAGTTTTATTGTGATGAAATCTGAAATAATTTAAAGTTAGAAGGGTTGCAAATAATAGACTAATGATTTTAATGTTCTAATGCAGATTAATGTTTAACCTTCAGCAGAGACATCACGTGTGATTCTGGCGTCTTGTCAAACTCTTTTATCAGAAAACATGTAAGAAGTCTTTCTTATCCGCCTGAATGTAAATGTTGCGCACTTTGCAGGGGATTGCGCTTCTGTCTTTTATCTGACGCTCTTAATGCAATCTTTTTCAGGAATTCATGGTTAGTTTACAACATGTCCAACCCATGACACTGGGGGGGACAGTGACGTCAGATTGGTTCTACACCGCGGGGGCGCGCAATTTAACATGCGCGGGCACGTCAATGTCCACAGTGGAAGCAGAGCAGAGCTTTGGGTTTAACAGGAGGTGCAGAACACATAGAGATCCACCTTCACGCACCGAGCACAGCTTTGCGGCGCACTTTTAAAACCATGCTGGATTGACTGCAGAAGCAACTACAATCAATGGCTTGGCTTTGAAATCGTTGAAAATTTATTGGAAAGGAGTGCGAGACAGAGCGACAGTGGGAGAGGGAGAGAAGCGAGAGGAGTGGAAATAAAGATCCTTTCAATGATGGAGCTTACAATGGAAAACATCGGAAATCTGCACGGTGTCTCTCACTCCCATCAAACCAGTGACTTAATGAACTCTCCTCACGCGCGCCAGTCGTCAGCATCACATCGGAACTTGGTGTCGCACGGACGGTCAGCTATGGTGTCCAGCATGGCCTCTATACTGGAGGGAGCAGGGGACTACCGCACGGACCATGCTTTGTCTGGACCTTTGCATCCAGCAATGACCATGTCGTGTGACTCCGGGATGAGCCTGAGCAGCACCTACACCACGCTGACGCCTCTGCAGCACTTGCCTCCTATATCCACCGTCTCAGAGAAATTTCACCATCCACACCCACATGCTCACCATCATCCAGCTCACCAGAGACTTGCAGCTGGGAACGTCAGTGGCAGCTTCACCCTGATGAGGGACGACAGAAGCCTCGCCTCCATGAGTAACCTTTATGGCCACTACCCTAAAGATATGTCCGGCATGGGGCAACCCCTGTCCCCTCTGTCCAACGGTCTGGGGTCTTTGCACAGCTCCCAGCAGACTCTCAGCGCATATGGTCCTGGAGCTCACCTCTCTAATGACAAGATGCTTTCATCAGGAGGCTTTGACTCGCATGCAGCCATGCTGTCCCGAGGAGAGGATCACCTGGCCCGAGGTCTGGGGGGCCACGGGGCCGGACTCATGACATCTCTGAATGGCATCCACCATCATAGCCATCCACACTCTCAGGCGAATGGGTCCATGTTGTCAGATCGAGACAGACAAACGGTGGTAGGAGGTGGACAGGGAGCTGGATCAGGACAGGTGGAGGAGATAAACACCAAGGAAGTGGCACAACGAATAACAGCAGAGCTCAAGCGTTACAGCATCCCACAGGCCATCTTTGCTCAGAGGATCTTGTGCCGTTCCCAGGGAACTCTGTCTGACCTGCTGCGGAACCCTAAACCGTGGAGTAAACTCAAGTCTGGTCGGGAGACTTTCAGGAGGATGTGGAAGTGGCTTCAGGAGCCTGAGTTCCAGCGGATGTCAGCGCTTAGGCTTGCAGGTGAGTGAGGAACAGCTTCCAACCTGAGTGATGTGGAGGGATCAATTAGTAGTCAATGTGGCGAGACTGCCAATAGCTGCTCAAACAGACATTACTAGAAGTTATTAGTCGATTGTATCGAGTAAAACTTCATCATGACAGTTGGGGTGTTAAATGTTGGGGGAAATCTATATTTTGATTGATGCTACAATCCATGATTGTATGAACAAATACTGTGTGATAAACAAAAGAAAAGGAGTCCTGTTTCTGAAGCAGTCTGATGACGGTAACAGTGTGGATACATTCACCCATCTCCCTCTGTCTCTCTCTCTTTTTCTCTTTACGCACACACAAGCACACACACAGAAAGAAGCCAAACAAAGGAAATCACAGAAGGAAGTGTTACAACTATTTACAGGTAAAAATGGATCAAACATTCACATCATTGCTGTTTACCTGCTCGGGTTTAATAATTAATCAGATTTGATACTTTTGGAACTTCTCTTGTCAAAAAAATTATGTAGTCACAAACAAGGAGAGTTTGAGGCCTAGCCAATGAGTGGAGGGAGCATGACCTCTCTATGGATCAATATTTCTGGTCCTGGCGTCCCCTTTCAGAGCAGCGCACTGATAAATGATCGATTTGGATCTGAAAGACAGAGACACAAACAGATGTGCCTTTTCTCTGCTCTGCATTTTCCCTCTGCACTCTCGGACTCCACGTCTCCAAATTTGATTTAAAGGCCAGCATGGCCCCTGTGTGTGGGTGAAAAACTGTCCAGCCAGCTTCTATAATCGTGTCACATGTAACACAAACTCTTTCTGTTTCAGCCTTTTGATTTCCTGAATGGGACACCCTGTGATCAATCGTTTCGATTTTTATTGCGCAAAGATTATCACATTAAAAGCTGCGATTTGAGCCCTCTTCCCCGCCCTCCTTTAAACTCTTTAACACCTGATTAACAGGACATAAATGAAAACGAGACGCCACGTTGGGGTTAAAAGGAGATGTGAGTGAAAGGTCCCCTCTCATTGATGTTTGTGTAAGGCCCTGTTTAGACCTGCTGCGCCTCCAAACGTCAATCAGCGTTTCTGTGTCGTATTTCAGCGAACAGTTCAATTAAGCAGATATAGTGGCATATTTTAGTTCCAGTCAATGCTCTATTGAAAGGCACTTAATGGCATGTAAATTGTTCCTTTGCGTATTTAGTGGGGTTCTGGTAAATAAAGATTTAAACACTCCACAATTGTCTCTTTAAGTGCCCCTGCTGTTAAAGCTAATTGGGCTGTGGGGTTTTATATCTTCCACTACCGACATTAGGATAAAACCTCCTGTTTAACTGATAGGTTCAAGTGGAAGAATTCAGTGCTAAGCACACCAAGTGTATAGTTTAATATGTGCGGGCCCATTGCAGCTTAGAGATAACTTGTCTGAGAATGTGTGCATTGTTGAGTATTTATTTAGCTTCAGATCAAATATGAGGTGTTACTTATCAGATGTCCTGTCTTTTCTAATTATTTTTTTACTCAAATTGTATTATATTTGCAAGTTTTCTCTTTTATTGTTTGTTGTGAACCTGCTGTCACAATAGTTCCCAGTAAATGTGCAGTTGGGGAAAATGACAAATGACTTGTATGTAAATGCAGGGAGAAACATTTTACTTACTGCATTTAAAATCACAATTATCCTCGGTGCGCATGTGGGCCGGGAGTGGGAGTAAGTGGGGCGGGAGGTGGTGGATGGGGGGTCGTGGGGTTGTGATGCTGAAAGTGAGGCTGGGCCATACTCGCTCGGCCACATCAATCAATAAATTCAAATTACTATTCCAAATTCATCACAGTCACACAAATCAATGCCGCTGCCCTGCTTAGCTAATGCGAAAATGCTAGTGTTTGCACACACGCACGAGCACGCACACACACGTGACAATCCACTCGCAAAAGAAAAAACTGAGCAGAGATTAGGCCTTTTGGGGGGTAACTGGCATGCCCTTCATACCAAAAAAAAAAGATGAAGACTCATTTGTTCCCTGTTTATTTTACTATTCTAATCACATAGTCCAATTCGAGCACATGCAAAGTGATCTAACATTTAGTGGGTATCCCATTGTTGAAGGCTGCTTAACTGTAAAGCTGCACAAGTATGAGAGACGCTGGTAAAGTGTGGTTTGAGAGGCATTTAAAGATCGCATTAACGATGAAAACAATTCGTCTTTGCATCTGTGTTGAATTCCACACTCCATCTCAATGTATTTGGTCGGGTCAATAGTGCCCTGATCGATAAGGATAGCCAGTGCATCTATCAATTATCCCGCCTCAGCACTCTCACCCATTGGTCTCTCCCCTGGAGCAGAGGGGGGAGAGGGGATTGGAGAGGTGAGAGAGGACAGCTGTTATTTAAAAAAGCAAGTCTCTGAACCCCCTTTCCTTTTGTCTTTGTTGTAATCGGGTTATATTTAATGTGCACACTCACTTTTCTCTGCACTACTCCTGGGGACATCTGGGTAGTTTGCGCGCTCATTCAGCTTTTTAAGCAGGTGCATGCAGAAAATGTTCAAAACCATCACCAAAACTAAACAAAGCCCTGTTTGCGTCATTATTTTTGGCCCAACAGTTTTATCTAGACCTGATGTGAAAAGGTGCTATGGTATGTCAAGCTCCGTCTGTCTTTAAGAAAAAAAAAAGGAAAAGAGCAGTCTTTTCATTACCATGTGAATGGCTGAAGCACGTGCCAGGGTGTGCGGGTCAAGACCCCCAGGACGCCGACAAAAACATTGTGAGGAAATGAGGGTGGGAGGCCTCTATTCATGTTTCAATGGACTGCGTAGTTTACACAGGCCTAATCCAGGAGCAGTATTCATCCCCACCCCCAACCTCATCACACGCTCGCTTTCCCATCAGCACCATGCGTCAAAGCAAAACCAATATACCAAGTTTTTGGCAGTAAATGTTAGTTTTGATATAGGTTTGTTCAAACCACGGTTTTTCTTTTTTATTTTATATTCTTGTTCATAAACGTTGGATTAAGAAATTGAATTGAAAATATTTTATTAATTACCGTGCAATTATAAAAAACTAAGAAATGAACATTTAAAAGCCGACTGCTTTTAATTAAGAATATTTCTATTTTTTTTCAACCAGTTAGAACAAACCTTTGAATCCAGACCCTTCATGGTATTATACCTGCTATAGCATTGTCCATGGTGCTGAAACATCCCTCCTAAACTGCAGGCTCTTTTGAACGTTTTGAGGGCAGTTCAAGGTGGCAGACAGGAGTTTCACCAATACATACTTAATAGCGTTTTTGTAGGCCCTAAACACCATTATTTCATCCAGCAGCTTTCACCCATCGATCAATATTACAATCCACAATCGTGTCAATCACACCATCCTGCATCCTACTTTCCAGTTCAGCTCTGAGCCCACCGGGGTTTCCATTTAAATCACATTGCTGCATCTTATGGATACAACAGAAACTAGAAGGTCATCTAAAATTTGCTGTGCTCACAAAAATATCAGGTGCAATACCCATCAGTTTAAAGAAGTTCATTTTAAACCTTTTAACAAAAAATAGGTGAAGTGGAAAAAAAAGACATTAATATTTACTTGATGCAAAGAAATCTAAGTTTTTTATTTCACGCAGAAATGGCTTGATGTTGGCCTGTGAAATAATCAATTGTGACTTTAATAATTGATGAATGAGGGGAAAGATAGGGGCGTAAACAGTGCAGCTGTGGTTTCAAAGAGTCCTCTATCGTTAAGCACACCAACGAGTGCTGTAAGTACGGTGAGACAAGCATCGCCTCTGCAATCCCCTGGTGGGAGAGCAACAGACATTTTCGCGAGGTTATACCTCAAGGCTATTTTGGTTAAACCCTGAGTTTAGTGGTTCATTCCAGATGAAATGACATCTCACGTCTTACAGAATTATCCATAAACCGGCATGAAGAGCTTCACTGACACATGTCAATTATTTCGACTCTGGGTGAGCTAAAGTCTGAACATTTGAGCAAAAGATGCATTATTTAGAGCTTTAAAAGTTCTAAAAAAGCTTCCAGAAAACACTAAAAGTAACAGTCAGGGGATTTTAAGGGTAGCTGGTTATTCCTGGGAGTGTGGCTTCATGTCACAGAGCAGCTTCTCAGCACCATTTCCAGTCAGTCAAAATGTCGCCTCCTTCTTATTTCTCCCTTCTGAATGCATGTGATCAGGATGTATAGTGCGTCTGCGCCACATTGTTGGGGCCGATCTGGCGAGCCCTGAGTCCATATTGATTTCCATTTCTCGGCCTCTCCTTTCCATCTCTGGAGCTGCGCCATGCAGCCATGCAACCCCCTCCATTTCTACACTGTAACACCTTTTCTCCCATTAACAGCTCACCTTTTATAACCCACAACACAATTAGGAAGAAACCGTGACTTGGTACACATCTTGGTGTGTTTGTATGTGTGATTTTGCCAAAACTGTGAAATGCTGACTGAGAAATCATCAAATCTGTGGGGATTACAGGTTTTTATTTGTGGGACCGACAGGAATGAGAATAAGACAAACTTCAAATTCACACTAGTTTGACCTCTTTTCAGTCGTTCACTCCTCCCACGCTCTTCCACTGTGCACACGCTCAGACCACATCGACCAATTATAAATAGTAATGCAATTTTAATAGAAATGAGATTATAAACAAACCTGCGGCCCCCTCTTTGGTCTCTTCACCCATTTTTCAACTCACACACACAAACATACATAATCTAATTCACACGGGGTGCGTGGTTAGCAATTATAAATGCAGTGGAGGTCTGGACTCTGTACAGTCTACAATCTCGTCTCTTCTATTTTAGATGATCAATTCCTTCGCTATTCCGTCGCCCCCTCGCCGAAGCGGATCGATAGGAGAGAATGACCTTTAAATCAAATTGCTGGCAGAGTCAACGGAATGCGCGGGGATAGCATCAAAGGGTTAATGGTAGTGCGTGTGCACTCCCTGCTCACCAGAAAAAAAGACATATAAAACTCTGAACCGTGATATTATCATAATTAAATCTCATCTCGTTTCAATGCTTTAGAGTCAAGGAGACGAAAAAACTGGATTTCTAAATGTGGAATGGATAAATATGTAAATATTTGTTTGTGCGTGTGAAGATGTCTGGTGCAACAAAAACCAATCAGACAGTGGTCTTTTGACCCGCCGCAATCTGTGTTGGTTTACATAAGAGCCAATGCAAGAGCCTGTTCCAAAGAGCAGGCTTGTGCAATTAAAAACTTAACCAGACCACATCAGCATTGTGTTGATGAAGTTCAATCTGGTGTTATGTAACAACACGGATCATCACCCCCACCCCTTCCCCAAATAAAAAAGATTATTCTACTGTAATACTTGCATTCAACAAACTCACCTTAGTAACACAGTCAAAGGGAAACATCTGACTTTACTTGCAATTTGATCTAAAACTAAAATAATTTTGAGGATGATCAAACCTTTCTGGTCTCCTCTAATTTTTCCTTTTTGTTTTTTCTTCATTTTTTTGGGAGGCTAATTTAAAACCACAGGTTATAAATCAGTGTCTACTGGCACTGGAGCTGCAATGATTCCGCACACCCCCTGCTTATCTGAAGCCCTGACAGGCCATCGTTTATTAAAGGGCCGATAATGACTTGTTTAATGCACAAGCTAAGAACACGAGGCAAGGCCACGAATTTGCTGGATTATGCTAAAATAGTGTTATCGCATATTTTAAAATGACACTTTTTAGGACAAATAATTTTATATATATTACTTTTATTAGTGTGTAAGTAAAAATGAAAATATAATAAATGGTAATAAAATAATATTCATTGAAAACAAGAATCAAGGGAATTTATTTATATTTTTAAGACAATTTAGATGAATTAATAGATCAATTCTTCTTTTTTTTTTAATGTAGCCTTTCCACTCACTTTCCAGTTTCATATTATTTTGCTGTGTGTAGATCTGCTCTGAAATTATATCTGAGAATAAAAACCAGCCAACAGATGGTTTGTATGGAGTCAGTGTAAGTCTTCACAGGGTCGATCACAACAAAACCGCAAACACACGCTCACACACACACACACACACACTCTCATCACACACATCTTATCGTACCCACAGATGCAACCCGAAACTCCGGTTGGGCAACCCCACACACACACATCCACACACACACATCAACAAAGGAACAAAACGACTGTGAAATCAATTGATGAATGAATCGATGTCCGCCCATAAAGCCTTTGTGTTACATGTTATTAAATATAACGAACTGGCTTCGGGTTATTCTCAAATAAAATACTTTAGATACGTTTATGAGACCAAATTAAAACGTTTCTTCGATTAATTATTCAAGATTTCTGAACGGAAAAGCGGATCTGCGCGCACGTGTGTGTGTGTGTGAAATATATATGAAGGTAGAACGGAAGTGTGTGTGCATTTGTAATTTACTAAAAAAAAAATGTCTGTTTTTATAGACTATTTTGAGCTATTTTTGTGCGCAATAAAATTATTTTCATCTTTACTAATTTTATTAATTCAGATTTTATTTGTAAAAATATTTTTTGATTATTATTTTGAAATATTTTGAGCAAAATTAAATGCTTTTTTAAAAAAACGATTTGCTTATTATAATGCTTTATGCAATTAGGTTTTTAATTATAGCAAAAAAAAAAATAGAAAATAAATCAGTGCAATTCAATCACTGTATTAATTAGTTGTAATTTGAATTATGAAAAAAATTGATAAGTATAAAAAAAAGTACACTAACACTTGGGTTAACACTGATCTTGTTTGCTCTACCCAAATAAAGAGTAAATGAGTAAATGAGACTGAGTGGAAAAATTGTTTAAAAAAAAAATCCTGCATAGATATTTTTTATTTTAAAAAAATTATGTGATTTAATCTGGTGAAGTAGGCTTGATTTCTAAACAGTTAAAATGAGGTAAAAAAATAGCCCTTCCAATTTAAATTGATAACAATAATGGTTATAAAAGAAAAAAAAATATATGTTTCAGTTTTTATTTGTGTGTGTGCATGTGTCTGCGTTAATTTAAAAAAAAAGTGCAATTACATGCTGTTTCATACATTTCAGAATTGTTCAATTTTTTAAAACTCAAAAAACATGTTTCTTTTTTTAAATTGCCTGAAGTCGTTTAGAATTTTAATTATAAAATAATACATGTTTGTATTTAGATATATTTAGAATTCATAAATTCCAAACGACTGGTCCCTCTCACCGTTTTATGGATGAGTGCTTTTAATTATCTAAAATCTCATAAGCATTGTGATTATCACGGACAGCAGCTTCGTCAGATTATTGAATTTTTTTCCAACAGAGGACAATTTCTTGGTCCATCAGGATGGTTTTGGTGACAAGCTTAGTAACATAAACCACATAATTATTTTAGAAAAAAGGGGAAAAAATTAATCCAAAATTTCTGTGTGTGAATGAATGTAGCTGATCGACTTTCCTAAAAGGGGGAACCCCACCTGTTTAAAGGTGTGTGTTAGAATTAAAAAAGCTTGATAAGTAGGTTAACGTGTGAGTGAGAGAGTGCAAGACTGGTGGAGTGTTATTGAAGTCCTGGAGAAGAAATGCCTCGCAGCTTGGTCTCAGCAGAAGGCAAACAAACAAATTGTCCCGCTTTATCAGTATATTAACACCAATTCTCACTCATTACATTAAAGAGTATTGAGTTGGAAGTATTTTGACCTGGCGAGAGACAGAAAGAGAGCTTGGCACCGCCCTGCAGCCAAATGCCACAACTATAGACAGAAGGCCGTGTGGAAATATGGACTATACGAGCTGCTATCAATCTTTAGGGCAACAGCCCAGGCAAAACAGCAGAGAAGTTACTTAATAAAAAGGCTTAAAGTGCCCAATCACGCTGCTTACAATAAAGAGTGCAGTTGCATAGATTATTAAAGACACTAGTGGCTACCAACATTATATAAAAAAAAAAAGAGCTGCACTGTGATTACAAGCACACTGAACCGTAGCAGGAAAACAGATTCACAAGGAAATTAATTAAAAAAGAACACATATAGGTTGGCCTCGTCTTCTTTAAAAGAAATCACTTTAACTGGATTTTACGCTTGTTAAATTAAAGAGTTAAAAAATATATTTGCATGTAGTTGTGATTTTATGAAACATTATACAAGTCCAATATTATATGGTTTGTCTTTCTCATTACAAGCAGGAAGGGCAGGGATAATCAATAAATGATTAATGCTCAAGATGGACTTCCCATCTTGCAGGAAAAAGCAGGCATGCTGAACAAAGCTGTGAATATTCAGCAGCTGGAGCAGGTCATCATTATTAGTTACCTATTTTTACACTCTGATTTGAGCGAGGGGAAAAGCCAAATCATCACCATTTACAGCATTGGTGTGTTGATTTATTTTTTATTTATCTGACGTCTCCAGCCCTGCTACATGAGTCTCCTCTCCAGGCCTCAACACTCTCCTCTTTTCCTCTCCAAAGCATAATTAATTGGACGAACTGAATTTCACACACGAATTATTCACGAACCTATCGATCAATATTGAACACCCAGGGCCTCTCTCTTAACCTCGCTTGGTTTGTCGTGAAGCGAGGAATATTAATGTCATCAGTGGAGAATGGGGGGAAAAAAGCAGCAGTTATATCGTTTTTCATCCAAGCATTAAAACCCAATTTGGAAAAATTCTCATTAAGGAATTCCAGATGTTTCCAGTCCAGGAGGTATACCTGGGAGGATATTTATGGGGAAATTGACTTTTTGTTGTGAGATTCTGTACCTTGAACAAACAATTCAGGTATTGGAAATAAATATAGAAAAAATAAGGCTTTATGTGTTAAAGAAAGAAAGAAAAAGGGATTAAAATGCAGAACTAAGAGAGGCTTTGTTGATCAATCTTTGTGAGGCGTATGAGGAATCCATTCAAAGTAGGTCAGCTAGTGTTCACCAATCTATAGAGCAGGTTATAGAAATCCCACCCTCTGACCAGCAGGATACACACCTCAGAAAACACTCAGCAGCACCAATTCGGGATTTCTGCTCTTGTCCGGTCTCTCTTTGTGCAGGAGTTTCTGTCCATCTCTCTGCTCGGTGCCTACTGTAGCTCTAAAAGCTGCAATGATCGATTTTTTTTCTTTTCTACGCCGAGCTTGGTTCAGTAATCAGGGCCCCCTTCCTCACCGATCGATCGATATTGATTACTAAATCCAGCGCCTGTAGCAAAGGCAGCGCACTATGGCGCCCTGTGTGCTGCTGGGGCCACGACGAGAGCGACACCTACCGAATGAAAGGAGCAAAGCAGGCGGTCGATCATGTAGCGGGACGTGATTATCTGGTGAAAACAATGTGCAGACGTGTGTTTGGAAAAGTAAAGAAAATCACTCCTTCTGACCTCCTGTGGGTGCATTTGTGAATTTATCTTAAATCGGTCCAGTTTTATTTCTTTAATGCCAAAACTGATGCTATTCTGAAATAAAAAGATTTATTAAAAATGCATGACTCCACAATTGGCCTTTCCTACTAACATGTAAACCACAAAAATCTGGAAGAATCCTTCTCTATAAATCAGCAAGCCATCCCAATGTGAAAAAAAGATTGTTCATAAAATATTTATTGTTCTATATCCTTAAAAAAGCAGATGAATAACCAGGGACACCAAGGTGGGCCTTTTGGTGTGTAAAGATCCTTTAGATTTGATCTAAAATAGCAATAACATTTTTTTAAAAGAGCTTTTTTATATTTATAGCTTTACAACAAATGCAAATAATTTTCTGTTTTACAGCAAATAAATGTAGTATTAAATTAATTAAGCCATATTAATATGTAATTAAATATGCTGCATTAAAAGCTATGTTTGAAATAATTTCTTTAAAAGTATGTAATTTAGCTTCTTTATTGCAGATCTTTACATAAAAGTAAATAGTAAAGTAAACATAAACATGCTTGATCAAATTTTTTTGTCGATTTCCACAATAAACAGATAGCATTTAATCAGTGTTCCTCGTATGCATTTATGTTACACATATTTATGTCATGCACAGACTTTTTTCACAAAGACGGTAAGGGATGTAAACATGTCACGCATGTCAGGGGTGCATCTGCAGCTCTTAAGGCTTCAAACAGAAACGGTGGGGCTCTGATGCATGTTTAGGCTCACTGTCCTACTGGGAAACAAATCCTCTTTCACACAAGTTTAAGCCTGGGTGGTTTAATTTCTGACAATGTTAAAGTAGTTACTTTTTTGTGGTTGGTGGCATCTAGCACCTACATGTCTACTTAACCTACACACCAGAACCTTTCACCCTTTGTGTGAAAATAAATTCAAATCACTGCAAAAGTAAGTGAAGAAACCAAATAATTTTAAGTTTTTAGATTCAAACAAAATTAAGTCAATTTAAGTACTTTTTTTTGTGAAAATAATATGCTTTCAGAAAAATCCTTTTTTAAAACAAAAATGATAATTTTCTTTTCTAAAGCAAGAACCCGTCATGGATTAGTTTATTGATGACAAACAAGTAAATCAGTTTTCTAAAAAGTAGATTATACCAGCCAGCCGGCAGCATTTATCGCCTGAAAATGCTGTGGTATTTAGTTTTGCTCATGTTGGCATCTGAATGCTACCAAAAAGTGCAAGTAGCAGACCGCTGAAGTGTTTTAAATCATGCTAAAAAAATCCTCATACATTCAATATGTTACCAACAAATGAGATCTTTCCAAAAAGGGTCACAAATTTCGACTGAAATTAAATCCAATTAATTTTTAGGTGCAGCTAAAATTTGAAACTACGATCCATCACCCTAATCATAAAATAAATGAATTCCTAATGGAAATTAATGTACTGTAAATGTACCGCATGGGATGATGTTCATCTTGTGAAAAAGTTTCTTTTTTATATTTACCAAGCAGGATAAAAGTGTGTGTGTGTGTCTGTGAGGCATGGCCAGCTGTAGCATTGATGTGGAATATGAATATGATGGATGTGCAAGTGTGCAGGTTAGACATCTGTAGTAAACAGATTGGACTGCAATGACTGATCAATGGGCTCTGTTCCACTGTAATTAGACACACAGCACCACTGCTTGGCTCCAGCCACTTCAGCATAATCACAACCTCCTCACAAACACACACACACAGAGGTAATGTAGAACATTCACACAAAAACTGTACTTAAATACATCAGGACACGCACACAAACAGCGTGAGAGTGAGACATTACTGAAGGAGGTATGAAAGTATCAGCAGGCGGAGACCCCACAGAGATGGCATCTTTCTCTCCTCGATTTGCTCTCTTTTAATTGAGACAGTGGGGAAGCTGAGTGGAACGCAAAGTCCGTTCTGGGAGGATTCGATCCTCAGTCAGCAGGGGGAATGTGTGGCTCAGTCTTAACCTTACACACACAAACTCACAATCTTCCATCTCTAGGCGCCGTTTCTGCCTTTTACTCTCCACCAGTCTGCTGCTCTCCACACGTTTCCTACAAATACCCTGACTTAGAACACACTTACCCACACTACAGCACTTTATTAACTATTAATTTTTGTGTTCACTGTACACAACCCCATCACCCTCTCAGATCCCCTCCCAAATGTAAAAGTACACGGTTTTCTTTTTGAAAATTACTTGGCGTATGGGAAGGGGCTCATAGCAAGTACCTCTCAAGTGTTTTTGGAGGGGGATAAAGGGGCTGTAAGGGTGTAAAAATACCCTCTCAGAGCTCTGTGGAGTGGCTCCATTGGGCTCTGTTTGAAGTAGCAGACTGTAGACCTGCTTGGGGGAGAGGAAAGGGGGGTTTTCTGACCTCAGTCCCCACAGAGAACCCCCAATTCCTACAGCAAAGTCAGTCAATATCTCGCTTTCTCCTTCAACATGCCGCCCCTCCCGCTCTCTTCTCAGTTCCTCTCTGTAGTTTTTGTATACACACACCACACACACACAATTACATACACTTTGTCTTACTCTTCCATCTTTCCTCTTGTCTCCATTCATTTTTTCCCCGTCTAGCTCTCATTTACACACACGCTCACATACACACGGAAACACAAAATGCTTACTTTTGTGCAACAGTCACTCAGTCCCCCATTGCGACTCAAACTGCATTAATATTGAATCAAACAGCAGTGTCTCAAGCTAGCAGGCAACAGCAAGTACCCATCCACCCCCCTCGCCTTCTCCACCCCATCTTTCTCTCACCGCAGGCTGGCTCCCTGTCTGCACTCTGCAGGATGGAAGGAATATTCCCACTGGGCACAAGGCATGGATTAGCTTTAAATCAACTTTAATATGGCAATAGAGATGGAGCTGTAGCATCACTGCTGGGGTATAAAGGAGTTTTATGTGTTTAAGTACTCCCTAACAGTTACTTTACTTCTCTGTGCTATTTGATGTGGTCAATGAAGTGTTAACTTTTGCATATTTACCTTGTTTTTTGTTCTTTTCTCCCTTTTTGCTTCCCAATTTCATCACGATCCATCCCAATGCTGCCATCAACACCAAGCCTGCAAGCGCAAAGAACAGGAACAACACAAGGATCGCAACACGGCCCCCAAGAAACAGCGTCTGGTCTTCACCGACCTGCAGCGGCGCACACTTATTGCCATCTTCAAAGAGAACAAGCGTCCATCCAAAGAAATGCAGATCACCATCTCCCAGCAGCTCGGCTTGGAGCTCAGCACCGTCAGCAATTTCTTCATGAATGCACGGCGCCGCTGCGTGGACCGCTGGCATGATGACCACGGTACTAGCCCCGGGCAGCCAGGCACTTCTGCCACAACCTTCTCCAAGGCCTGAGAGGAGAAGAGGGCCTTCAGGAGGTTGGGGAACCAGGCTGGAACGACAGGTGACACTGAAAATTGTCTGTGAATCCTGTTTTTGTTTCTTTTGTTATTTTGGTTTCTACCAACCCTGCCTGGCCTGAACCACCTGAATGTGTCCTCTGCCCTTAGAAAAGAAAAAAATCCTTTGTGCCATGCAATCATCTTTTTTCTTCAGTCAAAATTTCAGACTTTCACCTGAAAGAAGCAGAAATCTCAGAGGTGAAGTGTGAAGTCAGGTTCACTCTGCATGACTCAAACAAGGACAATCATTGTTTTGTCTGTTTTTTTCCTTTATATTTGGAGGAGAATGATTTTTACGGCATCTGACAAAAGCAAAGAGACACCAAAGATTTTATCTTTTTGTTGGACGCTATACTTGCATTTTTGCCACCCTCCTCCTTTGCCACTCAAGTAGCCGCTGATCCAGCTTTCTTTTCTGCTCTACTCACCTTCTTTGTGTCTGCCTATCACGCCAATCCTTTGGACCTGCACATAGAAGCAACAAGCGCAAAAGAACGGCAATAAATCTGACAAGTCAACAGCACATAGCCTTATTATCAGAGCCGGATCCCGCTCACCTACACAAAACCGTCATAAAGAAAAAAAAAACTCCACAACCTTTGAAAAAAACATAAAACAACAAGGCTCTCCAATTCTCCGCCTCCTCCTGTAGTCTCCTTCATTCCTCGGCCTAAGGTAGGCTATTCCCTAATGGCCAGCCATTTCAGAGAGCAGCTCAGCCTGATCATACAGCAAACTAATGAATTGAAAAATGAATTGATGCTGACAGAGAGAGCGGGGCCTTGACCCCTCCTGAAGGTGAAACACAAGATGCTCAGCAGCAGATACTCAGGTCTTCCAGGCCCAGGTTATATTTTTGCACAGATGTCGGAGGCCTGCAGGGAGACATGTCATTGTTTCTCTCAGTCTGAGCCTATATAGACTGCTTCTTTGACCAACAGGAGAGGCGGGTAAGATGTCTGGACATGCTCTTTGTTCTGCTGGGAGCTTTTCTTCAAATCAATATCTGAGAACCCAAAGATGACAGCAGCACGCTCGGGCATCCAGCCAACTACATTACAGCTGCATATGAAAAGCAGGATGTAAGAAGAGCACATGGAACCCAGTGGAGATTGGACACAAAGGCATCACTATAAGCAGTAGCAGCACACTTCTTGATCCTGGTCCAGTCGGAACATGCGGAGCATCAGTGCCCTCTGCTGCTGATTGTAGGGGCGTGTTACCAGAAGAGGGCTCTGAGCAGAGGAGAGGGAAGGAAAAGCCACTAGATGCCGAGGAGAAGTCATGGCACAACACATTCAGGCCCTCGCAGCTCTTTGAAGGCAGATCAATAGCTAACCATTATCCTATTGTTGTTCCTCTTCCAACCAGCACTGGTGAAGCTAGAGGAGGGGGATGGTCAAGCTGAATGCTGAAAATGCAAGGTTTTAGCAAAGGCAGGCAAATCAACATCTTACAAGAATACACAAATGAGAAAAAGGGTGAGAGAACAGTACAACAGAGTCAAATGTAACAGAAAGGTGAGACAGACACAGCTGAGGTGCAGTGGAGGTTTCATTGTATTGAGTTTTCAATTTCCATTCGTTTATTCTGTATTTAAATAACAGTCATTATTAAAAAAAAAATTAAAAAAAATATCTCCACACACCATGCTTCTAAGTAAACCTTCTGGTTTTTCCCATCTAAGGGTTATCAGTAGCTAACCCATAGCTAACCACTTCTTAGCTGTTAAATGCTACAATAATTAGTGCCAATACTTACTGCCTTAATGTGAGTCAGAGAATATGGTACTAGGGTTAACACACAACTACAATGTGCCCCAATGATGGCGGGCAATGTGTGTGCCATAGCAACCAACAATCAGCTTTTAACAGAATTAAAGTCTACTTTTTTAGTAAAAAAAACTGAAAAAAAAATAATCCGATTTTAAGGCGTACAGTAACCAAACCTCAAATGACACAGATACACACACAGCAAAAAATGTCTCCAACACATAACTGGACACATTTTAAAGCAAAAGAAAATCTCTCATTCTTTGGTTCTCTACCTCCTCTGTCCCTTAAAAAAATATTTCCTTTCCCACCCTCTCCAAACCGCCCCAACCCTTCCTCTCTTTCTCTCTATATTGATGCGGGTATTTAATTAGTACCATAGACACAAAGTTTCTATTTCTTGTTACTATTGTGCTCTGTTGTGCATAAGTAAGGCACCTTGTTGATAATAAAAAAAAAAACAAAAAAGGAAGAACTTTTTAAAAGGAAAAGAGCGATGCAAGGACTGATGCCTATGATGGACTTCGTTTTTTTGCATTCAGCGTGAACACAGACTGGAAGGAGACATTTACCACAAGAAAGAGAGGGAGAAAGAAAAACAGGGAGCTGTTGAGAAAAAGACAAAATGAAGGAAGCTTTCTTGTTTTTTTTTTTTGGCATTTCACTTCAGAACTGTCGTACTCTTTAGGCCCCCCTCCTTTTCAAATGGAGCTCCAAGAACAGAGCAAAATGGTTGGATGAGAAAACATGACCTCCAAATGTCCCACTAACTCGGTGCGTTTAATTGGAGGGGATTGTCTGAAGGAGAGGGGGCTTACAGCTCGGGACTCAATAGCTGTTTGTTTGGTTTTAAGATGCAACTGTAGCATTTCCAACAATGTAGTCAGATTAGCGGTACAGACTAGAAAAGAAACAGTCATTTTTAGAGGAGTTGATCAGAAGGTTCTGACTAACTTCACGCTGCTGTAAGCAGAGAGTTACTGTCGCCAAAGGAAGATGAGCTTCAATTGACTTGTGGTATATAGTTCAGTGAGCATAACTAAATGGGTAGATTCAGCTCTATGTGTTAAGCTGACAAAATGACATTTGTTTGTAGTGAGAACCAATGTGGCTACCTCACTAAGCTGAGTGGTTTGTGAAACCGCCACTGATACCAAAGAAACTGCAGCCTACCAGTCCTAAACTGCCTAGGGGGACACCAAACCAAAAACAAAAGCCCTCCTTTTTGCCCACAACACTTACAGTCAAACATCCTCACACACACTTTGCATCCGTGTTCACACAGCGCAGTCAGACTGCATTGGGCCACATAGGAGGAGGTGGCCATTTTGCAGACAGAGTTGAGTGCCTTTTCCCTTCAACCACGGGTGGGACTGCACTGGACAAACACACACAAAGATGCACAGCCATGCATATGCATGCATGTTTATACACACACATTTACAAACAAGCACTCATGCAGACAATGCACCCATAATTGGATGGACAGAAAGGGGGGCCAAAGAGAGGGACACAGAGTGGGGGCTGTGTCAGCATTTTCTCCCATATTGACTTTCCATCTTGATACACTAGAATACAAGCACTTTATCACGTAGAAAGTCTATAAAACATTCTCTATACACTATTTATTTGAAACAAAATTATATGTTACTCCTTAATCTGTCAGTCTTTGTTACTGTATCGTTTATCTTCTAGCTCTCAGCTCTCCTTCCTGTATTTTTTTATTTTTTATTTTTTGCTGTTTGCTTGGCGTGCTTCAGTTTTCGGCCATTTTACCTTCCTCACATCAGAATTATTTTTGTGTAACAGAGAAAGAGGAAGGAAAAAAGGCCGCAGCACCAAGGACTAAAAGAGCAGCACACATAAACTTCATACACTTCATGCCTCTCTCTTTCTTTCTCTCTGACCACTGCGTGCAAGCACAGAGGCTGCACTGAAAAAGTGTGGAAGAATCACAGCTTCTAGACACAAACTCTCTCCTCCCTCCACCTTCTCTGTTCAGTCAAACATTTCCCCCTGGCTAGTACCAAGACTCGGTAGGCGTGTGTTGACAATTAATTCTGAAATACCTCAAAAACCTTTCATGTAAACTTTATGTAATTTAAACTGAAAATAATACTGCTAATGATAACGATGATTATGAAACTATGATACTATGATAGTTAGTTTTGAAACTTGTGACTTGAAGCTTTATACTGTTAAATTCCTTTTTTTTTTGTTGGCTTATTTTTCTCGTACGTTCTCTCGTTTGTTTTTGCTACGGCATGTACTTACTGTTTTCATAAAGGAAAAGACATTGTGAATGTTTCTGTGGAGGGTTAGCTGGGAAAAGAGCAGACGAAAAAATAGATGGCAAGAGTAAAGAGACGGACTTTAGATGTTAAGTTCAACGCTCTCTCGTAGATGGTTAGATTCAAGAAAAAAATTAAGCAAATATAATTTGAGCTCAATTACAAACCAAAAATTGATGTTAAACCAAAGGAAAAATAATGTTATAATCATTGTTAGCTTTCTTCTGCCTTTAAGTTGTCTTTTCTCTGAAGAAAAAAAAAGAAAAAAAGTTTCACAGTTACTTTTGAAAGTTTCTGGGTGTGTTCAAGTGCTCCTGATGTTCTTAGAATACTAAAGACCAGCACCTCCTTACGAGAAGAAGGTGCACTTTTTTTCTTTTGTGCATGGATATTGTATAACTGTATAGAAACCAACAGGAATGACCTGTGATTTTTGTGGAGAGCGGAGGTGGATGGAAACATTTTGGGGAAGGGGGGAGAAGGGTGGGGGTTATTTTTTTGTTATCAAACTAAACAAGAAAAAAATGGGTGGGGATTTGGGTTTTAGGCATTGAAAGGGTCCTTGTTTTTAGAAATTTCCGTCATTGTTGGATTCACTGGTTGTGTGCATGTGTTGTTGCAACCCTCCCCTTCTCCCTGTGTTTCTTTGATGTATATAAATTCAGACTGTAGGGGGCAGTGTGTGCTGGGGGAGGTCAAACTTCTCTCCTCCAAATCAATAGCATTCAATCTTCATTCCTCAGCTTGTGGTCCACACTCGGGTCTTGAAATGTGTGTCCTGCTTTTCCAAAGACGGGCTGTTTACTTGGAGTTAATCAGAGGGACACACGTAGACCCGAGTGGCCTTGAAAATATTTGTATGTCTGTCTCCATGCTTTTCAGTCTGTGTATATGTGTTCTTTTGTACCTATGTGGAAAGCAAAGTGTTTTCTATTTTAGGTTCCTTTGCTATGGGTTGCAATATTTGTCATGCGAAAACTTTGAAACCATTTGTTACTGACCAACTAACTGCAGCACCATGTGGTAACTGATCATCTAGCCTGAAATGTCATCAGCATTTACTGTCAAACAGCATTTGTGTGTCATTTCCCAGTTGGAGTGAAAAGGTTGCCAATGGAACTGGTTTAGACACCCCCAGTCACACTGTGCTCTCCCTCTTCTGTTACCTGTTAATCAATCAGAACCAAGTGTCTTTGTGATGGTAGAAGACAATCAGCTTCAAAACAAAAAAAGGTAGAGAGAGGGCAGGCCAGTGAGGAGGAGAAAGGGAAGACAGAAGTGTATTATTATGGGAAAAGAGGCTCTCTGAATCAAGACGAGCTGTACAGTGTGACTGCCAAACGACTCCCCCCCTCGCTGCCCTCATTCACTCAGAAACCTTCATCGGTCATTCCATCCCTGCCTAAAGTCAAAACTCCCAACCAGCCAAATTCACACCCTCACTTTGCCTCGCCTTTTATGATTTCGGCTGGAGAGCAAAAGTAAAACAGTTGTTTTTGCAAAAATCATCTTTTCCATCATTCACAAATTCCTGCTAATCTACTGATGATGTAACCAACCGCGAGGAATAAAAATGGCTCCGGTTGGTGGCTTTTGCACAGAGAACTATGCAAGCACATGACCCCCCCAATCTTAATCGTTGCTGCTGGGTCAGAGTGTATAACCCTCAACCCCAACCTCTTCCCTCCCTCCACATTTCATTTCTTATACTTTGACCTCCAACCACCTCCTCTTGTCCTACCCATCCCATGAGGCGAGTGAGGGCGGAGCAACCCCAGTCGTTCCTGGTTTGGTGAGGAGTGACTGGGGAGAGAGGAGCACAACAGCACCCTCACCCCCCGTGTTTCACCACGCTGATGTCACATAACTATACATGAACGCCCCAAACTGCCACTGACGTCAAAATGGAGTCCATGTTGATGTTTGCAAGCTGATCCCCCCCTTTCATGGCTCCATTGTCCTACAATGTTTGACTGTCTTTGTCCCCAGCGCCAAGGAAGGGCCACAATCAATGCAAAGACTCTTACATTGTACTTACTAAGTTTACAAAGTCGTCTGGAAACGGTGGCTTATATTGCACTTGCACAGACAGACAGACACACAAACAGACACAGGCACATGCTGGAGAGGGTGAGTCTGCCTTTTGAGAGTGTTTGCTGAAACCAAAGATGAAATCAGAGGTATGACAATCTGGCTGCCAAACCTAGAAGACAATGTTTAGCTTTCCAAGCTGCTCTACGGGTCTCGTGATTTACCGGCCGTGTGGACATTCCACATCTTGCACTTAAACACACGTACATACACATAGCTGGTGTAAACACACATGTACACACACATACATGGCACCACCACCAGAAACAGGGGGATGAATCCAATTGATCAGAAAGCCTCTCTTCCCTCCTCCCACTGCAGAAGCCGGAGAGCCTGTGGAGGACTTCTAGTTTCACTCTAGTTGAGACTTAAAAGAAGGAAAAAAATCTGAGTAATAACTGTTACAGAAAAATAAAAACTAAAAGGATAATATGGGTAAATTGCGTGTTTTGAAATAAATTAAGAAATAAAACAATTGTAAAACAAAAGCGTGTGTTGTTTTCCCTCATTTTTGTTTTAGCAGTAAAAAAATGATGTAAGATATGCAAATTTAAAATATTAAATTTATTCTCTTATGTCACAAAAAGTAAAGTTCTATCCATTCAGTTTGTTTTATAATCAGATGATCACAAATTTACATTAAAACTTTTTAGTAATTAATGCATTAAATATAGCAGGTCCATTTATAGTTTTATTTGTTTTGGTAATTTCTGTTCTCCTTCTCATCTATCTGTTGTCTTGTGTGCTGGCTGCAATTTTATTGGGGAGATGACTCGCCCAGGTCCTGCTGCCTGAGAGATGGCATAGGAGGATCGGCGGTGTGAAGTTCCTCTTCTGAACTTTGTCCCCAGCTCCACTGGTTGATGAGACATGTGAACCTGGATCAAAGATACAAGAAAATCAGCGACTTAAAATAAAAAATCTCCACATCTCTACAGGGTAACTGCTAAGATTATTTCAATTACATTGGCATATTGTAAAAATCCACTAAAAACATAAAGGGATATTTGGTTGATTAAATTTTGCGATGAAATAAAGTCTAGAAAAAGTTATGATTCAGTAAAGTTGGCCAGTAGACAACATTTTCTACTGTAACATCTTTAATGAGATGATGATAAGAGTATCTTGAATTGAATGTTAACTGTGTTCATTATGTCTGGAAATGTTCCAGAGTTCCAGCAATGATTTCCATGACAGAGCCGTGGCTGGTTTTAATCCAGTCCGCCTGAGGGCCAGAAGATCACGGGCATCTAATATCGATTTTCATCCATGTCCCCTGGGCTCATAGATGTCTCCAGATTCTCAGATTCTTTTGATAACATTATACACTAGGTGTGGAAAAATTAAAGCCTTTTTAGTTTTACAAATAAGAAATTTTCTCCTCACATTACTCCTAATTTTTGTTTTTTGGCAGATTTGAAGACATTTAATTTAGCTTTTTAGCTCTTTATTTCACATCAATCTTGCTGGTTTACTTAATAATAGTAATGTATTGAATTTATATAGCACTTTTCTGTATACTCAAAGACGCTTCACATATGCATTGTTCATTCACTCCATACTTTGGAGGCTGGGAGGAAACTGGAGTACCCAGAGGAAACCCACGGATACACGGGAAGAACATGCAAACTCCACACAAAAAGGCCAGTGTTTCAAGCCTCGTCCCCACCTGGGACTTGAACCCTGACCTTCTTGCTATGAGACTTCTGCGCCAACCTCTGCACCACCGTGATTTTTTGTTTGGTTTCCAAATTTCTCTATAGTTCTGTTTTTTTGTGGCACTAAAACACATAACTATCTCACCTTGTGTTTGTTATGAACAGAGAGAATGACACTTAGGGAATGACAAGTGAACGAGGGTAAAACAGCTGTCCAGCAGGTGAGCAAAGCAGTGAGCCACACAACTGGATCAATGAAGGCCTTATCTGATGCACCTAGTACCAAACAAACAAAACAATCAGTTCCATCAAAATTACTGCAAACATCCATTGTGTTCTAAAAATGTTGAAATATCACATTTAAACTTAATTTAGACTTTTTACTGACATGTTTGTTTAATTTTCATCAAATTTTATGTCTTTTTCTTGTAGTGACAAAAGCAATGACAGTATGTAAACACAATGCTTTAAATCTAGCAGAAAATTACCTATAAAGAAATAATCCTTGGGTGATCTTTCAAAAAGGCGGGAGCTGTGTGTGATTCTGCTGCAGACAAAGTACATCAGCAGAGAAATACACACAGCTGCGATGTTGAACTTGGTCCAGAATTTGGTTAACAGCACAATCTGATTAAAAGATAAAAGTCATCCAGATTAACGTCAAACACATAAAAAGATTGTGTATTTGTACATCTTAATTAAAGACGTGTAACATGCAAGTTCTTTAAATATTAAATATAAAATTAAATCATATTAAATTATTAAATTAAATATAAAAATTTAAATATTCTAATAGATTTTACCTAATTGTTTAATGTGATCACCTCTGGCTAATGGATCTTAAAAATAAATATTCCTCTTCTTTGCTATGTTTGAGATTTTGCCTCAAGATTTCTTTTCTAAAACAATGATCACATATGTTGGAATTATTTTATTGAAATTTGGTCTCAACACAGATTATGTCTAGTTCTTTTTCTTGCCAGTAATATACATGAAACTACCATTTAAACGAATCCCAACATTGTATGAACTGATCATAAAAACGTGCAGTAAATGTATACTTTCAATTTTGAGCAGATGTGTAAAAAGTCAAAGAATAATTATTCCATTTCTCATAAAAAAATTACATTTCTTTCATTCTAAATGCTTAAAATATTCAAGATATTTACATAATTTCAAATCTCCCTCTTATGTGTGAACAAGTTAAATCTGACCTCAACTGTAACAGTGAAGGTGGCAGCCATGGCAACAGTGGTAGCCATTGTCTGGTAATCATATGCCGTGTCAAAGAAAACTCCAAATGGGATAAAGAAGAGAACCAGTGATGTGTAGAGTGCATAAAAAAGACTCAGCGATAACTTTATGGGGCTGGAAAGTTCATGAGCCTGTCCACACTTGTACAGTTCAGGAGATTTCAGGCTGCTTTCTGCACTCACATCCTAAATCACAAAAATAAAGCATTTGCAGTGCCATGTTTATGTGATAATCTGGAAAGCAAAATAAATTGGACTCACCTGTTCAAACATGGCCATGCATAAAACTGGTGATGCAGAGTAGAAAGCAGTGTAAAGAGCAATGAACCATGTCTCATACAGAGACTGTGGGTGAAATAGGAAATAGGTAAGTTGAAGATTGGTGGGATTTTCAGAGACTTAGTTTTATCTTTGATTGTCTAACCTGGGCACTGAATCCATTAAAACAACCAAACCAAACATGCACCAAAGCAAAACCACACGTCTTGTACAGGAAGTAGCGCAGGAAGAGTGAAATGCGACGGTAGGACCAGCGGCCGTGGACCAGTAGCAGTCTCTGTAAGAACCTGAACTGGGACACAGCGAAGTCTGAGTTCTGCTCTGCTTGACCTCCTTCTACTCCATACACTCCCACTCCGATGTGAGCCGCTGGGAATGCAAAAAAAAACAAAAAAAAACAAACATGTGAAAACATTAATAAACAATGTTTAAAATTCCCTCACTGGCAATTGTTTTGTTACAGCACACTCACTCTTGATCATATTTACATCGTTGGCACCATCACCGATGGACATGGTGATTGAGCTGGTGTGTTGCCTGACCAACTTAACAATCTCTGCCTTCTGAGCAGGTGTGACACGGCAACACAACACAGACTGACACTGGTCAGCCAGGGTCATGAACGAGGCTCCCCACTCTGTTCTCTGCTCAAACTCTGCCTGGAAAACACACCGTCACACAACTTAGTTCCAGAAATACCCCTAAAGCATAAAAACACACCAACAGAGAAACTTCATTCGCTTATTAATGGATGCTTTAAACTGACCTTTAAATTGTACTTTTTTAAAGACATTATTATGTCCAAAAAAACCTTGAGTTTCTAAGATTAAAGTTTTGTTTTTGCAACTGTCCTGTGATGATGTGAAAAAACAGGAAAAGAAATAAAACTTCATAATTAACTTTGCAGATGGGTGATAACACTTGTAGTTTTGATTTTATGTGGAATGCTTTAAAATGATGCATAATTATTTGATATACAGTATTTGCTTGTTTTTCATTTTCTTATGGGTCATTAATATATTTTCAGTGCAGACCATTGCTCACCAGCTCTGGCCCAGAGAGAACTATGGATGTCTTTGCTTTTGCAGTCTCATTGCTTGTAGCCCAAACCTCAGTTTGTTGGGTTTTAGAAAAACTGGCCTGTGGATCTGGAGACTGGAGTATCTGCCTAGACAAACAAAGAGAAGCTAAATAGGATAGTGCAACATTTAAGATTGTGACAATAAATAGTGTTTTTTATGTATATAATTGCCCACCTCAGGTCTTGCCATTCTAATAACTTGGTATCAGGATCTAGGAGTTTGCAAGAATATCCAATGTTCACTGCAGTCTCTACAGAGGAAAGAGGCAGAAGGGAGGGATTTGAAAAAAAAAAAAAAGTGAAGTATTGTCTTTTTCTTTTTATGTGGGATGGTATTTAAAATATTTACCAAATACCTTTTTTGTCACCAGTCAGTACCCACACTTTAATCCCAGCTTCTCTCAGAAGAGCGATAGTCTCAGGAACTCCATCCTGTAGCCGGTCTTCTATTGCTGTTGCCCCTAAAAGCTACAATTACATATTTTTTTGAAGGTGGGACATATTGTGCTTCTGTGGGATAATACTTCTTACATCATATCATATATGTGTATAGACATAGATAAACAAGGTTCCCTTTTTGGCTCAGAAATGCAATATTCACAAAAAAAAGCTTACAAACACATTCACTCAGTTTCCCCATTTTTGACACTGAATTCACCATTCCTCTGTTTTGCTGATCAGTCTGGCGTTCTTTGGTGATGCACAATAGTATAAATCTCGTTTAAGGCCCTAAATACAGTGTAAAGCGCATCAGATCAGTTAAGCTAGCGTATATGCATTTATATTCTTATTTTGGCACATTTACATGTGATACTGCCTGGGAGATGGCACTCTGCTCATGCCCTTTTGTGACTGAGCATGAGCAGAGTGGGACGCATGCTGCAAAAACATTTCTTGTTTACATCAGGACGTGGGTGTGGAAAAGAACAAAAGGCGTTCATTATTACTGGACAACCTAGCATTTGAATAGCATCCAAATTCTGGGCAGGGGAGTTTCCAAGTTACTCAAATGTGCTTGAATAAAAAAGACAACTACTTCAGTTAAGTTTCTAAGAGGGAATAGCATCCAAACAGGGTAGAACGCCTGCCCTGTAAAGTTGTTTTTATGTAGAACTCCTTCCCTTAAAAAGGCTGAAGATTCAATTTGTCAAAAAGTCCAGAAGAGTTTTGTTTGAATAATTTGAATTTCAAAAAAGATTTTGAAATGCATTGAGGTAATATCACTTTCTATAAAAGTTTGTGGCGTTCTCTCTTAGAAGGAATAAAACACATTTCATGAAGCAAAAGTTTCATTTAGAGAAGTGATGATCACTGATCATGCTGTGGCTCCAAACAGGATGAAAGTACTCAACAATATGGTCATACAAACAAAGTGAGAATAAATCCACCTGCAGGTCTCTCTCCATCTCATCATGCAGCCTCTCCAGCAGTGTGTCACGCTCGCAGGTCGCCATGGCAGCAGACAGAGCCAGAGTTTTTCTCCACTGCTCCCATAATGCTTCAGGAACAGATCGAACTGCGACACACAGCGTCCTCAGACAGTTCTCAGCAAACAACTGTAAGAAGATGAGTTAATGTGGTTTCAGAGATGCTGAACATTATTCTCTGAGTGATTTTTCCAGCCGAAACCAGAAGATCCATAGAAAAAATGATAAAAACATTTCAATCATTTGGGGATAACACAGTTGTGTTAGAAATTGTAAACTCAAGATAACTGGAATACATAGTATAAAAAAATATATATATATATATTTTTACCTCTAAAGCTCTTTCAGTGCTTTCCAGGAAGCGATTATCTTTCTGTAGTCTTTCCAGGATTACTATATCTGCCCCCTTGCAGTACAGCTTTACCTTGCCCTTTGGGTCACGCACTAAGAGAAAAAAAAACAATTGACCACAAAAAAATTAAATCTGAAAGGAGATTTGTATGATGAAATGATCAACATCCTTGATGTGGACTTGAAACTTTTGGTTCAGGATGTCTTCAGAAGACTATTCTTACCGAGTACTGACATGCGTCTTCTTTTACTTGTAAAGTCCAGTAATGCCAGCAGTTGGTATGTTTGAGGCATTCCCAGCTCCGAGACAACAACAGTGTCTCTTGTCCTGGAGAGAAAGACCCAGCCCAATTCTCGAGCTGCACCTACAAGAGCTTCCTCGTCTGGGGAGGCTGCCTGGTAAACTGGAGTGTCTGAAGTTTTAAAACAGCAAAAATATGGCAAATGTCATAGAAAATGTGGGAAAATGTTAATTATATGTTTTTATGACTTATGCAAAGTTTGACATTTTTACTATTACCTTGTATTCTAACAATATTTTTACTGTCACTATTTTCACTATCACACTACATATAATGGTGGTACGGTGGCGCAGTGGGTAGCACAGTTACTTTACAGCAAGAAGGTTGTGGGGTTGAGTCCCAGGTGGGACAAGGCTTGGAACACTGGCCTTTCTGTGTGGAATTTGCATGCTCTCCCCGTGTATGCGTGGGTTTTCTCCAGGTACTCCGGGTTCCTCCCACCCTCCAAAAACATGGATGCAAGGTTGATTGGCCACTGCATGATTGCCCCTAGGAATGAGTGTGTATGTGTGTGGCCCCACGACAGACTGGCGACCTGTTCGGGGAGTACCTGCCCCTCGCCTCAAATCAGCCGGGATGGGCTGCAACACACCCCGCAACCTCAAAAGGGATAGACTGTTACAAAGGTGACTGACTGATTACATACGTATGTGCTTTAAAAGTTATATGAATCTTTCTCTCTTTGTGTATAACTAGGAGTAAAACTAAGGAAAGCACTTCCTTGAGTTCTCATGAGTAAATTGGAGGCTCAGCACTGTAAGCGATGAAGGTCAAATATAATGAACACAATGAGTTCTGGGAAAAGTCAACTTTTGAGATGACCTCAAGACACCAGCCATACAAGAAAATAAAGATCTTATCTACTCTCATGGGGATTTTTTGTGTGGCAACCCACGTGGTTTTCCCTCGATCCTTCATTGTAACAGCCCAACCCTGCCCCCCAAACGAAAAAAAAGAATAAAATGGAGAATATGCAGAAAGAGGTAAGACAATTTCAGAGTGGCTGGTGGAGAGTAACTGAGGTTTAATCCCTGTTTCACAGGTGGAGTATTTTAATACCTCTGTGCTCCCGGCCCAATCCTGGACTATGAGGCGGCTACCCTTGGTTCCATCTCCCACTTCTTTTATGATAAAAAAGATAATTGGCTCATTGACTTTCCTTGTTTGTTATTTATTTATATAAATAATGCTAACAAAAAAAATGCTTACAAAATTTGTATCTATGGCATTTACATTCATTTTTGTGACTCATAAAACAGCATGAGTAAACAGCATAAAACAAATACACATCTGTACCTCTTGTCCCAACTGCCATGACAGTGTGGCACAAAGCCAGGGCAGTGATGAACTCTCTTGCATATGAGCAGCTCTGCCCTCTGAGTTTCTCCACAAGACTTGGATCTGACATGTGCAATCCACCACAGGAAAATGGATTCCAGCTCAAATCCATGGGCTGCACAAATAGAATGAAGGTCACTGGTGTGTAAATAGGAGAAAGCCGCTAAATATATTAAACTCAAGTCTGAAAAACACAAGCACAAAGAAAAGGTGTGAATTGTGGTGTTTTCTTGGTACGTACCTCTACGTCCTCAGCCCTGACTGTAGTGTCACCTATTAAAGTAGGAGAAATATTTTACCCAAAAAGAATTTGAACAAAGGAAGGTGTCTTATAATTTGTCATTTACTGACAGAGATAGTGTTACATATAAGTTATATGTATTTGTGTTTGATTGTGTTCAATTTGACTGGTCCATTAGTGTTTGATTTGCGCACATTTAGTGTCTCTGAAATGCAACATAAAATATGAAATATTTTTATTCGTAACTAAAGTTACAAACTCGCTACTTAGTAGCTACATTAAATGAATATTTGTCCACAGAAATTAGACCTGATCATGAGATAATTTATAATGTTAGAATAATTGGTACAGTTACCAAAGATCTCCCCAGCTATGCAGCATTGTCTGAAGAGCAAATGATTCTGGGTTAGTGTCCCAGTTTTGTCACTCAGCAAATAACCCACTTGGCCGAGCTCCTCATTCAAAGAGGTGTTCCTGGCCTTAGCTGGTCTGTCTGTCTGCTGCCAATACATTTCCATATCCCAGTCAATAAATCGACTGTGAATTGAGTGAATCACCTCAAACCTGCCAGCAAAAATATGGAAGACAAACAAACAAAATGACTAAATGTGAAAGCATTTCTTCCTGTCTTCTCACTGAATGTCGCTTGAACTTACGTGATGTAGAGTGCTATGGGCATAGCGGGGCTGAGGAGGATGATGTAACTCCAGTAGATAAGGAAAGCATTGTAAGCTGGATTTCCATCAACCACCAGAATGGACACAGGACTCTGCTGACTTATGACCTGAGCTGAAAACACGCCATTCCCGATGGCGAGGAGCAGAGCTGCCAGCAACACCGACGCGACAATCTAGAAAAAACAAAGAGATGAAGCTCACAACAACTCCACCAGATAGTCTGCACTTCTTTTCACCTACTCACCCCAAACACCACTTTGTTAAAAACTTTCTCCATCTGAGTCCTTTTAACTTTTAGTTTCCCACAGTTCCTCAGGATTTTTGTGTCTACGCCTGAAACAAAATAAACTTCTTCAGCATCTATTTGCTGTAATTATCCAGCAGAAAATTTCCAGAGAATATCCTTCAACCGAGGGGGTGAGAGTTCACGGCTTCCTGTCAGCAAGCCTCTGCTGACATGTCCTTGAGCAATCTCCTCAATTTCTTCTACCCTCAAGTGATGTTTGACCCTGATGCTAAGGTTAGGGGAAGAAATTTTCTCATAGGAGATCAATAAAATATCACTGTCTTTCAGAGATGTCTCAATCTCACCAGAGCTGGTCAAGGATGTTTAACTCTGCTTGTAGGAATGACTAAAGTAGTAAAGGGCAATACACCAACTCCAACTGGGTCTCAATACAGTAAGTGAGGTATAAACCTTGGAGCTTGGCTAAATTAATTAAGGTTGTGTGAAGTGTGATGTTGTGAGACTTCTAATCAGGGCTTAACTGAGGTCAATAGACAGTTTATGATGAATGGTATGAAACCCATCACTGGAAAAATTTGATCTATTGATTTGCTTAACAAGAACTGAAAGGGTCACAAAGCACCTCTGCCTGGTCCAGTAATATCCAATCAATGATTACTTAAAGGACAGGAGGATCCTGTAATCTTCCACACATTGACACAACCCTTATTTAAGACACCGCCATGAGAGTTAAATACTTAAAGCTATAATTATCAGCAGAAATTATTCTCATATATTAAAAAGTTTGTCATTGAAAAGTCAAAGCATTGCAGCACAGAATGTTCAGAACTCATTTCATCCACAAATACCAGCATCTCTCTCATAAAACTCACAAATTCATCTATATATGTTCTAAAAAACAAAACCGTGCAATTGTGAATCACAAGGTATGGTTTGACTAATTGATATAAAAAAGTTTCATCCATACCCGTGTATATAGCGAGCCCGTAGGCAAAGTCTGTGTTGCGCAAGACCGTTCCTCTCAGGAGGATGTGCTCGTTGTCAAGGTGAAACTGCTCTCCACGCCACTGCAGCTGACCTCTGAAGGTGTACAGGCGGTTGTTGGGTTCTTCACAGATCACAATGCCTGTGTCAAATAAACAAAACTGTCTGTTAGTTTACTTGTAAACATAACTGAGAGTTTAATAAAAAACATTTATTCACCATCAAAAGTACCAAGAGCCTCTTCTGTGGGGTTACAGGTCAGCTCATTATGTGTAGCGCTCAGTGCCTGCCGGTACTTAAGGTTGCTCTCTCTAAACGACAATAACAAACAATTTAATTGTAAAGTAGTTGTATTTAAGATAGTGGTAAAAAAAAAAAAAGTTAGTACCCAGCAGAGGCAATATGTGAAAGAGAAACTATGAACTCGTAATTGCCGCTAAAAGTCCATTAGTTAAAGAAAATATGTGCTGTTTAAGCTTTGTATAATTATGACTCCTTTGCACTTTATCTTCTAAAGTAAAGTTAATGAATAAATAAATCTCATGCTAAATGATCAAAAACTAATTGTTCTATCTTTACATATTTCACTTTAATTATGGTACTTTAAGATCCAGACAAACTACTTGTTTAAACAAAAAACTCACATAGGCTTCTGAAAATCTACATTATCATGAAAATAAATCAAGACCATTTTTTTTTTTAAAAAAACTACCTTTCCTTCATATTTTATTTTTTTTTTTTTTGATTATTTTGAATTACTCTATTCATCCCTCACCGGGGAAATTTGTTTGCTGCACTCCTTACACCGCAGCAGGCTGCCCTTCAACGGCGCCAATGGTGGGAGAAGCGGGGGTTAGGTGTCTTCTCCAAGGACCCTAGACGTGCTCTCCGTGGGACGCGAACCCGCGACCTTCCGGTCCGCGGTAGGGGTGGGCGGATCGATCCTAATATCGATAATATCGATACCAAAGCTAGTATCGATATCGATCGATACTTGACCCACGATATCGATAATTTGGTTGAAGTTTTACCCCTCGCACTTTGCTTTCGTTTTTTTTCTTTTTTTTTTCTTTTTTTTTCTTTTTTTTTTTTTTTTTTTTTTTTTTTAAAAGTTAACCTAACTTATCTGTCTGCAAAATATGCGTAAATGCTGTGTGTCGCGCCTGTAACAAAAAAACGCACGTTGGTAAAAGTAGAGAGAGATGAAAAAACGAGAGTAACCGTGTGGCTGGACTTTGAGGCTACCTGCACCATTTACAGAAAGGCTGTTAAATATAGGGGTAACACTACAAATGAAAGAATCACCCCAAAGAAAAACTTCAGAAACGTAGGAGAAAACCCTGACCCCTTCTGTTTCCCAGAGGCAGCGCTCATTAACAGAGACGCTCCAAATTTAATTGTGAAAGTACAACATGATCATCTTTAACATTAGTTAACATTTGTTTGTGTGCAACTGGGCACTTGTATCGATCTACCTACCAACCTGTGTATATACATATACTTGGTCATACTATATATATGACCCAAACCCTTGATGCAAAAATAGTCATTAAAAAAAATTTAAATATCGGTATCGATATCGGTATCGGCGATATTGGTCTGGTATTTACTTGGTATCGGATCGATACCAAAACTTGCGGTATCGCACACCCCTAGTCCGCGGGCGAACGCGCTAACCACGCGGCCACCGTCTCCATTGTATATTTTAGTATACAATCATGAAAATTTCCTCATGGATTCATATGCAACAAATAGTCTGCTTGCAATGATTAAGACAAAACAGTTTCTACAGAGTAGAGCTTAAAGACAGATGAAAACAGAAGTTTTATTTTCTCTTAAAGTCCATTACATCCTCACTGCTCTTCACAACTTCCTTAAGATCAATGAGACTAGCAATTGCTACAAATATCACAATTTCAAGCAGTTGTGTTCTCCCACATAGCTTTGAAAATGATCTAGTTCAACTCTGCCTGAGCTCACCTCCCAAAATTATGTTGACAGATTGTAAACACTGATAAGCTGGTTCTATTAATGACACAGTAATTCATGGAAAAAGCAAAAAAGTTCAACAAACTTCAGTTAACTTTTATATTTACTTATATATTTATATTTTATATCTAAATGAAAAGCATGCACGCATTTATCTCTTGCATAAGTTTTAAAAATGTATACTGATGTTTCAATGGGCGGATCGATTGGGTGGGCGACATTATTTTACCCATCAATATCAGATGTTTCCACATAGCACAAACTGTGAGGCTCCGAGCTGCAAAGAAGTAGAAGATCCGCCTATGAAAGAAGAAAAAATATCTATTAATCAGGTGCTGTTAGTCAGTAAACTAAAAATACTAACTATATCTCATTAGTATGTGGATGCGGTGACTCACAGGGATCACTTGGTCTTTGTGGATCCGCAGCACATCTCCCACACACAAGTCCTTCCACTGTGCTCTGCTGAAACTTAGAAACAAAGAACAGAAAAGTAATGAAAAGTTTGGTACGAAATAACACTTTATTATGTTTTATTAATTAATCTCATATGCTGTGAGTTATGCTATGCCATGCTATGCCATTCAGACAATGATTGACCTACTGATGCCTCTGGTCAGGACGCAGCGTGACTGAGTTTTGCAGGTGAGAGGAAGCGTACATCCTGAACAGATCCATCTCAAACCAGTCGGAAAAACAAATGCTCACATTTAATTTAGGGAAGAAATTAGAGTGACAAAATAACAAACCTGCATGAATTTAACCCATTTGAAGAAGGTAGTGAAAACGTGAACCCCACACATAACGTGCTTCACACTTTTACCCTAGCCTTGGCTTGAACCAATGGTTTTATTGGTGTGATTGTATGCTAGCCACTACACTCCCCTTCGGTCACTTTGTCTTTTTTTTATTCTTTAATTCATGAAAAGGTTGTCTGGGGATTCACCCATTCTCACTTCATTAGAGATTCATTAGTGAACTGTTTCCCAGTGAAGCTGCACTCATCAGAGTCACCCGGTGTCTTTGTCCTCACCTCTGGGAGATGAGTATGTCACAGGGTCGAGAGTTAATTTCAAAGTCACAACGTCTTCTTGCCTGAATTGGAAATAAGACAAAAAAGTAAAAGAGCGAAATAAAAAACAGAAAAAAAGACAGGTGACAAAGATGGGAGAATGAAAGAGATGACCAAACAGCTTGTGAGGGTGGCCATGAAAGGCTGAACAGGGAAAAGGAGAAAGCGGAGATACCATTATGGGGCTCTACAGTGACACCAGAGGGGAGATTTACACCCTCCACTAAATGATTAGTCAATAGAGAGGGGTCAAGCAAGCGTTTCACCCGGCACTATTAACGACCATAACTCAGTGATGCACTTAACCAGAGAATTCTCCATGCAAAACATCACGCCTGCATTTAAAAGGAAAAGCTTTAATGATAGGAGGGAAAATTAATGCTAAGAGGATGACTGGTTTTGTCAATGAGAAGAGGACAAGGAGTCAATGAGGACAATGAAGGAGAGAAAAGAGTGAGTATTCACATTGGAGTGAGTAGGAATACACCCTCTGTACTACTCATAAGGGATTCAGGTTGAGCTTCTGCATCTCTGTGTTATGAGGCACATGCAGCTCCAGCTGTGGGGGGGGGAATCACATTGAAGTACCTGCCTTACCATGTCATTTATGAGATCTTTAACCCCCCTCACAGAAAGCACGAGCAGAAGTGGGATCATAGTGATGTACCATGGTATTGATGAGATCTGAGGAACACACTGGACACACCAAGGGATATGGATGGAAAATGGAGTCAGAAATGTAAACAGTTTGTATTTAAAGCATTACTACCCAAACTAAATAAAAAATGGACAATTTTTTATACAAACTAAAAAAAAGGTTACTTTAAAAATAAAACTGTAATTAGAAAATAATTATTAGGTAAATTCAAAATGAAGATTGAACACAAGCAAATCTATGATCTCACCTGTAGTATCACCATGAGGAGGAAGTAGAGATTAGCGACTCGATGGAACTGCTCAAACAGTGTCAGGGGCAAGAAAGTCAGGGGGGAGTACTTGTGACTACGCACCACATTGTCCTAGCAACCAAAACATAAGACATCAGAGGATTAATAATAGACCGAAAAAAGCACATGGGAAACAAAAGCAACACATATCAAAATATTAACATGCATCTGAAATCATTTCCAGGCCAATAGCCACCTTACTGGTATAATTAGAGGAATGAAGGACTCACAGCATAACACCCCCAGCTGAAACACAATAAGGACCTTTTCTGTTTGTGTGTGTGGTGGTGGCGGTTATTTGCCCTCACCTCCCATGTTAAACCTGTTGGACAATTTCATAATGCTCAGAGATCATTTGAATACCAGTGACATCAATCATGGCAAACATATTGTAGAATTTCCACGTTACCGTGTGTTTAAAAACAAAAACATGTAAAAGACAAGGTCCTCTTTTGGCCAATCATACAAAAATGTAAGAATTATTCAAAACTCTATGAACATATTTTCATACAGTATTTTAATAAGAGATTGATTAAGAAATATTACCCTCGTGTTAGTGATATGATCCAGATGAGATCATTTGCATCTAAGCCACAGAGTCATGTCTAGCATTTGTGTAAAATATTTGATTACAGACCAAAATGACTGCAGTGGAAAAAATCTTGTGTGGAGTTTAGTTAAGGATTTGGAAAACCCCAACTTTAAAAGTGTGTTAATAGACAGCTGAGATAACTTTGTCAACTAAAAAAAACATGGGTTTAAATTCTGAAATAATTTTGTAACAAAGTAAGATAATAAAACAACAGAATTACTGAAGAAAGTTTTATCAGACATACCAGACTTGACATTTGTGTTTTCCATGTGTCTGCTTGTTCTTGGTTTTGTCACCTAGAGGAAACAGAGTAATGTGGGTGATTGTGTTGTACAACTGAGACACACTTGATCGGTTTGGTAATTCATTAAACAGGAATGGCAGTGATGCTTGCACACAGTTTAACTGTCATTAAAGCAGCTTGTTATAATCCAAAAGCAAAGAGGCAACTTTTAAATGAGTACCTGATGGCTGCTTTATACTCCTCTGATTTTAATAAAAGGAAATGTCCCGGCTGGTTTGTTAAAAATCTGCAGGAAGAAAATTCAAATGCTTAATATACAGAAAAGGTTTTTATTTAGACTTTTGGTACTGAAATTGACAGTTAAAATCAGTCCTTATAAATGAATAAAATGTCATTCAGTATACAGAAAAGAAAATCAGAAAAACAAGGAGGACATTATATAGGACTAGTGAGCAGAAAAAACACACAGGATACAAACACCTTCAGTTCTTTTCTGATTCAAATTACAAATTATCATGAGCAGAGAAAAAGTCTATTGCTGTAGATAAAGTTTCATTCTTACCTTTACTTGTACGCTGCTGTTATCTTCAACTTGTTGTGAAACAGCTGATCCACAAAGAGATGATGCAGAATGTGATCATAACTACTCCTCTACCGCTTTCCATAAAAATCAAATAGATTCCAGTTCAACTCCACTCTTCATTTTGAAGTAACATGACTCTGCCACACCTTTTTATTCTTCCCAAGTACAGTCTGAACTCCCAATGAAACCTCACCTAAAGGGAGAAAAACAGTGATGAAGGAGGTGCAGTGAGACTGTAAGCCCATTAAGTCATTGTTTGTGTTTTAATAGTGTTACACTACGTGTGGTTAATGATTTTAAAAATACTTTTAAAAAACAACATTTTGTAACTTGGTCTGAATTACAAAAGTAGCAGTGTCAGATTTCTTGTCAGCCTGGGATTTTTGACCTAAATTCTTGAGTCCTTGAAGCTCTTTGTAACAGTATAACAATGTCGCTTTCACTAGAGAGTGCTGGGAATATTAGTTCACTACCGGTGGAAACCTTTAAACCATGTGAGATAAGCTATGTTCAGCTAACTGCTGTTAAACAGATTTTTTTGTGTTGATATATGGTTATTTTATGAAAAAAAAAAGACTTTAAAAAAAGACTTTAAAAAAATTGGTTGCAGTGAGTTGCTGTTAATGAAAGGGAAAGTGTAAAAAACCGTGGTGAGACGGCCATGCTGGTTGGTCTAGAGACAGTGGCACTGAGGAAAAGACAGGAAACCGAGATGAAGGTAGCAGAGATAAAGATGCTGAAGATCTCTCTGGGAATGACCAGGATGGACAGGGTTAGAAATGAGTACATCAGGGGAACAGCCCATATTAGAGGTTCCAGTCGGAGGGGCCAGACTGAGATGGTTTGGACATATGCAGAGGAGAGAGTACATCAGAAGATGGAGGCTGGGTTTGGAACCACCAGGAAAGAGGTCTAGAGGAAGACCAAAGAGGAGGTTCATGGATACAGTGAAGGAAGACAGAAGATACAGCAGTTAGCATGACCGAAGAAGATGCAGCAAATAGGGCTAGATGGAAGAGACTGACTTGCTGTGGCGACCCCTGAAGGGAAATGCCGAAAGAAGAAGAAGAAGTTTGAGTTGCTGTTAATTATTGTCTTGCTGAAAAAATAAAAACAACCACCAACTATATCTAAACGCATTCACAATACATCAATATGACTATTGCTGATAATTTTTTATCTCTTTTTTTAAAAACGTTGGCTAAGAAAAAAACAGTGAATATTTCTTTTCTTTACCTAACAGTGCACCTTCATAAATCACTTTCAAGACTTAAAGAGAGTAACACTACAAAATATTTCTATGATTTAACCTTTATAAATAAATAAAGTTGATGTTTCTTTATTAATCTGTCATCATTAGTACCCAGCAGAGGCAATCTGTGAACCTCCCCGTGTGGGGACGTGGTTTGGAGCACTGGCCTTTCTGTTTGGAGTTTGCATGTTCACCGGCTGTATGTGTGGATTTCCTCTAGGTCCTCTGGTTTCCTCCCACCCTCCAAAAACATGCATGTTAGGTTGATTGTCCTCTATCAAATTGCTCCTAGGAATGAATGTGTGTGTTGATGGTTGTGTGTATGTGTTTGTGGCCCCACAACAGACTGGCGACCTGTTCGGGGTGTACCCTGCCTCTCGCCTTGCCGGGATAAGATCCGGGACACTCCAGGACCTCTTAGAGCGGTTCAGAACATGAGTGAATCTGTCATCATGTTGTAAAAATAAAATTAGAAATTAATGTTCATCGTTTTCAATGTCAAATATATTCATCGCCATCTGGTGGACGAGATTAATTACTGCAGTTTGTGAATCAAAGGTGGGTCAAGAAGGGTGGGTTTGTAAGTAAAGCCTCTTTTGAAAAAAAAAAACAAAAGGCAGTTCACTGAATAGATGTTACCTCCATGTCAGTTAAATGTACAATGTGGTTTCATATCTCTTTGTCTCATTTCTTTTCCTCTGGTGGGGTTGGCCCACAAAGGCCACACTTTTGCACCTGAAGGTATGGATGTCTTATAGCTCATACCGGGCCTCCATGTGAATGCGTGTACATATCTAGGCCAATCTATCTTATCTATTTTTACAGCTGGGAGCTGCAGCAGAGTGGTTAAGGTGATGCACCACCGGTAGCATGACTGCGGCTGGGGCTTCGCAAATAATTGAGAGTCAATACGCCAAACCGACCCCTCACAGTTCAACCGTTGGCTGACAAACTGCTTGTGTCCCAAATTTATCACAAAGAAAAATATGTTACTTAAAACCAAAGCTCTTCGCTCAAGAATGAAACCATGTATAGATGGAGCACAAAATCTTGTTTCAAACATCAGTCTCAATTCAGTCGATGGAACCGCTTCAGCAAACTTAATATTTATTTTGAACTGGCTAGAAGGAAAGCCCAAACCATCTCAACCGTTTTCACATCAAACTAACATCTAATATTAGGTGTGAAACAACAAACTTCCTCACACATTATCCATTACGAGATGGAAAACAAGATGCTAAACATAAAAATGATTTTAACACGATGTCTACCACAGAAACCAGAAAGCTGTCACGAAGCAAGAAGTTAACAGGAATTTTTATGCTCAGAATGAGTTGCTAGATTAGAAATAATTAAATTTAAGTGACCTAATCATATAGTTTTATATCAAGAGTATTGAAAATATGTCTTTTCTGCTGTCGACATGTGTATTCTTATCTTTTTATACATTTACATCACAGCCTCATCACTGAGTGTGAAAAAGTTTTAATAAGGGGCAGTCTGATGTTTGTTTGTTTTTTTTAAGATTGATAATTACAGAAAAGCTGTTGCCAAATGCCAAATAAATGAGTTAGCTGAGGCTCAGCTTCCTGTAAAGTGGTTTACAGCTTAGCTATGATTAAAGAAACTTGCATGCATCAACCTCATCAATCATCTAAATGTCCTCTTTAAATAAATTGCAGAATAAAATGATTTGATAGGGGAAAAACAGAAACAATGTGTGAAGTAGTTAGGTACGAGTCGGCATGACAAATGGGTAATGGTTCATATAATTTCTTCAACGTCTTTCATGTCAAAAGTCACTTTAAGGGAGTTATACAAAAAAAAAATCCAACTAAACAAATGGTAACACAATAGAAATAATAATGTACTAGTGCAAGAAATGATTAAAACTGAGAATAATATAATAATACACCCAGTGGGAATATAGAGGCAAGTTTAGTGTGCCACATTGAAGCCTGACTCGTAACTCGTGACTCATTCTGGACTCGCAACTGTTCAGACGCCAGTTTCACACTCTGGAAGCAGACCAGGTAGGACCACTGGAAGGACAAGGGCATCGAGGTGTTTGCACTGCAACATCAAATTTCTCTCGGGGGATTAATAAAGTATTTTCAATTCAATAACGATAGAAGCTAGATGCATCATGCAGAATATAAATGAATGTGTGTGGGCTGAATTACGATCAACAAAAGTAGTCCAGTCTCAAAATGGTAAGAGCAAGCAGAGCTTTTTTAATTGTCCTTGGAACACATGAAAAGTTTAACCCCGATTAGAGAACATGGCATTGAGCAGGAAGCTTTGAATATATGGATTTTAATAGATTTTTCTGGGATTGTTTCACAGCTGATATGAAACAAGCCTAATATTTAAACTAGGGGTTTGAATTTTACTTTATTGAATATACAGATTAATTGTTGTTTGTCTTGTAGTTTTCTGGTGGTACAATTAAGGTATGCCTATCATCTTTTACCTCTTCTTGTTTGGAACAAGTTAGTTTAGAATAGCATAATATGAATAGTTTTATAAAAAGAAGTTTCGGCATTATATGCTCTGATGTCAGTGGGCATGTCTGTCATAAAAAACATACCATAAAATCTATCAGATTAACATTTATTTTATTACAGAAACAAGCGTGGTGTCGATTTTTTTTTACTCAACTTTAAGAGTCTGTTAAGATCTGAACAAAGTGAGAATATTCAGGAATTGTTGGGCCATCTGTAAGTTTTATCTATAATTTTTAAGCACAATTTTATCAAAATATTACATTACAAAAGTAAAACCTTGTTTTTTGTCAAAGTTGAGGCAAGTTTAGAATTTTATTGCAGAAATTTTTTAGTTCTGACTCCTGGAGAATTATTGAAAAAAATGGACCAATTGTAATCATTTATTGCATTAGTATATAGTTTAGAAACAAATTAAAGATATCTATTACTATAAAGCAACTGGACTTACTGGGTTACATCGATAAGGGAAAGATGTTTTTTATTGATAGAATTCTTTTGGAAAAGAAGCTTAGAAGTTTCACTGTCGTCTGTAGAAAAAAAGTTTCTACAGAATTATGACTCAGTCGCCTAACAGTTAAAAGGAAATTATGTTCCACTTTACCACATAAAAGGAGTAAAGACAAATAGCATGCATTTGAATGGAAAAAACCTATATATAGATTTATTTGAATGCATATGTGTACATACACACTACATGATCCAGTAATGCTAGTTTAAGGATGACTATAAATTATAATCTTCCTGGAAAAGACAAAAATAAAGAATACATTTGTTATTGAATGCTACAGTATCTCAAGTCAGGATATGACTGTAGAAATGAAATATGTTTGTGTTAATTCTATAAAAATGTAATTATTCGATTTATATATAAAATGTGACGTGAAAGTTAAAATTTATGGCACTTCTATTCTGTGATGAATCACCTGGTGGGGTAACTGTCTTCAGAGAAATGTGTGGGTGAACAGAAACATGTTAGCGATGAGTCAAATGTGGTTAAAGGTGTCTTTACAAGAAAAAAAATCTTGTGGGTAAAATAAAACAATTAAAAAAGTTATGATACACAAACCTACAGTTTAACCAAATTAAATAATCACATGCCAATAGCGCTTTATGCCCAAAGATTATTACTTTTTGTTGCTCAATAACTGGCTCGGCAGATTCTGACATCATCTATGTGGGTGAGTTTGTTTTTTTTTGGGCATGCAATAGACTGCGAAGTGTGTAACCTGCCTCTTATCTGCACAATAGGTTTGGTGTTTGTCATGACTACTGTTTACAATCCTCCACAATATCCTAATTAATTTGCAAGTAATATTAATAAGTACAAACAATATCAAACTAAAACATGTTGCTGTTAATTAGCATGCTCATTCTTGGCTCTGTGATTTGACCAGGGTTTATCCCCCGAGTTGCTTGTTAAATTTGTCGAGATGAATTTCGGATGCCGCTTTCAACTATGAATTAGACCAGCAGTTTTAGAAAAAGAACGGATAGATGTTTATACTCAAGTTTCACGCAAATTAATGGCTCATTGTTCTCTGTGTTTTAAAAAATGATGATACATTTCATTACATTATTTAGTTAACTTACTTCCACTGGCACATAATGCTGATAGTTTTATTAATCGTAATTTGAAAGGTATTAGTTTTAACTTGCTAAAATTATCTCAGTCAGTCACCTTCTTATCTGTCTATCCCTTTCGGGGTTGCCGGAGCCCATCCCGGCCAATTTAAGGCAAAGGGCAGAGTACAACCCGAACAGGTTGCCAGTCTGTCGCGGGGCCACACACACACACTCATTCCTAGGGGCAATTTGCCACCGAGCAATCAACCTAGCATGCATGTCTTTGGAGGGTGGGAGGAAACCGGAGTACCCGGAGGAAACCCACGCAAACACGGGGAGAACATGCAAACTCCACACAGAAAGGACAGTGTTCCAAGCCTCGTCCCCACCCAGGACTTGAACCCACAACCTTCTTGCTGTGAGGCCACTGTGCTACCCACTGCGCCACCGTCCTGCCTCTAAAATGATGTATTTTAAGTTATTCCAATAAATTTCTACTCTCACCGAGATTGAAAAATCTGTAACTTAATGTATCAAAGCCTCGAAGTTTTGGACAAAACAGTATCTCCTGTAATTCCTTTTTGTTCACCCTGATGTAGAAAAAAAAAAACTGTAGTATTTTACAACATTCTTTTTCCGTTTTGATTAAAAAACAGTTGTGATCTCTCAATCTATTATTACTTATGCAATTAAAAAAAAGTGCAGTTTGAGTCTGATACTTGACTCCTCTATAACACTAAAAAATGACATCTAAATAATTGGTGAGCAAATTTGGATTTCAACTTCTACTTCTTCTTTCAGCATTTCCCTTAAGGGGTCACCACAGCAAATCAGTATCTTCCATCTAACCCTATCTGCTGCATCTTCTTCGGTCAAAATTCAGATTTCAAAACCTTTAATGAAATCCTTCTTTTGCACAATTTCCCACCATTCCTTAATTCATTTATACATCTTCTTCCCTGCTTATTCTTGTTGGGGTCATAGGTATTTCTCACCATTACACTAAATTGAAAAGAATCAATTATAATCCACTGCATTGGCTTAAATTCTGCTTTTCATTCAATCTAATTTACTCCACCTCATCGTCCTCTGTTGGATTATAGTGCTCCTTGAATCTGTTTTGAGACCCTTCTTTCAATAAAAATGACAGCATTTTCTGTATACCATATGGTTATGAATAATCTTGCTAAGTTGTTTTGTCTTTTTCCACTAAACCAACTGTTTTAGCTGAATTCTAAATTAATTTAGCCTTGATTTAACTAAAAATGTTTTTGTGGTAAAAAGTTACATATTTCTGTGTTTCTAACTGGCAACTGAACAGAACAGCACACTAGCTTCTGCATTTTGCAATCATTCCAACATCATTAACTCCCCCCTCTCCATTCTTTTCAACAGTACAAACATTGGTACAAAGATTTCCATCTAAACCCTTCTTACTTGGCTTTACGTACGTATATGTATCTAAAATCTGTGTGAGTATACTTTGTGAAAATGAAAGTTACTGATGCGACTCACATTGTTACCAGAACTTTCTCTAACTTTTTGTACCGATCCTATTCTGATGTAACTTCAAATCAACACTTTGTTGAATCGTCCTTTTCTTTATCTCAATTTTCATTCCCCTTGCCTCCGCACCACAAAAAACAGGGGCTTTCAGCTGCCCAGGTTGCTTGAACTATTACCTATCTCCTACAAATGATACTGCTCAATTTCAATTTTAGACTCCAAACTGTAGCAGCTCAAAATTCCCACTCAAAATGATCTTGTTTTCTTTGTGACATGTTACTGATTGTTTCTTAATATTCATATTTAATATTTTATCTGTTTAAAACTACCATCTTGTTCATTATTAATATTTCCCTCTAAATGTGAGGAAATCCATGTCTGAGCACAAGAGGGGAAAGTACCCTTTAATTCTCCATGTTGATAGAAATCTAAACTTAACTTTTATTTTCTTGAGATACATATTCAATGCTCATTTAAAAAAATCATTTAAAATGAATTGCTGGATCTGAACAAGGGTTTTATATGAACAGTTTGTCAACTTCTTAAAAGAAACACTTTTCTTTGTGAAATTGTTACAATGCTACCTCTTTCTTTATGTCTATCACTTTATTGTAGCTGCCAGACTTCTGGACATCTTCCCAACATGTACAGTATCTCAGCTCTACCTGTGAGACAAATAAAAAGAAGTGAAATTCAAAAGCCGAAATGAATTGGGAAGTTCTTAAGAAGAAGAGTTTTCAGTGCTTCGAAGTCTAATTTTAAAGATACACCATATACAGCGTGATATGACAACATCATCTAACTATTTTTATTTATGTGCACTTGAGAGCATGTTAGGTGCTTGAGCGTGGATAAGTGCAAACAAGGCTGCAGGCGAGAATCAAGCCACCTCAAAGTGAGAAAATGACATCAACCAAAGAAATATTTCTGGTTATGCTAAACTTTACAAGCCATGGCAGACAGAAGGGCATTTTATCTGCAGTTTTTTCATTTTTTAAATTTGATTTAGTTACAATATAATTGCCAGGTTTGACCGTGATTGTGCGTGCCTAGTTTTACTTTAAAACCATTTTACTTTTTTTGAGCCTTTAAATTGTTAATAAAGAAAAAACTTTCTTTATTTGTTATCATCATAAAACATTATAAGCAGGAGCTTCCTGAGAGAATGATCCTCATGAAGATTTTAAGTGCAAAAAGTTGTCAGAATTTGGGTGGAAGTGTTTGGTTTTAATGCTGCCCTGAAAACCACCAAGTTTTCTTTACTAAACTCTGTTAACACAATACAAATTAAAATACAGATCCCCCATCAGTGTGTAATAAAAAAATAAAGATTTTTGAAGAAACCTTTAACCCAAAATGTGCTAGTTTATCTAAAACGTCTACCAATTTAAATAGAACAATGTATTGAACTCTTTGGTATTACCCTCTAAGTAGTGTTCTAACATTGTGTTTATGTCATAATGGGTCTGTACACTTTGTCACTTCTGATCAACAAACTCATTATAAGTATGTACTTAATAATAAAATTAATTATTAGAAGCATGTTTATGTACATAGCTTGCTGAAAAATCTGGGGAATATTTTCCTCTCAATAGATTTATCTGACTGTTGTAACAATGTTGAGTGTAGCTTTTGTGGTTTGACTGAGTCAGACAGAAAAGTTCTTGTGTATTGGAGTTGACAGGACTCCCCCTGATGTGGACAGTCCCCAAACTTACAGAGGGGATGCTGAATGGAAGAATACTGTGATGAACAGAAAATATAACTTATTGTTACAGCATGAATTTTTTTTTAAAAAACTAATGTTTAATTTAAAAAATAGTACGATCAGTATTCTAACCTGAAACATTAAGTTAGATTTTTTTAAAACTCATTGTCAATTTTAAAAAAAGTACAATCAGTATAAGTTGTAGTTTGTTTTAATGCATTATTAAAAAAATGCCATGGGTCAACAATGGATCAAATGGAACAAACTGAGCATTTTTTGGTGTAAAAATAATTTCAGTTTTTGTAAAATTTGAACATACAGTTTTGCTTTAGAAAAGCTTTCCAAAATGGGGTAAATAATTCTCTTTTTTTTCCCCATTTGAAAAGTAGGTTAATATTTCTGATCTGAAAACCATGTAAGTGCGAGGTGTGTTGGATTTCAGGTGTAAAAGAAATCAAACAAAAAGTAGAGCAGCGAAATCTAAACTGACTCATTTCAGGAACTCTTGTTGTTTAATTGTGGCTACCACCTTAGCTCCCCAGTGTAGATGCTGTATCTTTTTTTCACAGGAAAGCACACAGATGCCGCAATAAAACACTGCCTGATTGGCCAAATGTTTCTTTTACATGCACCACTCTGACACTGTCTCCTCGACCAAGTTTGCACAATATATTTGGAACAAACTCGTAGCATCTTCATACTTCTGAATGCAATTGAGTCACAAATTCAAGGGATAGAGTTGTTTTGTTTCTTCCAGATTATCCAACTCTTCCACCACCAGGTCAGTGTGACGTGTTCATATTCTTATTGGTCAAGAATAGTCGATCAGTCCTGCTAAATCATTTTGTTTTTGTGAAGAAATAATTCAAATATACACTAAAAAAATGTCAAATTGTAACCAGATTTAAAATGAAGTAACATTTGTCAAGTAGTAAATAATTATTGTTTGATTTGTAATGTTTTCTTAATGAGCACATTGTTTCTATATGTTCATATATGTATATTTAAATATTTGAATCAATAATATATTTTACCATTTCGATCCTCAATAGGCAAATGTTCAACTACTAAATTAAAAGGTCCTCCTCTAAACTGATTTGTAATTTTGTCAACAAAAAATCTTTTGAAACGTGTTTGATTGAAACTTGCCTTCCATCCAGTGAAGCCATGACGAGTCCTAAGAGAACTGAATCAGCTGACCCATGTCTACAGTCATCTTCTTCTGTGAAGAAGACTGAATCCATGGAGAAGAGCTCTGAAAGAGAAATGTCCTCCGAACTGGCGCGTAGTTTGATACGTTTACGGGCCTGCAGGCACCTGACCTCCACTGGACGCCGGAAGAGGGAGATGATCCCTGTTGACCAGAAAGATGCCAAGTACTGGAAGAAACGTCGCAAAAACAATGAAGCAGCAAAGCGATCGCGGGAGAAAAGGAGGCTTAATGATCTCTTGTTGGAGGGCCAACTACTGGCTCTGAGTGAGGAAAACGCCCAGCTTCGAGCCAAAGTGATGAACTTGCAATACCAGGCCAGTATGAACCTGGAAAAAAGCAAAGTTGCTTCTCATGCTTCAGCATTACCATCACCTTCCACTTTTTCTTTACCTCCTCACCCTTCTCCAGCTTTCTTTCAGGCAGCTGGACATCTGTTAGATGCTAAGGTCTCGTATTTTAGCCCATCAAGTGGAGTTTCCGGTCACCATGGCTACATGCCACAGCAAAGCACCTCTCCTCTCTCTGGGCCTTGCCTTCTTTCTCACGGGGGAGCACTTGGTGGCACCAGGTTACTGGAGGTGGATTCCCACCTTCAGATGACCTCAAACAGTGAGACATCATTTCATGCAGATAGACCCTCCAAGCCTCTTGCTTCCCTTCAAGCATTTTTACCAACTCTTGACCCCATTCACCACCTCCCATCATTTTCTTATCCACCTTCTAACTGGATGTTGCCCCATTTTAATAACTATGATTCATATAATCATCTACTGCATTGGAAGCCCTCCTGCATGCTGCCTTTACGCATTCAGGAGAGGCAAGATCAGTGTGTGGATGAGGTCATCCAGGATTCAGCAGTGAACCCTGACAAACATCTGAAAGAATAATTGCATTTCTGATGGACAATAAACATTTCAATGATTACTTCAAAAGAACAAAAAACTTCCGTTAAGATGTTTTATGGTGAAAGTTTTGGGATTAATGTATTTCTTAAAAAATGATATAGTTGTTCTATGACTTGTGAGTTTTTTGAAAGTTCTAAGGGAAGGGATTTTTTGGGGGGGAATTTATCATTTTAACAAAACAACCAGTCTGTGGTTTTTGTAAACCAGATATAATTACAGAAACACTTAATGCTTTTATTCCATTTGAATTGTAAACTTTTCTGCAAATGCTTTGCTCTAACATGATGTTATACTGGTAATAAAACAATTAAACAGTAAAAGTATTCTCTCAATTATGACTGATTTATGTAATATTAGATTTATGTAATATTAGATTTGCATCATGATGATGCAGTTATTCTGGAAGTTTCACTTTGTGGTGAAAGAAATCTCTGCTCTCTTAAAAATAATTAACCACTGGTTGGGTTCCCCTATTTATTCATAAGGCCAAGATATTTTTTAATCTAATCAAACTTTCCATCATTTACCAGCAATCATTTCTCTTTCTTTTGGTTATATTACATATTATTGCATCAGCACAAGATTCTATACTTAATCTGTTCATCAAGAATAAATTAACATAAAAGCAAAAAATAGTAGAAAAAAGGAAATGTTTGTCCAGAATTCTGATATTTAAATAAAAACAATTGATTTCAAGCTCTTAATGTGTTATTGTTTCTTTTTTATCATTAATGTCAGATACGTGCCTATTATCTTTTTTAAACATAATCCATAACATCAAAACTGGGGTTCTTTTTGGGTCAAAATCAATTTTGTTTCCAGTCACATAAACCTACATTTATAATCTGGCAGCATAAAGAATGAGAGTTTTTCTCACAATATGCACAAGAAGAAAGATTTTTTTTTTATTATTCTTGTGGTTCTCACAACAAAAGGTCTCATCAACATTGTGCCTGAATGCACCAGTAGAGGAGGCTACAACCCTAGTTAACAGAATCAAACACGTTACTGTTATAGATAGTGATAAATTATCTAAATCTTCAGAAATGTTGTATTCCATTTACACTCAATGAGATTCAAAAAAATCTAAGTTTACTTCTAAAATTAAAACAAGGCTTCACAAGTTTTTGTTTGACACTATCTTTTGTCAGAAATAATTGAATAAGGACTTAAACCAAAAACTGAGATTTCTGTAAAATGACCATCTTTGATTTCTTTCAAAGTTATGTCATTTTGGGGGGATTTTGAATTTCACACATTCATTTTGCATTAAGTTGCAGATGTTTTGAACTGGACAGCATTTTCTTTTTTACTTACCAATGAAAGGTTATTAATTTTACTTCATGCAAAACTCAATGATCCCTACAGCAAAAATGAGAATAAAATAAAAATAAACACAGAAATGATAATGAATTGTTAAAATGATTTAAGTAAATTAAAGTCTCATTGGGGAAGATTTAAACTTTAATTTAAAGCAGCTTTAAAGAATTTGATCTTTTGTGTTGAGGTGGATTGAATCTTCTTTATTCATCTACACATATTCGTCCCATTGTTCATCACTTATTCAGTCATGTAAAGGATGATTTTAGCAGCACACAGATACATATAGATATGCATACATACACAGTATATATGTCTTATTTATCCATCTGTCCATTCATATCACACAGGTACAGTATGTAGACAGCTAAATGTATGCAGACAAATGACAATACCCCCTAATACTGCAAAATGACCATATACTCATAAAACCTTTTGATCTAACTATTATAAAGGGCTACCTTTCATCAAAGTAGCATTGATGTTATAGAAAAGTAGACTTGGCCTCTGTTGGAGGAAGAGCTCAGAGCTGTGAAAAACACATTGATGTCACAGAGTTATTGTGGCTGCGATTAATGAGGACAGGAAGAAACTTTTGTACGACTTCAGAGATGGACACACAGACAGAAAAATGGGCAGAGAGAAAGTGAAATGAGCAGGTAAAATTCAGAGCTGTGCAACCCACCACCCCCACTACTCATCTGGCATTAGCATAAATGACATGCCTCAGCTTGGGAGGACAGTGTGGTGCTTTGAATTAGACTGCACAAGAGAACAATATCTCTGAATCAGCTCCTCGGCAGAACATCATCACAAGATTTTGAATGATCCTCAGTCAACGGTGAGACCCCTCTCTCATTTTGCCTTTAAAAAAAGTGCTCAGTATCTCTCATGTTAATAAAAGTTGAGTGAAAGGAGGAAAAAGCAGAAGTGCAAGTGGTCAAAGAGTTTCTCTTTCATATACACAAGCATTATCTTGTGTTTAACAATAAAAAGTCTTATTAGATCTTTTTTGTTTAGAATTTTTAGTTAAAAAAATATCAAATTTGAAACTTTGTGCACAGAATATATATTTAAAAATACTTTGATTCCAAAACAATTAACATATATTGTTCACTCAACTCTCAAGATAGATTTTAAGAAAGAGGAAGTTTTTAAGCTTTTGAAAGATGTGAAGAAGCATCATTAAACATGGTGTTAATCTTTTCAGTTGTAAGTCTAAAATAAACACAAAGTTATTCATATTGAATTGTTGATCATTTTTTTACTTGCTTTTAAATTCTTTGATGATGGTTCATGTTTCTAAAAGACTTTTTTCTCGTTTAAATTGTCTCCTGGAAAGTTTTTTGCGTCTAGTCACTGACAGAGAAAAAATTGAAAAAAGTTATTATTAGATAGCAAGAAGTTTAACGTCATTTTAGCACAAAACATTAAGAGTTTTTTACTATGCTTGCTTAGCTTTTTTCTTAATTTGTGTTTTCTCTTTGTGTCAATTGAACCATAAAACTAAAACAGATTAAATTTACAGGGGGTTTGCTGGAAATGCATAAAATATACTCCGACACCATCCCTCGTACGAGATATGGATGAAGCTACATTGTTAGTTAATAGTGGCTGAGAAAGTGGTCTAAAAAGACAATGTGAAAAATGAATAAAATTCCAGCAGATTCTAAAAAAATGTCCTTCTTGACATTCAAAAATTTGATTTTAATCCAACTCTGCATCTGTTGCGTAGGGAAAAGTCTACCTTACATCAGGACTAGGAGATTTTATCTTTAAATTGGGTGAATACGAAGTGTCTACATGTGCAAACTCTAAAATACTCTTAAATAAATGTACAAATAGAACTTCAAGTATTAACATGCAATAAAATCTATTTCAAGCTCAGAAGTAATGTCATAAGAACATTCCTTCAACAAGTTACTGTTTTTTAACATCGGGAGGCATTTTTGTCCCACAAACAATTACTCTAAGTGCAGAAATACAAAAATATAATAAAGTATTTGTTGTATATTTTGTACATTGTCTTCACATTGAATTTGGAATTGGAACATAAAGTCTAGGCTGAGAAAACAGAGAGCGCTTTCTGAGTTTTTAAAGTGTAAATAAAACCCAATTTACTTTATGTGAACTATTAGAAATTTGAAAAGAATATTTTAGCAAAATCTAAAGTGTGTTCACAGATTTTTGAAAAAGATATGACTTGAAACCACTTTAACCATCTTGAGCAAAAATACGACCACATTATTCAACTTCTACAAAGAACATTTATCGTCTGATGATTACAATCTTACGTCTTCTTGCTCTTTTTTTGTTTAATGTTTTCTCCTAAAAGAATAAATGGGAACTACTAGGTCTAAAGTTTGCTTAAAAACTTTTCCAAATGGCCTTCTTTTTTAAAAAAAAAAATATAATTATTTTCTATGTGGAATGAAGTTGGTTTTGTATTCAAGCACATAAAACAAACTAATTAAGTTCATAAAGTGTGTGTAATGGGTTGTCATTTGTCCAGAATGCACTCTGTAAAACTCTATATGACGACAACTTATAGAACTATTATGCAGATTGAAAATGCATGCTGATTTTTTTTTACTGAAATGAACAATTCAAGTAAAAATGTGATATAATGATTTGTTTTAAACAAGAAAAGACTCCGCACTCCAATTTTCAAATAAAGACTTGTGTAAGTCATGCACTGATGTTGTGCACAGTAACTTGCAATGTAGTTATTTTAACAAAGCTAGGCAGGCCACGAGCAACGCAGCAACAGATGGTCGTGTGAGAAAACGGATAGACACCACAAGAGGAAGTTTGAGAGGTCCTTACTAAAAAGCAGGCTGGCTATAATTAGTCGGTATAAAACAGGTGCAAATGCGTTGCAGTGCAGCAAGCCGAGTTGGCCTCAAGAGAGATTTCACTCAGGAACTTCATCTTTTTTTATGATCTCTTCATCTATGGCTCCACCAGAGATTATTGTTCTCTCTCACTCTTCCTGCTGTTGCTTTTTCTGAAAACACAACACTCAGTCTTCCTGTCTCGTGTTGGCATGCAGGTGTACACGGTCTAATACATACTTGTTGAGGTTTAAATATTTTTATCCTGGTATATAGTCACCGGGTCACACAGAGAACATAAACTGTGAATTATTTTCTCTTTTGATGACACTGGCTCACTGACTTGTTTGTCCAACTGAAAGTCCAACTGCGAAATTACAAAGACATATTTTTTAAAAAATGAAGAACACTTCTTTTTAATATTTAAAAATATATAATTTGAGTGTGCTTTGTTTGTGCCATTTGTGTGATATTCTGTGTAACAGCTTATGTTCAAGCTGAATGTGTGACATTTAGCAGAATGTACGAAATTAGACACAATGTCTGAGTAAAACTGGCCTTGTGATCTGGAGTGTAAAAATTAGGCGTGAAAAACACATTTATGACTGAAAAGGCATGAGTAGAAGCTTGTTGTGTACAAGAACCTGCATTTATGAGCATACGTACAAGAAGGCCGGCTGTGGTTTCTATTGTGTTCACTTATCTTGCACTGCTGCCCATAAAAAAAAAATCTACCCACAAGATTGTGCAAACAGTTATTAAATATACTGTAATTTGTTCCAGACTGAAATGAAGTGTTTCAACCTGTCCTGCAACAAAAGATGGGAAAGTTGGATTTAAAAGTGGAGAGGTCCAGCCTGATGAGCAATGCTTAACAGTTTTAATAAGACAAGAAGAAACAATTCAATTTGTATGGGATACTATTTTTGCAACCAAAAGAGAATCAGAAAAATTGGATAAAAGGCAAAAATAAGATTTTGTTCAGTTCAAGTAGAACAGGATGTCAAACAAAAAGCTGGAAAGCCTAGAATATTTCTATTCTCTCATTTTAGGCTGCTTATCTACAATATTAGGGCAGAAGGGGTTTTTTTTAATAGAAAAAAAGACAGTTTTTCTTAAGAGTTTCATCTAAAATGAAAAAGAAAGTGTACAAAACCGTGGTGAGACCGGCCATGCTGTTTGGTCTAGAGACAGTGGCACTGAGGAAAAGACAGGAAACAGAGATGGAGGTGGCAGAGATTAAGATGCTCAGGATGTCTCTGGGAGTGACCAGGATGGACAGGATCAGAGGAACAGCACATGTTAGAGATTTTGGTGACAATGTCAGAAAGGCCAGACTGACCTGGTTTGGACATGCGCAGAGGAGAGACAAAGAGAGTACATCACCAGAAGGATGCTGGATTTGGAACCACCAGGAAAGAGGCCTAGAATGAATACATTGAAGGAGCGCATGAAGATAGTTGGCGTGACCGAAGAAGATGCAGGAGATAGGGTTAGATGGAAGAAACTGACATCTAGATCGGCCTGAAGGAGAAAAAGATGTGTTTTGATATTACTGTGGTCCAGCCTTCTTGGATGTTATGTGGACAACAGACTGAAATGAGTTTGAAACTCCTAAAACAGCAGTTTAAGGATTTCAGGTACATATATTTTATTGTAATAATTTTCTAATGCAGTATTTCTTGTGCAAACTATGTAAACGTTTGAAGAAGAAAGTTGGAGAGAGGAAAAATGTTTCCTACCAGGCTTCACTAATATGGTCCTCACTAGTAGGAAAATGAATTAGATAAATTCTGTTCAATATGTTTGTTTCTCTACTGCCATTTTTTGATACAGAGTGAAAACTTTTTACTCATTTTTCAATATTTGTCCCACTTTGAGCTTAATTTGTACCAGATTTATGGTTTACACAGTTTGAGTAATTAATTCATTACTATTCTATATTAATGACCATTTTGAAGAAATGTTTTGAGCAGATGGTTTCATTTTGATGAGGACAAGAAAAAAATCCCCAGTAGTATGAGAAAACCAGCAAAGGATACATTTTTAAATGGCTCACTGATCTTCTGTCTTCTTTTTTCTTTGAAGGTCGACTGACTTTGGCCTTTGAATCTCTTGAACCACACAAATCTCAGTTGGATCAAAAATACTTCCATTTCAAATAAACATAATCCAGAAGGTAAAATCTATTTTACTAAATTACTTTTAAACAACATAAAAAAAACATTTTAAAATGAAAAAAGTTCAAATAAGTGAAAAACGTCGAACTAAGATATTAACATGTTTTGGGCAAACTGAGGGGTAGTGGGGGAGGGCGGGGAACGAATGACATTTTAATGACCTTTTATGCAATTCCTAATCAAATTAGGCAATTTTTAAAAATAAGAGTCTTCCACTTTTCCTTTTTTTTTGATAATTGATTTTTTTCTTATTTAGTATGGAGACCACATCAATCCCTCTGTGCTTGACCCCAGATGTAATCGCTCACAGAGAAAGAAATCTGCTGTGTAAAGCACCTCGCCGTAAAAGGGAGTTCATACCTGAGGAGAGGAAAGATGCCCTCTACTGGGAAAAACGTCAGAAGAACAACGAAGCAGCCAAACGATCTCGTGAAAAGAGACGGATGAATGATTATGTGCTGGAAAATAACCTCTTGGCTCTGAAAGAAGAAAATATGAGGCTTAGTGCTGAATTGCTGGCCATCAAGTTTCGTTACGGCCTAGTCAATCCAGCAACCTACATGAGAAACCAAGGCAACCAGTTGCAGCATCCATCTCTCGTAAGCAGGACCAATCACCAACCCCCACAGAGTAACTTCTTCTGGGGAGGAAAAGACTCCTCCATCATGTCCAGTCAACAACCCACTCAGCCATTTCTAATCCCTGCATATGCCCTTCATCCCACTAATAGCTATTCATTCCTGAATCCATTCCTGAATCCGTCATCTACAACTGGATCTGGTGTCTTCACACCATTTGTGCTTCCCCAAAACTTTTTGCCAACTCATTCAGTGTGTCCTACAGCTCCACTTCTGAAGCCCACACTTAATAGATCAGCTTCAGATGAAGAAGAGCAGCAGGTTCCAGGGCTGATGTTCTACTCTGATCCATCTTACAAAAACAGGCGACAAATCAAGACCCAATCCCCACAAAACCAGTGTGTGTCTGACTGAGTAATTCAGAGGAATTTAAGACCAAATAACCTGAACTGTTTTGATATTCTGTTAAAATTTTAATTAAAGTTTTCAGAGTGATCAGACATGTTTTCCAGTGAATGACACAATGTGCTGTTTAAAGGAAGCAACAAGGTGGAGAGAAGAAACCACAATGTGCAACCACAGTTCTGTTTTTCTGCTCCCTTTGGCTGGCTATTAAAATGACTAGCTTTTTGATGTTGATTTTTTTTTTTATTTTTGCTTGGAATGCAGATTGTTGGTCCGTTCTGTGACCAGTGTTTAAAATGTCCTCCAAAAGGACATGAGCAGCATCAAATTCTTTTAAGACACATTTTATTTATAGGTTTATCATGCACACTGATATCTAAATAATCATTTTTGAATGATCACCGTGTCGCTGCCCTGAGCAGATTTAAGGCTCTTAGGGCTGAAATTTATGTCAGCTTTACTGTACAAAGCCAAACGTAAAACTGTTAAAGTCGCTGTAAATTTATCTCTGGTTGTTCCTGTCTGTCTTTTTTTTTAGTCAAAGCAGCGACTCGCTGGCTTGGAGCCCAGAAGTGCTGAGAGATGCAGTTCTGTTGGCCTGGACAGCCAGTCCTGCTGGCTCCGTTACAATGAGAAAATCAAGCCAGCAAGAAGACAGCAGCTAAACACTGACTAATAACATCACACTATTTTGAAGTATGGACAGAAAATAAAGCAGCTGGTGTTCAGACTGCATAAATATCACTGATGAGGCAGTCAGCAGCAGGAAGTTAGTACACTGCCATGTTATATGAGCGCAAATATACTCTGGATAATCCCAAGAAGAAGGATTATTTTCTGTGTCGTCATTATTTTCTTACGTTTGCTATTCAACTTGGGAAAATCCAAATTAAAACTACAGACAAAACTTTGAATAATTCTTCAATAAAATTGCTTGTGGGCCAATTCTTCAGTGTGACTTATTAAGTTTTAAAAATAAAAAACTGGATCATTGTTACTTTTTACAATGCATGCTAGACTTTGTTGTATACTCTACACATCTGGCCTAAACCTGGCCAAATAAATCTTCAGAAATGATTCATAATGGTAATTTCATGCACTTATTTTATTGTATCTATTTTTCAAAAGAAAAATGCAAATTGAGATGTTAATAAGCACACTCAATTGATTTTCATGTTTTCCCATCTTATTTTGAGTAAAGTGTATTTCCACTCAGAGTCATTGCTGGTAATGTGCATCTCAAGACAAAAAGGTTCCAACCGTGGTTCATTTTAAAGTTAAAACTTGTTCACATTTACTTTCCTGCTCCTGATCATCCTAATAAAAAATAGTGCATCTAGAAATGTGCATGCTCTGTGGCACTGAATGGAAATGTGAATGAGTCAAACTACTGTAAATCTAAAAGATCACCAGTGTTCAAGTTCAACTTTTATATTTTAAGAAGCAAATCCTAATGAATTGTACAGAAACAGATCATTTTGGCAAACTACCGTTGTCTAAATACTACATCTTTATGAAACGAATGAAGCCTCACAACTTTTTAAAAGAACACAAAAGGAAGTTGAAACACTTTGCAGGTGTGCTGTTTGTTCACAGCTACAAACCACAACAATCCATTTTAGGCCACCCCATTTTCACACCAAAGTAAGAAATATGTGATTACTTCCCACACAAACACTGGCATGGATGAACACACAGACACGCACGCATACACACACACACACCCGGGGTTTAACTTACATCACCTCAGTTATCCAAACGATGTTCCCATAGCCCAAACCGGATATGGCGACAGTATAGAAGTTTACACCACATTACATCTTTGTTACATTTGGCAAATTTATTGGTGAATTGACTAACTTTGTAACCAACTTGGAGGTCAGTGATATTATTTCAGGTGGTTGTGACACATTTTTATGGTACAAGTTATTTTTCATAAGTAGATCTAAACAGCAGCAACCGCAGAAGGCACACATATGGCTGAAGAGGTGTTAAAAATAAAAAATCACACTGACATATTTTGGTTAGCAAAGGTGAAATGGGACGACATGCCTGAAACACCTCACCAGCGAGGTGTTCAGAAGGCATACTAACCAGATTCCCGAACCACCCCATCTGGCTTCTCTCGACCCGGAGGAACAAGGACTCCTCACTCATCATTTGCTTCTTTTTTTTAAGTTTTTTTTTTTTTTAAGAGGTTTCTTTGTGTTGAGGAGGGCATTAGTCGAAACACCTTAGCAGTGAGATACTATACACAGTACCATACACATGATGCTCATCCTGGACGCAGTTGCTCCTATCTATAAAGAAAAACTTTCTAACCCAAAAGAGAAATATTGGAACTATTTGTGTTTGCACTGTTTGAGAGAAAGAATGTAGATTGACAGGCAGATTCTTAACAGATTGATGTAAAGTCAGTACAATGCTTCATTGTCCTGTCGATCCCTGCCACATCCTGATGTCACCAGTGAACAGGCTCATTTAAAAAAAAAAACAATAAATTAACAGAATTTCAATAATATTGGTGATGTCATAAATTTATCCTGATAAAAAAAATAACCAGACAGAAAATTAGGGCTAATATCTTATGCAAAACTGATTTGATTTATCTAAACAATAACTGTTATTTTTATATTTTAAGAAAGTAAGTGAAGGATTTAAGTAATTGCTTCTGATCAAGTTAATTTGACCTACAAAACTGTTTTCTAAACATGGTTCTTCACTAATAACCTCTGAAATGACAAAATTGGTTTAAAGATTGTGTAAAACGTAATCTTTACTACATAAAAAACTCAGGACTTCCCTTTTCTCCCCATTTTTCTGACATGTTTACTGCCAGTTTTTACAGAAAATACTAAATACACAAAATGTTGAGTTTCATAGAACACACATTAATAAGTTGGTTTCTTGCAAAAGGGATAAAAAAAAAAAGAAAGCCATAGTACTCACCAAACATCCAGTTTCACAACAGCCTCCAATCCACTACAGTAGACAATCCAGCCATCTTTGGTATAGTCTCAAATATTAGCTGTGTTAATTAATAAAGCAAATTAAACCTAAGACATGCTGCTAACGGATTTAATACAATTACAGTAAAAACACATTTGTGTAGTTACATCTCAGCAAAAATGGTTAGTTAAACTTAAAGGCAACTAAATACGTTCAAACTAAACTATAAACATATGATTTGGTTACAGTATATGAAATGTCTACTGTAATTATATCACTGTCTTCTGTTGGAGTGTATTTTTATTTTTTTTTATTTTTATTTTTTGTGTGTGTGTGTTTTTCTTTTGTTTTGTTTTTTTTCCCTTCCCTTTCTCTTGCTGCTGCTTCCTATTGTGTTGGTGTTGGTAACCAGGTTCGTATCCTTCCATTTACAGTAATCGTCTTAAGGTTGAAACAATATAAAATGAATTATTTATTGTAAATATGTATCATATGAGCACTGGGGGTGGGGTTAAATAAGTTTTCTTCCCCCCACTCCTTCTTGGACACTAGAAACTTTGATTTGTGCACTTGTTATACCTTCTTATTATTTCTATTGAGTTGCTGTACAAAATAATGTTTATGTTGATTTGAGAACATGCTACATTGTCCAAGATAAATAATAAAAAAAAAAAAAAAAAAAACTAAAAGAGCAACTAAAAAAAGTGTTAAAGTGGAACATTCTTAGATCTTGTCAAATAAAAGAAAAGTATCAGGTGTGATGTGTGACGAAAGAGTTTCAGCTAAAATGAAAGGGAAAGTGTACAAAACTGTGGTGAGACCGACCATGCTGTTTGGTCTAGAGACAGTGGCACTGAGAAAAAGACAGGAAACAGAGATGGAGGTAGTAGAGATGAAGAGGCTGAGGATCTCTCTGGGAGTTACCAGGATGGATAGGATTAGAAATGAGTATATCAGAGGAACAGCACACGTTAGAGGTTTTAGGGATAAAGTCCGAGAGGCCAGACTGAGATGGTTTGGATATGTGCAGAGGAGAGAGAGAGTACATGGGAAGGCCAAAGAGGTGTTTCATTGACGCAGTGAAGGAAGACATGAAGATAGTTGGTGTGACCAAAGAGGATACAGCAGATAGGGTTAGATGGAAGAAACTGACTTGTTGCGGCGACCCCTGAAGGGAAATGCCGAAAGAAAAAGAAGATTCTTAGGTCTTGTCAATCCATGGCCAGACAACTTGTGTTTCCTCATTCTGTCAAAAATAAATTTCAGTTTGTTTTTTAGTTTACTTTTAGTCCACTCATTGGACATTTTAGATGACAGGGTTTATTTATAAATAGTAAATCTGTATCTCTAAATTTCCTAAGGAAAAGTTTCAGTAATTCAAAAAGTTTTTGAACTATTTTGAAAGTGCAAAATTGCAGCGATTAGCCTCCAACTGAGATGAAAATAAAAGAAGAAGTTTTTGGAAATACATTTTTATAATAAAATATATCGACATGTAAATTTTTTAATCTTTACTCAAGCTGTGCCATCGATTGCCAAATGACGTCTGCACAGCTCTGTCTTTTAACTCTGCAGATTAGCTATTTGGTTTGAGCTGCCGGGTCAAACAAATTACCTTCTAAAAGAGATTTCTTTAAAGCTTCTAGTTTATGTTTGACATATTATGTGCGAGTAAAATGAACGCTAGTGAGTAATAGTTTGACATACTGTATGTAAATGCCAATATAAATAAATCGCCCACACTTGACCTTTAAAGCCACAAAATCTCAACATGTGTACAAAGAGTCAACAAAGGACAGACAAAGTGATACTGAAAAAGATAACATGTTTGATAATATCACAATTTTATGGTCTATTGGCTGCTGATTTTTGGGGTGACATTTACTAGAATATTGCCATAATGTTAAAAAAAAAAAAAACCCAGATACTTGTATATTTAATGTCCAGAAAAACAAAATAAGTCACTGTAGCTTAAATGCTAAATCTTTTATATTCTCTCTTTTTGTTCATACCGTTATAACTTTTAATGAATTCTTTGAAAAATATCAATACTCTTATTCTTGCTTTTTAATTTCTTTTTTAGGAACACATCTAGTTTAGCCAGTACCGAAAGAATGTAACTTTCTCAACAGAAAATATAAGAAGCTTTAAAAAGTCATAACTTTTTCCTTTTTAATATGAAACAATACAATACAAAACAGAATTACACTTTTCCTGACACAGTGCTTTTAGTACATACAAGATGAACATCAGAAGACAGAAGAAACAACCGAGGAAACTATTTAAAACATATTTTTAGAGATTAAATTCTATTAAATCAACACAAGGACATATTTAAAGTTACTGTGAAGAACTTTGTTGGTAAAATGTGTGTGTATGGATAGACACAAAATGAGAAATCCTGTACGGTGTGCGTTTAACAGTGGCATTTATAAAATAAAATAAAAAAAGTTTCAGATATCAGCAGCAATAAATGTTTTTTGTTTTAGGTTAAATTATTTAGAATAACTGGGAGTTATTATTTTCTTATTTCCCTAAATAATCATTACTTATTCCCTTCATGAGCGATGAAGTTAAAATCCTTTATCTTTTGAAAAATCTAGTGCAGTTTTTTGGCCAGCAGAAGGCACTGGAGCCACATTGTTTCCACTAGTTTCAGCCTAACAGTTGATTTGCTATTTTAAATCCTGAACTGACTTGGATTGTAAATTAATTCCCTTCAGCATCACCTCTAACAGTTCATTTTAAGAATAATTTTATTCAAAGTTAGCTGTTTCTACTCTTTAACTCCTCTGCTCTGATTCTGTTTTGCGATGACCTTCTGAGAAAGTCTCCTTTAAATTAGCATTTTACTCATATCTCTCTGTCGAGGTCCCGATGAGAACCAACTTGAGTCGTTCACCTGATGCACAACCACATCTCCCCACTGATACTTACAAAGCCAAAAATAGATGTGTAAACTAAAATCTGCTGTGCACTACATATCCATCATGGTTTTTGGTGTGATCTTTGAAAGGGAGCAGCTATAAGTACATGTAGTGTGAAATCAGTGACATCATTAGGTCTCTGGTAAAAACTAAACAGATCATCACTGATCTAAATGAAGACAGAAACGATGAAGTTACAACAGAACAGTTCAGTCCAGTTATCACACAATAGTACTATAAACAACACAGATTTTATAAGTAGTAATTACAAAATATATAATACAACTCTTACATTTTTTTCTATCTATACAACATGTGGGATAAATTTACCCTCGCAGCTTTTAAATGTACAAATAATTATGAAAGAAGTGAAGTCTGTACATGGATTTAATTTGAGATATTTTTCTGTTCAATAAGGTTGAATTGTGGAAAATCTAACTAGAAAATGTGTGTCTGTGATTTGTCACCATACAGCTTTGCACTTCGGTCCCTTTTAGCCTGATGTATAAAATCACACATTTGAATAAATGTAAGGAAATTTTAGCGCTTTCCAGTGAGAGTGAACCTCCACTCTTTATCAAAAAAAAATAGAGAAACAGTGAAATTAAATAGTGCTTTAAAGTCAAATTGGCAGTGTTGCAGACTGAGGTTTCCAGATGTGAACTATTGTTGGAACCCCCATTCAGTATAATGCCTTCATGAGAAGAACTGTTATGCTATTGGATTATTCAAAATGTGCAGTAAATAGCTGGAACTACCCAAACACACATTGGCAAGTCCTTGGCAATTACTGAGCACCAGCCAGTAATTATGTATTAACCAGTAAAGACAGAAAGTTGGAATCTCCTCCTGTGGAGCCGTAGAGGGACATTTTCTGAAAATGAGGACAGAGAGCTCCTCCGGGAGAGGGATGATGTTGGCTCGAGCTTTGTGGAAATATCGCAGATTGATGGAATTCTGAGTCTTTATTTCTTGGATTTTTAACAGTCTGTTAATAATTGATACGCATTTAAGTATAATTAGGATTACTTTTGAAGGTTAATAAAAAAACAACAAAAATGCAGTAGAAATACAAGAAATCAAAGCATCACACCTTGCTTTTTTTTTGCATGCATACTCTAGTCTTTCCAAATAAAAATCAAATCATTTTCATGTTGAACTTGCGCGCCCCACCCTGTCCTCCACTGGCTGCGGGTCCGTCCACTTTTCTGAAAGAATATTCTACTGAGAAATTGTTCTTGTGCTGTCCTCTCCCTCTACTCCACACAAACAAAAGAATGAAGCAGAAAAGAACTACTCCCAGAAACATTATGCAGCCCATTGCCGTTGAAATGAGAATTGTCTTGAGGTCGAGAGTGAACTTTAAGAAGACCCTGGTATCATTCAGATTCGTATCATTGAGGTCCCCCACGTAGTATGTACGATTGGCCATTAGGGCAGCATCTAGTGGGAGGCCACTAACGGTTAGAGTGGCGAAATAGGTGTCATTCCCACCTGCATTGCTGGCGATGCAGATGTATGTTCCACTGTCAGTCACCTGAGCATATCGTATTTCCAATGTCCCTTCTGGCAGTACGGTTAGTCGGCCATTGCTTTTGGTGGTTATGCGGCGGCGCTGAGGAGAAATCCAAAATATGACAGGAGCAGGTTCTCCTTCTGCTTTGCAGATGAATGAGACCACCTGCCCTTCACGGGCTGAAATCTGCTGCAGCTTTCTGTTGCGAATTTTGGGCTTCTGGCAAGTAAAATGGTCAAACAGAGCTGAATCAGAGAAAGCATTGAGGGCTCGTCCCTGTACTTCAACAGGTGTCATACATACAGGAGAGGCATCATCAAAATTTAGAGTCTTTCTCCGCTGAAGGATCCAGAGCAAGCGGCAGTCACAGGCCAAAGGGTTTCCATCCAAACGTAGAGTCTCCAGAGAGTTGACGGACTGAAAAGCTCCCTCTTCCAGGGTCACCAAGTTATTTGTGGAAAAGTTGAGAAGGCGTATTTGTCTGAGACCACCTAGTGCGTAAGGCTGCACCACGGCCAGGTTTGTGTTCACTAGATGTAGCTCCTTCAGCCTAATAAGATCCCGGAGAGCCCAGGACTCCAGCACAGGGATTGGGTTGTATGAGAGGTTGAGGCTGGTGAGGTGAGCTAGACTGCGAAGGGCAGAAGTGGGCACAGTGGTGATGTTTGTGTTAGTGATAGACAACCAGGATAAGTTTAGACCCTGGAGAGCATGAGGGGAGATATACTCCAAAAAGGGCCAGTGGTCAACCTCTAGACCTCTGAGATTTCCCAGCTTTCGAAAGTTTTGGTCCTCTAAAGCAGAGATACTGAGGTAGCGAAGCCGTAGAGTCACCAGGTTATGAAGGTTGGACAAAGATTGGCTGGAAACTGAAGTCAGGTTGCACCTCTCAATGGTCAGCTCCTTCAGTCCAACTAGACCCAGAAAAGCTTTATTAGATATGTAAACCAGATCATTGTCACCAACTTCCAGATTCTTCAAGCTTTTCAGGTCTTGGAAAGTAAAATCCAAAAGAATGACAATCCTATTTCCACTAAGATCCAATGAGGTTAAATTGGAGAGACGCAAGAAAGCCCCCATGGGAACAAGTTTTAACTGGTTTCCCCTCAATGAAAGTGATTGCAAGTTCTGGAGACTGGAAAAAGCATTCGGTTCTAGGACACTTATGATGTTGTCACTAAGATCCAGCTTCTCAAGTCGTGTGTATGGAAGCAGGTCACCGTGTTCTATCCAGCGAAGTTTATTCCCACTGAGATCCAAGATTTTGGTGTCTGATGGGATTCCATCTGGCAGTGATGACAAACGTTTACCAAAACAGGACACCGTCTTCAGTTTGGCGATGCAATCGCAGCGCTGTGGGCATGCTTGGCTCTGCGTAGATGACACTGTGATCATCAGCAACAAGAACAAGAAAGGCAGGAGCCAGCAGAAAATGTGGCCGAGGCCCATGATCCCCTCTGCTTCTATTTCCTGCCTGGTTTTGAATCACTGGGCCAGAAACCTGCAGAGAGATGAACAAAAAGAGAAAAAAGTTCACCACCATGGCAATCAAAGACTGAATGAAAAGAAAAGCTATTTCAACCTGACAAAGAAGAGAAATTGAGGTAGAGCTTAAAGATAATCCTCAAGGAATTGAATGTGTATTAGTTTAGTGTGTAGGGTTGAATTTCGCCTCATTGCAAGATGTCACGAATTGAAAAGCATACACCGTTTTATTTAAATTTTAACTGTTCATTACTAATGTGGGCACATTGGGGGGGGGGGGGGGGGGCGATGACAACAAAAAGCAATGAAAGATGCAATACACTAGCACATGGTTTAAACAAATGTAGTGGGAAACAAAAAACAGGCACTTTTGTGTCCGCATGCCTTGTGGGGGAAAAAAATTCTTGCATGTAAACAGTTGTCGTAGTGAAAAACAATCACAAGCACAAAGCAAACAAAACCAAGCTGCTATCACTTTATAGCAAGGTCACTCAGCACGGCCGAGGGATACAAAGCATCATAAGTCAGTCCATTGCATCAGGTTCACGAGTCTCTCGGGCAAAAGGCTTATCATGAGGGGACATGCCTAGCTTGATCTGCCAATGGGTTTCATATAACACACACATACAGTATGCATACACAAATACACAATTCCTCATTCCCGTAATCTCCTCATAAACCCATAATGAAACGCTTGCTAATAGAGTGGAAAGAAACATCCAGAAAGCTATTAGAACTGGTCGACTGGATGATGACAGTGTTTAATGAACATAATGAAAATCCATCATGTCCTTCTTTTGAAGCTTATTGACTAATTTTTTCACAAAAATACCCTTAAAATAGAATCACATCACGGCTATAAGTTATCACATGTAAATGATCCTCAAACACACACTTATTTGTCACTATTAACATTCAACACAAAAAGCATGTCAGACATTTTTGCCTGACAACAAAATGCTTTTGTATTTTGAAGGAAAATAATGTTGATGAAGGCATTAAAGTCCTGTTTTCTAGTGGTAAAATTAATAGCTGATGTATCAAGACTGGAGCCTGTCTGTCCCAGCTGATTTCAGGCGAGAGGCAGGTACACCCAAACAGGTCGCTAGTCTGTTGTGGGGCCACACACAACCAGGAACTCAAAAAAAAAAAAAATTCCCTTCTCTTTTCAGCATCTCCCTTCAGGGTTCGCCACAGCAGGTCAGTTTCTTCCATCTAACCAGATCTCCTCCATCCTCTTTAGTCCCACCAACTATCTTCATGTCCTTCTTCAATGTATCCATGAACCTCCTATTTGGTCTTCCTCTAGGCCTCCTGCCTGGCGATTCCAAACCCAGCATTCTTTTGCTGATATACTCCCTCTCTCTCCTCTGCACGTGTCTGAACCATCTCAGTCTCCGCTCTCTGAATAACTGGCTTACGTATATCCTAAAGTATAAAATAAGATGAGCTGCACCGCACTGGTGATAACTAGCCAGTATTAATAATAAAATGTGAAACTTTAATTAGAACACACAGCATGACGACAAAGCCTTACACTAGCTTGCTTAGATATTTTAACGAGGTCACAAAAATCAAATAAATGCAATAAGTTTATTATGCAAACATATTCTTGGCTCGGTGAAATGTTCCGTTGTGTAAGATCTCAACTGTGAAGTCAGAACAAATAGCAGTACTTACAAACAGAATTGATTTACTGACTCTGATGTGAGCTGCTAAGCTGGGAATGAAAAAAAAAAGAACTATAGGTTTTCAAGTTGTCATGGTTACTTACTCTAGTGCCATCTGCACCATTCTTTCATTTCACAAATTATAAACTCTGTTATTTGTTTCCTAACAAGATAAAATGCACCTGTGCATGGTCTCACCTGGAAGTCTGGGTTATCAGTCATCTCCCGCTTTGGGACTCCTCATTTACTCATTCCTCATTTAGCGTGTTGCATATTTGTGGCTGCATCAAAGCTATTTGCTCTGCCCCATGCCTCTGTCTAATTTCCCGTCTCTCATTGCTCACATATTCCGAGCCATGTGACAGTATTCACAACCTACTTCCTGTAACATGCTGACAAAAGACAGATGGTGGCTGGCTGTCATAACCAAACAGATTAGCCAGCCATGAAATTGTTGTTAGCTCACTGTGTATAAATATCCAACATTATTAGAGTAGTGGTCAAATTTTTAGGTATTTTCCGTTGCCAGGCAACATATACTCATGTGGAGCACACTTTCTGAAGAACTTTTTCTGCCTGCAGTGATGCTCCATTCCAGAGGTGCTTCGGTTCATTTTTGTTTTTCCTGCCATGCTTTTGGTCCTGTCAGCATCATATTTTTAAATGACTTCAAGTAGACCATCTTTGAGAACCATACACCTTTACAGTATGTGAGGTTTTTTTGTTTTTGTTTAGGTCTTTGACTGTTTGGGGATGAATTTCAACTTATTTTTCTTTTGTCAGCGGTATATGTGGATCTGAATCTGCTCCAATCAGCAAGTTGTAATTGGTTTTTTGGTTCAAGAAAAAAAACAAAAACTCAAATTCCCCTTTGGGGATTAATGAAGTATTTTCAATTAAAAGAAAATGAAAATGTTGCTCTTGAATTTATTCACACAAATCTATATAATCTTAGGTTGATACATCGTTATGGTTGTATCACATATCATAGTGATTCTAGCAACTCTGTTTTTAGGAGGTTAACGTCTGTGGTAAGGAAGAGATTTTAGACCTCACTATGACTGACACAAATTTGGGAGTAGTTGTGCAACATGTTATGCAGTACCCAAAAGCAGCAACCCCGGAGGTCCGATTCCTATTTGCAGAAGTCAACTCTAAGGCCATTGAACATCTCCTGTCTGACATGAAAGGAGGCTGAACTAATGCGTGAGGTTAAGTGGATCTGAAAAGATTTAATTGAACTCACCTTCACGCTCGGCTTGGATTCTTCTCACTTTGCTAACTATGAGAGCCACTCGGCTGGTGTGGGTAGACTTTTTTCTCTCCCAACTTGGTGCCTATACTTTGGAGTTTGGTGGAAATAGCTTCCTCAACTTTTTGATGAGGGTCCAGGTCCTGGATGTTGTTCACTGTTCAATTATTTCCCCTATAGTACATTAATCTGCCCTGCAATACAAAGATGACTGCAAGAGGGATTTCAAGTCAAGTCTCTAGTTCTGCAACATCAACACGGCAGATCTTGAATCAGTGACCTCTGAGCGCTACAAGTGGTGTCCAACGGTCAAAATCGGTATCAAGCAGGTCAAGGAAAACAAAGAGATCCAGTAGTGGGCCACAACGACCCAGAATTGGCCAAAAAAGTCAGTCTGCCACTGCTCCCTCCATGACTCATACTACCTATCACATTTGCAGCAAGTGTGGCAGGAGCCGCAAAAATCTTAAATTAGTATTTTGATCTTAGACAAGAACACTTCATCTTAATGCCAGTAAAATACATGTGAAAAATATTTTTTCAATTTAAATACATATAATTTCAGGTGCTTTCTGGATTTTTCAATTCAATTCCATTTTACTTGCACAGCCCAAAATCACAAAATTTCTGTCTCAATTTCAAATAAAGAACATTTTACATTATTTTTAATGTAAAAAAAAAGAACAGAAAGGTTCATACCAATGAAAAAGGGCAATCATTCTGACAGCTACATCTCTACTGTTTGCAAATAACTTGGAAATAATTAAATAAAAAAAATTGTCATTGACGTAACAGTTAACTGTTGTCACTTTTGTCACAATCAGCTTAAAAAAGAAGCAGAATACTCATTCACAAAAAAGTAGAAGTTGAGGGGTAAATTTGACTTGTTCATCCATCACAGTGATTAGAATAATAAATTACCTCCAGCCTGCTTTTACAATCCAATCTTACAAATGAATGCCTTATTTTGTTTATCTGAATAGTTTTTAACAAGTTAGACTTTTAATAAACAACATTTATGCTCCATAATTAGGTTTCAGTTTTAGAAAAAAAAGTGGCATAAGCACAAAAAACATTCTATAAAGAGTCCACCTTCCTGCAGTCAGAATAAAATTGCTTCAAGTCTCTAAGTGCAGATAATGGAGCAGGTGGGCTGGAAATACTGCACTCTTTAACTGCAGCCCAATTACCATCCAAACACTGCAGACACCCATTGAGAAAGAAATGGTGGTGAAGTGTAGCTTTTAAAGTAGAGAAGCCAAATGCAGGTTAGATACTAAGAGAGCCAGATTGAGATAAAGATTATAGCTGTGAAGCTGCAACAGCAGGAGGTTCTGCTAGACATTTCCTTTTATTTCTCTGAGCACCTTCCTTCACTGTATTTTTCTTCATCTCTTTTTACAGAAACAGAGGCAATCGGATCTCGAGCAACACTAAATTAAAGCCACACCTTTAATGTGGACACTGTCCTTTTAGTAAGTTTAAGTAGCCAATTAAATGACTGTCAAATATTCCTACATTGAGGTAAGATCAAACAAGGGGCACTGGAAATCAGAAGCTATTAACTGCACACACACCCCACATGACGCTTCACTAATGATCTAAAAGTGTGTGAATGTGTGCTCGGTTGGGTAAAAGTCGTGTTCACATTACACTTAGTATTAAAGTTAGCTAATTAGAGAGACATTTTGCACAAAGGTAACCAAAATTGCAGACATGACTACTCATTTAAGATAAGTTAGTCTCTTTGTATAGTGGGTTGCACCCCAGGGTGTCACAGTGGCCTCGGTACAATTCCAGGAAGAGGCTGTTTCTCAGAGAGTACAAGGTACTAACCTCTACAGAGGAAGCTGCACGAGTGCTGGACTTCTTTTTCTTTTTTTCTTGCTACCTGCTGGCCTTTGTACTTTTGAGTCAGTTTATTCTGTTTTGAGTTATTTTTCCTTTTACTTACAAAGAGAGTTGTGGAAGTGGACCACCTACTTTAAATTTTGTTTTATGTCTTTTGTCTTTGTTTTTCTGTCTCTTTCCCTCGATGCTTTGCTTTCCTGTTTGCTTTTTGAGCCGGTTTCTTTATCTTGGTTTTGTGTTATTGTATTTGTGGTGGAAGATGATTTTGCACTGTGGTTTTGTAAACATGTAGGGATGCTGTGTGTTCTGCTGGGACTTTGCGCTCACTGTGGTGTTTGTAGTAACAGATTGTAAACAAAACTCTTGGAAGACCATTTATTCAATTTTTAATAAATGTTGCTAAGCCTGATATCTAGATTTTTTTTTCTTATGATCAGGAAACTGTTTGTATAGAAACGACATACATCGAGTCTGGAAACAAGCCTGCAAATATGTGAAATACAACAATGTTTAGAGCTAATTCCCTACTGTATATACTGTGTATACTGTATATCTTTAATTCAACAAGTAATAAGTTGGAGTTTTTTTTATGTAGACCAACAAAAAATTATGACAATTTTTCACAGCTGGCTTACTTGTATGATTGCTGTGGGTTCTGTGTTACTGGAAGTCATTGTGGAATTGATTATGAATTAACAACATATTTCATTCTATTTGTGTAGCTGTTGCCTGTAGCACAGCCTCAAATACGAATACGGAGCAGTGGAAAAGAAAATGAGACTGCCAGACTGATCATCATGCTGCAGGTGTGGGACGCAAATAACAAATGAACAGGAAGCTTGTTGGAGAGTGTGTGTAGGTGTAGACAGAATATCACACGTAGCCGAGGTACAGCGTTCACATAAGCCCCTCCGATGGCTGCACTCACTGCCCACTCATTATGCTTTACATAAGCACAACGATGTCTGTGTGTACACTCGTGTGCATTAGTGTGCGGGTGTGTGTTTGTGAAGTGTTGAAGTGTCCCCCTGAGAAAGCATGTTAGTCATTTACATTAAGGGAAGCCACTGTCTGTGTCCACAGGGAAACCTTGACGCCCATGGCAGTGCATGTTCCAGCCAGCCAAAAACATACACACAGACCATTACACACACTCACACTCACTTGGAGCAAAAGAGGAGAAAAAGAGAAAGAGAGAGCCCAGGGGAAAAAGTGACTTAGTTGCTCGTTCCTTTTTATGTCCCTTCCACCTTGCAGTGCAGTGATAGATTGGTGTTTCTGGCAGGGTCATGCCACCCACCAGGGGCAAGGACACTCGTTTACTGGAGGAAGGAGACAAAGATAGAGGTGTCGGGCTCGGAATCAGTCTCAGAAATGATTGCATCCCACGATACTTTTCCATTAAGATGCACATTAGCTTCTGCATGATTAAGCTTTTTTTTGCTTCACATTATTATTGAATATTGTACCGATTATTTGATTTTTATTACTTTCACTTAATGGAAAACTTGCGAAACCTGAAAACTTGGAAATTGCTGCTTGCTCCAGTAAAAGCAGTTCTCTGAAGCCACACTATCACATTTTCTAGGTGCACAAAGTTGTCTGAAAAGTCTGGAAGCAAACTTAGTAAATAAATGACTGCATGTGTGCAATCTGTGACTTGTGCACACAGGTTGCATTATTTATTGTAAGCACTGATTGATTGCTTTCCCAATAGCTGGAGATGAACACTCACTCATCACCAGGCACTCTGTAATTATAACAAGAAACCTCACTGAATCACAAGTCTGCGGTGCATTTATCCAGGGTCCATTTTTAAAAAATACCCGATTTATTTGTTTATAAAAACCTATTTAAACCACTTAAATTAACACATATAAACACAAACATATGTCTCGTCGTTTTTTTTTGCATGGTCACAAACCTCGTTGGCAAACAGCTCATCCCACCCACTCTGAGATGTTCTCAAAAAACCAAACACAGAAGTAGTGCCACTAAGAAAACAAAGAAATTAAACAGAAATAAAATTCACCAAAGGAACTGAATGAGCTCCATCCCATGTTTCTTATTCTATATAAAAATTTAGTAGATAAATAAACTTTGAAATGTGACAAACAGGAGAGTCTCCAGCTAAAAAAATTAGATAAAAAAGCAGAGGTGCTATCATTCAGAGGATCATCAACTAAACCAAACATACAACATAATACAAACTTTAACAAAGAGAAACAATTTGAAAATGATTAACAGCAGCTTTTTAGCATACTGTACACATATTATCAAAAAAATAGTATCAGTTGTTAGAAAAAGCAACTAATTGAAAAATTAAAAATAAAAAAATCTGGAAGAGTTCATGTACAAGAAACTTTATAAATCCCTAACCACTTATAAACCTTATAAAGCCCTAAAAACTCATCGCCAAGACATGTTTGTTGATCTTAAATCTGTTCACCGAAGATTTGATAGCAAAGTGGTTTAAAAGACAACTTTCAGACAAACCTTGTGGACAGACTTTTAATCTGCCCAAAGTCAGTAAGTTTGTAAAGTTACCATGCTGCCATGTTTGGCCGAGAGTCCTTGATCTTCAGGTCATGCAGAAACAATGACAAGGTTTTAGAGGAACAGCAAACCATTGTGATGAGAAGAAAGAATGAGTCCTGTCAATAAATTCGAAGTCCATAATTAGATTAAAAGTTGATAAAAAGAAGTTTAGGCAACTTGATCAAAAGATTTACGAAGAGCTTCTGGAAAGGACCAGTCTGCCACAGAACATAGAAAATAACATGAACTTGAACAAGTTGGCTCTTATGAGATTGTCTGTGAGAACTTCAGAAAAGAAGAAATGAAAAGCCAGGAAAGGTACAAATGTTATCACAAAATCTGTGGCAAACCATCACCAAACCTGTCAGAAGCAACAACATAGAGGACCAGTCCAAGGTGTACACCGGCTTTCTCTGCTTACTGGCACCTCAACAATGCAGAGGAAGTGGTATAGTGGTATAAGGTATGAAAGAAATGCTCAACACAACACAAGTAGGTCAGAAATTCAGTGACACGACTTTTCTTTACAAATAAGCTTACAACATTTACAACAATGCTTGCATTTGAAATAACTTACCATTAAAAACATCCAAATACACTAGTCCCTCATTTATTGTGGAAGTAACATTTTAAAAATCACTTTCATGAATTAAAATCTGCAAGTTCCTCAACAGTTTTTATATAAATTGTGATTTATTAAACACTTTTCTCAGACAGGCAATAACAATTTCACACATTTTTTTTGGTTTAAAACTGTTAAAGTTCAAACCATGGGAAAAAAAAGAATAAGTCACACCTAAGCGTTGAACAAAATGCCTATTAGTCTTGCCAGTCTCTGTGTGCAATTATTTTTAAATACATCCACTGGTTTGAGAGATTGCAATTTCATTTTCACAAGAGTTATTTTCTTCAACCTTTGTGAAGAAGAAATTTTCAAAAACTAGAGAAAATAATTGCAGATGCAAAAAAAAAAAAAAAACCCAAAACAAACAAACAAAAAAAAACAAACAAAAAAAAAATGCTAAAAAAATCTGATCAAAAACTTTTGATAACATTTAGGGTACATTCCACTGAATCCATCCCAGTAAGCCAACGCATCCACCCTATTGGTTTTGCTTTATGTATATTGCGTGAGCAAATGTGGCCAAAATGTGGCTAAAATTCAGATTGAAACATTATTCTGGTATTTGGAAAGCGGCTGTAGAAGCAAAAAAATGAAAGATTGGAATAAAAATCTTTAAAAAAAAAAACAGAACAAAAAAAAAGTTATTTTGCCAAAATAATCATTCTAACTAAATGTATATCCTCCATTTGGAATTTTCCATTTACCTAGATCAATCAGCTTCTAAACTATCTTGCCAGCTAATGTTGTGGGCGTATGCAAATCTGAGCTGCTACAAGGTTACAAGACTTTCCAGGAAGGTATGCAAAACGTGGCTTTTTGACCACAGACAGAATAAGTCAGGGCAAGATGGATGAGCAGCTTAATGTGCAAACCTGTCCAGTCATTTAAAACCATTTTATCCATAGACACAGCATCATAAAAACACCAGCGTGTAACATAATGCATGTATTAGAAAATTCCATTATACCTTCCCTCGTGCAGGTTGAAACACTAGTTCACTAGGTGCCATTTGGGATTCTCATTGTTTTAATAGAATAAGGGGAGATTCTTAAATTGCATTTGTATCCCATGCAGGCTACTGGAATCAAAAGACACAAAAGGGTGATTAAGAATGTGTCTTGCCATGTGTAATGAATCTTTAATGAAAGCGAACTGTTTCTGTGCTCATGGGTCTAAAGACTTCCACGAACATCAACTGAATAATTGATGACATTTTGCTACACGGTCATGACCCGTTGACATGAAGAATTTGACCTTTCCTGGAGCTTCAAACACACAAAGAAAAAATTTGGATAAAAAATGCTACAACATCAGCCTCCATCATCACTAATAACGTTTTTTTTCCGCTTCGCTTTTGGACAGAAATTCTTCCTGAGATTCTTGTGTTTTAATCTAAGCCCTTATTACATAGAACAAACTGGTAACGTTACAGGTATTCATGGAAAAATTTCTGTTCTCCAGCTGTATAAAAATTGGAGGCGTGCAGAGATATAGCTAACTTTTGTAAGAATTTTAAACATGCAACAGGTTGTTAAAGTTAATTGACTAAATTAAGATCAACATCGGGCTGCCCTATGGCACAGTGGCTAGCACAATGGGCTTACAGCAAAAAGACTGGGGTTTGAATCTCGGAGAGGGAGGAGGCTTGAAAAATTGGCCTTTCTGTGTGGAGTTTGCATACTACCCTGTGTATGCAGGGGTGTACAGATGGAGGAAGAAAGCATTGCCGATATAAGATACTGAACAGAGATGACAGGTTGCTTCAGAGCTCAATTAGTACGTCTGCCTTTCATCTTAAAAGGCCAATTTTTTTATTTAGATTAAATTTTAGGACAATGTCAAATATACAAAAAAAATCAAAGACCCGTGGCCATCAACTGCTGATTGCTGATTGCAGTTGCTGCAGGCCATCAACGGCAGATCTGCCTTAGATCATGTGGTCATCTAAAGTCCTCTGAACTGTTCAGACGTTGGATTTGAACTCATTATGATTTGAGAACCACAACTCAATTTAAATCTTAAATATAACTTGCAACCAATGATATCATGATGGTAGATGGCTGCCATGCTGATGAAATTTTTCACAAGGTCTTGGGTTTGCTGAAACAGTGTGTCAGTGGAAGAAGTGATATTGCATAATTCACAGTTTTATGCTTTAAAACGTGGGTCAATCTTTAGTCAAGTTGATAAGTAAAAAACTCAATTATGTTTCACCGTGCAAAGCATCTTATGCCTTGAATGCCTTGAATTGTTTAGCTAAATTAGCCAAATCTATATTTATATAAGATGTCCACAGATCATGATATACTGTAACAGAAAACTGTGAAGAAAAACAAAGTGCAGGTGAGTTCGGTGGCAAAGGCCCTGTTACACTAGGATTTCATCACCTGGAAAAAGGTTGTCTGCTGCTGTATTTAGGTTTTTAAAATTGTGTACCATCAACTCTAAAATGTTGTGAAAGTAGCAGAATGTGGAACAAAATTCTCTTATATCTACGTATATACTATGTGTTTACACAAAATACAAAATTGGAATTTGTGACTTAGTTTGTAATGACACTTAGGTGCAGCTTTTTCTTCTAAAGACGAAGATTCCAAAAATATACAGATTTATCAACAAGCAAAACTTTTGCTATTTTTCAAAACCATCTAATTCAAAATGAAAAAAAATTAAGGAAGAAAAGCCTGAACAAAAGTTGCAGAGATAAAAATCTAAGTGTAGAAAAAGAAAAAAAAACGTTTTCTGTTATTGTGTATATATATATATACTGTATATATATATATATATATATATATATATATATATGTTCCCAGCCAAGTAGAGTAATTAAACTAAAGCACGCGCGAAGACTTTAACGTCTTCCATAGAAAGGTGAGGATTTTTTTTGTTGACCGCTGAAAGAAAAAAAAATCTTTTTTTTCAGCATCTCCATGAGAAAGTTGTGCTTTTATATTTGGAATACTTGTGCTACAATAAATCCTAATTAGGTTGTTAGTTCCAGTGGCTGAAGGGATTATAAAGACCACAGGTCATGTAGTTATGTCCTCCCATTTCAGGTAGCCAGAAAGATCAATGATATGACTCATTAAGCGCACACTGAGAAAAATGATCTTATTATCAGAATTTTACCTTCCAGGAAAAATAACTATAGTAGGCACATAATTATCTCCCTGTTAGTTGATTTTTTAAAACTAACCAGCTCTGCTGTGTTTACTGAGCTTCTTTTTCTTAATTTGTAGACAAGTGGATAGAGCTGTTATGCCTTAACAACTGAGTATCGTGACAAAGTCTGACCTGGTTTTGTGCAAATCCACACTGGACATGTTCACAGCTGAGGGTTAAACAAATAAACATTGCGGTCCCCGCGGAAACACTCCCACGCAATCAGAACCCTCGAAGCAAAGTCAGTTTGAGTTAACACAAAGTGATCAGTGCTTCCAGAGAATATTGGATTTGATGCTACAGTCGGAGGGACATCAAATTCAATGCCCCTCCGTCTCCGTAATTGAGGGTGAAACGTCCTTCTAACATCACACAGACTTTGTGGTTTGCCGAGTCTCGTGGAACAATAACCAATGTTATTTTATAAACACCTACTTATGCACACTTTCACTGCCAATACTGTGTAGCAGTAATTCATTACCACGCTCCATTAGTTTTAGCCAATTATATGGATGACAGACTTATCAGCCCTTTGCTTGTTTGTTTCACAGCTTTATGAAACTAGAAAGCTTGCAGTAAATAAACAGTAGAAGATAAAAAATTAATTACAACAAATCCAATAGCAATTTTGACATAATACTATATGGAATTATCTCTATATTGAGAGGGAAGAAAGAAGATATTTATTTGGAAATGAGCAATATATATGTGTATGTGTGAGTGTGTGTGTGTGTGTGTGTGTGTGTGTGTGTGTGTGTGTGTGTGTGTGTGTGTGTGTGTGTGTGTGTGTGTATGTGTATGTGCAATATATATACAGTACGTACCCACACAAATCAGTTGAATCAAAATTGAATGCCTGGTCAGGGTGATTTATTCTAATGAAGACATGTTCAGATTTACAGACAGATTTTTAACTTTTCAACACTAAAAAATATTTTTCCACCAGCTACTTTGAGCTTGCCCCTATATATCGACCACTAATCAAGGAAATATAAAACTTGATGTAGTTTTCTGAGCTTCTCACATAAATACTTGCACAACTTTAGAAGAGGAGAGTTGGGTCCAACACATCATAACGAGATAAAGAGTTCCTAAAAATAAGATGTCTTATTATTTCAGTACATAAAGAGTAAATTCTACCACTGAGATAAAAAGCATAGAGACTGAAAATTTATGGCCTCAAAACCACAGATCAAATCCAATTTAGAAATATCCACTTCTTCATTTTTTCAACATTACCGTCCTGCCTGATCGCTAGCTTTTCGGCACACATGGCATCTGTTCAACCCTGTAGTGTACAACATTGCCTTCTGTTTCAATTATACCAAAGTGATGAAAACTCTGAAGTAGGAACAAAAATCTATGCCTTTTTATCTGTTTGATCAAACCAAGAAAGTGATGTAGTCAAAGTTATGAGAAAACTATAACAATGAATTAAACTCAACTTAATTAAATCGAAAATTTACAAATGACTAGTAATTCAAAATAATACCCAATAGGCATGAGAATATATGATTGGTTAAGGACCAAAGAATCTGATATGTTTGAGACAGAAATTTTTTCTGTGTTCTCAGAAGAGAAAAGACATTAAAAAAAAATCACCTAACTGTGCAATTCTAACATATTTATCTTTATAGTTTATTGGTAAATGAGAGATGGGTCAGAAAGCCCCATCCATCAACATGTAGGTGAGTGCATTCTGCATTTCTGATGGCACCCATTTCCTGCCTGGCTGGCCTGTCCACCTTGTCACCAGTCATCACTTCAATCTAAGGTCTTTTCTATGCCAGTTGGCTCGGCTCTTCGACGCTCTCACACTCCCCGCCATCTCCAAAGGAAAAGGCAGTTAGAGGGCGTAACACTCAAATATCGCACATCATATCCCCATGGCATTTTGCACTTCACGTCATTAAACAAAAAGATTTATGTTCCAATTATTTTGACAAAATGGACAAATACACAGAAATAAGCACCCACGGACACATTTCTATATGAAATCATCAGCCTGTAGAGAAATGTGTGTGAATACCCCGAGGATAATGACCTTTAGAAAAAGTCTTTCCATCTTGGTAGTTTGATCTAACTCTTCTTGGAGCTCATTTTCATCTTCCAGTTCTTCAACTGAACCAATTACAAGCAGTTATCAGGAGCCGACCAAAGCAGGATTGCATGTAGATAGCGACCCCTTATTTAAAAAGATAAAGAATGAAACGCTATCTATGGGTATGAGGTAGTGCAATTACTGGTGGAGAAAGCATGGATGCTTTGTAACTGCTCTGATGCTGGCCATCCACAGGGGCCTCATTTCTCAAACTCTTTACATGACTGGGTGGGTTAAAGTTCCAGGTGGAAAGCTAATATATCCATACAAGTTCCCCTGGGAAACAAGCCTGACAAGAAGTACAAATCACCAAGGGAGTCATTGGAGTAGGTAGCAAATTGAAAGTAATCCTCATGTCTATTCATAATTCTTCACTCAATATCAGTGAACTGGGGAAAGTTCTGTCTGTGTAATAAACCAAGAAAAACGTTAGATAGAAACGGGTAAATTAGCTGCTCTGCGCCTTAAGGTGCGAGGTAGAAGCAGGACTTGTTAAAAGTTTGGAGAGTGAAAGAGAAAATGGTCATGAATCTGTAAAGTTTGTCTCCCATTGACACATAAAATGTTTAACAGGAGATCAGCTGGCAGAGCCACGGTCAGTCTGACACGAACCGTGAAAAGCCTAATTAGACTCCTTCCAAGCATCGCTAAAGATTTTTCAAACTGAGACACTTTTTCTTTCCGGTCGGAGACTTTCTGCCCCTTAACAGGATGTCAGACTCCCCAATCTTTGTGAGTCTGTGGTTGAAACCAAATGACAGAGAAAATAAAGAAGAAAGCACAGATTTATGGTGGATTCCCACCTGACCAACGTCCAACAGCAAAAGTCTCCTGATTCTATATAAGGTCAATGGTGTCGGGTATCAGAGGATTTTGTGACAAAATTCTGCCTAGCGAGACACATTTTGGGCAAACACACATCCAATTTGTTCTACGCCAATGCAAGACAACGAATCCTGTCGATGAAGAGTCCAAAATTCTAAAATTTAGACACTTGCAAGTGTGGTGATTCCCTTACACAAAGTTAGCTTGAGGAGCTGCACACTCCAACTTAGTGAAATACAGAGAACCCAGTCTGATGTTCTTCACTGAGGACAGGCTTTGTAACCCATTCCGGACTCCAGTTTTTGGGTTGTCAGGTTGGACACAGTGCGACCGGACTGGGACACCGGTGGATAGGGGCGAGGGGGCATTGAGGTGTTTGCCCCACAGCATTCAAATTTCCCTTTGGGGATTAATTAAGTATATTCAATTCAATTACACTGCTGTAATTTGATGATGTTTCTTGACACCACTAATAATTCAAAATAGGACTAAATGAGTTGTTAGTCTGTTGCAGTTGCTGCAACAGTAGGTTTTATGAACGGAGACATGTTGCCTTTGCTGTCAGGTTTTTAACTGTAAATTTGTGAAGGTCATTTTCTCAAGATGATCCGCCATTTTTGTGAAACACCCATCGATGGAATGAACAGTGGGCTAATTGGTTTCTTTAAATCATCCCTCAGATGGAGTGTGGGGCCCAGTGATAGTTTACTTTGCCCTCTTTCCATGGGATGCATGAATTGACCCTGAATCAACAAAGTACCTTGAAAAATGAATCAAATTTTTAAAAGATGACTCATTAAGTCAATGGATAAAAAAACCCAAACTGCATCATTATCAAGAACAGAAAGTTTATGTAGAGCCTAGATGCTTTAGTAGTCATTTCCAGCCTGTGAGTCAATATAGACTCACAATTAGACTTGTCGAGATGAGTTTGTCTTTTCTTTAAGTAGAACAGAAACACTCAGACTAATAGGCACGGTATGCCTTTGCTGTTTGGTTCAACTGAAGCAAACAACGTAAAATCAAAAGTAAAAAACTACATCTATTTAGGTAGAGGAATTAAATGTAATAAAAACCTGCACTACGTTTTTGAGGCAGTTATTTTTGAAGGACAATTGCATCATTCAAAAAAGCTTTTGAAACTTCTCACAAAAAACAAAACTGTAAACATTTCTCTAGAAATGGTTGTTTTTCTATGTAAATAAATAAACACACACACATTTCGAAGGATAGACTAATAGAGTTTAAATGTATAGCATTGGACTCTACTATGGAAACTTCAGATAGCAGAGAGCCGGAGCCTATTCTGTCTGATTTTAGGTGAGAGGCAGGATACAACCCGAACAGGTCGCTAGTCTGCTGCGGGGCCACACACACAGAAACCGTCCACATACACTCGTCCTTAGGGGCAATTTCATAGGGGCCAATCAACGTAATATGCATGTTTGTGGAGAGTGGGAAGAAACTGACGTACCTGGAGAAAACCCACGCATACACAAGGAGAACATTTAAACTTCATACAGAAAAGCCAGTGTTCCAAGCCTCGTCCCACTTGGAACTCAAACCCTGACCTTCTTGCTCAGAGGCCACTGTGCTAACCACTGTGCCACCGTGCAGCCAGCTTCAATTTACTGTTTCTCGATTTTTTATAGATCCTATATTGCTGGTAAATTTGTCCCTTATTATAAAACACAAGTCATTAAGTCGTCACTGTTCTTTATATACAAATATCCTGCTGAAAAATCAACTATAAAAAAAACCCTCCAAAAACTGCCTCTTCTCCTTCAGTTGTTATGAGACAAATAGGCTCGGTCATATTCAAAATTAGGAGTAGGAGCATAACTGGAGCAGAAAAGACAAGTCAGTCACAGGAAGCATGAAGAAGAAACCCTTCAGCAGTCTCGTTCTGACATTCTCAGACAGCAACAAAATGAAATGACTGACTGGCAGACCTGCTGACACTCAATGGGTGCTTGACTGAAGGAGATAAACACTCTTTAAAGTTAAGAAAAAATGTATTTGATTGAAAAGATTCTTCTTATTTTACTAGGCATTTAGGGTGAGTCTATGGAGTTTCACCTTGGCGGTATAAAATGTCCTGATGCAGAGGCCTGCACAGCTTGTTTAGTGACACCACACTGTGGATTATTGAGGTGACTTTGGATGTCAGGAGTGTAACCTGGTTTTGAAATGGAATGATCCTATGAAGATGTGACACCAAACTGACCTCAAACTGCAGAGCTACAGGTAAAAACAAACTGGAAGCTAGATGGACTGCAATTGTGAGTAACTCACTTTATTTTGTCACTGTAAGTTGGTACTTTTTATCTGTGAGATGATCATTATTTTTCCTCTACGCACACACACAACTGAATAGCCAAAAAACAAATTTGCAAATAGATTTTTTTTTTAAGATAACTACAACAAGCAGCACCATACAAACATCTCAAAATAATCAATATAACTTCTAGCGTGTTTCCATCAACATTCATTCTGGTTGGAAAACTGTGAAGACATGAATTGAATTTGAATCAAATGAGCAAACTCAGGCTATGCATGAAGTGGTTCTCAGTCCTTTACAGGAAAATTGAATAAACTGGAGTAAAAATTAATACCAACACAAAGTGGATAGTGTAGTCAGTTTTAAGCTCCATGCCAAAACATAACCAAAATAATCAACCATCAAGAATCAATGAAAAACCTCAACCCCATTACTAAGAGGCAACGGTAAGTTTGCACCTGTCTGGTTGTGCTTGGTCAGCAATAGAGAGAAGAAAAAGTAAATCCTGTCAAAATAAGGCAATTTATGGTGAAAAATTTTTTTCATTTTTTATGTAGTTTCTCTCATTCTTTTTAAAAGATTGTTTCCTCCAGATACTCTGGTTTCTGTCCATCCTCCAAAAACATGCATGTTAGGTTGATTGACCACAACAAACTCGCTCCTTAGACTGGCGACCTTGATCGAGATGTACCCGAGCTCTCTCCTTAAATCAGCTGGAGTAGGCTCTGGCACCATCACAACCTTGTTGGGAATAAGCAGTTCAGAAGATGAAACAAAACTATCGTATTAACAAGGATAACAATGTATCAATTGTTCATTCCCTTAAAAAACATTTTCAGAGACATATCGATGGTAGTCTTTCCTTTTATTGTTTATATGTGTAATTTTTTATGTTTAATATCTGCGTCAAAGGCCTATTTAATAATAAAACAACGTTAAAAGTAAAATTAGTCATTTAATTATGACTTTCATGAGCATAAACAAGAAATATAGGCATACTTCCTTATCTTGAGCGATTTCTTTCTGCAAAATGCTGGGGGCCACTCCTGACCTCTTCACTCCTAATTTTCTTCCTGGCTAACTCTGAGGGATATAAACTCATCGTTTTCTCCAAAAAGGAAGGGAAAACAGCTCCCTCATACATGTCATTTGATGCTGTAAGTCTAATTATATCCTCATTTGAAAACCTTGTCACATTCATCTGAACTGTTCATAATTAACATCTACTTGGAAATAAGCGCTCAGAATCTGTGTTTTGTGGAATTTTGATAAGACAAAGTTTTTTCAAGTGATCTCCTGAATATTTCAGCTATGAACATGCAGAAACGGAAGTAGGGTTTTAAATATTTTCTGATCTTGTCAACGAATAAATGTAAACAAAGTTTAAACTTGCGTGTGCTTAAAAAGATGATTGCCTCATGTAAGCTACATTTAAAAACAATCTCTTCAGAAAATTTTAGACCAAGATGCTAGTCTCACACAATTGGCATGTCAAGAATAAAAATGACACAAGAAAAATGAATACACAAAAGCACGTACACAAAACATTCAAAGACCATTTGTGTTTCCATTCCGTTTTTAAAGTACAAACAGTACTTTGTACTTTAAAAACGTACATTTCAGCTTTTGTACCTTCATTCAGACACTCCCCAGCCAGGAAATTCAATCATAAACTAAAACACACTCACTGATGAAACACGGACACATTTGATATCAAATACTTGTGCATCAAGTTGGAAATAGCAATTTCCACAAGTGTCCCTGACAAGTAATTATCCCAGTCTGACACTCGAGCAGGAAGCATATAGGATCTGTCCGGGGATTACAGCATGATGACACACTAATGAAATGTACTGTGTAATCCAGGTCTGTCTGTGTTACGGTCTGATGTCCATACTTCAGATGAGCCTCTTTGAATGTCCTACTTCACTGTCCAACACTCTAATCTTGCACCTTTGGGAGATGCTACACTAGCAGTCCAATTCCTGTCTACCTTCTACACCACTTTAATCTCTATGTAGCCAAAACAAACACGCAGCAGGCTCTAAAAGTAACAGTAAATAGAATCACTAAAGTATTAATAACATCTGAAGAAAGAATAATCTAGAAAAAAAATATGCATAAAAAAAAATGACCCACAAAGGCCAACTTTTAACAGTATTTAAATCTATGTTACACTTGAGCCTAATAATGTGGGACTGGTCTGCTCAGTGATTGTGGTATAATTATTCAGCAATGCTAATTACAAGAAGATTTCTGAGGCAATTATGGGATCTCAAGTAGCAACATTGGCTCACAATCTACACACACACGCACAAAAAAGTCTTGCAGCAAATTATTGTACATTGATCTTCTAAACTTTGATGCAACATTCCCAGCTCTAACTCTGTCAAACGTGCTGAGACAATCACTAATTCATTCATTTATAAATTAATTAATTCATCACTTATCTTTCATGTGTAATTCCTAAACAGCAAATACATGTTTTGTCTAGAAATCAGCTTTGAATCTGAGCTTCAAGCAGAAGCAAAACAGTAGAAGAAACTGTATCTGTGCCATGTCTTCTGAGAGATTTCCTAATGTAACACCAAGTATCTCGTTAAAAGAAGGCAACAAGTCAAGCGTTTGAAGAAAACGAAAAGTCGCAAAACGGGGGAAACGCTAAGAAAAAGATGCTGACCATGTTGAAAAGAACAAAGAAAATAGAAATAGAGAACGAGAAATAACCCCAAATGATCATCAGGCTGGAGAACATAACAAAACATGCAGAATTAAAAAAATTGAAGTTACAGAATTTGAGATGGGTTTAAAAAGTGAATGATGCAATACCCTGTCTGATAAATACGGGAAAGAAAATAAAGCTTTAGAAAGAGTTTTGTCTAAAGCAAGACACTTGCGGAACATGAACTGTGATGTTGAAGAGATCAGATTGGTGGATTTCAGCAACATCCAATTTGTACTGTATAAAGCTCAAGATAAGACACATTTTATCACGCGTGCTGCAGCAACGACAACCAGGACAAATGGGAGTGTCTGAAATGCCTGGCATTAAAAATGAAAGAGGAAATCTTTTTAATGTGGAGGTAGAAGAAAAATAGTGAGTTAAAAACCCTGAAGGGAGTTTATGGCAAATCTTGGCAAAAGGCACAGGTTGTCAGCTCCTGTTACGAAGACTTACTGAAAGAAAACAGAAGGAAGGTGGAGGAAGGAGGAGCAAAAGCAGATTGAGTTTGAAGAGAGGGAGGAGAGAGAGTGACTCAGCTGCTCTTCCTAAAGGCCTCCGGGAGGAAGAGACTGAAAAAACGGGATGAAGAGGCACAAAGAGGAGGGCTACGTGTACTTCCCCTGCTCTTGACTGTCATCTCAAATCTTCAAGCTGTGGAGTAAAAGAAAACTGGGATCTTGGATTACTCTTCAGGGGGGAAATGAGCCCAAAGCAGCAAACAAATGTCTTTAAAGGAAACATGAAAGATGAGCAATCAGTCTTTAGAAGAGATCATCATGCCATCAGAAAGCTCAGTCAGGGGCAGATTATAGCCATCTGACCTATTTTCTGGTTGGTTTTGAATTTTAAGGTAAAGCTATGAGTGATATATAACTATTCCAAGCCCGAGTAAAAAGTACACATGACCTGATCACGCATAAACTCAGAATTGGAAGTGCTGGGACTTTAAAAAGCGTGTCAAATAGACTGTGAAAGACTGTAAGGCTGAAACAAAACTAAAAAAATATATAAAAACCTCATCCATAGAAGACATGACCACAGAAACCCTGGTTTACAAATTATTCACAAGCTTTTTTCTTAAGTGTTCACATTGACACAAAGAAGTTGCCTCCTCACTGAGACAGTTGCCAGATCTTCTGAAAGTGGTCCGATGATGGTAGACTGAAGGTGAAAAGAAGTTTATGTATGTGTGTTTTGAAAAAAAGTAAGTGTAAAAAAAGCCTGTAGGGCTGTGTGTGAGGGAGATGACAGTCCGCTGTCACACAGGCCGACATCCTGTCTGGTTTATCCCAGTGTGTGTGATCAATGTTTCTTTTAGATGTAGAAGACCCCTCCACCATTGACAGGCTAGTGAAAACAGCAGCCTTACGCAACCCTTTCCCTGCAAGACTTTTCCAGGTTCCATTAGAAATTCATAACATTTCTCCATGTCCAGAATAGCTTGTCCCTTTCACCTTAAACTGTGCCGAACAACACATATGAGAAAGAGCACCTGTCAGAATTAGAAAATGCAACAGGAAGGCAATAAATGTTTATATATAAATATTCATGAATATAGCAGCATGTTGGGATATTTATAGCCACAAAGGTTTAAAGGTGGTATCTGTAGTGCCAAACACAACCCTGAAATCCTGAGACAGAAATTTGCATAATGTCCTTCAGAACTCAGGTAGTTCAGTGATCTCTATTGATCAAAATCTCCCTAAACGAAGGGGTGGGGGGAATGCTCAATTTTTCAAGTTATTTCAATGTAAAACTATTTCTGGTTGAATTTAGACCAGATCAGAAAGCTTCGAAACACAGTCTGTGATGTGCAATCTGATCACACTCATCTGGCCCGCTTGCATTCAGTTGCACACAGCTGCAGATCTGTTGGTCTGAACCAAAGAAATATAAAATAAAAAAATATATTTTTGCTTCGATAGTTTGTTAAATGAGCAGAAGAGAAAAATCTTAACTCATGAATAAGTCATACACAAACAAAATTTACATGTTGTTTTCTTTATTGCTTTTTCACAGTATTTTAATACCCAAACAGATTCAGAGCAAACAGTCTGATATTATTAAGTTGTTTTCATTTAAAAATAATTTTAAAAAAAGTACAACCATCTGTTTGATGTTGATATATAAGGTCGCTTGAAAATCAGCCGGTACAATAACTCCAAGACAAATAAAAAATAATACCACCGATAAAGGCTCACAGGAGCTCAGCACCCCCACAACTCATGCCGCAACTTTTGACAAACTCCCTGCAATATTGCTGTCGCTCTCTGCCTTAAGAAATGAACCGTTCACTCAAACATTGCAACACAATGTTTTACTCTTATAAAAAGATTTTAAACCAACGTGAAATCCTTTCGTTCTTCAAGAAGCTTAAACGTTTACTTTATATTTTCTTACAAATGCTTCACGTGTAGATTTTGAATTTGTGTGTAGAAGTTTCTTGGGATCAGACGTAAACTTTATCCAGGTATAAAAGGGGTTGAAAGAACAGGGTGAAATGACTGTGCAGATGACACCACATTCACAGAATGAAAACCATTTGAAAAAAAATTATAAGCAAAGTCTCCATCGTTTAGTTCCTTCTTGCTCCTACATTGAAGGAAAACGCTGACAGATAGGGGTCGGCATGAATCTCCATAGTTTATGATAGAGATAACACTGTGATGTATAGTAAGAGCAGGAAACAGGTGGAGGAAAAGCTGGAGAGGTGGAAGTTTGAACACTTAAACAGGATAAGTGGGTTTGTGACTGAGAGAGACTCATTTGAAAGCGAGGATTACAGGTGTAGAAAAAAAGGAGCTGGAGGATTTTAGAAGCGTAGACCCATCAGTATCTGGTGTGACATGTGATAGAAGAGTTTCAACTAAAATGAAAATATAAAAATGATGTAGAACGCAGTTGTGTTGTTTTGTCAAAAGCAGGATTCTCAAACTTTATTAGCAGGAAGGTGCTCAAAGGCAGACACCAGGAGAGCCCGGGCCACTTTGTTTATTACAAAACAACTTTTTAAATGTCTTTCTTTTTATTTTTAACACAAAGTAAGATATAAAGAAATAATATTAATTATAATAACAAATAAATCATATTTCTGCACTAAAAAAATATACTAATAGATATTAAAATATTCTTATGCTAGGAACGGCACCTTTGAATCAAAATGGTCTACTTCAGTTTGGTTTTTTTTTATATACTGTACATTGTTTTTCCAAGAGGCTTTACTTTTCAGCTTGATGCTTCCACAAGTTTGACAAATTTGTCTTCACAGCATTTCCGGGGTAGCCTCAAAAGGTGGCGCTATAGAAACACCACACCATGCCCCTGTAGCTGACCCCACTAAATCACAGTTTTAACATTCCCTCTGGAGGGGTAAGCAAAGTTTCTTAAGTTTTTAAGTTCTTGGAAATGAGTGATTTCAAATTTTATAATTACTATTAAGCCTAATTAGCCTTTCATTCTAACACCTTAAAATTAAAAGCACTAATGAGCACTGTGTGTGCAACAAACAGTATCCTCTCTCTCACTTATACACGCCCAGCAAACAAAAATCTCCAGTTAAATTGCTTAGTGAACTCTGGCCTCTTGGCACACCGACAGGGAAAGACTGAGAAACAGAAGTGGAATACTAAACACAACAACTAAATCCCAGATGTTTTAATCTGAGAAATGAAGTGTGGTGAGAAACATTGCATGATTAAACTGTAGTAATTATTTTCTCCATTGTCAATTTTTTTACTTTCAACATTTTGAAAAGCGACTCATAGCAAGTTGGTCGGGGTCCGAGTCCCATGTTGGCGCGAGGCTTAAAACACTGGCCTTTCTGTGTGTAGTTTGTACATTCTACCCATGCATGCGTGGGTTTTCTGCAGGCACGTCGGTTTTCTCGCACCTTTTAAAGACATGCATTTTAGGTCGATTGGCCATTACAAAATTGCCCCTAGGAATGAGTGCGTGTATGGCCCTGCTACAGACTGGCGACCTGTTCGCGGTGTACCCTGCCTCTCGCCTTTAATCAGCGGGGATAGGCTCCAGCAACCCCGTGACTCCATTAGGGAAGTAGGGTTGAGAAGACAAAAAGAAACATTTTGAAAAGCTTGCATATTCAAAAACAAAGAAATCAACAAAGACACTAATTTACGTTAGTGCAAAATTTTGGCTTTTATTCCATGTACAGAAATAGCTGTGAGTAATTGGAGGATTGAAATGTGAATAAAAAGACAAACAGCAATTAAAAGCCAAGATGAAAAGAAAGTGAAAACTGCACAGTTAAATCTCGTCACCCTGGTCCACTGATCTCCACTTTGAAAGAGTGATTTGATCAACTGATTATCTGATTTATGTTCAGCAGCTGAAAAGGAGATAAAAGTCTGCTTCAGATATCACAGTGAGATCTACGGAGCAAACAGAGGGCAGAATGTGCAGAGAAGAACTATGAAAGAACTAATACCATGGATGTTTGATTAACTTAGAATATTTACATAGGATTAGTTGGTGCAGAGATCGGCTGCCTAGTGAGAAGTTCGAGAGGAAGAGTAAACACTAAGAACTAAAAAATATGTAGAACTAAATCATGGTACACTTCATATTGATGCATCATCACCCAAGAAATGACTGACTGAGCAGTTCAGAGGTTAGGTGCTGTGAACATAGTCTGCTGTTGAGGATGACAGTACATTTGAGAAATTATTAATTAATCTAGAGCTTAATGTACTCTTATAGTGCCTCTGATAAAAACACCTTATGAATTTAATGGTTCACAACTAAAATGAGAATGGAGGAAAGTGAATCTGTCTGCATGAAAAGTGAAATATGATATTTATTTTTTGTACATACAACAAAAGCATTTCGTACATAAAACAGAATATTTTAACTGTTTTCAATAACGCTTTGCATGTCAAGTGTCTGTTTATCTTGCTGCTATTGTATTTGCATAATTTAAGAGAGCTGATAAAGTCTTCTCATGTGCAGGCCAGATTGTATAAAAGAAGTGTGTAATCTGATTGAACCCACAGGACACAGCTGGCTAAACACCGTACAGTAAGTTGTGACTGAATGGCTCAGCTGCTGGAAATGTGCTTAATAAACAACATAAACTGATACTATTTCACACAAAATGTAATAACATCTGTGGAAAATGTCAAAGCTGGATGATCTGTGACAGTAAATTTTTTGTTAAATGCAATTTTCTGCTGGTAAGATTGAGATTTTGATAACTAAGTACTTCTGAAAATATGAATAAAACATTATTGCAGTGAACAGAAACAGCTGCTGCCACCTGCTATGGGCGATGTGGTTTTGTACCATTTGAAGAAGTTGATCTTTTCTCAAAAAGATTTTTTGAGAGTCTAACACAACTCACTGCTTTTCAGGGTACAATAGTGGCAAAAAGTATTGAGAGGAGGGATTGTTGTATCTCCTACACCTTTTCAACTGCACTTAGAGAACCTTTGTTGTGGGTTGAGCACCATTGTGATATTACTTTTGCTATAGTGTGCGGAGGATGCAGGTTGTCCCAAATTTAAAGAAATACAGCTATAGAAATGCCCTTCATCCTGTTTTTCTTTTTTTGTTATTTTGTTTTTTATTGAACAAAATAAAAAGGGAGAACAGACAAAGAAGGTGGACAATTTTAAGTACTTGGGATCAACAGTCCAGAGCAATGGAGTGTGTGGAAATGAAGCGAAGAAGCGTGTGCAGGCAGGCTGGAACAGGTGGACAAAAGTATCAGGTGTGATGTGTGATAGAAGAGTTTCAACTAAAATAAAAGGAAAAGAGTACAAAACCGTGGTGAGACTGGTCATGCTGTTTGATCTCGAGACAGTGGCACTAAGGAACAGACAGGAAAAAGAGATGGAGGTGGTAGAGATGAAGATGCTATGGATCTCTGTGGGGGTGACCAGGATGGACAGCATCAGAGGAACAGCCCATGTTAGAGGTTTTGGAGATAAAGTCAGAGAGGCCAGACTGAGCCGGTTTGAACATGTGCAGAGAAGAGAGAGCGAGTACATCGGCAGAAAGATGCTGCATTTGGAACCACCAGGCAAGAGGCCTAGAGGAAGACCAAAAAGGAGGTTCATGGATACAGTGAAGGAAGACATAAAGATAGTAGGCGTGACAGAAGAAGATGCAGGAGCTAGAGTTAGATGGAAGAAACTGACTTGCTGTGGCGACCCCTAAAGGGAAATGCCGAAAGAAGAAGTTTTTTTAATGAACTTATATCCAAGATTTAAGCAATTCTTTCCAAGCTCGTGATAGAATAAATACTTAATAGGCAATTACCGATCGTTAGGACAGTATGGCAAATGGCAAACTGATGAGTTTGATGAATATGGGTTTGGGGATTGCCATGAGAACAAACTTATTCGACTTCATTGCGTTGAGACAAAAGTTTGTTAGAGGAAGAATTATGATGTGGGATTACTTTCAGTGTGTAAGTTTGCAATTACCCATCTTGGCAAGTGATCAAAAATTTCTATAAACACACTCCTTGGCCTTCAGTGCATCACCAAGTCATTCTAACAACAGTCTGTCTCTGCTGATTGGACATTTACATTTTGTATGACAGTCAGAATTGACTGGATTCAAAGCTATGAAAGAATTGTTCGGGAAGGAGACATCATTTTTACACATGGATTATCTCAAATGCCAAACAAACCTGAACTCTGTGCTTGAACTTGTACTTTTTGGAGAGGACTGTACCATGTACCAAATCCTAACAGATTTTTATGTAATTCCCTTATGCACATCCCTCTGACCTCCCTCTCCTTATGAGACAGTAAGGTTTAGTAAGACCTTATTCCATAAATCAAGTCTTTTTTATAGATACTGTCATCCTGTCATCTGCAAAAGCTGTAAACTCCATTTTTTTCAGTAATCCCTCTGTTTATTGATCCATATTGCAAAATGTTGCTTTATGGCTGTCCAGTTGCTGCATTTCAAGCTGCCAGCTGTCACAGCGTTATATAAAATGAAATGAGGCATAAAGTTTGAAAAGTATATCACTTCAGTAAGGTACCTGCTTCTTATCAAATGCTGCAGCTCTGTGTGGGAGCCACTTGGCACAAGTATCAATTTACATACAGCAAAGTTTAATACCTACAATTCACTCATATCAGGTGTTTGATGTTTCCATCGAACTGCAAAAAAGGGCGAAAAGATGACTCACTTAGTGTGGAAATGGGTGTTATCTCCCTCTATAAAGACGGAACAATCCCTCTGTTAATGCACAGAATATAATGCTGCATCACTCCCTTTACACACTGAACAAAAACATCATGAAGTTAAACGTCTGGCAAATGAAATTGTTCTTTGCTTTAATCTTTTTTTTATTTTACACAGGAGATATTGGAAACATAATTTTGAGTGTCTTCACAATTGTGTTAGCAAGCAACCAGATGAAGTATATTGGAACCAATCAGACAAACTACAGTATACTTGAGTTCACGTTATCAATATTTTTTTTTTTTTTACCACACAAATGTGGGCTCAGACAGAAGGAAAGACTAAGCGTGGATAAAAATGACAAATTACAAAAGTTCTGGGTTGTTTTTTTTGTTTTTTTTTACTGAAACTTAACCAGATTTCAACACGTTTTTTTTTTTTTTTTTTTAATACTTTATTAATCCCTCACGGGAAATTATTTTCACCTAACTAGTCAAGATACCTTGTTAATTGACTTTCAAGACATTTGCTAGAATGGCTTCTGTCATCCCCCCTATTGAATTATTTTAGACAGCAGGTACTACATCCTGCATGGAACCCCTTCTACGGGTAACAAGATCAGCTTGTCCATTATTATTACAATCATTCTTTCTTCATTCTTTCTTCACAAACACAGTGCCATTAAAGTTTAAACAAAAGAAAACACTGTGGGCTTGGATTCCCTATGGGGGCTATTTAAAGCTTACACATTTGAAAATTAAAGGAAAAATGTACTTTAATAGTCCAGATTAAGGTCACATTACATTTATTATGATAGCATTGGACTTGTCTCTGAGTGGGAGGATAGCCAACACACACAGGTCCATGATCGCTCCAGCTGGACATCTTAACTATAACAGCTGACATACCAGCATGCCTGCGGGTAGCGGACAATCACTCACCTGGAGCACATTGCCTCTCTCCTAGTCCCTTCTGCACTCCTTCCCTCTATTCAACATTTCCCTGCCGCTGAGCTCTCATTCCCCCACGAGCAGCGATGCCCTCCTCCTCCTCTCGCTGACCGTAGATGCATCACTGCTTTACTACCCTCATAAATACTCAGGAATTGAAAACAATAAACTTGTCCGGTCATCGGCAGCATTAAATTGAGGTAATGTCACTACTGAGCTAGGGTGACAGTTTTATGTGTATCTGAAGGATCAAAACGAGAAGGTAAGTGTGGGTGTATTAATGGACAAGACTAACAAGACTGGTTCAAGAATGCACACTAAGGGACACACCGACCTGTCAGCACACATTTCATTACTGGCATATAAATCTGTCAAATGAGGAGACTAAGTGGCATCTTGGGTACCATTAAGTGCTGTTGTATAATTGCTTTCAATTCAGTGCAATTTTTTACCTTATTTTTTTTCTACTGTAGCTGCTCTGAGAATGCGGAACTAATACAGGACTCAACACATAGAGGTGTACAAAGATCATTCAGAGTTAATGATTATTATCTGAAATCTCCATATTGATCATTTACGGATGTAGAATTTCTTTTCATCTATTATGGCTTCCAGATAAAGAAAAAAACAATACTCTCACTTTTTTCATGTTTGCAAAAGACAATGCTTTGCATCGGTTTTACAAATCTGTCTACATTAAAAGTAAACCTGATCTGTCCTTCCTTTGGTATATAAGCCATCCCAATACCTTCTTGCACACAACTGGACAGATGTTGTAGCATAAATTTATGCCTCTAAATTATTCAATCTAGTGTTTTTTTTCCTTTGGAGTAAATGAGAGGGGAGACAAAAGAAGTACATACAGTACATTTCAAGAGAATAAAAAAAAAATCTCCTTTGTACTTTGAGGCTAATTACCAGGCATAGTTTCAAGATGCTTTTTTTTCCTTTTAAATCACATTAACATCAGGTCATTCTATGTAACGATTTGTGATAAGGATTATTTATGTAGTACCTGTACAAACAACACAAATATACATACCTGAGTTAACAAAGAAAGCTTCCCAACAGAAAAGAACTGCAGTTGTTAATGTTCGGCTCACAGTGAGTCATTACAGATTCACATGCAATCAGTAAAAATAAAAAAAAATGAAAAACTGCATCAGCATTACCATTTTAAAATCCTCAATCAATAGAGATGAGGATTCACTATTTTTTTCATTAGGCCTTACACATAGTGGCCTTTTTTAAATGATCAAACTTAGAGTATTTTCAGATTATCTTTAGTGTAAGGTTTCTATCTAAAGAAAAGCAAAAAATGCACATGTCGTTTCTGTTATTGTTAAAAATAACAGAGTGACAGGAGGATAGGGTTGTAAAAAAGATCATCTTTTAGTGTAAAACATGTCTGTGCTATGGCACAGATACGGGTGTACACATCTTACTTTCTCAACCAAGGTTGTGCTATGAAGAATCAAGATGGAACTTAGAGAATCTATCTAACTAACCACTTATTCTGAAAGAAAATCCTTTCATTGAAAGCTTCTGGGTGGATCCACTGTCTTCAACATGAAAATTGTCTTATGTCCTCTAAATTTAACTCTTCATTTTTAGTTAGACTGTTCTTTAAGCTCTAAAAAAACAAAGTTGATTTCTAGAAGAATGGTATCAATCCTGTTCTGCTTATTTTGTTTTGATTTTAAAATGATTACTTCATATTTGACTGCTAACTCTCATTATGGTGTGCGGATAAAGTACCAACAGTAATTGAACATGAACCCTGAAAGCGTCAGAAAAGTTAAATATTTTTCTTTTTCCTCATGGGCTACAGTGAAAAAACTAGAAAATTACAACTGAGCTTGACTGGAGACTTGAGCTTAATGTTTGACCTTCTGCAAAACACCTTCCTACAACAGACCCACCTGCAGCCAGTCTACCGTCTTGGGGCTTGTGCCCTAATTGTAGAGAAAAATTCACTGTAACAGAACCAGGGCAGAACTTGTCTGCTACACTTGTCTGCTCTCCCATATGGAAGCATACATTTTATATCAACTTCTGTTTTTCTGGCACATCTGGAAATTGATCAAGACATCTGGCCGTCAGACAAACAACTGTTTTAATGAGCTGCTTCTTGTGAGTATCTCGTAGGCATTTTGTCACATAATTTTCTTAAAATATTCTTTCCCGTCATTATGTTACCATAAAGAAAACATTTTGCTCTTTTTTTTATTTTGATCCCAACTTTAGCTAAAACCAGCAGCATTGGGAAAATTAAACTGTTACTAAAATTTAAGAAGCTGCATAACTTGGTTGTTTATCCTGCAGACAAAAAATTTAACCACTATAATGAGAAAAAAAAATCCAACCTGTCCAGCAAAAAAACACAGAGAAACATCAACTTCAGGTAGCATCTCCAGGTTTCTGCTAACTGCCAACATTGCTTTTTTCCTTATCCTTGTTATTACAGGGTTTATAAAGTGGGTGAGCTGGAGGATGCAGCTGGGGTGAAAGAAGCCTGGGCTTCCCGTCTGAGGCTGTTGCCCCTGCGACCCGGCCCCGGATAAGCGGAAGACGAGGGAACGAAACTTTACTTGATATATCTAAATGTCGCACACGGTCTGTTTGCTCTTGTTTCTGCTCTGATCTTCAGTTAGGTGGCACTGTGCATAGAAAATGTAGGGACAGTAAGAAAGGAGTGGAGAGAGTAGATCAGCCAATCAGAGCTGACCTATTTGATTGAACGCTTTACTAGTGAATACTTGCGCAGAAATTAATAACTTACTCTTTACTTCCCCATGTCATTCTCCCTCATTTTGTTTAACTATTACAGTTAGACTGTAAGTAGAATGTAAAACTATCTCAACTTTAATCAGTGTGTACTCAACCATAAATATTTCTGTAACATATTTATGAGAACGCATGCTTTCTGCAAACGAACTTCTTCTCATTTTGTGCTTAATTTATTTTTATCTCTCAAAGCGCATTACTTCTGCTTACAAAGTTGCTGACTGATTATTGGGCAAAATTGAAAGCTTTAAGAGTATAACAATCGCCCATCAAGTAACCTGCAAGAAAGTCTGAGTTAATAAATGTCTTTAGACATCGATTAGCCATTTCTAAATGAGCTTACTGTTTCCTTCCGCTTTGGCCTTTTCAACAAAAAAGTAAAAAGAAAGTAGCTTCAATGATGCTTGAACTGCAAAGAAAATTGATCAAAGTTTTCTTTCACGTCCTCCAAAAGGTTAGTCTGATTAGCTAATTGTTCACAGAAACTTGGACGACTCTATCCCGTTTTAATGAAATGATTATCTCAGCTGCAAACTGCAAAGTCTGTCTTCTTTCCTTTAAAATTCACAAACTCAATACCTCCCACCAAACACAATGACGCTGGCAAACAAGTTGCCAATAGTAAACACTTAAACTGAAAACCAATTTTATAAAACTAAATTTGCATCTATTATGTTCCCAAATGAATGATGTCTCTAGTAAACCATCACACAAGGAAAAAAGTGAAATAGTTTATCAAGTCATCTCCATGCCACACTTTTCTGACTCCATCAGAAACTCATAGGGTCATTTGTGGTGAATTGTATCAACTTCTTTAAATAAAATGCACTAAACCTGTGATTGTTCTGCTGTCTGTATCAATTGAACACCACCCAATTAAACAGGGCAAGTATGCAGTGACACTGCAGTGTGGAAACCTTTGACAGAGCCACTGGCTGACTGCATGAATCAATACGCTAAAACAGCTGCCTGCGGCTGAAAGATGGGGGAGTCTGACACACTCTAGGCATCGGTTCAAGTTGTTCCCTGTCAACTTTCTTTGAGGCACAAGTGGCTCGTTCATTTTTGAGAATAGCCATGGGATACAGTTCATCATCATCTTTTCCTCTGACTTTGTTGTGCTCTACACAAAGACATTGCTGCCATATATTTGTATTTACCTCAGTATTACAGCCTACAACTGCATTTCTTTGATTAATCATTCTTTTTTTTCCCCCCAGAGCTCCCGCTATAAACTATGCATGCACCAGTAAAAGCAGAAACAGAGTTTGAAGACATCGCAGCAAAAACGAGCTGAGGCTTATAAATGCCATGCGGAGGACAGGCACCAAGCTTCTCACACCAAGATGACGGTAGCAATCGATCAAAGGCTGCCTTATCCTTCCTGCTCACCATTTAGATCATTAAAAACTAATTGAGAACTGGTAACCATACACACACAGTCACAGACAGAAATGCTGTGCTTGCATGACCACACAAGGATGACAGCGGAAAAGAACAGGCAGCATGAGGTAACGAGAGCTGATGTCCATCTGAGTTAAAGAGCAAATCGATCAGCAAGGATTGCACCATCACTGTGCAAAGCAAAGCTGGAGACAATCACAGGTTGAATCTCACTCATCAGGTAGACATTTGGCTGACAATGAAAATGATGAAAAGACAGATATGACCAAAGATAAACAGCAGGTGAATCATGCGTTTCTTTGAGTGGCCATGCATTTCAGACAGCATAACAGGAGTGTGTTGATGTATGCAAGAAAGGACGGGAAGTTGACTCACCCAGGACTAGAACTTGCTCTCTGCCCCTTCTACATCTACCAGCTGGAAGATACTCTGGTCACTTGTAGCCGCTGTGTTTCTGGATGCAGCTCTTCCACAGCTTCCTCTTCTTCTTCCTCAAACAGCAGCAACAGCAGCTGGATTGGAGAGCATTCACTCACCTCCCCCCTCCACTGTCTCTCCTCTTCACTGCTGATGAATTATATACCACCACCAAAACGAGGTCTCCGGCTCTCCCCTCTCCTCCTCTTTGCGCTAAGAAAGCAGCAGGAGCTCAAACAGGCTCCCGGCTTTGTGTTTGGGGGAGGCAGTGAGATCTTCAGCCGGCAGGCAGCTCGGGCTGATATTGCTCTGGCTATGGGGTTGCATGTGGATGGGTGTGCTGGCATTTGTGTGTAAGTGATTTAGAGCGTGGTGTGCGTTAGTTTGAAAGAGGACCCGGCTGCTGTTCATTGGGGCTCATCCGCGCCGCTGCCGATCTCTCTTTCTGCCGTTCACTGGCTGACTTGTGTGCTGCATTCAAATCCTGTGGGAGAAAATAAAAGATGAACAGTGTGCATCACCATTCCACCCACTTCAATTTTAAGTGAGTGGGTATGCTTACTGTTGTTCAGCTTGAAAAGCAGAATATGTATGGAAACAGGAGGTGGATTTAGATGATATTTCTCTAAAAAAAAAAAAAAAAAAAAAAAGCAGGAAAGAGAGGGATGGTCTAACAATTTGTATCTTGGAAAATAACTAAACGCAAAGTCTGCAAACAACTTTGAACTGAAAGGATGATTGAGAGACCCATAATCCTGCATCATGGCAAAATGATATTAGCGTCACCAAAAAAAGAAAATCAAACCACTTCAACCTTTCCTTCCAAAGACTGTGCAATTGGAATGTTACAACTTGAGCATGGTTTTTCCATAAAATATATGCACACTAAGCAGATTAGTCCATCTAAATTGCCCGTTGCTTAGAGTGCCCTGTGTCTCTGTGGTTTTGTGACAGACTGGCAAACTGTACAGAATGTTTGCTACCATTGGCCTGGCAACTTAATGGGACATGCTCTTCCAAAACTACAAAATGGATAATAAACTCCAAAATTGACCTGAAAATATCCGCCTCAATAAGTTAAATATTTATATGCAGCGGTCCTCATGGCGTAGTGTTAAGTTATCAACCTGTTCAAAACTGCCGTTTTTGGGTTAAGTCCATGAAAAATGTGTAAATAAACAACTTGATGAATTTCTTCAGTACAACAAATGCTTAGATGTGAAATTTCTTCTTTCAAGGTGACAAAAGAAATCTGTCTAAATACCGACAGAGAGAAATACCTCAGTCTTAAAGGTGCTTGATCTTCAGATCTGAACATAGTGAGCACAGTGGCCTCACAGCAAGAAAGTTGGTGGTTTGAGTCCTGGAGTGGGGGCGAAGGTTTTAACACTGGCCTTTCTGTGTGGAGTTTGTATGTTCTCTCTGTGTATGCATGGGTTTTCTCCGGGTACTTCGTTTTCCTCCCACCCTTCAAAAATATACATGTAAGGTTGATTAGCCACAATGCAATTCCGCCTAGGAATTTTCAATCAATCAGGTTGAAAATGAAGTAGACGTGTCTCGATCAACAACTTTGTTGCCTTTTCTACGATGGATCACTCTTGGCTGAATGAGGGATTACACAGATTTGTTGGAAGAAAGAAGTCTGTTTCTTTGTCTCAGATTGTCTTATCTTTACAGACAACTTCTTCAGAGCTTTAATACACCAACGCACATAAAGAACAAAGGAAGCTGAAGCTGCATCGATCGGTTTCACAAGGCAGTGTACTCTGAACCAATCAGTTTCAAGCTTGTGACTGAGAAAAACAGAAGTCCTTCAATAAACACATAATGTTCCCCAACTCAATCAGACTACACAACCTACAATCAATAAAAACTATGGAACAATAAGAGCTTACCATGTTCTCCCTATCACTATACTACAGCATTGTGCATCCCAGAAAATGTTAATCTCCCAAGGCTACGTCTTGAAGCTCAAAACTAGACAAGAGATGCAAGGTGTACTAGGTCTTTCTCAGGGTTCTGTCCAGTTCGACCTGCCTTGTATGCCTAACTTTACATTACTGAAGCTGAAAGAGTAAAATTAGACTTTCACTTTAGCCAGCTATGCATGGAATTAGTTTTACCAAAGTTTTTTCTTGGAATATTTCTTTCCACTGATCTTATTTTCACGGAAAAATTGCTAATTGACTCTTAGACAATAAAGAGTAAACGCATTTTAAATTGTTTCAAAACTCATCAAACAGCACGAGATTTCATTATTGTGATATTTGACCTCTGTCTTTTTTCTCCCTCTTTCTTTACACCTTCCTGCACACATTGTCATGAGAGGTTGTGCATGTGTGTGTTTGTGTCAGGGATAATTAGGTTTGCCATATGAGCTTCTTGTTCATGATCAAATTTTGGGAGTTCAATAGACTGTTGTATAGAAACAAGATCCACCCTTGTTAGAGTCATGTTGCATAGCTGTCTTTATCTGCAAACTGCTGCTTGCTGATGGCAACATGTTACAGAAGAAGCGAAACTAAACTGGAAATCTGCATTGTAATAGTAATGTCACAAACATTGCACTCCAACCTATTACACTAACCTAGTAATATCTGTCAAATTTAGAAGATGGGAAAGGATTGCCAGGTGGATAAAATTGAATTAAATGAATGTAACAGGAATGATAGCTTATCATCTGTTGGTTACAGATCTACACTACCACATACTAAATGTCAGTGTCACTAAGGCTGAAACATGATGACATTCACAAGGAGACATTGTGCAATAAAATGCAATTCCATTTTCCAAATCACTCATTTTGACCAATCTGACTGAGCATTTTCTTGTCACATTTAAAGAGAAAAACTGAATTAGAGCATTGGGCGGAGCAGGAGTGTCATATTCCTGTAAAAATAAAAGCTGTACTTTTTTTCATCCCATCTGCAGTCAATGCTGCTTGTTCTGAGGAGCCACAGTCGAGCTCTTCTAAACTTGTTTCATCTGTATTTCAATCCCCTCATGCTAAAGCATTACAATCTTTCTGTAGACTGAATCATAACCCCCGTAGCTTATTGCCGTTTTAAGAGCTTTCTCCTTTGCTGTGGGCTGGAGTGTATGACCTTCCTGGGTGAAAATTCACAACACTAACATTTCTTTGTGAGATTTGGTGAATGCTTTGATGTGTGGTAGATGTGTCACCTATCTGAAAGCTCTGTAGCAGCTTTACCATGATAAAAGGCAACAAAATAATCACTAAATCTGCCATATGGTTTATTCCACAATCGCAATACAGGTGAGGTTGATTCTGCTCTAGGCTCCTGAAGCCTTTCTGGTTGAATGTTTATGACAGTTTCTGCACCATTGAGATATTGAGAAGGTGAGTGGAGGTAAATAAGGAATGCATAAAACATGAAGCTGCTGTACCTGCATGCTGTGAAGGAACTGCACCTTCAGGACTTCACTCTCATTTGTCAAATTGAAAGAGCCGTTTATAGAAATCGGTCAAACAGCCCAGGCATTCAAATCAGCACAGACCACAGTTACACAGAAAATGAAGAAAAAACCCCTCAGATATGAATCAATTGAGAAAAATTACTTGTTATGTTATCAGGTTGCATAAGCATTCCAACATCTTTACCAGATACCAGCAGCAATGCTAATGCGAACAAATATTCCTGAATATGAAAGGACTGTAATGAAAGATTATGGAAATTATGGATAAAGGTGCAAAGCTGCTCAGCAGGTATTTTGCATTAATTAGTTTTACATCCAACCATCTCAGAAAACTGTTTTGTTAAAATCACAAATAAATGCCGTCCTGTTCGGATGACTAAATCAATAATTAAAAAACAAACAAACAAAAAAAAAAACCAATTAGCTTTAGAATTTTACAAAGATAAACATTTATTTGCAATAACATTTGTTGGAATTCAAGAAAGGTTCTTCAGCAAACAAATAATCAAAAGAAACATCAATTTTCCCACTATGCATTGTGTATCCATATTCTGCTAATTTAAAACATACAATCTAATTTTATTAGATCAGGCTGGAACAGGTGGACAAAAGTATCAGGTGTGATGTGTGATAGAAGAGTTTCAGCTAAAATAAAAGGAAAAGAGTACTAAACCGTGGTGAGACTGACCATGCTGTTCGATCTCGAGACAGTGGCACTAAGGAACAGACAGGAAAAAGAGATGGAGGTGGTAGAGATGAAGATGCTACGGATCTCTGTGGGGGTGACCAGGATGGACAGCATCAGAGGAACAGCCCATGTTAGAGGTTTTGGAGATAAAGTCAGAGAGGCCAGACTGAGATGGTTTGAACATGTGCAGAAAAGAGAGAGTGAGTACATCGGCAGAAAGATGCTGCATTTGGAACCACCAGGCAAGAGGGCTAGAGGAAGACCAAAGAGGAGGTTCATGGGTACAGTGAAGGAAGACATGAAGATAGTTGGCATGACAGAAGAAAATGCAGAAGATAGGGTTAGATGGAATAAACTGACTTGATGTGGCGACCCCTGAAAGGAAATGCCGAAAGAGGAAGAAGAATCTAATGGATATGATGGAACATTCTATGATACACGCCTCACTATGAATAAAATGTTTGAGGAGAACTTATGGAATGATTGAGTGAAACTAAGAGCGAAGTGATAGATTTAGATTTGTTTTTGTTCATGCAACGATGAAAAAATTGAATACAGAACTTAGACTGCTCTTTTGACAAAAGCGACACTTCCTCAGCTGAAGTTGTGAAGAATCAAAGAATCTTCATATTTTCAAAGTTAGTGCAAACCTTTGAATTCAAAATAAACCCCTTTTTAAGTTTTTGGCCCTTCATTCATATTATGAAAGTTATTAAAAAAATCTGCAAAACTAAAAGGATAGCAGAGCACTGGATATAGTCTGGTGGGGAAATTAAAGAGTGGAAAACGAAATAGAACACTAAAAATAGACCTCCAAATAGAAGCTAAAACCATTAATATATACAATCAAATATTTACAAAGAAACTAAAAGAGACAAGCACAAAGGCAAAAATGAGACTAAAACTCCCACGAGACCAGTATATGCCGTACCAACGCTCTGAAGATGGTGGATCAGAATGAGGTGTCATATTTGTGTCATACCTGCTGTGCAGACACACACGTGTGCATTCTGTTTTGTGGTGTAGCATTTCCTGCTGAGCCTGTCAGCCTGATGTTAGACTGTGCAGACAAGAACTTTTGAATGACCATGACCAAAAGGCCGCATGGGAATATACAGTATTTCTGCTCAGCAAGCGGGTTGGCCTCAGACTGCCGAGATTATTACGATCACAAGTGGGACATTCAAGCCACAAATAGTGGAGACATAAAGGTAACAAGTTATGTCGCAATCTGCATAAATATACACAGTCACATGTCATGACACAGTTCCACGTCATACACAGTCACATTCATTCAGATGACAGAGCGTGTAAACAGCCTGGTGGGAGTCCATATTTGCCCTCTTTGCCGGCGTTTGATGGAGCGAACTTCACGTACTGGTTTGTACCCTATATAACCGCATTAAGTTTGAGGATAAACTTCCAAGATGATGTGATAATGATAAGTATAGATTACTCAGATACAGCCAGGAAGAGCCAGGGTGAGTAACGCTGGGTTTTCGCTATATCAGTGTGTATGTACACTGACTGGATGACCCAAACCGTGGGCTTATAAAATGGGTGGTGACTCACTGGGGCTCAGCTAAAACAAGAAAAAAGAATCAAAGTGAAATGAAAAGAACAGAGGCTTGCATGATGGAGGCTCCACAAAGAAGACAGGGAAAAAGATGATTTATGGAGAGTCCCAAAACTCAAACAGAGAGGAAATTACTGAGTTGAAAAAAACTGAAGCAGACTGTTTTTTCCCAGTCAGATGACAGTAAGTGAGGCAAGGATGAAGGAGTGAATAGGGAAGGGATAGAGTAAAAGAGGAAGAGGAGGAAACCCCATGGGGGTACTCCGGGAAGAAGCACAGAGGAACAGAAGAAACAGCTTGGAGGAACTCTGGAGACTGAAGACAAACATTAAAAAATTCCTTTTGGTTGTGTACTGAACACCATATTTGCCCAAGTAAATAGAGCGAACTACGATGTTCTGTGGATGTGTGTGCATGATTAACCACTTCTTTTTTTAAAACTGTGTTTACAGACACAAACCCCCAAAAATAGTATTAGGTGGCAGGCTCCATAACGCTCTAACTTTATGCTTTATATCAATTTCCTGGAAAAACAAAAATCACACCAGTCAGAGCTACAAAAGGTGTTCGGCTCAGCCTCTTCATTTAGGAACAAACTGGATTTTTCTGTCCCTCTCTTCAGTGCAGCTCAACTTTATATTAAGTAATCCATGTAGTGCTCTTAACCTGCTGATGTTTTTAATTAAGTGAATCTGATGAAGTAGAGCCAAATTGAGAAAATTTGGTTGTATGGGAAGAAAAGAATAGTCATATAGTACTGTATCTACACAATTGAAACCACACTCAAACTTACCAGTGCAAATGATTCTTTGAGAATAGTTTGATCAAATTTACGAGTAAAACGAGTCAATTCTCCTCTTAGTGTTCTTGTTGAGAAAGAAACTTTCTCAATATGTACAGTATGACAGGGTAAATACATTTCTAGAAGTGTCCAAAAAAGTCAAGTCTTTTCTTGTGCTTTTACACTGCATTTTGCTCAAAAACATTGTACACAAATTATTTAAGCTCATTAAAACCTTTAAACGGGTAAAAGGTTTTTACCTTGATAACTCTAAGTGTGTACAGGCTGGCTGGAATGGGTGGAGAAAAGTATCAGGTGTGATGTGTGACAGAAGAGTTTCAGCTACAATGAAAGGGAAAGTGTACAAAACCGTTGTGAGACCCACGATGCTGTTTGGTCTAGAAACAGTAGCACTGAAGAAAAGACAGGAAGCAGAGATGGAGGTAGCAGAGATGAAGAGGCTGAGGATCTCTCTGGGAGTGACCAGGATGGACAGGATTAGAAATGAGTACATTAGGGGAACAGCACATGTTAGAGGTTTTTGGGATAAAGTTCGAGAGGCCAGACTGAGATGGTTTGGACATGTGCAGAGGAGAGGGAGTACATAGGAAGAAGGATGCTGGATTTTGAACCACCAGGAAAGAGGACTAGAGGAAGGCCAAAGAGGAGATTCATGGACGCAGTGAAGGAAGACATGAAGATAGTTGGTGTGACCGAAGAGGATACAGCAGATAGGGTTACATGGAAGAAACTGACTTGCTGTGGCGACCCCTGAAGGGAAATGCCGAAAGAAGAAGAAGACTCTGAACGAGCGTACACGCGTTTGAACAAACAGAAAACCGGTAAACTTCCACAAAGTTGTTCACTTCTCAAATAATCTTGCTTTTTCTAATGATTTCAAACGTGAGTCGCCACGGACGCTTTCGGTCATTTTTGCTCAATAATTAGTGCGGCCGACTTCAGGCGCTATACCCTGTAAAAGTTTAAACAAAGGCAAAGAAATGCTTGTGAATGTCCAGTGATATGAATAAGTTGGAAACTTGACCATTTTTTTTTTTACAGAATACTCAGCATAAAAGAAATGCCAAAAAAAAACACTACAGATGCAGTATTTGCCTTGAGGATGCTGATTGAGAAGTATAGGGAAGGTCAGCCAGAGCTGCACTGTGTCTTTGTAGATCCAGAAAAAGCGTATGACAGGGTACCTAGAGAAGAACTATGGTATTGTATGAGGAAGTCTGGTGTGAAGTATATTAGAGTGGTTCAGGACATGTATGAGGACTGTTGGACAGTGGTGAGGTGTGCTGTAGGTGAGACAGAGGAGTTCAGTGTGGGGGTGGGACTGCATCGGGGATCTGCTCTGAGTCCTTTGCTGTTTGCTATGGTGATGGACAGGCTGACAGACGAGGTTAGACAGGAATCCCCATGGACAATGATGTTTGCAGATGACATTGTGATCTGTAGTGAGAGGAGGGAAGAGGTGGAGGAAGAGCTGGAGAGGTGGAGGTTTGAAAGAAGAGGAATGAAGATTAGTCAGAGTAAGACAGAGTACATGTGTGTGAATGAGCGGGATCCAAATGGAAAAGTGAGGTTACAGGGAGAAGAAATAAAGAAGGGGGAAGTTTTTTAGTACTTAGGATCAACAGTCTAGAGCAATGGAGAGTGTGGAAAAAAGGTGAAGAAGCGTGTGCAGACAGGCTGGAACGGGTGGTGGAAAGTAATTGGTGTTATATGTGACAGAAGAGTTTCAGCTAAAATGAAAGAAAAAGTATACAAAACCGTGGTGAGACCGGCCATGCTGTTTAGTCTAGAGCCAGTGGCACTGAGGAAAAGACAGGAAACAGAGATGGAGGTGGCAGAAATGAAGATGCTGAGGATCTCTCTTTGAGTGACCAGGATGAACAGGATCAGAAATGAGTATATCAGGAGAACAGCCCATGTTAGAGGTTTTGGAGATAAAGTTAGAAAGGCCAGACTGAGATGGTTTGGAAATGTGCAGAGAAGAGAGAGTGAGTACATCGGCAGAAGGATGCTGGGTTTGGAACCACCAGGAAAGAGAACTAGAGGAAGACCAAAGAGGAGGTTCATGGACGCAGTGAAGGAAGACATGAAGATAGTTGGCGTAAGCAAAGAGGATTCAGCAGATAGGGTTAGATGGAAGAAACTGACCAGCTGTGGCGACCCCTTAAGAGAAATGCCGAAAGAAGAAGTAGAAGGAGAAGACTCAGCAAAAATTAAACCTTACAAATGTTTTTATTCATTTAGTAAATACATTTGTCCAGACAAATGCAGCCTAATATCTCCAGCAGATGTTCAGTAGTAATAATTATTATTAAAATACCTTTGAAGAACATTAGGGAAATGCTGGTGTCTCAGGAATATTGAATGATTTTTAAGCCTAGAAAGAGGAGATATACACAAAACAAGGAGCACAACTGAAATGAAAATGTGTAGGTGGTATTTGCATTCTTGCAGTCTTAACCTTTAAAAAGCACTTCCTTAAAGTACTTGCAAATTCATCATTACAACCACAGAAAACGGAGGTAATGTGATTAAAACACGGTTAGTGAAACTCCTAAAGTGGTCCATGTTTAAAGTTTCCTCTTCATCTGTTTCAATGAAATATATGGTCCTTTAAAGGAAGGTGGAGGGACTCGTCTGTGTTTTTATGACTTCATGTAGTCACTTGCAGATGGTTCATTCATGCCTTATGAAGTGAGGTGTTAAAATACAACCACAAGCGCTCGAAGAGTTAAAACCACAAGTAGACATGCTGTACATTTCAAACTCCCCGACTACTTTGACTAACAGAAAAGAACATTTGTGCAAACTTTAATTAAACTATTCAAATAAAGACATAAATCTGATTGATTTTGCAGTGTTTAAACAACAATTTATCTGCGAAAAAGATGAGAAATTTATCTTTAAAAAGATTTAACAAAAGCAAACTACAAAAGAAAGCTGTTCAAACAAGAATTTCTTAGTGATCGACTCAATTCAGTTTTCAGCTTAACAGAAAAGGTGCGTGAATATGTCTATGTTTAAAATTCACAGTCACTCTTAATCAGTAGGAGGGAGATCCAGTTAGACACGCCAAGGATTTAGATTACAAACTATTGTCACAGCATTGCTACAGACATGTGTAAACAATGTTTGCAGTTGTATAATGTTCAGGAGTCTATAACCAGCCCAGGAATGGGGAGTTGGGTTAAGCCGCTGCAATTTTATCTGACTGGTCAAGATTAGATTTTAAAACAGAGATCACACATGTCCAGCTTTTTTAACAGTTAAGAAATGAATTTGGGCCTACTGATCAGGACAGAGACTGTGGACTTAGTGTTTTTTTGTTAGGTTAGTGTCAACCCTCCTACACGCTTTACTTGAGTGACGTTCCCTTTTCCGTGTTGAGGGTCAGTGCCTCCAGAAAGTGATGTGAAATAGCGCTGCACACATCGCTGCGTTACATGAATAACCCCGGCAGCTTCCTGCCCATACCAGGGACACATGGGGCATCTCATCACCCATGGTAACAGCAGGGAGGGAAACCAAGGGACTCACATGCCCGCATTTGTGACATATTTTTCATTAAATACAGACAGGCAAATATCATATTTCTTTCATTTTCCTTGCCGAGCGAGCAGTGACAGAGTTTGACTGATCCAGAGTCATGCAGGCTGCTTCAATGAAATGTTGAATTATTGAGCGGTTTTGCAAAAGTAGCAGGTGATGCAGCTAAAAGCATACGACCATGACTACAGACGTGTATGAATTCATTAATTAAACCAGAGCTGCATGAGTATAAATTCCCCTGCTGGTTTAGCTAATTAAATGACAGCTATTATTTACAACGCAGTCATAAAGACAGATTAATGTCTAATCTTATTCTCAAATAGAGAAAAGAGATTTAAAAAGTGGAAATTGGTATCAAAGGAATTGAATAACCTAAATAAAAGGTTGTATTGTTACACTCTCGGGGGTATAAAGGAAGTAAAATAGTAGGTAGAACATGCAGTCAGAGGGTGGTGTGAAACCACTCAGATCATCCATCAAAGAAAAGCTTTCAGTCCCGAACGAGCTGAGGCAGCAAACGAAGGCACAGGTGAAAAATCAGTCACAAATCTGCGTATCAGTACAGCTGAGGTTTGCAGAAGTTAAATAGACGAGATGAAGCAGAACAGCTGCAGTAAAACATAGCAGCTGCAGGAACGTAGCAGCGTAAACAGACTGCATACAAAGCATGTTAAATCAAATTTGCTTATCGATGTCAAAAGTTATTTGTCTGGTTTTGTAATGAACTGGCAGTTTCAAGTCATCAGGCGTGTTGCTCTTTTACAACTTTGATCTACATCATGAGTGTCCAAGTCAATCTCTAATGAACCAAAATGTAAAATTGGGACAAAGTCGCAGGCCAATATTAATATTTCTTAAAAAAAAATTTCATTTGATGGAACAATCTTTTATATGAAAACAAAAGTTTTGATTAAAAACTGAAAATGGAGCAAATATTAGGCCATTATAATATTTGTCAAGAGAAAAAAAGAGGGTTCTGTTGATTGATGCGCCAAATTTCTAGTATTTGTATTTGTAGTATTAGCGCTGCAGGCTTTGAAATACGTGAGTTTCCTCTATTGGGATACTTTCACAAGCCAAACAATGGCGCTGCAGGCTATATCTGGCCTATGTGCGAGTATTTGACAACTAAAATCATCATTGTTCTGATTGAAACAAACATGCTTGCAGAAAATCGCAAATTATTTTGAGTTTGAATTAGCGTGGAAGAGTGTATTTATTTCTTCTTTATTATTTGACATTTTAAGAAGAAAAAGTGCAACACTTATTTCCTATGAAACTGCAAGCTACTGTCTTTAGGAAAAGTATAAAACCAAAAAGACCTAAGAAGAATTTGAGTGGTGTCTTCTGGTACTCATCACCTCCAGGAAGTGAATATTAAAGGTTGGAGTTGGCAGGGGAAGTACTGAATGTAAATCAAGTGTTGCCTATAGACTGTAATTTTCCACATGCCAGTTTTATTCAGCGTCTGTACCTTTGGCCCACTGACCTTTGCTTTTCCCCTCTCTCACTTTTTCTAAGCATGTAGAATTGAAATGCTTGGCCTTGTCTGAATGCAAATTCAAACGATTCAGTAGTAATATTTTCACCATCTGCTACTAATGATACAGGAGGGATGCAACACTCCACCTCTGCAACACACACCATCCAATAATAACTGTGTCCCATCAGCATACTGTTTCTTCAAGCATTTTCTGATGAAAGACTAAGCAACTTAATTCTCATTCTTTCCATGTGTTAAATATCCAGCTTGAACTGGTGACCTGCCCACGGTGTACCTTGCCTTTCCACTGCGTAATAAAGGGGCTGCAACACCTGGAGCCACCTTGAAGTGGATAAAGAGATCAAGAATGAGGAAAAAAAATGTCAGTCACCTTCTGAACCGTCTATCCCTTATGGAGTTGCAGGGGGTGCCAAAGCACATCCCAGCTAATTTGAGGCGAGGGGCAGGGTACACCCCAAACAGGTCACCAGACTGTCGCAAGGACACACACACACACACACACACACACACACACACACACACACACACGGGCAATCATGTAGCGGTCAATCAACTTAGCATGCATGTGTTTAGAGGGTGGGAAGAAACCGGAGTACCCAGAGAAAACCAACACATACACGGGGAGAACATGCAAACTCCACACAGAAAGGCCAGTGTTCCAAGCCTCGTCCCCACTTGGAACTTAAATTCACAAGCTTCTTGCTGTAAGGCCATTTTTCACTTGACATGCCTTAATGTTTTTTCCTCCAAATAGCCGTAACTATAATGTTAGGACTCACAAAAAATATCTTGACAAAAAAGGAAATAAATATTTTCCGAAAGAAAACAAGAAATTATTGTGAACTCACAACAGCATTTTTTTTTTGGAAGTGTGAAATATCTGGTTGATTAATTGTTGCTGCGGGTCCAACATAGTAAAAACAGAAGTTGTTGCAAAAAAATATTGTGAGCTCAGTTGATGAACAGCTTACACAGTCTAAGGCGTAAGCATAAGATGCCCTGTAGCTTAACTTCAATTCTTTAAAACAAACAGGAGAAGTCAACTCTTTCATACAGAAGATAAAATGACCCAATATGCAGATCCCTTTCCAAAAAAGCCATGAGGGGAACAGGGTCTAAGAACGTGGGTTGTTATTATGCAGAAAGTGAGACTTGAACTTGACCACGAGCCATCTCACTCTCACCTGTGTGTCTTCAGAGGAGCAAAGAGGCAATAAAAAGTTCAGCCAAGCTCTTGATCCACCGCCTGAAACAATACTGGCCAACATTGGGCTGGAAGCCAGTGTCCTAGCAAAGGGCGCATTGTGTGTGTGCTGTCTGGCAGCCGATGTGCGACCTTTGTGTTTCCCTTCAAGAGCAAGGACATAAACAGACACAGGCGACATTTGGCTGTTTAAGGTTGTGTGTTTGTGAAAAAGCCATCAGGCAATATGTTGGTAATTTTAAATGAGTAAACATGAAGAACGGAATTGTAGACTACTTTTTTTTTTTTAATTTTGCGTGCTGGTGCACATTCAGATGGAGCCATCTGTTCTAGTCTACACACATAACAACTTTTGTCAGTTTCAACACTATATCTGTGTCTTCAACTTTAGATACAAAAATAAACCAGTAAAAATACAAAAATGCTGATAAATACATGCAAGAGTTTTTGCTAAATACAGAAACTTAATTAGATAACGTGTTTCTTTCCAAAGGCTGAAAGAACAAATTTATCCTCTTGTGGGTAAAATGTGAGAAGCAGTAAATTTATTCAAACACAAAGTTCACTCCAAAAAAGTTTTTTTTTAAACAAACATTAATGACAGGATTTTTTCAGTTGTCAGTTACAGAAGCATACTCTCTTTATTCTATTCCCATCTCCTCACCAATTTCTTAATTTAATCTCATTATAAAATCCATCTATTAGATTTACAATCCAAATAAATACACCCTCCAAGTTCACTGAGAGACTGGCGGAGGCTCGAGGAGTCACTGACAATAAAATTGTGTCACAGAAACAGCAAGTAATACCTCTTTGAAGGCCAGGAAGAAGCCAAAGGAAATAAGAAATATTAGGACAGAGACTCAGAGAGAAACTAAAGGAAAAAAAAGAAAAATCTTGGCCTGTTGTGTAAAAAGCAGCTGTGACTGAGGAACAGTGTGGAAAATGTGATCACAGCTCCAATTGGAGGCTGTCAGGGGTAAATAAGAAGTCTGTGGCTGGAAGGCATGGATGGGAGGATTACAGAGTCCCACTATGTTGCAGCTCATTTCCATCTTTACTACAAAAAAAAAAAACGAGTGATACAGAACTACTCAGTGCCAACAGGCAGAAGGATAAGCCAACAAACATCCATAGAGCTGCTACACAAAACCACAACTACACTGTGGTGAACACTAGTGAGTCAGTTGTGGATTATAATGAGAATTCAATGACTTCTTTTTCTCCCCCCAGAATATCTGCAGCAGATTCATTTCACTCTTCAACTTCTTAACCACACACACAAAAAAAAATGCCTTCAAATGAAATGCGAAATATGCAGCTGGATGTCTGAGGGGATTCTGGAAGCTTGGTCACGGGGATATGAGGCAGTAAGTTGGAAATCATAAGCAGATTTTAAAAGGAAAGAAAGCTAATTTAAGATAGACTTTAGCCTCAACTCTCAGCAGATCTCTGGCATGGATCGACCGAATTAGGTCAAGTATATTTGCACAAATTCAAACTAACTGAGAGGATCAGTTGTTGTATCTACTCTTTAACAAACAGGTTACTGAACATTTCAGATTTACAGAAAGGCTTCCTACATGGAAAAAATAACATCAGAAAATATTGAAAAACAGTTTGCCAACTCGCCCCTTACCCAAAACTATAAAAATGTGATACAAGTGCGCTAGTGCTGCCCATATCTGATCAGCAAATTTACACAATAGCCTCCCACGTTGTATGCAGATTGAAGCGGTGGAGAGGCTGGTGGGTGGATTAGAAAGCTCTGGGGTCATGTCTCGCTTTTACTGTGGTTTGCAGCCAGTTTTAACAGACAAGACAGATTCAAATCACTGCCGATGATACAAGCAAATGAAGCAGAGCAGATTGAATAAAAACCAATTAGCTGTGGACAAAAGGAGACATTTTCCACCCGAGCATTGCTGAACTGAAGAAGTATCTGTTATCAGTAAGTGTACATTTCAGAAATTTGATTTAGGTTTTTAAAAGAATGGAGCGATAACGTGCTTCTTTAGTGCAACATGATGTGACGCATCGGCAGATGTGTATAAATAGTTATGCATAGCACATCCAGTACAACAGGAGGCATGTCTTAAAATACACGGTGAACAATATGTATTTAAATCCCACACAAAAGCTTGGGAGAAGTATTTGTGACAGGCTGATATTTCTTGCTGACCTTTGCTCTGCTTTTCTTTAAGCTTTTTAGAGCTCAGACCACAACAGCCGATTACACCGGGCAGCAGTTTATTAAACCTGAGCTCTGTAACACACACAGCGGCAAATGTCAGAATGTGCAACCAGAGATAGAGAGAATACTGGGAACAATGGTGGGGGGTGTAAAAGAAACATGGAAAAAAATTGGAAACCCACTCTTACAAAATCAATGGCTTTACAGCCACTATAAAAGGTGCACATGGCTGGTGAGACTATTGAATGACTCAGGAGATGGTTTGGTCACCTCTTGTCCCGGTCTGTATTTCTAAGACAGCTAATTTTTTCTGTCACCACATTATTCACACTTCATGCTTATTTTTAGACCTGTCCAACGGCCTTTGCTTTAGTGCCTGCAGGTATCAGAGCAGCGCTGCAGGCACACACCTCATAGTTGCCACTGGCCACGCTTTTTATTCTTTTGAGTTATATAAGACAGCTGGATTGAAGCACATCTGTTGTTGCTAGGTTATGTCCTGAAAGGTAAAGTAACAAATACTACTCTAAGAGAATTATTCAGTTCCTTTTTTCTACAAACCAGATTTTAAATCACACTATACAGCCAAACCAAATAAATGATTTGCTTTTCATTGTGTCCTGCCTCATTGCTTTCGGCATTGCTTCCAAAACAAATTGAAGCAATGCTGATACACATAATGTATTGACCACCTTCGAACATCCATCAATGGGGGTGCAAAGGCAATAAAACCCCAAAGAGGCTGGTTCTCTTCACAATAAAAATCGATCTTTGTGGAAAAACTCTTTAAAGGGTCTAAGGCATGATGCCAGAGCTAACTGTTACCAGTGTCCAGACAGGTAGTGTGGGGTGAAATAAAAACTTATTCCAAACATTGCTCACATTGAAATTTGTAGAAATAAAAAAACAACAGCCAGGGAAGAAATCTTTTCTGCAATCTCCAGTTTTTCACATTGTTAATAAATACCTCTCGATTAATTCATCATCTCATCCCTGTTAACAAATGTTATCAACAACCTTCTATCTGAAAGCAAAGGTACACAAGTCAATAGGTAACACAATCATTTGATTACAAGTCTCAATCTGTGAAGTGTTCTCAGATCTAGCAGCCACACAATCATGGCAAATTTAGAGTTAAGTCAGCCTTAGCGGTGTATGTATTTTGTGGGGCTGAGGTCTTTTTTTTTGTTGTTGTTTAAGTCTCTATGTAACAAAAGGGAAGCTATTTGCCCTACATGTTATCAGTGCTGTCACTCTGCTGCTTTTGGCTCTTTCTCCAAAGCATGGGACTACATATGGCTGCAGGCAAAAAACATAATGACAAACCAAACAACAGTCAGTAAACCGCAGAGAACAGATTTCACTTCCAAGAGCCTCACTGCACAACAAAAACATGCAGTTTCACCAACATACATCAGTTAATCTAACCACAAAGCAAGTAGTTTTTTTATAAAGCTGAAAATCTTAAGTTGCATCAAACGTCTGCTGAGAATACTCAAGTTTTCACCAATCTTTTTATCTATCTGTCCTCTTTCTAAGGCATCAACAAAACCCTGTGACAGAAACGCTTTCTCCACAACAAGAAGCTGTGCAGAGATATGGGTTAATTGGCGAGCTAGTAGCTGGAGCGTATTACTCTGCTGTTGCTGCGCGGCATATTCAGCAAGAACAGAAAAGTGGGGCATTTGGGAAAATCTCAAGCTGTTGACAGCCTAAAACAAAAGAAAGTGTAGTCTTGGAAAATAAGGAAGAAAATCACAATGTAAACATCACATCAGAGAAGCAACACTACACGTCAGTGTTTTACACCAGAGAAAACTTTCTAGGGATTTTGGCGGGCCTCCAATGTTGTGTTCATTCATTGCAGGATTTATGTTTTTCCCTCTAAATTACAGTACTCTTTTTCTCTCGAAAATGTTAGATGAAGCATGTTGCCCTAAATTTACATCAAACGTTGTGATTTTTATTTTTCTTCAGTCCCACATGGAATAGCTGGAAAGACACAGCTGGAAAAATCGTGCAACAAAAGGAGCAAAACTGAATTTAGACAGGATTCTGAAATGCATAAAAAAAATCAGGGAGATCTCATAAAAGACTCAAATAAAGTATTATCATTTGCTTTCTTTGGCTCATAGCATTACAAAATATTATAACGATATCTAGAGGGCAATTACAGGAGGAGAAAACAAAATCAGTAGTATTTATTTAATAGAATATTCTATGACTTTCTATTTGTATATAATTAATTAATAACTTCAGTTATTAATAATTAAAATGTAATTAGATGAGTTTGAGTCAATTTGTCCACAGTTGTAAAACAAAAAATTAAACGCCGAAAACTTTTCTAGTGATTTTGAATCCAAATATTTTAACTTCTGATTCCAGAGGTTCTTCTACACCATCCAAACAGGTGAAAAATTTTGCTGTTTTAAATTATCAAAATGAATTATGTCTAGATGTTGGTATGGGCAGACTGTCATCATTCTGAAGTTTATTATATTGGTATAACACAGTTGAAAATACTTGATATTAGTTTTTATATTCCCTATTTGTTATTCACTATCATTTCATTATGTCAGATTTTATCATACAAGCTGTAGTTTATCTAGTTTAAAAATCTTAGATTTTGACAGAGAAAAAAAATTTTTTTTTATAAATGAAAATTTTTTGCCTTTTTATTCTGATGTTTTTACACTTCCAACATAAGAAATGTATTAAAAAATTGCCCAATATTTACTAAATAAAGTGTTTGCAGGATTAAGTACCATGATTATTGTTCATTTCTTATAACTACTATTAATACACTTAAAATTATTCACACAAATAACTGAGGAAAATTGGGGGAGGCATTAGCTCAGTGGTGGAATGTCTGTCCTTGGACCGGGAGAAGCTGGTTCAATTCGCACTGGGCCATACCTAAGCGTCACTGGAGCAAACACCTATCCCCTAGTTTTTCCCAGCATTGGCACCATCCTGGCTGCTTGCTGTGGTGCAATGCAGCAAAAGTAATTTCCGTTGAGGGATAAATTTATTACGATAAAAATAAAATAAATGAGTCCATGTAATCTCTTATTCATCCTCCATGGGTGATCCAACATAGAAAAGAGTTCATAATCGTCTTCTGGACAGTATTTATTCCACCTTTGTGTTCTGGCAAACTCAGATTAGTATATCTTTCAGGTTATTTGATCAGATTGAAAATGATTTTTGGATGGAAGTCGAAACTTATTGATCAGAAAATACACTGTTCAAAAGACAACTTTGAAGCTTTTCTCCGACCTTTCAAATTGTTTCAGATCTTTCACAAATAGACTACAAATTTTAACAGTTGAACCGTCTAGAAGTGGGAATAAAAATACTAGCGACACCACCAACAACAACCCTGCTGCTCAACTCCAACTCTTTTCAGTGACCTTTTATTTGTTAAAAAAAAACATACAAAGGATATACTTTAATTCTGTAGTCGTGTTTGCTATTTTAGTATTTTTATGTCACATAAAAAAATTCTTAATATTTGCAGCTATGTCTAACATGACACATTACTGCAGCATAAAAGCAAAAAAATTTTAAACGTACTGCTCTGGGTGATCCACCTGCATCACACCCACCGGCTGGCTGTGTGCACCAATACACAGATCTAACAATCAGTGAATGTTGGCTTCATAGTAAATTTGTAATCTGGCTGTAATACATGTTACAATCATCTGTGTCCACACTATGAGAACAGGTGGGTATTGGCAGCATCAAATGAAGCAGCTGCACCATCACACGAGAATGGCAAATATTCAGTGAGTACCCGCTGTGTGTGAGGCAAGAAGAGTCTCACTACATACAAGAGACAATTTATGTTCTTTAACCAATTCTGTTTGGAGCACCTAAATATAACGAGAGATTAAACATAATGTCTTTCTTTTAAAACTTGAAATGCATTCAGAGCTTTTCAGATGATGATTCAACTTTCAGGTATTAGAGGGAGAAAAATTTAACAACTAACCATGTATAATCAATTTTCACTGGAGTGGAACAAATAAAGGGAAAAAAAAATGTTTAGATTTTGCAATTGTCTGAAAGCAGCTGGGGTTTATCACTTTAAATTGTTTCAGCTTTTGCCTTAAGATTTTCTAAAAACGAAAATAGGACAAGTCAAATTTTGCTGAGGGTAAAAAAAAAAAAAAACAAGCAAGTAAAAATTCTGCTTCTTCATAAAGTGCAGCTTGTGCTGTTCCTAATGGTTCAATATTGATTTAGTGCATTTTGAATTTGCAACATTTGGCAGCCGCTCTCATGCAAAAAAAAAAAAAAACCATTCAAACGCTGCTCAGCGTTCATGATAAAGACCCCAGTGGTGCATGAGTGTGAGTCATACAGGCTAATTTATCTGGAATCAGGGAAGCAGCTACTTTAAGGAGTTGGGATTTGGGCTAAATTATGCACAGTTATGCAAATAACTTTATAGTTGACATAATTTTAGGTTTGTGCAACACACTTTTTCAAAACCGAAACAAGAACTAGTACTTTTAATTAAATCTTTACGAATACCAAGTAGATACACTTGCTATTCTTATTTAAAACAAGACATTTAACCCCATTACTTTGCCTTTGAAAAGAAATTTTCTTCCACTCAGACACTTAGCCACTGACATTTAAGAGTAAACCCAGCTAACGCACAACTTCCTTGCAACATTGCGGACAGGTCCTGTTCTGGATGAGTCAGATATGACTTTGTTGCAACGTTGTGACAACATTCATGTTAATAAAAAATATGTTGAAGAATTTAAAGAAATTTCCATTTAGACACTCAGATCATTCAATTATTTCCTTCAAATTCAATGGCAATAATAGTGACAATGTTGGCTGGGCATTGACAGTTGGTCACAACATCTAAACGACTCTGTCTACAAATGGACGTTGTAAGGACATGGACGATGTAAAATTGTTAGCTGAGAACTTGTATGGAACTGATGCATCTCAAATGACTGTCTTTATGACTGTTGTGTTTGGTATGAGAACAGCCTCTGAAGATGAGCTATAAACCAACAGACAGTGCGTGATTAAATTAATAAATAAATCACATGGATTTATTGGGATGTGATGAGTATGAATACTGTGCCTTTGAATTAACCTGATACTGGTATCAATATGGATGCATTTCGACACTCTTTGTTCTTTAAAGGTTTCATCTATAGTCAACACTTTATAATCTTTTAGTTGAAGTCCCAACTCAGTATACTACGAGTGGGATTACATTTTATTGTCTGCCAAATATTTTCTGTCTCAGTCACAGGAGGACAAATTAAGAATTTACTCAAATGGAAATATGTGTTGTAAGAACATGACTCCTTATAAAAGTAGTCAATGATAGTTTTAGCAAAGAAAAAAAACCTACTTTTAACAATTCCATCAGTCACTTTTACAGCAGAGAATAACTTTCCGCTAAATGTCAGCTGTAATTAATGCACAACTGGTTCAGCAAAGTTTCATCAGTGCATAAAAACATTCCCTCTGAAGATCTTTACAAGTTGCTTCTGAATCTTAGATTTGTGTTTTTCTGTGACCATAAAACAAATCAAAGGAATTGTTTTACAGATGGGATCATAATGAGACCTTTCCAGCTGGTGAGTACAAAGAAGATCGTAGTTCAGAAAACTGAAATGAGAAATCCTGCTGAAAGGCATCTTCTGCTAACAAATTAGAATTTAAAATTGTGTAAACAAATTTCTTACAGACTAGTTTTATTTGCACTTGGCAAGGTTTCAGCAATTGTAAATTTAGAAAAACATCCTTAATTGGAGACAGCTCAGAATAGAATCTTAAACGTGTGAATGCTAATGTGGTGAGAAACTGATGTCACACACATTAATTGTCCTTTACAGTTTATCTCAGAGGTACAACTGACCCCTGACTGATAAGGACAGCAACATCAGAGAGCTGCAGAGCCAACAAATCCTGCTTAATTACCTCCTTTATCAGTGAGAGTACCAGATTCTTTAAATGAAAAGCTATTTGAAGCAAACAAAAACAGCCATGAGGGAGAAAAAATGCTGATGTGTCATATTTTAAATGACTTATAGATTCTGCCTTGCTCCAAAAACCGTACCTCATTTTGAAAGACAGTACCTCAGGGTAGCATCTGCTCATCTCCTACTGCCTCAGAGATTACATGGAGATTTACACAAAATATGCAACTTGGAGAGCTTTCTGAAAGCAATCACTATCTGCATCATCAAAGTGTATGTCTATGTGCCTGCCTTCAACATTTTTCACTTTTCTGATGCATCTGAAATCTTCAAGAACAGCTGGATCATCAGCTGGAAGGAAAGTAAATCACTTTTAGTGACGGTAAGTTCTGCAAAGAGACAGCGAGAAGAACTACAATAGAAAAGTTCTGTATATGAGAGAAATATATTTTAATTTTTACCTCCAACATGGCTACCTTACACATACACCACTCACAAAAAACAAAGCGATATTTGCCCTCATTTATTAAAGTTGTATACAGCAAAATTTATGTGGAAAGGTGGTTTGCGAACCAAAACTGTGTGCTCATTTGGATTTATCAAAGTAACCGTAAGGTGCGCACTGATTGAGATGTGGTGTAAATATACACCAAAATCAAATGAGCACAGAAACAATATAAATGTAAATTACAATACATGCCATTAAGATTCTATATTAAAGTCTATTTTTTACTTTAATATAGTCAAAAATAGACTTGCAGAGGTAACAAAGCATAACCCTTTTCTTAGACAGTAGAACTTGCATAAAAATTGAATCCAATCAAACAAAAGTACACTCTGCAAAAAGTGTGAAGTACTTTTAATGTTTTGAATTCAGTATTAAATTTTTAGAAAATTATCTTGCAAGTGTTGATGATGGATTCTTTCTATCAAAAAGTGATTGTTGCATCTTTTATCGCACAAAATGTTAAGCTATTTTTTTCTCTATTCAACAACATAAGACGACACTTTTCTTCATCTATTGCTCAACATTTTTTTACACGCTGAACAATTGTTTTTGGCCACAATACATCCATCCATTCATCAGGAGTTGTACAAAACATACCTTACACACTTTTGAATCAAATAAACTTTTTATTCTTTTAATGCAAGTTTTTGAGAGTTACAAATCTAAACAAAATAAATAAGACATTAACAAGCCGATTACATTTTGGAAGCAATAATTTTTTGGCAAACCACTGGTTTTGAACCGGAAAATGACAGCTTGCAAAAATGAGATTAGCCTGTAAACACACAACACTGGTCGGTGAAATTCTTATTTGCAGTCTTGCATCACCATCCGTAAAATACGTGTGACAGAACCTAAATCCGATATTATACATCCGGTGTTGGTTTCAATTCATAGTTTTTAGGATAGCAAGACAATCATGGTGGGGTAATAGAAACATCTAATCTTGTTTTCAATGTAATGGTCTTACTGTATACAGCGTGACTTACATTACAACAGAACAGAGAAACGTGTGATGTTGCGTAATGGACATCCAGCGCTACAGATTCACATCATGCTTTCAGGTCAGTGACATACAGTCAGATGTTGCTCATGAATTTGATGTCTCAAAGTGTCCTCAACACTTTTCTAAAGACACAGGACTACAGGGAGAGTTTGACAGATTCAGGAGTGAAGCTCCACAAGTGACAGACCACAGCAATGACAGTGCCTAAGGACCCATGCACTCAGACATTGTTATTCAACTGCTACATACCCGCAGTCCTTTTTACAAGATGTGTGGAAAGCAAGGGTTTCCACCCAAACCATTTGAAACCAACTCCACTTTGGCTCAACTCTTAGACAACCAACGCAGGAGACTCTACTGACACAAAAGCACCCCACTGAACGTTTGCAGTGGGCACAAGACCATGCAACCTGTACAATGCAGCAGGCATCTGCTGTCCTGCAGGTCACCTTACACAGAAATCATAATCAATGTTCCTGGAGATGATGAAGTAAGCAATACACTGAGGTTAACTTAGTCCTCAGGGTTTTCTTTGGTAGAGGTGGTGCAACACTCTGGGCAGGCATCATCACTGTGCAAAACCACTTTGAAAATGTAGATGGCTCACGTTACATGTTCTTACTTCAGACATAAAACCCAGATTCTTCCCAATTCTGCCAGCACAACCTTAACTTTTAGTTTATAAATTATCTAAATCATGGCAGAAATGTTACAGCTCAGCTTCAGGAAGTTAGAGTGGCTCATGATATGACCAGCAATGTCCCCTAACCTAAAACTCAAAGCACATCTAGGACCAGCTGGCTAAGAGTGAATGACCAAACACTACCCCAATATTACCTAGAACAACTGCATGGAGCGATTGTCAAATTGAAGAGTATAGCCTCAAATGCTTACAAGAAGCATGAGATATGTGTTCAAACTGGCATTGTGGCAAATGTTGAAACACCCAATACTAACATTGCCAATTTACCACTTTGCAGTTTGTTCAAAACATTGGGGTTAAAAAATATTGAATAAATGAAAATTGTTCATTTTCATTTCCAGTAATAACAGGTACTTTAAAATTCAGATTCGAGTATAGGGAAAATCTAAATGACTCAGAATGTCATTTTATGCTACACTGAAGGCAAAGAGGAAAAAAAAAAAAAAAACTTCTGTCAAACCACAGTCCCTTTGTACATTCTCTCACTTTGCAGTCCAAAGCAGGTGAAGAGGGGGGAAAAAAAAAAAAAAAAAAAAAAAAAAAAAAAAAAATCTAAAGCCTGGTCTCCATCTAGCTACAAAACTAGAAATAGAGGTTGATGCCCTCTTCTGAGGAGGCCGTCCTTCAAGTGTTCAGACAACCATATGTACCCTAGAGACCAGCCAGCCAACACACACAGTGGAAAAAAGAAAGTCACCTCTTCAGGAATTACACTAAGGCAGTGAATGTTACAACACTACTCGACCTTGTCAATAGTAAATCATATAGCAATGATTACGATCATAGCCATACAGCCCTTTTCAAAAGTAGTCAGGAATTTAGTGGCTTCTAGAAGATAGAATTTTAACAGCCTATTATTCATGTTTGTGAAGTCTCATTCCTGCACAGATGCAAGATTAGCAGCTCAGCTTTGACTAGAAAATAGAGCAAATTTAAAAAACTTGAAGGGAACAAAAAGTGCAACCTATCAGCTAGTGTGAGAAAACAAATATATGCACCATTTATCCTTCTATATTACTAAAACTACAATGATACCTGCAGCTGAACTGGTTGTTGAGATTAAGTCAGGGTCTGAAATGAAGGGCATTACTGCCACCTAGTGATTAGTCACCATATCCAGCAAAATTACAAAGTTTTATTTAATAATCAAATATACAAACAGTCAAACACTTAAACAATTTGTCAATATGACACATTTAAACATCAGGGCAAGAAACTTCAGCAACAGCAGATGAAGGCATATCCTACAACGATAGGATAGTGAAGTTAGTTTTACATCCATTTAAACCTTGTTAATTTCATCTTACCGTGTTCACATCTTCAATGACAATCCCTTTGCCCGGCACCTCAAGATCACTTTCTGTACTGTTGTGGGATATGTATTCCTCAGATCCGGTCTCTATGGAGCTAGGCTGAGAAAAAGAAGAAAAACAAAGTAACTCCCATCATAGTAGAAAAAGTTTCAAAAAAAGTCTTCTGGACTGTCCAGAAGACTTTTTTTGAAACTTTTTCTACTATGGATCACTCCTGGATGAATGAGGGACTACACGGATTTGTTACTCCCATCATAGCAAGACATCGCCACGACATTAATTTACCAATTCTTTAAATCATTTAAAGAAAATAGAATGGAGCCATTTATATTTAGTTTAAGACCTCACTTTCATGACAAGTGTATTAAGATTTGACATTTACTTCTTCAGGAAGAGCGTAAACTTCAATTTAATTTGCATTATGATTGATGCCAAGACAATAGTATATCCCAACAGAGTAAGAAAAGTCTGAGACATGCAAGCATTGGCAAAATATTAAGTTCCATCCTTTTGTCTTCCGCTTATCCGAGGCTGGGTCGCAGGGGCAACAGCCTTTGACGAGAAGCCCGGTCTTCTGTCACTCCACTGTATCAGTCATCTCACCCGGGAGGATCCCAAAGCGTTCCCTGTCCAGCTTTGAGACAGTCTCTCCAGCAGGTCCAGGGTCTGCCTCTGGGTCTCCTTGTAGTGGGATATGCCTGAAACACTTCACCAGCAAGGCATTCGGAAGGCATCCCAACCAGATGCTCAAACCACCCCATCTGGCTTCTCTCGACCCAGAAGCATTAGTTGTTAATAGGGAAAACATGTAGAGGAATATAAAGAGTACCAACCACATAGTCTGGATCCTCCTCAGAGCCTTCCTCTCCAAGCTCCTGAGAAAGGGCCTCCACCCAAGTCTGATACTCCTCATCTTCATCCAAGTCATCTTGTTTTCGCTTGCTGCCTTTCCCGTGTGGTTTAGTGGGAGAAGCACTGATTTCTGCAGAGAAAGTGAACCACAACTGATTAGTAAAACATTTGAAGAATTCTTATTTTAAAGTTTAATTTTGTCTTTTGAACCATGTGGGGTACCAGAGCCTGTCCTGACTCAATTTCAGGCGAGAGCCAGGGTACACCCTGTACAGGTCGCCAGTCTGTTGCAGGGTGACAACGATCAACACAAACTCATTCCTAGAGGCAATTTCATTGTGGCCAATCAACCCAACATGCATGTTTGTAGAGAGTGGGAAGAAGCCAGAGTACATTCAAGGAGAATATGCAAACTCCACACAGAAAGCTCAGTGTTTCAAGCATTGGCCTCACTCCAGAACTCGAACCCCTGACCTTTTTGCTGTGAGGCCATGGTGCAGCCTAATTTAAAATAGTTTTTTTAAAGATCCTGGACCTTGTACCTGGAGATAGTGAGAGTCCAATGTTGCTGAAGACCGGGAAGCCCAGGGCACCCTGCAGCCAGCGGGGCAGGACGGACAGCACCATGCGTGTGACCCCGTGGAGGCGCTTGCGTGCAGTGAGGCTGTGGCGAGGTGGACTGGAAACTGAGTGGGGGAGGACACTCTCCTCAGGCTTCCTGAAACCAAGCACCCACCAAAACCCGCGGTAGGTCCGTACCTGCAAACATGATGTTAGCCCACCATGTATGACCACCTGGACCACCATGTTATTGATGTGAGGTACATACCACGAGATTAAAAGGCCACATCAGACCACGCACGATGGAGCCAAAAACACTCTCATTCACAACTCTGTCCTGAAATCGGAAAGAAAATGTAAAAAAAATTAAAGTGAACCATCAACATGTTAGAGGATTACTTTTTTTTTTTACCTGCTCCTCTGTGTGGCTGCAAACTTCAGATGTCATGGTGCAGCAGGTTTGAATATGGTTTCAGAGCAGGTCAGAAGAGAAGTGAGCTTTCTGCTTTTTGGAAGAAAGCCTCATGTTTTACTAACCTCTCACACCTGGAGCAATCAGTCAGCTAATTAAAAATGGCTGCTCATTCATTTACACACAAACTAAACCGGAAGTCGCTACATCAGCAATTTAGATCGTCATAATAAATGGACAAGCTAAAAATGTAAATACAGGAAATATGTGGATTCATGTAATTTATGAATAACAAAGAATTAAATGTAGTATTTTTGGTGAATAGCGAATAATGGATCATGACCAAGCTAGTATGACAAATAGATCTTTGATACATAGCAGACAATATAAAACACAAGACATGGTTTCAAATACAGTAGATTACATTGAGAAAACATGTAAATCAGGATGTGGTAGTTTTTATTTATTTGATTCATAGAAGTAGTGCATGGTAATGAACATTTCTGGATTAAATCTAAACATGCTTGCAGATAACATTGTGATCTTTAGTAAGAGGAGGGAAGAGGTGGAGGAAAAGCTGGAGAGGTAGAGGTTTGCAGTAGAAAGAAGAGGAATGAAGATTAGTCAGAGTAAAACAGACACGTGTGTAATTGAGAGGGATCCAAATGGAAAAGTAAAGTTACAGGGAGAAGAGACAGTCAATAGTCCAGAGCAATGGATAGTGTGGAAATGAGGTGAAGAAGCGTCTGCAGGTAGGCTGAAACAGGTGGAGAAAAGTATTAGGTGTGATGTGTGACAGAAGAGTTTCAGCTAAAATGAAAGGGAAAGTGTACAAAACCGTGGTGAGACCGGCCATGCTGTTTGGTCTAGAGACAGTGGCACTGAGGAAAAGACAGGAAGCAGAGATGGAGGTAGCAGAGATGAAGATGCTGAGGATCTCTCTGGGAGTGACAAGGATGGACAGAGTTAGAAATGAGTATATCAGAGGAACAGCACATGTTAGAGGGTTTGGAGATAAAGTCAGAGAGGCCAGACTGAGATGGTTTGGACATGTGCAGAGAAGAGAGAGTACACCGGAAGAAGGATGCTGGATTTGGAACCACCAGGAAAGAGGACGAGAGGAAGACCAAAGAGGAGATTCATGAATGCAGTGAAGGAAGACATGAAGATAGTTGGCGTGACCGAAGATGCAGCAGATAGGGTTAGATGGAGGAAACTGACTTGCTGAGGCGACCCCTGAAGGGAAATGCCAAAAGAAGAAGATACTGGATTATTGCAACAAAGCTTACTTGCATCCATAGTCCGTAGGAAGGTAAAAAAGAAAGAATAAAGGTACAAGACACAATCAGAAAATACACAAGACATTATACTACACTGATTTAAAAAGTCACTTGGTACATGACTGGTTTCCTTTTAACCACTAAAATTCTAAAATGTTGGAGATTTTCTCATTAACAGAGTTTTTTTTTTAACTTACTGAAGCTTTTCATGGACTCATGAAAGGTTGGATCCCCAAACTTTTCTAGGATTGACAAATGACAGGCCCAGTTATTTACCTCAGCAAAAAGTGTAGCATCATCAGACTAAGGAGGCCTCTGTGCTTGATCTACCATCCCGTCTCCATCAGGAAGAAGCAATTCTACTTTCATTTGGGTCTCCATGATGTTTCTTCCCTTGCTCCGCCCCCCGCCCCTTTCTCATCCCTTCCCCCCACACAAGCTAGGTCTTTTGCAGTTTGTCCTCAACGTGAAGAAGGGTCTAAGAGCAGGAATGTACTAAAACTGTTTCACTAACTTTTGGATGACACTCCATCCAAATATTAAGATGTGTTTTTCACTTAATTATTCAAACAAAAATGTGGAAAAAAAATTTAAGTAAATTTTCTTGTTGTATGCCTTTTCATCTGACAAATTCAGAAATGTGAACAACAAGCAAGCATCTCAAGTATTGAAATATCCATATAAAATTAAGTCTGTATTGTTGTCTCCATCAGAAGATATTGTGTCATCTTATTGACACAGTCTGGGATGTTGTCATGGTTTCGCTTTTGCATGTTGAGAGCTTTAGAAGAGCAGTCCATTGTCATACACCCTTACTGGGCCTTCTCTCGTAATGGAAACCATTTCCGAATGTACTTGTTTCATCTCCATATTATTTTGATGCATTTAAAGGAGGAACAAAGGAACAAAAAGCAGGGTGCAGATGAGTATAAAAGCTGCTTATCACCTTTGGGTTTGACAAACAAGACGAGCTTGTGGAAAGGAGACAGTCAGAGATGGAAAAGTACCCAGTCACTCGAACTTTCAGCTTTGGGGCAATTTCTAATAGAAACAGAGCTTTGGAGGATTTCCCCGCGGCACGCCGACACAGCACTGCAGGGATTAAGGCTCTTTTGTGGGCTACAAACAGTGCAAAATCGTTTGGGTGTTCTTCAGACTCTCAAACAAGCCGTGAGAGCATTTTTCCAAACATCTTGACTCCTGACAGCATCCCACAGTTCACCATTCCAAGTCTGTCTGTTCAGGCAAATCTTCAATCACTGGACATGGAGGACAAGGAAGTTGAGCCAGAAGAAGACATAAAGAATCCTAAAACATGGCCAGAGTCACCTATTTCACCAGCTTGTGGTACCAGGTCTTCATCTTCATCATCCTCTTGTTCCAGTTTGATACTGTCAGACCGCAAAGCTGAACGCTGCCTTTCAGACCCTTTAGCAAAGAGAAAAAATCTTCTTCAAAGGGAGTTGCACCTTCCTCGTGGCTACAGAGATGCCCAACACAATCTGGACCCAACCACTAAAGCTGCCCTCTCTTTACCACACCTTACCAAAGTTACAACCCCATATGGCTTTGTCACCTTGAGTCAAAGCCCCCAGATGGCAAGCGAGGAAGCCCTTCTCTGCCAAGTTGGGCTACGCAGATTAAACAGTAATGACAAGACTTCATGGCCTCTTGAAAAAACTCCAAGGACAAACACACAAGTTATCAAAAGTGCCCGCTCTCTCCTGTCAGCCAAGAAGAAACTATCCAAAGACTCAGCAGATTCACAGTGCACCGGATTAGAGAGAAGAGAGTCTCAAACTCACTTGAATAACATTGCTCCACTTTCATCCTCTTCTCTTCCAAAGTACCGAGATAAACCTAAAAAGCGCTTTTATCATATTATTAAGAAACATTTTATGTAATGCTGTAAAATTGTCAGTGAAACTTGTTTAAAGTCATTTAAATTATGGATTCATTCATTTAAAAAACATTTAATTTTGTGAGTGTGTTTCAGATGTATTGGTCTGATGTGTAGATAATGATGAAAAAAATTGTAGGAATGTGCTTTCAAACAATTTGGTAAAAAAATATGTTTGGGATAACTCAATTAAATTTTATCATTCTAAAAGTCTTGGTCTTTCCACCTTTTTTATAGTTTTATTTATGAATATTAATATCCAGGATGACTACATTTGTATACTGCATGTGAAGAGGCTGTTTATTATTATTCATCTGTACTTCTTTTGTAGGTGATGTTCTCACCTCAGTTACACATGGAAATTCAGTGAGTAAATCATATGACGCAGAATGCTTGGCCTTTAACCGAGGAAGGGTGCTTCAACCCGAGAACAGACTAATCTAAATTTACAATAACTCACCATGTTGTCTGTGTATCTACATGACATCGTTTCTTTCTAATGCTTTAAGGCAAATTAGGATTTCAGCTTTGATTAAATTCAGTCTCTCTAAAACCTTTTAAAGAGCAGGAGCAAGCTTCCTGAATAATTAGAGAAAAACAATGGCTTTGTAATTATGAGAGTGCACAAGTAGCTATAATATATTCAGTTATAGAAAAATACAATTCATCAAATTTGAAGTGCTAAAAAACCTGCAGCTTTGAGCATGCAGGGTAAATCAAGCCTGATTGTAAAAATAAATGGCATCTTAGAAACTGTTTGAAATTAAACTACATCCTCTTCATTTTCACGTTTAACTGTACAAATCAGCTCATGAGAGATAGTTTGAAGTGAAAGAGGAAATACATGTTTGACTTGAATAAAAAACTGTCCTCTGCGGCAGCAACATCGTCTTTTCACTTTCTCCAAGTGATATTCCATTTCTTCTTTTTTAACAAGCTCGCGTGCAAATGCTTATGGAAAATTCACATGAAAATTCAGAAATACATTAAATTTGAATAGATATGAAAGATATTGAGTGTGAAGCAGCCGGGATGGGAATCAGTGCCTCCAATTCTGAGACCATGGTCTTCGCCCGGAAAAGGGTGGAATGCCCCCTGCGGGTCAGTGACAGGGTCCTGCCCCAAGTGGAGGAGTTTAAGTATCTTGGGGTCTTGTTCACAAGTAGGGGAAGGATGGAGCGGGAGATTGCTGCGGTGTCAGCAATAATTAGGATGCTGGATCAGTCCGTCGTGGTAAAGAAAGAACTGAGCCGAGAAGCAAAGCTCTCGATTTACAAGTCGATTTACTCGATTTACTAGCCTTATTCTAAATGTGATTGTTCATTAAGCACGTTTTCAATAAAAGTGTGATGTTAAAGCGACAATATAAGTTACCTTTAACTCGCTGGATGTAAGAGTTATGAATGAGCCACTTCATTTTCTTTAGTGATGTTCAGACAATAAATCTGTAAAGTTATCATATCAGAAGAGAAATGTGGAAGAATTTTAAATGAGATCACTGACTGTATCAAAACTTTATATAAATAAATCATACTTAGAGTACTTGTGCTATTTATGTACATGTAGTTACAGTCTGTAGGTGGCTCTTTGCTAGACTTTGTTAAAAAAAAACTTTAACAATATATTCAAATAGTCTATTTAGAGAACAAACATTGGTATTTACATCTGCAATGGATTTCTCACAGTTTTTATGCAAATGACGAAAAATGACTCAGTAACAAATACTGAGAGTGCAATAAAAGTATCTTTTGACCATTAGTAACTATTTCCCAAGTCTTTCTATAAATGGTCAAGACCAATTGAATAGTTGTTCTATATTTACCACTCCTTCAGGAAGTATTTAATTTTAATATTTTGGCTCAAGCACAAGTTCCCACATTTGTAAGTCAACTGCACCTGAGAAAGAGAGAACAAAATGAACCGGCTGTGTTCTAACTGCTCTTCCTCATTTTGACAGGTTGAGGTTAGACTCATATGAGTTTTTACCCTCAGAACAGACACAACTCTTCCGGTGACAACCTCAAACTCACAGAAGACGATCAAAGAAGAGCATTTGCAGAGCAAACTGAAGAGAAGTTTCTACAACACAAATGACAGAAAGAGGCAGAGAGAAGATGTGATGGAGGACTGACTGGCACATTTGGGAAGTGTTCCAGAGGGAGTCTGCGATATCTCAGCTTCATTTAAGAGTGTTTAGTAAGAGGCGTGAGAGTTGAAGGAGCAGGTGAGAGGTTGATGCTCGGTGACCTTCCTGATGGCATCTGTTCCTGGCTGCAGAAAAGAGACACAGCCACCGGCTTTGCCTGTCAAACAACGCAGGTAGGCCCAATCAAATTTCTTATTCTATTCAAAGAAATTATTTTAAGTCTATTAGAAGTGATTTTAAAAGTTTTAAGTTAAAATTTAGCAGTGTTTGATTATACACGTAAAATGCTGAATAACAGATTCCCCTCTAGAGGTTTTTTAGGCAGACACTGGAACACCAGGTTGATCATGAGCATGTTTTCAGACTAACTGTTGTGCAATTCCCTTAATTCCCTCAGGACTTCCTCCATGGATTTTGACAGTTTTACTTCGGGCACTTCAAAGGTCAAATTTCATAACTTAGCATACAATGAGGTCTTCGATGAGCCCACAGACTGCCATGCGACTCAGTGTCCCATTCACCAGTCTGATGGTAAGCTAGCACAACAAAATATAAAAATGCATAAATTCATCAGATGTAAGCAAACAGACAGAATAATTTGATGGCACGCTAATTTATTTAATTATGCTGTTCATGATTAACATGACACGCTACAACTTGTGCTTCATCCCAGTGAGTTTGTATTTCATTTTGTGAGAACTGAAGAGGGGAAGTAGCACTCTGGGACTTTTACTTTCAGCAAAATGTATGTGATGTCAAAAAAGAAGTTTCTTGCAAGAGGTTGTGATACAGAATCAACCACACTCTGCTAGTTAATATGTAACTCAAGCTAAAACAACACTTTTTAATTCTTTGTGAACTTCAATCAGCTTTCCAAATCTGACATACTGTATCTTCTTATATTCCTCAGATCCTTCAAAACACCAGATTAGATTTTTCTCAGAAAATAATCCACCCCCTGTGCCAAAGAAGAAGTTAGTTCGCACCCACTCTTTACCTGGGTTCAGTGCCCTTTCACCCTCTCCTAGATCCCCTCTTTCTGCTTTGCAAATATGCCCTCAAGACTTTGCCAACCCGCTCTACATGATGGCACCAATCCTTGATACTCACTCTTCTGAGGCAACAATAGACATAACACCACCAAAAGCGAGTGATGCTCCTGTATTGTTGCCCTTCTCCCAGCTGTCGTTTGACACTCCAGATGAGCATCTGCCCTCTCTCTTTTATAACTTTACTGACCAGCAAGTTGTTTCTCAAAGGATTCAGCATCGCCACCTCCTTTTTCTTAGAAGCATGGCACAGAGAATGGAGGCTCAATGTATGCTGCAGAGAGATGCCACAGATTGGGAAGTCAGCTCGCATCAGCCTCAGAATTTCCTGCTTTATGAAGGAAGCAAGCCAAAGCAAATTGGAGACAAGGTTTACTACAGCCTGTACAGCCCAAAGTTTGAAAAGAAAGTTCTTGCTTTAAAGGTAATGATACATTTCTATTATTTATTCATTTAATTCACTCAAAGCTGCTTTTAGTTGCATGCGAATGTGGTCGACATGTCACATAAACCTCTGGGTAGCAAAAGCGTGATCTTTATCACGTTTAGCAAATTTTGCGTAGCAAGAGCACTTCCTCTCCACTGTCACAAGGTTTCCCACCTGCAACATGACCTCTTTATGTGCAGTTTTTACATCAGGATTTTTTATGTTTTTGCAGGTATACAAACAGACCAATGATGCTCCTTCATCTCCCAACAAACACCAGCTAATGCATGCTAATTTGCTGGACATTGTTGCACGTTTTCAACCTTCTGATTACTTGAAAAAGAGTTCCACCAAAATGCAACCTCCTAACGCAGTACCCTGGACCCCACCACGTGAAAGCACCTCTGAAAGTATGGCAAATGCTCCAAACGTCAGCAGTGCTACAGTCCAGTCTTTCCTTCAGAAAGGTTACTGTGTGAGCATTGAGAGAGACCTGCCATATGCCACCCTACAAGACTTTGTGCAACAGAGCACTCAGGGTTTGGAGTATGATCGACAGGTTTGTCTTCTGTTGCTGCAGATCTTAAAGGGTTCAAACCATCTGTGTAATAATGCTGCTGCGGCTGAGCTTGAGCCCCAGGAGATCTTTCTTGTGTGGCCCAGCTGGGAGACAAACAACAAAAAACCCAAACTAAAGCAAAATGCTTCTGAGGGTTGGAGAGTTTCCCAAAGCAGTAAGCAGGAGGAGGAAGTTGAAAGAAAGATGGAAGAGGAGAATATCTCAGTGTTGTGGAAGACATTTGGCTCTCCACGTGTGGTCCTGACGTCAAAGTCTTCAGCTGTTAGAGGGGTGCCACTTCTGGCCTCCATCAAAGTCCAGATTGGAAAACTAATTAAATTTATGTTGAACCAAGATGACCAAAAATCTAAGGGTTCAGATCCAGCTGTGTCAAAGTCCTTATACCGCAGAGGGCTTCTTCATCTGTCCTCTATGATTCAGAATGAGAGTAGGCTTCAGATGATGGACATGATGACAATGCTCCACATGATCCTCTGGGGTCCACGGCTCCCTTACTTTGATCAGACAAGCTCTTCAACCACAGCTGTTCAGAACTGGCTGATAGTTAAACGAGCTCTACTGGTAATGAAGTTGGCTGAAAAGGTACTGGACCAGGAGCAGCCTACTTTAAACTGGGAGGACTGCTTGTGTTTGCAATATGTGTCCTTCACAGACTCTGAAGCATTAGAGAGTCTGGTCACAAAGCTTTGGAGTATGGACATAAGCTTCTAAGTACATGATCCATTCTGTTTTGAAATAACTGAAATGATCTGAATTTTATCCAACTTTTTGATGAAATGTTTTAAAGTAGCGATATCTTGTTGATAAAATGATTGCTTTTGAAAATGTAAATTTTAGCTTTCTGTATAATATGGTCTCCATTTGTGGATGGATTATAGAAGTCAGTAGTCTTAGCTAGGAAGCCCAGACTTCTCTAATCCCAGCGACATCTTCCAACTCATCTGGGGACGTTGAGGTTTTCCTGGTGTCTCCTGCCAGCGGGAAATAGATGGAATGGGTGAGGGCACCTAACCAGCCCATCTGGCTTATCTTGGCCCAGAGAACAGCTCTATTCCAACCTACTCACACCATTTCTAAGCAAGAGTCTGGCCACCCTGAGAAGAAGCTCATTTTCAAGATTTTTTACTGTCACAATGAGAGCAAGGACAGTTAAATTTGGACAAACTAGCATTTTCCATCTTGTTCTTTCGATCCCCCTCAAAACTGGTGACCTTAAGGTCAGAGTCAGAACACAATGTGGTTGGTAAATTGAGAGCCATGCTTTCTGACTCTGTGCCTTTCACCACTATAAACGGACACAGATCTCAAGAACTGCAAGCATCTTACCAATCCGTCTCCCACCCCGCCCTTTCTTCATTTTTGCCAAGACCCTACAAACTCCTCCACTTGAGGCAGGACCTCATCACCACCCTATATGGGCCGTTGATTCCCAGCATTTAAATGCAGCAAATCATTCTTTGATTATTTTTGTTTCTTTTATGTACAATCAACACCCCCTGACACTTGTTTGTGAAATACAAGACTAAGTTTATTTTAAGAAATTAAAATTGATACTCAACATCTCATGTTAACTTCTGAAAAATGGCTAGAATGTACTAACAAAATAACCTCAAAGTCACCCCACACCTCAAGATGTGCATTTTAATGGACAATTAAAGAGCAATTATTTCTACAGAGTTTTTATAAGTAAACAAATGAAAGTGTGAGAATGCTTAAGAAGAAACCACATACAGTTCCAATTATTTCAGTGTTATCCCAACCAGTATTTCCCCCCCATCAAATCCAACATGCTCACTCCACTTCATGAATACCAAGCACCATGAAAGGCGACTATGTTTATTTCGTACAGATACAACATGCAGATTTATATCAAGCGGATCAAAGTAAAATCATGCACATGTTAAATTCTAACAAAAAAAAAAATCAAAACAAAACTCAGAATTACAATGACCTAGTGATTTACACAAGTAGGATTTCAGATTATTTTAAATTTACTGCAGAGATTACCATTATTCAGAGAGGGCAAACAGGGAGTCAACACAGTTTGAAAAGCAATACAGAGGTGAAAATAAACTTCCCAGATATGATGTGGGTGCTTACGTTACACTTCTGGTATATTAAGCTTTCACTCTAACGCAGGTGGAATTGAAACACAGTACAACATCATCAAAACAAGTAACTACAAGGAACTGAGTTATTATTTTCCAAACTGGTAACGATATGTGGCTATGAACTGAAATAGGAACAGCAAACACTGATCAATGCCTAAGTATGTTTTAATCATCTTCGGAGGAGTCTCGCTCGATGCTGTAGGCCATGAAGAAAGCGTCAGGTCGGGAGGGGACGAGGGGATGACCCGGTCTCACAATCTCAAAGCCCAGGAAACTGAATGTACGCAGCAGGGATGCTGAAAAAACATGAAAAGAGTTCACCAACCTTTAGATAAACCAGACTGCATAAATTCTCCATTGAACGTGCTTCATCTCACAACAGATGTACAGATGCATTACAACTTCACATACGTATGATGCATTCTTTACAAGTAGCATAGATTTTACAGACCCACTTTTCATTTATTAAAACACCATTATCTACACAAGATGGAAAGAAAACCATGCACTTGGTAATAAAATTTATCACTGTCAAAACATGCTAGAAAAATATCAGTTCTAAAGTCAGACTTTTGTAACAGTCTATTCTTGCCTCCACAATCTTCAGCCGCCTAATTAAAGACTTTTTAAACAATGTATTTTCTCACCCTACCACACAGATAAGAGGTTCAACAACGTCATCTGGAGGAAATTAGCCATTTCTTTGAGTTGGTAAATGAAGAAGCACTTACATAGAACTCGCTGTGCCAAAATGTTGTGTTATGTCAGCATAATTTTATGTTACTGATAATAAAATCCAACTTTGAAACCAGAAATGTGTCAAATATGTTAAGGTGAAGTTTGCAGAAATAAATGAAAGCTTCTGCTTTGTTTAAGAAAAGGCAACAAGTCTAATTCTGTTTCATAAGATTTTCTATTTAACAATTTAAAAGCTTTTACTCTTTTTTCTCTGTTTTCATAGATTGCTTAGTACTAATAAGTTAATTTATGTAATCACCTAATAATTTCAATTCTATCCAGTAATATACCTTGACATAATATTTAAACTTCTCTGCCAATACAATGTTACAATCAAATAACTACTTTTAAACACATCTCCGGTAAGTTTTTTTCCGTATACGTTGTTTTCAAACCAAAAACAGGAACCAATTGCCCTACCTCTGTCATCACGATTCTTGTGAAAGCAGATAAAGACGTGATCAGCCTGAAGTTGTTCTTCCGCAAATTCCAGCAAAAGTGCAAATCTGGAAAGAAAGAGCAAAGAAACAAAAATTCAGTGGTCAAACATTTATTAAAATGCTTAAAAAAAAAAAAAAAAAAAAAAAAAACATGTTCTGGTTAATATTAAATGAAGACTTAAAAACAACAGAGAAGTCCATTCAAAATTTACGTAATTGACAGATAAACTTTTTTTTTTTCCAAAAACTATTTTCTCACCCATCTTTGCACCCCTCAGGCAACGCTCCAGGTGGGATTTCCACATAAACGTTGGCTCCTTTTAGCGCAGCTCTCCAGACGGTGTGCTTGCCTTCAGCACGTCGGGGCTCAAAGAGTAAGAAGCGCACTCTGCTGTTAGGAGGAGGTGGCTCCTCAAAAACCAACAAATGAGCATCCTGGAAGAATACAGACAAAAAACAAGTATTGTTTAAAAAAAAAAAAGTGGTTCACCTGCTGCATCAAATATGTAAAAATCAGTTTCTCTGGTTCTACTTACAGAGTAGAATAACTTAGCTGACAGATTGCGATCCCGTTGGTCATTCCCTCGCCCACCTGGGATCTTCAGGGGTGGGAGAGGGGCATCAGGAGCACCACAGAGGCCCCGGACACGGGTTACTGCAACAGCGGGAGCACCTCCTGGGACTGGAGATACTGGGAAGGAAAACAAATTCAAACACAAAAGGAGACATATGTTGAATATTGACCAGAAGTTCTGCTGCGTCCAACAAAACAGGCTCCTTAAATGCGCAACAGGTTTATAATAGGTGACACAATAAAATGACCAACCAGGGTAAAACATTTACCAGACCTTACTGGATCATAAAAGACTAACTCGAGGAATGAATAACAAATGTTTCTTTTTGAGCATTGCTCAATAAGATGCTACAGGTAATGACAGAGGACACAGACAAAGGCATCGATAGCCCAAAAGTGCATGTCAGAGCAAAAAATTATGACACAACAAACAGATCAAGCCAAGTAGGCTGCTTGATAAGTGCCCTCAATCAAGTGACATTAGTGATATAACAATGATATCAGATACTGAGAAAGATTTACTATAAAGCGGGATGTCTCTGTGAGATCATGTCATTAACAACACCAGCACGACAAAAATCATTTCTGACGAAAAAATATCTTTTGTGCACATGCCACTGCTGCGCTATAAATGAAGCAGAAACAAATGAAAAACCGATTTGTCATTGAAAACAGCCAATTTAATCTGTATCTGTTCAAATACAGATGCAGTGTTCAAAGTGATAGTTTAAATCTGATTTAAAAAGATTATTCTCATATTGAATGCACTGGTTCTTAAAAGCGGATTTTTACTTTCAGATCCTGTTTTTTCTTGGCAAAAATAGCTGATCACATGAGAGACGCCTCTCCAGCTTGTTTGTGTATGAACAACCTTGCAGGGAATGAACATCATCTCTCACCATCCTCTTTTGAGAGAGCCATTATGCAATCAGACCGAGTGGAATTTTTTTATTTTATATAGTGTTGTGCTGAAAAATGACCACATCTCTTTTAAAAATCAGTAACAAAATAGGACATTGTAGTTCTTTATTTGATTAAGTTGAAATAATAGTCTTTATAGACATCATCGCTTTTTGGATGTATTTTGTCTTGGGGCTTTTTAATTTTTTTGGAAATTGCTCAATCCGATCGCAGTGGAAATTTTTTAAAAATCTGCATGAGATTAACAAAAAGCAGGATCAAATCCTGTCAGGACATGTATCGTGTAACAACAACGCCCTGAAGCTGTAATTCACACATTAGGAACATCATCAATAAAACCAACGGCAATCATTATTTCGAGAAGACATAAATTAACCAGTTTCATGACGTAATCACAAACGACGCATTTAAAACTGGTGGTTAATGCAAAGGTTATTTTATGAGATCATTAACCAGTTCCAACCCAATCTGGATTATATAAATACCAACTGATATGTTACACGACGTTCTCTAACCCAGCAGTATCTGAAACCAATGACCTAAACCAAAAAAAAAAAAAAAAAAAAAGAGGAAAAAGAAAAAAACTGGTACAAAGTCAATGTTAGCAACAAGCTACGTGAATAATCATAATTTGAGGATGATCGTGAGATTAAACTTTTATCAGAATACCGTTAAATCAATTCAAACCCGCATTTTAAAGTGCCGTTAAAACAATAGCCAACCGTGAAAAATCAAACGGTTTTAACGAGAACAAATGATGACAACATCCATCCGTGACATTAACTAGCATTAGCCTCAGTTAACATTGAGAATTTAAGCAATAGAAACAGAAAAATTAAAAATAATAAGCTGATACTACACCAAACTTTAACATTTTGTTTTTTTCATATTAACTATGTGTAATCCACAGTTCAATACAATTTGTAATCATAAATATTTCGGATTTATTCAATGTGTTACTGTGACGCTTTTCACATCATGGCCTACCTGTTAGCATTAGCTTAGCTTGCTAACACTTATGTAATAAAACGGTTCTCAGTTTGACAAATCGTTTAAAATAATGTGATCTAAATCCAGCAGAATAAAATAGATTTCTAAAAAAAAGTTGGCTATTTTTGTGTCGATTAAACGTATTTAAAATAAAAGAGACAACGTCAGGCTCGCCTCCTTGGCCTTGTTTTTCAACCTGTCTTCTAGTTATAATTTCCAAACAATTAGACAAAAACCTACCTCCCACATTCAGGTTTATTACTGGACTGCTCGATAACAGGCATCTCGGTTAAGTTTCTTTCTTTTTCTCTAACAAAACAATGACTATTCAAAATCGTTTGAAGGTTGGATTTAACCATCCGGCCTGTGTCTGCTCCAGCTGCTCGCTTCTTCTCCTCTCAACCTCTCATGACGACACAATATAAACCGCAGCGGTTTTAAGGGAGGAGCTAAATCTGACGTTTATTCAGAGTCGATCCCTTTACAATTGTAATGTTTTGATCGAATTAAACCATTTTTTGTTCAAATCAAGAGTATGGAATTAACTTTAAGCACTTTTTAAAATGGTTCATTTTTGTGTATATTTACTCACTATTAATTTATTTTTTATGATTACTGTGCTTCTATAACGCACACAAATTTACCACGTGTGGGACCAATAAAGTACTTCTGATTCTTCTTCTGCAATTAACCCTCTCTCCTACATCTTATTCGGTCACACCAACTATCTTAATGTCTTCCTTCAATGTACCCATGAATAATAAATTAAAGCAATCACAAGGAATAAAACAAGTGATATAATTTAAAATCCATTAACAAGCAATGCAGACAGAATATGCATAAGAAGATAAAAAGTAACATGAGGTGATATATAGTGACATAAGGTGGTGAAAAGGGTCATCAGGTGAAGAAAAGTGTCATGAGGTGAGATACAGGAACATACAATGATGAATAGCATGATCCAAAGTTCTTGTTGCTCTGTGAGTTATTAAGTGAATCTTTGTTTTCCTTGTTTGTAAAGATTTATTCTTACTTCTTCTGTTTCTTTTTTGTCTCTTAATTTCTTTTTAATTTGATCTCAATATGACCATCTCAATTGGGAATTGAGTGGATCAACACAGATTTTTTTTGAGTGTTGGTTTAGTTTTTTCTATAAATATTTAAATTATAGTTATTTTTTGCTCATGTGAATGAATGGGATTTAGACATTTTCAACAAAAATGTTTACATTCTTTAAACTTTTAAAAGTAAAGCATACTTCTTGAAAGAAACACCACATGATTTGGCCCACACAACACCAAACTTTTGATAAGTTTTATATAGTTTTTGAGATATGCGTTTTCAAAAAAATGAAAAAAATACACCCCTACCCCAGGAAAAAAATCTTCCCATTCTAAGTTAGAGTGGTAGAAACCAACTTTTAACATTTTTTAAAAACTCAAACAAATGTCAGACGCTCCTATGGTTTTTATTCTATAGCCACAAACTGGATCAAAACAGAAATTTTAGTCCTCTAAAAATTACACTAAGCACAATTTTTATTAACCAAACCAGAGTCTAAAATTTTTCCCTCTGGTTCTATCAATTTTTTTAGAGATGTTTCAGATGATAAAACTTCATTTTTCGTCATTTTTAATTCATTGCTATTTAAATTCTGTTTCGGCTACAGAAATGAAAAATACACTTTTTTTTAATTGTGGTTTTCCTCAATAAAATAGCTGAGATCCTTGAGCCGCTCACTGTGTAAGAATTATTATAGTATCTTTTATAGTTTTCTCACAACAAAAAGGAGTTTGAAGTCTTCAAACCAGAAAAAATTGAGCTGTCTCTCCATAGAAAACCCCACTGTGTTCCAAACATAGTTGAACTTAAGAGGGTTCAAAGGTAGGCCAGGCTACAGGAAGTTCAAAGTTCTCACTTATTGTTCATTGTTCATTAAGTGTTACCCGAAACCCCTTTTAATGAGCGTACATCATTTCCAAAAATAGTTTTTAAAAAAAATTTAAGTCAGTCGTTTTTCTTTCAACTGTAAGGTTTTTGTCTTAACTCAGCACTTCTGTCATTTTTAAGTGTTTGAAGTGAACTAGTCCTTCAATTCTCCTTAATAAGTTAGCAGCAGTTATTCTTTAATTTTACTCACTTTCAAAAGTTTTATTATCTCAGTAAATTATTTGGAAAGAAATTAATTAAAATATGCCATGTTATTTACTGAAACATTTCTCCTTTTCAACCTAAATACTAAAAAGCACCTGGTAGAATAAAATTAACAGGGAATATGCCTTTTTCTTATTGTCTCGTAACATCTTAAATTTAGTCTTTTTACACAATTAATTACAATATGAGAACTTATTGCAGCTTTCCAGAACATTTCCCCCATCTTCATTATGAAAGCTAGCTGACGTAGTTAAAGATCTAAATAACTAAGTCAGCGTTTATTATGAGATGACGCAGCGTTTTGAAGCTAGCTGCAAAAGCTAAAGAAGATGTAACAAAGCTTAGTTGCATAATTAGTTACTTATTTAGTTGCTTTTAGATTTTCAGCTAACTTTAGTTGTATTATACTGCATTGAGCTTTTCAGGCTGCCTTATCAGCTGCCTTTAAGTTCCGTTCCGTCATCTTCCGCCTGTTACGGGGCCGGGTCGAGGGGGCAACTGCCTCAAACGTGAAGCCCAGGCTTCTCTCACCCCGGGTGCATCCTCCAGCTCACCTGGAAAGATCCTAAGTCGTTCCCCAGCCAGCTCTGAGACATAGTCTCACCAGCGTGTCCGGGGTCTGCCCCTTGGTCTCCTCCTGGTGGGACGTGCCCGAAACACATCGCCTGCGAGGAGCTCGGGGGGCATCCTGACCAAATGCCCGAACCACCTCATCTGGCTCCTCTCGACCTGGAGGAGGAGCGGCTCGACAGCGAGCTCCTTCCGGATGGCAGAGCTCCTCACCATCTTTTAAGTTTCCTCACCTGCCTTTAAGTTGAAAGCGAATTGTAAATGTATATGTGCTGTATGAATTCCTAAATGAACTAAACTGCCTTAAGCTTTTCAGCTGTTTTTATGCTTTATTAAGCTACATTAAGCTTTATTGAATTACATTAAACACAATTAAACTACATTACATTGTATTAAGCTACAGTAATCTACATTAAACTACATTAAGTTGTATTAAGCTACACTAACTGTATTAAGCTATACAAAATTGTGTCAAGCTACTTTAAGTTGTATTAAGTTACATTAAGCTGTGTTAAGCTTCCCAGCTGCTTTAAGCTTTTCAGCCATCTTTACTTTTTTAGCTGTGTCCAGCTTTTTCAACTCTGTTTTTAAGCATTTTGGCATTACAGTTTATTCTTTCAGAAGAAAGACATTGCAGTCTTTTCTTTTAGTTGAAAGGCATTAACTACCGTTTAACACAATAACAGAATGGCATTCACACAGCTGTTTTGTAAAAACAGCTTTACATCTAGATTGATTTTTGTTTTCTCATTATCCTGAAAACTGTTCTTTTTACTTTTGGTCTTCAGATTTTACTTTAACTTCCTGAACACTGTTGTTTCATGATAACATTGTAAAACGCAAACTTGGCATCAGAATTTACTTTTTTTTTTTTTTTTTTTATGGCTTTGTCTTTCTTTCTGAGCAAATTGTGACAATTGAGTTTCTAACTTGTAGAAACAACTTTCTTTCTAACTATCGTTTTGGTCAATGTTTGTCATTTACAGTACATGCTTCTCAACTCCTAAACGATAGCTACGTCAGTGCAGGGTGTCCATCTGCTCAGCTGGGCCTGTCACTCATACACACATGTTGCTAGCAGGGTACAGCTCTCCTAGAGTTCTCCAACAAAAATTTCTATCAGCGTTATTTCCCTTACTTTCAGATTTGTGAACACACAAGGATTAAATCAGGTAAGTTTGTGTTCTTTGTAGAAATATTTGTTGACTTTCTAAATGCATTTTAAAAAGTTGCTCATGTAAATCTGTTCTGTCAGTTTTTAATATCAAAGCACTTCATTGTAAATGTTACCAACACAAGCACATTGCAAAATAGACGATGCAAAAATGATTTATTTTTCCTTCCCCACCACCAGTTTGGAACCAGAGTCATTCTCAGACTTCCCAATTTGGACAATCTGAAATTTTACAAGTAAGTCAGAGAGCACATTTTTTTCAACTGTCTGCAACTGGAACCTAATTCCAATGGGTTTAACTTGTGTAATATTGTCAGTGTCTTATGAACGGATTCTTTCAATTGCGGATTTGAGTGATGTCCCAAATCCATGGAAAGGATTTTCTATGAACCGCTGTTTAGTGCTGGCAGTGGTGGTTCTGCTGGTGAATGTTGGACTGAATGAAGTACACGGTGAGTTCAAGTAATGAAACACTCAAGATAAGATGTAAATATTAGTGAGGATTAGTTTGTAGCGACCTAATGCTGCAAATTAACAACAACTTAGGAGCAAATACAAAATCGAATCACCTTTTCTTTGTCAAAACATTTTCTCTGATTTATTATTTGACTATTTTATAAGTTTACTTTTTGTTGGATCTTTAAATAATTTTGGAGTCTAATTTTGCTTTCTAGATGCTTTGGATTACATTGTGGAGGAGTCTGGAATTGGATACTTGGCCGACTGTCTTCAAAATGGCTCGTTACCTGAGGTGATGTCTACATTCAGAGCACCTGAAACACAGAAATCTTTTATACAGAATCTACATTTACCTGTATATTTACTGTATTTTACACTTTCAGCTTGAAGCATTTGTCTTTTGCGTACTTTGTGTAACTAATCCATGTCTCAAATTTGTATTGTCTGTCTCCAGATTTCGTTATGGGACAATTTCATGTGGTGGTGGGGATCCGAAGAAGTTGGAGCAATAAGAAAAAGAAAAAAGCCAATAACTAACAAAGCAATTCTGAAACCAAAAATTAAAGAGTAACAGACAATAAAAATTAGACAAGAGTTTTCTGTTGAAGTTTTTATCATTATCAATAAAAAAAACTATTTTCACACAGAACTTGTATTGAATCACAATTTTTTTGTACATTAAAAAAAATAAGCAAAACAAAAAGCCTTTTTGACGTCCAATACAACCAACAGTATAAGTTCCTAAGAAAAAATAAAAATCAGTAAAAATGATCTTATTATTATAAACACACCTAAAATTTTTGATTTGGTTTGTGGCTATCATAATCCCAAAAATATATACTGAAAAATGGAGGTAGTGATTTTTCCAAGTGTGAGAAATACTGCATGCAAAATTAAAAAAAAAACAACTTACTAGACATTGGTTTACTGTATAAATATTACACTCAAAAATGTTCAACAACAAAGTGGAATAAATACCAAACAGACAGTCATAAGCTGGTGGGTATGATTTAAATTATTTACCATAAAGTACAACTCTTCTAACGACAGCCACACTCCCTCGCAATTATGTCTGGCTTAATGGTTAGAAATGAACCTTCCGCATTAAAGTCTAAAACCTCCATTGGTTCATAGGCCACAGGCACACAGCATGGTGCCCGCACATCCTCGGTGGCACTTTCAATGTGGGAATTGAGCAGGACGGCGTGGTTGTTAGGATTGGTTAGAGGGAAGGAACACGAGCCTTGGCAGTTGTTGATGTTTGCACTCTGTGGACCCAAAAGATGTTTTTCAAAGGACACAGTGAGTTCCTTTAACCCACATGTTGGATTCTTAGATGGATCTTCAGGCCCCGCTCTGGGGGCCCGCAGCTTTCTTTGCATGTTATATGCATGTGCCACCGTTTGCAGGGCCTTCAGCAGAAGAAATCCACAATACTGACTCTCTCCTGTTTGAAAAAAAAAGAAAAAAACTGAAGAGTTATCAGCAGGCAGATATGACCTGGATGAAAATTTTCAGTGAGTGTTTTTGTGTACATCACCTGCTACATGTTCAGTCTGCTGGAAAGCACTGAGAAGTTTGAGCCTCACCAGCCTCTCTTTGGCTCTGTCAGCAACCTTTTCCTCATCCATCAGATCTTGTATCTGCATCTCGCTCTGAATCAACCTCTGCCCAAGTACACTTAACAGCTCAGAAGAGAGGGCCAGCTGTCCAGGATATGCTGGGGGTGTAGAACTCCACCCGGTGAATGAAAAAATAACTGGGGCAGAGGAATTAATAAGTCCAGCCATCAGGATCTCACTAGAGGATAAACCAATAGTCAAAGGAGGCAAGGACAGGAGGGAATCCAGCTGGAGTGGATGGGAATTGGAATGGTCCTGAGGCAGGATGTCACTAAGGAAGCGTCTCAGCTCACAGATGAATGAGGTCTGGGATGAACCCTCTAAGTCTCTGCAATTAATGAAAAGACAAATCGCTCATTGCCATTGAGACTCAGTGACAGAAGAAAAACATAAAAACATAGCAACCTTGTGTTAGATCCTGCTTCTCCAAAAAGAAGAAGAAGTGGTGTTACACAGATGTCACTTCCTGATTTCCCACCAATAAGGATGTCTTTAAGGTTTTGCTCTGTAAAAACAATGGATATGATGGAGGTACATATTGGGTAAGACAACAAAGAGAAAATAATGGCCTTACCCTCCATAGGGAGGTTTGTCTTCATGAAAACCTCCCATTTCTGCTCCAAAGAATTTTCTGAAAAAATACTTGGTAGCAGTATGTACTGTGTTCCTTCTGAAATGCACACAGACTACCAAAACGCAAGAAAAATGGTGTTAGTCTAAACAAAAAGTTCATAAATGTCCATCAGCAATTAAACATTTTGCAAACAGGAATCCCAACAGGCGATCTCCTTACCTGTGTAAAATTCTGCAGGCATTGACCTGTAAAAATCACATCAAGCCCATTTTTAATTGGGCTTTCAAAAGCTAAAAGCAATACTGGCTTTAGCTTAAGCAAAGTTGACTGTGGGAGGTCAAAGGTTATCATGATGGTCCATCCATCTTCTTTTGGAATCAGTGCTGGAGAGGAAACAAGATGTAAGAAAATGGAACAAAACACAAACCTATCCCAAAATGTCCTAAAAGTGAAGAGATTTTACCTGCTGGTGGGTGTAAAACTTGAAAACCGTCTTTGTTTCTTGCAACTTCAATAAGTTCAGATAAGACTAAATGTGATAAAGTTTCGGAGAGAGAGCAGACTCCAAACATGGTCAAGGTGCTGTTTGTTAGGTCCCCGCCATCCACCTCTGCTTCTCGCAAAGCTGCAACAATGTTATCCACAAAGCAGGGAGACGTGCGGAGAACCTTGAAAGCTGGAATGGTGGATGAAAAGTTATCAGAATTCTATTTTTACATAAAGAATCTGTTTAGAAATTCTATAAAAAATTGTATTTGTATTCTATACAAATTACTTATAGAATTTATTTAGAAATTCTATATGTAAAAAAGAATGAATAAGCCAAAAAGAGTCTGACCTGGTTCTGCAGGGTTGTAGGCAGAGGTCAGACTCTGTCCATCCACTTGCAGGGTCACAAAAATCCAGCTCCAGCAAAGCGCAAACCCGATCGGACTCAACATGCTTCAGTGTCCAGTGGAATGCCTGTGTGGTCCTACCTCTCTCACCAGCTTGTTTTGTATGGGTCAAGCTCCGGAAGATGGGAGTTCCATCCCCCCCATCTATTCTTCTCACTAACTGAGGGGCAGGAAGCCAAAATAGGACAATGATGCGTCCTTGATGAGACTATGTGGGATATTTGCATCACAAAATAGCAAAGTGCAAACTTTTTAAATTAAACATCACTTATTCAACATTAATCTAAAATTATGCTAAAAGAAAATAAGCCAATTTTTAAAATTTGAAATAGACTTGTTTTATGGAAGATTAATAGTGACATTTTAGTTTTTTTGCATTTTCCCTTTCATGCATTAGTCAGTAAATATAAAACAGATGGAGCTGAATTCATGAGAAAATATGCGAAGAAAACTTCAAGTATGAAGTCACTTGGATTAGAGTAAATTGTATAACATTGTTCACCACAAATGGTTATAAATGTGTTCAAATATCTTCCATTCTGAAACAGAACAACAGGTTCTTTTCAAAAAGCTGACACTCCCTCTGCATTTCTCACACTTGTAGTCTTGTTTTTCAGACAGTCAAGGTCTCTGCAGAGCTGAACAGCCATCTATCCCAGGAGATAAAATCCCTCAAAACCGCTCTCTCTGAAAATAAGTTCCTTTTTTTAAATGAATGCAACAAAGTTTATCAATAATGTTGCAAAACAAAATTTGTCCTTTAGGGATTGGTGTTTAAATTCAATGAATAAACTGAACTCTATCTGCAAACATTAGACATTTATTTTTATATTTCCATACTTTACTTATGCAAGCTTTAATTGCAAATAAATTTCATTCAGTTTGGTTCTTGTATTAGACAAGAGCAAAAAAAAAAATGAATGGACAGAATGATTAATTACACAAAACATTTTTTATTAATGATCATAAAATGGTGGGAAAAACAGCAACATTTCTATGTTTCATTAAAGCACCAACATCAAAGTGTAACAATTTTCCAAAAAAAAAAACTCTCAGGGCTAATTTGGAAAGTAGGTTTGCTTTTATTGCACCTCAAACCTGCCCTGGCTTCACCAATCAGAGATCACTACACAGAATGTAGTTGGATCGGTCCCTTTGAGTCAGTCCTATCCCCTAACATCTGTACTGACAAAGAACTCTGAACCTCGTAGGGACACAAATCATGACAGAGGCAAATGTGAGATGAGAAAGATGTTGAAAGTTTTCACCATTTCACAGCTTCTTAAGATCACACACTCATAAAGCTTGACTTTCCTAAAGATGCTGGATGTATGTGCCAGTAGGAGCCAGTCTGAAAAGGCTGATGACTAATTTGGAGTATGATTACTGAAGCGTGTATAAGGGGTGTCCTGGTCCTGAGCTGGCATTTTAAAGAGACTGAATAAATGTGACAGGGTGTAGTTAATAGAAAATGATTTGAATCATTTCCAGCTATCTAGAAAGGTTCCTGAGTTAAGACCTTTGGCAGGATTTAAAGTACCGGTAAACAGCCTCGACTGCAAGGCCCTCAGAGATTTTCTACAATTAACAAACCAGGACGCTGAAAAACTGCATAGAAATGTTCAATTTTTATCACAAAGAATCCTTTTGAATCATCAAACAACTACAAAATTGTCTAATATGTTCCAAGATGATTCCCTTTTCAAAAAACAACTCTTACTTGCACATGCACCACAGGAAACTCCCCAGTTAAAGAGAGAAAGCTCTGAGGGTTAATTGGACCATGAGAGACGCTAACAGGAGAGCTCATGTTGAAGACTATGAAACTGTAAAACCCTGCAGCACAACACAAGACTAGTATTTGTCCATAGCTGCAATTTCCTTGTTTCAAGTGAAGGAGAGCACCATGCGGTCTGTCAAACAAGTAGTATTAAAAAGTGACAGAAATTGGAGGACACAATAAAAAGCAGAACAAGTATCAAACACCAAGAGTAAGAAAATTAAAACAGCAGAAACAGTAATTACAAAATACCTCTCAGTGCTGGTAACAAATGGACTAGTTTCTAATTGATTATCTTTATATTTTTAACACTCGCAGTTGAAACAAAATTGTGTTTAAATAGGAGAGTGCCCCAGGACAAGTTTTTTTTTAGTTGATTTTATACAATAAAGCTTATTTCATCTTTAGGTACACACTGGTAAGGAGGGAAAAAGCACCCCCGCTTCCCACACACACAACTTAGCTTAAGTGAAATTCCACTATCAGAGTAAGAGGAAGCTTTGTTGCTTATTCTCACACACACAGATAAGCACAATAAGACGAGTGTTATACATCAGCTAGCCTGTTGCAAATGCACAAGGTTGCAGGACCTTGTCAGTAAGACAAGTGATTGTGTGAGAAGGCGGTAACACATTTCTGTTTGCACCATGAATTCATTCTTGTAAAAAAAAAAAAAAAAAGAAAAAGAAGCACCATGTTCCTGCTGAAAGTAGATTGGTTCAAATTATCAGTACAAAGCCTGATAAAAAATAAACTCATTCTAATGCTGGAATCTTGCAAACAGCACCTTTGTGTGCATGTGATACACAGACTGTTGCAGAGACTCTTGTTCTGGTGTGTGTCGGAGCTAGTTTGTTGTTGGGCGTTGTCTTTTTAAGGTCCTGTGGTGGCTATGCTTTGCTCTGCTTGGCTTCAAGCCTCCTGTTTCACAGGCTGAGTTTAAGAGTTACACTGCGAGCATCAAAACACCTCTTATTTCAGATCTATATATATATATATAAATGTGTGTATTTCTATATCTTTATATTCTTATATATCTTGTATGTAGATACATATTCAATATAACTTTATGATGGAAACATACAATGAAAGAAAAAGGAAGTATGTACAAAAACAGTGTGTCTTGCTTACTAAGAGATAAGAAGCTTTTCTCAATGCGTAAAACTTTTATGGTATAAACATCAAAGAGGTTCTGATACCGAACCGGCTCCTGGAGAGCATTCATAGAAAGTTGGTGTCTAAAGTTGTACACGAGACAACATAGCATATTTAAATATGAGAAAAGGCCAAAAAAGGCTTTAGAAATGTCCCTGTTTACAGCACCAAGTAATCAAATGGATTTTTTTTTTTTTTGTCATAACAGAATAAATAAAATCAGGCACAGTCTATCGTAGCACCAGAGTTTTCAGACTGTGAGTCAAGTACACACACTGTTGCATTCTAGCATGTCAACACAATTCAGAACTTTCCTCTTTGAAAAATGGTGAAAAAAACCCAACAAAACAGACAATAGAAACTGAATGCATAAATATAAGCATCTAAATTATTCACAACTATACAATCAAAGGGAATCACATTCACAGTACAAACATCTTTGACTAAACAAAGTACACACTGTAAAAGCAAAAAAAAAAGTGAGCAGAGTCCAGTAGTTTCTTCTGGTTGTTTTCCCAGTGTGTGATGGGATGGTGTGTTTGAATGTGTGTATGTGTATACAAAGGACTTGATGCAGTTATTTGCTCTAACTAACGTTCCTCGGCAGTAAAAGATGAGCAGGACTAAATTTAGTTTTGGATAAGACTGAAAGTTCTGCAGAAAAAACATGTTAAATAGTTGTGTGACTTTGCCAAACAACTGAAAAAAAACCCTGAAACCTGAAAAATGTAAACCCCAATTTTCTCTTCTGATTCATTCTAAATATTTTATACTTTGTTTTTTATCCGAAAAACTTTAGCTCTAATTAAAAACGAAGATCTGACGAGAGTAGTTAAGAAATAAAAACAACCATCTCAATATCAAAGTTTATCTCAACATTTTAAAGGTTAAATTGCATGTTACAGTTTATCTTTTTAAAATGATTAATATATTGAGATTGAAAGGTTGTGTGAATTATTTCTCAGGTTATGTCTTTTTGAGCATTATTTCTTTCTGAATGGTTTTGATTGGTTCGATTACGCCAATAAATGCTCTGTAATAAAAAACGCAAAGAACGAAAATTGACCAGAAACAACAGGAACAGCTTGTGTTACCAGGACGACTGTATCACTATCCAGTGTAAGAAAATAAGCACGTTTCCATCTGCTTGATGAACACGCATTTAGACAACAAATCTGCTTGACATCTAAGTTGAGTTAACTGGGTGTGTGACGTTTGGGTTTGTGTGCGACTTTAAGCGTATATACACACAAAAAAAGAGTGAACGTAAAGGTGCAGCTAAGCCCAGAAGCTGTCAGTCTGTGTGTGTCTTTTTTTAACAATTGTCCCTATTTCATTTAGATTAACTTGTTAAATTTATTTTGCTGACTTACACAAATCTAAGTTTAAAAAGAGAAACAATATTTTTGAGCACCTTAAATTTAAAATAGACAATAATAAAATGTAAGAGTTCATTTCCAAGATATAAAATCAACACAACCAGTACCAAAAAATTTGCTGAATGTGACTAGTGGTGATTAGTGTGTGTGTGTGTTAAATATCAAAGTAGAGAGGCCGGTCTTGCAGGCGGTTGGGTAGTGCAGATGGTTTGGAGCACCAGTGAATGAGGAGTGCCTTGGTCCACACCTGCATGTTTGCATAGTTTATTCAGTGTTGAGGTAGTTTTCCATCAATTACCTGAAACATTAACAAGCAGAGAAAAACTATGAGGGGAAATGTGTGTGATTTAATGCACATAAGAGGTCTTGTGGGGAAAAAAATTACAACCCTGCATAGGTCAAAAACTTTTCACACAAGATAGTTTGCATCAAACATCTTACCTTGTTTATTCAGAACAACATCTTGGAGAAGCAGAGAGAAAATGGGTTTCCTTTCTCTCTCTCACTTCCTATCTCCCTCTATCCATTCTCTGATCGCCCTTTTCTCTCTCTCATTCCCCTCCCCCCCTTGTTTCCCTCACTCCCAAACCCTATCTAGGCCGGGAGCCTGGGATTTGGGAAGCGGTATAGGTACCATGCATGCCCTGAGTCCTCCACATGCTCCCACCCCCACCTGGGCTGTTGGCCGGCAATGGGGGGGGCAGGCGAGGCGAGTAGTGAACTGCAAATGGACGAGACGAGGAGGGGGTTGACATAGAGGAGGCGGAAGCAGCGGCAGAGACAGAAGCTGAGGAAGTGGAGGAGATGGATGACGGAGCTCTCTGGTGAAAAGAAGACTGCGACAGACGGGGGGAGTGGACAGGGTCGGAGCGAGATGGCGCCGGGGCGTCGGAGTGTGTGGGTGCCAGGGAGGATGGTACGCTGTGGAGGGGTGGCGGTGGCGGCAAGGAGAGAGTGGGAGGGGTGGGGCTGTGCAGGACTGACTGGGTGCGACTCTGTTGGGCCTGGGACAGCGAGAGTGGTACAGGAGAGGAAATGGAGGTGAGGCGCGTGGAAGCTGGCTGGTGGGTGGTGTGTTGCTGAGTTTGGGGGGAGGGAGAGGAGGAGAGAGTGAGCAGAGAGCCAAGGCCTCCGGAGGTGGGCAGCACCGCCCCAAACTGATGGGAGGACACTGAGGGAACCACGTGGTGAAATATACCTGCAAATCATACAGCAGAGATGGAGGGAGTGGAAGACAGAGCAGATAAAAAGCAGAGAGTGCATGGAGAGGGGGACAAAGAGAAAAGCAAGCACTGAGCCAAGCAAGTCAGACCAGCACACAGAAGCAAACAAGAGTCAGTCCACTGCTTCCTGTTGCAATCGTTCTGCCAATTCAGTTGTTTATTAAAACAAAATTTTGTTAATTTTATAATCTAACTTCTTTTTTCTAATAAGTGAAATGACTCTCATGTAACCTGCACAGACACACCCAGGGAAAACCGGCAATATGACCAGGAAGCCGTAGTTTACAAATTTAAAATCGATCATACAATTCACGAACCGACATTTATATTAACACAACGTTTTAATTAGCTCCTTATGAAATAGTAATAATTTGGCTTCAAATCCAACATTTTCCAAGGGTGTTTCCATCTGCATGACTCAAGCAGCCAGTAAATGTCAGCAGCAAGGCAGCACAGAGTCTGTCCTGCAGACAAACAGTGCAGCAGACAAGAAAAAAAAAAAGTAAAAATTTCCCTGGGTTTTTCTCTTCTATGTCTAATATTCTTATTCTCTGATATCCCCCAGATTAACACTGGTACCTTTATCTACTGATTCTTCATTCTTCAGTTAAAATTTAATGATGTTAGTAATGCTCACCTCCAGCCGCTCCCCCCGCCAGCCCGGCACTGGAGAAACTTCCCAGAGCAGAATGTCCGTTCACCAGTCTGGAAGTGGTGGAAACACCAGTCTGGGCCCCAAATAAGGACTGCAAGACTGAAGTCCCTCCTAGTGGGAACTGGGACCCCAGGTATTGTCCCACAGATGAGCCGGTGGATGAAGAAACTGCTACAGGACTTCCTCCCGGCTTCCCAGTTAAAATGCCCGCTCCACTACTGCTAGCCGCAGAAATGAAGAGATTCTGACTGGCCATGCTGCTGCTGGTCTTCATCTCCCAGTCCCGAGAAGCTTTCTGCTTCTGGAGGGTCTGTCGTTGGTCTGAGACACCTCCTGTCTGGACGCCTACCCCATTGCCTCCACCTCGAGCTCCTGCTTCCTGGCTGAGAAATGGGTTGGGGGCCATGTAAACAGATGACTCCCCCTCACTCCCTTTCCTCAGAGACTGTTTGTGATCTGAATCAGAGTCTCGGCCAAACGGAGAACCCCCCTGTCTTACATCTGCATTTAGTTGCTTTGGATCAGAAATGGGTGAGAAGGTTGATTTCCACTTGCTACTAGAGGTCAAAGTTGATGATGAAGAGGCGTCACTGCCTGTGCTGTTTCCACTGCTGCCCCCAGATTTTCTCCCTAAAGAGATAAACAATGTAAAAAAACAAGGACCGAGAACATAATAACGAGACTAACTACATTCTTATTTTTAAATCAAATACAACTTAAACATTTCTATCGCAAAACTTACAATGTTGATCATAATTTAAACCCTTTGCTACTCTTATTTTTGTTTTAACTGGAAATGATGTAAACTCCTAAAATATTTAAAAAACTGTTTCAGAAATGTTATTTTCTCAGTGATTAAAACCAATTACAGACTATTGTAATAAATGAATGCTTCAGATAGTTGCCAAATAATTTTCACATGCCCTGGAGGGGCCACAATCAGCTACAATCCGCTACAGCTTTTCAAGGGCATGTAACTTTGGTTCAAATGTAAATCATGATTTTTTTTTTTTTTTTACCACAATAGTATCTATTTTGCAATGTTTGGTTATCTTGAAGGAAGCCTGTGTTACTTGCAGTACTAAAGGATCATTGTTGGAAATTAAAGTAACCAAATAAAAATGATAAAGGGGTATGAACATTTATAAGTGAAACTGCATATCTTTTGTTCAATGAAGATGTGTTTTTTGGGCTCTAATGTGCATTTAATAAAATTTGAGTAAAACAAAACAAAACTTACTTCCAACAAGTTTTAATTAACTTGTTAGAGATGACCAAAAATTGATTTATAGATCAAATGTATATATTCTTAAAATTATGGTCACTAACTGTGGGAGGTGACTGAAAGAACGAGATCACAGATAAAAGCGGACAAAATGAGCTTCCTCTGCAGAGTGGCTAGGCTCTCGTTCAGAGATAGAGTGAGGAGCTCTGCCATCCAGGAAGAGCTTGGAATAGATCCGTTGCTCCTCCGGGTTGAGAGACGCCAGGTGCAGTGGTTCGAGCATCTGGTTAGGATGCCTCCCAAAAGCCTCGCTGGTGAGGTGTTTCGGGCACGTCCCACCAGGAGGCGATCCGGAGGCAGACCCCAGATCAGCTAGAGAGACAATAGGCGTGTTTGAGATGATTTGCGCCTTGCCTGGATTTCAGACGAGACCAGGCGGACGCTGCGGGGGGCGGGGAAAGGCGCCTGGAATAAAGTCGACCAGTTTTCTCAAAGTTTAGACAGACGAGAACAGGAAGTAACAGTTATTTACATCCGGTTTTAAATTTTTACACAATAAACGTGTCTATTTGTGGAAAAAAACGCATCAAATCAAAACTTGTGAAAGTTAATTTAGTTTTGATGTTTTTTTAGACTCCACTCAGAAGTTTTTGTAGATTGTTTTAATATAAATTAAGTTAATTAAGTTCCATATTTCCATGTTTTACAATCATTTCATATTTGAAGAGTAAAGTAAAAACGTGTCAGTAAAAGATCATCAGCTGAGTGTGTGTGTGTGTGTGTGTGACAGGCGTAAAAAATAAATAAATCTTAAAGCAGCAGTGGAGATAAATATAAACAGAGCAGATATGTATTGATAAGAAATCAAAGAGTCACTGAGAGCCAATCAGCTATCAGTACACATCTTGAAAAGACTCCATTTCCCATCATGCCGTTTGCTTTGTAGTCCATACAGGCGGCGCAGTTGGTAAAAAGCAGCTGCGTCCGCCTGGCTCAAAACCTGCGTCCGCCTTGCTCTCGCGAGAGTCTCGTTACCGGCGCACAGGTGACATCAGACCAAGTCGGTGGCATCTCGAACGCAAAAACTAACCGGCATGCATTGCGCACCGATCTGCGCCAATCAGAACTGCGTCCGCCTGTGTCATCTCAAACACGCCTTATGTCTTACAGCTGGCTGGGGAACTCCTCTGGATCCACCCAGTTGAGCTGGAGGATGCACCCGGGGTGACAGGAGCCTGGGTTTCCAGTCTGAGGCTGTTGATTCTATTATGCTTCGGCCCCGGATAAGCATAACACCACGGAACGGAACTTAGAATTGGTGTATATTTATTTAGGTATATTAGTTGCAATGTATGCAATTAAACTCTCAATTAAAACACTAGAAGTATTTAGGGTTAGAATGAACCAGTAGAGTAATAAACACTACATCACTCTGTTCAGATAAAATACTTCTAAATTTTACAAGCTCATCTCCACTTTCAGATCATAAGAACAGAAATCTCACAGCCACATTAATAGTTCTGACTTTAAATTTTTTTAATTCAATTCAATTAGTTCAAGGTACTTTATTAATTAGAAAAGAATGTAGTGGAACATTTGATAAATTGAAAGATGTAAAGAACTGTTAGGTTTGTTACAATCTTGTTTTCTACATTTATTTTTCTCTCTGGAGCTTCTCGCATTTGACAAACTTTTGCTGCTAGGTCTGTTTTTTGAGCTTTGGAGGCTCTGCCTCTGCTGCTTAACTAATTGGAGCACTGGAGAGAAAGAAGGCAGGATATAAAGAAGTGGATGATTCCTGCATATCTGCCCATCAGACTAAAAAAAAACAAAACAAAACAAAAAAATTGATACAGAAATCTATCAAATTTCAAAATTTGTGTCAATAATTGGCCGAGCTTATAAAAAGTTGATTTTTAGTTTCAAATAAATGCCAATACTAACAAAAAAGTAGATGACATTCATGCAGTCCTTTCTCACCTCGCTCACTATCTGTCATTCTGCCGTGTCCATCTTTGCTTTCCAAGGAAATAGTTGCTATTTTTCTTTCAATTCTACAAAGAAAGCACAAGAAAAAAACATGTGTGAGCCACTTTATCGCAAACTAAATGATTAAAAAAACCCACAATCAAATGTTTTAGTTTAATAAAAGAACATTTTATTTACTAATTTATTTTTGCAGTAAATGTAAATTATTGTAATGGCCTAATTTTACCGAGAACTTGAACTGTCTGCAGGATATCCGGAGTCTTCGTCATCCGAACTGGCAGCTGTTGAGTATCGACCGGTACCATTCATCTCCAGCGGGCGCTCTCTTTTTAAAATTGGGGGCTGATCTAGATCAGGAGCATTGGGGCTTCGACTTGATTGTTCAGGTGAGGAGATAGCAGAAATTTCCAAAGGTTGGTTGATATTATTTACCTGTTACAAAAAAGTAAAAAGATACTTGAAGTTTTGAATCAGATGTTCCAAGTGGCTATAAATGTTACTGAACAAAATATTTTTCAGCGGCTCACCATGGAGTTAATGTTTAGGGGTGATCCTGAGGAGTGGCTGCCGGAGGTCAGTCCAGTGATCGACCTTCTCTTTGGAGACCCAGCTGCCATGGCGCCCCCAGCAGAGCTGCGTTTCCTCCTCCCTCTCTTGCGCCCCTCCTGGGAGCCCAGGCTGTGGGAGGAGTGTGATGATGTGTGTGTTGGCGTGTGTGTGTGCTGCGTGCTGGGAGACTGGTGGTGATGATTTCCATGGTTACTGCAGTATCCCTGTTTGCCTGAGTTGCCGGTGTGTTGGTGGAGGCGTGATCCTCCTGCACCGCTGCCCGATGAGGAAGAAGATGAGGAAGAAGAGGAGGAAGAGAAAAACACCCTCCTCCGCAGTTCACTGTCTTGTGGTTCTGCGTCCGACTCTCCTCCATGGTGGTCTGATCCATCTTCTGGAAGGATACTCGGAGGGCCATCAGCGTATTGAAGAACGCCTCCAGTGCCAACAGGGAGGGTTTGGATGGGGCCTCCTCGGCCTGTCGCTCCTGTTAAAGAAGTGTTGCTATGGTGAGGAGGTGAAGAAGAAGCACCGTTATGGTCCTCAGGATGGGGACCTCCATTCATTAGCCCTGAGCTGGATGAATATCCTGAAAAAAAACCCATCAGTTTGTCATCAGGAACGCACTAGAAGAACAAGCAGCTTGTTTTGGGGCGGACAGTGACCATCATCAGATGATGTATGAGCTTGGTCTTACCATTGGTCTGATTTGTCTGAGACACGGGGCTTGGGGTGTTTCTCTAAAAGTTTGAAAAAAAAGATCAAATTGGTGCATAAAATTAAAAAAAAATGTTAGAAAAACATAAAGGTAATCATAGACCTTTCTCTACAGGTTGATTTAAAGTAACAAAACAAAAGTAATATCTACAGTATACAACTCAATAAAAAAACTTACAAGTTTTTCTGCACGACTGGGCAACACCACGCTGGCCAGTGGGATGCTAACTGGTAGCTTGCTGGGATGGACCGTGCTGAGAGGGATACTGATAGGAAGGCTAGTGATACTATCGCCATGAACAGACGGACTCTTCTCTTTCCCGACCTTTTAAAATAAAACAAAGTTCAATTAGAAATTAATTTCTAATATTTCTATCACGGGTGATAAATCAGTTAATTTTAAAGAACAAACAACAATTTAAAAATGTACCTTCTCTGAGCTTTTCAGATTGCTCTGTGAATCTGCTGCATTAGGAGATGGGCAGTTTGGTTTGGCTCCAAGTGGAGAGTTCACACCCCCAAGTTCCCTAACAGAAGGAAGGCAGACAATAAAACTCACGCTGAGTCAGTAATGGAACTGATTTAACTAACACGGTATGGGACAAACCAAAGGATGTGGTATTTAGGAGAGACTGACCTGTGTGTGGTCACCCCTGGACTTCTTAGGTAAGCAGAGGCAGCAGGTTCCTGATTCAGGTGCCTCCTCAAGGCAATCTTGGCAGGGGAGAAGCGTGTGTAGTCAGGAAGTGTGTGAGAGGAGCTTTGCTGCCTCTGTCGAGTGTCAGAGGTGGCTGGTAAAATCTCATGGTCAGGAGAGATGGGCAGGTAGCGGGAAAGCTCACTCTTTGTGCTACACCGGTCATAACAAGGCGAGCTGGTGCCGTTGATGGGAAGCTCTGGGCTGATGCCATTGACAGCTTGAGATGAGGACAGGGCGAGCTTAGATGAGTCAATGTCTGTGGAGGTGCGAGACTCCAGGGATTTTCTGTATGATGAATCTTCACAAGGGCTGTAAGATTTGAGCTGAAGCAGCTCCTGTTGCCTCTGTGTTTTTTCCAGTTCTACAATGCTGATCTGTAAACAAACACCAGGGGGAGCCGTCGCACAGGAGAGAGAGAAAATGTGAAAAACTATCATAAATGTTAAAAAAAAAGAAAAAAGAAGCTTTTGGTTCAAGATGTTCCAAAGATAATACTAAATTATAAATTTAAGATGGACCTACTAAAAAGATGAAAGCGACAGAAATAAAGAAGGCAGAAATGTTGGCACAGAGAAGCATTTGGAAATGGATGAAACAAACGAATGAGGTGAATCCCTTACCTGCAGCTCCAAGCAGTGTTTTTGCTTTTCGGAAATCTGTTTACGCAGTGCTTGCTTCTCTTTCAACAAACTCTCCAAACATAAAGAACCCCAATCTAATTTTAGCTCCTCACATCGAGATTTTAGCTGGAAATAAAAGCAAACACAGAAATGAACAATTAATTTAATCTTTCTTGCTCTAAACTCCCACTGGCTTGCACTGCAAACCACCGAGAAGACAACAAACAAACAAGAAGAGCAGTAGAAGATCAAAAGGTCTGAGGAAGATGCTGCGAGGTCTTACCAGCAGCAAGCTGTTGTCTCTTAGTAAGGCCATCTCTCGCTCAAGCTGCTTTGTTTGTTCTTTCAGCTGACAATTGTGGGCCGATATTTCCTTCTGGGCTTGGAGAAGATCTTCTACTGTTAGGGCTTTTACTCCAAGCTGAACACAGACACACAGAAAAGGATTAATGTTAGAAAGAGAACCATAAAGTAATGATAGATTATTTGCTACATAATTACATAATAAATCTTAAAACTTTCAGTGAAACAGCAAAACTAGAGATTTTATTTCTGTCAAATAAAGTACAAAGGTACCAGACAATGTGGAAGTAAGAAAACTGTTCTTTGTACCTCATCAAGCTTGGTTTGAAAAAGACCTTTGATTTTGTCTTTGTGGGACTGACACACCAACTGGAGCTGCTCTGCCTGACCAGACAGGTCCCTGTGTTTTTGCTAGGGGAAAAAAAAAAGAGAAGAACAAATCGTCCATCAAAAACTTAACTGAATCAAGAAGCACTGCCAGCTTGTGTCTGAGGTGACTCCACTGATTACCTTTTCCTGGTCTATAAGTTGCTGCAGGTTAGAACGATATTGGGGTGTCTTCATATACGCCATGAACTGGAGATACTGGACTTTGATGTTATCTGCAAGAAAACAAAAAAAACAATAATGATATTATTAGTGGGCTGTAGAGATGACTTTTGTAAGAACAAAGCTGCAATTATAAATTCTAAATTAAAACAACTGTTACTTATTAATTTAACAGTGTTTAAAAAAGTTGCAAAATTTGAGGAGAACATCCCTATAAATTTAAAACAAAAATACAAATTGGATGACATAAACAATGGTTTGTGAGATTGTTAGCTTACCCAGTAGTTGTTGCAGACCGGGAGGAGTTGGGCTGAGCAGCAGTTGACTGGGCGAATAGTGCGGGACCTTCGGAGGTAGCTGGTAGAAGGAACTCTGAGGTGGCCGGTATGCATCTGTAGACGCAAAAACTTCCGTTTAAGACCAATAAGATTTTATCTAAACCTACAGCAGTTACAGATACGATGAGACAAGTGTAGAAAAGCCATCCCTAACCCTGAGGTGGTGCCGCAGAAAGGGTCTTGGCGTGAAGCAAGTCCAAAGCGCTCTGGTTCTTTTTACTCTTCTCCGCGGCAGGAGTGGCTTTCTTCGGACGACCGCGTTTTTTGTGGTTTGGCTTGCGACTTTTGGGTAAGAGCCGGGTCCTTCTGGGTTTGGGCGGTGGCTTTACTACCGTCACAATGCGAGGATGGTCCTCCTCACCACAGGATTCCTGATGTAAAATCTAGGGGTAAAGAGAACCAATTCTTAGCCAATGCTCAACTATAAAATAGTGGATAATGATTTAGAACAATTATCACACTATAATTTAGAAAAAGTCATTACCGGAAAAATTGGTTTAAAAGGAAAGTTTGTAGCAAGAACAGCTGACTCTATTGGCTGATTAGATTTTCCAAGCCATACCTTGTTTTGCTCCTTCGGTTTGGTTGGGGTGGTGCTATTGCTTTTACTGTCCTTTGTATCTTTTTGTTTAAGTCGCCTAGCTGCCTCTTGCTCCTCCTAAAACAAATATCCATTCATTTGATGTTTTAAGTACCAAATTATAACAAATGAACTGTCATTTAAAAAAAAAAAAAAAAAACATGAAAGAAGGTTGGAACTTACCCTGAGTTTAGGATTTTTGAGACTAGCAAAGTAGTTTTCAAGCTGTAAAGTAAGAGAAATAAATGTGTTTTTATGATGAAATTGTCAATAGTTAGGTAAGCATGTTATTACAATAAAAAATAGATTTTGACTCACGACACTTTTGATAACACATATTTTTATGCAGATTTTGTTTTTTGCACACAAAATATGGCTTAAACTTTTTATAAACCAAATCGGGCTAAAAACCTTAAAAAGAAACCTTGAGCTTGCCAATTTTCTAATCCCATAATTGCACAAATTATTAGAATTAGACACATGAGGCCTATTTAATGCACTTGTGTTACCTTGGGAAGCCTCAGTGTTCTCACACTCTGTACTCTTAAATAAAAAGCTTTGTGACTAATGAGGTCCGTTTCTTCTATCAGTCCAATTATGTGTCCGATGCACAATTTGCTTCAGTAATCACAAACAGTCTAACCTTTTCAACCAAAATGATCTTATTTGTATTTAATTTCTTCTCCTTTTGCAAATTATTAAGTAAAAAAAGTTGAGTACTTACTATGGTGCGGTCTATAGTATGTAAGTAGTAAGAAACTGGCTTTCCAGTCCACGATACTGAACCCCTTAGTGGAGAAAGCTCCACCACTCGCATTATTGTGCCAATATCTGTAATGCAGAAATAATCAAATGAAATGAGAAAACTCTTTTTTTAAATAAAAATCTGCTTTTCTAACTAACTTTGAAACTCACCACTCAAGTTTCGACTGTTGATCCTAAAGTTTAAAGGTGCAAAAGGTTTAGAGGACACAATTTTTCCTCCTGGAAAAAAATAAAACAGATGAAAAAAAAGTTATTGAATTTCCAAAGGTGAGGATGATTGAAAGCTTAGCAAAGTTACTTTGAATAAATCTCTCCAGGAATCATTAGATTTATCTTTTATTTTGTAGAGTGAAATTTCAGAAAGATTGATGAATTAATCGTAAACTCTTTATTTAAACAGACTTAACTTTTGGTTAAAAAAAAAAAATCAGCAAAAACAAACTCTCTTATAGAGAGAATTAGAACTGACCTTCCTTCATATTGGCAAAGCGCTCCTTCAGCTGGTGATCTACTTCTGGACCAAAGGCAAAGTTATTCACAAAAATAATACTGAAAAAGAGAAAAAAAAGTAGGACAAGTTATTCTCAAACTGAATTCATTTAGTGAAAATAAATAATTTATAACTTGAAACAGTTTCCAAACAGTTTGAAACTTCGGACGAGAAGACAAAGAATAAATGGATAAACAAAATGAACTTTGAAACTATTGATGTGAATTAGGGTTTAAACGCCACCTTGTATTGGCAATTCTGTCCCTCCATTCTTCAGACAGAAAATCCCCTCTCTCCAGCTGAAGAAACATTTTTAGGTATAATAAAAAATTAATAAATTGTTACATAGATCTACTGAGCAGTGTGCCAATGACAATAACTTACTGTGTATTCACCATGTTTCTTCCCATACCATTTCATCCACTTTTTAAACTCTTTATCCATGGACTGTAAGCACACAATGTCATTCTTATTGTCAAAACCAGCGATAAAATCTCATTTTCTACGTATCATTTATCACAAGTATGTAGCATGAATATCTGCTAAATGTTCATCATGTTTTCAGCAAAACAGAAGTTACACATCATAAATAAAGACTTAACTTATAGGATAAATTTAGAAAGGTGCGCATGGTATTGTCAATTTGTACAAATTGGATAGACCAGGTTTCGTGTGTATTTTTAGATATATTTAAAACAGCCAGATGTATTGTTTATGTAGTTGAATATTATCCTATTGATTGTTAAAATTTAGCCCTTGTAAAATAATTCTGTTACCTCTGCATAGGTAGCTGGAGTGTCTGCTTTCTCCACGCCATAGTAGTGTTTACAGTTGGTTGCTGCAGCAACCTGCAGTACTACCTGCCCCACTCCTGCAAATAATAAAAAAAAAGTTGTACATTAGCCAAAAAAAACATCTGCTGTCCACATTAAAATTCACACAAACATTTGTGCTACAGTTTAAAAATAATCCAAGTTAAGATACAAGCAGACATAATGTGCTTCCTTCGCAGAATTGCGGGGCTCTGACTCAGAGATAGAGTGAGGAGTTCCGCCATCCGGGAGGAGCTCAGAGTAGAGCCATTGCTCCTCCGGGTTGAGAGAAGCCAAATGGGGTGGTTTGGGCATCTGGTTAGGATGCCTCCCGTGCTGGTGAGGTACTTCGAGCACATCCCACCGGGACTCCGGACCTGCAGAACCAACTGACTGGGGAACACCTCGGGATTTTCCCGGGTGAGCTGGAGGATACAGCTGGGGTAAGAGAAGCCTAGGCTACCCATCTGAGGCTGTTGCCTCACGAACCGGCGCCCAGATAAGCCGAAGACAACGAAATGCATCCAAGTTTTAAAGGGTCAAATAATTTTTGTTGCTACCCAGTTTAAGCTGCCAATAAATGTGTTTTTTAAAAAAAAACATTGAATTCACAAAAAAAGCAAACTAACCACTGCCAAGGTCAACAAAAGTGTCATCTTCCATCATTTCCATCTCATCGATAATCTGAGCCACCAGGTCGAAAGAGGTCTCCCCATAGACCTCTGGGGAGAAAGGCTCATAGTTGTTCAACTTTTCCGGGTCAGTCACAGAGTGGTTGTACACTTGCTGCAGGATATGTCTCAGCAGCCCATTGGACGGACGCTTGTTTAGCTTCATGGGCTGGGTGGTCCCTTTCCACTGTAAAAATCGTTGACAGTTTAATTTTTTTGCACAACTGCCACAGTCAATGACAAAACTAAAATTTAATTATTAGCAATGAATTAAAAAACAAACAAAACATGCTCTGATTTCTTGTTTAACTACTTCAAGCCTGAGCAAATAGGAATAAGTAAATTTAAGCGAAGTATCAGACCAAACACGAGACATTTTTGTGAAAAGAAAGGTGCATAATTTTTATATTTTAACTTACAAGCTGGTGGATGCTGTCGATAGCTCTGTTGTATTTGTCACAGAGCCTCTGCATACTTTCAAAGCTGGAAAAAATAAATCAATTGTATCATTCTGGTTACGTTAAAACATAAAAAACTAGCCAGAAAAGAATTTGTAGAAATATTTGAATTCGGGATGTGAGCATGAAAAAAATATTGCTGCTTTAAAACCAAATGTATTTCCAACATTTGGTACAAACCTAAACTTTTTAAGTCAATTTGTCAACTAATTTACTTTTACTATGTTTTTAGTTTTTCCTTTTATGATATTCTACTCTGCATAAGAAACAAAACACTACACACAAAGTACTATAGTGTGGATCCCCACAAGGTTTCTAATTTTTTTCCCCACTGATGTTTTTTTTAGGAGTTTTCCTCACCGTGAAGGAGAGTCTAAGGGCAAGAATGTGCTAATATTGTCTACCTAGCATTTGTTAGTTAGTTTTCTTGCTGTGTATTTGTGTTCATACATTCCTCTTTTTCTTGTTTTTCATCTTTCTGAATCTGCAATGTGAAGCCTATTGAGACAGAAATTCTGTGATTTTAGGCTATACAAATAAAATTTAATAGAAATTAAGAAAAGTGAATTTGTAAAAGAAGTGAACATTGTCCTGTTGACTGAGGAATAAAATGTGGATTCTTGTTGATGCTTTCTCGCAAAAATGTGTTTTTATTTTTAAATTAGATCAATTTACAACTAAATTTTAAAATCCAAATCCAAAAATAATTACCTTACAAACAAAATACTTGGTGTGGTTCATAAGTAGCACACTTGGTACTCACCTCTTTGTGTCATAATCAATGAGAACATAATTTTCCATTGCAAGTTTGAGGTCTGGGATTTCCTCACACACCCACCTAGAAAACATTAAAAACACATAAATCATCTCTAAATCAGACATGAAATAACAGTGAGAACACGGAAGGATTAAATTTGAGAAAAACAACCCTTACCGAATGGTTTCAATGATTTCATGAGCGGCATCATGATGTTTATCCTTAAAACAGAATGAAACATTTATTAGTGAAAACACAGTTTGGTACAATAAATTTGAGAATAACACTTGCAGAGTCACCCCAAAAATATTTTCTCTACCACTCCCAAAGACAGTCTGAAAAACAGACATGTGCTCTTGAGACACATAAAAAATGATGGACACTCAAAATTCTGACTAAAGAGTAATATTATAACAAAAATTCTTAAAGTGAAATATCTTCATATTCTGCCATTTCACATAATGGATATAAAACCTTTAACTGCAAGACCACTTTTATTGTTAACAAAAAGTATATTTTTAATGCTTCTTTTAAGTGTGCCAGCTACAACTAAAAAATACTAACGTATCATCAGTACATCGGTCCAGTTTAGACTTCTCTTTTTACAATCTTCACTCTTGTTGATGGAAGGTCTTTTACAAACCTTGTAAAAATAAACCCAGATGAGTCTATAGGGACAGATAGTAATAATATATGCAGAGCCAGTGACTGATATTTTCAATTTCTCAGAATTACATTTACAATTATAACTTTATGAAAACATGCTTTGGTCACTCCCTTACATAAATCAATTCTGTACTGATCTGGTTCCTTTTAAGCTACAATCTGCTCACACCATTTCACCAGATTCTGAGGCTCATTCTGCCTTTAAATGAACTAAGAGGCAGGGTGGTGGTGTGCACATAGAGGGCAAGACACAAAATAATTATCTATTTGGTCAAATGAGAAGTTACAGGTGATTAGGAAGATAATATTTATAATTTTTTTTTGCAATCTTACCGGTAACTAAATCTACCGTAACTGGTTGGACTGTTGCTTCCAAATAGGACAATTGAAAATGAAGAAAAACTTATTAATAAACTGTTGACTCTGTGTAACATTGGAAAAACTCAGCTAATCATTTTTGTGTGCCGAACATAAACAATTCCCCCACAGCCCGTCGATCACTCCAACTTTCTGATTTCTGCGACAAGTATTTTTATTTGTTGGAACCCCAAAAAGTAAAAAAAAGACAAAGAAAGGCAGTGATGCTTGCCCGGTGTTCGCAAAGTTACATTTAATACCTCTTTTGAGGGTAAAATGGAACTTGGCCTGCTTTAGTGCCAATCTGAGAGGGATTCGAGATGAAGTCAAATCCTTCTCGTCCATCTTTTAAACAATAACAATAATAGAAAAATCCTAGTTGTAAAGTGTATGGCACAAGTTTTATTGAGTACAAATTTAGTATTTTTGGTAGCTCATTGTTCTTTGATGCTTCTGATAATTGATTATTTTGTCATAATGGTTAGATGTCCAAAATATAATTGTATTCAGAAGTAGTTTGTATTAATGTCTCATCTTGAACAGACAAAACATTGTTGGAAAATAAATATTCGGTATGAATGGATCATTTCTCAAGTTAAATAACATTTAAATAGTTACAAATGGACAGTCAAAATGACTAAGTGACATTAAAATTACTGAGAAACGTCAATTATCATTTTAATAAATAGCTTAAATACACAAAGTAGGGACAAAAAGGTTTCATAGTTTGGATCTAAAGATTTACAGACCTTTTCTATTACAACTAAAAAATAGTAACCAATAATTAACCATTAACAAGTTCATGTGAACATCAATAACTCAATTACTACATCTCAAATGTAGTAATCGCAATTACTACAGCAACCTTTATTTAGGAGAGTTAACATTTTATTGTTTCTGCAAACTTGACTGGAACAAGTCATAAACCAGACTGGAATAAGCCACAAGATGACTGCCTGACTGAAATTAGGATGAAGTTGTTGTACTTAAGGACTCTAATGCTGAAACACTAAAGGACTATGCAGCTCTGAAGGAGTCATACAGTTCAGGTTTCATTCAGAGCTCATTCAGCCAGAGCATGTTGCCTGAACTGACCCACTGACCCACTTTCAGCCTCGACTTCCAGCACATGAGTGAGGAGTCTCTCTAGTGGAAAGTCAAAGGTATTGGAAAGAAGAAAAGAGAAAATCAAAGAACGTTATAAATACCACAAACTGTGACGAGAGCTATGATCAGAGAGAGGAGAGGAAGTCTGGTGTAATCTTTTTTTTTTTTTTTTTATGCCTGGCACAGGAATGCCTGCTAACAGATCCCAGCCTAGAGCTAAACACTTCGCGCCATACTCAGCCCGCCACTACGCAAACTTCCGTCAGACCTAAAAAGTCTCATGAGCCTTTTCAAACTTGTATGGTTAGACAGGAAATCTTCCGCTTTTTTAAAAGATTCCAACACACACTTGCAGCAACGTCATTAGAGTGTTGTTAAAAAGCAAAAGCATGAGCAGCAAAAGATGCGTAACAGACTTATAAATTGAGAATACGTAAGAAGGGATTGGAAGCAGAAGCTATAGGACGTCTGTCGGTGCATGAAAGAGTGTGCAAGCAAAAGAGAACCGGTGGGGGAGGTCACCTGCTCACACAAAGACTGCACACAGCAACACCAGCACACGGCTGCAGCTAAAAATAAACACCGTCTGACAGTGAGACAGAGACAAAAAAGAAAAGAGCACCTCCTCCCTCCTTCTGTAAGTCTGACTGAAGCGTGCACATCTCTATAGCTCTATGCCAGCTCCACTGTCAATCTCTTGTCTGATACATTTTAAGGCAGGAACTTAAACTACACATTGCTTCATGTTGCAAACAACAACTTATAAGCACAAGCGACTAACGCTGGCTTGAGATGATTTTTTTCTGTTTATTTTTCTTTTCACACAGACAGGACCTGTCTTCACATGCCTGGACAGGAAACTACAACTAAGTTAGCCTCCTCACAATATCCAGGGAATTCAATTGACCCACAAGGCATGCATTTCTAGCCTCAAAACAGAAAAAGTTCACAAAAATTTAAACCTATGTCAGTGCAAGGTGATCTGCAAGCCACAACATGATGATTTTGTTTGTTTTTTGAAAGGCTCACACAAAGGTTGTAAATGACCACAATGAGGCAGAAAAAGCACCACATGTAACCCCCAAAAGTATACTTCATACTGAAGGCATTTAGCAAGACATGGATCTTTGTTTTAAATAAAACTGAGAAAAACACAATAAAAATCAAGGATTCAAATCAACCGTTAAGATGAAAAACATATCAAGCCGGGATTATCTCAAGTAAGAAGTTTTTACACAAACAACTTTTGCAACTGCTATTAATAGCAAACAGTAACAAACACAAGATCTGTTACTGAGATATGGTAACTTATCTGAAACTTTCTCTAGAGGAAGATCAGTGAACATTAGGCAGAAAGTTATTATGTATTTTAGAAAGAATGACATTTTTCCAAACAGCGAAAAAAAAGGGAGAGACGTTGGTTATGTATTTTTACCTGACTTCTATTAATATAGACTCACTGAGCAGGATTTGCTGGAACATGTTTCTCCCAACAGAGTCCACCATATGGACATGAAAAGAGGGAAATAGAAAGGAAGTCCTCTCTCTTTGAAAACAGAAGGAAAGCACTGTGCCAACAGGCTCCATGATCCAGATCCCCACATGCTTTGGCTGTTTCTAATTTAGTAGGTCATACATTGTAGCCATGCGCTGAAATTCTGAAAAACTCATTTGATCCTGTAATAAGAATAAATTTGGGTAAACACCTTCTAATGACTCAGTGAAATATAATTCCAGTTAAAGCTGCAAAAATGCCCTAAATGACACTGAAATGAAAGAATCCTTTTGAAGAAGCAAGGCATGTGTGGGTGGGGGGTAATACTAAAAAACAAAACATATTCAGACCTTCTGAGAAGACCTTATGAGTTCTGACAGACTCACCACAACTACTACGAACCAGAAGGGAACAAACACACTTCCGAAAATACCACAATTTTTTTCAACTTTTTCCCTTCACATCTTTGATGAATGACTCAACTGCAATCAGCTCTGACAAGCTTAGAGTAAATGAAAATACAACTAAGATAAAATAAAAAAGCAAATCCCATTTTATAAGGAAACATAAAGCCCTTCATAAGAGTTTCTGTTAACTGTGTTTTCAATAAACTACTACCATCCATAATCCTCTGCTCATTCATTTGGTTGTATTCTAGAAAAAATGACACAGAAAACACTTTAGGAATGTAGCACAACTACTCACCAAGAAGCAGAAAAACAGGGTTCACAATAGATTGTGCAAAACACTAACGATCACTTTTGTGACTCTGTTTAAGGGCAAAACACTAACGATCACTTTTGTGACTCTGTTTAAGGGACAGAAAATGTAATGTTTTCATGAAGCTGCTGACTTTCTGTTTCAGTACACTATTTACTGACACTAATGTCTACATAAATGTAAACGTTAGTGTAGATTAAAATGAACACTTTCAAACGTAAACAAGATTGATGAAGCATCGCTTTTAAAAGAATGTCCTGACAGTCCAGAAATGTTATGATTAAATTAGTACTAGTTCTTGTCACAGTTCAGATCTGTGACCCAAATGTTGAGGACGAACGTGTTCATTCTGCTAGGCTGTGCTAATCTATAGCTAACCCAGCTAACAAAGACAAAAACACAAAAGACTTCACTTAAATCAGACACATGCAGATTTTAAAATGGAACACTTACGTATATTGGTAATGGCCACGGATAGCCAGCGGGTTCTGCTCCAACCGGCGATTTGAGTTTGAGCTCCAGCTTTTCTCCCATCCTACACTTCACGGATAGCTAGCTTACTAGCTACTGCTCTCTGTTAGCCAGCTGGTCGGGGAGCGAGCGACTTACAATCTGAACATTTTATCAAAAAAATAAAAAACCTCCTGGAAACTTATCGGATCAAATTTTTAAACGTTCGTGGCGTGATAAATACACACGCGGTCAAGTCCAAATCAATATCTGATTGGTTATATATTAGGAATAAAAAGCCTTGTTATGTCCACTGATAATAACACCTAGTCCGTAGCGCCGCCATCTTGCCCGGCATGAATAAATATGGCAGGAGGCCACTGGCAACAGGGAGGACGGAGACGTCATCCAGATGTGTAGCGTGAGCCTACACACGTTCCGTGACGTAAAGGAGATGTGACATCATCAACTTTTACAGGTAAGTGCCTGAACTACCTGGTTAAGGTGTTCTCTGTTACTTACACCAGGAAATTTGATACTTCATTGAAATTATTTTTTCAGTAATCAAAAATTAATTTAATAACATAAATATATAGGCTGCAAGAAGGTGGGGGATTGGAGTATTAGGTGGGATGAGGTTTGAAACACTGGTCTTTCTGTGTGGAGTTTGCATATTCTCCCGTGTATTAGTGGGTTTCCTCCTACCCTCCAAAAACATGCATCTCAGGTTGATTTGCCACTGTGAAATTTCCCTTTGGAGTGTGTTGCCCCGCTGCAGACTGGCGACCTGTTTGGTGTGTATCCTGCCTCTGGCCTCACATCAGCCTGGACAGACTCAGACACCCACCGCGACCCCGTTAGGTATAAGCAGTTCAGAGGATGAAGTGAAATGTAAATATATTAAGAGTTCCTGGGGGAGGGATCCCTCTGTGTGGGTCCACATGAGGTTTCTTCTTTTTTCCCACTGCTGTTTTCTTTTTTTTTGCTCCTTCACTGTGAATGACAGGGGAGGGATGTGCTGAAATTGTTTAGTTAACTTTTGTTTAGATATCTTTTAGCTGTCTATTTGTGTATCTACTTTTCTCTCTTTTGTTCTTTTGTTTTGTACTTTTTTCAATCTGCAATGCGAATCCCTTTGAGACAATTGTTTTGTGACATTGGGCTATGCAAATATAATGGAATTGAATTCAAATGTAGAGTTCATTTGTATATCAATGAATACATTTGACGAAAGTGGTCACTAGTTGGCAATCTTAGAACAATATTCACAGATTCACAGATCAACATGTAAAAGTAGCACACTTCAATTGTGTGAGCTTTTAAAAACTTTTTACAAATGTCAGGTAGAAGAGGTGAAGATACTGTTGTTCCTTTGGGAGTGACCAACTCCAATAGGATCAGGACTGAGGACATTAAGGGGACAGCACATGTTAGAAGTTTTGAAAATAAAGTCAACCAGACCACACTGAGATGGTTTGGACATGTCTAGAGGAGAGAGAGAGGTAATATATTGGACAAAGGATTATGAATTTTTAACTAAGAAGGCATGGAGGAAGAACAAAAATGAAGTTTATGGATGTAGTGAATGAGAACAGGAAAGTACTTTTTGTGAGAGGGTGCAGGAGACAGGGTTAGATAGAGGAAACAGACTTGCTGTGGTGACCTCTTAAGGGAAAAGTGAAAATAGAAGTACGTACATTTAAAAAAACTAATGACAAGTAACACAACATTTTAAAAAAGTTTTCAGCTATCTTTGCAGATGCAATGAAGTAAACAAATGCTTCGAAGAAACCACAAATTGAAGAACACTGAATATGTCTGTTGTTGATACCAGATAGGAGGGTAAAACTACTTTCAACGCTGCTTATCTACAAAGAATTTTCTCACAAAACCTAAGGGATGATTCCAAATGTGCATCGTTTAAATGCCAGTCAACTTAAGCACTGATGCTGACCATATGCACTCATTTTGTGAGATACACTGATTGCTATCTCCTGCAGGTCACTGTTGTGTAATGCAACTGCCACTCCTGAACATTCCAGCATGTTAAAATCAGTTTTAACATTTACCTGCTAACCTCATGCATCCTACCGTCAATGTTTACTTTATAGGGTGGTAAGATTACATAAAATGTTTTGACCACAGGCATCTTGATGGATCAACCGTAGTTCACATTTTCGCACCAGAGCAGAAGTATGCAGAGGCTTTGAATCCAGATGCAAGGAGTTTCTTCTTTTTTAAGGGCAAAATCATAGACTAAATTAAATCCAGCCAGACTTTTAAGGGAGTTTGGAAATAAAGGAAAAGAAAGCTTTCAAGTTCTCAGCTGTGTGTGTATAAACATGTCAGTATATATGACACTGTAGGTTGAGAAGAGATGGCAGCTTGCCACAGTGAACTTGCTGACCGGGCCCCCCTTCGACTCCCTGAACAGTGATGAGGCCAACGTTGGGTTTGAAGCCAGCACAGCAGGGATCAGGCAGAGCAAAGCCCAGCCCAGCCAACTGGAACAGAGTTGTCCTGTAGTTTTCTGGAATCTCTCAAAGCGTGTCGGATTACAGCAAACCTTGTCTTCTGTGTTGCCTTGTTGGAGCATCTTCTGCTCACACTACAGTGCCAAGGCCTTTTTTGGCTCTACAATTCAGTACAAAGAATAAATTTGGCTGTAAACATATGTTTGCTGGCTTTACAAGGGTAGCAAAAGGCTCTTCACATTGAGGTGTAAATGTGATGAAAAACTACTTAGTTTCATTAACATTACCTTGGTCGTGCAAGGGTGATTGGCACCACAATTTAACTTTGCTAGCCAAAAAAAAAAAGAGGAGACCCCAATATATCCAAAAAAAATTCCAAATTGTTTCTTTTTGAACAAAACAAGATGTAAAAGGACAGTGTGTAGAACAACTATGTGAAGCTGCTGCCATCCACAGGATACGAGCAGTCCTACAAACCTCCATTCACATGATCAAATAATGCAAGCAGTAAAAAAAGAAAAAAAAATAGTGAGGTGCACTTGTTCTCCCACTAAAAAGTGTACTAGTTTTTTGCTAAAAGTCTTTGGAAAATATGAGAACAATAACAAAGCGTTGTTAAAGATTCAAACAACTCATTCAGAATTTTTCATGTAAGGGTTTTAAAGAATTTTATTGAAACAAATTATTTCAGTCCCAGTCCCTTATGGTTTTCAAAAAGTATGCTTTGGATTTTAGCGCCAACATGACTAGTCTTCAAAGCCCTCTTTGCTTTTACAGCAGCATGTATGTAATCAGAAAAAAAAAAGAAAAAATCTTTACAACAGATAATTTTGGCACAATCATTTTACAGTGTCGTATTCCTGTGCTGGCATATTATCAGTTATGACAAACTGTTTGCTCTCCACTGGCTCAAAATTGATCTTAATGATATGCATTCATAACTTTTTTTTTAAACAGATGTATAAATGTAATATACAACCTCACCTAAATCAGTACAGTATTAATGGTGGTGAATGTTCCTTCGTTTAGAAGGTAATGATACTCTTTGAGGTTAAGTGTTGACCCTGGTGATGAGAACTAAATGTAGTGTTACAAAAAAAAAACCTACATCTGAAACAAAATATCTTTGAACTTTGAAAGAAAAATTCCAACTGAAATTAATTTTGCATACAAAACTAACATAAGCAGAATCTACTATAATATGTTTCTTGCTGATATTTGTTTGGGCTTTTTGCGCTATCCTGCTTGGTAAGCACTTTGGTTTTCATGCTGGTCAAAGCCTTGTCTAATTCATTACACCAATTCACTTGGCTTAGGCATTTCTTTTCATTTGCATATCTTGGGTTGTTGTTTTTTTCCCCAGATACAGACTAGTCATTGTAACACATTCAGTGAGCATGCACTCTGATAGACAAAGAGAAAAGTGTAATTTAGACAAACCCCCATTCCCAGTAACAGCAAGATCAGGAGAAAAAAGTGCTGATTTTTCATTTTCACATACAAAAATCAATATAAGAAATGCATTTGTTCTCTAATAGCTGACTCACCCGTTTGCCAACCAGATACTTCCTGGAGAGGTGAACCAATCCAGGCTGGAGAATTTAGGTTGAAATCATTCTGAATAGGTGACATCATATTTATAAAGGCAAAGAACTGATCTCCTTTTTCATAAAAAAGGGTCAACAATTTCCACTCAGACAAAGATGGCTTTATCTTAATAATGATCTCAAATGGACAAACAAGTAGAAGAAATAAACAAAATCCAATCTACTTAAGACTGTAAATATGTTTGGTGAAGAAATAAAGCAGATTAAACTTTAAAGACCAGTGATGGAAGTCCATCCTGTCAGCTTCATATTATAAGATGGGGACAGTAACTGTGTAACGAAGGTTAACTGACACACACAGCGCTATGTTCTTCCATAAAAGCCAGTGTGAATTGATTGATCAATACAAAATGACCCATTAATGAGAAAACTTGCTGTAACAAACACTGACGTTCACCATGAGGAGACAGCTTTGAAAGAAAAATGACCTCTTCAGCTACTGCAAACTCCTCCGTTAAAACACCTAATAGTTGATTAAAAAAAGGGAAAGACCAGCGCAGAGACCTGCGTCTGACCTTGTGCATTTCTTTCATTACAGCAATATCCGCATCTCTTCAAAAGAGAGAAAAAATCATCACCAACAAATTGACAATTAGTTGGAGAAGGCAGCTTCTGGATAAAAATACTGGCTAATATTTATGGTGTCATTACAGAAAATGAAACATTTTCATTTTAGATACTAAGGAGTGTAAAAAAGTTTTATTGCCCTCAGTGAAATATCCAAATAAATAAATAGGTTCAGCTTCACAAAACTGAATGCGTGGGCAAAACTAAAAGTACCTTTCACTTAATCCTAACTTGAAACAAAATAAGATGCACTTGGCATTCAATCTGCAGTCCTGATCTCTGAATCTCCTTCCATCCAGGTCTTTTTGCAGGAAAGATTGTTCGGAAATCTCTCAAAGAGTTTCCACCCTGATGAGAAGATCCAAACCCACACAGGGACTACTTTTCCATGTGTATGTAATCTACACAAGCACACCTAGCCACATTAGGCACAGTTGCAAACTTAATTGTAAAGAAAAATAAGAGAAAAAAAAAGATTGTGTCCAGCTTAGCCTCCACGAGAACATTTGGCCCCAATAAGGGGGAAAAAAGGAACTCGCTTCATTGCATTTTTTTTTGTCAATTTCTCCTTTGATACTTTTCATTCTCTGCACAAGCAGAATCCAAAGTTTTCTTTTTCTGCTTGGTTTCCAAAGATAATTAGGGAACAGTGTCTAACTATGACTTGTACTGAAAGTTTTACTCTTGATGTTGATCATACTGTGCTATAAGTTTCTTTATATGTGCCAGCTTGTTGTGTAGATATTCACAGCGGTTCTTCTCTTGGCTATAGTTTGGATTGGTCTGCAAAGGACAAAGAAGAACGTCAGAACCTGATAATCTACAAACAACGCTTTTCTTCACTTCAAGTATGGAAGATAGCAAATAACTAGCAACCCAGCATTTAATTATAACCACTGGTTCAATCAATGAAGGAAGATTCAAACAAATGTATTTATAATACTTTTCCATACCACCTTTAACATAAAGGAGCAAAACTTACTTTTTTAATTTTATGATACTCTTGAAATATCTGATTGTGGATTGTCTGTGAAGAAACACAAATATGTTAGGAATAATAAATAAAACATCTATTTAAACAGTATTTTATTATGAGGAAACTACCTTGTACTTTTCTGTGCCTTGTTGGAGCTGTTTGAGCTCGTTGTCCAGCACTGTGAATTGCCGGGTGATGCCCTCGATTCGAGCGTGCAGACCTCGGTACTCGCTGTACTCGGCATTGAAATCATTTTTATACCTTTGACGCTGCTCTGGAGAACTAATCACTATGTAGTTCCTGAGATTAGGGAAGAAGGAAGAAAAAAAAATGTAAAAAAATCTTCAAACAGTAATCAGAGGAAATTGATAGTCACCAAAGAGGGATCTAAAACAATGATTAAACAGGAACTCTATAGTTAATTTAAATTAAATATATAACAATCATTTACATGTTTAAATTTGACAATTTATTGTTGTGCAAATATTTTTTGTGAAAACTGAAGTACTGAGTAAGCAGTCTCTGTCACAAAAATTCTCTATCAAGTTGCAAACAAAACAGAGCAATCATGTTTTCAGAACCTTGCCAAACATTCTGCTCTCTCTCTCTTTCTGTCATTTTTCTCTGCATCTGTTCTAAGATTGGGCAGATAATGAGAAAATACAACTATACAGAGATAATAATAATAAATTTTATTTGTAAATGCACTTTATATCTCTAGTGGAGATCTCAAAGTGCTATCTCAAAGTGCTATATATGAGATATATGAGTATTTTTGTGATTTTTACTATACAAATATTGGATGATATCAAATAACTAAGAATTTATGTGAAAACTTGTTAGCTGGTACTTAGAAGTGCTGATTTCCGGTAAAATTTAATTTGCACACATCTTTTTGACCCGGCTGTTGTTTGGAAAATTACTTTTGGGAGGATGGATTTTAAATTAACAGTAACAAACTCACAGGAACACTGCTGTATTTACCCCTGGAGAAATTGCATGCAAGAATTTTGGAAAATTGTTGGAATTCACAAAAACGATTAGAGACAAAACAACTTTCTCATTTTCAAGTTTCAAGAACCGAAAACAAAAATAAATCACCAAATTAGTGAGAAACGTATGGGCAAAAGTTTTTCATCTTTGTTGCTAAAATTGGGCGCACACACTTTCGAACCAACAGGGTGAAACTGGTTTTCGGATAATCTTGTATTCTAACGTTTTTTAAAGTGAGTTGAAGCGGTTGCTTTTGTCTCCTTAGCTCGATAAATAAGCCTCAAATAATGGCTCGCTTTTTACAAATCAAAAATTAAACCCCTAAATTAGCAAAATGAGTAAAAACAAAGATCTATGTGAAGCTTGTTTGCTATGGAGACTTACAGAGTAATGAGTCAGCCTGGACCTTAGAAACAGGTTTCACGCCAAGATGGGACTGTCTGGTTGCAGCAAAACAAACTCAGAATTTCGATTGATCTAGTCTTACTGTGAGGAGCCCAACTTTTATTTTCATTCACTAAGTTTTTGTGAATTCTTATATTTTGAGGGTATGTTTACAGTTACCAAAGCAACCAAAGTGCTTTAGGGCAGAGAGAATGTTTCCACGTTATAAAGACGCTGCTAATAAATTTTCTCGTGAAGACAAAGTGGATTTAAGTTTATTATTATTGATTTGAAAAGCCAGTTTTTCAGGCTGGTCTTATTTAGTGTTCTGCTACACCTTTAGACCAGTCCGTGAAAATATTGTCAGACACTAAACCAGTCTGTGGCGCAGAAAAGGTGGGGAACCCCTGATCTAGTGGATGCATAACACAATCCCAGACACCACAGTACAGTAGTTTCTTTCTATGTGCCTTTTAATGCGGTGCACCTTATATATGAAAAAAAGTTTTAAAATGGACTTTTCATTGAAGGTGCATCCTATACTACGGTGTGCCTTATGGCGCAGAAAATACAATTAAGAGCAAATATATACCTATTTACTGTGTATATGTTTAAATATACAAATAACCGTCTTTAAGGCCCTTTAAAGTCCTGGGTGAATAACATATAGCTTAAAACAGCCTGGTTATACAGATATCCGTATATTTGATATCCGTATGTGCCAAGCCTAATCTGTTCATCTCTGCCTCAGTGTGCCATTATTTCTGCCTCCAAGTGTTTGGAAACCTGAATAATCTAGAATATTTTATTAGGATTTTAGTGTTGTATTGTAAATACGGAAAAATACTTACAATAAATAGTCTGCCACTTCTGGGGATGATTGAGGAATACTGTTGCTGTTTAACAGTCCATTCAGATCTGAAAGAGGAAGAAAATACTTTCATATAAAAAGCAAAAACGATAGGAGCATAATCAGTCTAATTAGATGTTAATACGCCATTGTATTTTACATGTGGGGCTCCTTTAACAATGCCATCTGCAGCCACACTGAATATTTTAGTTTATGAAGCTGAACAGCAGAGGTCTCACTTCAATCAGTGTGAAACATCCAAGTCACATGAAGCATCACCCACTCACTATCATGACTAGGTTCATCCACACATCAAGTGGTACTTTACCCATCATAAGTTTATAAATGTGTAGCCCTCACCTGTGCTTCTGAGTGAAATACTGCTGCTTTCAAAGTTTTCTGGGCTGATCCCATAGGTTCTATAAGATTCAGGCACAGGCTCTTCATGACTCTTCTTTTCCTTCTCTTGCTGCCCGTCTCTCTTTCTCTCCCTTTCCTTCTCTTTGTCTTTATGTTTTTTCGACTTCTTTTTTGACTTCTTTTTAAAGGTAGAGAGATCCTTGTCTTGCGAGTCTTCTAAGGCTGTGTATCCTAAAGATGCTGTGTTGATGCTTGGTGAGTAGGCCACTGTAGCTGCGGACCAGACCGAAGGCATTTGACTCAGCCTCTCAGATAGCATCATTTCCTGAGAGTCGCAGTCCCGGCCATTGTGGCTGGAATCATTGCTGACGTCTGACAGTGCTTCAAACGGGCGAGGGATGTCTAGTACAGGAAAGTGCTGAGAGCTGGATGTCGTGTTGCCATCTGACATTGACACCACCACTCCCGACTGTGCTCCACCTGTCTCTAGTCTTCCATTGGAAAAGCTGAGCTTGCCATTCACTGGGGGCGTTGCAGCTTTACTGGCGAGGTGCGATATCCTGGGCTTTTTGTTCGCAAGAGGGTCGATGAAGTCAGCAGTCGACCGTTTCTGGAAGAAATAAAATTAACTTACTAACCGTGACATGGGTATCAATGTGTTTATTACACAGATTAGAACAAACCACCTCCTGGAGAGGATTTGAGATAACAGAATGTACTAGTATAAATAAAACAGCAAAGAAATAGAACAGCAGTTTGGAAAATGTTATTAGAAGTGTTGTCCCAGAAGCACTGAGCCCATGATGACTGAGCCAGCTTTTCACAACACTGGAGATTAAATTTCAGACATCTTTGTTTGACCAAGTCTGCACTGAAGACTTTGGGAGTGGCAGTCTCAATAACATAATGATGGCATTTGCAATAGTAGGGCTACAGAAGTAGAAAAACATAAAACCTAAAATGTTTCATTAGAACCCAAAGAGAAACTTTCTCTAAACCAGTAGGTTATAAGGTGATGTTTTGAGAATAAGCTGTGTAAAGGTTTTTAAGCAAACTAAATTATAAAAAATATTCCATAGTTTTCTGACCAAAGTTATTTGTATGAACAAAAGTAGGCATTAGATGTATGTACCTATGTAGCCCTCTGTTAGCCAAACACCAGCAATGTAAGGTTTACACCAATAATCACATGGGTCTACACACAACTTTACCTCCCCCTTTTGTAAATCAAACCAGAGCACTGTTGTACTGTGTGTTTGTTTTGCATTTACTGACAAGTGGGAAAAAAAGAGCAATCCAGCTTCAGCTTAATCAAAAACTGGAGGGAATAATAAATCATCACTGTGCAGCTCTTTGCCTGTCTACGTTAGAGTAGAGCAAATTGTCTAGTTTGTCAGCACATTGCAACAAGCTCATAGCAACAATAGAAGGTAAGGCAGGTCAACTGGAACCAGTTAAACAACACGCATAGCACACGAATTACTGAAATTTTTTGAAGTGTAGCTTGAAAGGAAAACCATACGTCTGAAGCGTGACAACACACGCTATACTATCAGAAAAATAAGAACAAAAACATATAAAAAACGACATCCTGAACGCTGCTGTGTAATCAGCATAATAAATCTTTAAAATAATAAATACTGTCAAATATTTTTCATTCTGATTGTAAATTATAAATGTAAAAAAATAGGAAAAAAAAGTTTTTTGAAAGTTTTTGTTCGTTCAATTGATACATTGCAACAAATTGTGTATTTTTGAGCTACCTAGCTATTTTTGAGCTACAATGTAATTAGAAAATATTTTGATAAAAAAGAAAAGGAAAACATTTAAAAACACATTGATGTAATAAACTCTCTCTTTTTAACTTATGCATGTTGTGTCTCTATGCATGTGTGTTTATTGAGCCAACATGTTATTCTCATCCAGAGAGCATAACTGCAGTCTTTAAAATTAATTTAAAATAAAGTTTCCTACAAATACATCAACAGTCTTTGGACATTTTTGGGTTAAAAAGGTCCTGGATTGTTTCCGATGTGTGCTTATCTCTACCTGTACCTGTTTTTTTTTTTTTTTTTAACCAAACAGAAACCCAGCCTGAAAACTCAATTAGTAAAGTTAAAGCAGGCAGGAAAAAAAAGCATATCTTTTGAAAAATAAATAATTGAAGGACATTTCAATAAATGGCTGCATACAAATGTTCTTGATGACAGATCATTTGAGTATGCATCATTAGGTGCTCCAAAGTTTTCTGAACAAAAACACTCACCTGAGATGGAGAACTACTGGAGAATTCTTTGGGAGGGCTTTCAGGTGGCGGTGGTAAATAATTCTGGGGTTGTTGCTTCCTTTAAAGAATGAAGAACACACACACATTAGCTTGAAATAAAACAACAATTTTTTTCAATTAATACATGTTATCCTCGAAGTTCTAAAGCAATGTGACCATTTCTTTTAGTTGATTGACCAGATTGACAACGTCTGATATGCATTATCTATTTTAATCTTTTATCTTATCTTTTATCTTATCTAGTTTAATCTTTGAAGATTAAACTGCTAATTTAGTGAAAGCAGCAGAGCTGAAACATTATTGCAGCCGTTTTCTCAGCGCTAAACAGATTTTATGTAAGAAGGCTTGAAATAAAAGTTGCATTTTATTTGTGAAGCTGAGTGGGTTGTCATGACAATAGAAAAGAATAGACCACTTGACAGAGCTGCATTTATTAAAATAGATTTAAAAAAAGTTTCACTTGTTAATATCTGTGGGTTTCAAAAGTTTTTGACTGCATATTTATGTAATAGTTTAATAATGGCAGCTTGTTCTGCAATAATCAGACAGTTCAATCATGCTTTTCCAAGTGGTGGACTCGATGTGAGAGGAAGAGAATATGGTCCTGCAGCTCACTAAGACGGAATGCCATTTGGCCGCTTCATAAAAAAAAGTTATGAATCACACTAGCCACCACTCTTTCACTCCATCCATCTTTCTCAAGTGGCTCATTCATCTGCATTTAAACTGGCATTTTAGATATTCACAGACCCCATTCTTAATTTTTAATACACAATACCTTACCAATATGATCTCACACATTAATCTAAAAAACTGGGGAATTAGGTGATGTATCACTTCCGTGCTCACAGATGGATGACACCAAAACAAAAAGCTACAAACTCAATTACAAATTTGTCAATAGTAAATAATGGGAATATAATATTGGTTTTCTCTCAGAACTCAGTGAATTCCACCGTGGAACTGCGAATACATGTTTGCTACAGTAACAACGTTATTTAATAAATTAACTTTTCTCTTGATTATTCCACAATTATACAAGTGTTTGGGAATTACTGGCTGACTACATACACAAACCAATAATTGTGAGCTGAAAATAATCAAGGCCTTTTCTGTCTGACATGTGTGTCTTCATAAAATGATTCTGGAAGAGTTGTCAAAAATTCCCATAAACATACTTCTAAATCTCATGACCCACTCTTTAAGAGTTGAAGCTTTTCTAGAAGCAAAGACTGGACCAAAGTCATGCTGAACTAAACAGGTTATGAATGAGATCATCTGAGTTTATATGAGTCAAGGCAGGTGAGTAAAAACCTTTGTACATTTATAGCTGAGAGTTCCCTTTTTGCCTGAGCACAAGACTAAGAGTTCAACCCCAACAGCATGTTCGAATGGACAGGCAACAATTTGCTTTGAAAACATAGTTTTTTCATATTCAAGAAAAATTCAGCCAAATGTGATGGGAGTTATACGCAAGAGGAATTTGGAGAAACAAAGTCTTCTCGGTGCCCCAGCCTGGTTAAATTACGGGTGTATATATGCTTTTGTGTCAGGTATGTGTACAGAGAATATACAGGCAGGGGCAATAAGTGGGATGGGAAACAGACCAACACGGTTGAACCTTGGACTGATGCCTCTACACACAGATCAGCATGTGCTGGAACACTATTGCATCATGTGCATTTCAGTCATTTTGCTCTGCTGCTGCGTGACTGAGTGCAGTAACTCGGAGCTCTGAAGGAACCAGAGAGGGGGAGTTAAGTGGGACGCCACGATTGTTAGTCAGCTGATAAACTCACAAACAGAGCTCAAAGTACGGTATAGAGAGCAAATGAAGTTGCACACAATTGCAAACAAAAACACAATTCAGCACACAGAAAGTTGTTTATAAAGAGCAGGAAAAATGTAGACTTTACCAATATAAAGTGGAGGAAATTGTATACAGTGAATAAACCCCTAACATCCTCTAACCTTGTAATTTGCCAACAGTAGGTTTTAAAAATAAATGAGTACTGGTATGTATTTTGCAGAGTTTCTCCATAACATGCCACACAACTATACTTACAGCCACTCTGTGTCGACTTTTGGACTGCTTAACTGGTAAGTTTGACATGGTAATAGCAACGTTTCTTTGGACCATTATGTAAACACAAACTATGTAATGGACATGCAGTTTGTCCAGAATACGGCTTAGTTTCTAATTATTTATGTGACTTTTCTTTTGGAAAGTCACTCAAGAAGTCAGCAGATAGAACAAAATTTGAAATTTGTTATAAATGAACTAATAAAAAGAATGAAAAATAATACAGTCTGGTAATACAAGAATATAATTAATCTATAGGCTGTTAGTTTATTCAATTTTTCCGGCAGTCTTAGCTTGGGCTGCACAGTAGTGCAGTGGATAGCACAGTGGCATCAGAGCAAGAAGATTGGCATTCGAGTTCCGGAGTGGGGGCAAGGCTTGAAACACTAGCCTATCTGTGTGGAGTTTAGATATTCTTCCTGTGAACAAATGGGTTTTCTCCGGGGACTCCGGTTTCCTCCTACCTCCAAATACATGCATGTTAGGTTTATTGGCCACTATGAAATTGCCCCTAGGAATCACTGTGTGTGTAAGGCTCTACGACAGACTGCCGACCTGTTCGGGGAGTACCCTGTCACTTGCCTGAAAGCAGCCAGGATATGCTCCGCACCCACTGCGACACTGCTAGGAATAAGCGGTACAGAAGACAAACTACGGCCGGTTAATCTCTCTGATCATACTCTAGAGCAATGACCAGAGCAATGGTCGATTTTTATTTTTGAAATCACAGGGGATTTCGGTTCCCTGTTAGCAGAGGTGTCAAGTAACGAAGTAAGACTACTTCGTTACCTTACTCAAGTAGAAAATCTCGTTATCTTTACTTTAACGAAGTAATTATTTTTTTGTCTACTTTTTACTTTTACTCACTACTTTTTTATGCAATTATCTGTACTTTTACTTCGTTCATTTTATAAAAAGTAGTCGCTACTTTCGCCATTTTGTCACCGTTAAAAAGCCGCGACTGTTTGTCGGAGTTTTTTTTTTTTTTTATGAACCCTGAATGCATCAAACAAAGGAACAGATGAATGATTGGCTGAAAGGTCCAGTCAATCATTGCTTTGGGGCGAGTAGCCCCGCCCACAAACTTTTAAAGAGCAGGGACGTCAATTTCCGTGTTTGAGACTCGGGCTCGGAAATCAAAGTGTTTCTGATGCTGCAACACTGAACTTTGATTGAATTATCAATTTTTTAAAAAAACAACAGCAAAGAAATGTTTTTTTTTTATTATTATTTTCAGTCTGCGGTTATTGTAAACGTCTTTGCTGAAAATGTTGTAGATGGTATTTTTATAAAAATAACTTTGATCTGTGACGCACTATTTTATCTTTAGAAACAAAGCTAATTGAACTGATTTATCCATAAATAGTAGTGGATGAAGTATTTGTGCTTAAAAGCATCCAAAATGTTATTGATTAGTTTATAAAGACTGACTGAGGATATTAAAACTACACATCGTTTAGATTTTGTATCATGAAGATGTTTGGGTTAACATTAAAAAAACCTTACATGTATGTACACATATATATGTAGCTATGTACATATGTAAATTTATATATACCGTCTCCTAGGTCCCGCCCCTACTGGTTTTTTAAAATCTTGTTTCCCTGGTTATTTTTTCATTTTTACAGTTCTTAAAATTTTAGAAAAAGAATCCAAGGATTTTGCCTCCTGTGTGTTTCCTTCACTCCCACTGCCTTACGAGTGCATGTAAAGGGTGTTATTTTGTCAATGGGCGTGGTTTTACTGGGTGTACGATATTTTTTGTAAAATACGATAATTTTACGTCATTAGTACGATAATCCAGCACCTCCCACCTGGCAACGCTGGTTCCAGGTGTCACGCAGGCTTTATGTGGCACTCCCAACCTTATCAACTTGATAAAGACTATTCAGTATTCCCTCAAAGAACTTTGAGAACTAGCTGCCTTCAAGGCTTAAAAAAGCCTTTTGGTAATTTTTTTTTCATTTATTTATTTTTTTTTTACATTGAGTGTGTTTGTGTCTGCTGAAGTTGGTTAAATTAGGTGATGCAGAGTGAAGCTTGGTAGCTGAAGGGACGTTACATAATGCCCTGCGTATGTTAATACATTTGTGTTAATTAATCGATTTCCAATAAAGATTATTAAGAAATAAATGTTTCTGATTCATAAAGTTTAACACCAAAACACTTTCATTTATTATCATATTTTCTGCTCCTTAAAGCATGTGATAATGCTTAAAAATATGTTCACACGCTTTTGTTAACAATATTCCTTTTTTTCTGAAAATTACTTTTACTTTTTTTACTTGAAGTAGTTTTAAAATAGGTTACTTTTTACTTTTACTTAAGTAGAAAACTTGAGTTGATACTTCTACTTTTACTAAAGTAGTTTTTTAACTCGGTATTTATACTTCTACTTGAGTAGAAAATGTTGGTACTTTTGACACCTCTGCCTGTTAGGCGTAATATACCAACACTGGTATCTCGCGACATTCAATAAACGAACGAACTTCTTAGCTTCAAATCTAAAAACAATCCCCCGCACCCTCCAAAAAACCAAAAAGAAAACCAATTAAAAAACATAAACCCACCCAGCAACAAAATAGGAAGAAAAATATATCAGATGTGACAAATCTGTGAAACTAACCTGACATTGACTCACACTGTAAGTGTTAGGTGTGAAGCATTGCTAAGCAGCATTTGGTGGCATATGGATGATTCTAACAAGGTGCTCATCTCACATCAAAATTTTGTATTTCATGGCTATGATGAGGTTGTTAATCACTGTTTTACCTGAACAAAATTCTTTTGAGAAGCTGCTGGTCTCCCTCTGTGTAACCTGGCCAATCCTTCTGAATTTCCTTGTACATGAAGTCCTTTAATGTGAAAGTGTTTTCTCTCCCATTTAGGTTGGCAACCTAAAAAGAAAGAATTGGAAATGAAGGGTCAGTTTGCAATATAGGGAAAAAAATGGCCATACATGCCAAAACAAAATGACCTGTTGCAGGTGGCTATCTAGGGAGTCTTTGTCTAGTTGCGAGAGACCATCTTTCTGTAATCTTAGGATCAGCTCAGGCTTCTTGTAAGGCTTGAGAGCCAGCAGATGTACGATGCGCTCACGGAGAGGTCGATGTTGAGTCGGGGCTTTTTTTACTGCACTGCTGGAAATGAGGACAGGTCGGGATGTCTTCCGAGTAGGCGCGAAATCTGGCGGTATAGGTGCCGGTTTTCGGATCTTAACAGTCTTGCCTGTAAGGAAAATATGTGTGAAAGAGAAGAGGTTTTTGTTTATAGACTCCCTGGGAATATCTTACCCACATCAGTTTAACAATCTCTTATATACATTTTTTTAAAGACAAAACAACGAGTAACATATAACAGTCCAATTCCATTATTCAAGACACATTCATATACAGTATTAGTTGCAAAACTATTTTTTTAACCAAATGTATTTATTTAATCAAACAAATCATTCCCTCTAGGATTTTGTGGACAATTTTTTTTATTATTGTTGCGGTCTCCAATGTCTGATTTCCTGGGCAATTTTTCCAAAAATGACTGTAAATGTTTTTTTTACAGCCCAAAACCTTATCTTTTTAGTATAAAACAAATTATTTCTGCCAATTTTAAGTGCTTTGTTAACAGAAATGTTAAAAAAGCAACAACTATGTAAAAACAAAAAAAACTAGGTATTATTAAAAAAAAAGTGGTGCAAAGCTCATAAAGCAGAATAACAATACACTTTCACAAAATTTGGATGATTTTGCATTAATAGTTGTGATTGCAACATTGTGAAATCCCAGAGGTACTGATAAATTCTGAATCAGCAATAGTTTGAACGCTACATAAACTTCAGGACTTAGAATTTTGCTACATATATCTAGACATACAACAACAGAGTCACCACAACTTCTCAAAAGTGCTGTTGAACACTCATCCCATGTAACATATGGACTATATTTTTCTTCATTTGAAAATGGCTTTGCCTCTTGTTTTCAAAGCAATGAGGCAAGACTGCATAGGTCTTTGGCTACAAACTGTAGCATAACGTGGTTTAAACTTCACATCAGATACCAGAACTGTCACAAGTTTGTGTACTATGTGAGCGGACTTTTAGTGCGTTTCTTACTCTATTCATATAATTGCAGTAATGTGATCAGGGACAAAGAGGATCAGTGTTCATGTGAAGCGTAAGCATTGATTGAGAACCATAGAGAAACCATCTACCTTCAAATTCAATAAACTTGATGGTGTAGAGGAGGTGTCCTGAAACAGTATCAGTACCCAGAGACCAAATCCTAAAATATTCTTCCGTTTAGTCCAGTCTGAATGCATTTTCTAGATATACAAGGCTATGAAACATAGGGACATTTGCACACTTTCTTTCAGTCTTTTCCTACATTTAATCTCCTTTTAATTTGTGACATTAAATTGAAAGTTCAGATTTTTACTTTCATTACAACACTCAAGCGGGAAAAGAAAAAAAATACAAAAATATTTGTTTTTACAAGTAGGTAAAAAATAAATGTTGAACATTGATCAATAATGTATAGCAATAGCACCTCCTCACCAACATATCTTCCGCTGGACTTGATGACAATGGCGGCTCTACTGCGAGTCTCCTCATCCACTAAGGCCATATTTTCCCTGGCTTTTTGATACGAGTCATCTGTGGCTCTCACTGTTATCTTGTCTTGGATCCCACCCAAACAATCCAGCTGAAAACTTCCATCACTGCCAAAATAAAAAAAAAGATTTAAAAAAAAAACAACCCTCAAATGAAGTGGAAATTAATCAGAAAATGAGAAGAATTCAAATTGAACTCACACACAGATCCTCAGCAAAAGTAATTCCCAATGGTGTATCGGACACTGTATACTTAACTAATCATTTGAAACTAATTGTTTCAGATAATTAGTTAAGTCTACAATTAAGTATACAGTTATTCTTCTGCTGTATTTTGAAATGTGGATACGATTTGATCCCATTAATTTTCTAAAGTTTGCAACTATTATTTTTCCAATTTCCATCCAATTCTTGTTTCCATTGGAGGATTCAATGCAACATCAAATCCAATTATTTCCTTTAGGCAAACTGTATTTGATTCCCATTTCACCTTGATGAGGATCTGGCAGAGTATGAGAGTTGTGAAAAAAAAGTAAAAGTGGAGCTCTGTCATTTGGGTTTTACTCTGTGACTCCAAGATGATTATCCCATTAGGAATAAACTCCGCCTGACCCAGAAGGTAAAAATACATTCATATTGAGAGAGCAGAAACTAGTGTGTCAAAAGCAGTAAAGTCATAGTTGTTTTGATTTGTTTGCTTATTTTAACTTATCAAATGCCAATTGATCTGGATGATAATTCAACATTTACAAAGCTGACAACTGTCTTAAGTACAGCATCCAATTTAAAAAAGTTCCCAAACAATCAAAAAGAAACTACCAGTTATCAATCAAAAGAACTTGTAAAGTCATCCCAAGTCATGACATCAAATAAATTACAACTACAACCGGATTCCAAAAAAGTTGGGACACTTTAGAAATTGTGAATAAAAACTGAATGCAATGATGTGGAGGTGCCAACTCCTAATATTTTATTCAGAATACAACATAAATCACAGGTCAATAGTTTAAACTGAGAAATTGTATGATATTAAGGAAAAATATGCTCATTCAAAATTTCATGGTGTCAACAAATCCCAAAAAAGTTGGGACAAGGCCATTTTCACCACTGTGTGACACCCCCCCTTCTTCTTAGAACACTCAACAGACGTCTGGGCATTAAGGAGACCAGCTTCTCAAGTGTAGACATAGGAATGTTCTCCCATTCTTGTCTAATACAGGCCTCTAAGTGTTCAATCATCTTGGGTCTTCTTTGTCTGACCTTCCTCTTAATGATGCGCCAAATGTTTTCTATAGGTGAAAGATCTGGACTGTTGGCTGGCCAGGTCAGTACCCGAATCCTTCTCCCACGCAGCCATGATGTTGTGATTGATGCAGAATGTGGTCTGGCATTATCTTGTTGAAAAATGCAGGGTCTTCCATGAAAGAGACGACGTTTGGATGGGAGCATATGTTGCTCTAGAACCTGAATATATTTTTCTGCATTGATGGTGCCTTTCCAGATGTGCAAGCTGCCCATGCCACACGCATTCATGCAACCCCATACCATCAGAGATGCAGGCTTCTGAACAGAGCGTTGATAGCAACTTGGGTTGTCACTGTCCTCTTTGGTCCTGATGACATGGCGCCCCAGATTTCCAAAAAGAACCTCAAAACGTGATTCGTCTGACCACAGAACAGTCTTCCATTTTGCCACACTCCATTTTAAATGACTCCTGGCCCAGTGAAAACGTCTTCGCTTGTGGATCTTTGTTAGAAATGGCTTCTTCTTTGCAGAATAGAGTTTCAGCTGGCAACGGCGGATGGCACGGTGGATTGTGTTCACTGACAATGGTTTCTGGAAGTACTCCTGAGCCCATGCTGTGATTTCCTTCACAGTAGCACTCCTGTTTTTGATGCAGTGTCGTTTAAGGGCCCGGAGATCACGGGCATTCAGTATGGTTCTCCGGCCTTGACCTTTACGCACAGAGATTTTTCCAGATTCTCTGAATCTTCTGATGATATTATTCACAGTTGATGATGACAACTGCAAACTCTTTGCAATTTTTCGCTGGGTAACACCTCTCTGATACTGTTCCACTATCTTTTTACGCAACATTGTGGGAGTTGGTGATCCTCTACCCATCTTGGCTTCTGAGAGACACTGCCAATCTGAGAAGCACTTTTTATACCCATCATATTGCCAATTGACCTGATTAGTGCTGATTGGTCTTCCAGGTGTTTGTTGTATGCTCAAATGACTTTTTCCAGCCTCTAATAGGTTCTTGTCCCAACTTTTTTGGGATTTGTTGACACCATGAAATTTTGAATGAGCATATTTTTCCTTAATATCATACAATTTCTCAGTTTAAACTATTGACCTGTGATTTATGTTGTATTCTGAATAAAATATTAGAAGTTGGCACCTCCACATCATTGCATTCAGTTTTTATTCACAATTTCTAAAGTGTCCCAACTTTTTCGGAATCCGGTTTGTACGTTTAAGTCAAGCTAGAATGTGTATTACTTTCAACTACACATTTATGCTAGTAACAAGCACAACAATGCATACACACAAAGCGAACATGAGTATTTGCCGTCACCTAGACATGTATTGCTGGATGCAGTCGAAGCTGGCCTGTGGGTTATCTCTGCCCACATTCGACAGGTAAAAAGTAAACGTTTGGAACACACTGGAATTTTCTGGCCGTGGTATGGAAATTTTCTGTTAAGGGAAAAGAGAAAACAACACGAACAGATCAGACGAATGTTTGAATATTCCTGATACAAAATAAAGAAAGATGTAATGTTATAAAACTCTTAAAATAACTCTTGTGTTCTTCAAAACTTTTACAGGTTTTAATCTGCAGTTGAACCCCTAGCGTTTTGTTGATTACATAAAATAAATTGTGTATTCTTTCAAGTTAATAGATTATTTAGTTAAAGTGGCACAATTATGCATGTTTTTATCCCATGCCTCTATTTTCTTTTCTCGAGCCGTTTTTATTTCAAGAAACAATGACAGCAACAGAATTAATGTTGCAAGGGAAGATAGACGTCATTTTTATGAGCATAGTTTGGATACATTATGTTTTATTTTATTTAGCTTTATATTATGTTTTATTTTATTCTATTTAGTAGACTTTTTGCTCACTTCGCTGCCTACCTGGTGCATACCTAAATTTTCCCATGGGGTCAATAAAGTCTTCATGCAATCTAATCATCTAATCTAAAGGCCAAAAATGCTTGATATTTTTTATATAAAGGTTGGTCAAAGTCAAATTCTAAGTTCTATTATTTTTCAGCATTTTTTTTTTTAAATACACATACGTAATTCATTCCTCACCAGGGAAATTTCTGTGCTGCATTACACCGCAGCAGGCTGCCAGGATGGCGCCAATGGTGGGAGAAACAAAATTCGAAGTTCCTTGGCAGAGTGAATTCCTAACTTGCTGCAAAAAATTTGATCCCATACTGATTAAACCACAGGATTGTGGCTGCCATACAGGTCATTTAGGATACTTGGTGCATCTATGACTACTTGACAAGTTCATTAGTAATGACCTAACCTGGATTAGAGGCTCAGGAGGTGATTCACTGCCAAGCATGATACACAGTTAAGCTCTGTGCGTCAAAGATCTCCACACGTGAGAGGTGTGCAGGTGGCCAAATTTAAGCAAATGTGATGATGCAGTTTGCCTACTTCCTTTTTTGTTTCCTTTTATGCTCATGCACTGACTGAAATGTAATTCTACTGGTAAAAGTCATGCTGCAACTTAGGGCTGGGCGATACGGGACTATACAGTGTATATATATATAGTTTTTTTCTATATCTTGATATATGATATATATCTCGATATATTTGCAAACAAAAACCTTCTCTTCAAAATAGTGAAAAGGCAAATACATTCAGTCACAAAGCAACTTATATTAAAGTGCAATCAAATCATTAAAAACATTTAGGAGATTCCCTTATTGAAATAAGGAAACATCTGATAAAAAAAGCAGATGTTTCTTGAAAAATGTAAACTAAAGACAGAGTAAAATAAAACATCTTAATAGTTCAACCAGGTAGATTTTTATTCATTAAAGTGCTTCTCTTTGCAACATTTAACAATTTGTGCAAACTCACAGTTTTAGTTAAATGTTGAACAAACATCAGACAAAAAAAGAAAAGTATTTCTGCTCCTACTTTCAAAATAAAAATGTGTTTACCTCCCTTATTCTTATTCTTTTTTCTCAGCGCATACTCCGTGTCAAATCATGCGCCACTGTCGTTTATTTTTGCACCGTGAGTGTTGTGGTCTTGCGTGTGGCATCTCCATTACGCAATTTGTTACATAGCTCGTAATAAAGTTTGTGTCGCAGTTGTAAATGGTAGTACAAGTTCGTAGTGGCTGAACCTTTCGCCGGTATTTCTTTTCGACATTTATGGCAAAAAACATTATTTTGTTGTTTCTCCGATGGTTTGAACGCAAAGTATCTCCAGATAACTGAACCAGTAGTCCGATTTTTGCTTACCCTTCTCGGTGCCGCCTTAGCTGAAACTACGCAACTACGCTGCACGTGCGAGCCGCCATGCTTGCTGAGTTGTCAAGGAAGAGGAGGGCCGGGAAGAGAAAGTAAAGAGGCGAAAGCGCAGAGCAGAGAGCAGGCAGCAAGCGCAGATAAGAGACGGAGAAGCAAAAGGGCGAACACCAATTTAAATACACAACGTTATCGATACAGACAATATGTGAAAAATTTATTTTGTGTTTAAAAATATATCGATATATTGTAAATATGGATGTATCACCTAGACCTACTGCAACTAGCTGAGTCTGCTGTCTGCACAAAAACAAACAAGGGAATTAGATAAATAGAAATTCAAATAAACCAAGTAGCTTATTCTGATTTTATCTGCAATCTCATAATTGAGTATCCTGATTTAAGATTGCATTCAACGTCTTTTCAGAAGCGAAAAAGATAGAGTACCGTAATTTCACGACCATTAGGCGCACCGTACGAAAAGGCGCAGCCTCAGTTTTGTGCGCCGTTGCTGTATTTAACACACACATAAGGCGCACCGTACGAAAGGGCGCAGTCTCAGTCACACACCGCCTTACAACAACACACGCAAGCATGCAAATGTGCGCATTAAAAAATAGTCCAGTGCTTCTCAAATAGTGGGGCGCGTGTGATCCTGTGGAACAAGTTTTTCTTTTTTGCTGTACTAGAATAAAGTGTAATTGTACATCCACTACAGTAGTTGTAGTTTATAGTTTAAATAAGAATTATTTTTATTAAAATTCAAGTTAATTGATGCACTTTAAATATTTTCTGTTACACACTTAAAAACAATGTTAATAAAGCTGTTCTTTTTTTTTTCTTTAATGTTAATGAGGATACAATGTTATGCAGAAGTGTACTTAGAACCAGGGGTCCCCAACCTTTTCTGCGCCACGGGCTGGTTTAGTGTCTGATAATATTTTCATGGACCAGTCTACAGGTGATAAGACCAGCCGGAAAAACTGGCTTTTTTAATCAATAATAATAATACATTTAAATCCACGTTGTCTTCACGAGAAAATTTATTAGCAGCGTCTTTATAACGTGGAAACATTCTCTCTGCTCGAACGCACTCTGGTTGCCATGGTAACGGTAAACATACCTTCAAAATAAAGACATCACAAAAACAAAGTGAATAAAAATACTAGTTAGGCCCCTCACACCAGGGGTGGTCCACCTGGTGGTTGGGGACCACTGCTTATAACAATTTCATAGACAAATTATGTCTATGAATTTGTCTAATTATGGTCATGGCGGAGAGTGGGCCGAAATATTTTCTTCTTTCTAGGGGGGGCGCAACAGGAAATAATTGAGAAGCACTGCGTTAGTCCAAGCATCTACAATCCATTGACTCGTTTATGCTGAAATTTCTCGCGGCGGCTCGATTCCCATGTTCCTCCGCGTAGCTGATTGCCTTCAGCTTAAACTGAGCGTCATAAGCGTGTCTCTTTGACATTTTCAGGGTTAAAACAGCAATGTTGTGCATACAGCACATACCTTTTTTATACACAATCCACGCCCACACTTCACTCTTTAACGTTCTCATGCTTTTCTTTCAGGTCCGCCTCGCCTCACGGGCACCGCTTTTTCTTTTAGGTCACACACGAGGCGCACCGCACGAAAGGGCGCACCGCTCATTTTGAAGAAAATTTTAGACTTTTAGGTGCGCCTTATGGCCGTGAAATTACGGTACATTCTTTGATTTCACATCTGTCTTTATTTGATGTGATGAGAAGTTAGAACAGTTGCTGGTTTTAGATACAATATAATAAATTGAAAAGCAATGCACACATAAATCTGTGCAATTATAACGAGGGCTAAACTGTGATAACTGCACCAGTAGTAATCAGATTTGAGTCATCATCCTTTTTTCATGACGTGGGTGAAACAGTGAGACAGGAGGCAGCAGAAAACTGGAGTAGAGTGTATTGTTATAAGCTGAGATATCCTTACAACCAGGATTTGACATTTGATACCAGTGAAATTAAACCGGCTTGAATAAATCACTCTTTGCTGGGACAGGAGGCATCATTACATTTCTACTTCTACCTTTAAAAAATGATAGATCTTGATGTCAGTCAAGGAGGAATAAAGAATTTTTCACATAAAGTCATTTTGAGGAATGAGAAAGTAAATGCAACAATAGTTAAAACACAGTACGGATACAAAATTTTGCTTAAAAATATTAACACCAATCAAAAACATAGCTATCCAGATTAGAACATTCTGCAGTTTAACAAAAATCCCAAGTAAATTTAGAGCCTCCACCATTTAATGTGTTTAACTGAAAACTACAATAAGATGGAGATTGGACAGTAGCCTCGGAGCTTACGTACCAAAAAGTTAAAAGAACAGACTGTAAAATAAGGGCACAAGGGAGTGACTAAGTTGCCTCGCTGACTCATTGTGGAGAACGACTTTGTGAGAAAAATCTCCTCCGCACCAAATGCTTTAAGTTTCCGTTTAAATTAATTAGCATAAAAAGTTGCATAGATGAAACAGAGCAAAGTCTTTAAATAACATTACAAAAAGACCATATTTGATGTTATAAATGACATTTTCTCTAATACAATTGGACCTGTTAAATATGTCATAAGTATGTGACCAAATTTTTTAAAGTCTACAAAAAATGTCTTTTTAAAATTAAATGACAAAATTATAGTGACTAGTGACAGACACCGTCTGCATTGTATTAAAAACATTTGTTAGCGTAATTTGTGAAATAGGATTCAAGGCACCTGTTGCTGATAACATAATTCAAAGTTGTGTATGTATGAAAAGTCTGCAGGTTTTGTAAAGGTGTCTTGGTGCTCCTCTTAGTTACACAAATTTCTGTCATGAAGTAAATCTGTAACATACACAAGATTTGGGCTGCGTAGAAGATCAAAGCAAGTATATGTTGACCTCCTTTATGCTATGGTTGTAAAGGTTTGCCATTTGCAGAAACTACAAAATCAAAGAAAAGATTCTCTTTCAGATTGAATTTGCCTCGATGAAAGGTTCAAATATAACAGATTTTATTAGTTTAGCTTGTCCATCAAAAAACGATTCTTAATATGGGCCAGATCTGTAATTTAACTTTTAACATGGCTAAAGAACCAAATAATGACTACATACCAAACGTAAAAGAATCATAGGGGTGAGTCTTAAAAAAAAACAGGTCATTCTTAGTTCTTCGCTATTATGCTTTCTCATCTTTTCACAATCTAGAAAACAACAACAACCAATTCACCGTTCTTAATCTAGTGAACAGGAGAAATGACACCCAAAAAGATTAACGAAAATAGAAATGACCCAGTCATTATTTTTTATACACAAAAGACCTACCAGTTTTAGTTTACAAAAAATGTCATGTGCAAATTTGAATTGGGTCTAGAATAGGGCTGAAACAACTAATCGAATTAATCGATTATAATTGATTATTGAAATAGTTATCGACTAATTTTGTCATCGATTAATCGTTTAGAAAGTTTTTGCTGTCAACTGCACATAATATTACACAACTTGATTGTTTTTTGTGTATTTTTACTCATGTTAACCTAGGCCATTTTTGTTTTGTACTATACCTCTGAACAAGGTTAAATGTGCAAATCTAAAACTGTTAACGATTTCTTGTTTTTAATGTGATCCTGGATGGTCAACAGTTTACATTTTATGTTTTTTTTGGCCAGTCCTATAAAACACATTTTATGGGTGCTCGTGATTTACCTTTACTGTATACAGTAAGTAGATTTATTATTTTATATTTGCTGTAGAACTGGTAATATACTCCATTATATACATACATATATACTACATTTCACAGAAAGATTAACATTTATACTTATTAGAATGAGCCCAACGTGTTGTTTAAGTGGTTATGAGTTGTGTTTTGCATAACTACATTCAATAAAATGCCAAAAAACTATTATTTATTAAGTTGCCAATTTTACCCGATTAATCGAGTCAATAATCGCCAGATTAATCGATCATCAAAATAATCGTTAGTTGCAGCCCTAGTCTAGAAGTGTGTGTATATGTTATCTTTCTCCTTTACTCATCTGTGTGTTACTTTCCACGTCAGTTGTAAATCGTAACATTGCTACACATATAATATGCGGCAAAAGAATAAACTTTATGGGCCCCTTAATAGTTTTGATATATTTTAACAAAAATATTTTCTTTTCCCGGCGCCCTGCCACTCGGGAGGAGCTTGGAGAAGAGTTGTTGCTCCTCCATGTCGAGAGAAGGCAGATAGGGTGGTTCAGGCATCTGGCTAGGATGTCTCCTGAGCGCCTTGCTGGAGAGGTATTTTGGACACATCCCATCGGGAGGAACGATATTTCTGTTCACATCACACTGCTTGCACTCTAAATAACGTAATGTGTTTTTTTCCCACACTATGTATATTGTATCAAAGGCTAAATGCTTCAGGTTTCTGGTGTTTAAATTGTCTGAACTGTTAAAATAGCTAACTTTTTTTTCTGTTTGTCATAAATAAGCTCAGAGTTAAAATCTGGCAGCTGTTCTGTATATAAAAATGTTTATAGTAGGCAATTTGTAACATTAAATGACTGCTTTAAAAGTAAGGAAAGAATTCCCTTTGTTGGACTCAAATGTAGAAATTTCCGTGGTAACATCTCAGCGATCTCTTTCAAATACAGGATTTTTCTTACTGTGAACTATATTAAAGACTAACAGTCGAGGTTTCTTTAAACAGAAAAGACTAATTTGTTTCTCTTCAGACCTGCAGACTGGAGAAATGAACTATTATTAGTAAACATAGAACATATGAGTTGGTAACAGTTGGATGATTCATTCAATCACCTTTTTCTCCTCAGCGTATCAGTTTCCAACACTGACTTTTCAGGACGCTTTTGTTATGTACGACAAACCTGGTGCTTCAGATTCACAAATATCACTATTCACATTTTCTCATTTTGCAACATTTTTCATTTTTCTGGTACATATAGAAATAAGTTTATCTACTAAGCAATGGGAATACTTTTTTTAAAGAACTTATTTTTACAATAATATTTTTAGGGTTTTTTCCCCCAACAAGTTTAACTTAACATGTTTCTGTAATTTCTTTTTTTTTGTACTTTTATAAAGTGTTGTCTGTCGTAAACCTCTACAGGAAGTTTTTTTATTTTTTACAGCAACTTCCTTTTGTGAAGAAAGAAATGCACACGCTTCTTTTAAACCCACTTCTCGTGCTACTCTGAATTGCCTTATAATTCATTTGAAATGATAAGCTAAATAACAAAATTTCACATGCATTACTCACAAGAAGTTGGGCAAGACTAAAACAATTAAAACAAACCATTTATAGTACTATATAGCACTGTTTTTTTCTACACCATAACAATTCACCATTAATGGACTTGGATACTCCAAATTACAGAGCAAACCAGACCAGTGTGTGTCAAAGCAACCTGAAGCAGAGGACTACAGAAAGCAAACAGAGTGAATAGCCTGACACACTCACACACAACCTTGTATTTTGCCCTCAGTGTGTGGAATAATAATCTCACAATAACAGAGTAACATAAAAAAGCACAAACATGAAGAAGGAACAGAAAAAAGAAAAAGTAAAAATATACAAACAATCTACAGATGAAAAAAAAAACCTCAAATCATTCAATGTTTTTTTAAACAGTGCAATCATGATTACAGTAGGTACATTACTATGTTTCATAGAGAACACAAAGTAAAAAGAGATTTGATATTTACCATTACCACAAACTGAATACATCCACTCTACCTGTCTTTAATGCATCTCTTTGGTCAATTTACTACAAAATATTCCAATGTAATTTCCTTAAGTGGAAAAGCTTCTGAGGATCCAATAAAAAGCTGGTGTTTGATGTAACAGTTTACTTTACAGCAGAATATCTTACAGAACTCATGCAATGAAATCAAGTTTTATCATTATATTGAGTTCCAAATATGGACGGGAACATGTTTTAAACTGACGTGATTCCTATTAAAAGAGTTAAACAGTACCAAAGTAAACACTAATGAGAATATCTTTCTTATTTTTGTTAGACTTTACAATTTGAGGACATTAGATGAAATTTTAAAGCGAATACTTGGAAGTTTATAGGTCAAAAGAAAAAAGATTTGAACATTATCAAAGACAAAAGAGTTGTAGCATCAATTTTGTAATTACCGTATTTTCTGCACTATAAGGCGCACCTAAAAACCTTAAATTTTCTCTAAAGTCCACGGTGCGCCTTATAACCCGGAGCGCCTTATATACGGATTAATATTGAGCTACAACAGGTGTCGCAACTGCGGTAAGCAGCCGCGGACTCCATTTCCCCCGTAGAAGAAGTAGTGCGCGGTGCATGCTGGGATACATGAAAGGGCGTCTCATTTCCATTTGTGTGTTTGTGTAAAGACCCGGAAATGGCTTCTACCAAGAGACACCGCAGAATTTAAACTCAAGGTGATCGGTCACGCAGTAGAACACGGGAATAGAGCCACAGCCAGTGGGGAGATCGGACTTAAAAAATCCAGCCCGACCCAAGACCCGGATATTAAAACCGCGGGCTCGCGGTAAAAAAAAAAAAAAAACATTATTTATAAAAAATTATAAATTGGAACATTTTCAAGAACACGCCTTTTTAATTAAAAAAAAAAAAAAAAAATCACACTATCGGACCCTAACACACTTGTCTGTGACGTCCTGCTTAGCGCGAAGAGGAGGGACGGTCTTTGAAACAAATGATAAAATAGCGATCATCACTTTTACCAGTCCAGCTGTTTAAATGCATGCTCAGCGTCGAGGTGACAGTCTTTTTGGTGTCGTATGAAAGCAATTTAGTTTATCCTTAACTTCTTACTCCTTCATATCGGGGATACCAGTTCAAAATAAATAAAATAAAGACGTGCGCAGGAGAGGATTACCAAAATAAGAGGAGACGTTCACGTGTGCAGAATATGAGCTGGCTCTGCAGATCCTGTTTAGTAGTAAAACATTACTTCTCTGTTTTATCCAAATTATTAATTTTATAACAAGTATTCCTTAGTTTACACTTTATAAAATATATTTAAAAAAAAAAAAGTCAGCGAGAGAGAAGCCCGACCAACGTAATGATTGACATTTTTAGGCCCGACCCGAATTTTGGGTCGGGCTTAAGATCTTACCTCTGGCCGCAGCAAGAGAGTTTAACATCAATGAATCAATGGTGAGGAAGTGGAGGAAGCAAGAAGATGCGCTGCGCCAAGTAAACAAGACTAAACAGAGTTTCCGCGGAACAAAGCGAGATGGCTACAGTTAAAGGACAAAGTTGAACAGCCTTTACTGTAGCGCCTTATAATGCGGTGCGCCTTATATGTGGAAAAAGTTAAAAAAATAGTCATTTATTGAAGGTGCGCCTTATGATGCAGTGCGCCTTATACGGCGGAAAATACGGTATGTAATATTTTCTCAATCCTGAGGAGATCAATAAGTTGATCTATAACCAAACTTGAATGTTCGGAATGGTGAGGGATGTGTTCTTACCCCTTGGTTTCCACTGAATCGGATCAATGGTTGAGAAGACAAGACCTGTAAAGATGAAACACAAGAATTAGGAACAATGTTCATATTAACTTATTAAAATGCTTGTTAAAAGTAAGTCTAATATATTTAAATTTCTATCAATTTATTATTCTTTAATTGAATTTTATGCAAAGGACAGAAATAGCAACAACAAGTCAGGAAGCTTTTTCTAGGTTTCCAAAATGGCTCTTAGTTTAGCAAGATTGGTCCAATGTTATTAATTTGCAATCTTAACTTTTTTTCTGAAAGTCCACAATCATATTTTCCATAGTAAAAAATAAATAATAAATCTTCCAAATTTTTCTACTGAGACCATAACATACCAGTAAATTGAAGACACAGTCTTATCCTCTCAACTACTATCACAATCATTCTGCAATCAGACTTGGACTCGGGGTCAACTCCTATCAGCATGTTTACATCATTAATCGGACAGGTCTCTGGGAGGCGGCGGGGGTCTATGAGCTCACAAGAGCATTTCAGAAAACTCATTGAGAGTCAAACGTGATTCCTTAAGAAGGATGTAGGCGCTATATGAACAAAATGGCCTAAAATATAACTATTCAATCATCTGCTATAGGCAAGATGAGCCCCAGTGAATGTTTTAAAAGCTGGTATTGTTAATTGAGGGGGCGAAAGGCTGAAGTCTATAACATCTGGTTATCTAGAGCGATAACCCTTTTACAAATAACTTCCTCAGCTGATATACATAGCATCACAAAACTAATAACACCTCACCAACACAAAAACATTTATGCTTACCTGAAACCAAAGAAAATTATAATTAACTCCTGTAATGCTTTATAAAGGCTTTCTTGGCTAAAATTTAATCAAAATTTTTATGCTATTGCAAAAAAGGAGAAAAAAAGAATTACATTACTTTGTTTAAATAGCACAAAATTTTCCCCCATTGAATCCATTAATTTATAATAGTTAAAGTACAGGTTAAACTAAGTTAACCTGAGCTATTTGCTTTTAGGTGTTCCAATAGATGTTCCACAGCAGTTTAAAAAATCCAGTGAAAACACCACGAGTGTCCAGAGCCAAAAAAAGAGATGCAAAAATAGTATATCATGAGAAGCGTATCCCACGCTAATTGACCTTTGTCAAATCCTTTCAAATGTCAACAAACCCAAAGCAGACATCTCGTTAGTGTGATTTCTTTTGCAACAAAACCTCAAAAGAATATAATAGAATATCAGAACCATGCTAACAAGAAAAAACCCTGAAGGGTCTAATTTATCCCATGCTCAATGGATAAATTTATTGAGTCAAGAGTAGAGTAAAAATATCCATAATAAAGTTTTATTAATATTTCGGTCCAGTGTGGTGCCTTTGGTTAATGAGCTAGTGAGTTCATACCTCGTTGGGTTTTAGAAACTAGAAGTTTTTTTTTTTTCCTCTGTAATAAACTGTCTCTCACATAATTACTGGGGAAAAGATCCAGCTTGACTGGAGCCCTCAATTTGAGAAAGCAGCTTGGAAAATGAAAATATAAAATTGTTTTTTGAAAGTATGTAAACACAGTGTCCTACCAAGTATTTGTACTTTGAAATATTTACCAGACATTACATGTGCATGCTTTAGTTTTTCTGCTAAATTCCAATTTTTCCTTTAAAAAAAAAAAAAGTTCACAATTATTTTTTTTTTAGCTCCGATGTCACCATGAAAGTAGGATATATTTTATAATTTTATGACTTTTCCATTCCCTGTATTTTTTTACAAAGCAAGAAGACAGTTTCTGCTTTTAGTTAGGTGGAGACGGTGGCCGCGTGGTTAGCGCGTTCGCCCGCGGACCGGAAGGTCGCGGGTTCGCGTCCCACGGAGAGCACGTCTAGGTCCTTGGAGAAGACACCTAGCCCCCACTTCTCCCACCATTGGCGCCGTTGAAGGGCAGCCTGCTGCGGTGTAAGGAGTGCAGCAAACAAATTTCCCCGGTGAGGGATGAATAGAGTAATTCAAAATAATCAAATAATCAAAAAAATAGTTACACTTTGGCAATGTGATCTCTTTAAAGTAGAAAAACTAGTTTAGACGCTAAAGTTGTTATGTTTTTGTAACATCCTTAGAGAACTAATTGGGCTTAGAACAGTTACATTCTGTGCATAAAAATTATTTTATCTCCTTTTTTTAAAAAACAATGTTTTGTCTGTCTTTCTCCTCATCAAAACAGTTTGAATTAAAAAAAAAAAAATCAAATGAACACATAACTCTCTGTTAAATTTATAAAGAACAGGTTGCAAGAAACAGTGTGTGTGGTCAGCAAAATGAGTGTGGGTTGACAGCTGGTAAAAATGTGCATGTGACAAAAAATGGAATTTAGTTGCACCTGTGCTGTAGGGGGGTGTATAAATATAAAATGTAACCCTATGACGAAATGTAAAAAAAATTACATTTCTACACACCCAGAAAAAAAATTTAAAACATAAATTGTCATAATACTCTTAAAAAAAAAATCAAAGCAGAAATTATAATAGGGATAACTTATCGTGTAAGGTAATGTTTATGGGGTTGCACATTTGTAAGACTCAGTTTAATTGTATTTAAACAGAAATATCTGCATTGTTTAGACATCAAACACTAACACAGTTTGAATTTAGGCAGGTCCACTAGATGCAACTCCAGCCCTCCCTCGCAGCAGCGCTAACATAGTGCTACCCTCAGCCTGTTCATTTGAATGTGCTGCTGACATGTCACTATTCTCTGGCACCCAAGCCCAGAATGTTCCACAGAGCTAACCCTAGAGACAGACCAGGTCCTGGCCTCAGACTGAGGCCGTGGATGTTCCCATACAGTGCCAACAAGCAGCATGAGGGATCACAACCTTGACACAGCTTTAACTTTCAGCGTGTGATAAACTGAACTGATAACACTTGCATTGAAGCAAGCAATTTTGCTCAACTCACACATTGCTTATGCCATGTAAACTCTGAATTTATAAAAACGTAATTCCCTTTGACAATATCAACTTCATAAATCCCACCTACGACAAATCACAGCTATAAGCTAACTTGAACATTCTGCCCCAACCACTCCAAATATGTATCATGATGTGTTGCCAACACCCTTGTTGTAAGCTGATGTTGTCCAACATTGTCGTGGCGGCGTCTCCCACAAGCAAGAAAGTGGAAAGCAGTCACCACAAACGGCAATTGTGTGACTGGCACACATTGATCAGTCAGTAAAAATAAAATAGAAATGGTAAAAAGCAGTAACAGAAAGAGAGTAGCCACACACTTGGAACCCATGTCAGTTACCAGAGGCAGTTCAAGTAATTCCCAGCTTAGTGTGTTAATGATATTATTAATTGTAGGATACAAAATACTGTATGTTGCATTAGCTGGTGAGTAATAGCGCATGGTTTCAAAATGAGTTCAAATGTAGTGGCCATTTTCATATATCTTAAACGGTAATCCCTTCCGTGATGTGGCACATTTTTTATAGAATTTTGATGTACCTTTTTTGTTAATTGTTTATTTGTAGCTATAAATGCTTCCGCCTGTTTCTGATGTCATCTTTTCCCAATTTCTTGGGATGGCTTACAGATTTTTTAATATGTAAAGCAATAAGTACAAAAATTATTTTGTTTTATCTGTATGTGTCATAAACAATGTGAAAGTTGACAAATTACTAGTTAAAAATTGAATGAAGAGTTCATTACATTTGCGTGTGGCCAAAACCAGTGAGGAAAGTCTACTTCTCATGAAAACAAACAGTTGCTTGCAACAAATAAAACAAGAATCAATAACATCTTTAAAAAACAAAAATAAAGGTTAACATTATGTAACTGCGTATTTTTATTTTCCTATTCATTAAACGGAATAAAGAAAAGGTTGTGTTCAAGCTCGTTCGTTGGAAAACTAGCCATTTAAAAAAAAAAATTAATCAATTTTCGGCCAATGTGCAAGTCCTTGGGCGGTGTTGGAAAAATACAGAGTAACAGCCATGTCCAAATCTCAGTAAGAGTCTGCAGTTCCAAAATTGTCAGCTGTTTGATTGCACTGATGGGGTGTTCAATCTTCCTTGGATTTCAAAAGTGGAAAGAGCACTTTGTGCCATTCACTCTCCAAGGGTGAAAAGGTACAGGGTGTATCTTCTTTCAATGCTCAGTATGCGTGCATCATTGTCGAGCACGCCTTGAGTGATTCATGGTGTACCCTACTAACTCTTCAAAATTTTTGAGTGTCTTACAAACTAACAGATGTAGGCCTAATTGGGCCAACGTATTTGTGTATAAACTGGCACAGGCTATTAGCTACCACTAGCCTGCTCTTTGAAGCTTTTGGTGTCTTTCACACGAATAAAAGGAGCTACTTCTGATCTTGAACATCAAATAGAAGCACTAGTTTTTATGTTTACACTCGTTTATTGTGAGGATTTGATCCAACAAGCAATGTTTCTTACAATATTAACAATTTCAGAAAAACAAACTATTTTTACGTGAACAAGTTTTTATGAAAACGTTTGATATTTCATCTCATAAAACATGAGGAGGGCCACCAGCTGCACACACTAATTGGACACAGAAAAGCTTTTTCTTTAAAAAAAAAAAAAGTTTTGTTTTTGTACCATTTTGCTAGGAAAAAAAAAAAAACACCCAAAAGAAAAGCCTGTTAACCAAAAAATAAAAAAGTGTTTTTCCTTCTGCAATTGCTTGGTGTTTTGACTTTGCTTCCCAAGAAAATTTTAGCTAAAAAAAGTTACCAAAGCATCTTATTTATTTGCGAACCTCGGAAAATTTAAATATTAAAAAAACTGGATAAGGTTTTGTGTTAAGAAGAGCGATCGCAATTTTGTCTGTGAAGCACATTTTATACACCGTTTTACACAAATATAATCATTGCAGTGAAGAATAAAAAGGCTAAATAGGTTTGAATTATAAAAAAACTTAAATAAAAAAATCCCAATACAGGTATAAAAGCATTTGATTTTCTTCAATATCAAATCTTAACTTTGTTCTGCCATTGTAACATCCCCACCTTACCTTTTTTAAAATAATGTGTTCTCAACACTTGACTGAATTTGAACAAATTTCAATGTGTTTAAAAATGCTTCTTCAAAACCACTACACACTCCACCGAGTCAGCTGCATTTCCTTTGAGGGCTAACTGATCCAGGTTTTCTGAGCGGATGAGGCAATCATGACTGAGTAAAAAAGAACCTCTTCTCCAAAACTCAAAACACGATAGTTTGCTTCAAAAGTTTTTCTTTGTGTTTAATTTAGTGTTGAAGTTGGGTTATTTATCATAGGTTACAAAGTCTATTCAGGAATCAAAGTATAACCAGAGTGGGCTACCGACTCTGAAAAGAAACATAGCAGAACAGCAAGTTTTTGATGTGTGCAGTGACATTAGTCTGATATGGTCAGTTGAGGCAACTCTGCTAGAAGAGGAACACCATGACATTTAGAGACATATTTGGCCTTAGTGGTTACGGTCATTTCTTGCAGTGTCCTGAGCGGCTGAAACTGGGGAGTAAGCATTCCTTAAATAACCATGGTGCTGGCACAGACCAACCAAGTGTTAAGCAGCAAAATCTCCACCCCGGATCTATTCCTACTTCACTAACAGGCTGAGATGGGACAAACATGGTCAGGCTTTTAGGCTATGATAATGACATGTTTAAATTAGATGTATACAGAATGTTAAAAATAAAAATATCATCTCAATTAACAGTAACATTTTCCCAGCAAATTTCCCCATATTCTATTCATTGTGAAGCTCTGGGTTTTTACATGTGTGGACGCATCTACCGGATGTTTCCATTATAGTTCAGGGGTAAAAATGTTCTCCCTTGGACTGAGAGTTTGTTGGTTCAAATCCCACTGAGTTAATCTCTAGGCATCCTTGGGGAAGACACCTAAGCCCCATTTCTCCCACTGTTGGCGCCGTCCTGGCAGCCTGTTGCGGTGTAATGCAGCACGCAAATTTCCCCGTTGAGGGATGAATAAAGTATATCTTCTTAAATGAGATAAATGTATAAAACCAATGCAAAATGACTGTTTTCCAGTTAAAAGAGGGAACAATTATTAAAAAGACTGGATATCTTGGAAAAGATTGCACAGAGGCAACACAACTATTATAATTTATTGTTTAAGATAAAAGCCTACAGTTTTAACATCAAACAGACCATATAGATTATTTTGTTCAATGTGATGGCATTCAAAATTCTTGTTTTTTTAAAATCACTTGAAACTTCTTGTAAGTTTCCATATGCGGCAGAATTTTTGAGAAAAACATATTGACTAGAGAAGATTTGTTGTCCAAACAGTGGAAATTCTTTCTGTGTGTATTTGTACTCACATGTGGGTCACTAAACAAAAGTTTAACCAGTTTTTGGATGGACATTTTGTTTTCATGTTATAACTATAATGTAAATTACATCAGGGCATTTGCAAAAGCTCTTCATTACATAAAGTGACTTTAATTAAAAAAAAAAATTGTAAAGTAAAAAAAAAAAAAAAGGTATAAATGCTATTCATAATGTTACATTGATAAATTGAAAAGCCTTCAAGACATCTGAATCACACCCTTCGTGTTTTGTCGGCACTATCATTCAAAAGTAGACTTAAACTCTTAATCCTTTGCCCACACACAATGAAGTGGAACATTTTTTGTAACATTACTCATTTCCTCCTGACGGTACAAACTGTAAAGAAGCCAAACAGTTTCTGGCACTCAATCCCCTAAACCCAGCTGACATTCATGTCCCTTGAAGGAAGCAGTCTTACAAGGAACTACTGCGATACAGCACAAACAATTAGAAAAACACTGCTCTTAATGAGTTACATTGACTTAAGTGCAAAAACTAGATTAGCTTTGCACCCAAAATTGACGGTTGACATTTGAACAAAATGCACTGCAGCAAGCATAGGCAGGTCTAAAACAAATGTCTGCAGACCTATTTGGTGACTTCACAATGATATAATCAAAAGTTTGACGTTTTCCCCTTGTTTCTTTAATTCACTGCTGCAGTGGGGCGCCAGCTGGTATTATTTTCCTTTTACTAGTAACACAGCCATGGGCTCTTACATCATACATTAGATTTTATTTTAAAAATTCACATAATTTCTTATTAACTGGATTTTTATGCTCAGCCTTTTAAAATTATTTTTAAAACTGCTGCAGAGAGAACTCTAAGAATCGAAGTAAAATACACAAATAGTCAAATAAGAGATTGGTTGCTTAATGCTGTATGATAATAGGCGTCTACAGAGTCTTAATTACACTGCTCATTTTATTATCGATTTTATTAGAGGAAAAACCTCAGAGGGTTGCTTACAAACAGCCACTCCCAAAGTAAAGGAAGCAATAGAAAAAAAATTTACACTATCAGAAACAAATATTACTTCAATCTTGTTTTTTTTAAAAGAGGCTTGTAAAAACAAACTTCGGATGATTTGTTGCATGTCTGGGGACCTACCCCTGAGAAGTATTTTAACCACCTCGACAACATGGACATCTTGCAATATTTGGACTCCACCTATCCTGCCCTTTGTCACTGATTCGGTTTATCACTTTTATGGACAGAATTTCTAGTTGCAGCAGAGGTCGTGAGGGGGATCTGGTTCAGTGGCCTCATTATTTGGGTTTCTGCTTTCTGCTTGAGCAGCCGGAATAGATCAGAGGGTGGAGGATTGCCGGTACGATCCTCTCTCTCGAAGATCTCATGCTGAGGTGTCCCTGAGCAAGACACCAAACCCTTAAATACTCTTAATAGGTCGCAGTTAGAATATTGCATGGCAGCTTTTGCGCATCAAGTGTGAATGTGTGTGTCTAAATGGGTGAAAGCGCTTTGAGAGCCATTGCAGAGTCCATTTACCATTACCATTCCGTGGCTGATTTGACAGGTTGCTAGCGACCCGTAGAAATCAGAAATTGGTATGGTGTGTCGTAAAGTGTGTCCATATGTGAAAGAGGGTTCTTGAATACATGCTTGTTTTAAATCCTTTATTTTTCCTGGATCTTAATTTATTAGGAAATTTGTTAGGATCAACAGGCAGATCAGTGCAGTGTCCTCTTCAATCACAACGTTGATCTGTTGTGGTTGAAGAGGATCGAGAACGAAAAACAAGAGGGAACCAAAAAAACAAGGCGGTCTCACACCTGGTCTGGGAACCCATTGGGATGCCCGAGATAAACTGGAAAATGTGGTCAGCGAGTGGAAGGTCCGAACTATACTGCTCAGGCAGTTGCCCTTGTGACAATATCATTTAAGTAGACAATGATAGTACAGAACAAAAAGACTCAATATAATTTGTGTTATACATGGGTTTAAGACAAAGTGAACTCATTTGTGTGAAATATCGGCCATTTGCAAGTTTGAATGTGTATTTACACACAAAGAATGGAAATTTACACATATAAAAATTTACCCAAACAAAATTTGAAAGTACAATCTACAATCAAATGTAAAATGAAGTTCCTCTACAGAGAAATTGCTCAGCACATGTGCACGAACTGCTCAGCAAGCACAGACCAAACTTTATTTACACACAGATCAGTTTACGAGAGCATGAGAGGTTTTCACGAGTCACTAGTTTGTGCTTACGCAGTCTGTTTAAGTACTGGTGGAAACCTGGTACATCTGGATTTAATTCCGATTACTGAATGAGGACTCATCAAGCCAGAGAATTTCCTAATAGAACTGTAAAACCTGCCTGTCAGCTCATAAAGAAAACTCTTTGAATCCAAGCAGCTGTTTATCTCAATAACTACTAACTTTATATGGTAGTGTTTCTACTACATTTTAAAATTAAACTCACATATAATGATCAACCTTGGTTTTGCAATATTTTTAGGACGATAAATAGCAAGAGAAGTCACATGACCTCATGCATCTAATAAGTTAAGCTTCTCATAATTTGTGAGAAGAATACATATTTAGAAATACAACCTATATGGGCGATCTACTCTACCTGAGAAAACATACTTCTAATTTGATCATAACTCAATTTAAAAAAAAAAAATCTATTGTAAATCCAGATGACCCGACTTCTTATTGCCGCTAAAACACATCATGTACACATGAAACCGTGAGGTTCCAGGAAAGCTTAAAAGAGCCTATTTTTCTCATTGTAAACTGAGCTGGCCACGTGTAGTTTTATACATTCATTCTTTCATTGAATTTGTGTGTGAGCGCTTCTAAAAGCTATATTATCGAATCAAAGAAAAACTTTCTGGAATTTTAATATTTGTGCAAATTTGTGACTTTTCATTCCTTCAGATTCTGAACCGTTTATCCCAGTCGGGGTCACAAATTTCTTAACATTTCAACCAGCCAGACAACATTTTTTTTTTTAAAAAATGACCAATGTAACTTTCCAATTGTTTATCACGGTCATTAAAATAAAACACTCATTTTTTTCCAGGTTTAGATATGAGAACCTTTAGAGAAGCCTCAATCAAACCAACTGCTATTTTTCTCACCAATACTACTAAAGACTTGTAGTGTTGTGTCTGAGCACCTTTACAGGAAAGACTTCTCATCAAAAAGCTGCTGCAATTAAGAACTGGGTCCCAATTGTCTGAGTCGTCTCTGCGATATGATTCTGTTTATCACGTCTTCGAATTATGATGGAATTTTGTTGCAAGTAAAAAAAACCTCAAAGCAATGACGGCACGTCTACATCTAAAAGTCCTTGCCAAAAAATTTAATTATAACCAAAATGCATGCCTTGTTTACTTCAAGTAACATTGTGCGTGATGATGTGGGATTCCTCAAATCATATAATTTCTAACAAGAAAACAGTGAAATGATGCAAACAACACAACATATGATTATAATAAATACCAGATAGGCTTTTCCCTTCATTTGCACAAACATCCAATTTTGCAATATTTTTTTAAAGAAAGATTTAAGAGAAATTGATACAAAGGCTCTACAATATTTTTTATTGCAAATTTTGAAAATATTTTGATGTTTCTGTTAAACCATTGAATGGATTTCTACCCAAAGTTTATTCACTTAGAAATAAAATTCCATTTCTATCCTAAGTTTTTTTTAGATTATTCACAACATAAGGGTCCAACCGTAGACAAAATAAAAACTTCTCAACAACAAAAAGTCCAGCAATCCGGATCTTATAAGTGGTCAAATTATTGTCGAGCAATGAGTGTTGTGTTTTTAAATTGTTGTACATATTTAACTGAAATTAAATAAATATCTTTGGGAAAAAGGTGTAGTAGAAACATTGTGACCATAACCTTCTGCATTAATAAAAATGGGGAAGGACGGCCAGGTAGGACGAACGTCTTGTAATCAAATGATTGTAGGTCCGATCCCCTGCCTAAAATTCATACCGAGGTGTCACCGAGCAAGACACCAAATCCATAACTGTTCTGAAGGTGGTTTGCACCTTGCCCAAGTAGCTTCCACCATCAGGTATGGATGTGTGTCTGAATGGGTGATTGTAAGCTACAATGTAAAGTACTTTGAGTACCAACGCAGGTAGAAAAGCTCTGCACAGGTGGAATTCACTCACCATTTAAAAACAAACAATTTTTGCTCTCTTCAAAAAAATAAAGAGTGACACTAATTACAGGTAGCAGTGGCCAGAAAAGTTTTTTTTTTAATTGAAGATTTAACTAACCCTCAATTTTTCAGACTTTGGGGATAAAATTCCTTGTGACAGCACAATGTGACAGCAACCATCCAGACAAACCCCTCTTTCTTTTACATCACTTTTTTAACCGAAGGATCAACACACCTTTCTGGTCCAGTTATAAACTGCAGGTCACAATCAGCTGAGATCCTGCTATATACACAGCCTCTGAATCTGGAGATAAGGCCCTTTCCTTTTAGCCTGCCAGGTTTTTCCTGTCAAATATTTATAGAAGCTGAAACACTAGATGCCCACCAACAGACTTTAAGCCTGAGCCACAAGAAAGCCAAGCAAGGAAGAAGCTGAAGCACAGCTATGTCAAAGCCTAGGTCTCAAAGAGATGCCTTTAATCTGCTTATCAATAACTTTGACGCAATACTAAAGCTGTGAGGAAGTCCTGGCAGGAGCTGGACAATTATACAAGTACCTCCAGCAGAACTGAGGGGTGTTTAAATTAATTATTTCATCATCAAACAGTCAAGCAGATGACTTTAAAAATAAGATCAGAAAATACCAAGCTGATTATAGGCGCAGGCTAGCCAAAAAAAAAAATATATATATCAGCAGAAAGTTTCTGGAAACCTCTACACGTGTTTCAACAACACGGAAACATATTTTTATGAGATTACAAGTTGAGTAATGAGTTAAAAAAAAAAAGTAATGAAGAATAAAACATACCAAAGCTCGGTATCCAACTTCACTGGGTTTATTTAGATTTTAATTTATTTTGAACATCCGAACATAAACACAATCAGTAGTGATGTATAAAAACCAGAATAATATGTTTTAAAAACTCCACATCTGTCAGTTTGGACGCTCTCTAGCACTGATGGGGACTGACCTGACTGTGACAGTCACCAGGATAGACCTTAAAAACCCTGATTGAAAAAACCCAAAACACACTCAAATGGAGGACTCACCTTACAGCCCTCGTAGCCTTCAAACGCTTTCAGTGCGCTGTCAGTGAGTTTAACGTGAAACACGGTGAATTTGCTACCATAGCTCACTCTTCCACAGGACAGTCCATAGCACTGCTCCTCCTTCAGCGCCGCCATCTTGCCACCGTTCCCACATGCGCACTGTGTCGTAAAGCGAGAAGTCCGTCTGCTTTAAACTCAATGTTAACAGGCTGCTAGCTACATCAGAACCACAACAATTATCATTAAAAATCACATCAAACTAGTTTAATCGCGTTTTTTTCACAACAGGTGAGAAAAACTTCCCTCTATATGATTTTATTTTTTTTTTTAAATCACTGGATTAAAGGAAAACGCTTCTCTCAAAAAGCGAGATCGGATATATATAAAAAAAGGTTGAGACAAAAAAAGAATACAAGTTATTTGAATGCGTCAGAAAGACGTCAGAGTCTGGAGGAAAGACGTGTGTGTATCCACATAACTTTTAATAAAATCTAGTGTGTGTGATCTAAACTAAATCAAAACAGAACATACTTTTCTGAAATGTTTTTAACCTTTTATAAATGTAGAAAACTCTTGATTTGTTATGAACAAAACAGGAGGTCTTCCTTAATCTCTATTTCTATAAAAACAAAATCTCAGGGGAAATTTTGATAATATTAAAAAAGGAAACCGTTTTTGGGGAAGAAAAAAAACATTTTATTGAGAAATAGAAAATGAACAAACGCTGGGAATGCCAGGAAGTTTTTTTGTGTAATTTTTATCAATCATAATTTACAATGACAACTTCTGGCTTTAGAGGAATATCAGCGATTCTAAGGATGTCATATTTCAAGGTCACAAAATGATCTAAAACAAGCAGGTATTGTGAAAAAAATAAAAACATAAAATTGGTGAATGTTTCAAGAAAAGTTGGCAACATAAATTCACAGATTTGGTCATAAATCAACATAAAACTGAGGTAATAACCCAAAATCAAAATATTTTTCTCATTCACAATTGCGAGGTGTGCACACATTATGTTAGCTTATATATCTATTAGACAACCTCAATGGAACAGAACTTCAATAGTTATGTCGATATTATTGTCGACATAACAATTGTGCATATTTACGCTGCAATTATGATCGGAGCTGCAAAATGTTAAACATTGATTCACAATCTTGTGAATGACAATGGGCAGAACTGTAAAAAAACAAAAAAACAAAAAGAAAAACATACAGTTTAGTCGAGTCCGTTTTAAAGATGTACATATTAAATGTGTAATTCAATTTCTGGAAAAGTTGAAACTTGCCATCTTTTAGGCTTCTGATTAAAAAAAGAAGTTATTTAGTAAGAATGATTGTACCGTCACAAATAAAAGTTTTCAACATTTTGCAAAAAGAATCCAATAATTTCAACATAAAATATTGTAGCAGAACTTAAAAGCTACTTGTTTTTATCTAGAACTAAATTGACGAATTAATCTGAACTTTTCACTTCAAACAATAATCCCCTTCCACTAACAACACAACAACGGCGTGGGAAAGACAAGCGAGTCTGGGAATGTGACAGCAATGCATAAAACCTACACTTTAAAAAGGCAGGAGAAACCTTTTCATTTGCAATCATCAACTGTTTGCCATCACAGAGTTCTCAAACAGAGAAAAACAAATAGCTTATCGATCATCAGAACTTCTCATCCGCCTTTATTGGAAGGGTCAGAGGGCACTGTTGGATGTGCTTCCAACTCTATGCTTCTCCATTCTTGAGTTATTATGTCCTCATGACTGGTCCGCTTTAATTTCTGGCAGCCAATACAACGGATAAAGCTACTCCGCCAATGGCTACGGCAGTTGCACCAAACAAAAACTTCCAGGTGAAACCCTGTAGAAAGAAAATAATAATGCAAACTTAAATAAAGGCATTCACATCACAAATATCTGCTGTTGATACATTTAATGTGTAAAAAATTTAATTATGTTAATAAATATTTGACGGTCGTACCCATGAAGGCTTGGTCTGGTTTTTCTGTACTTTGCTAGTATCTGATGGATTGCCAAGCATCTTCTTATACATGGCCTGTTCCGCTCCCTTCTGTTCTGAATGTTTCTTCACAAGCTTCGAGAGCTCTGTTTGGATTGTCTGGGTAGGAGACATAAACAAAATAAAAGTTGTTGATTCCAGTTCCAAAGTGAAAACAATAAAAAGAACAAAACCTGTTTTACTTAATTCATCACCCTGTTGCAGCGAGAAGTTAAGCCTGACTTTCCTGATCATAAAAATGGGCAAATTTTTTCAAATGTACAATTTACTTTGCATAAGACATTGTATTCTTTTCACCTCTTAATCAGTAGTTTACTTTTCTGATTATGTGCTTGATCTGTTAGGAAAGAAAAGTTCTTGCAACTACGCACATATTCAGCAGTTATACCAACACATCGGAATTAACGAGTGCATATTTTAATTCTACTTGTGTCTCAGTTACAAAAAATAAACATGATAGACAAAGTTCTGATATTGTTTGTTTGAGAAAACACAATCTAAAACAATCTGAATTGAAATATCAAGTGAGGATAAAAAAAGAAGACAAATACTCTGGTCTAAAGTAAGTTTTCTAGTTTACTTGAGTTTAGGATAGAAGGGTGTGACTAGCTGACATCAGTATGAAATATGCAGACATTGGCCTTCCTTTATTAAAGTTGCGTACATAAAAATTTGGGGGTAAAGGTGGTGTAACGAACAAAACAATGCACTCATCCTGATTTATCAAAAAGCTTGGATTGTGCGGTGCGCACAAATGTGTGCACCAGATTGAGGCATTGTATAATTATATACACCAAAATCTACACTATATTATACGCTAAACACAACATATATGACTAGAACATGCATTTTAATAATTTGTTGTCAGAGGATCAAAGTCTTATTCCTGGCGATGTGGAAAATTTGCAATATAAAAAAAAAAATGTAGGCGTGTTCTTTATAAACACGTTTGTTTTCATACGCCATATTGAACAGGATCCCACCTTGCATACACCTAAAAGAGAGTGGTACACCTCTCTTCAAAATGCCACGCACAATCTGGCATGTTTTCTGCGTATGCCTGAAATTTATACCATTTGGTGCACAAGTTTGATAAATGAGGGACAATGTCTGTCAGTAGTTGGAGAAAAGAAATCGAGTCAATCAATGAGTTCAGTGAAAATCTACTGATCGTTAGCAAAGATAAAGACTTAAACTTTAGCATTTAAACATTGCATTTGTGATGAATGCATTGACTGAAAAGTGGTGTACACGCTATGTGCTGTTTGACAGATTGGTGTAGGATTGAAGTGGGAAATTCTGGGCACGCGTACCATACTTTTGCAGATGATCCAAAAAGCCCACATGCTTAATTTTTACAGTCAAATAGTCTTTCATAGCCACAGAAGTACATCTACCAATAGCTTAAGCAGCAAAAGAGAAACAGTGGAGAGGCTCGGATACACGGAGAGCCTATTTACAGCAAAAACATGAAAACAGATCCCCTGAAATGATGAACCAGCAGTCCACCCGACCTTGTAAAAGATAACTTGTTATTTTAACATGTGGCGCCACCTACTGGACAAAAATGGTTTTGATCAAAAGAGAATTGAGTATAATCACCTTGTTGGTCGGTTCCAGGTTGAGCGCTTTCTTCAAGGATTGAATGGCTGGCGTGTAGTCACCCAGCAAAGCATGAACCTGAAACAAGAACACACAGTAAGTACAGGAAATCTGGAACAGATCCAATAAGAGAAATTAAAATTAAAGAGAGATGTCTGGACCCACAACAGACTGGCAAAGAACTGTTTGGGGAATACCCCGCTGGAAGATGCTCCAGTAGCCCTAATGGCCCGACAAAGATTAACATTTCAAAAGATGAACAAAAATTTAAGAGCATGTGTTACCTTTCCCATACGAAAAAGTGCTTTTATGTTGTCGGGCTGGAATTTCAGGGCTGAGATGCAAGAGTTGAAAGCAGCGTCATAGTGGTTCAATTTCAGCTGCGAGGCAGCCATGTTGTTCAGACATTTGACTTTCATATCCAACATGTCGTTCTCCTCCTCGGGGGTAATGTCAACTAAACAACAAATAATATTAATGTTTTGAATACTTCTGAGAAATTATCTTGTGTTACCTTTAGAACTAGAATCCATGATTTGAAGTGCAATGCCATACGAGTTCACAGCAAAAGCATAGTCTCCACGCTGAAAGTGGAAATTGCCCCTCTGTCTCTTATCACCAGCCATGGCTATTCTTTCTTTATGAGGTAGTAGCTCCAGGTCTGGAGGATTAGTTGCTTCCAGAAGTTTCACTTCTAAGCTCAACTCAGCATTTGGTGGTATGGGAGGGGCCAAACTGTTTAAAAAAGGGGGAAAGCATATCAAGGACTGAAGTTATGAAACAGTTTTAAATCATGAAGCTTTTGAGCAGAGGTGTCAAGTAGCGAAGTAAGACTACTTCGTTACCTTACTCAAGTAGAAAATCTCGTTATCTTTACTTTAACGAAGTAATTATTTTTTTGTCTACTTTTTACTTTTACTCACTACCTTTTTATGCAATTATCTGTACTTTTACTTCGTTAATTTTATAAAAAGTAATCGCTACTTTCTCCATTTTGTCACCGTTAAACAGCCGCGACTGTTTGTCGGAGTTTTTTTTTTTTTATGAACCCTAAATGCATCAAACAAAGGAACAGATGAATGATTGGCTGAAAGGTCCAGTCAATCATTACTTTGGGGCGAGTAGCACCGCCCACAAACTTTTAAAGAGCAGCCAGGAACGTTAATTTCCGTGTTAGAGACTTGCTGCGGGCTCGGAAATCAAAGTGTTTCTGATGCTGCAACACTGAACTTTGATTTAATTATCAGTTTTAAAAAAAAAACAACAGCAAAGAAATGTTTTATTATTATTATTATTTTCAGTCTGCGGTTATTGTAAACGTCTTTGCTGAAAATGTTGTAGATGGTATTTTTATAAAAATAACTTTGATCTGTGGCGCACTATTTTATCTTTAGAAACAAAGCTAATTGAACTGATTAATCCATAAATAGTAGTGGATGAAGTATTTGTGCTTAAAAGCATCCAAAATGTTATTGATTAGTTTATAAAGACTGACTGAGGAGATTAAAACTACACATCGCTTAGATTTTGTATCATGTAGATGTTTGGGTTAACATTAAAAAAACCTTATATGCACACATATACTGTATATGTAGATATATAAATTTATATATACCGTCTCCTAAGTCCCGCCCCTACTGGTTTCTTTCTGGGTTTCTTAAAATCTTATTTCCCTGGTTATTTTTTCATTTTTACAGTTCTTAAAATTTTAGAAAAAGAATCCAAGGATTTTGCCTCCTGTGTGTTTCTTTCACTCCCACTGCCTTACGAGTGCATGTAAAGGGTGTTATTTTGTCAATGGGCGTGGTTTTACTGGGTGTACGATATTTTTTGTAAAATACGATAATTTTACGTCATTAGTACGATAATCCAGCACCTCCCACCTGGCAACGCTGGTTCCAGGTGTCACGCAGGCTGTATGTGGCACTCCCAACCTTATCAACTTGATAAAGACTATTCAGCATTGCCTCAAAGAACTTTGAAAACTAGCTGCCTTCAAGGCTTGAAAAAGCCTTTTGGTAATTTTTTTTCCATTTATTTATTTTTTTTTAACATTGAGTGTGTTTGTGTTTTTTTTTTACATTGAGTGTGTTTGTGTCTGCTGAAGTTGGTTAAATTAGGTGATGCAGAGTGAAGCTTGGTAGCTGAAGGGACGTTACATAATGCCCTGCTTATGTTAATACATTTGATTGTGTTCATTAATCGATTTCCAATAAAGATTATTAAGAAATAAATGTTTCTGATTCATAAAGTTTCACCACAACACTTTCATTTATTATCATATTTTCTGCTCCTTAAAGCATGTGATAATCGTTAAAAAATATGTTCATACGCTTTTGTTAACAATATTCCTTTTTTCTGAAAATTACTTTTACTTTTTTTACTTGAAGTAGTTTTAAAATAGGTTACTTTTTACTTTTACTTAAGTAGAAAACTTGAGTTGATACTTCTACTTTTACTAAAGTAGTTTTTTAACTCGGTATTTATACTTCTACTTGAGTAGAAAATGTTGGTACTTTTGACACCTCTGCTTTTGAGTATCAAAAACCTGCTGATAAGCACACTGGGTCATGAAATGAAAGTCACGGTTAAGTTCTGCCTTGAATTCCACGGACTGTTTGAAAGTTTACAATCTAGTAGATTCACAGTATCTTGATGAGTGTTGCTCTCATTAAGTAGAAACATGCTTTGGAAATCTTCATGCAATTTCTTCATAGACGTTATTGCATGCATGGTTTCGACTGAGGTTCTCTGGCTTCAATATTCAAACTAAAAACTTTGACTTTATTAAAATGGCTCTAAATGGATTCAAGGACTGAGCACAATAGATATTTTGTTATTCTGTGACTGAATCAAATTCTTCGTCCCTGTTTGTCCCTCTTTTGTAATCTTAGATAAAGTAAAAAATATTTTTAAAAAGCAATTGTGTTTCTTTATGGCAGTGCAGAACAAAAATGTTTGGTTGACTTTATTAGCGATTATTATTCCACAGTTAGCTGTTAGGTTAGCTGTTAAGTATCAGGTGTGATGTGTGACAGAAGAGTTTCAGCTAAACTGAAAGGAAAAGTGTACAAAACCGTGGTGAGACCCGCCATGCTGTTTGGTCTAGAGACAGTGCCACTGAGGAAAAGACAGGAAGCAGAGATGGAGGTAGCAGAGATGAAGATGCTGAGGATCTCTCTGGGAGTGACCAGGATGGACAGGATCAGAAATGAGTATATCAGAGGAACAGCACATGTTAGAGGTTTTGGAGATAAAGTCCGGGAGGCCAGACTGAGATGGTTTGGACATGTACAGAGGAGAGAGACCGAGTACATCGGCAGAAGGATGCTGGATTTGGAACCACCAGGAAAGAGGGCTAGAGGAAGACCAAAGAGGAGGTTCATGGATACAGTGAAGGAAGACATGAAGATAGTTGGCGTGACCGAAGAGGATGCAGCAGATAGGGTTAGATGGAAGAAACTGACTTGCTGTGGCGACCCCTGAAGGGAAATGCCGAAAGGAGAAGAAGAAGATTCCACAGTTAGCTGTTCTTGAATATAAGCAAGAAGAAACTTGGCACAGCTTTAAAATTAACTTTCCAGGCTAAGCATCTAATTTAAACAAAACTGCTGACTCCAAATAGGAACTAGTATAGATATGTTATCATTTGAGGCATTTCTGACCTTCCTTTTGTGCCATACGCATATTTTGCATCAGTCTGGATGAGAGCCTTCTCTCCTAGTTCCATGAGTTGAACTGTCAAATCCAAAGCCTGGAACAGGAAAAAAAATACTGACACAAAGTGATAGAAAATATTTTCTTTACAGTACAAATTATAAAAGATGTCGTTTACAGTAGATTAATCCATCAAATTAAGAAATTACCTGGATAACATCACCATCTCCAAGAGTGAAAACTAAATTTTCCAGCTCTTGTACTGTGATTCCATCCATGAGGCTTATTTTCAGGTGAATCGTCACATTTTGTCCTTTTGAAGGACGACTATCATGGCCTTGTCCTGTCTCCAAGACTTTTTTCATCAGCTGTTTATTACCTAAACACAAACAACCACATTAACAAAGATAATTTACAAAAATCTGACATGTCATGATAAATAAGAACAAACCTAATACATCCAGCCACTCATCAACTGGAACGAGGGGATCAGGATCTTCAGCAGCAGCTGTACTTTCTGTTTTACCACTACCTGTGTCTTCCAAAGGAGGTGGTTCAAAATCAAGATCTTCTTCAGTTAAAACCTCAAATTCTTCCCCACTTTCTATCTGAGAAGTTTGGTCAATTTCTTTAGTAGATGAGGCACCCTCGTGGTCAGGTGAAGCCTCGGTTCGTTCCATGATTAAGTGATTAGTGTCTTTCTAGACAAAATAAATTAAAAAAACAAGAGCTTTAAAATGGATAACTTCTGATTTAAAACTGTATTAAAAATCAACTCAATTAAAATACAACATTATAATAATGCATTTCAGATTGCTTGGTAAAGACAAAAACAACCCTAAACTATGACCTTGTTTTGGAAGACAAAAACTTCCTGCCGCTTCCGTTTTTGTGTTCTTAACCTCTGAAAAAAAATTCCAAGCGAGCCACACGTTTCTCGAAGTTTCTAGAAGTTGTCACGAAGCGGCTAGCGGGCTAATGCTACATTAGCAATGCTAACACGAAGCTAGCCTTTGCTAGCAAACATTAAAAAATAAGATTATCTTATCTTATCTGGCAATGTAGCACACGTTTTATCATTTTAAAACAAAGTAATCATGTTTGAATGATTTCCAGGTTAAATATTCATTAAATTTAATCGATTAATACCTTCAGATAGGCTTGTTTTGGTCCCGAAGTCTTTGCTGCTTTCAAATGACAGAGATGTAAGTTTTATGAGGGTAAAAACATGGATTAGCTGCATCACAGCATTTTTGCACATCAAAATGAAACTGACTGCTCAACAACCAACTTCCTGTTAACCTTACGCGCATGCGCACCTCTTGGACTGGAAAAAAGTAGCTGAAAATATATTTATTTTGAAATCTAATTTAAATTCCTGTAACGTGATCATCAATGAGTGAAAGATAAATTGTTTTAATTATGAAATAAAAAGTAAATACTATGTAGTCAAATAATAGATCTTAATGCCTTAAAAATTATACTTTTTAAAGTCATCATTTTTTTCCTCGCACATTATTTTATAAACGTTTTTCCTATACATAATTTTTACACAAACTTACTTTTTAATTATTGTGAGACTTTAAAAAAATATATATATTTAATTTAAAATATGTAATCAGTGCACCTGAGTGCACCTGAGACCACTGAGTGCACCTCAAGGGTCCATGGAGAAGATACCAAACCCCCCGTTTCTCCCACCATTGGCGCCGTCATGGCAGCCTGCTGCGGTGTAAGAGTGCAGAACACAAATTTCCCCGGTGAGGGATGAATAGAGTGAGTAAACAAACAAAAAGAAAATTTATACCAGCTTTATTTAAAATGTTACAACATACCTTTAAAAAAGTAATGATAAATTGTATATAATTTTAATGAAAAAATTAGACACAACATTTTGCCATATTTATTTGCACTAGAAATGTGCTGTAGCATAGTTAGGCTGGAATGCTGAAAATGGATTGTTTAACGTTTAAAGCGCTAGATTAAACATTTAGCATTTTAGATTGCATGCGTGTTGCGGCCCTGATGGCTTTCCACAGGCGGAAACCTATCCCGGCTGATTTCAGGCGAGAGGCAGGGTACACCCCGAACAGGTCGCCAATCCGTTGCGGGGCCATTCACACACACTCATTCCTAGGGGCAATTATGTAGCGACCAATCTATCTGAATTGCATGTTTTTGGAGAGTGGGAGGGAAACTGGAGTATCCGGAGGAAACCCACGCATACACGAGGAGAACATGCAAACTCCACACAGAAAGGCCAGTGTTCCAAGCTTCGTCCACCATCCAGGATTCAAACTGGTAAAACAGTCATTTCTTTTTAATTCAGTCAGACCTTTCTAGGTGGGATGCTGTGTCATAAGGGGCACAAGATGCAAATAACTGATGTAAAAATGCACAACAATTCCTAAAAGTCAGCCCCTGGCCTTGAATGGAAGCAGTCCCAGTGATGTTCTCTGTGCTGTAGAACTGAGAGGTTCAGGAAGTCCTTCATCCCAGCTTCTATCAGACTTGTCAATGATATCAGACTTTTACAGTATGTCAGAATCTGGATGGAGCTCTTCTTGATGAAAGAATTATGGACACTACTGGACAGTGCTACTGGATGCTTGGATGGCTTCAGTAGAGGATAAATAAAGTATCTTTGTATTGCATTTGATTGTAAAAAAAAAAAGTTTTCAAAGTTGTCTACTGGACAGAGAAATTGTCCTCTAGACAGAAGACAACTTTGAAGTCTTTTTTGGACAAACAAGAGATTACATGGAATCCCATGGTATTGTACATCCTTCTAGTATGTTTGCAAAATTTTATAGCATTAAAACAAACAATGCAGAACAAAATTCTATCATAAAATCCTTAACAATGAATTCATAAGTCATGTTGCACAGTAGATAACCTCTTAAAAGAAGAGAATCAAACAACAAGTAAAAATCAAATGACATTTATTATCGATGCATTGTTTCTTTTTTGATAAGCAAATTATCTGTTTTTATTTCAGTCTAAAGAAACTTTACAATATAAAGAAACATACAAAGAACATTTTATTACCTACACAAGACACCTAAATCCCTAAGACAAGATTCTCAACTATCCTACCATGAAATACAAAGCAAACCCAAAGGACAGACTGCTTCATATTGAATACTGCCGTGTCATCGGAGAGGACCATGAATGGTACAAGAGAATCACTGATATTCCCTTTCCTTGAATTCCCAACCCTCCCCAAATCAATATAACCACCCACCTGACCAGCAAATCTTCCTAATGGTACAGTATTATACATCACAATAGAAGCACAGAGATGGCCAACGATCAATATACACAGAGGACTGAGAGAGGATCAGTGAGAGCTTCAAACTATACAACGCTATTACAGGAACGAATAGCAAAGGACACAGTTTTCCCCATATGCATTACTTTTTTTGATCTATTCTTAATTTAAAATGAGGTTTGCGTAAGTTTTTTTTTTTTTTATATTTTAAAAGTTTTTCTTAAATTGTTAAAAATCCTTCATATTAAAAACGGCAATAAGAGGTCACAGGTGAGAAGGTGCCCTTTAGAAAGCCTTCTTTTTTAAAATAATTTTCTCTAAAACTAACAGTAATATTTTGAGTTTACTAAAAGAAGGCAGGGCGGAGTGAGGACCCTCGTTTTAGACCAGCCTTTTACTGTCCCTCACCAAATACAGTCTTCATCAGTTTTACCGCAGGCTTTCTATACATTTAGCCGCTTTACTGTATATTATAAATTTAGCCGCATGAGCGAAATGGTTTAGTGCATCCTTTCTCTATGAAAAACATGGATAGTTTTATTTATAATTTACTCTCAGCTGTATTCATTGGTAGTGACTGACATATCAAAACATGTCAATGATATCAAAATGCATTATACAGTATTTACAAAAGGAAAAAAAAGAACTATCAAAAAAAAGGCAGGGTTTGGGGTGGGACAAGGAGAAAGAAGGGAGGTATGTGTCACTACATTGAAGGAACAGTGGAAAGGCTGATTCCTGTGGGGGCCACTAATCGCCAATAGCTGTTAACATCTGGGTGCAAACTGTTCACATTGATATTAGGAAACTAAACCATCACCCGGTGAGGCTACAACGGTTGCTCTGTTGGTGTTTGCACACAGATGTGTTGCAAGTGCTGCATTGTGGTGCCATGAGAGACAAATTCTCCCTTTAAAAAAAACCCCAAAAACAATACATTTTAATAAGGCCAAGAATATTGAATGTACAGAAAGAAGCTATTTAAATATTGTAACAAGTCAGTATGTTTTCTTTATTGTGCAGGCTCTATGGGCTTTGATATTACTTGAACAGAACTAAAACAACCTGCTGAAAACAAACCCCAGAAAGTTTATGCATCCATTAAAGTTTTCATATTAATATTAAACCTCTTTATAACAATGTGGCTGCATGGTCGGAACCCAGTGATGAAACACGGCTCTCATCATCAACACACAAAGGAATTTTTTTATGTGAACTAGTTGATTTAAACTCCACAGAGACATTTATTTAGTCCGTTTAGTCTACTTTAGAGTTACACACTGTGTAATGAGATTTCCCCGGTCCCACTTGAGGATGCTGGTTGGAGACCAGAACAAACCCTGCGAGAAAAAACGGTGCCACTTGGAGTCATAAAGGGCTAAAAACCACATTTCAGGTTTCACACACAACCTGCAAATAACAAAAGATAAACACGTACAAGACAAGCTAAATATGCTAAATTCACACACAACAAATCCACAGAGGAGACAAGAGGGGCCACAAAATGCTCTCAATCTACCTGCTACTGAATTTGAAGCCTGGGCATGATGATGCACAGGCTTTTGTGTGTGTGAGGGGGTTAGTTAAGACGGGTTAGTGAAACATCATTCATGTGATTAACAGACACATTGTACCAGAAGACAAGGACAGTCTGAAAACCATACACTTAACTGCCTCGTACTTCCATTCTGAGCTAAAACCTCAGCGAAAGTTCATTTTAGCACGGAAGGATGGTCCATTGTCACAATCACACTTTCCATGGAAACATTTATCAGGCAAAGACACAAACTAAGAGCTGCGGGAAAGCTCTACATAGAAAATGGGAGGTGAGACGGACCGTGACAAAAACTTAAACAAGCAACAAACAAAATTTGAATGATGTAAACAGAAAATTGTGCATTTCTTGACTGTGTGCTTCTTCTGTCCTTGTTGATGCTGCTGCTGAGATAAAATGTGCCCTTTACAGGAAATTAGAACTACATTAGAATAACATCACTTATGAAAATTAGAACAACATTTTCATCAACAACAAAAAATACAAACAGTAAAAACCATTCCTGCCCTAAAATAACATTATCAGTTCATCTTTTTTTTCTTTTTGCTTGTAAAATCAACCCTTCCACAGAAGCAGAGTCACTGAATGAGGGGGTTCTGCCCTGCATGTCCTCGCAATATGTGATCAGTTCAATTTTATGGCGGGGTCGTGGTGAGGTGGAGCTGAATTAGGACGGGTCTTTTTGCTCATAATTCCACTCAGAAAAGCATGGCCTTGCTTTTTGGACAGGCGAGCTTGTGGCAGGTTTGGGCTCTCATTGTCCCTGGGTCCTCCTTGCAGCCTTACAAATAAGGAGAGAAGAAGAGGAGAGCCTTCCTGCTGCTTTCATGCTCTTACAACCATCTTACAGGCGTTGGGATGTGGGACCTTGAGGGGAATCCTGCTTTCCAGGGGAATCCCGAGGGGCTGCGTGGCACAGCACACCATCCACAGAGAAGAGGAAGGGGAGGAAGGAAAGGATGAGGGGAATACAAGACGCACCAGGGTGGATGAGGAGAGGAAGATTTAGATAAAAAAGGGATGAAAAAAGTAAAATAAAAGGGAGAAAAAAAATCACACACTCATCGTCATGTTGGGTGAATACTGTAAAAAGAGAAAAGGGAGAAAAGATAAGCCAATACTAAATTAAATTTGTTATTCTATCCAGTTTTGATGCAGTTATTTAAAACTAGAAGCCATGTCCAGTAAAACAGCCAGTTGCAGCAAACGTTTAACATTTATTTTAATTTGTGTGCCAGTAAACAGAGCAAGCAGAGAAGAGTTCAGGCAAAGGAGAAAAGCTGACAACTTCAAAGCAGTTAATCACTTCATCTCTGCATGCATTGCAAAATCCACGTGTAATTTTAACCATGCATATGTTTGTGCAGGCTGTGTTTATGTTTTAGGGTAGATATAAATATGATATGTAATAATAACTTTGCACAGTTTCATTAATTCCTTTAAACTAAACAAGGACTCATTGCACCACAGCCCTAAAATACAAGTTAAAATGGAAGTAATCAGTTTACATTGTGACTATTATAATTATTTAATGACTAATTGTGCAGAAATATCAATAAAACAGCTGATAGATTAAAAAACACATGAAGTATGTACTGCGACATACTTAGTTTTTTCAGATTTTGTAATATTCTTGCTCAAGAAAAATGATGGGAGCTGATTAGTTTCTGTTCAGCACTTTGTGTAACTTTGTTTGAAATGTGCTTTTTAAATAAAGTTTGATTTGACAAACAATGGTTTTTAAAATGTAGCTTTCTAGTTCAAATTTACACAAAATCAACACAAAAATCTACAGTAGATATCCTGTTTTTAATCTTTGTGCAGCAGTGGCTTTGATAGGCTCAATTTAGGCTGGCATCAGCTTTCCTAATAATCTAAAAACTGGTCCAAAAATGTCCAGAAATTCTTCTCAATCATGCAATTATTTGCATTTGACAATAAAATCCCAGAGTAATGTTTTCAAGACTCAGATTTCATAGAAAACAGTTAATTAAATAATAAGCAGCAGGTTTTTAGTTAGGTGGTCTTGAATTGTGAATTTTTTAAACATGTCTCTGAGGCAGTAATCACAAAGCAAAACTTTGTTTTTCAATTTGTGGAGTTTACAATTAGACAAGGGGGTCTGACTTGTGTATCTATTGTGTTGAAACCATTTTTCTGCACAAAAAACAGCTACAAGTGAGTTTTTCTCACATATGGCGTGTTTAGGTGTTTAGTTAGTAAATAGTTAATAGGGACTAGTTTACACAATACTCACACTTTCACTTTGGAATGGGTTTAAAAAGTTGCCCGCCATCTCGCCGTCATCACGAGGAGTGCCGGGGGGATTGTTCATGCCTGCCATATTATTGGGAGAATTCTGGAAAACAAAACCAGGAATCATTAAGAGCAAAAATTATATACAAGAGATTTATAATACAAACATTTTAAAATAAAAAAAGGTTAATTTTACCTTTGGCAACCCATCCATGTCACCAGAGCCTGAGAGCAGATATAAAATGAAAGTTAAAAACTCATTGACATTCATTTTATGGGTAGTTTGAGGAATTTAGTTCAATTTATTTCAAGTGGAGACAAACTTTTCTCTCACAAATGATTAAGCTATTTGTTTATAGATACAGATGAGCAATAACTGGATCTACAGGATCAATTGGAGTGCTCTGTCCTCTACCCTTTTTTTTTCTTTTATTGATGGTGTTTAAAAAAGCACTTTCTATTTCTCCCACTAGATGGCAGTCTTACCCACTTAAAAACCAAAATGTAATTTTCAGGATTTTAGCACCTTTTCAGAAATACCCAGTTCATCCAGTGGGACTCACCTAGCGATCCGTTCATATGATGCTGCTCCATAGAACCCATCCCACCCATCGGCCCATCTGGACCCGGTCCCATTGGGAACTAATGAAAAACAGTTACATTTTGCGTTAGTAAACTAAATAAATAAATATTTTGCATACACAAAAAAAATCTTGCTTGAATGAAAGTGTTAATTGGATCAACCTCTCAGAAGAGAAAATATCAAGTGTTGAAGATCAGGAGTTTAAGGTCAGCAAAATGAATGTACTCACATTAGCTCTGTTTCCACCGGGACCGATGGGGTTCATCATTGTGTAGATGTTTTCACTTGAATTTGTTGAATCTAGAAGAAAAACATTGATATAAATAGGTATTTTTAATTGTAAAAAAAAACCCAAAACAATCAAATGAGAGACAAATGATGCAAAAAAAAGTGAATTAGGAAAAATGGCTAATTTTGCTTTTCATGCTATGCAAAAATAAAATTCAAATGAATGACACATTTTGCAAACAAGCAGAAAAATTTGTGAGCTATAGTACTAATCTGTCAATAAATTAGTTTCCTCCTTACAAAAACAAATCCACTGTCTTGTTTTTCTTTGATAAATCACATTCAAAACTCTGCAATTTGGCAGCTGCTATTTCATTCTGCATCTCTGTGTCTCATTGTCTGTTCTGAAATATTAAGCCGGATGAGGTGACCTTGCTCTGACGCTACAGGGTGGCATGTTAGAAATAAAAAGGACTAAGTAAAACAAATTGCCAGACATAGATAGAAATGGATCCAGTATAAAGGAAGTGGTGAAGGAAGCTTGGTGTCTTTGTTGTCGTGACTGAAAGAGGAGAAGAAAACTGGGGTGTGCATCTTCGCAGGAGGCTTGTGCACGTGTGTGTGAGAGTGCACGCTTTTGGCGACTGCAGTGGAAATATGTTTTCTCTCCCTGTGTTTGTGTGATCGGCGCTGTGAAAAGGTTCACAATGGAGGTATGTGTATAAATAATAAATGCCGGACATAAAATGAGGTTCTCCACAGGCCAACAGGAACAGGAGCATCTACAGGATATCAGCTCAGGGTGTTTTGTTTCCAGAGAATCCTCCATGGAGACATTTTATTGATGGACTAAAGCTAAGACGTTGATTGTAGACTGACACAACTCTGTTTACTTTCAATACATTTGTCTATGAAAACATTTCCAGCACATTCTCCAACATGTGTGTTTGGGGATCCACACAAAAAACCCTTTCCAAGTACATAAAAAAAAAACACATTCAGGATTCAGTTTTTCTTTTGTTCTATATGTGTTTCCCAAAGAAAGAGCATCTGACAGGTTTGATGTCTCTTAGACATTCTCTTGTTCACGGGGTGCTGAATAAAAGAAGAAATCAAAAGGCTAACTAAAGCATGTAACTCACCTCCGGGGCTAGGCATGATGGGAGTTCCTGGTGGGCCGCCTCCCCCTGGAGGGCCCTGAAGGGTGAGAGCAAAAGAAGGAGAGATGTGAGTACTGATTGCATTGGGATGGCAGCAAGCCTGTTAGAAAGCAAAGCCTGACAGGTAATTTATCGCCCACGGACGAACACAACTTTATGATGGACCACTTACCACATAGTTGCCCGGAGATGACGATGAGTAAGCTATCTGAGAAAAGATAAAAAATAAAACATGAAACACACATATATGAACACTTTAAATGTAATTAAATTCAAGATATATATATATATATATATATATATGTATATATATATACATATAAGAAACTTACTGAGTTGTTGTTAGGATTAGGCCATGGACCTCTTCCACCAGGACCCCTGGAAAAATTCACAAGACAAATGGATGAGAAGATTGAAAAGATTTTTGTGATATACTGTACTTCCGTTTCAACCACCACAAATGTAATTTACATGATAATCAAATGTAATTTCCACAACATACAATTAATCTCAAAGCTTTTAATATAAAAAGACAACATACAAAAAATGTTGACAGAAAACTGAAAACTTTAAATTTCTAAACGTCAAAGCACATGACTGATTCAAACGCATCTAAAACTGATATCAAATTTATAATCAATAACTTTATGGTGAAGAACTCTTTATAGAAAATGAGACTGTGGCCTCATCAGAGTAACTGGTTTCTGTTCAGTTTTGAAACCAGGGCCTACCAAGTTTACGATATTATAACAAATCTACTGCAGTATTAGTATGTATGTAAGAGCTGACAGTGTTGTTGTCCTCTTGATTACTTTCTAAGCACTTGTCTTGTTTTCAACTTAATGAAAAAAAGCAGGATTGAACACCAAGGAGGTTGGAGTACTGACAAGGACACAATCAGAGTAATGGAAAAAAGAAGTGTGCAAGTAGAAGGTTTGCTAACATCTTAACATGAGTATCAGTGTCTACAAATAGACAGAAGCACTAGATGAAGTTGCAAGAGTAAGGGAGGTGTTTGTTTCTGAGACGTTGTCAACCTAAAGCTTCCCCCCAAAAAAAATTTCTGTGCACCTGGACACTTTAACTCAAAACAGATTTTCATTTCCCTGCAATTCCGGTGACACATGAAGATACTAGCCAAACATACACATATATCTGTCTACTTTTTTCTCAGTTCAACAGCTTGTCTGTTTTGTCTATAAACTAAATTCAGTATTTTTTAAAATGTTGTGGGTGAGCTGCTCTGGGAACATTTTCAACCTATGCATCCATTACAAATCATGCCTCTTATTCTGGATCCTTAATGGTGGTGTACCTCATGGCTCAAACATCAGCCCCTTCTATTTCCCATAAATAGAAGGGAAATATTCTATTTCCCATCCTTCTGCTGTGTGGCAATTCCTGTGTCCTGTTTTATAAAACTGGTTCTGTCCACGCAAAATTCATATTTATATAATGGATCTAATAACAAGAGAAAAAAACTGCTTTGAAAAAGCTTCTAAACTGCGGAATTTTCTTGATATGAATTTCTGCACCAAATATTTTCTATAACTTATTTAAGCGATGAATACTTTAATAAATTGTAAAATGTTTCATTCCTATTTTGTGTCAAAGCTTTGCGTGACATGCATAAAATATAAATTTAAAAAAATCTAATAAATCAAAACATTTTTGTAAATAAAACAAACAAAAGAAATCAAGAATGTTTCTTTTTTGTCTTTTAAAAGGCATTTTAAAAAAGATGTTACTTATAAGAACAAACACAGACATTGTGAGTGAGTTTTGTTGAGTCTACTAACATGTTCATGCCTGGCATCCCTGGGCCCATCGAGTTTGGAGGAGGCCTCATTCCTCCGCCATAATTCTGTACAAAAAGACACATTATTTGTAAAAATCTCATATCTAAAAAGTCTGAGGGTTTAAATCTTGATATGGGTTGGTAATGGTCATGTCTTTTCCTAACTGGTGTTTAGAAATGTTCATACATAAGAGCTACTTGGGCTGAAAATGAAAGTCAGCAGATGTGTGTGTGCAGTTTGTTATGATTACATACATCTATATGCATCTGTGATTCCCTTTGTGTATTTGCTTGTAGGTTTTATTTTGGCACCTCAATGGTCGAGTTTGGCTGCCAATCTACAATTAGATTGATATATGTGTATGTCTGTGTGTGTGAGTTAAGGGGAAGGCCACGGAGCAGCTCCACTCAGACGAAGAGTTTTGTTCAGCAGACGATTACACTTGTCGAGCAGATGCCGCACCAGCTGCTGAAGCGCTCCCTGCCAAAGCCACCGAGCCAGGATGGCACAGAGAGATGCAGAATGGCACAGGGAGAGTGAGTGTGTGTCTTTAAGTGAGGTGACGCTGTAACATGAGTTTGCAGAGTGGAACAGCTGTCTAGTAATGGTTATTTAAAGCGATAGTTTCTTTGTGCACTTACTACACTTCATCACATTACATTAACTAAAGGGAAAGCAATTAAAAGGACTATGGCTTGTTTTATTTGGCAAAATATGTTGGTGGGATTTGCTCATATCCACCTCTACTTGTCTATGAAAGTGAAAGTGAACAAGCGGGAATTAACATGTGGGCAGAAATGGTTGTGCTCCGGTCAGAGCCAAGATAATCATCTGGGCTTTTCTGACATTAAAATGAAAGTTATGAGGGTGACCGAACCAAACTATCTCTCCAGTAGCTCAGGGGAATGATCTGAAAAGTGTTTATAGGTTTCTGGTTTGACATTATAGCTGTATTTATGGAAGCCACTAATGAAGAGCAACCAAACATTGGGGTAGCTCATAAAAACTGACAACCGAGCACCAAATGTAGCAGCTGCATGGCAGGAGTGAGTCTGTAGTGTGGTGCTGAATGACACAATCTCCAGTCATAACAGGCTTTAGCAAGATTTACGTGAATTTAAATATTTTGAGACTTTATAACGTACCTGTGGGCCCATCCCTCCCATGCCTCTGGGGGGATTCATTCTCAT